>CM069531.1:50927500-52177500 GCA_035773235.1 Eospalax fontanierii | reverse complement strand
CAGCCCCTAAGATGCTCCCTGGAGCAAATAAGGGGTAAATGGCAGGGAATTCAAAAGTTAGAGATAGTGGTGGTTAATAGGCAAGATATGGATCTAGTACATGTGGTCAGGCAGCAAAAGGGATACTGGGATAACATAACTAATTCCAAGTCCAAGGGAAGCCACTACTAAGGTGAACTCATGCCACCACTAAAAGCTACCAGTAGTCTCTAGGGCTAGCAGTTCTGCATAGAAAGACCAGCCTTAGGCCCTGCTCTCCTAAGCTAAGGACCAGATCCTTGGTAGATGAGAGTAGAAAACTTGCCATGTTGAAAGCAGGCTAGAGGAATCCATGTAGACAGAGATTAGCCTGGTGGTTACCACTCGGGGCATGGTAGGGGTGGCTGGGCAAAAGGAAGTGGCAGAGGCTGATGGAAATGTTCTATGTATTAAGCAGAATGATGGACATACAGGTTCAGGTGAAAGTCTATAGGACAAACACTGAGGTAACTGACATTATACCTCGATGAAAGAAAAGCCCATCATTTGTCCTATCCTTGTAAGAAGACAAATGAGCATGCAGAGTGCCCTGGTGGCTAGCCCTAGTCACCCACAAGACCCTCATCTGGAGGCCTTTTTTACTCCTGTGCCAGGACTGCCAAAGTGGAAAGGCTGATGTGGTGGCCAAGGGGCAAGGAGGGCACTTGAAACCAATGACACCAGTCTGGCCAGGGTGCAAGGCCATGAGATACAGTGAGTAGAAGTAAAGAAAAGGGACAAGCAACATTCCTCAGTATGCCCTAGCCCCTACCTTCTCCTGGACTTCCAAGGCAGGTGGGCATAGTACCTGGCAAGGTAGCATAAGCTGCCACAACATGGCGTTCTCTCCAGCTGCCCTGTGACATACTCACACTTGTTTGTGATGCATGAAGCTCCATGAGCACAGGCTGTGTCTTAGCTCTTATCTCCATCACTCTCTACGTTAACCAATTATAAGAGGGTCATGATCCTATGCCTAGGGTCAAGACAGTAGTGTTCTTATCACAGTGACTCTGTGACTCTGGGATGGAGGCTTA
This sequence comes from Eospalax fontanierii, assembly GCA_035773235.1. Lineage (NCBI taxonomy): Eukaryota > Metazoa > Chordata > Mammalia > Rodentia > Spalacidae > Eospalax > Eospalax fontanierii. The sequence goes on along the minus strand of CM069531.1, from coordinate 52,176,445 downwards.
CACCAGGGAGCTCAGCACTGGGTCTAGACCCCAGACTGCTGGGCATGCTCATACTCTCTTGTCCAGGATGCTACAGGCCCAGACTGAGAATGCCACTGTCTGCCAGAGCCAGTGTGTGATATAGGATAGTCCTGACAGGCACCAACACACTTTGTGAGTTGTGCCAAACACTATACTAGGTGCTGGGATGAGTTGAAGAGTAAGATTTTGTTAACGTTCTGCCCACCTGCCCGACCTGCATTCTGGAACAGAGGGAAGGAAAGGAGATAGTGAAGGCAGGCATTCCTTGTCAGATAGGGACTGGGGTTGTGAACTGGGCAGTCTAACACATCTGACACACCCCATTCCTCCCAGCACCTCCAGAGGCTCCAGCAGGATAGTCACAGGCAATGCAGAGGGAACAGTGGCCCTGCTGATGCTATTCAAACTTCTTTGCCTCACAGTTGAGGAAACTGAGGCCTAGACAGTAGGAAGTATTTCCAGAGGTCACAGTTAGGTAAGCTGGAAACAAAGGCAACACCAGAACCTAGGCTCCCTTGACAGAATAGGTCCCAACCCCTAGGTCCACCCCACAGAAGTGTAGAATAGCCTGGACACATAGCTCTTCCATTCCATACCAACCTGCAGCAGGGGGAAGGGAGTCATGGTTTCCAGCCTTGGATGGTCCCTCTTGAACCCTCCAAACCATGACATGCCCTGAGGTGGTCCCAGGGTCATAGTCACCCACAAGATGTTCATGCCCTTGCCAGGTATCTACAGCTCCTAATATTACAGTTTAGAGCACAAGAACTACCAGACCATCATGTCTAGTGGTGCTCAAGCTGTCAGATCTGGGGATGTCTAAAAGGTGACTGCAAGTTATGAGCCCACAAATCAGCACTCCACACTCTCCACACCTAATCCCGCCCACATTCCCCATGGAGTTGATAAGACACTGAGCCCTTCGAGAGAGACAGCTTCTTTTATAACCAGAGGATGGGCAAGGGCCAGAGCTTCCTCAGCCAGCTGCCAGAGTCCTATCAGTATGTCTTCCCACATAAGAGACCAGCCTGGTGGGTCACTGTCTCCCAGGCAAGACGGGGCTTTTAGCTTAGGATCTAACTCTGCCGGTAAGAGAGGGGAAACTATGGTTAAGTCCAGGGCAGTTCAGGAAGCCAGCTGGACGAGGAGTCCAGGTACCCCTTGCCATTTTCCCCTACCGGATTCCAGCCAGAACGGGATAGGGACAAGGAGGGATCGGTGCTTAGACTGGGGCAATACTTAGCACACCTCAAACAGGCCTACCCGGAACAGGAAAAGCTGAGTCCAGCTGTTCCCAGTTACCAGACGGCCTGGAGATGCTTCCGGGGAAGATGCCCAGGCTGACTGTCCCTGAACACTAGGCCCTACAAGGAGCCCCAACCCTGGGAATCAGCCACCCCCTCAGGTGCTCCGGGGAAAACTGTATCCAGGCCCCCTTGCCCTCCGCTGCTCCGCAGGCATGCGGACCAGGCGAGCAGCAGGTGCAAGACGCGGGGGTGGCACTGGGATGACAAAACCACACTAGCGCCCACCTCCCAAAGCCGGCCGGCCTCCGCCACAGCCCTCCTGCCACCCCAGGCTGGCGCTTCCGTTTGGATACCGAGATGGAGGTGGAGAGGCAGGAGCTGCCCGCCTTCCTCACACTGAGGGGTGGGAGGCGGCTCCGGGAATGTCCTTCCTCTCCTCCCCAGCCGGCCCTCCCGCCAAGGACGCGGCTCCGCAGGGGCCCCGACCGGCCCGAGGCCGCAGCCCCCCGCCCCGCCCCGCCCCGCCGGCCCCGCACAGCGCTCCCGCCAGGCCCCGGCGCCCGCCCGGCGGCGGCCTGGTGCGCGGTCCCGCCCCCGGCGCGGCGGCTTACCCGGGGCGCTGCAGTCGGCACACACCTCCGCTCGCGGCCCCTTCCGGGACATCCTCAGCGGCGACGCGGCCGCAGCCCTCTGGGCCAGCTTGGGGGGCGCAGGCGGCGGGCCCGGGCGGCGGCGGCGGCCCTGCGGCCCGGCCCGGCTCCGGCAAGGCCCGGGCGAGGCTCCGCGCGCCCGGCCAACCGTCCGCCCCCGGGGCTGGCCCGGAACCCGCCGTGCCCGCCTGCCCGCTCGCCCTCGGGCGCCCTCCGCCCCGCGCCGCCCCGCGCCGCCCCGCCGCCGCTCGCCGTTCTCCCCGCCCCCTGCGCGGCTCGGACCGCTCCTGCAGGAAGCGGCGCAGGCCCTGCCCACTAGGGAGGGGCAGCCCGCACCCCGCCCCGCCGCCGCGCGCTGCCGGCCGCGCCTCCCCGAGAAAGGAAGCCCGAACGCGGGCGGGAGGGGGCGGGAGGGGGCGGGGGTTCTTAAAGGAGCCGCGGTCGCCGCCAGCCTGGCCGCTGCTGTGGTCCCCCAGGCACGGAGGCCGAGTGAGTCACCCTCCTAGCGCTGCGACCTTCACTTTGGCCGTGGGGAGTGGTCCAGGAGACCGTGGGTCCAAGGACAAAGACCGACGAAGTAGGGATCAAGGAAGACAGGAAGCAGCTTCAGGCTCAGTGCTCCTCGCGGTCAAAGAGACCGGGCCTTGGTTGCCCCTGTGTGCTTGGCTGGGGTAAGGACCCTCTCATGTTCTGGACGCTCCCATGTGTCGGTCCACGTCAGTGTTCAGGTGGGTTTGCGGTCACACCCCTGCTGAGTATACACACTGCCAACAACATGGACGTCCAGGTGCTGGAGAGGTCCTGCAGTGTGTCCCCCTGCCTCTAAGACTAAAAATACATCCCTCCATCCTTGTTTCAAACAAGAAAGCAGAGAATCTGGGTGTTTTTTAAGACCTCCGGAGCAATGACCACTGTGCCTGTGTGCATTAATACAAACTTTACCTGCTTTATATGCACTTTGTATGTTTCTGGGCCACCAGAGGGGTGTGTGTTTACCCAGAGCATGTGCATATAACATACAAGGGCCATGTCTTGAAAGGTCCTTTCTTCCTGGACTTTTGGAGAGGCCGGAAAGGGATGGGGGAGGGGGCAAGGAACTGAAGTGCTGGCTGCACGTGGGCGCACCCCACACTGAGCATGCTCCCCCGTACACGTGTGCCCCGTATGCACCCAGCCCCCATCCCTGCAGCAGCAAAAGGGCCGGCAGAGCACACAGCTTGTGAGGAGGGCAGAGGTGACCGGGGTTAGGTCTGGGGACCGCATCGGTGGTGACCGTTAAGGGATCGTTCCTTAGGTGTCCGGGATTCCAGCTCCGTAATAGGGCGAGGTTGAGGGGAGCCCTTATTTAGGGTTGCCTGAGTGGGTCGATTTATCCCAGCGGTGCTAGAGCGGCAGTGACTTGTGGGTGGGCAGGCTCCTTCCCTAGGGGAGACAAGTAATGCTTATGAGTCACACCACCCGAAATACATGCAAAGCTGCTCCCATCGCTTTTCGCTGCAGCCCAGATTGACAACTTTGTTTGAAATTGCGATCCACGGGGTATATTTATAATCTCACCTTTAAAAAAAAATTGCAGACATCCCCTCCCCCCGGAGCCAGCCGCTCAGCTGGTGGGGCTTCTGCCAGCAAAGATAACTCGCGGGTGGTGGTGATGAGGCGCACCACCTGCCACCCCCTGCTACACTCTGACCGAGGGGCCCATAGACTTGGTGGCCCCAGCACGGAGGTGGTGGCAAGAGAGTGGGCCTGGCAGCTGAAACTGGGCGCCCAGCCTACCGGCAGTGGCCGCCCGTTCACCCCCGATCGACCCCCAGCTATGGAATTTCATTTATTAAATGTCGAGGCGGCTGCTGGCAGCCCCACCATTTGGCTGCCTTTGTTTCTTCTCTGTGTGGGCGCGTCTGGAGCACGTGGCAGCCAGGGCGCTCAGACCAAAGGGAAAGCGACCTGGGTTTAGAATCCGTGGCTGTCTGACAAGGGAACCTGGATGTCCAAAGAATAGTCCTCCCCGCTCCCCAGCCCAAATGCAGGTTGAGCCTCCTATCTTCCTGGGCTACAGGACGCTGCAGAGTTAGAATGATTCACGCCCCCCGCCCCATCTCCTGGTTGGCTCAGAGACTACCTGGGAGTGGCTCTGGCATCTACACAGTCCAAACTTTGTTCCAGAACCCCCAGCTTCATCACCGCCCAGCTTCTGGAGATAAAAGGGCTTCTGCATTTTCCAAAGGAGATGTCACCACCCCAGGAAATAGAACAGCTAAAGTGGAATTGCAGACACTATTCTAAAAACGATTTAATGAGGAAAGGTATAGGCAGTCTCCAGCTCGCTCCTAGAAGCCTCTCCTTGACTCTAAGCCCCCTCCTCAACTGTCTGCAGTCACGAGACTCTGCTGACCCCTGGCGGTGGACGTGGACAGTGGTCCTAGGCTGCCTAGACGCCAGCCGGCTCCTCCCAAACAGAAGAAAGGGGCGAGGCAGTCAGCTCCTCCCTCATCCCTTCTTTCCAGGGCCTGGCACCGCAGGGTGTGGAGGAGGCTGGGGAGAAGACCACACAAAGAAACCTGAAAGAGACGCAGGGAGTTTGCAAGCTTTTGCTGTCACCTCCCACACAAACACTTCCTAGACTGTTGTTCTAAGTCGGGCTGGTGTGGAATCCCTTTTCTTGCCTTGTTTTAAGGTGGGCTCAAGAAAGGCAACATATTTGGTCCGACCACCTGTCTTAGTCCATCCAGTAGGGAGAGGGAGGTGCCTGCTTCCAGGCAGTTGCCATCCTTAGCTCCCTCTAGGAGGCAGTCTCATTTTAGAGATGAGTGGATTGAGAAACTCAGAAAGTATAAGCAATTTGCTTAAGGTCAAGCAATTGGTAAAGAGGTATTCGAACTCAAGTTTGTCTTGACTTCATAGTCCATTTTCCTCCTAGAGCTGGGCTAAAGGTCTTGGTCCTTTTAGTCCTTGTAATTTGTAACCACAGAGGTCAGTTCCACTTTTACCACATTGTTTGCAAGAGATCTTTGTGAAAGGTTTGTATCAGCCTCTTCCCTTCTGCAGGGGCCTACATGGGATGGAAGTGGGGAGCTACCACCTGCTGCTTCTTCTGCCCAGCCTCACCCTGATTCTTGCTAAGCAGCGTTTGGGGAAAGACAGTCCTCAACGCTCCACTGGACATTCTTGCCAACATGATTTATTGAGGATGGAGTTTAATTTTCTGAGAGCAAAGAGGAAAAACATTTCAAGGTCCAGATTCCTAGCTGCTGTAATGACCCAGGATGTTGGTGCCTTGCATCTTAGGGGTCACTCATCAGTCACAATCTTCTAGGAATTCAGGTCCCTCCCCATCAGCCTTGGGTCTCAAGCTCACTTCTGCAGGCCACACCTCCCCCACCTCCAACCTTCAAGCCAGGCCTGTACACCGCCCCCCCATTCCCCCGGAAAAAGCAAAATGCCAGCGGGTAGATGCACGCCTGACCCACCTGGCGTCAGGGATCTGCCTCCATTTCAGCCAGGCCCAACTCCCTGTTAACCCTCTCAGGAAATCTGGAAGCAGTGCAAGACCCTCTCTGGAAACCCTCGGTTCCGCGAGGTGGACTACAAACCCCATGATGCTGCGGGGCCGAGCTATTACCAACCCTGCCCGGGGCACCCGGGTCCCCTCCTCTCTCCCGGACATCCCCGCATCCCTCGCCGGCCGCTCGGGCTGAGGGCCGGGCTATGCGGCTGCGGGGAGCCGGAGGCTGCGGGCGCGCGTCCCAGCGGCGGCGTCCCGGGGCCCCCGTGCCCGCTGCGGGCCCCTGCTCCCTTTGCCGATCGGCGTCTTTGTGTGCGGGGGTGTGGGAGGCGAGGCGCGAGGCCGCGCGCCGCCAAGTGCCCGCCCCCCCCCCGGGCGGGTGGGGGCCGCTCCGCGCCTCCCGCCGCCGCCGCCACCGCCGCCTCCCGAGGACGCCCGTCGCCCGCACCACGCCGGGCGCGCCGCCCCCGCCCGCCGTCGCCGCTCGCACATGCCCGAGCCGCAGCCGGGCGAGCACACAGCGCCGGCCGCCCGCCCCGCGGCCCCGGGCCCCGGCTCCGGCGCCGTCCCTCCTAGCGGGCCGGGCGCCGCGGCCCCGGCATGAGGAGCGGGCGATGATCCCCGCCAACGCCTCCGCCAGGAAGGGGCCCGAGGGCAAGTACCCGCTGCACTACCTCGTGTGGCACAACCGCCACCGGGAGCTGGAGAAAGAGGTCCGCGCCGGCCAGGTAGGAGCGCCGTCGGGGCGCCGCAGGGACCCCGGCCCGGCACGCCCGTCCGGCATGGGGAGGGGGCGCGGCGCCCGCTGTCCCGCCTCCCCGGCGAGTTTGCAGCGCTTCTTTGTTTGCAGCCGCGGCTTTTGTGCTTGTTGACCGGGAGAGGGTGATGGGAGCGGCCCCCGCCTGCTCCCCTCCTTCCAGGACGGGTGGCTCACACGTGTTATGGGCCCTCCAAACCTTGGGTAGGGGGCATGTGCTCCTCCTCCGTCGGGGCAGTAGGGACTGCAAGGAGAGGCTGTCGGCTCTGTCTGTGCGCCAAGTGGTGGGAGAGTCCGCCCGGCTTGGTCTAGGCGCGACACCTCCGTGTGAGTGTTCCGAGGTGGGAAAGGCCTGTGTGGGGAAGGGGCTGCACAGGATCAGGGAACAAGCTGTGTAGCACTCTCAGGCATCCCAGCCCCACCCAGTGCCTTCTCACTTCCTGGTGAGCGACTTCTCTGTTCCCTCAGAGTGGACAGAACCGCTGCATGCCTCCGACCCCCGCAGGAGGAGCTGGGGAACCGAAGGGAAGGTAGACCCTACAGGGAGGTCTCCAAGGGCCTTGTCCAGGTGCTGAAAGGCGCTCTCCTCCCTTCTGGTGCTGGGGTCTAACTTCTTGGAGCTGAGGAAGGTAGGGGGCCAGGAGAAGGATTTGGGGTTCTGCACAGAGCGTGGGTTTCCTGGTTCCTGCCAGTCAGAGAGACCCATGGGTCGGGCAGCTTTGGGCTAAGCAATGACCTCGAGGAAGACTGGGAACCGGTGTGGTGATGTATGCCTGTAGTCTTAGCAATGGAGAAGCAGAGGCAGGAGGACTGCCACAAGTTTGAGGACAAACTTGTGGTCTACTCTGTGTTCAAGACCAGCCAGGGCTACATAGTGAGACTCTATCTTCAAAAACCAAAAGAAGCAAACAAACAAACAAAAAGACTGGGCGGTGTCTTTTGGCCATTCTTCAGGACCAAGGCTGGCATAGGTCGCAAATAGTTCTGCCCTTCTCACCCAGGTCACAGGCAAGCACTCATGTGAAGACAGCCCACTCTCCAGGAGAGGAAGCAGTGAACAGAGGTTGGGCCCAGGCTCCCCTTGCTTGTCTAAGGTTCAGATCTCTAGACTTGGTAAGGGTCTGAGACTTAGAGGCTGGTAGCCCACTTCCTGAATCATGGAAGTTCAGTATGAGGATGGTCTAATTCCCAACGGAAGAAGCCAAGGTTGGACATCAGACTGAGCAGAAGAGAATTGGGCTGTGTCTCTGAAGTTCCACCACTGATCCTCTAGACCAGTAGTATAGCATTCAGGTCTGCTCAGCTTTCCCACTGACTAATGGAGTGACTGCCTTGCAAGACTCTGGACTAGCCTGGGGGCCCACTTCCTTTCTGCCTCCACTTATACAAGGACTCTCCAACTTGGTTTATCCATCATAAAGGTTTCATTAAGGGAGAGGTCAGAGAACCCAGGGAAGCACAAGGCACAAATACCGGCCCTTGAGAAGGCAGTTTGGGGAAGCAGGTACAGACAGGGATTACAGTGTGGCATAACATGTTAAGACCCAGCCCAATCTTCTCTGGCTCTTCTTCACTTTCCTTGCCTGAGGAACTACTCCCCCCAAAGATTTAAGGATTGTTAGAAGGATAGAGACTGAATCTCCAGAATGTCTCATCAAACTCCTTTAACCAAGGAGTGGTCCTTTTACTGCAGCCTATAGAGAAATGGAATGCCAAAAAGAAGCCCCCCCCCCCGCCCCCAGGCCTCTCTATTGACAAACCTCAAGTCAGCAGCCATCTTGCTTGGTTGGCTAGGCTGGGGATCATCAACTGCTGCAGGGAGAGGTGAGCAGGGCTCTGAGCATGTATGTCTTCCCCTTCCTCAGGCTGCCACAGCAGCTAGGTACCAAGTTCACTGGCCCTGATGAGTTAATGTCTTCTTGAAATGGACACCTCCTGCCTACCCTCCATCCAGGCCAAGAGAATATAGGGCACCAGTGAGGTTAACTCTTGTTCAGCTAAGAAAAGTCCAGGCCAATCCTCTCCTTCCCTCCAGGCTACGATGAAGGAGCATGCCAGTTAGCCTTGATGGGAGAGCTCCTGGCTGTATCCCAACTCGGGGGCTGACACAGTGGCACATGCATTCAAATGTGTCGTCTTTGGGGCATCAAGCTGTTCCCTTAGGAGGATGAACCTGGGTGAGCCCCTGATTTCATGATAAACCCTGCAGACCCTTAGCATCTGAGCTTAGGGGGGAGTCCCTGACCTCTGGAAGCCTGGCACGAGCCACCACAGAAAACTGCCAGGTTTTCCTCAAGCACTTGGCAGCTGGGTTTTCCTGGTCCTTGCTTGGCATAACTGTACCTGTTTCACTCCAACAAAGGCCTGCAGAGGCCTCCCGCAGGCAGCCTTGGCAATGCTGACTGGCTGAGAAGGGCCGAGTATAGCGGCTTTCAGAGTGGCAAGCCCTGGTGGCTGTTCTGGGAACAGTGGGCAGATAAGAGTTGCAGGAATACAGGGAAGGGCCTAATTGGTGCCTGGAGTGCTGTGGTTGTTGGGTGCCCTGCCAGAGTAGGAGGGACAGTGGTTAACTACCGGTATGCCAGTTCTCCCTTGTCAGGCATGGCCCGGTTCTGGAGTCACAAGTTCCCATGGGGTGAGGGAGCGTGGTTTGATACACAGCTTCCTGTGGAAGGCATCTGTTCAGGGACAGCTGTGCCAGCAGGTTTTCTTCTTTAGCAGGGACTCTGAAGAGGGGTGGACCATGGTCTTAGGAATGTTTGCTTCTTCTTAGGGTTGCCTCTGCCTTGGTCTGTCTTCCCACTTCAACCATTCATCCTTCTGACCTAGAGATAGGCCAGATGGGATTTTTGGGCCCCATATTTAGAGAAACACTGCCTTGCTAAAGATACCAGTTATGATGGGGACTTTGAGGAACACCTAGGACCCTTCCTCATCCTAAAGTGGTTAGTCCTGGGTGTGGGGTATCACACAGTTGGTGAACCAGGAAGCTCAGCAGAGGGAGCCACAAACCCGAGAAACCAAAATCAATGCATTCTGGGATGAAGGAAAGGGTGGGGAGTCAGCCTGGCTGCCCCCGGCTGCCACATTCTTCATGTCCGCCTTGCCTTGTCCAACCACAGGAGGAAGCATGCTGAAGTCCCTCTCACCCCTGAGAAGGCTCAGACATACCTGGCCCTGTGTCCAACATCAGGTGGCAGAGCCCAGAAGCAATGACCAAATCAGACTCCAGCCATCTTCCCTAGAAAGGGAGGACAGCGAAGGGAGGAGGCAGGGTGGGCAAGGCTGCCACACTTCTCCAATGCCCAGACTTTCTGCGTATCTGGAATGTACTTTTAAGACTTCCCTTGACAAAAGGTCTCTTTCCACACTAAAGGAGTTTGAAAAAGATCCCGCTAGTGCATGTGGGTGTGTAATGCAAGAAGCCATCACTAAACACACATGTTCCATGAGTAGACTCCCACAGAACCACAGGGCAGCTGGGCCTGCATGTGCATTTGCAGTTGAGGGTGAATAGGGAACATGTGCGTGGAGGCAGAATGAACATGTTTTCTAATGGTACCTGTGTACATTAATGTGTGTGTGCGCGTGTGCACACATGTGCTCAGGAGTGGAGGCAAGGCGCCTCTGCCCAGGGAGCTCCAGCTCTTAAGCCCCAAAGACCCCAACTTTGATTCCCTCTGAGCCTGTTGGGGCCAGGAGTCTCTCCTCTCTCTGTGGGGAGGGCCGGGTGTTAGGTTTCATGGAAACCTTTTCATTACAGCAATTAAACAGCTGTAAGCCTTTGCTGTGGAAGTTAATGAATTCTTCCACCTGGGCTCAGGGAAGGTGGCACTTGTGCTACAAGCCCTGCTCTGGACAGGTGGGAAGAGAGCTGCTTTGGGGTGTGAATGCATGCATGGAGTCCATATGAGCCCTGGAATCATGTTGCTTTAGGACGGCTATTGGGTATGGTATTCCCAAGGTGTGTGGCTAGGGAAGGCATCTGCTTTGCAGGCGGTCCTGCCTCTGTTGCTGCTGAGACCTGAGGCACACACACAGGGTGGAGGTGCATCATCTGGGGCCCTGGAGCCAGCCAGGGCACCCTGCTAGTTCCCTGGGGCCTTGTTAGCAGCTGTAGCAGCAACATCTAGGGCCGGGCTGGTTAGGCCCAGCAGGTCATCTGCAAGCTCCGGGAAGGCCACCTTTAAAAAAAAAATCAGTATTACATTTATTTCTTTACAGAGAGAGAGAGAGAGAGAGAGAGAGAGAGAGAGAGAGAGAGAAAGAGAAATAGAGAGAGGAGAGAGAGAGGGAGAGAGAGAGAAATAGAGAGAGAGGGAGAGAGAGAGGAGAGAGAGAGGAAGAGAGAGAGAGGAGAGAGAGAGAGGAGAGAGAGAGGGAGAGAGAGAGGGAGAGAGAGAGGGAGAGAGAGAGAGGAGAGAGAGAGGAGAGAGAGAGGGAGAGAGAGAGAGGGAGGTACCATGTGAGGATGTGAGGCTCGGGGATTGAACTCAGGTTGCCAGGTTTGGTGGCAGCACTTTTGCCTTGCAAGTTATTTCACACATCTGAAGGCCATCTCTTGACTTCCCCAGTCAGCTCCGTAGAATGGGGTCCAGCCCATTCTATGACAATAAATGGCACTCTCCCTTCTCTGGGAAGCTGGTATGGAGGGGCTGGGAGAATCCTCAAAGCTCTAAGCTATACCTCAGGGGTGGGGATGGGAGCAGTCCATTTGAATTTTGAGGCTCCCAGTATATTAAAAAGTAAGGAGATGTCACCACATTTAAAAAATGATATAAACTGGATATGTTGGCTCATACCATAATTCCAGAACATGAGAGTCGGAGGCAGAGGATTGCCACAAGTTTGAGGCCAACCTGGGCTACATAGTGAGCTTCTGAACAGTCTGGGCTACAGAATGAAATCTTGCTTGACAAAAACCCCAAACAAACAATTAAACACTTAAGGCTGGAGGACCAATTCAAGGTCATTCTTGACTATGTAGAAGTTTGAGGCCATCCTGAGCTATGTGAGAAACTTTCTCTAAAACAAACAAATAATATATGATTTAAGTTATTTTTAAAATCTTGTTTTGGCCAGGCCTGGTGGCGCATGCCTTTAATCCCAGCACTTGAGAGGCAGAGGCAGGCGGATCTCTGTGAGACTGAGTAAAGCCTGGTGTACATAGTGAGTTCCAGGCTAGCTGAGGCTATAAGACCAGAAAAAGTTTTTTTTGTTTCAAAAATATTTTTATTTGGGGGCTGGAGAGATGGCTCAGTAGTTAAGAGCACTGACTGCTCTTGCAGAAGACCAGGGTAACCATCCATAACTCCAATTCCAGGGAATCCAACAACCTCTTCTGACCTCCCCAGACATTGCATGACTCTGGTGCACTTACATAAATGCAGTCAATACGCTCATACATGTAAAAATAATAAAATGAAATATTTAGAAATATTTTATTACATTTATTTGTGTGTATGTACATGTGACATAGCATACATTTAGACATCAGAGAGCAATTTGCAGGAGGAGATTCTCTCCTTCCACCATGTGGGTCCTGGGAATTGTACTCAGGTTGTCAGCGTTGGTGACAAGTACCTTTATCTACTGAACCATCTCACTGATGCTGTTTGTTTTTTGAAACAGAGTCTTGCTAAATGTATGGGTGTATGTACAGGTGTTATCATACCTAGTCTGAAAATGTCTTTTATTTTATTTTTTAAAATATTTTATTTTTATCTTATGTGTATGAGCATATTTCCTGAGTGTATGAACGTGCACCTGTGTCTGCCGTGCCCACAGAGGTCAGAAGAAGGCCTCAGATCTCCTGGAACTGGAGTTACAGATGGATGTTAGCCACCATGTGGGTGCTGGGAATTGAACCTGGGTCCTCTACCAGAACAATCAGTGCTCTTAACCACTGAGCCATATCTCCAGACCCTCAAAATGTCTTAAATAAAAAGATTCATTTAGTTTTTATTTTTATTTATGTGTGTGTCTGTGTCTGTGCATGTAAGTGCACTTGTGTGTGAAAGTCAGAGGATACATCATATCCCTTGGAGCTATAGTTATAAGCATTGTGAGCCATGCAATGTGGGTGTCAGGATCTGAACTTTGATACTCATGATAGAGCAGCAAGCTCTCTCTTAACCACTGAGCCATCTCTTCAGCCACAGTATGTCTTAAAATTTTATTAATTTTAATTATGTGTGTGTCTGTGTATGTGAGTGCAGGTACCTGAGGCATCCAATCTTCCTGGAACTGGAGTTCCAGGCAGTTGTGAGCCACCTTATGTGGGTGCTAGGAACTGAACTTGGGTCATCTGCAAGAGCATTATGCACTCTTAACACTGAGCCATTTGGACCCCCAGAAGGTTTCTAACAAGAAGCATTCTGCTCTTCCACTGCCTACCTCACGGTCTCATTCTCCATAAGTGATCACTTGGAATGCTGGGCACTTTCTTGCTATTTACCTCTGTAACTATAAACTATGTACTTCTAGAACCCTCTCTTGATTTATCACTTTTACACATTATTACCTTCTTCTTGTGCCCCTCAATATAGACATCTGTACATTTATTTAACAAATACCTTTAGGTACTGGTTACCTGCCGGGTGCTCTCCAGGGGCTGGGAAGCTATGTGTGAGCAAGATAGGCAGGCTTCTGCTTTGCAGGGTGCAGGTCCTAGGTGAGGGAAAAAGTGAAAAAGTAAACAAGCTTGGGATGTTGGCAGAGATCTGGAGCAGGATAGGGGCAATGGATAAGTAAGCAACAGCTGTCATCTCAGGTTGGTTGTCAGGGCGGGCTAATCTAAGGAGGGACATTTGGTGGCAACCTGAAATGAGAAAACTTTGTGGATTTCTAGGTGGCTCTGTTTGTTTGTGTTGCTATAACAGGATACCTGATGGGCTTAGGTGTGTGGCTTTGTGGTATAGCACTTGCCTAGCAGAAAAGAAGATAGGCCCTGGGTTTGATCTCCACCAAAACAAAACAAACAAGCAAAAACCAAAACAAAACTGAACAAATTAAGAAAAACAAACAACCCCTTCAACTTAACTGAAGATTTCATAAGAAAAAGAGGCTGGTGTAGCTCACAATAGTTTACAAGTTCAAAGTGCAAAGTCTGAAGATAGTACCAGCATCTGGCCAGGACCACCTGGCTTCATCCCAGTGCGTGAACAAACCAGCACAGGCAGGAGGGTGTGGGGTGGGTAGTGAGCTGGCAGGCTGAACTCACTTCATGATAACCCGTTTTTGTGGGGACTAATCCAGTCTCCAGAGACCTGCCCTCTCTTGTCAGTCATATTAATCCTTTTCAGGGTGGTGCCCATGACCGAATCACTTACCCTGAGGCTCCACCGCCTATAGATCCACCATCTCTCTCTAGATTGGCATACTGGGAAGGACCAGGCTTCCAGCACATGAGCCTATGGAGGACAAATCATAGAACTGGGGTATCCAAGGAATTGTTCTTAGATGACAAGGAAGGTTATGCAGGAGTAGAGGATAGGTGGGAGAGTGAGTTTCAAAAGTCCAGGACTTGGGTTCTAAGCTAATACAGTGGAAAACCTCTGGGAAGATTCATGCTGAAGTGTACCAGGCCTGAGTTTACTTTACAGGATGACTTTAGCTGGGTCATGTGGAGGCGAGAGAAGGGTAAAGTGACCAGTGAGGGGCTGCCGGGCGGCCGTAGGTGACTCCGAGCATCGTGGGAGACTGAAGGTGGAGGAACTGAGGGGTTCTCTAAGGCTATTACGAAGGGTCAGCATACAGGTGGTACTGACGGGTTAGATGTGGAAGGTAACAAAGGGATGCTCCTGAGGCTCGGGCACAACTCAGGAGGAAGCTTGTGCTCAGCATGACCAAGGCCCTGGGATGCTGGGGAGGACATTTTCTAGTCTGAAAAATTTTTAATTAAATCTTATTTATTTTTATGCATTTATTTATTGTGTATATGTGTTTATGTGGGCACAGGTGTGCCACTGTGTGCTTGTGGAAGTCAAGAGAGCATCTTTCAGGAATTGGTTCTCTGTCTTCAATATATAGGTCTCCGGGATCAAACTTGGGTCATCAGGCTTGGTGGCGTCTTTACTTGCCCAGCCACCTTGCCACTGGCTCTTGTTTGTTCTAACCTGAAAATGCAGTGAAGGGCGGCACTGTGCACTGTGAGATAAGCCCAGGGGCAGCCGTGCAGGAGTGGAACAAGCCAGGGAAGGCGAGGAAGCACTTCCTGAGTGAGGAAGGAAAAAGCAAATCACAGCAGGTCTGGGTTTCTCATGCTGTGAATTCCATGATCTTTTCCTATTTTCTGGAGGATGCAAATTGCTGTCCGCTCAGCCCCCAGAAGCTTCTTTCACTCCCTGCAGTGACAGATTCCTCTGTTTTAGCACCCTTTGTCTGAGGTGATTTTATGGTGGACGCTTGCCTCCAGTGTCCAGTTCCCCTTGACAGCTGGAGCATGTGTGAGGCTGGGGTACAGAGCTCACTGTACATAGTAGGATGACTGGGCAGTAAACTGATCTACCCATCTTGGGACCCATAGATATCTCTATCCAGAGGTCTTTGGGGCCCTTGCTTCCTTCAAGGAAGAATTCCTTGTCTCAAACGGGACGGGATGCAGCTGCAGTCTGGCTGCCGGTCAGGATCCAAGGCAAAGGACCTCATCCTTTGTGTTGGCTGGTGTCCCCAAGCCCAGCACACCCTAGTGCTAGTGAGCTTGGAGTAACTGCTCCCTGCCTGCATGGGTCCTGGCTTCCTCTGCTTCACTGAACCAGTTGTGATTCTCAGCCACTTCCCATCTTTTGAAGATATGTTGAAATCCTCATCTGCTGACATCTCTTCTCTTTATCCTCGTGGGTTTTAAATATTTTACTGACATTCTTATACTTGCAAATTTAACATTTTTGGCGTTCCTCATTCCTTTGTGTAGATCCAAGTTTCCATCTGGTGTCATTTTCTTTCTACCTGCAGAGCTCCCTGTAACATTTCCTGCACATCTCTTGGCAACACATTCTCTTAGCTTTTGTTTATCTGCAGAAGTCTTAATTTCTTCTTCATGTTGGAAGAATATTTTCACTGGATATAGAAGTTTACATTGCATCTTCTCCCTACCCCTAGCCACTTTAAATTTCATTAAATTGTTTCCAGACTTGCATAGCTTCTAATGAAAGTATGGATTATTTCCTGTTTGTTCTGTACATCAACGGTCTCATTTCTTATAATACTTTTAAGATTTTCTTTCTTTTTAAAAATTTTTATTTATTGTTTTTTTTTTATTTTATGGGTATTGTCTGCATGTGTGTTAGTGCACCCATGTTGTACAATGCCTAAAGAGGTCAGAAGAGACCATTGGATTCCCTGGAACTGGAGTTATGGACAGTTGTAAACTGCCACATAGGTGCTGGGAATCGAACCTGACTCCTCTGAATGAACAGCCAGTGCTCGTAACTGCTGAGTGATCTCTCCAGTCCCAAGACTTTCTTTTCCATCACTGTTTTTCAGCATTTGATTATGCCTTAGTGTGTGTATATATATATAAATATATATATAATTTTTTTTTTTACTGTATAGCCCAGGCTTGCCTCAAACTCATGATCCTCCTGTCTCCACCTCTTCAGCATGTCCTCCTCACATGCGCCACCACAGCCAGCCTTGGTGTTTGTTTTGAATGAGGTTATTTGAATGAGGTTTCTTGGTCCTGTAGATTTATCATTATATTCATTTCTACAATAAATTATCACACAATGGGTAGGTTAGAACAAATATTTATTCTCTCAGAATTCTTGAGTGCACCAAGAGGTGCACACCCTTGGTGCACTCCCTCCGGAATCTCTGGAGGAGTCTCCCACCTCCCAGCTCCAGCTTTTGAGGCACAGTGGTTGGCTTACGGCTGCATAGGCTTTGTCTCTGTGTGTTTGATAAAGACATTAGTTATTGGATTCTAAAACCGTCAATATAATCTATGGTGATTTCATCTAGAGATCCTTAATATCTCTACAGATATCATATCTACAGATGTCAAGCTGGATGTGGTGGTCCATGCCCATAATCCCAGCACTAGGGAGGCTGAGGCAAGAAGATCAAGGGTTTTAGGCCAGTCTCAGGTACACAGAGTTCAATGCCAGCCTGGGCTACATAAGACCCTTTCTCAGTTCCCCCCTCCTATAAGAGCAATCAATAACAACCGAGAGAGAGAGAGAAAGAGAGAGAGAGAGAGAGAGAGATTCAAGGCCAACCTGGGCTTCATAGTGAGATCTTGTCTAAAAAAACCAACAAAAGAAAACTCAAAAACACTGAAGCTAATAAAACAAAAGCAAAAGGCTTACGTGTCTAATCTGCTGACAGTTAATTACACCCAGAGAATTTTCATTTCAGACATTGTACTGATTCTCTTTAGATGACTTAGTGGCTTTTCTCATTCTCCCGTTTTGTTCATAGTTCTCTCTCAACCATTGGGCACATTGCACCATCTTTTCCCTTCTGAATGTTCCTGTTACGTAATTGTTCCTCACAATTATACGTCCTATTTTCCGAATTCATGTCATATCTAGTAATTTGGGGGTGGAACTCCCTCTGTAGACCAGGCTGGCCTCAATCTCACAGAGATCTGCCTGCCTCTGCCTCTGGAGTGCTGGGACTAAAGGTGTGTGATACTTTAATATAGGTTTCAGCATGAGGATTAAGAGAAAGACAGATGCTCAGCAGAAAGTAAAACACACCTAAAGGCATGGCTATAGGCTTTTCAAAGCAGAATTGCTAAGTGGTTGTCTTTGAGACAGAGTCTCACTATATAGTTCAAGTTGATTTGGCACTAACAATTCTCCTCCCTTAACTTCCTGAGTGCTGGGAGTATAGGCAATAGCCACCAAGTCCAGCTTTATAGCTAGTCTAGCAAGTTTTGGCTGGATGTTGGACACTGTAGATATATTAAGCACCTGGATTTTATTGTCTTCCTGTAAAGAATGTTAGGCTTCATTTTAGCAAAATAAGTAAATTACTTGCCGTTCTAGTTTGCCTTCAATCGCTGTGACAACACACTCTGACCAATACCAGCTTAGGGAGGAGAGGGTTTATTTGACTGACATCTGCTAGGTTCATCACTAAGGGAGCCAAGAAAGGAACTCAGGGCAGGAGCCTGGAGGCAGGACCTGAAGCACAGGCCGTGGAGGAATGCTGCTTACTGGCTTGCTCCTCTGGCCTATGCTCAGCCTGCTTTCTTATACAATACAGAACAACCTGCCTAGGGGTGGCACCACCCACAGTGGACTGGACCTTCCCACATCACTCAACAAGAAAATACCTCACAGATATGGCCACTGTCCAGTGGAGGCAATTCCCCAAGTGAGGCCCCTTCAACCCAGGTGTGTCAAGTTTACACTAAAGCTATCCAGCACACTTGTAAATGAGTATGATCTTTTGGAGGCTAACTCAATTTGTTAGGTAGAATGACTCCTTAAAAGCCTTTTTTCTAGGAATAGTTTAGCCCTACTATGAAGGCACAAAACTTCTGAAGTCTACTAAATACACTGGGAAACCAACACACACATAGGCTTGAGTCTGAACGTCTACCCTCAGTGAACTCTGAGAATTCATCTGTGTTGTTTTGCATAATCTTGTTGAGTTTCAATGTACCCATACGAGGTGTGATATTCAGTGAAGTCCCACAGGGATCCCTGTGCAGAGGAGCCCTTCTTTTTTCCTCCTCAAATGGCCTTCTTTTCCAGAACTCTGCTTTGCATCTTCTAGCAACCTCACCCTCCCTGGAATCCTGTCTCCACAACTCAGAAAGCCCACCATGCTCAGCCGGTTGTGGCAGTCTGCTCTGGATAGCAGTCTGGAATGTTCCTTCTGGGAAGTCATAGGGCTCACGTTGTATGTTTTTCTGATCTCAGGGATCCCACTATGACACTGCCTATTGCCTAATGTCAGAAAACCATTAGTTCAGAAAATTTGAAGCAAGAGCTACCTCATCATTTCCAGTATAATTTTAGTTACCGCATCAGGATTGGAAGAGAAGTCTCTTACTGACACTTTAGGCAAGTTTTGGAAAGGAGTTACCATGTATATGTATATGGTCAGATCACTGAATCTAACTGCAAGCCCTGGCCTCCTGAGATATATTTAAATATTTATGTGTGACCCATATGCTTTTACCACACAATAAAGTTGCGTGCAATGGAACCTTACTCACAAAATCATGGGATTCATGCAAAATGTCAAGATATGCATCCCACAGACCATACCTTGTGTTGAAGTTGGCTATCAGCTTGTTCTTACTCTCAATGTACTATTAAATCTTTTTATTTTGAGGTATTGTGCTTATTACTTAGCACAGGCTAGCTTTGAGCTCGCCATCCTCCTGCTCCAGCCTTCCCTTCCGAGTGCTGGGATTTTAGGTGTGTGCCACGCCCCCCCGGGACTATGCCTTTATTATCATATGTTTGCCAGCCCTTAGCCAGCTATCATGCTGGTGCTGTGAATCACTGGTGCTTCTTGAAGGTGTGGTGAGACCTCTAGGCATTGTCAGCTGTAGGAACCCTCTTGGCTGACATCCTCTTTGGACCACCCTTCAGTCTCTGACTCCCTTTCTGGAGGTGATCCACTGGGCCTTGGAGAAGGTAAGCCTGCCAGGCCTAGTCAACCCTGACTCTCATGCCCGCTCCATTCATCGTGCCACAGCTCATCAAGTTGATCTCCCGTGAGCTGGGCCAGGTGATGTGGTCAGAAGACTGGTCTGCTGAGGTGGTGTTAGGTCTAGGTCCATGTCAGAAGTGACCAGGGCCCCATCTCAATTCTTTCCCCAGGTGGACATTGAACAGCTGGATCCCCGTGGCCGGACTCCCTTGCACCTGGCCACCACATTGGGGCACCTGGAGTGTGCCCGAGTGCTCCTGGCTCATGGTGCAGATGTGGGCAGGGAGAATCGAAGTGGCTGGACAGGTAAGCACCCTTTTATTCTTGCCCTGCAGCCAGTGCTGTGTACTCACTTGAAGTGGGCTGAAGGTCTCACCCTGTGATATCCTTTCCCCCCAGTGCTTCAGGAGGCTGTGAGCACCCGGGACCTGGAGTTGGTGCAGCTGGTGCTGCGGTACCGGGACTATCAGAGGGTGGTGAAGCGCCTGGCGGGCATCCCTATGCTCCTGGAGAAGCTGCGTAAGGTGAGACCCAACTTCTCATTTGCCCTGCATCCTGGTTCTACTGCCGGCTCAGCCCCTTTCTTTGTCATCCTCCAGGCTCAGGATTTCTACGTGGAGATGAAGTGGGAGTTCACTAGTTGGGGTAAGAGGGGCTGAACAGGGACTGCTCTGGCCTGGGGACCTTTTTGCTCACTGTCCCCCTGACCAGAGAATGATCCCCTGCCCTTCACGGGGCTCTTTCTCCCTTTCTAGCTCTCAGCTCTACACCAGCTTTCAGCCAGGTCTCTCCAGACCGCCCCAGACACTGGCTTGCTTTCATTAGTATCTCTTTTATGCTAATGATATGCTTATTTGTAACCTGTCACCCCTTGCTAGAAGGTAAAGCCTAACAGGGCAGGAGCCAGTGCCTGGTGTGTAGCAAGTGTTCAGTAAATGCTTGTTTAAGGCATGGATGGGCGAGGCGTAGTGGTGAGTGTCTTTAATCCCTGTGCTCAGAATACAGAGGCAGAGGCAGAGGCAAGGCTGATCTCCGTGAGACTGAGGCCAGCCTAATCTACATAGTGAGTTCCAGGCCATCTGGAGCTACAGGGAGATCCTTTCTCAACAGCCCCCCTCCGCTCCCCCTGCAAAAAACAAAAAACAAAAAACAAAAACCACCAGAAAACACAAACAAAAAAACCCTGGATAAACGAATGAACACACAGGGGTACTAACGCCAGTGCTGGCGGAGTCACCCCTATGCCCAGCCTTGGACTGCTCCAATCCGAGCAGCTGTGGTCTATATTGGGGGTGTGGCTAAAGGAAGGGCTGCTCCCCTTACAAGTTCCCTGGTCTTTTTCTGGCCATACCAATAACCCCGACTTCTATGCCCTGAGCTGAGCCAGGCTACGTGAGCCAGAAACTGAAGTTCCTTCTGATTTTCACTTTTACCCAGTGCCCTTGGTGTCCAAGATCTGCCCTAGTGACACTTACAAAGTGTGGAAGAGTGGGCAGAACCTGAGGGTAGACACCACGCTTCTGGGCTTTGACCATATGACCTGGCAGCGAGGGAATCGCAGCTTCGTCTTCAGGGGCCAAGGTCAGACAGACAGGAAGTAGGGTAGGGTTGGGGCAGGCAACAGCCAGCCCCAGACCACCCTGATCCCTGTGCTGTTCCATGGTGGCAGATACGAGTGCTGTGGTCATGGAGATTGACCATGACCGCCGTGTGGTATACACAGAGACCCTGGCACTGGCTGGGCAAGACCGGGAGCTGCTGTTGGCTGCTGCCCAGCCCACCGAAGAACAGGTGCTGAGCAGACTCACCGCGCCCGTTGTTACCACCCAGCTCGACACCAAGAACATCTCCTTTGAGAGGTGAGTGGGTATAATCTGGCTATCCTGGAGCCAGCCTGATGGGTGACCACTTCACCTGGACCACTCTACATCCCTAGGAACAAGACTGGCATTCTGGGCTGGCGCAGTGAGAAGACGGAGATGGTGAATGGGTATGAAGCCAAGGTGAGGCCACAGCTTCTGATCCTGGAGCCAGCAAAGCCAAGCAGAGGGCTCCTGACCTACCTTCCCCAGCTTTGTAGACACAGAGGCAGTGCCTGTGTGGAGAAAAGGCATCAGATCAATAGTCACCCCAGGAGAAGGGCATTTACATCGAAGGATTTGCATGACTACACTGTGTGCACACATAACTTCATGTAATCCTCACAATAGGAGGGCGCTCTTATCCCCATTTTACAGATGGGTACTGAGCCTTTTCCATGGCACACCATTTAATCTTCAATATGCCACCAAGTGGGAAGTGCTGGCCCAATGTTTCTGGCCAACAGACGAAGAAACAAGGTTTAGAGTGGTTCACAGACCTCTTACAGTTACCGTAATTTACATTTGACTTATACAATTGTAAGCGACAGAGCTGAGGATCATATCCTGGCTACCTGACCTCAAAACAAGACAGTTCTCTAGAAAACTGTCTGTCATTCTGGGATCTAACCTGCCTAGCTGATGATGAAGGAAGGAACTGACAAAGGCTTCAAAGCTCTGGACATGTCTCCTCCCAAAAGTCTTCCCTGGTTCTGTAGGCTCAGATAAGAGCCCTTACGTGCCCCCACTAAGGCATGTATCCTATTGTGTTATAACTGCCCACTTAGTTGTCTTTCTCAAAGGGGCAAGGATTGTATCTGGTTTATTCACCATCGTATACCTGATGCCCACCTCAATGCCTGCCATGTAAAGGCTCCTCAAAAATGTTGGCTGGCCTGGCTGGTGAAGTAGCTCAGTTGTAGAAGTTGCCTAGTGTACCAGAGGCCTTGGGTTCAATCCCCAGCACCATCAAAACAAGAAAACAAGCTTGTTGAATGAATAACTAAGTGAATGAATGATTTGAAATGTTTACTTGCCCACATGCTGGGGGATTGGAGCAAAAACCTCCTCCAAGACCTTTTATTAGAGGAGTGTTCGGTATTCCTTGAGCATGGGTACTACAACTGTCTCCCAGCCCCTTCCTCTCTGTCCCCAGGTATATGGGGCATCCAATGTGGAGCTCATCACACGGACCCGGACAGAGCATCTTTCAGAACAGCACAAGGGCAAGGTCAAAGGTAATGAGGCTGAGGCAGATGGGGAGAGGATTTGAACAACTGGAGGAGCCGGCACCCATTTGCATGCCCCATCAACATTCTCTTTGGCAGCCCAGCAAGAGCCAGGATGGCTTTAATCAGACAAATAGATTTCAATTGAAGTAGGTGTTTAAAGTACTACAAAGAGGATTCCTAGGGCTCATTTGGGCTCAGTGAAAAGACATGCTACAATTGATTAGTAATGTCTGTGTTGCATTTAGGAGTGCAGACCATTATTGATTAGTTATTCTAGTAAATTGACACAAAACCTAGGTAGAAAGTCACGAAACCTGACTACCGATTCTTCGTGCTTACATCACACATGATTCTCTGGGGATCAGTTAACCTGTCGCAGGTGGAAACATAATTCCTACTGTACATGAGAATAGTCATTAATATGGAAATGCCTGAAGGGAAGCATATATGGGTACCCTAACCTGCTCACATACATGAGTACTTCTAAACTCACCAAAGACAGGCATTTTGCTGTTTAGTGTCACCACACTGGAGAGTGGTAAGTTGCGAAGTTTCTCCTGAGCCTTAAGAGTTATTTTATCCTACCTGGGCTTGCAGTGAACCCTGCTCCGAGGAGTCCTCAGTCACATTTAGATGAAGGTGCCTGGGAATGTGGTGTGGGTGAGCTGCCCCCACCCTACCCCAGATGCTGGCTAGGTCTTGGGTGCTGGTAGTGTGGTGAGATGTCATGGGGCTGCTGTGTCCTGAGAGCCCACATTTCTTCTAGGTTGTAAGACACCTCTGCAGTCTTTCCTGGGGATTGCTGAGCAGCATGGGGGCCCCCAAAATGGGGTGAGTGTGTGACAGGCTGTTAACTGTGTGGAGGGGTGCGGGTATGGCTCGGGACGTGGCTTGGGTGGAGTCGTGCCCAGCATGATTTATATGGACTTTACACAATGCCTAAGGCCATATCAGGTCTGTGCTGGCACACATGGGGGAGAGCTGGGGAACCTGTGGCACCAACCCCTGATATGGCATCTGTAACTGAGGACTCATGTCCCTCCCATGTGGTACAGACCCTGATCACTCAGACCCTGAGCCAAGCCAACCCCACTGCCATCACTGCAGAGGAATACTTCAACCCCAACTTTGAGCTTGGCAACCGGGACATGGGCCGTCCCATGGAACTGACCACCAAGACGCAGAAGTGAGGCTTCTTGCTCTTGCTGGGGAGGGATGGGCAGGGCTGGGGCTCCAAGAGGTGTTGGGAGGCCATGGCTTCCTGCAGCACGCCTCATCCCTTGGGATCTGGGGTGCTAGGTTCAAGGCCAAGCTGTGGCTGTGTGAGGAGCATCCCTTATCACTGTGTGAGCAGGTGGCTCCCATCATTGACCTCATGGCTGTCAGCAATGCGCTATTCGCCAAGCTCCGGGACTTCATCACCCTACGCCTGCCTCCTGGCTTCCCTGTCAAGATTGGTGAGAACCTTGCCGTCCCCTCCCCCTATTTCTCCTTAGCCACTTTGAGGTGTGAGGTTCAGAGGTCTGGGCAGCAGGTCTAAGATGTCAGGGGGTAGGTGCTGGTGCCTAATGGTTTGTCATCCTCAGAAATCCCGATCTTTCACATTCTCAACGCTCGCATCACCTTTGGGAACCTCAATGGCTGTGACGAGCCGGTACCCTCGGTGCGAGGCAGCCCCAGCAGTGAGACGCCCTCCCCAGGCAGTGACTCCTCCAGCGTCAGCAGCTCCAGTTCCACGAGTGAGACTCTCCACTCCCCTCAGCCCCGCGCCCTGTCAAAGCTGAGCTCCATTCCCTCCCGACCACCATGGGGTGAGCTCAGCCCACGCCTGACCCCTGGTCCACGCCTGCAGCCTCGTGCCGCGGCTGTGAGATCTCCCCTGCATTGTTCGAGGCCCCACGCGGCTACAGCGTGCTGGGTGGCCAGCGAGAGGCGGCAACTCGCGACGATGATGATGACCTGCTGCAGTTTGCCATCCAGCAGAGCCTGCTTGAGGCAGGCAGTGAGTATGACCAGGTGTGTTCCTGCTGCCACTTAGGGCCAATGCCAAGGCTTGGAAGCACAGCTAACAGGCTCCTCCCTCCAGGTCACTATCTGGGAGGCGCTAACCAACAGCAAGCCAGGCACCCACCCCATGTCCTATGAGAGTCGCCGACAGGACAGGTCAGTGCCCACCTAGGTTGAAGAGAACTTAGAGGTGCCTGTTGACTCTCCTACCCCCAACATACATGCACAGAGAGCCCCCAATACCCCAGCACACTGAGCACCGACACAGGAACTGCTAGGCCCAGAGAACGCGTAGTGCCTTCAGCAGGGCTCTACCTGGTATCAAGATGACTTCTGCCATCCCCCGTTTCCTGGCACAAGGTTGGTGGCCAGTGCTCCAGTGGCCATTCTCTAGTGAGAATCTGCTAACTCCCTGGATGTTCACACCCTCACCAGGCAGGAAGCTGGGGCCTGGGATCTGCTGCCACCGGGTGGGGCCAGGACAGCCCAGCAAGATTCATCGCCTCC
This sequence comes from Eospalax fontanierii, assembly GCA_035773235.1. Classification (NCBI taxonomy): domain Eukaryota; kingdom Metazoa; phylum Chordata; class Mammalia; order Rodentia; family Spalacidae; genus Eospalax; species Eospalax fontanierii. The sequence continues at coordinate 52,152,042 of CM069531.1, read as the reverse complement.
CTTAGAGGGTGGCGAGCCTGCTCAGCCCAGGGGCCTCCACGATGTCTCCCGCCCCGCTTACGAGCAGGTGTGCCAGGTGTGCCGGGAGCGGGGATCGCTCGACAAAGCCTCCCCGCCCCCAGGAGCGCCCCGCCCACGCCGCAGCGCCAGCCGGCTCCACCTGCACCAGTGCCCAGCCCTCGGCCCAGCCCCGGCCCAGGCTCCAGGGGCCACGTGTACCGGAGCTACGACGAACAGCTGCGGCTGGCCATGGAGCTGTCCGCGCAGGAGCAGGAGGAGCGGCGCCGACGTGTGCGCCTGGAGGAGGAAGAGCTGGAGCGTATCTTGCGGCTCTCGCTGACCGAACAGTAGCGCCCCCTGCTGGGACCCTCGCCCACTCCACGCAGGACCTGGTCTGGAACCCCAGCGAGGCACGCCGTGGCCCGTGCACCTGCCGAGCTGCAGCTGGATTCTGGAGCCATCGCTTTCGGGGGTGTGGTGGCGCACCAGGCATGAGCCAAGAGGGGTTTGACATCGGCGTGGGGTAATTTTCCAGGCCAGAGCCCTAGAGGCATGGCTGGTCCCCCTGCTTTGCTGTATGGTGACCCCTAATCCGCTTCTCTGGGCTCAGATCTTGTCCAAGGGCGGAGGCATGCGGTACTGAAATGGAAAGGAATCCTTAGAGGAGCATTGTCCCTACCCCTCGCTCCTTCTGGCTGGTCCTTCTTTATCCTCACTGACCCCACTCCAGGACACTGCCCCCAAAGCCTTTGCATCTCAGCTCTTCACCCCTGGGAGGCAGCTGAGCTCCCTGCGTGCTGTGTCGCTGCTTTGTCCCAGACACAAACCAGCACATCAAGGGCCCAGCCCCTCTCCCACCCCGGCATTTCAGCGTCAAGTGCACTTAGCGGGGTGCCCGGCTCCCCCAGCTCCCACACCTGTCCTGTGTCTCAGGGTGGTCCCCGCTTCTCCTTAGGCAGCCAGGGGTTGGAGTCGCCATGCCCAAAGCACGTTTTGTGTGTGTGTGTGTGTGTGTGTGTGTGTGTGTGTGTGTGTGTGTGTGTGATCAGATAGTGTGTCCAAGGTGCCCCCAAGTCTGGGCAAGGCTTAATTTCCCTCGTGGTGCCTTGGAGAGTGGGGGAGGCATATTGACTTGGAGGCAGGTACTAGACCCGACCCGACATAAAGGGGTTGATCAGGACCCTGGCACCACCACCTACCCCTTCCCACCAGCTGCTGCTAGCCCTCTGTGGTTGTGCATCCCTTTTGCCCCTACTCAGGGGCTGACTAACCCTTTATCCAATGGTGCTAACCCCGGCTCTCCCTGTCCCGCCCTTCGCACCCAGAGAAGCACAGGCCCCAGCCGGGGCAGGGACCCACTGCACACCCTTGTCCTCTGCCTCCTTCTGACTGGCCTTCCCTGGCTGAGGCTGTGAGGCTCAGAAGGGGCACAGAAAGGGGACAGAAGAAAAGAGCAACAAAGAGAAATTGTTCCTCCCACTCCCTTCCCTGATGCCAGGGGCACCAGACTGATTCCGAGGCACAAATAAAAGAGGCTTCAAACTGGATGCTTTTCTACCTAACTTTACTGGAAGTGCCCAAGGCGGGTGGGAGGTGGGGTCCTCTGAACCCCGATGTGAAGATGGCTAGTTCTAGGGTAAGAAGTTGCCTGGCGTGCCCTTAGCCCACCTTGCATCATTAGGTTCTCCAGGATCCCTTCCCCACCCATGCAGGAGGCACAGACTTGAACTTAGTAGAATATTTAATTCATCATGCCTTGGTTTCTTTATAGATTCAAGGCCACAGCAGAGTGCTGGAGGCAGTGTGTGTGTGTGTGTGTGTGTGTGTGTGTGTGTGTGTGTGTTGAACCTGCTTCCTCATTCCAGTTCTGAGGTTTCTCTGGTAGGGTCTATCTCCTCTCTAGTGGTGGAAAGGAGGGAGAGAGCTCTCTGCCGTAGGCTACCGGGTAAAGCCAGTGGATTGAGTTCTGCAGGCAAAGGGTTGTGCAGGTTTCTGCAGAACTGCGGTGCTACCTGTTCGGTTTTCCCCTCAGTATGGTGGAATTGAGTCAGCTGATTAGGGGAAATGCGGTAATTTTCCTGAGACTCTGGGCAGACTGTTCAGTCATCATCCCTTTGAGACCAAGCCTGAGCTCCCCAGTATCCCCAGGCATCACGCTAATACTAAGCACTTCCCCTACTCTGGATGAGGGACAGAGAGCAGGGACACCACCTCACCAAGCAGCACCTTCGCTAAGGCCACATCATCCCTGGGCCTCCCTGGGCCTTATCCTGCAGAGTCTGGGAACAAACCCAAGCCTAGTCCCTGCCCCTTAAGCTCCATTCCTCAAGGCCTCCCATGGAGGGCAGGATTTCCTTTCCAGTCCCCCGCCCCTAATCCCAACCCAGAGAGGCAGGGTGCAACATCCCAGACCAAAAGCTGGGGCTGCAGAGTCCCCGTGGCCCGCCCCATCGTTTTTTGCCCTTCGCGGCACGAATGCAGGTCTAGTCCGTGCCATCCACCAGCTCACAAAGCATGTTCTCCAAAGCGGTGATGCGCTCCTCCTGGGCCTGTACCCGCTCACGAAGGGCCTTGATCTCCTCGAGCAGCGTCTCTAGGGTGTGCTGCTGCTGAGGCGCAGAAGACAGAAGAGGCAGTGTTAGAGAGTAGGCAGCAAGGGATGTAAAGACTAGGCCAGGGTGAGGTGGGCCGGATCTTGGTTCTTACCGACAAAGGGGCTTCGTTGGCTGACTGACTACGTCGGGGACCAGAGGGTGGGCGCACATCTAGGATGTTGCGTTTGGTGACCCGGAGCTCGCGGTGCTTGGGGGGCACGTAGCCGTCCTTCAGTGAAACGAGCACGGGATCGGCGTCCTGACCGGATAGCCACTCGTCCGCTTCCAGGGCTGGCTCTGGGCCCGGTGTATCCGGGTATAGATCGTCCTGGAACAGGTCTGACTGAGGGGGTTGGTGGACAGGAGGCCGTGTGTGAGCCCTGGTGCCGGGCGACTGCACTCCCACCACCACATTCAAGCCCTGCCCGACCCCTCTCCAGTTCCTCACCTTTCGGGGCACAGTCATGACAATGGGTTCACACTTTCGTTCATGCAACTTGTAGAACCTATGAGGGAGCAGCGTTCAGCACTCGTGCCGAGTCCCAGTTCCCCTTAAAAATTTGTGGCCTGAGCGACTCTCATATGTGCATTGCACTTTGCATACATGATCAATTTTGGGTTAAAAATCTCTGCTGGATGTCAGAGAATGTCATGCTAGAGGGTGTTGGGGCTGTCACTGAGAAAAACTAGTTTAATCTTTTCTCTTTTTCACTGTTGGGGAGGCCCCAGGGGTTAAAAGTTGACAAATAGGGGACAGAGGCGGGGGCCAGGAGGGGCCAAAGCGCTGACCTGGCAATCTCACACTTGCTGACATCCAGTCCACGCTTGGGCATGAAACCCATGCCCCGCTGCGGTTCTTTGCTGCTGAACGTGTTCAAGTAATGCACGAAAGGCGGTTCGTCCGTAATTTCAAAGTAGCGAATGCTACTGTCACCCTGCAAAGCCAGCGGGTTCAGAGATGCTCCCAGCCAGAGCCCTCACTTCTCCCTCCCGTCCTAGTCCTCCCCACCCGGCCTCAAGCACCTTGCCACACAGGTAGACGATGCTGGAGTCAGGATCATAGAACGGCAGTAGTACTCCGTTGCTCGTGTCCATCTCCTGCAGTGCCACAGGCTCTTCGAAGTTGTTCTGCTGGGCACACGAGGCGTGACCAGCCCGGCTCATTCTCCGGGACTGCTTTGGAAGTCACTGTAAGCTCCTGCCTACCCCGAATCCCATGCGTTCCCAAGGTGGCTCTGTTGAGAGCTACAGGCTCCTCTCTTGGATAAATCACTCCCTCTCCCTTGCACAGGCACACCCTGCGCGCTTGCATGCAGTCACAGCAAACCACCCCCAGGGACTCGGCATCACCAGGGGGCGCCAGCGCGAGCTCCTTCAGGTGACTCTCAAACTGGGCAAGAGTGTTGGATGTGAGGATGGCAGGTGCTGAGGAGGTGGCCGCAACCCTTCAGCCCAGTGCGAGTGGGCGTACCCTGCGGGTGGGAGCGTCTGGCCCCTCTCCCATGATGCCAGTCCCCGGGGCACACACCCCAAGCTTCCAGCTGTGTTACCGGGTCCCACAGGCCCAGCTCTCGCTGGCTCATGCGGGTGAATCCCGTGGTGAAGATATGACCCTGGCGCGTGAAGACAGCCCGCATGGGCCTCATCCCCTCGTGGGCTGCAAACCTCTCCTGGGGGGAGGGGGAGAAGGGAGGAGCATCACCCTGCTGCCTGCCCTGAAGAACGAGGAGAGCCGAGCAACCAACTTGCCGACCTGGGTGTGGAGTGGAGATGGAGTGGGGGTAGGGGCAAGGGATCCTAAGAATGGAGCTTCCCGGAGTTCAATGGCAGGATCCTGGCTTGGAGAACATCTGGGCTGGGAGAGAGCAGGGGGCCCGGGACACTCAGGTCCCAGCCCTTAAGCGCCCTCCAAGGCTCATCCCTAGGGCAGGTGACATCTGCAGGCTCCCCAGGGTCGCAGCGCGGCTTTCCCGCTTGGGCCTCTTGAGCCCCGGCCATCGCTCGGGAGGGCGCACGTGACCCAGCAAAGGAGCGAGCGAGTGGCCCGGCGCGGCCTGGCCTACCGGGTCCCAGAGTGCGAGTTGCCGCTCACTCATCCTGCTGAAGCCGGTGCTGAGCAACTTCCCGTCTGCGGTGAAGACGGCCCGCAGTGGGCGGGCGCCCTCGTGAGGCCGGGCTCGCTCCTGCTCGCAGGGTTAGTGGGTTAGAGAGCCCTCCCGCTCCTGGCTGCAGAGCACCCGCGAGGGCTCCACGCCGACATGCACTTGCCCTGCACCCCAGGTTAGGTTGAGGCTGTTAAGGAGAGGGCTATGGGCCCTATGGCTTTCCTAGGGCACCCAGCTGGGACAAGCAGCCCTATCCCCCCCAGTGAAAGGGCCAGGCCTCAAGTCACCGGGTCAGGTTCCAGACCCTGGAAGATGGCGCTAGAAGACTTGGAGGAGAGGGTCCTGGAGCTCAGGTTACATGCAGAGTTTGGATGGAAAATGGAGTTTCTAGCTTCTCCCTTCCCCTATCTCAAAGCAAGGAGCCCTCCTCTGAGCTTCTAAGATGCACGAGAGGGGAGGGAACAGGAGCAAGCAGAGGATTGTGGTCTGGTCTAGGGGTTTACTCAGGGCAGGGTTTGTGGTTGTGGCAACTGCATGTGGTGGTGGTGGGGTGTGACTAACCTCTGGAATAGGGATGGGGCAGGTAAAAGCTGGGACCCGGGCTCTGATGGTTGTGGGTAAAAGGTGCTAACAGCTGGTCCCTGGGTTGCTAAGGAGTGGCCAGGCTAGGTACTCACCGCTACCACTTGGCTCTTTCGGGGGTCAATGATGCGCAGAGTCTTGTCCTTGCAGGTGGTAGCTAACAGGCTACCATTGCTGTTCCAGCACACACTGTGGATGACGTCAGGGTGCATGTCGTCCAGGCTCAGCAGCACCTCCCCAGTGCCCACATTCCAGATGATGATCACGTTATCACCACCTGTCCAGAGTGGCCAGGAAGGGTCATCTGGGCCCTGCAGGTTGACAGCCCCACCCTCATCTATAGTAGGGACCCTCCTTAAAACTCCAGACCTGCACTGAGCAGGACATTCCTGGCAGTAGGATGCCAAGAGAGGATGCCCACACGCTTAGAGTGGCCCTCGAGAGTGATGACAGGTTCTGTAATGTTGCGCACAGGGGTATAGTCTGGAATCTGCCACACCTAGGAAGACGGAAAAGGCAACCGGTAGTGGGTGAGATAAGGCATTGGTTCTGCTCCCTCAAGTTTATTGGCTCTCTTGAGTGGCACCTCTCAAGATGCGGAGGTGCCTGCCTGGGCAGAAGCATCTCAGAAACAGGATGGAGCACTGCCCATTTGGCCAGAGACTTCCCCACCCACCCTGTCTGGGAAACTTTGGAGTACTGTCTCCCTGCTCTTAGGGCCTCAAGGTGTCCATGGCTATAATTAGTTCTAAGCAGTGCATTCTGGGAGGGAGTGGGAATGTAGTTAAAAATAGCCTGGGAACTGGGCAGGATAGGGCACGGCTTGGGGACTCTGCACCTTCTACCACTATAGGTGAGGCACATCCCACTCCCCTGCCCAACTGCCTGGCAGCATCCACTTGGCTCTTACCATGATGGTGGTGTCATCTGAGGCACTGGCGATGACGTTGTCATTGTGGGGGCACCAGTCAATGTCCAGCACAGGGCCAGTGTGCCCAGTGACCAGTGGATAATTCTTATCCACTCGTCCTGTCTAGAAAGATCAAAGAGGGAGATGTGGAATCATTCACTTGTGTGCTATGTTGTGTGCATGGGCGTGTGTGTGTGTGTGTGTGTGTGTGTGTGTGTGTTTGTAGGTACTGGAGATTGAGTCCAGGGCCTGGCACTTGCTAAGCAAACACTCAGCCACTGAGCTGCATCCCTAACCCCTCTTGTGTGGTTTGGAATGGGCAATGGATCAATTTACCTCTCGATTTGGTATCATTTTCTTTTTACAGACCTCTTTTTTAGCCTCTAACCCCACGCATCCACTCTCTGAATTTTGCTGAAGGTAGACACAGTTGAAATAATTTGTATTAAGGAATCTGATACAGAGAGGTAGGATGACTTAATCAAGGACCCACAGCAAGATAGTGGTAGAACCCAGATTCAACCCAGCGCTCTTCAAAAGACACATACTTACAGGAGGATTTTTTTTCTTTTTGTTTTCTTTTTGAGACAGGGTCTCACTATATAGCCCTGGCTGGCCTGGAACTCTCTATGTAGATGAGGCTGGCCTCAAACTCACAGAGATCTAGCTGCCTCTGCCTCTCAAGTGCTGGGATTAAAGTCATGCACCACCACAGCTGGCTTTCTTTCTTTTTTTTTTTTTTTTAAATAAAGGTCTCATCATGTAGCATTGGCTGGACTTGAACATGCGGTCCTCTTGCTTTGGTCTCCCCAGTGCTCAGATCACAGGCATGTACCACCATGCTCTGTGAGGAGGCTGTTCTTGGGTCTACTCCCCAGCTGGAATGGTTGTGGGAAGCCCCTGGTTCAAGAGGTCAAGGTGAGTGACCTTGAGTGCAGTGCCCCAGTCCCTGGAGGCAGATCTCTCCACTGTCACTAGATTCACCTTGGAACCACAAGCAGCAGGTCATCTGGTGCCCACTATCCCTGGGGCTGAAGGTCTACTTAATTTTGGTCTCCATGAGTTGACTGAAGGGGCTATGAAGACTCTGCAGAGGCTGGCACTGGTCCAGACGAGGCAGTCTGGGAGAGAGGGTGACTATGTGGCACTGAAATGGCAGTTGTACTGGGAGAGGAGGTATCTCTAGCTGAAATTTGAGCCCTGGGGACGGTGTCTCTGGACGGTGTCTGCATTGTCCAGGATGAGTCATGGGCTATTGTCAGGCCTCTTTCTGACCCTGCCACTGGTTAGGCCTCCTCTAGCAAGGTATAGGGGCTGGTATCTAGGTCAAGGTCATGCTTTGGGTGTCTATGCTGGGGTTGGCGATGGCCAAGGGTCTTGAGGTTATTTTGAAAAGGTGGCAGTCATTGCCTGGTCTCTTTCCCTAGGGTGTAGGGAGGGATTTCCCTTTACTTTCTTTCCTTCTACCCTGCTGCCAGGACCAGAGTGGTCATTCTGGACTCTGAAGGAGGATCTTTAGGCTGCAAACGTGTGTGTGTGTGTGTGTGTGTGTGTGTGTGTGTGTGTGTGTGTGTGTAAGAGAGAAAGAGAGATACAGAGAGAGATAGAGAAAGACAGAGATTAGGGAAAGATAAAGTCAGCATCTGATCTGGCCTTGGCTCTGCGCTTCCCAACTATCTCCATCACTAACTTCCATCTTGGTCCCTGCTGGGAACACGGTAAGGTAGAGAGGTGGCCAGCCTAGGGAATGGGCATAGACTACCTTGACATTGCTCAGGGTTGGGTGAGGGAGCCTCTCCACTATTCTCTTGGACTTGGGGAAGAGGGGACAGCCAGTGTGCACAGACTGCCCTTCTGACTGAGGACTGGACTTCAGTGAGAAAGGGCTTTTGCCAGACAACCCGGGCTCCAATCGGGGCCCTGCTTCAGTCCCCTCATTCCTCACCTTCAGGAGAGGCAGGACAATGAAGGCACCCCCACCTCCAGCCTCCACAATAATGGCCAGAAATTTAGGGTTGACGGCACAGAAGGAGCTGTCCCATGTGACCTTGGACACCCGGATGTCCTCATAGGCCTGGTCAGCTTTTGCTGCCTGACCAAACACATGGCGGAACTTGCTCTGGCGAACCACGCGACGGCTCATGGCTAAAGCAAAGACAGAGAATCTCAGGGCTCTGAAACACTTTGGTCCTTAATCTTCTGAACTGTGGGAAGGAGGAGCAGGTGAGAAGGGTTATCCAGCCAGGAGTCTTCTGGAAGCAGGGAGTTTGCTTCAAGGTGATCAAAGTTTGAGGCAGAATTTGGCCACCTGTCAAATGCTGTTTAACGTGAAGGGCTTGGACTGGGAGCCTAACCACTTCTTAGTGACCCAGGCTAAGCAGACAGGAGGCTGACAGGGACTGAATCTTCCTGGAAGATAGTGTCTGGAAGATAGGAGGGCCAGGGTTCCCGCCTGCTGTCAGTCTTGAGTGAGCACCTTTCCACAAGTGTTTGTACCTCCCAAAGGCACCCTGCTCAACGAGCCTTCCTCTAGTCACTGGATTGCAGCCAGTCATGGGACTAGTACTGCAGTCCCCAAGATCCTGAATTCCTGTTTCTGGTAGAGTTTGGGTAGACGTGCTTTTTTCTACAAATTTGCTGAGGGAGCAGTTCCTGTGGCTGGCTACCTGTGTCTTCCTTACTACTGTTTTCATCAGTTTCCTCCCATGGTGGGGGTGTGGGGTGGGCCATGTAAAGTGGATTTCCCCTCCTTCCATTCCACCATGCACTGGCTTCCCCAAAGGGTCCTGACCATGGTCATCTGACGTGCATACAATACTTTCCTCCAGTTCTTCGTGTACTCTGCCTGGGCTTGGTGTTCTAGTACTCTCCTGGGGTGGGAGGTCCTCGACCCTAACGGCAAGGAGCAGACTTGCAGGAAGGGTGAGGTGCCTTTTCTGGAGCCAGAACCTCGGCTATGCTACTCTTCCGGAGGGCACACACCAGGCTCCCCCAAAGTCTCACTGAACCCTGCCCCTCCCGGGCCCGGGCATCCCTGTGCCCTTCAAACAGCTTCTGCAGCCCCAGGCTTGAGGCCCGGCCTACCCGCACCCTTCTCCTGCCTCCTGCCCCAGCAGTGCGTTCTTATAAGACGAGGTGTCTGCTCACCCGCCGCTGTCCAGCCAAATATAGACACCAAGTCCGCCCTGGCCCGACCGAATTCGGCGGCGGGGGGAGGGGGCGCAGACCTTTGCCTCGTCCTGGGACCCCGCCCGCTCCGCTGGCTGCGGTCGCGGCGGCGGCGAGGGGGGGGTACCTGGTCCCAAGGCGGGCGGGGGTGCTCAAGCTGTGCCTCCTCTGCGGAGAGGGCCGGGGTGCGCTGGGGCCGAGGGAGGCGTCAGGGCGCCGGCACTGCCTCTCTGGGTGACGGCGTCGACGGGCGGTGCGCGCTGCAGCCGCTGCCTGCGGTTCTCTCGGCCCCGCTCCGCGGCAGTCCCAGCTGCTGCTGCCATCAACCTGAGGGGGCGGGGCCCGGGCGGAGGCGGGGCCAGGGCCGGAGCGGCCTCGCCCCGTCCGGCGGCGGGAAAGTCCTGCTTCTAGTCTTCGCGCTGAGCGTCTGCCGACCTCGGTGCCCAGGGAAAAGTGAGCGTGCGTGCGCTTGAGGGCCGTGCGTGGCCCCTCCCTCCCTCCCACCTCGCAGGGAGGCTACGGAGACCCAGATTCCCAGGCCCGAGGCGGGACACCGAGACTGGGAGCCGGCGAGGGGCGCACGCCCCTGGAACAGGCCTCTCTGCGCAAGATCAGGTGCCTTCGTGCCGCATTCCTGCCGCAATCTGGCTCCTAATTTAGTTAGCCCCAGAGGGCCAGGGGAGTGGGGCCCAGAGGATGCTCTGTGGCAATTGTCTTAGCCGCTGGATGAGGGTCTAGGCTGGCCGAGGGCAACTGCGAGGCTACCCCACAAGAAGCTGTGACTTTTATACTTATTAATAAGGATAGCGATCGTTTGAGAACCTAAAACGCTGGCCTTTCACTCAACTAGAAGATTCCAGGGCGCAGAGCAGGAAGCAGCTCAGAGACCAGGAGGAGAGTAAATTTATTCTCTGCTCCAGGTTCAGCGAGGCAGACCAATTATTTGGCCACATTTTAGGTATGGGTGAAACAAATTCCGAGTCCGTTTAGTCTGATTTTTAATGTCCTCTCGGTTGTTTGAGATGGTCCCTATATTCCAGGGAAGAACTTACCAAGACCTACAGGTCAGAATACTGTTCAAGGTCGAGGAGGAGATAAAATAGAGCAGCCAGTTCCCGTAGCTGTTTACTCAAGGTCTGCACAGCAGGCATTCTCACTTCTCCCCCCTCCCGCCCCCCCCGTCCTATTGTAGGCCCTGGAGGGCAGTATGGGACCAGTTATTGCTTTCCACGTTCCAGGGCACACATGGAATCAGCAGCACACAGCTTTCTGTAGGGCAGAGATCTGTGTGTGTCTGTGTTCAGTGACTTTTAGAGGAACTGAATCAGAAATTGTTGGTGCTCTTGAGATAAGTCATGGCTTGGGTGAGGGGTGTCCCTGAGGATGGATGAGGAGTCTTTTACCTGAAGATTTCAGGTACATTATTAATAGGACAAGACCCAAATGACGCAGCTGCTCCTTTGTAATAGTTTACATGTTCTGGGGACTATATGCGTATTAGTAACATTCTTGTAACCTTTGGAGTTGGGTACTGTTATTAACCCTATTTTATTTTTTTGAGACAAGGTCTTTCTATAGCCACAGCTGGCCTGGAACTTGCTATGTACACCATGCTGGCCTTGATTTTGTAGAGATCCACCTGCCTCTGCCTCCTGAGTGCAGGGATTAAAGTAGTGTGCCACTACACTTAGTTATTATCTCTATTTTATTTTTATCTTATATGTATGATTGTATTGTCTGCATGTGTGTAAGTGCACCCATGTCATACAATGCCCGTGAAGTTGGAAGAATTCTGACTGGAATTCTGAATTCCCCTGGAACTGGAGTTACAAATGGTTGTTAGCAGCCATGTGGGTGCTGGGAATCGAACCTGGGTCCTCTGCAAGAGCATCCGGTGCTCTTAACTGCTGAGCCATCTCTCTAGCCCTTATCCCTATCTTAAAGATGAGGAAACTGAGGCACAAAGTACTCAAGTACCTCACCCATTCAACACCATGTATTTCTACCTCTTATAAATTATGTCTTATGGCACCAAGGGTTTCCTGAAGTAATTAGAAAACTGGGAATACAATCCTGGCTTAGTCACCCAATTTGGGGGCCTTTCTGTTCTGTAAAATGAAGACTGGGTCAAGTACTAACTTTGCGTCACTTGTTGGCAGAGAAGGTGGTCATAGGACAACTTTCAGGAGTTGGTTCTCTCCTCCCACCATGTGGGTTGTGGGGATGAATTCCCGTTGTCAGGGTTGGTGGCAAGAGCCTTTGCAGGTCGTCTTGCTGATCCCTCTTCTACTTTAGAGACCTGGGGACTTCCTTCTAGAGGAACAGTGTGGAATTAGGAAGGTGAAATCTTTAGTCTATTCAGCCTTCAATTCTATCGTGTGATGTTGGGGCGCTTTCTGGGTAGAGGAGCAGGGATCCATAGGTCTTTCTCAGGTTCTGGCTGACTATGCCCAATGCTCCAGCCAGGTGTAAAGAACCAGTTGGGGGGTGGTGTTGGTGCCTCCCATAGAACTGTCAGTGGGCTGTGAACTGCAAACCATGAGGCCATTTTCTGGAAGAGGTGTCTTGAGAACCTAGATGTGATCTGGCCAATCACTCCTGGAATATTTGGTGAAGTGACCTTACCTTCACCATCATGCATTCCCACTAGAGACTAGTAGTGTGTGCCTTACTTGTCTTGTATGATTTAGAATGAGGCAGGCTGGCGTTTTCTCTGGAAATGAACAAATTTGATTGCCAACTGGGGAACCAAAAACTGATCTCTCCCTAGATAGTATCGTTCTCGTGTATGTGATACATAGTACCATTAAATAGCTCATGATGGGTCTGTGGAAAGGCTGGAGAAGGGGAACCCTGGGCCCTCGTTCATTTGCCAGGTCTGCCCTTTGGCTCTATCTCTCTCTTGCACAATTGATATCGATTTCTAATGGTGGGCAGTTAAAGCCTTTACTTCTTTAGAAATTCATGGCCCTTTTCATCTCCATGATCTGAGATGCACCGTGTTGAAAGCTTGTTAGTTCTCTCACTAATGTTCAGAGAGGTCATCCCCCAACAAATCCAGTCATTGCTAGGGCAAGTCACTGCAGCTGTCCCTCCCTGTCACTCTGCACCACAGATGGTGGAGGAATTTAGGTCTTTGCTTATTCATTCTCCTAACACCCAGGTGGCAGCTCTGGCAAGTGCCTCTTTGACTAGCTGAGTTCCCAGCTTGGTCACTTGATTGGAGCCTTATCATTGCAATCATTTTTGGTGATTCTATTTCCTATCTCATCTTTTGTGGAAGATGGATCTCATATACATACATATATATATATATTTCTTTCTTTCTTCTTCCTTTCTCTGCAGTTCTTCAGTTCGGACCTGGGTATTCTGTTTTGTGTCTTCTAACCCCGAACTTCACCAGTGCCCGCTTCCTTTGATGTATTTGAAGCGCACACTTTTTCTTCAAAATAAAAATTTATTCAGTCTGTAACAAGAACATTGAATCTGCACATTTGCGCACAAGTTCACATTTAAAAACAGCGGAGCACATCAGTAATAATTAAAAAAAAAAACAAAAAACTATGATACAAGTGGAACATCCCAACCACCAGGAAGATAAAGGAAGGAGATGAGACCACTCTATATATTCTGCTTTAAATGCCTCAAAAAGTCCCAGAGATTCCAGGGAGCACCTGCTTTTATTTAATAAAATGAGAGCATAAAAGTTTGGGGTAGCCTGGGCAAAGGTAACAGTCAGTGCGAGTGTCCCGGACTTGTTTTCTGTGTTTAGAACAAGTCTTACAAAATAAAGTTTTTTTTTTCTCCTTAAAAAAAAAAAAAAAAAAAAAAGGAAAGAAAAGGCACCTTTAGTTAGCTATGCCAAGCAAATCAAAATCCAATAAACTACAAAACCAAACAGTTCCCAGTGGGCTTACTGATTAAGAAACATTTCAGGCCAGTTCTGAAATTTTCAGTTTGGGTCATCAGCTTAAATTGAACCTGGGTATCACCTGTGTGGAGGCAGAAAGCGGCCACCAGCATTGCAGTGAACATCGATGGCGGCATCAGCCGGAAACCTCTTGGGACTCTTCAAGTGGATGTGGGATGATTCCAGTTTAGAAATTCTGTCCTAGATCTCTGGGGTGCTGAGATGAGGCTGGTTCTCTCTTCATAGCAGAAGCCAGGCCCAGTTACCCTCCTCTTCCAGGCTGGAAGAGTACAGAAGCACCTTGCAACAGCTCTCCATGGAGTCAAGGGATTCTGAAGCCCTGGGTAAAAGGAGTGTGCAGCTTTCTCATTTGGTGACAGGCCTTTTCCTAATCTAGGTGCTGGATGAGTTGAGGCAACAGTTACATTTATGTCCGATACATGCTTGATCTTTTCATTTGGAGGGATAACGAGGTCGATGATATTTTAAGTTGGACTGGTGCTGAAACAACTAGAATTTCATCTTGTCTACCATCAAAAAGTAAAAAGGAACTACAACCATATGAGCCATCCACCATCACGACCACCACTATTAAGACACACCATCAAGAAAAAGCACAGCTGCAGGATGTGCGTACAGGTAGGCGGAGTCAGCTCCATGATCTACCCGCTCATCCACAGGGCTCAGGACGTTATGGCATTTCTCTGGGGGAGGACTCACAGGACAGCCTTCAGTGCCTCAGTGGCCAACAAGATGATGCATATTTTAATATTCACAAAGTAAACAAAGTATCCACAAATAGTTATTTGAAAAAGCCAAAACTATGGCTTTACTTTAAAATGCCCTTAAACTTTTTGCATAATGCTTTCTTAGAAAATAAAAAAGAACCCCCAATTCCCACAGAACATCTTTACCAAACATGCCCAGCTCACATCAGAACTGAAATGGTCAGAGGAAGCAGGTGAAGATTTCTGTGAGGTGCAGTCTGAGATGCTTCTCACAGGAAGCCTCTGGGGCCTGGGGGCAAGAGGAAGGAGACCGGAGAGCCTGGGCTGAACCCTTAGGCTGTCCTTGAAGCACTTGGTAATTCCCAAAATGAGAAAGAGGAAATACCAACTGGGACAAGGTGCACAGCAGGGAAACACTCAAGATCCCCAAAAGGTGTAGATGCCAGGAACAAATGATCCAAACAGCGTAAGAAAAGCAACCAAAGAGACAGGACTGCTACGCTACTGCAGGGCTATGTGTCACAGCAGCACACACTAATGCTGTCCCCAAATCAGCAAAGGACTGGGATTCTCTCCAGCTGACCAGGTAACCACCCAGACTACAGCTCCAATCCTGGGTGCTCCTGGGACTTTATCCCAGGCACTGAAATGTCAATTCTTGCTCTGTTAAGTGCCCACGTGTGCACACACAGACTCCAGAACTACAGACAGACTACAGTGGTCTTAAAAAAAAAAAAAGTAAAGACAGAGAGGCATTGAGCAAGAGGTCAAGGCTTTTCCTGATCTTTCAAAGCCAGGTCTGGGTTTTTCATGGTCAGAAAGGGGAAATGGGCAACCTGAAATTATAAAAAAGTTGAAGAAAGTCTGAAAAGTCCTCAACATCCTATTATATATCTCTCTCAGTCATGAACATAACTCCAAAACACCCAAATGTGGGGGTTTGAGAAGGCTGGCAAGAGCCCTTAGCAGAGTGGAATTACAGACGCTGTGAAGAAGGTACTTAGGCAGATGGGTGAAATGATGAAACATGTAACTAAAAAGGAAGGTAGCACAAGGTGGTCTCTTCCATTCTTTAAAACAAAACAAAGCTTTTTTCATAGTGTCCGGGGGTTTTCAGGTCTTTGCTGTTAATGCAATGAGTGAGCATTAAACAGCGGCTGGCAGCTGAGAAAACAGTGCCCACTGCTGGCAATGTGGATGCCACTCTTTTTGAGTCAGCGTCTCACTCTGGAGCCTTGGCTGGCCTCAAACTTGGTGTTCTTCCTGACTCAGCCTCCAAGTGCTGGGAATACAGGTGTGAGCCCCTAATACCCAGACTTTTTTTGGGCGATGTGGCTCTCTGAATTTCCATGCAAATATTCTTCTCTGCGTCACCAATAATTTCGTGTCCCTTCCCCATCACATTGGTAGTGAAACTGTCTCAACAAGATAGGGTTCTTTAGATAGATGGGCCCTGAAATCCATCACCTCGCTTCACAAGCTGCCCTTACGCTGGTACATCTGGGAATCACAAAGCTGACAGCACAGGCACAGGTTACTACACCATATAGTTTCAGCAGGTGGTTTCTGCTTAACCTGCCTCCGGCAGTGATGTTAGACCCAGCCATGGCTTCAATATAGTGACTGGACCCATAGCTCCAGTGGAGCACCTGAAAAATGGCCTCGGCCCACTTTTTCTGTATCCTACTACCTGCTCCCTTCAAATTCTGGCCTCCAATATCAGCTTGACAATCTGTCCGTCTGTCTTTTTCTTTTACGGCTGTGATGAACTAAAAGCCTAAGTCCCTGGCTCTTACCCAGACAATCTGTAGCAATGTGGACACCAAAGCAAAGAGGAAGCAAACTGTAGACTTTGGTTATGATGAGCTAAGGTGGGTGTTTCACATCAAGCTAAACATGTTTTCTGTAAGAATCGCAAAGAGGTTTGTTTATGGCAGGTAGTTAAGGATCTTCTCAACAGCAGCAAAGCAACGGTACCCTAAACAGAGTCATTAACAACCCATGCCCTTGGCTGAGGCCTCTTCTGCAGCCTCTCAGCCTCCACTAGGAGCTTCCACTTTGGGCAAGACATACAAACTCCCTGCCTGTGCTTCAGTTACTGGCAAACAAATGTTCTGGGACTTTAGTCTCAAAACAAAAATCAGCCTTCAGTGTGATCTAATGGGAGCCTGTAGGGGTTTCTGAGGAGGAAGTGCATAATTTGGCAGGAGTTGGCAATTAGAAGTCTCCATTAAAAACAGTTAAAACCACCATCAATATACTGCATAGATTCCTATCAACAACTCTCAGTTTACTTCTTGTGTCTCTGTGTTTTCTAGTTGCAACTCTACTTCCTTCTTAAAGAGTAAATTAAAAAGATCCCACAATATCAACAACAAAACATTAACAGTGTGACAACATTATGTACATAAATACTGTGCATAAACTTTACAGAGAAATGATAAACGTTCCAGGAAAAGGAGGGGGAAAAAAAGCTTATGTCAAGTGTTAACAGTAATAGTACAGAAAACTCTGTGTTCAATGGAGGTTATATGTATGTAATGTAACAATGAGAATATAATCTATGAAATTTAAAAAAGGCAGGATGGGGAAAACAGCAAGAGAAAAGAAAATAAATTGGAAAAAAATATGGCCATTAAACTCAGAAGGCCCACAGTATTATTCAAGTAATGGAAGGGTTTAGAACCCTGCGTAAGCATTCATTTTACAAGAACACACTGACTTTGATTGCTGTTTTTCAAGCTTCTTTTCACTGTTTCCGTTGAGAGGATGCTGGAGAGCATGTCCTCTGGCGGGGAGGACCAGGGTGACCACTTGTGTGGATTCCACAAACCCAGTAGTTACTAGGCAGCAGCCTTTTCTTCTTCGGCCCTACGTCATCTCCTCTTCCAGTGCTTTTCTCTACAGATGACCCCTGAACTTCATGAGTGTTCCCTTTCAACTTTAAAGATTATTTTCTTGGGGAAAATTATTTGCTTTGTAGATTTACAAAAGTAGCCATCAATCCCTTTTTAATGATATATTCTGGAATACCAGAAATGGATTCTAGACTGCCTTTTAAAGCAAAGCAGAACCTGATGGCTTCTTGAATTCCAAAGGACTAGGGGCTGGGGATGCAGGCTGAGAATATCTGACTTCCTCCTGCCCACCAGCCCATCGGATGCCTCAGGCTTGAGAGCATTTCCAGTCAGTTTCTAGCTTCAGCACCACCTACTCCATCTGCTTCCATCCTTCAATCAAGCAAGCGTGTCTTTTCTGAGGGCAAAATGAGGAGGAGGCCGGTGGCAGTTGATTGAAAAACAGCAATTTGCCTCTGATGAAAGTGTTCTTTGAAAATGTTTTTTTTTTTGAGGTTTGAATTTTTAAAAAATAAAAAATGATAAAATGATCTTGCTATTCAAATCAATCTACATACACACACACACACACACACACACACACACACACACACAAACCCTGCATGCGCCAGGAACAGTAAAATGACCAAAATATAAAATTAACCAATAAAGTGCGTGTTCCTTACATATTACACCTGCCCCTTTTACAAACATTTTCTCTTAGGAAACCACATGTACAGGCTCAGTCACATGGTGTTATAGAAGGGATTGGATGTCCGCTTTTTGTCATTTGTTCTTTTCAGTCTCCTAAGGGGGTGAGTTCTGCCATGCTGCTGACGAGGTGCCACAGCAAGTCCTGGAGCTGGGCCTGCACACTGCAGTCCTGATGTCTGTAGCAAAGGAAGGCCTCCTTCAGAGCTAGTCAATTCTGGTCCTGTCCTGGGGAGCAAACACTGCTGACTATAACCAAATTCTTTGGCATACTGCACAAGAGGCCTCTCCACTGGCTTGCTCTGCACGATACACTCTGTTGTTCTGAGTTGCTCCACAAAATACTTGGTGGGTTCTGGGTTCTGGAGAGCACTGAGGCTTTCTGAGGGCTCCTGGGCCACCAAGGCATGCATGCCTGAGTCTGTTCTGATGAAAGGCTGAAGCAATTTGAGATGAGGGGATTCCAAGGAGACAAGCTCCCTCTCAGGTAAGTAGTCTTTACAAAGATCCAGGTAACCTAACTTGGCGAGAGAAGCTGAGCGTCTCATTTGTGATGGTTTGGTGACCCCCGCCTGGAAGATCACTCGAGACTCAATTTCTTTAGCACGTTCCTTTACCACACGAGAGCTGTGGCTGAGACCCCTTATATTTTCACTACTAGAGCTATGTAGGATTCGACAGGCTTCAGGTGATGAGTCCAGTTTTTTCTGATACACCCCAATGTTGCCACCAAGTCTGCTAATTAAACTTAGGTCTTCATTACTCAACAGGGAGATTCTGGGGGTCATTTCATGGCCACTGGAAAGGAGGCCCTCCTGGCTTTCCTCCCAGCTAGCCGGCTCTGTGAAGGGCTCGCTGTCTGTGGTGCTGCTTTGCTCTGTGCAGCCTTCCAACTGAAAGACAGTCTGGGGAAGCAGGCAATCCAAGTTAGCAGATGCTGAATGGGTTGTGCAACTACCAAAAGGTGCTGCTGTCTCCAGGGATGTTGATGGGCCCTTGTCTTCTGGGCTTCTTAACATGGAGGTTGGGTCAGTGGGCCTGTCATACTCAGAGGAAGAGTGAGGCAGAGGTAGCACTTGGGGGTCCAGAGTCCTGTTTAGATTTTCATCCAGTGCACAAAACATAGTGATAGACTTTTCCATCTTTACCTTCCTCAGTCCTTGCTCTTCGCCCTCTTTGCTGGGTGCTATCTCACCTCCTGGCCCCGTGTGATCGGGTGATGTAACTGTGTGTGTATATTCAATGATTTCTATCCTCTTGGGAAGGGGAAGAGGGATGGCCTGTGTCTCAGACCCCTGGTTTGAAATCATAGTTCTCTGCTTTTTCACATCTCCTTCCTGCTTGTTGATTCTAGTGTCTGATCCAACACAGTCCTGAGGAGCTGGCAAAGGATGATGTTCCAGCAGCTCAGGAGCTGGCACAGAGGCCTTCTGTTCACAGTGGGAGAGTAAGCCAGCCTCAAACCCACTGCATTTTTCTTTGCTCTTACTCACTTCTGCTTCTTTGAGGGGAAATGAGTGCTCTGGGGCGGCTTCATCGCTTTTCCCTTTTGGTATCAGGTCTGTCACAGAAGAATCGTTCTTAGAGTTCTTGCGAGTGGACAACGTGATACACGCGGGGGCAGTACCATGGTGTTCCTGCTCTTGCCGCAAGCGCTCTTCAAACTCCAGGGTGGCTCGCCTTACAGACCCAGGGCACCATTTGGCACTAGGGTTCACCTCTGGGCCCTGGTCATGGTCTTCCTCAACTGATTCCTCTTCTTCCTCCAAGTCTACTGCAGATGAGTATGTGGTCAGACAGCCTACTGGGCTGTACTTCCCTGAGTCTTTGGCTAATTCAGGCTGGGCTGTGTGGAAACTCTCGTCATGCTCCAAATGTCCAGGTTTGTTCTCTGGGGCCTGTGCCCTCTCCAGAGGCAGCTCATGGATAGTGTTCTTCTTTGGTGTATGACATGGATTAGAGAGGATGTCTCCTTTCAACTGAATCTGCCCAACGCCTTGACTAATAGACTCAATTTCAGTGATGATTTCTTTGACTGAAATTGCATTTTCTGAGTGAGACTGCATGATGATGTCTGGGCTGACCAGTTCTGAGATTGCCTTAAGGAGAGAAAGTAGTGAGATGATTATGTCCAATTATTGCCTAACTGAAAATCTTCATTTTTTTTTAGCAATTCCCTGATTCAGGAGAACATACCTAATTATGAGAAAATATGATATAGAGTGCCCACTGTTTTGCCGGACTACAAAAACAAAACAAGGGGCTGGAAAGATGGCTCAGTGGTTAAGAGCACTGGCTACTCTTGCAGAGGACCTGGGTTTGAGTCCCAGCACCCACATGGTGTCTAACAACCATCTGTAACTCCAGTTTAGAGGATCCAATGCCTTCTGACCTTCAAGGGCACTGCATGCCACAGGTGCACTTACACACATGCAAGCACTACACTCACACACATAATAATAATACACATAATAATAAATAAGGCCAGAGATAGAAAATTCATTATAAGGTGTACCACTGTCTACTAAACTTTGGTTTCTTTATTCAAGCAAGATTTTAATTCAGGAACTTGCTCTAAAATGTAGCAAACACCTTTGGGGGTTTTATAATCCATATTTTTCTAGGACCAGGAAGACGAGGACTCAGACCATAAAGGGTTAAATGAAGTCTTTTCTTTTAACGTATCAACTTCGAATTTAACAGCAACTTATTCATGGGAAAGAGTTCCATTCAAAGGCTCAGTGGCCATCTTCAATATGCCCAGTATGAGTGAGGACAGGATGACTGTGACTGTCATCTGTTGTTTGATCTGAAGATTCAATGCTGTTTTCTTTCTTACTAGTTTTTAAACACACACCCTACAACTGCTCCTTCTGGAAGCAACATCCCAACACACAAAGGCTGGGAGAATGTATTCCATATCTGGCCTCACAATCCCTAAATTTCACATTGCTCCTTTGGGAAAGGTTTACTTAACTTATTCAGCCCATGCCACGCGCCTCAGCAACCTTAGAAACCTTTATTAGATATTTTACTCCTTTTCAAGTTACCAAATCACAACAGATTTAGAAAAAGGGTGAGTCTATGCGCACATGTGTGTGCATGTGTTTGTGTGATGCAAAAATCATTTCTCACAGTAAAAAAATATGAATTTCAAAATCTAGAAATAAGCCTTCTTAAAGTTGGATCGTTGTGACTATCAATTTGGTTTGTTAATGCTTTTATGCAAGACTTCAAAATACAGTATTTTCTTAGGAATTGTTCTCTTTCTCCTTTATAAAAGAGAATCTTAGTTGGTATAAACTAACAAGGTCAGTCTTGCCTTTGGATAAAATCTGCCAGGACATCAGGCAGAAATGATCTTGACAAGAGCAGAGAGACTGGTGCATGCATGGGTCATGGAGGTCACTTGTATCTCCAAGGACTCTGTATGAGGCTATTTCTGTCAATGCCACAGAACTGACTGATCTACAAAGACAGTTCAAGCATTCTAACTTCCCGATAGAAACAAAACAGAGCTATTGTTTTGGGGAAGAGAGAACAGAGAAGCAGAAGCAACAGTTGCTTTGGAAAAGATCAGGAGAGAAATATAACAGGCCAATCTTGAAAAAGGTAGAGTAGATAGAAATCATGAGATCTCAAGTATCTAATCAGGGTTGGGGACAAAGCTCAGTTGGTAAAATGCTTGCCTGATATGCACAGGGCCCTGCCTTCAATCCCCAGCACCGCAAATAAATACATTAAAAAAAAAAATCTAATAATCAGGTCCATTAAACTCATCAGTTGAAGTTTTGTATGTCAGAGTACAACTGTCATTATTTATTCCTCAATTATTGGGTGGTACTGACCTAAGACACTGCTGGCTATTAAGATGCATTCTAATATCAGAGCTGGAGAGAGGACTCAGCAGTTAGGAGCACTTACTTGCTCTTCCAGAGGACCCAGATTTGGTTCCTGGCACCCACATGGTGCTAACACACATCTGTAACTCCAGTTCCAGGGATTCTGTACCCTGTTCTGGTCGCTGCAGGCACCAGGCATGTATGTGGTGCACTTACATATATGCAGGCAAGACACTCATACACTGAAATAAAAATAAAACCTTAAAAAAAGATGTATTTTTATTTCAGAAGTGTCAAAATTAGCCAGGCATGGTAGAATGTGTCTATAATCCCAGCACTTGGGTGGTAGAGGCAGCAGGATCAGTAGTTCAAGGTCATTTTCAGCTAGTGAGTTTGAGGCCAAACTGGGCTTCATGAGTCAAGTCAGTCTCTCTCTCTCTCTCTCTCTCTCTCTCTCATCAAAATGAAAATCAGTATGAATCTTAGATTGAATGTGGTTATATGCCTGCAATTCCAGCACTAGGCTCTTGAGGTTGAGGTACAAAGATCATGGGTTCAAGACCTGCCTTGCCTTGAATAGAAATACTTTGTCTTAAAAAAACAAAACCCTACTTCTGAGATGGGTTTTAAGAAAGCATATACCACTTAGAAATCTTAGGAGTCTATCTGTTCTCAAATGCATTTTCCAGGGCTGGAGAGATGGTTCAGCAGTTAAGAGCACTTACAGAGGACCCAGGTTTGGTTTCTAGCACCCACATGTCTGCTAACAACTTGGGGATCTTCTGCCCTCTTCGGGTCTCTGTGGGCACTACCTGACATGAGTGCACATATACATAAATTTAATTTTCTCAAACCATCTGATTCTTTTCAAAATCATTTTAATTAATTTTTATTTTACATATATTGTTGCATATATGTACATGCACCTGTGTCATGCAATGCCCACAGAGGCCAGAAGAGGGCATTGGATCCCCTGGAACTGGAGTTAGATGGTTGTTAGCTGACATGTGGGTGCTGGTAACTAAACTCAGGTCCTTTGCAAGAGCAGCCAGTACTCTTAACACTGAGCAGTCTCTCTGGCCTCACACCCTCTTGATTCTTGAGTACCGCAGAGCTAGAGATAAATTCACAAATGTTATTAAGAACACAAACTTAGCATGGAATCAGCTGATACTCCAGCAACTATTTATACATGCTTAGCTAATGAAAATGTTTCCTAAATAAATTTCCTTCTCAGAGAAAATAGATCTCCCTCAGGCAGTACCCATCACTTCATCCTTGATGAGGCTTGCTCTGAACCCCTTCGGTCCACAGATAGGCTTTTCTTTGCCCAGCTAGGATATCTATTCTGGCTAATCTTTTCCTCCATCATTTCCTTTAAAAAATGACACCAAAAAGCCTGAAAAGATACCCTCCTCGCCCAGAAACACCTGATTTGGGGCTGGAGACATGGCTGAAGGGTTAAGAGCACTGGCTTCTCTTGCAGAGGACCTGGATTTAGTTACCAGGACCCACATGGCAGCTAACAACCATGCATAACTCTAGTTCCAGTGGATCCAATGTCCTCCTCTTCCCTTTGTCGGTATGGCATGCAAGTGATGCACTTACATATATGCAGGCAAAACGCTCATATGCATTAAAAAAAAAGGGTCAGGACCAGAGGTAAAGCTCATGGCAGATACTTGCCTAGCATGTGTGAGGCCTCCCCCTGTCTTTTCCCCCAAAAGTTAACACAACAAAATCTCAAATAGTTTTCTTTGGAGAAAACTTCATTAACCAGAGAGCTATAAAGGCAAGTGTTACCTTTGACTGTTCCTCATCCATTGAAGATTCTTCAGATGCATGGGGAGTGTTACTCAAAGAGCTGCTTCTCTGGTCATCAGCTATCATTTCAGAAGAGGCTATTTCTACCACTGACATTCGACAGCTCTCACTCTTTCCTCCACTCAGTTCTTCCATCCGTGAGTGAGAAAAAGATCGAGACCGGGTTTCTTGAGAAAGCTCTACAAATTTCTCTAGGGCACTAAAAAAATCAATGCGATCTGTACTAAAATCTGTGATCTCAGCCTGGCAACTGGGCTGGGGGCTTGGTGACTCAGGATCAGGTGACAAGGGAAGGTCTTTCAGTCGAGATGTCAGCTCCTCCATTGGCAGTAAGTGGACACTCATATCCGCTTTCAATGCATCTGTCTCTAAATCTTCTACTGTTAAGTCTGGGAACTTGTTGGTCATTTCTGAAGCCTGTCCATGTTGGATTAAGGCTTTGGATGCATGACAGTTGTCAAGGGGGAATTTTGATTCACCCAGACAACACCCCGATGAGCATCCATTGATGTCATTTAAGTTTAATTCATCTTCAATCTGTCCAGCACGAAATTCTCTAGAAGAAAACTCCAAGCAGATCACTCTTTCTTTGGTACACAGGCCTTTCTGGTTTGTATCTTGTGGAACGACATGTTCCACAAAGACGGGAGGTATAGGTGGGTGATTCTCCATGGTCTTCACCTCAGCAATCTGGTCTGCAGAAGTGGTAATCTCTTTCTTGTTGAGTTCCAGTCCAGGTTTGCAGATGGGTTCATGGTGGTCTGAGAGGTCACTATCTGAATGGGATCTCCAGAGTTTGTTATGCCGCTGTTTGCTGTGGAGGACACACGCAGGAAACACCTTACTTTGGTTTGTGAAAACAGCACCCTCCCAGGAAACCACTCCCAGGGAAACTTTATTCTTAACCTGCAAAATGCTTTACTACTACTCAATAGAGCAAGGCAATAAACATTTCAAAAGATACTCAACTTAAAAGTAGCAAAAAACAAAAACAAAGTGAAACAACAACTGCTGAGATCTGATTTGTTTTTAATGTATCAGACTGACAAGAGCTGAAATGCTTAGTAATAGCCACTGCCGATAATAGTTTAGACAAACAAGCCCTTTCATAACAGCTGTTAAAATCATGAACTGTTTCTCCTTTCCCCTTTCCCCTTTTCTGACAGAATCTATATTGCCCCAGCTGACCTAGTCACTATGTTGACTAGGCTGGTCTTAAACTCACAGAGATCTGCCTGCCTCTGCCTCCCTAGTATTGGGATCCCAGGCCCAGCTGAACTGTACTTTCTGAAACATTTTTTCATTATGTTTATTATTTGTGTGTGTACACATGCTGTGTGTATGTCATGGTGCATGTGTGGAGGTCAGAGGATAACTTGTGGGAGTTGGTTCTTTGCTTCCATTATATGGGCCCTGGGGCTTGAACTTGGATTGCCAGGCTTAGTGACAAGTGCCTTCCTTACCTGCTGAAACATCTTGCTGGCCCGGTAGACTTTCTTTGAAGAGTCAAGTCTGGCAATACCGTTCCAACTTTAACACTTTAGGGTTTTTTTGTTGTTGTTTATTTTATTTTATTCTTTTTGTCTTTTTGAGACAGAGTCTCCCTGTAGACCCACCTGACCTGGAATTTGCTATGTAGAAAAGACTGGCCTCAATCTCACAGAGATCTGTCTGCCTGTCTCCTGAGTGCTGGAATTAAAAGTGTCCACCACCTGGTTATGTTTAACCTTTTAATATACAATTCTTCCCGTTAGAATTCTTCTGGGAGAAATATTTTAAATGCACAAATTTATATACATAAGGATATTTACTATAATATTGTTTGTAGTGTTAAAAATTAGATACCTAAAAGAAAAATGGGTTTGTTTATCTTTTAGGCCAGGGCTAGGGAAATGGCTCAGTCGGTTAAGTGTGTGCCATGCAAGCGTGAGGATCTAAGTTCAGATCTCAGAGACTACTGGTCAGTAAGTCTAACTGAATTGGCAAGTTCCAGGTTCAATGAGAGAACTTGTCTCAATAAGGCAGAGAAATGACTGAGAAAGACACCCAATGTTGATTTTTGGTTTCCACATGTATGTGACACATACATGCACACACATGCACACCTACAAACAACCCAAAGTAAATTATCGACTATATAATCATATGCTACAAGGTTGATGGAAATTGTCAGGCATTTTAGTGGACTGCTGCCCAAGGTATATTAAGTGAGAAAGCATGTTGAACATATTTGGAATGGTCAGTTTTCATGTTAGAGTATGAGCAGGAAAAAATATGGAGGAATACTATCTGGTAATTGATTTCTTCAAGGAAGTCAGAAATCATCCATGGGGAAGTTACTACTTTCTACTTCATATTTATATGTTTTGAATTAAAAATGAGCACATTTAGTAATTATAACCAGAAAAAAAATCTAAAAACAAAATTACATATAAGTCACACAAAGAGAAATATTTAAAAATATTTTATATGTATGGGTATTATGCCTGTATGTATATAAGTGCATTACATGCGTGCAATGCTTAGGGAGGTCAGAAGGAGGGCATCAGATCCCTAGATCTGGAGTTACAAATAGTTGTTAGCTGTCATGTGGGTGCTGGGAACTGAACCTGGGTCCTCTGCAAGAGCAGCAAATGCTCTTAACTGCTGAGTCATTTCTCCAGACCCTCTGAGATTTATTTCTTATTATTATTTATGTGTATGTGGTGTGTGTGTGTGTCTATTTGTGTATATACTCTGTGTTCGGTGCTCTTGGAAGCCAAAGTAGACATCAGATTCCCATGAGCTACAGTTATAGGCAGTTGTGAGCTGCCCAGTATGGATACTGGGATCTGAACTGGGTCCTCTGGAAGTTCTTAATAACTACTGAGCCATTTCTCTAGCCCCATGGTAATCACTCTTAAGTTAGAAAATAAGGATATCAAGGGCGGCCCATTCTCAGAAAGATCTTAGGAAAAAAATCATCAAGCCAAGGCAATACTTGGATAAAACAGATGGGCCAAAGAAGGCTCTTCTCTATCAACTCCCAGGACCACCACACATTCATCCTTTCATGCAGTGAATGTCTGAGATAGGGATGAGTTTCATTTCAAACTACACATTCACAGGAAGCACAATTTTCAAAGCCCCAGCCAAAATGAGAAAGCTGTCTATATGCTTGGTCAGGATCATCTTCCCAGGGACTATGTATGGTACTTGGCAGTCTTCATGAGTTATAAGCAAATGAAGAGTTACCTAACCTCTGGGCAGAATGAGAAACTCAGCCCCAAACAACTTTCCTTGGGCTTAAGGCTGCATACAGGCTCTGCTGAGTCATGTGCTTATACTAATGTGACCCCGTTTTTTCTCAGCTCTGCACCTGCTCTCAGCTCTCCTTTCTGTCTGCTGAGTGGGTGCTCTCTAACTCAGGCCTGCACAGAAGTGGGGGTACTTTCCCTGGTAAGGAGGTCAAGTTGCTTATGAAGAAAAGCTATAATCAATTAGCTGGGTGTACAGAGGGATTTTTACCCTTTCAAGTTGCATGGATTCCAGCCACCCCTAGGAGGAGACAACATATCATATTTCTCAAAGAAGTGAGTGGCTGTGGGGACAGGGAAGCTGCTTTGGTAAGTATGAACTAAATTTTACATTATGATCAGTGAAGGCCACTTAATTTCTATTAAAGTTTCCTCTTATATCTGGATGCCTTTGCTTCCTGGCTTATACATGACTGTGTTTTTCTAAGTTTTTTTTTGGCTTTTTTGAGACAGGGTGTCCCTGTATCCCCAGCTGTTCTGGAACTCACTATGTAGACCAGGCTGGCCTTGGGCATACTGAGATCCATCTGCCTCTGCCTCCCAAGTGCTGGGATTAAAGACATGCACCACCACGCCCCACTTGTTTTCTATTTTCAATCTGTGATCTATTGCAAGGTCATTCAAACCTGTACTCCGTCTTCTCTCTATGATAGGACAATTCCTGTTGATGCATGTAACTGGGAAGACAGCTTAGATAGAGCTGCTCTTAGCCACCTAATAATATAAAAGAGCAGCTGGTTTTATCAGTCAATGGGCAAATGAGAAGTTTTAGTGATCTCAGAAATCTCCTACAGTGTAGTTAAAAAAAAAATGCTTTCAAATTACTAATCAGTCAGGAGGGATTATGAGATGGAAGTTATGTTAATAAGTCTAAACAGTGAATGTTTCTGAGGAAATATTTCCTTCTGTTCCTGAGGGAGATAAGCATCAGAAAATACTAGGTTGGGGCTTGGGAATAAAAATGACACCTGCTTTTAAAGGAGAAAGAAAAACATCGAATCCAAAAATTGGCCTGGTGCAGGGGTATGCAGCTAGCTAGCTCTCTGATCCAATCCAGTCATTATTATTACTGAAGCCTCGCAAACTTCACATGCCTCCTCCTGACCTCCACCTTTCCACCCATGACAACTTGCCTCCTGAATTTTCTGCTCATCATTCCCTTTCTTTTCTTTAAAATGTCAACTGCATATTTTGCTTTTAATAATGTATTGCTTAACTTACGTGTTCTGAAATTCATATAAATGAAATAATTCTATATATGCTCCTAAAACTTTTTCGTATAACATGTTTAGCTTCATCACTGTATAGAAATGTGTTTCATAAAGTATAATGACTGCATCTCAATTCATTTATCCATCTTGTTTACTAACAGTTTTGGCATTGCAAACAACATTGTCATGGACATTCTTGTAGCTAGTAGACAAGAAAGCTGTTATATATATAGGAATGGAACACATGGATCACAAGACATTGTAGGCATCACTGGTTTTACTTGGTAACATCAGAATGTTTCCCAATGAAGCTTTGTCTAGAGCCAGTGTATTCTAATACTCTGACACTGGTAGGGACAGTTGTACAACTTTAGATCATATCTATTATTTTAAAACTGTTAACTTTTAAATCTAGCTCACTCCTCACTCCTGTTCCAGACAGGCAGGCAAATAAACAAGTTGCCAAAAAAGAACTTCAGAGTTGGTCTTTGGCCTAGATGATGCAACCAAGTCTCAGATCCTTTCTCCTCCCCATACGTGGCCTCTGACCTGAATCTGGATTCATGTAAACACACAGACAACACATGAGATGACTGGGCCACTCTGGGTAAGATTTTAACATTTTACTTAGTAAATGAACATGAAGGAATTGTAAATGGCAAGATGTATAAGACATTCCATTCTCTTGCCTCTGCTTTCTTGTTGTATGCTAGGAAAAGCATTAACTCTGAGAAATTTATATAGAGGAAAATATTGCTAAAAATGTAGAATGAGAAAAATCAGACTGGTTGTGATTTCTTTTTAGGGGATTAGGGAAAGAACTAAGCATTTTCTGTGAGATGTGTACGGTTCTTGATATTTTTGATTGTTTAACCGAAAAGCTATAAGAAAATCCTTTTAAACCTCAACTGGGCTCAGCCGCCATCTGATCAAAAATCCACGTCCTTTCATTCTCAGGCTCCCTGGTGCTACTGTCTCCACCAGAAAGCCAGGATAAAGATAGGCCTTCTTCCTCTGGCCCTCATGACCAAGGTTTTCAAAGAATCAAAATGGACATTTCCAAGGACATGTGGTACAAGTTCTTCATGGCTGTCACCCAGTTTTCCCTTCTGCCCCTATATACCACTACAGACACATGGTCCAACTTGTAAATGGTCTGCCTGAAACCTGAACCTGTCTGATGGAACATAAATCTGCCAGAATGATGATCAGGATGCAGAATAACAAATAGGGCTACTAGCAGTTTAATGGAGAGCTTCAGCGCCCCACCCCTATCCCGCCTGTTCCCCTGCCCCAAATATAAAAACAGAAAAAATAAAATTGGGTCTGAAAAGTACCAATAGTTTCATGATACCATCTTTTTCAGGTCTTAAGGTGGGGATAGTGAATCAACTTTTTCTAAGCTGTTAGTGATATTTTGAAAGATGCAGAAAGTTCTTTGTATTTCAGAAGGCTGACTGCATGTCCCATACCCTCACATTCCAATTAATAAGACTATAATCAATTCAGAAATCACTACAGGAATCTGTTGTTACTTTGGCAAACTTCTCTTCTGCTAAGAGGACACAAAACCAAGTCCTCTCAAATACAGAGATGCCACTTCCACTTAAGTACCCAGTTGTTATCTTGGGTAACAAGCTAGAGGATGCTAGGATCACAGCTTTAACTCCTCGAGAATGCCACCATGTGTGTTCTAATATATGAAATACAATATCCTGGGGTGGGGATGGGTTGGAGGGGACTGTCACAAAGATCTAGGATAGGAAATAGAATTTCTTAGAAGCTAGGTGGAGTTTTTAAAAGGATATTGTTTTCCTGTTTACCTAAACTATATCATCTGAATTTCAGTCACAGGACTTTGGGGGAATATCTTTTCTTTGCTATTATTTATTTCTTTTTTGTCTTTTTGAGACAGGGCCTTCCTGTAGCCCCAGCTGGCCTAGAACTCACTATGTAGATCTGCCTGCCTATGCTTCCTGAGTGCTAGGTCTAAAGGCATGTGTCACCATGCCAGGCTGTAATTTATTTTTAAAAAATATTTAAAACTATTTTATGTGTATGAGTATACTGCCTGCATGTATGTAAATGCACCGTGTCATGAAATGGCCACGGAAGGTAGAAGAGGACGTCAGAGCCCTTGGAACTGGAGTTATGGACAGTTGTTAGCCACTAGGTGGGCACTGGGAACCAAATCTGGGTCTTCTGTAAGAGCAGCCGGTGCTCTTAATCACTGAGCCATCTCTCCAGCCCCTTTGTTGTTATTCCTTTTGAAACAGGATTTCATGTAGTGCAGGCTGACTTCAAACTCACTAAGTAGGATATGTATACATAAACATATACACGGCAGGCCTTGAACTTCTGGTCCTCCTGCCTCTACCTCCCCAGTGCTGAGATGACAATAAGGCACCATCATACCTGGTTCTTTGCTCTTCTAAGCACGTAGATCCCAGTGTAGGCCTTTGGGGTAGGCCCAATTCACTTAGCAGTTAGCCTACAAGTGCCAACATTTCTATTCTAGATCACGTATCATAGACTGCTGATCCTAATAGGTATATAATCAGCCATTTTTGTTATTGTCTGATTTATTTTGGGTATTCAGTTGTTCCATGGTTTTGGGAATGTGGTACTTTAGTTCTAGAAAATATGAGTATGTTCTAGCCAACTCTGAAATTCTATGTTTTTGGTCAGCAATAGGCTTTAGACTTACCATGAAGTCTTGGCCCATAGGGCTGGCTCATAGAGAAGTCTACAGAAGGTTTTGGGAAAGGTTACCCTAATTGAAATGTCTTTTTTTTTCCCTTGGCCAGACACTGTGCAATTTACGATTGTGACAATCACCTTTTAGCATGCATAAGGAGATAGCCTTGAGGACCAAACTATTAATTAACAAAGGAAGGTAGATCAGAAAGATGAAGTCTTGGGAAATCCCTCATTACATCACCTCTGGGCCATAAGAGATTATTTTTTTTTACTTTTTCTAACAAGAGATAAAAACGGATCCAACTTTTAAGGCAGGCATGGTGGCACATGGGCCTTTAATCCCAGCACCTGGGAGGCAGAGGCAGGCGATTCTCTGCGAGTTTGAGGCTAGCCTGACTATACAGCGATTTCCAGCCCAGCTGGGGCTACAGGGAGTCCCTGTCTCGAAAAGACAAAATGGAAAAAAAAAAAAAAAAAGTGATCCAACTTTTAAAACTATCTTGAGAGGGACGCTGGGCTGGACCTTGTCTACATTCCCGGCAGGTCAGCCCTTCACTTTTCCACTCTGCTCAGTGCTGAAGCTTATCAATGGCTCCTTGTCTTTTGACTTCATAAGTTTGGTTAATGGAGGGTTCCAGGAAACTAGAGGGAAGAGAGGGAGGAAGGCATTCATTCCTCTAGCTTCTCCTCTCTGCGAGGCCACCTCAGGCTAGCAGGGTCCCTTTAAGTGAAGTTACTGCTTGTCTTTGAAGGTACCTTTCTCTTCAGGCATCTCCTTCAGGTTATGGTAAACGGTCCCTCTCTTTTGGAGCCTAGGAGCTATTATCAAGCAGCCCTGCTGATATGAATCCTACTTTTATAAATAAGTCTTCCATAAAATCCTCTTCAAATAATCCTAACCTGCCCTGAGTGATAAAGGTATTCTATTACTTATATCCAAAAGCAGCCTAAGTGATATCCTTAACCTTGACTCTAGCACTCAACGAAGAGGAAATAGGCATACAGGAATGTGTTTCTGGGTAACTATAGAGCAAAGAGATGATGAAGAATAATCCTTAATAATACACAGTAGTAGAAAAAAATGAAAATGAAATGAGTGATCTCAGTACTTAGGAAACAGAGGATCAGGTACTCAAGGTCAGTCTTGGCTACAGAGGAACTTCAAGGCTAGTCTGGGCTATGTGACAATCTATCTTAAAAAAAAAGGAAGAAGAGTATTATTTCTCTGAAAACCAAACCAAAAACATAGTGGGGCTGGAGAGATGGCTCAGCAATTATGAACACTTGCTGTTCTTCCAGAGGACCTGGGTTTGATGTCTAGGATCCACACAGCAGCTAACTCTGACACTCTCTTCTGGCCTCTTGTGAGTATTGCACAAATGTGGTGAACTTACATACATGCAGGCAGAACACTCATGCACACAGAATAAAAATAATCAGTAAAATATTAAAAAAAAAACAAGCATTATTATTCATAAAATACAAGGTAGACAGACATTTTGATTTTTTTATTTCCTAGATTGGGTCAGGTGAGGGTGAGAAACATGAAGTAACTTCTGAAGGTTACAGCAAAGGGGTGAGTCAGGAATGGAAAACACATCTACTGACTCAAGTTCTGAGGTTTTTGTTTTTCTCTGCCCAGTGTTTGCCCTCCCTCTAGGGATCAAGCCCAGGAAGTCAGGATGGGACAAAAAAAAGAAAGGAAAAGTGAAGAAAAGAGTGATTTTCTGGTTTATACTGCTCTTTATATCTTCATTTAAGGCTTTTCTGAAATTCTTTAACATCTAAGAAAAACTATTGATGTAGAGGGTGAGGTGGTGATGGGGGCCAACCCAACAGCTTGCAGTAGCCTGGGATTCCAGAATAAATACAGAAATTGGCAGGACACATAGTATCCTTCCTCTCAGTGGGTCATGTGAGGACACTGTCTAACATCCATTATGAGTGTGTCTGGGAACATACAAAATTTATGTCTCCTCAAATGCTCAGATATCCTTTTCTTGTGCCCCAAAGATTTTGTGTCCTATCTTGATTTAATCTGAAAATATTATAAAAAACTGGCCCTAAGACCTGTAACTTCTTGAAACAGGAGGATTAGGTATCTAAAGCCTCAGATGAAATCATGCCAAAAGTTGAGTAAATGGGAGGGTTAGTAGAAACCATAATGTGATGTTGTGGCCACATTTTCACAATTCTTTGGAGGTCGGAAGGTGGCTGGAAGGCTGTTTAACATTTTGTTCTGGGGAAACATAGTCCAGATTTGTGAGTCAAGACCAAGTCATGAGACCTGCTGGAGTCAAACCCTGGCATCAGCTCAAACTGCTTCTAGACAGCTGTGCCTTCACTCTAAAAACCATAACCAGGAACATGCTCACAAGGGAAAAACAAACCAAATCTATCAATTTGAAGAATTTCACCATGTGACAAATCAAGAAATTGATCCAAGTCATTTACTATGTGATGCTTGTTCAAGAGCAGCTGAAGGCAATTTAACCCCCAAAGGTACTGATGTACTGAAATCACTTACTCATTTTAATAACTAATTACTAAATTATTAATTGAAAACAGTTGTTTCTTATTGATACAGGAAGTTATTAAAGATGGTATTGGGTGAAGGGACAGGTTGAAAAATGGTTTTTGTGGAGAAATAGCCATCAAAATATATGATAAAGTAAAACTTAGAGAAATAGATGTGGCAATTCAGACAAGTTTGTGGATACTTTTTTCCCTTTGTACCTTTGCTCAGTTTTGTAAAGCACATATGTAAAATATGATCAGAGAAATTTTTGTTTTTTTTCTTGAGACAGGGTCTTCCTGTAGCCCCAGCTGTCCTCAAACTTGCTATGTAGACCAGGCCAGTCTTGATCTTCCAAAAGATCCTCCAGTTTCTGCCTCCCAGGTACTGGGATTAAAGGCTGGAACTAAAGGCATTAAGTGCTGGGATTAAAGGCATGTGTCACCATGCCTGGTGATCAAAGGATTTTCTTTTAAAAAAAGGAAAAGAGCTGAGCCTATGGGTGCACACCTTTAATACCAGCACTAGGGAGACAGAGGCAGGCAGATCTCATCTGTGAGATGGAGGCCAGTCTGGTCTACATATTGAGTTCCAGGCCAGCTGTTGCTTCAGGGAGACCTTGTTTCAAAAAGACCAAAAGAACAACAATAAACAGAGCAAAGTCTTTCTGGGAGCATCCATACCTTGAATAGGTTATATGTATTTGTCATATGGACAAAATTACTAGAGGATTCAGTGAAATTACATGCTGAAGGATAAACACCCTAAGTAATAGCAGCTATTTTTCTCTCCAAGAATTTTAGCACAGACTAGCATTACCTTACTGGTATGTTTTGATAAGTTGTATACAGCCGTGTAAGATGCTGACAGGCATGACTATAAATGTGCACCTAATTGAGCTGGATACAGAGGGAAGTAGAGGCAGGAGGATCTTATTTGTGTGTGAGATCAAGGCCAGCCTAGTCTATATAATGAGTTCCAGGCCTGCTAGAGCTACAGGGAGACTGTCTCAAAAAAGACAAAAAGCTAAAAAGCACTTCCCCCAAGTGCACCTAACTGAAATGAAGTTATAGTACCTCCATCCTTTAATTTGTATCCCATAAACAACTTGAAAGACTACATGCTTATTACCCAAGCTAATTTAAAAGGCTTATTTTTTGAAAAACTGACAAATGAGTCCAAGTTAAAAAATATCATGTACAAATTAGGCTGTGACCTGGCTGCAGGGAAGGACCCTTCACCTTGCCTATGGAGTCTAAAGAAGCTAGAGTCTGAGAAAGCCTCTGATGGACTCACCTTGCTAGCAAGATCCCCTGGTATTCTTCCAGTTGTCTCATGAAGCTGGGATTGGGCTTGGTCACTGTTCGTCTTTCCTTCACATAGTCATAGGCTCGATCCAGGTTCCACCCGTACTCTTTCATTGCATAGGCAATCACAGTAGAGGCTGAACGACTCACCCCCATTTTGCAGTGCACAAGGCATTTAGATCCATGTTTCCTAGTTGGGGGGGGGCGTTGAGGTGAAAAAGACAGGAAAACAACAGAGAGTACATTTCAAAACCTGGGTTTCAGGTTCTTCCAAGTCTCCTGTCTTTGCCCTTCCATTTTTTAACCATGCAGTGCCCTTGCTCTGTACACTAATGTACCTCTATGATTAAATATGAAAGTAAGGTAGGCAGTTTCAACTACACTCTTAATTAATCAATGGCCTTTTTGAGACAGCCTCCCTGTAGCGCCAGCTGGCTTGGACTCCTAGCTTAGATCTCACAGAAATCTGCCTGCCTCTGCCTTCTGAGTGCTGTGATTAAAGGTATGTGCCACTATGCTCAGCTCCAATTATACTTTTAAACAATATTCAATTTTAATATTAAGCCTCTCAATTCATTCAGTAAAGGTTTATCAGGTATTTACCATATGTAAGATAATGTGAAAGGTGCAGATGAAACTTAACACATGGCTTTTCTCCTAAAGGGTTCAGTGAGTGAAACAGATGATTAAAATTCAAAGCGGTAAGTGCGAAGAAGGACAAAGAGTGCATGGACAGATCCTGCATTTAGAGACTGCATTTCCTGTGTGGTAGAAGCCAGTTTCCCCTTATCCCCCAGGCATGCTTCCTGGCTGGCATTCTCCTGAGTTACAAGTGTGGCAGTGATTCATCTAATTTATTCAAATATTAGAGTTGTTTCTAGTTGAAGTTCCCAGTAAGAGTTCTGCACCTGGAGGAAAGCACAAATGAAACCAACTTTCTTCTCTATTCAGATGTAGCCATGGAAGTTACTTTTCACAAACCACCACCATCCCAGGGAACTGGAGGGATGTAATGCATCATGTGGCTTTCTCAGTGATGAAAATGGAGAGATGTCTGTTTTTGGGATGCTTCACACTGAACCCAGGACTTCACATATACTAAACACATGAGCTATCACTGAATTATACTTCGGTCCCGTTTGTTTTTATTTTTTTGTTAGCCGCCATGTAGGTGCTGGGAATTGAATCTGGGTCCTCTGCAAAAACAGGTGGTGCTCTTAACTACTGAGCCATCTCTCCAGCCCCTCTTTGACATATTTTCAACTGGGCTTTTCAGTGCATATCTTCTAACTTATTTAATGAAGGATCTAAGTCAGTTTTCACCTAACTCATGCTTCAAGCCCCGGCTCTCTCTGTAGGATTGTTCAGATTAAGTTTGACATTATAAAATTAGGAGTAGGGGGTCCTGATTAGTGTGAGACACAGGAGGTGCCCAGGGTATAGTGTTTAAGGGGGCATCTCTTTCAGACTGACCTACACTTGCAGAAGCCCAAGGACTGCCTCTATTTGTAACCTCAGTGCTTCATGCGTCTCCCTAATCCTGGCTGGAATCAGCCCTTCTTTTCAAAAAAACCAGGATCTTGACGTGAACTCAACACCTTCTTTAGCTGAGACCCTGACTACTTGCCTTGTCTTTCTAATTCTCTTTTCTGATGGAACTGGACTATTCCCACACACTTACAGACTCTGAATAGACATAACTCTGGCACAAATCCCATCTCTAACACTTGTTATAGAACACCTCTGTGGTTTGCCCTCATTTGTGCAGGATGACAACAGCATCTGTTTCTTTGGAATTTAGAAAATATTACACAAGAGATGCATAAAAAATAATTACACAAAGTAAGCATGCCATGAATGGTATTATTACCAGGAATAACTCATTAATAGGCTTCAAGACTATAAAATACCTTCTGGTGCTGGCTAGAGACAAAATGACCAGATTCAAGGCTAGTGTATGGCAATTCAGGGTAATTAAGAAGACTGTCCTGATTAGGAAAGTTCTTAGAGAAGTGTGGCGAGATTCCTGAAGGAAGTTAAAAATTGAAGTTTTTCTCATCTATAGTAGATTGCAGTCCTTTCTGAAGAGGGATATGGTCAAGAAACTCTTACGGTTCCACTAGTGAAGGGTGAATAAGATTGTCAAGAAGTCCTCAGAGTCCAAGGGTCAATTAATCCGAAGAGGACACCCATGAGGATTCTCACCACTTAGAGTCACCAACAGCAGAGCTGATGAATGGGGGATTTCCAAAGCCCACTGTTTCTCCCCTTGTATTCAGAAAGACCAGGGATTCACCTATCTGGAATAATTTCTGCTACATAAGTTACAAACACCCCCACTGACAACCTAAGAATTTAATTAAAAATTTCTCCTATTTCTAATTTTTATTTCTTTAGCTGCAGCAAATTCCAATGTCTTTAATTTTGTGCTTAAAGGAAAATGAGGTTATATGAGGCTCTCTTCATCTAAGGGACTTCATTTACTTAAAGGAAAAGTGTTAGGTAACTGGTCTTTTGTCTAGGATTATAAAATCTCAGGCCCTTTGTTCTTTACATCTTTTCCCCTAAGTACCATGAAGAAGTTATCAATATTCTTCAGCACAGACATGTATGTACTAGGAACAGGGATCAGAATGTGTGTAGGGTTCCCACTCACTTTGCTTTAGAGATGAATTTGTAAGTGTCATTCCAGTAAGCCAGGAGATCTGTTGCCTCTTCATCATATACCCGGATGTTATGATATTCAAAGACTCCAGGGAAGAAGTTGTCTATCTCTCGAGTGACATTCAAGATATATCGTACCCTGTGAGGAAACCAAGAGAGAACATGTGTTCTGTTACTCAGGCTAAATCCTATTCCCAGCACGGTGTCTGCCATATTCAATACCTAGATTCCATTTTCATTTTATGTATGGTTACACAATTCCATCTTGGATAGTCTCTTGGAAATAGCCTCCTATTTATGCTCAAGAATCAACCTAAGACTCAGAACCTAGCAATTTCTGTCACTAAAATTACCAACAATATGATTTTCTTTGGAAATTATTTGTATAAAATCGGACCACTGACATACATTCCAAGAAAAAAGAGAAAAGGGAGAATTTCTTCCCATTGTTCTAAATGCCAGATTGTTAGACTTTGCTTTCTTACCCTTTCTTCATGAAAGGCAAATGAAGCCAGCACTGGGAGGGCTGAGGGAAGCGGGACATGAAACTCCCTCAACTCCATCTGGTTGGGCTGTATTCATGGCTGCTGTGGCAGCAGAAGTGCGGGAAGGTTCTCCCCTATTGACATGGCTGCAGAAAAGGGTTTCTCCCAGAAATCTCTTCTCTCATTATGCCACCTTCAGAAATACTTGTGTTTAGTTTACCAAAGGTTATTTTTTCTCTCAGTGTTAGTTAGACTTAGATATCACTGGAGTTTACTCTAACATAAAACACAGATCCCATCTTTCTGCAGAAGCTGCTGCCCTGCCCGTAGGGCCCCACAAACTCAATCTCTGAAGTTAAAAAAAAATAAAAAAAGACTACAGAGTCAGAGCCAAGCACTCTGTGGTTAAGGACAAATAGTCTAATTTCCTTCCGAGGCACGAATTTAAGTTGGCACCAAAATCTACTAATAGAAACGAGTTTTTAAATTTAAAAAGTAAGCACATAGCAGGAATGCAAAATGGTGCAACTGCCATGGAAAATAGCAACTCCCGAAAAGGTATACAGTCAGTACATGACCCAAACATGAGTCCATTGCAGAACTACCACTCCAGCACCAATGACCACAGCACATTACTCACCAGGGCCAGAAAGTGGCTGTCAGTTGATGACATTAAGGCTTCTAGGGATTGGGAAGAAGGGAAACAGGACTGAGAAAGTGTGCATACTCTCTTTTGGTTTGAATTTGGATTCTAAATTAGAATTGAAGGTTCTAAATTTACTAGTTTGTACAACTCAGAAACATTTACTAAAACCCACCAAACTCTATATTGTAAATGGGTTTATTATATTATATGAGTTGTATTTAATAAAATGGTTTAGGGGCTGGAGAGATGGGTGTGTGTAGGCCTCTTCCAGAGACCTGGGGTTCAGTTCCCAGCACCCACATGGTGGATAACATCCTTAACTCCAGTTCCAAGGGATCTAGCACCCTCTTCTGGCCTCCATAAACACTGAACACACATGGTCCACATATATATGTGCAGGCAAAACAGTAATATACATAAAGTAAAAATAAAATGGTTAGAAGAAAAAGCAAGCATACTTATTTAAAATAAAAATGCAGCCAAGTGTGGTGGCACACACCTTTAATCTGAGCACTTCGGGGGCAGAGGCAGAGGCAAGTAAATCTCTGAGATGAAGACCAATCTGGTTTACATGAGTTCCAGGCCAGCTGGGACTACAGGGAAACTCTATATTAAAAAGACAGAAAAGTAGAGGGGCTAGAGAGAGGGCTCAGTATTAAGAGCTGCCTGCTGCTTTTCCAGAGGACCTGAGTTCAGTTCGCAGTACCCATGCTGGAGAACTCATAGCCATCTGTAACTCTAGCTCCAGAGGATCTCACAATAGAGAAAATCCTACTTCCAATGCTATACCTCAGCAATGGCATGATCTCTCTAGAGACAGAGCAGAACTCCCTAATTCTTTTCATTTCAGAGATGAAGGCAGTCACTGCTGAGTGGTACTTAACTCTTTGAACTGTCTCTGCCGTATCAGCAAAACTATGATTTTATATAGAACAGCACTTGGGTTAGTTTCTAGAGTCAGAGGGGTATAGAAACAGCCTTAATGTCAAAATTACACTTTAAAATCTTGCGTTTTACCCAAAAGGAATAGTATATATACCTTTACAAACAGACCCATGAACTATAATTCTTTACATACTAAAGTTTAAGACCCACTGACTTTAAGAAATAGGATCTAAGTAGATGTTTGTGCATCCAACTACTTTCTTTTTCAAGACAACTAGATACAGGTACATTCTGTAGCTTAGTCTTATAAGAAGTAAATGATTGTGTGCTATTTCACAATAAGCTGATAATGGGTAACAATGTACTAATGTACATTTCAAAAAGCTAGAAAGAAAGATTTAGAAAGTTTTCATCAGAAAGGCTTGACAAAGGTTCAAGGAGACAGATAATGATTAACTTCATTTAAAACATACAATGTGTATATGTGCCCAAACATCACATGGTACCTCACTAATATAGACAATTTTTATGTCAGTTTTAAAACTTAAAAAAAAAAATCACCTTAAAAAAAGCAGAGGAGAAGGACAAATCTGGTCTAGCTAGGGTTATATTCTAAAATCCGAGTGCATGTATACATAATGTGATTACAATACACTGGCAAGCACTGCTATGTTCAATCTTGTATTTTGTACTAAATATTATATCTAAGTTTTCTAGAATGATGGAACTTTTAAAGCTTCACAGCTTTGGAAGCTGTCAAAAACTGCTGCACTCCCAAAGAAATCTTCAGTAGACCTCTGCAGAAAAGCAGACTCAGTGTTGTTTTTCAGGTCCAATCATGGGTCCTCATCCTTCAAGGGTCCTTTAAAGATGCTTGGTAAACATCATTGATAAACAATTTAAGGTTAAGCTTTCCAGGACCAAAGCAAGAAAACAGAAGACATAGGATGAAGTATTTGAATTCTGAGTCCCATTACTAGTTGATGTCCTCCCTTTAGGCAAACTACAGAGAGAAAAACACATAGTTCTTACATGTGTATGATGTTCTTTAGCATTCATTCACAATGAGCATTACCTTTGTATAAAGCTTGGAGCTAGGCCAGGTATGGTGACATACACCTTTAATCCCAGCACCCAAGAGGCAGAAGTAGGTGGATCTGTGTGAGTTCAAGGGCAGACTGGTCTACATAGTGAGGTCCAGGCTAGTAATCCCAGCACCCAAGAGGCAGAAGTAGGTGGATCTGTGTGAGTTCAAGGGCAGACTGGTCTACATAGTGAGGTCCAGGCTAGCTGGGGCTTCAGGGAGACCCTGTCTCAAAAAGACAAAGGAAGAAAAAGTAGGTGGAGGGTCAGAGGATCCAACAGTTGAGAGAATTGCTGTTTTAATTTTTGTAAGATTACACCTCATTGGAGTCAATTGAAAGCAACTGAAGCTACCCACTGATACTTCTTTGACAGGAAAATACAGAGATAAACAGGGACTTCTGTCATACAGCAGGGTTATCAACTGTTCTGTGCGCTTACCCTCGATTCTGTAAGTCCTCTAAGTTGGAGGCATTCCATTCTGAGCCCTATGGAACAAAAAAGACAAGACAACATTAGCAAATCAACTAAACACAATATTTGAAAGGAGTACTGTGGGGGAAAGAAGCTAGCTTCTAAAGAGAGGACCAGTAACACCTAGTCAGCACCTAAGTGCCAGGAACTTTATACTATTACATTTAGTTTTCATAAATGATACAACAGATTATTTCTTTTGTTTTCCTTTTCTGAGGCAGGGTCTCAGCCTAGGTTGGCCCTGAACTCCTATTTCTGCCTCCCAAGTGCCAGGATTACAAGTTTGAGCCATCATACCTGGCTTTAACTCTCAATTTTTTACAGACAGAAAACTGATCCCTATTAAATTCAAGCTACTTTTACTCTTTATTCAAGATCATAGAACAGAAGACATGTCTTTGACTATGATTCAATCTAAGATAGAATATGTTATTCTCACGTATAGTAATTTGATTTTTCCCCCTTCAGTAGCATGTATCAGAATTTGTTCTTAAATACCTATTCAACAAATGCTCATTTTTTCAGTTACTCCTTCTACTGTAATGTTAGCTCTTTGAGGGCAAAAACTAGGTCTATAATTGCTTATGGAAACACTACATCTTTTTAAATTTGAAAAAATATTCTATTTTTATTATTTTTATTTTATGTGTATGAGTACATTGGCTTCATGTATGTTAAGTGCACTTGTATAATTCCTGAAGAGGTCAGAAGAGAGTGTTGGATTCCCCTGGAATTGGAGTTGTGGATGGTTGTTAGCTACCATGTGGATGCTGGGAATCGAACCCAGCTGGGTTCTCTGCAAAAGCAAAGAGCAGCCTGTACTCTTGACCATGGAGCCATCTCTCCAGCCCCACATACATTTTCTTTTTTAAAATAAAAAAATTTATGTATATGATTGCTTTTCCTGCATTATGTACGTGTACCCATGTCATACAGTGCCCACCTACAGAGGCCAGAAGAAGGCATCAGATGTCCTGGAACCTGAGTTATGGACAGTTGTTAGCTGCCACATGGGTGCTGGGAAATGAACCCAGGTCCTCTGTAAGAGCAGCCAGTGGTCTTAACTTGCTGAGCCATCTCTCCAGCCCCCAGCAACCTATATATATTGTACACTATCTGGCACCTACCAGATTTATTTATTTTTAAGTTAATCCAGAGCCACATTCTCTTGCCCCTGGGTTGTATTTTGCATGTGGTTGTTATGCCTCTATTCTCTTCTAATTAAAATTTTTTTTTTTTGTATTTCATGATACTGGCATTTTTGTAGACCCTAGCTCTGTTATCTTGGAGACTTCCTGTTATCTTGATTTTTCAGATTATCTTCTGATGATTAGATTCAGGGAAGACATTTTTGGCAAGAACATTCCCAGGGTGGTGGTGTACATTTCCTACAGTATTAAATGAAGACACATACAATGTCTGCTTATCCTATTTTTTTGGCACTACTGAGTTTGCACTCTACACTTTTGTATGTACCACATCTCTGTGTTATCAAGGTTTCTTTAAAATTAATTTGTAGG
The DNA here is from genome assembly GCA_035773235.1 of Eospalax fontanierii. NCBI lineage: Eukaryota > Metazoa > Chordata > Mammalia > Rodentia > Spalacidae > Eospalax > Eospalax fontanierii. The sequence continues at coordinate 52,110,045 of CM069531.1, read as the reverse complement.
GGCTGGAGAGATGGCTCAGTAAGAGTTTACCTATTTCAGAATTAGATGTACTAAATGGAATTAGCATCAGAACAGTTGAGCTCAAGTTCCGACTCTCCTCCTACTGTGTGCAGCAAAGGGCAAACTGCTTTCTGTCCTTCCTTTATGGGAAAAATGGAATACCCATCTCACTTCAGTCCTGTGTGTATAACAGACACCTTCTCAAACTATATTCTATTCATAGTTTATACCATACTGGGCCAGTGAGATGGCCAAGACTGAAAACAGGCGTTCAACCCTGGGGCCCAAGTAGTAGAAAGAAAGAACTAACTCCTGCAGGTTGTCCTCTGACCTACACACACACACCATGGCAGGAATACACACAATGTAAAGAAAAAGTTTATCCCATGTATGTTAAAATGTAAGCTCTTTCTCTATTCTAAAATGCCCTCTCAACAGTTATTTCTCCCTTCTCACCCTTCTCATCAAAGCAAGATTCACAGAAATATAGTCAATTCTCTATTTATGTGCATGAATATTTTGCTTGCATGTATGTAAATGCACCTATGTATGCAATGCTCATGGAGGTCAGAAGATGGTAATGGGCTCCTTGGAACTGGAGTTAAGAACGGCCTTTAGCTGCCATATGGGTGCTGGGAACCAAACCTGACTCCTCTGCAACAGCAGCCAGTGCTCTTTACTGCAGAGCCACCTCTCCAGTCCCAATTCTTTTTTTCTATTTCATCATTTCTCACGTCCCGATCCACCTCTGCCCTCATCTCTCTTATTACTGTTACTAATGATCTCTTCTGTCTAATCAGGGCTCACTTTGGTGTTCTTATTCCATTGGTTTGTAAGTAACTCTTTGGTTCATCTTTCTCTCTTGGCACAAAAACAGAAAAAAATATTTTTTTGAATAGGAGATCAAATAAACAAATGAGGCACTTTGAAAATCGTCAACTGTTACATTATCATATTACAAATGACCTATAATCAGACTGTTGAACTGAGGGGAAGTGTGTTAAAGTCCAATTTAAGAAAAATTCAATAGGTGCTGTCTGTCTGAAGATGAGGGTTAGGCTCACTTCTTTTCAAAAAAAGGGTAAGATCTTTTTTTCCCCTTTTTGAGACAGGGTCTCTCCATAGCCCCAGCTGACCTGGAACCTGCTATGTAGACCAGACTAGCTTCAATCTCAGAGATCCCTTGCCTCTGCTAGTACTGGGAGTAAACATGTGTAGCACCATGCCTGGCACCATGGAGGATTCTTAAAGCTCTGTGCTCAACCCGAGAAAACTAGTCCAACACCAAGGAACTACAGAAGCCTTCAAGGAGACAGATGCTAAACAGTAAGGGTCAGGCACCCAAATCAAAGCCAGGGAAATATAGCTACTTCACTCCTTTAAAAATATATATGAAATTATGTATATATGTGTGTATTTGTATGGGTTTATACACATGAGTGCACTGCTTTCAGAAGCCAGAAGAGGGTGGTGGATCTCTTGGAGCTGGAACTATAGGAGATTATAAGGAAACTCAAACTCAGAAACTCTGCAAGAACAGCAAGTATTCTTTAATTGCTGAGCCATCTCTCCAGTCCTTCACTTTTTAATTTAGAAATCTAAATGCTTTGTAGAACTCTGTCTAGCTACATGGGGAAAAAATTCTGTTATGGTAAGAAAAATTCACATTTTATTTCTATTTTTTATTACATTTTATTGTGTGTGTCTATAAGCATTCAGGGGACACTATGCCTGTGTAAAGGTCAGAGGACAACTTGCAGGAGTTGGTTTCTCCTTCCACCATGTGTGTTCTGGGAACTGAACTCAAGTCCTAAGGCTTGGAGGCAAGTGCCTTTACTGGCTAAGCCATCTTGCTGGCTCCACTGACCCTGAAGCTCTGATCTTTGTTTTCACTTTCTGAGTATTGGGACTGCCGAGGTACACCAGTAAACCTAGTTTATGTGGTGCTGGGGATTGAGCCCAGAGCTGTGTGTGTGTGGGTGCCCATGCATGCATACTATGACATGCATGTGGGAGTTAAAAGACAAGTTTTCAAGTGTCAATGCTCCTTCATCTTGTGGGTCCTAGGGATTGAACTGAAGTCATTAGGTATGGGAGAAAGTGCCTTTACCTACCAAAGCATCTTGCTGGACTCCCTCCTTACTTTTCTTTTTAAGAGAAGTTTATACCGTACACCTCCAGTTCAGGGGTAAAAACTATGAACATGACAAAAATAACCCAGTTTATGTCTGTTTCATCTATTTCTCTCTACCTACAAGTATAACCAGCTTGAGGCTGAATTTTTATTTCAAAAGGAATCTTCTCAAAAGAATTTTTAATATCAAATCTTACACACAGTCTGACTGAGCTCCAGGCATGGCAGCTATGCATGAGATGAGATGACTTGGCAGAAAAATAACACTGCAACTTAAGGCTAAGATAAGACTTCTTTTTTCATAACTGCTGGGAAAGTGTACACTCACTGTAGAAGAAGGGGGCTGGGTAGAGAATAGTGATGCAAACAGAAAGGAATCCACCAAGGAACAAGCACAATAAGGTGTTTGTACAACTTCTTCATGCATTTATTTTGTAGGATAAGAGTTAAATTTTGGAATTTTCCCATTTGGAAGTTGTTTACTCAAATAAGAAAAATATTCAGAATGGAAAGAAAATGTCTCATTCTTTAGAAAAAAATTATATGTGAAGTTAAATATATTTTTTCCTTTATTCAAAAATAAGTATACAGAAATACATTTAAAAAGTAAGAACTTGGGGCCAGGTGTGGTGGCCCACACCTTTAATCCCAGCACTCAAGAGGCAGAGGCAGGTGGATCTCTGTGAGATTGGGGCCTGTCCATTTTACATAGTGGTTTCAGGTCAGCTGGGGCTACAGGGAGATCCTGTCTCGGAAAAAAAAAAAAAAAAAAAAAGAAGAACTTGGGGCTGGAGAAGGTCCAGCAGTTAAGAGCACTTGTTACTCTTGTAGAAGACCCAGGTTTGGTACACATCAAATGTCTGAAACATTAGCTCCAGGGGGATCTGATGCCCTCTTCTGGCCTCTCTGGGCATAGTATGCATGTGGTGTACATACAGACAAGCAGGTATACATATACATAAATTAAGAACTCAGGGGCTGGAGAGATGGCTCAGTGCCTAAGAGCACAGGCTGCTCTTGCAGAGGACCTGGGTTTGAATCCCAGCACCCACACGGCAGCTAACAACTGTCCATAACTCTAGTTCCAGGGGATCTGACACCCTCTTCTGACCTCCATGGGTACTGCACAACACAGGTGCACTTACATACACGCAGGCAATACACTCACTCATGCTCAGAAAAACAAAAAACAAAAACACCCAACTCCAAACAGGGTGTGGTGGCATATACTTGTTATCTGTGAGTTCCAGGCCAGCCTTGTCTATATAATGAGTTGTAGGCCATCCAGAAAGACACAGTGAGACTCTGTCTCAAAAATAATTTGCTTGTATATCCTAAAATATACCATTTGAAAAGAGGGTTAAAAAAACCCCAGCAATTCTGGAGGGAGTTGGGACCAGAGACATAAAGAATGCTTGAACAAAGCAGGCTGACTAGTCAGAAACTGGCTCTATTTGATACCTATCATGTCCGTGTGTGTGTATGGTGCTGGGGATTGAATTCAGGGCCTCATGCATGAGAGGCAAGCACTCTACTAACTAGGTTGCACCTCAGCCAGTTGGCTACTTTCTAACATGAACTGTTTTGGCTGCTTTCATATGCCCTCCATAAAACTTCATTCATGTTACAGAGAGACAGAGGGCAGGGCCCATTTGAATGATAGCTACTAAGTTTTCTACAGACAACACAAAGATTCTTTCCAATAATATGGGAGTAGAATTTTTTCTTTATTTTTGAGACAGGAACTCCCTGTAGCCCCAGCTGGCCTGGAACTCACTATGTAGACCAGGCTAGTCTCCATCTCATAGAGATCTGCTTGCTTCTGCTTCCCCAGTGCTGAGATTAAAGGTATGTATCACTTTACCTGGCTGGAGTAGGGTATTTGAGACCTTATGGAAGTATACATAAGAGAGAGAGACACACACAGGTTTCTTAGTCATGGAAAGGTCAGTATTTAGCCAAGATAAAGTACTGGAAAAGACTCTCCTGTCAGTTCAGGTCACAGCTTTGCATGAGTAATTTGAGAGCTTTGGTCCACATGAATCAAACTAGAGAGTCTAGAATACCAATAGATTAACTCAGGACAATAAGCTTTCAATGGCACAAAGTCTGATTGCATGGCAAAATAAACTCAATGTTCAGAATTAGGTGTCCAATTTAGTCAGTTCCTGTGAATTTATCCTCCTTCTACCCTGTTTCCTAGCTTCTAATCATTTCACAGTTCACATATGTCTTCATCAGAGAAAGCGAGTGAAATCCAAACCAATTACTTTAGTTCCTTGTTAACATTTTTGGCCAGTGTATATGGGAGTGGAAACAAAAATGAAGTTTTAGCACTCATCTTTGATTTGAAGTATCCTTGTTAACCTTGTTCCCACTACTGTGTACAGATACAACTAGAATTCTTGACATTAGAGGCCTTCCTAATCTGTGTGTGGGGGTGTCTTCCCTGAGGCAATTAGAAGTCACTGAATGTTTGGAAACTATGAATAATGTTTAGCTGCTGACTTTTTGGTTGTAATGAAAAATGTTTTGGGACTCAAAATGCAAGTTCAGGCTGAGGACGTTGCTCAATGGTAGAACACATGCTCACAGGCTTAAAGCTCTTGGATCTAAGCCTCAGCACCACACAAAAAGCAAATAAAGTGCCAGAGCCTTTCAGTTACAAGTAGTTCCTACTTGCTCTGCTACAATTTGTCAGGTCTTAGATATATTTCGTAGACTTGAAAGGTCTAAAAAATTATCCTATTAGGACAGTAGAATGACATTTTTGACTCTGATATAAAAAGCAGATGTATTTTACAACCTAAGGGAAGAAAACTATAATTCATAGTATTCGCTGATTTCTTTGGTATAAATATTCCCACTATAGTCAATTTTAACTCACCAGACGGTTGTCACTGAAAGAGATGAGTGGTAGTAAACCATTATATAACATTTTCACCATATAAGACATGTAAATAACCTTAAAAACACAGTTAATATTAGCAATATTAGATTAATGCAGGAAAATGGCTAGGAAATAATGAGGTTTGAATACAGATTACCTATATTTGGAATATTTGTTACACTTAATTATATTTAAATAAAATGTAACAACTGTCTCCCACCCTGTGGTGAGTCCATACAGGTGAATTTTAGTACATCACTTAAAGAGGCCCCAAAACTCACCAGGAACACATGCTCAAATATCTGTGTAGGACTATCCATCTGACCAAGGATCACTATCATTTCATTATCTATGAATTCCTTGAATTCCCGCAAGTTGCATACCATCTGCATTTCCAACTCTGTTCGTATCTGAAACAAAGGGATATTTCCCGTTAATTTCTGTAAAGTTGTTCTGTATTCTCAGTCTTTTAGCTCCACACCTACAGTTATTCCACTCCCAGCTTAGGAACAATGAGGACTCAAAGGACTCAAGGTCATTTACCTCTTTGGATGTGATGTTCTCCAAATCTTTTTGCATCATAATCTCCCTCAATTTGGTTTTAATAAGCCTTTCAGTTCGCTCTCGTTCAGTTGGTCTGAGAATAGACAAGAGGTGATTTTTCTTAAAGGAGAATTTAATCAAGGTAAAATGAACCATTTGGTTATGTCCCCAAACTGGCAAGCTTTGCCTCTGTGACTCTTACATTTACACTGTACAAGTACAGCAAATGAAAAATGTACTTTAAACATTTATTTTATTTACAAGTGTATGGTTGTATATCCTTGTAATCCCAGGACTCAGGAGATGGAGGCAGGAAGGTTACCACAAGTTCAAGGCCAGCTTGGACTACACAGGGAGTTCCAGGCCAAGGCAGTGAGATACTATCTAAAAAAAAAAGAAAAAAAATCAAACAAACCAAAGACAAACTACTCCCTCCCACAAACCAACCAACTAACCAAAAGTTAAGAATGTACAGAAGGTAAACATTGCTACTTGAAATTACTACTTGAAAGCAGGGCATGTGGCATATGCCTTTAATTCTAGCACTTTGGGAGCAAAGGCAGGGGATTTCTGTGAGATCAAGGCCAGACTGGTCAACATAGCAAATTCCATGACAGCTGGGGTTACTGGGAGACCATGTCTCAAAAAAACAAAACAAAACAAAATGAAACAAATGGGGCTGGAGAGATGGCTCACTGGTTAAGAGCACTGGCTCCTTTTGCAGAGGACTTAGGTTTGATCCCCAGCACCTACATGGCAGCTAACAACCATCTGTAACTCCAGTTTCAGAATTCAATGCCTTCTTCTGATCTCTGCAGGCACAACACAGGTGCATTTATATACATGCAGGCAAGACGTTTAAATGGAAGGCCACTTCCTCATTTCCCCATCAAGTACCTCTGGCTATCGTTTTCTAAGGTAGAGTATAAGTTGGGTGGATAAGTGCTGTGGAGAATTGGCCTTATAATACCAAGTATTCATTGCTGTGGGCCTAGAAAAATATGAAAGAGGGAACGGTGTCCTGGGCTGCCGTCAATAAGGCAAGTTTTATCCCCAAATAGGTGCTAGAATCAACCACCCAGAGTATTCCCATTCAAAATGCCTTCCTTTTCATGACTCTTATAACATCTTTCTGAAGTTTTTTGTTGTTGTTGTTTTGTTTTTGAGACAAGGTCTAGCCATGTTGTCCACCCTGTTGCAATCCTCCTGGTTTTCCAAGTACTGGAATTATAGACATGCACCACCGCCCTTTTCTTTCTGCTTGTTTCTGTGAAATTTTTATCTTCATTTTGTAGTTAAGGAAATAAACATGTTAAATGGCATGTTGATGATCACACACATTGGCAGGAAAATCAGACTGCTGCCACACTGTATCTGCACGACTGTGCTGTTTTCTTTAGTCTTCTGACTCATTTTAAAATAAAATCACTCTAGGAACTTTAACACAAAATTAAACCAGGTAGCTGACTCTCCAACATTACTGAATGCTTTGGTCTAAAGGTTGGGTTTCGTACTATGCAGAATTTGAGTGATAAGGTATACTTTCTATTCCATCTTTTGCCCCAACCTTCTTAAGAAAGGTATCTGTTCTGCATCTCCTTATTTGGAGATGGACATGGCCTAAGCCCTCAGGCATCTTGCCTGCCCTTGCTGCTTACAGCCTTATCACTGGCTGCAAAAATAGCTTTGGTAATCTCCAAAGATGTAGGCTGTAACCCCACAGCCTTGAAGTTCCACACCACTTGGGCACTTAGCTGTCCTGAAGTCACAGAATACAGTGAATAGCTGTGCCATTCTCTGTCAATCAGCAAAGGCATTTCTGCCTTGACTAGGAGTAAAATTTTTACCTAGACTTCACTTTTCTTAGATTAGCTAATGTAGAAATAAATGTGTAGTAGCATGCATGGGTTAGATTTCCTAGCAGTTTTCTCCTAGTTCTTCATACTCTGCGGCACAGTGGTTTGGGAGCAGGCAGACCTAGACCACAGCTTCACTACTTACTGCTGATGTGACCTTGAATAAGGTCCTACTTCCTGAGCCTCTGTTGTAATACTATGACTCTTGAGATTAAAAATTTTTTTTTAATTTTATATTTTTAATGTATAAGCTTGCATGTATGTAAGTGCATGTGTGTAGTGCTGTAGAGGCCAGAAGAGGGTATTGGATCCCCTGGAACTTGAATACAGATGGTTGTTAACTGTGGATGCTAGGAACTGAACCCAGGTCCTTTTTGAGAACAAGTGCTATTAACTGCTGAACCATCTTTCCAACCCTGAGAGATTCTTTAGAAAACGCAATTACTATGCTGGGTGTGGTGGCACACATCTTTAGTGTCAGCCTTCCAGAGACAGAAGCAGGCGATCTCTGTGAGATTGAGCCTAGCCTGGTCTACATATAGCGAGTTCCAGGCCAGTGGGGGCTACAGGGAGACCCTGCCCTCCCAAACTCTGTGTGTGTGTGTGTGTGTGTGTGTGTGTGTGTGCTCACACCAGTGCATGTGTGGAGGTCAAAGGACACCTTTCGGGAGTACATTCTCCTTCCACCATGGGATCCTAGGATTGAACTCAGATCTTCTGATTCTTATGACAAGTGCTTTTACCTGCTGAGACATCTCACTGGTGTCCCTTGAGATTCTTAGGGGGCTTGAATAACACACTATGTATGAAGAGCCTGGTACAGAGTTAGATAGACACCAGGGCACCACACACACATATATATATATATACCCTTCTTCCCCTTTCTTAGATTTCAAATACAAAGTGTACATGATAGAGTACTGTAAATCCATTTTAGCACATTCTCCCTGTGTTCTCATTATTCTTTTATAGGAAAATGTATCACAAACATACTTTTCTCACTTCAACATCACTGGAAAAACATCTGGAAAAAAATATAAAGAAAGCAAAACTGAAAATCACTTTCTCCAGAGATAATCATATTTAATACCCTAGCCTGCAGTTTCCATGCTTTTCTTTTCTAAAATCAGACAATTAGTTTATTAAACGTACCTAAATGTGAGGCTATACTGAACATACCAAGAACAAATGTTTAATGAGCAATTACTACACTGTATCTTTCACTTTTTTTTTGCTTAGTGATACAGAGCAATTTCCTTTCTCCTCCAATTTCTTCTATTGTATTACATGCTGTAGATTAAAAATCTCCTTAAAATAAAATCAAAATTAGGAAGGAAAAACAATAGTTTACTGATTTTTAAATACATCTTATTTCTTTTCTTTTTTTTTTTTTGAGATGGGGCCTCATTATATGTAGCCCAGGCTGTCCAGGAGCTTTAAACCCACCTGCCTCAGTTACCCAAGTGTATTGTGTGCTAGCATGCCTAACTATTAAGTTTTCTTATGTAAGTATGGATTAGAATGAACCAGCTGTACATATAAAATCATCAACATCATTTTCTACAAATTTGAACATTTTCCACATACACACAAAAAAATTCCTCTTTTTTGTTACTATGGAATCTTGAAGGACTAGGGCTACTGGAAAAGAGACTGTAGAACCATTAACAGCCTGTAAAAAAAGACTTCATTTTTTACTGTTTCTTGAGCATATTTCTTAAAAATTTTACTTTTTTCTAGTAAAAAGTATTAAGACTATTAGATAAATTAAGCTTTTAAAAATAATGAAATGACTTCTTATGACTTTAGGACCCTTAAGGCAAATCCTGTTTTTTAAGTCAGATAGTAGGTAGGTATACTTCTTTAGCAGCTTTAGAATAATTTGCAAATGCAGAAAGAGCAATTCAGAGGAAAAAAACAAAAAACAAAACAAAACAAATCCCCCCAAAACATCCTGGTTAGTTTCCAAAGTAGGAACTAAGTATAAAAATATTCCAAAATAGGGGCTGGGGGGATGGCTCAGCTTCTTGCAGGGGATCAGGGTTCAATTCCCAGCACCCACATGGCAGCTAACAACCATCTGTAATTCCAGTTCCAGGAGATCTAACACCCTTCTCTGACTTCTGTGGGCACTGCATGACTCAGGTGCACTTACATATACATGCAGGCAATACACTCATACACATAAAATTTAAAAAAAGTATTACAAATTAATTCCAAAATAGTCACAGAAGTTTCAATATATACATCTAAAAAGGAAATAAATGCAGGGTGTGGTATCGCAGAACTTGGGAGGCAGAGGCAGGTGGCTCTCTGTGAGATCAAAGCCAGACTGGTCTACATAGAGTTTCAGGTCAGTTGGGGCTACAGGGAGACCCTGTCTCAGAAAGACAAAACATGCCCCCCAATACCTGATGTTTTAAAAAACAAAACCAAAAACGGAACAGAAATAAGATTACCTGAACCTAGGTACTCTTTTAAATGTATTGGAAACACCATCATGGCGGGGGGTACAAACAGCTTCTATTGGTTGCCAACAGTAAAGATGGCTCCTTGAGCAGTGTCTGTAGTCTGTAGATATAATCTTTGCTCTTTGAAAGCCATCTTAATTTTTTTAAAATGTAAAAAAAAATTATTTTTATGTGTATGTTTGTACTGTCTGCTCATGTGTAAGTGTCATGACACCAGTCCTGAAATGCCCACAGAAGTCAGAAGAGGGTGTCAGGTTCTCCTGGAACCAGAGCTATGGATGGTTGTTAGCCACCATGTGGATGCTGGGAACTGAACTGGGGTCCTCTGTAAGGTCTTAACCACTTAACCTCTGTCATCTCTCCAGCCCCCATCTTAAATTCTTAAGTACTACAGATATCCCTCTAAAAGGTTCTTGCCATTAATTTCTCAAATGTTCCTTTTCACAGATAATGTGAATGCAAATTTCAGTCCAATTCCTTTAAATTCAAATTTCAAATTAGTGGACTCTGAAGAATAGACTTTTATAGCATTGCAGTTTTGGTTATGGAGATGACATTGTACTCAGGAGTGAAATTCCTAAGGCATTTGTAGATGACATAAAGAGATTTATTATGTATGACAGAAACATGGTGTAGATAGGAACTACTGTCATGGGGCAGGATTAGTCCTGCAGGAACATGCTGCCTAGGACACAACAGGATTTCTGTAATTCTCAGCAAGCCAACTTACATGTCGGTAAAGAGAGCTGGAGAGTCCGGTCGATGGGACTGCACATCTTGCATAGCATTCCATTCATTGACTGAGGACTGATCTGAGTTGATATGGCTCTCATAGTAACTCACCCAGGTGAGAAACAGGCTCCCTGGATAGTAGTTATGTATTCTGGCCACTTCACAAGCCTTGTGTAAACTCTGTAACGCAGACCTGAAAGATACATCTAGAAATGAGCACTGCAGATTTATGGGGCACTAAAAGGCCCAAACCCATATGGATCTCAAACTCTCCTAATTCTTGAATTCTACAGAATATCATCTCTGCAGACTTTCTTCCCTGAAATTCAAGGTTCTTTATTTTGAAGTATCCTTAAGGCATGGAGCTAGAGGAGAGGAAGAGATGTAATACACTCAGTAAAAAAATAGGTCTATGAACCTATGGCACTAATGACCCTAACCTTAGAATCATGCTGTGACTATATCATTAGTAAACTAAAAATTTCAGCCATTTTTCAAATATTTGTTTCCCTTGGCATAAAATCATGTAATAGCATAATAGATGCTCCTACACCATGAGGCTCTGTCCTTTAATATCTAGAAAGCACTGATCTAATGATGTTTATCATTCTTGCTACCTTCATCTCCTAGTTCTTTAAACCATTTAAAGTATTTCTAAGAACAGCTCTGGTTATTCTGAAACTAAATTAAACCTTCTCAACTCAGAAACCCAAGACGGGTAAACAAAACTAAAAACTATCCAATGGTTATCTAGCCAGAAGTGCTAGAAAGGAAAAATAAAATCAGACAAACAAAAGAAATGCTAGGAAGTGACTCACAAGAACAAGTACTTTCCTACATTTTGCTTATCACTATATCTCGAGTGCTCAGAAGACCACAGGTACAGCTCAATCAGCAGACACCAAATAAAACATCATATTAGCAAAAACAAACAATCCCCCCAAAACAAAAGCAAAAAAACTTATTAGCTACAAACTAATGTCTCACTCCAAAAAGAAAAGGAGAGTGTACCACAAAACAAATAAAAGGTAGACATGGCCTGTGCCACAACTGGAAATGAACAATATTCAATTCTTAGTGTTCTTCTTTCCAGTGTTTTTGTCATGTACAGATCCATAACAAAGAAGACATGGTTGTACCAGGCATAGCACTGATAACTTGTTCTTTTGCATTACAGCCTGCCATGAACATCTTCTCATTTTCAATATTCTTTTCCTAGATTTTCTAAAGATTTTATTTTTATTTTTTATATGGAGTGCTTTGCCTGCTGTATGTAAGTGTACCACATGTGAGTGTGGTACCCGAGAAAGCCAGAAGAGGGTACTGGATCCCCCAGAACTGGAGTTAAGGATGGGTGTTAGCTACCATGTGGATGCTGGGAACTAAACCCTGGTCCTCTGCAAGAGCAGTAAGTATTCTTAACCCCTGAGCCATCTCTCCAGGCCTCTAGATTTTATTTTTAAAGAGACAGGCTCTCGTATATCCCAGGCCTAGAACTTATTACATAGCTGAGGATGACTTTGAACTTCTGATCCTCTTTTCTCTGCATGTGTGTCTGTGTGTCAATCTACCAATGAGTGCTGGGATTACAGACATATGCCACCATGCTTTTAATTAGATCATTAAATTTTTTTGATTTATTTTCATTTTATGTGTATGAGTATTTTATGCACATGTAGGTAAGTGCATTTGCATGTTAATGCATGAGGAAATCAGAAGACGGGCACTGGAATCACTGGAACTCGAGTTATAGATGCTGAGAACTGAACCTGGTTCCCCTGTAAGGGCAGCCACTGCTATTAACCACTGGACCATCTCTCCAGGCCCATTAACTAGATCATTTAGAAATGTATTTTATTTATTTATTTTTTATGTGTATGAATGTTTTGTTGCATATTGTAAGTGTATCATGTGTGTGCAATGTCTGCAGAACTCAGAAGTGGGGTATTTGATCCCCTGGAACTAGAGTTATAGATTGTTGTCAGACACCATGTGGTGCTGGGAACTGAACCCAGGTCCTATGCAAGAGTATCCAGTTCTCTTAACTGCTCTCCAGTCCTTTAACTAGATCATTTTAAATTGTTGCTTAATATTCTATGACAGATACAATAATATTTAACTGATTCTTACTTTTCAAAAATTTAAGTTTTACATTGGAAAATATTCTTAACAGTTAAAATTTTTGTATATACCTATGTTTCTTACCTCAGAGTAAATTCTTAGAATTACTAGATTAAAAATGATAAGAAATATTGGCAAATCACTCTCCAGAAAGGTTACTACAGTTTATTCTAATGGTTAAATGATTCTGTTCCTTAAATCCTTGTTAATCCCCTATCATATAAATTTATTTTTCAAAACAGTTAAAGGGTAACACTCAGTTAATTTTTATTAAGGAAACTTTTTTTTTTGAGACAGAGTTTATGTAGCTTAGACTGGCCTTGAACTTGCTACATAGTCAAAGCTGTTCTTCAACTCCTGATCCTCCTGCCTTTATTTCCTGAGCACTGGAATTAAGATGTGTGCCACCATGCTCTGTTACATTAAAACAACAACTACCAAGCTATAGATGCCTTAAAAGGTATTTAAAAAATACTTTAAAAATATATAAAAGTATATAATCTCTAGGGGCTGGAGAGGCTCAGTGGTTAAGAGCACTGGCTACCCTTGCAGAGGACCACTTGGGTGTGTGTCGGAGCACCCACATGATGGTCAACTACTTTCTATAATTCCAGATCCAGGGGATTTGATGCCCTCTTCTGGCCTCTCTAGGCACTGCATGACATTGGTGCACTTACATACATGCAGGCTAAATGCTCATACACATTAAAACACACACATACACACAAACCCCTCTAGCTTTATTTTTAGAGTGTCTACATGAGTGTGTGGTATATGCATGTATGAGTTTGGTACATATGTCAGGTCATTTGTGTGAAGGTCAGAGGTCAATGCTGGGTATCTTCCTCAATCCCTCTCCACCTTATTTTTTTGAGACAGAATTTTCCATTAAGCCCAGAGCTAATCAATTCAGTTAGGTAGGCCAGTTTACTGATCAACTGTAGAGATCTGTCTGTCTCTGTCCAGCTCCTTTAAAAAGTAGGTACTGAAGACTGAGCTCAGGTTCTCATACTTGTGCCACAAATACTTTACTGACTGAGCCATTTCCCAGCCCCTAAATGTTTGTTTTTCTACTACTAAAAATAGGCAAATGCTAAGAGAATTTCAATTTCAAGATCCCAAGTTAAGAGTACAGGATAATCAATACATGCTTTCTTCATCTAGAAAATATATGCTTTTAAACTATATACTACAGAGTCTCCTGTTCTAAAATATACTCAGTGCCTACTTGCCTCAGACACTGTGGCTTCACACAGGAATAGGAGGCTTCAATACTACTTTCCTGTGAGGGAAACACCTGGTGTAAATGCCACTTTGCTTCACATCATCTGTTTTTCTATCTTATGATTTTCAACTCAATACTCTTCCCCCCAAATTTATAGAACGATGACTAGTCAGTTTACTTCAAAACATTAATATTTGATCCGAAGTTATTACTTGAATTAAGGCCATTTTGTCTTCTTCCTCAAAATATATCTGAAAAACTTACTGCTGTTTGGTATTACGTGCACACAGGAATAAACAAGCTAGTTGCCTTTAACGGATTATCAGTAAAAGGAGGTCCTTGAAGTTTTCCATGAAAATTCATTTGTGAGGGGCTGGAGATATGGTTCAGTGGTTAAGAGCACTAGCTGTTCTTATAGAGGACCAGAGTTTGGTTCCCAGCACCCGTATGGCGGCTAACAAGTGTCTTTAACTCTAGTTCCAGGGGTTCTGACACCTTCTTCTGGCTTCTGTGAGCACTGTATGCACATGTATGCACTTATATACATGCAGGCAGAGTACTCATATACATTAAAAAAAATCACTTGTGAAATATGCTCTAAATCTATACAGACAGTCTAAATACATGACCTAAAACTGTCCCACCTCAATTACTGAATGAAATGAGAAGAAAGTTAATTGTTCAAAGACTATCAGGCCTCTGCCCACCTAATGCTATCCCTTCTGTAATTCAGGGGTAAATCACTTCCAGGCTTTTCCTTACCTTCTAACCATTCTACTCTTTATGGGGACTCCTACTACAGAACATGCAGCACAATGAGAAGCAGAAATTATTTATCTGTGTACGTGTATATGGTACTTCATGTGTGTACAAATTTGTGTGTGTGTGCACGCATGTACCTGTGTAACTATGCACATGGAGGCCAGAGGTCAATGTTGGGTGTCTTCCTCACCTGCTATCTACCTTATTTTGAGATAGGGTCTCTCATTGAACTTGGAGCTGATTCACCTAGACTGGTTGCCTGCAAGCTCCATGGATCTGCTTGCTGTCTCCCAAGCCCCTGCAGCACTAGGGTTGTTGCTGTGTCTGGCATTTACATGAGTGTTGGGGAGTAGAACTCAGATTATTATGCTTGCATTTCAAGTACTTTATTGACTGAGCCATCTCATGTCCCAGAAGCTGAAGACTGGGGAATGAACTGACCTTAAAGTCTCATTATTCCCTATTTGTAGATACGTCAACAAGAATGAGTCTGTTCTGTTTAAATAAACAAGATACTTTCAGGCCAGTTATATAACTCTTGTAATGCTTCAGTTTTCCTTTAAAAAATATTTTATTATTTTTGTTTTATTTGTATGAGTGTATTGCCTGCATGTATAAGGACACCTGTGTTATGCAATGCCCTTGGAGGTCAGAAGACATCTTTGGATTCCCTGGAACTGGAGTTATGGAAGGTTGTCAGCTGCCATTTGGGTGCTGGGAATTGAACCTGGGTTCTCTGCAAGAGCAGCCAGTGAGCCATCTCTCCAGCTACAATGCCTCAGTTTTCTTTACCTATGATACAGGATGCATCTATAATACAACTCAATGCTATCACTGATTACCTTAGGAAACTGAAAGCTAGAGCATTGCAGAAAGATGTTTTAGACTTGGCTCTTACACTAAGTAATGTGGTCAGTGTGAAACATAGTTCCAAGAGGTTATCTGATCTGTTACATTTCTTCTAGATCCTAAGAGTACCTCGTACTTGTTCTTTGACAATTAAAAAAATTCAATTATTATTTTAATTTTATGTATATGAGTATATTGACTGCATATATGTAAGTGTACATATATCATGTGATACCCACAGAGGTCAGAAGAAGGTGTTGGATCCCCTGGAACTGGAGTTAAGGACAGTTGTTAGCTGCCATGTTGGTGTTGGGAACTGAACCTGTGTCCTCTGCAAGAGCAGCCAGTGGTCTTAACTGCTGAACCATCTCTCTAGCCTCTACTGTGACAATTTTTAAAAATTGTACTTCTAGGTCATCTTTGACTATGATCACAATGCAAACATCACAAAAAAATCCTATGCCAACAAATACAATATTTTATATACCACTTCTCACGAACCATTCTAATAACACTAAAACACTTGTAGAATAGCAAAAACAAAAAACAAAAAACAAAAAAAACAAGCCACTGTTTTATAGAGATATTAAAAACCATCTTACCACATTGCTTGCACAGATACTGGTTTGAATATGTGAACTCTGTTATCTGTTGATACACTGAACCCACTAAGAAAAAAGAGAACAAGACAGAGTCTATGAATTAGGGTTGGTATTCAAATTTGAGCTTTCACATTTGCTGAAACAGCTGATGAAACAGAAGAAATCAACAGATATGTTATGTTGAAAATTAACTAGAAGTAATACATGACTGAAAAGCTTCAACAAACTGTCTGAATTATCTACCAGGTAAAATGAATGGAAATTCACACTGGAATTAGGGAATTATATACAGTTTCACGGATGAAACTACAATCAAACTATTCTGATGTATATTTCTATTTGGAAGAAGTTTGGATTCTTAGCAAACCTGACCTTGGTTTTATAATTTGGAGCAAACATCTTAGTCTCTTGGGGATACATTCTAAATACATCAGGAGTTGGGGGTGGGTAACTGGAAGGAACTGGCACAGGAAAGGGGTTATACTGCAGGCTGATAGCTGGCAGAGGCTACAAGAGGTTATTTGAAACAGAACATATACTCCTCTGGGAGAGCATTGCGACAGCAGTCCCACATGTTCACACTGAAGGGTGAGCCAACAAACTACTTCTTCTTTGTCTGGCTTCCTAACATGGTCAGCCTAAAAGAACAGAAGTGAGAGACCTTGGCAAGTTGTATTTTACTCCACTTCACAAGACAGCAGTTTAAAAGGACTCACTGAACTGCTGACATATCAGTTCAGTTGGGCACACTGGGCCTCCCATTCAGCTGAATGAATGAGCCACTAAGACAGATTCGAGATCCCTAGGCTTTCTGTAGGAGAATATAAAAGGGAACACTCTTACCCATCACCGTCCAGATGAATCAGGGTGTCACTCCAGAGAGGCAGGACTAAGCCCATGGTACATGTGCTACTGTAAGATATGAAATAATCCTTAAATCACTTCCTGTTATTCTTAGAAGCAGTTTGCTTATTCACTCTTTCAACACAAAGGATAAACTCCTAAGCAAAAAACTGTGGCATAAACATTGGAATGGAAGAAATATCTATCATATTATTATAAATCCCCTGCATGTTCTCAGGATTTACTTAAAAGAGATCCCTAGCCCTCATGAGGCAGAGGCAGGCAGATCTCTATGCGTTTGAGGCCAGATTGTTCTACATAGCAAGTTCTCAGACCAGTTAGTGCTATAGAGTGAGACCCTGTTGAGAGAAAGAGATAGAAAAAAGAGAGAAAAGATGGTCAATTAGTTCCTTATTTATGTGACAAAGAAAACTGATTGACTAAACCTCCTATTCTGCCTTGCAAGTAGTTACTATCTTAAAAAACCCAAGTGATTCCTGCTGACTTGGATTTGGTTGGTCTTAGCTCACAATACAGCATCCAACTCAATTCTAAGGATTATATCTTTTTCTTTTGGAATGGGAGTGGGGCACAGACATGGTCTCATGTAGCCAAGGCTGGCCTCAAATGTGCCTACGTAGTAGAGGCTGGCCTTTACCTCTCAAATGCTGGGATTACAGTAATGTACCACCATGCTTGGTCCCAAGGACTACTTCTAATTCCAAGAATTATTGCTGGTTGCTGAAGACTTTGGAATAAAGGATTTATTCAATTTATTCAATTCTAAGATTTACTGAACACTAAAACACACTATTTAAAAAGGAAAATGTAATTTTAAAATCTAAAGATGTAATAGTTAATGGGTTGTTATCAAATTAAAGAAATAAAAAATACAACTTAAATAAAGCAGGGCTTGTTTGAGTGTACATGTGCATATATTTTAAGAGAGGGTCTCAACATATAATCCAGGCTGGCCTTGAACTTGAAAATCTCAAGTCTCAGTCCTCTCCATCCTGAGATTATAGGCATGTGTCACCACAGCCAGCAAAATAATGCTTGGTGGCTATGCAATGAACTAGCACTACTGAAATACTGAACAGGAATGTCAATAACCAAGAAAATGGTAATCCTCCCATGCATGGTATACTAAACCACTATTCCAGGTCTGGATATGTAACTCAGTGGTAGAGTACTTGGTCAGCATGGGTGAGGCCCTGGGTTCTACCACACATCAGCCTAAGAAGGAAACTGGCTTTAAATGAATAGAATATGTTGGTACAGGAAGCCAGACTCCTGAGCTACTGTGCTCTGTTGCATCACTTCTCTGACAATTGTTACCATTTACCTCCTTTTCTCTCAAGGATGTCTTTAAAAGATTTTAATTTTTGCTAGGCATAGTAGTATACACCTTTAACCTCAAAACTTGGGAGGCAGAGGCAGGAGGATCTGTGAGTTTGAGGCCAGGTTTGTCTACATACCCATTTCTAGGCCCAACAGGGCTAAACAGTGATACTGTCTCAGAAGTTTGAAACTTATTTTTAATTATATATATGTATATGTTTGTGTGTGGATATTTGCATTGAGTTCAGCTGCCTGTGGAGAACAGAGGTGTCAGATGTGGGTGCTGGGAATTGAACTTGGGTCTTAACTACTGAACAATCTCTGTAGCTGCTCCCTAAAGATGTCTTAAACCAATTTTCTCCTCTGGCCATTCTTCAGAAGGATCCTACACCTCTGGAGAGGCAGCACAGTAAAGTAGAAAGAATGCTGAACATGACTAGAACACAGTAAGGTTAAGAAAACAGGCACTCAGATCAGATGGGCTCTGGAATCTGGGTTCTAGTAATAACTTTTCTTTTAGTGGCTAGATAGCTTCTAGGGTTTTGTATATGCTAGGCAAGGGCTCTATTACAGAACTACACCTCAGCTGTGGTGGTCTGAATGAGAATGTCCTTAACAGGCTCCGAGTATTTGAACACTTTGTCCCCAGTTGGTGGAATTTGAGAGTTCATGGCCACCTTCCATTTCCAGTCTCTCTCTTTCTCTACTTCCTGTGCCTCCTGGAAGATGTAACTGCTCAGTTTTCTGCTCCAGCCATCTCCTGTCATGCCAGAAACATAAGGCCAATAAACCCTTCCTTCTTTGGTCATGATGTTTGCCTCTACTAAGTAGATCATCTTAAGTAGACCAGGCTGGTCTTGAACTCTACTTCCCAAGTGCTGGGATTAAAGGTGTGTGCCACTATGCCCAGCAAAATAACCTTTATTGCACTGCTTCAAGTATATTAAAAACATATGCAAGAGTGCCTAAACAAAGATGTGAAGTAAAGCTAGGCAAATTGGCACATGCCTACAAAGTACTCAGAAGGTTGAGATAGGAGAATTGTGAGCTCAGGACTAGTCTTGAGTTACATAGTGAATTCCCAAAAACCCAGAAAAGGGAGGAAAAGAGATTTAAAATATTTAAAGTAAAACAGTATATGTAAATATAATGTACTGTAAAACAAACCAAATATGAATCTATAGTAGGTGCTTTAATACATCTGAAAGGTATGTGGAATTTGAGGTATCAGATGAGAAGATGCAAATGATTTTAAAACACATGGGATACCAAATACAAACTGCTGAAATCACTGCCACCTAAGGAATACTAGTGCCTGGCTGCTCACTACAGTTCCTAGACTCTGTTACTGATTCTAGAGCTTAAGAGAGTTGAATAGGGTTCCACATTGGAACTTGGGGCCTGAATACCAAAGACACAGCCTCATGGCAGACTCTAAGAGCAAATGTTTTCCCAAATTGGAGAGGAGTTATTCAGTTTAATACATGCTGAGCCAATACAATTTGGAATATGTAAATATGAAGGAAGAGTTGACAGCCCCAGTGACAAAATCCAGACATTAGATAACTACAGACGAAACTGAAACCCGCAAAGATTGAGATTGTGTTTATGACCAGATGTCAACTGACTTTCTGACAAGTGACAGTGATATTAGGAACCAATCTCATATTTTCAGGTTGTATTTAGGTCTCAGTGATTATCTACCCATCCCATTCAACAAATATTTAATGCTTTCTATGTACTAGATACTTCAAGATATTATGAGTATAAAGAGATTAAAAACCAGGGATTGAAGAGATGGCTCAGCAATTAAGAGTACTTGTTGCTCTTCCAGAGGATCTAGATGTGGTTCCCAGTATCCTTGCTGATGGTTCCAGGGATCCGACACTCTCTTCTGGCCTACATAGGTATCCCCCATGTCCCCAAAACAACTTTTAAAAACAAAAATAAAACTCGAGTTGGATATGGGTGACACATACCTATAACCCCAGCATTCAGGAGGCTAAGACAGGATTATGAGTTCAAGGATAGCCTGGGCTTCAAAGTGAGACCTTTTCTCAAGGAAAAAAAAATGGCAACAAACAAGCAAAACCAGACCACATGACTCTATTATTTTATCACTTGAAGTATACCAGGTATATTTGAAAAATAAGGTTATATTATATATTAGAATAATCTATCACTTGAATTATAACACTGTAATCAAAATAAACTAAATAAACTGACTATAACATAACTACTTATACTTATCAAACAATTTGGCTTCTACTTTGATTTAATATTGTTTTGAAACATTAGCTTTTCATATTCTGATATATAAAATGATATAAACTCTCTCAAGTTATTGAGATGAACTGAACACTAGTTAAGCAATGTCACTCTTACAGTCCAACAGACTCAAACAAGGATGTATAGGATTTTATATTAAGTTTAAAACAAGAAATGAAAACTAGTTTCTAGATTTTTTGTTTGATATACATAAAATTTTTTTTCTGTTAGTGACACAGGCAGGACTATCTGAACAGACTAATGTGGTTTACTGAAGAGAAATTACTAGGCATCCATTAACATTCTGGTAAAGTTTAGGACAAAGTAAAAGAAGATTAGACATCTGATTGCTTATGCTTTGGAGTTAAAAGAATCTGCAGTTACTGCTTTCTGTCTCTAGGGGAAGACTCAACAGATATTTCCATATAGCTCTTGTTCCTCCTGTTTTACAGGGTTTTCAAGGGAAGGGTCAGGGAGGACTGAACAAAGGAAATATGAGGACTGTCCAAATGAATTTTCTGCAATAATGGAAATCCCCTATACATATACTGCCACATTAATCACACCTGGCTACTAAGTACATGAAATGTGGCTAGGAATGACTGAGAAACTATAATTTTATTTACTTATATATCATTACTTTAGTTAAATAGCTACAGGTGGTTTAGTGGCATATGTACTAGACAGTACAGGTCTAGGGAGGTAAAAGTCCAAATAAGAGGTCATAAAATTTGAACGCTGGATAAGTAGGTATTTCTCTTTCCCTGTCTTTTTGAGATGGTCTTCCTATGTAGTCCTACCTGGCCCAAAACTTACTATATAGAACAGGCTGGTCTCAAATTCACGGCACTCCTCCTGATTCTGGTTCTAGGGTGCTGGGATTACAGGAGCATGTCCCCATGCCCACAAAAAGAGTATTTTCTTACAAGAAAAAAGTTTACTAAAAGGTCTGTTGCTTAGGTAAACACCAGTAGTTAAAAGTTCAAGAGAAAGCTTCCTAAAAGTGTTTTACAAGTCTCTGTAAATTCAGAACATGTAATTAGATGCTGCAAGTGGTGTACAAGCTAACGACTCAGTCTTGTGATCCTTATGAACTCAGTCATTCTTCAGGTTGACTTCTATGTACAAACTCAGGCAAACATTGATTTGGGAAACTTTCTAGTGATAACAGGGTCCCTCTGCTCCCTAACATCAGAAGGATAATTATAATCACCCGACTCTCACCCCCAACAAAGGGCTCAGACCTTGCTAGGCAATTCTCTACAACAGAACTAAATCCCCAAACCTCCTCCACATTATTTTGTGTGGCTAAATTCCCCCAGGCCTGGGTCACACCCTTAGCTATCCACAGTTTCATTCTAGTCCTGAACCAGGAAGTCAATGGTTTGCGACATCTGGCAGGATTTCCTGAGGCTTATTATCTCAGAGGGTAAAGATCTGCTTAGCAGCCACATTCCACAATCTCCCCAAGGTTTCTTCAGAAAGTGTGTGGAAATAAGAAAACAAAAATCCCCAAATGACAAAAAAAAAAAAAAAGAAAAAAAGAAAAGAAAAGCCATCCTGTGTATGGTATCTTTAGTCACAGGAAGCCAAGCTGAGCTAGTTTCAAAGGTGCATGGCTATAAAAGATTCTGCTTTGGTTTTTAATCCAGCACTACTGGTGTGCTGCCATGAAAGGCCTATGTTCTAGGACCTTCCTGACTGAAACAGTAAACTGAAAAGAAAAAGCAGCTTTTCCCACCCTTGGGGATAAAACTTTAAACCACTTGCTTAATATCATTAGTACCTAAAAAGGGAGGTAAGGAACAGTAGTAAATCAGGAATGCACATCCAAAGACATTCACCAAACATGCGTGCCTATGAAGATTGTGGCTAGAACTTATTTTCTAGTTTCATCCCTTGAAAAAAAAAACTGGGGGGTGTATGTTTGCTGCGTGTGCAGGTGTGCTCATATGTTTGTGTGGGTGCATATGGAGGCCAAAGGTGTCTTCCTCAGCTGTTCTCCATCACAGCCACAAGGTCTCTCACTGAACTGGATCTTACAGATTCAGCAAGGCTGGTTATTAAGTCTCAGGATTCTCCTGTCTTCACCTCCTCAGAGCTGGAATTACAGGCACATGTGCACATGATACTGTGCCTAGACTTTACATGGGTACTAAAGACTGAACTCAGTACTCATGCTTGCAAAGCAAGTACTTTTACCAAATAAGCCATCTCTTCAGCTGTCATAAATTGTTTCTTAGCTTAAAAATTTCATCAGCATACCCTCATTGTAAAAAATATTGGGATTTATTATGACATTTTCATATATATACATCGAGTTTTGATCACATTAACTCTTCCCTCTTAACCTTCTTCTTGTCCCACTTAATGTCTTGAATTTTAAGAGCATAACTACCCAAGACACTTTTGTAATAGCTCAAATAACTGCAACAGGTCATTTAAAAAGTAGTTTTCCCACCCTTCCCCCATCTTTTATGGTATCATACCTGTCATTAGAAGAAAAATCCATTCCTAGGACAATGCTTTCTTCAGTATCTTGTCTACCATTAGTTGAAACCACAACCATATACCGTGTTCGATTCTGGTAAGTACTTTCCAGTCTTACAGCCTGGGGTTAACAGATACAAAGAAATGAGGAAATTTACAGGAAATTTTTAATAATTTAATCCCTTTTCACCATTATCTCAAAGTATGCCAAAAAGATCTCCCAACTGTAGGGAGACTGAAATTCAAATCTCAACTCAATTATTAACTATAAAATCTTTGACAAGGTACTAAATTAATGAAGAGAGAGAAAATAATACTTACCTTATGCTGTTTTTAGAATCTTAGGAAATCATGCATGGAAAGCAGTGTTTGGTATAAAGTTAATGCTTGCTGTTCACTGTAATACAAGTTTCTTTTAGCAAAACTTGCAATTAACAAGTGCTAAAGCATGTTCTATAGACTGAAGAGGGGACTATGAGAAACACGAATGTGAGCATTCTTCTCACAGACAAAATTCCCACAAACAACTGCAATATGAAGCAAAATATTAGCATTATCTAAGGGAAGCGCTGTGCTACCCTATTTGTACACAAAATTTTCTCCTTCCTTGCTCCTCTTTGATTGATTATTGTGTGTGTGTGTGTGTGTGTGTACACATTGCATACTATGGTGTATACGTGGAGGTCAGAATAAACTTTGTGGAGTGGCTCTCTTTTATTTTATGTGGACTCCAGGGATTGAACTCAGGTCACTGCCTTATGTAGCAAGCACCTTTACTCACTAAGCCATCTCGCTGTCCCCACCCTCACAGCCAGTTTTCTTTTTGTTTCCAGGGTTTGGATCTGTTCGGAAGGCTGTGCTGGAACTCAAAGCAATCCTCCTAACCATGGCCTCCTGAGTTCTGAGATTACAGGTTTGTGTTGCCATGTATAGATTCTTTACTTTTTAATGATGATAAAAAGGGGTTTTTAGAAGCTTCTTGTTTTACTTTGTTGCTTTTATGTTAAAAGGGTCTTCAGGAAGTTTGAATATAGACAAGGGTCTTAGATGAAATTAAGGTTTATCTGCTAATGTGGTCACTATGTCTTTCTTTAATCGTCCGAAGTGAAATGGCATGCATAGTGTCTGAGTTTTATTTTAAAATGTTCTAATGAAAAGAGAATGGGAATAAATGAAAAAAAAATTCAGGGAAGATGGCAATGGCCATGGAAGCTGAGTAAATTTATTAGGTATATTTTCTACTTTGATTGTTTGGAAATTTTCATAAATTAAAAAGGTATTGAATAAACCTTAAAAACAAAGTAAAAATGGCTTATAAGCAATACTCATTTGAAATATTTGCTATACAAAAAACTGCTAACATAAAGACAGTGCAAGTGCTCGAGAATCAATGGTGGAAGACAGAGACATAACCTTTGTCTTGTGGAGTATGCTTGACTCTTGCTGTCTCAAAAACTCTCAAACGAATCAATAAATGAAATTTAAATTAAATAAAGACAGAATATCATGTAACCAAGACTGGCTTCTAACTTGCTATGTAGCCAAGGATGGCCTTGAACTCCTGATCCTTCTGCTTCTACCTCTGGGGTGCTAGGATTATGGGTGTGGATCACCACACCCAGTTTACGAAGTGCTGATGATATATCTCAGGGCTTCAAGGATGCTGGGCAAGCATTCTACCTGTTAAGTTACATCTCTGCTCTCCTTTTGTTTTGACACCGAGGAAAAGCAAGGGAAGCAAAAACAAAACAAAACAAAACAAAACAAAACAGCAAAAGTGGCTACATTAAAACTTGTTTGTAATAATGGGCACAGTAAGAATGTAATGCCCATCATTTTGATGCCAAATGCACAAGCTGTATGGCTCACTTTATATTCCATGGAGAATAGCACTTCAAAATCAAATTCACTTATGAGATGCTAAGAGGAACTAACATTAAATGGACCACAGTCTATACTTAGTTAACTGGGGCTGAGAAGGAATTGTTAAATAAAGCTATGGTGGTGAATACATGTATGGAGGACTAGGAGGCAGCTCTGGCTTTTCTTATCATGGAACCACCCCAAACATACATGCTAAATTAACCAGACAATCCGGTGCAAGTAAACCAGAATTTTTAAAAAGTTTTGTCTATGTTTTGGCACATACATGGAGGTCAGAGGACAACCTGTGGGAGCTGGTTCTCTCCTTCTACCATGTGAGTCTTAGGGATCAAATTCAGGTTGTCAGACTGGAAACTGGGCCATCTCGCCAGCTCTTTTTGTTATTTTATTTTTGAGACAGTCTCATGTATCAGGATGATGACAAGCTTGCTATGTAGCCCAGGAGGATCACCCTGAACTTCTGATCCTCCCGCCTCTCCCTCCCTGAGTGCTAAGATTACAGGAAAGTGCTACATACCTGGTTTATGTGGTGCTGGGGATGGAACTCAGGGCCTCATATTTACTAGGAAAGCTCTCTACCAAATGAACCACTACATCCTGGGCATCCCCAGAAGTTCTTATAAGCAAGATCTAAGACATTACTGTATGTCTGAACTTGGGTATGCCTTTACTCAGGATGCATGATTCAACACCAAGGAACACAAAAATGTCAGAGAATGGACCTGAGACTTTAAAGTATCTTTTAAGCTTCAAACTCTAGGTTAAGGAATAAACAAAATTTTATGACCCAAAGCAAAAATGTCCATTCTCCCCACTTTTGGTTTGAGGTTTATCGTATTTCTCTGGTGAGGAGATTAAAGAAAATTAATTTAATTTATCAAGGCAATCAAAGAGGTGTAACTTAAAATAGCAGTTTGAACATAATACCTCAATAGTGAAAATAACAAAATTTCCAATGTTCCCTCAGTCTTCAGAACTTACATATAAGTAAAAATAAGCACTCAACATGTTTTCAAAGATCATTCCAAGAAGCACCTTAAAACTTCTCTCAGTCCAATTTACATGTTTAACCCAAGAAGAGCCAGTTCACAGACCCTACCTGGCACAAGAGCTTCCCTTAGCAGCAGCATCTAATAACAGAAAATAATCTTCCCAAAGCACACACCACACCTATGCTCTTTATTCATTTTCACCAAGAGCCTTACATCATGCCTCTGCACGCAGTGTTTATCCTCAGGGAAGCCACATTATAAAGACATACTGTCTAGACAGGTAGCTCGCCCAATCCATCAGAAAGTAAGGTTTCAAAAGTATGTAAATATTAAATTCTAACCAAGGAACAAAGTAAAATCAATAGCTAAGAATAAAATAGACTTTAGATGTGACAATAAAGCAAACACCAAGTTCAAGAGAAACAGAGTTTGAAGAGCTGTCTGAATGAAAAAAAAATTCTATTAAGTTCTCAAATTTAGAAAAATATATAAATTATATTCTGTAGAGGCATTAAAAACCATGGTTAAGGCTGGAGATATGGCTCAGTGGTAGAACACTTGTTTAGCAAGCATAAAAGGCCCCAGGGTCTGATCCCAAGCATAGCCAATACCTGCCCCCAAACCCACGACTGATTTACTGATGTGGCAAGATATTCATGATATACTATGAGGAAAGCAGGTAAAAACAGTATTTATCTCACAACAAACAGACAACAAAACAAAATTCATCAGGGATGCAGTAGTTCTCTCACTACCTCTTCCCCTGCCCTTGCGAAAATGTCAAAATAAGAATGGAAGGATGCTTATTCAAATTGCCAGGAATGGTTTTCTCAGTGTGGGTTATGATGATTTCATCTTCATTCCTGTTTGAATTGCTTATATAAAAAAACTCCATATAATATTTATACTTAGAAAAAAACCCAATTAAAATTTTTATTTTAGAAAAAAATAATGGATTACAAACTAAAACCAAAAAACTCATTTTCTTAAATTATTTTATCAAGTTCACAGCTTTTAAGAACATTATTTAGGCTACTACAAATATTCAGAAAATTATCAATTTCTCATTCTGTTTTTAAAAATTAAATGGGCCTTTGATTATGTAGAAGAGCACTGTAAAACCATTTCCTCATTTTACCAGCTAGAATTTTCTTAAGTACTAAAGTTATTGATTTATACCTGTGCTTGGAAGATGGCGTTCCCCTTGAAGAAAAAAATTGGTTTGATCCTTTCTCATGCTTAAACAAAATGTTGGGTTTTGTTGGGTTATTAATAAGTGGGGGAGGGGAGAAAGGCAGGACTTTCAGATAGCTATCAAACTTTCAATGTTATGCACAAATTCCAAGATAGAGTTTTAGCAAATTTAACTCAAAACAAAAGCCTTTGATTTGAGTCTACAAAAGCAGAAGCCCTTTCAGTCAAAAAGTGATAATCCCCACCATACAATGCATTCACTCATGTTCTTAAAGATGACTCACTCAAAAAACTGGAACATAATGAATTTTCTATAATAATTAAAAACAACTAAAAAATGGCTTTGTCATTTTAGCTATGAATTAATTCAGAGGCATGAGTTACATTTTGAATTTATGTTTTATAAATATCATGCATATATGAGACACTGTCCCCAAACCCAACAGTAGTGCAGCTAAGGTATCATATTTTTATAGGAAGAAAGGATTTAATCACTAATTCTGCCTTCCTAACTGCATCTGTCACTCTCTCCTAAGTCTCATGTAGGAAACTATTTTTGTATTTAGGGTTTCAAACCAAACTCCAGAAAGTTATCGATGAGAAAAAGACAAAATGAGTGATGACAGACCTTAGCTTTAGCGTTCCTAAGAAAGAGAGAATCAAGTCTTAAAAGTTGTTTCCTGACCTCCATATGTGCATTATGGCATGTGTGCACCCCCACTCTCACACAAACACATCACACACATAAACATACAGATAAGAATAAACTTTTTACTGCAGACAGGGATGGGGAGATGGCTCAGCAGATAAACACACTTGCTGTGCAAGCCTGACCACCTGAATTTAGATCCCCGAATGGAAGAAAAAAAACCCAACAACACAAGACAACACAGTGGCTGTCATCCCAGTATTCCAATTGCAAATAGGAGGCAGAAACAGGAGACACTGCAGAAAGCCTGTGGGCCAGCTAGCCTGGCATTCCCAGGGCAGCAGCAAGAGAGACCTGGTCTCAAAACAAAGTGGAAAGCAAGGACTGACTCCAAGGCTGCCTTTGATTTATACAAGCATGCCACGGTTAAGTTGCCTGAACTCACACAAACGCACACAAAATTTATGCAAATATATGTCACTTTTGAGTTGGAACATAAAAAAATGTAGACAAAGTAAAATAAAATTAAAATTAAAACATTATCATGAAAGGATTCCTTTTGGGGCTCAGGAGAGGTGGCTCAGCGTTTACAAGCACTGGCTGCTCTTGCAGAGGACCAGTGTTTGGTTCTTAGCACCCACGTGGTAGTTAATAACTGTCCATAACCCCAGTTCCAGGGGATCTGACATCCTTTTCTGTCCTCTGCAGGAACTGCATGACATGGTGCCCTTACATACATGCAGGCAAAACACTCATACCTATCAAATATAAAAATAATAAAATTTTTTTTTGGTCTTTTTGAGACAGGGTCTCATTGTAGCCCCTATTGGCCTAGAGCTCACTATGTAGACGAGGTTGGCCTTGAACTCACAGAGATCTGCCTTCTGCCTCCTGAGTGCTGGGATTAAAGGTATGTGCCACCATACCAGGTTAATTAAATATTTTTTTAAAAAAGAAAGGATTCCTTTTAATGTCAAGGCAAGTATATGAAATCCGGCTTTAAAATTTGGGCTAACATTAAACAACAACAGTCTAAACAAGCATATATCTCCAGCCCTGTGAACTTGATCTCCAATTTTTAGCATAAATCCTTATTTGCCTGCCTTATTCTTATAAGAGCATTTCACACCTTTTTTTTTTGGGGGGGGGCAGGGTCTCACTATGGCTGTCCTAGAACTTGGAGATCTACCTGCTCCTGCCACCTAAGTGGGATTAAAGGCATGTGCCACCATGACCAGCACACTTCACACTGTTTAAGATGTTTTCATGTCTGTTTGATCCTGTCAACTGTGAGAGCAGAAAATGAGTTAAAGGGCAAAGACAGCCTGAGGTAACCTGTCCAACATAACATGGTTAGCAAGAACCTAAGCTCAGAGCAGCTCCTGGACATGTCACTTACAGCTGTCCCATGTGTGCTTTTGCTTCAGTTATGTCCTCATCTAGAATGTTCCTTTTTTTCTACTAATATCATCTTTTAAGATCTGCTCAAGTTCCACTGTCATAACATAAAACCTTCCTCAATCTGGACAAATTCCCAAGTTTTTTTTCCTTTTCTGAACTTAAACTGTTATTATGGGTAATAACTTTCAAACAAGCTTTTATCTACAGGCTTGATCCATCAAATAATTTTCTATCACTCCACATTAGCTTATAACATGATTAAGTTCTCAGCTAGACGGTGGGGGACGCACCATTCTTCTTTCCTAATCCACACAGTTCCTAGCACTGTGCTCCAACACAAAATGAATTTAATGCTGGCAATCAGACAGACTTTTGAGGAGGAGAATTATGATGATGCCACTAACTTACCAGCCTTATGTTGTCTTCTGGACGAAGTAATATGAACATTGCTTGAAGATGCTGTTGGAGATCACCTGGTGGAATTTACAAAGCAAAGGATAATCATTCTCCATTCTAATATCAACAGAGAATTCCTTCTACATTAGTGACTTGTAAAGGAAAGCTGTATTACTGAAACTCTATTTTTACATTTTTATTTGTGTGTGTGTGTTTAGGTGTGTGCACATGCCACAGTATACATGGAGATCAGAAGACAACTTGTGAGAGCTGATGTTCTGCTTACTTCCACCATGTGGGTCTCAAGGACTGAACTCAGGCTGTCAGGTTTGGTGGCAGTCATCTTTACTACTGAGCCATCTTACCTCCACCCCTTTATTTTTGGAGACAGGGTCTCATTATGTAGCTCTGGTGGCCTGGAACTCACAGAGATCTGTCTGCCTTTGTTTCCAAGTGCTGGGTTTAAAGGTGTGGGTTATTACACTCCACTAACACCCTACCTCCCCTTTAAAGATTCTATTTTTATTTTTAATTATGTGTATTATGTGTGTGTGAGTGTGAGTTTGTATATATGAATGCTTGTAGACAACAGAGAGGGTACTAGATCTCTTGAAGCTGAAGGGACAGGTGGGGCTGTAAGCTGAATGAAGTGGGTATGGGAATGGAACCTGAATCCTCTGCAAGAGCAGTATGTGCTTTTACTAATAAGTCATCTCTCCAGCCCCCTGAAAGACTCTTTATTAGATACAGAAATCAAATAATAAGATAATTGACTTGACTTCTGAAATGGAAAGAGATTAGTAGACTAAATTTTTACATATTTCCTTTAACTTTACATTATGTTAAAATTTTTGTCTATTCTAGGGAAGTTATACTTAAGATCCATCGCAGTCTACACAATAGAAGTGGATGAATGCTCTGTTGGGGAGTCTGCTGGAAAGGCCCCATTAAGAGTGGCAAAAGGAATGTCTGAAGAATTATCCCCAAATTTTAAGTGGTATTTATAATTTCTATTTCTGTAATAATATTCAACTGCATTTAACCTCAGAAACTGTTGGATTCTCTTTACTGTCCGCAGTTTAAAATGATTTCTACATTAGTGACTAGTTTTAAAATGAGAGTATCTAGTAATTAGACCATTATTAGGGATAGTTATTCTCCTGAACATATCCAACTTTAACAAGGCCAACTATTATTTGATTCCTCACTTATTCTTACATATTTTATATAATGAAGTTGAAAATTCTTTGTATTAAGATTTAAGATTCTAAGAATGTAAGATAAACTCCTATGGAAATCTACTACTTTGTAAGCTAATTTTTAAAAAGTAGAAGTTTGAACACAGATAGCCTGCTTGGGTGGATAATGATTCCTTCAGAAAATTATTATTTTCTGGGTTACTAAATGAAAACCTCAGTACCAGGCATGGCATACCTCCCTGTGAGTTACTGGTCAGGGAAGTCCCAGAGGGCCCCAAACAACACAAGCTGCTGTCCTTTCTTTTGGCTGCCCAATGGAAGTAGATGATAAGACTTAGTGTTGAAGACATAACTTATTTTGGTTCTAGACACAGAGAAATCAAGCTGACAACTTCATTCACAGTGCCCACTAGGGACACAAAGGCTGTGGGGGTAACCAACTACCTCTGTCCTGGATTTGAGGCCTGCTTCACAGGAAGGAATCTAGGCTTTACTGTAAACCTGGTAAAAAGTCCATGGCTCAGGAGGTCACAGGCCCTGGGGAGGAACTTACTACTGTTGTTTTGTTGAACAACATGTCAACCTACCTTCTTATTTATATCCATAGATTAGTGCTGTTCTCAACCCCGTGGCCAGAAGCTTCTCTCTGCTGTGGTCAGCAGATACTGCAAAGACTTATTTATAACTGTCAGAGTGCTGAGAATAAGTGACTGTGAGTGCTCAGTCCTAAATGGGACGTCTCTATTAATACACCCCAAAGCTTAGGAAATATCCCAGAAGAGGGGTGGAAAGATTATAATAGCGTGATAATTGGGGAGTGCTGTGAAATGCTGTCTGTGGGACACGATATGCCCAGTGTACCCATGAACTCACCTGTAGCTAAGATTACTTGCATAAGATCAAGTCAACATCAGTCAACATTCCAACAGGCAGCATTAACTAGAGCCAGTGGGTTATTAACTAACACACACATATGAGAGAAAGAGAGAGAATGAGAAAGAGAACATAAAAAGGGGAGGGGGACATGTTGGAGGGTACTTGGGAGAGGTGGATATGATAAAATGAATTATTTACACATAAGGAATTTTCAAAGAATAAGGGGCTGGAGAGATGGCTCAGCAGTTAAGAGAACTGGCTGCTCTTGCAGAGGACCTGCGTTCAAATCCCAGCACCTACATGGTGGCTAACAAATGTCTGTATCATCTATTCCAGGGGATTTGATGCTGTCTTCTGACCTCTGAAGGCAGTACACACATATGGTGCACATGCACACATGCAGGCAATACACTCATACACAGAAAATAAAAATATTTTTAAATTGTCAAAGAATAAATGAAAGATATTCTATATTTTTTAAAAAGGAGACTACCAGTTTGTTATTTTTAAAAAATATTTAAGATAGTGATTTTCTGATTTAACCTATTCTACACTAGGAAATCTGAGGCTCTGGTTAACAAGAGACCATTGGATAACCTGTTGTCACAAATGATGATAATCTAAGAACTTAAACCTTCTGTTGTCACAAATGATGATAATCTAAGAACTTAAACCTTCATTTCTTCCACTTGGCATTCCCCTCTCCCCCTTTTTAAGAGTCTTAAGGTGACTCACAAAGCTACATAATCATGGGTGCCGATAAAATCTACTCTCATACTAGCCTTGAAATAAATGATTTCCTTTGTGTTGAATTCATAGATACTAATTATGATCTTATATGTACAAAAAGTGGAGAGAGGCATGAAGAAAAAAATGAAAGCAGGTGTTTTTTAAAAGGTTAATGAATCTGAAGATTTTTCTTTCTTTGTCTCAAAGAATAGTCATTTCTAGCTTCTAATTGCACTGTAACAGAATCCTTCAACTCTCCAAGTTTAAAAGAGTCATTATATTTGATCAGATCCATTCTACTTTATTTCAAGCCCAGATAAACAATCTAAGTCAAACACTGAAGAAGCAGGATGGGCTCCCAGGTATAAACCCAAGAGAAATGAAAACATATGTGCATATAAAACTTGTATGGAAGTTCATACAGTCTGTAACAGTCATAAAAGCCTGTAATCCCAGCACTTGGGAGGTGGAGGCAGAAGGATCAGGACTTCAAGGCCAACCTCATCTATATAGTGAGTGTGAAGCCAGCCTGGGAGGAAATCCTGACTGAAAGCAAACCCCGCCAAAACAAAACCCCAAGTTTTACCAGATGTGGTGGCTCATATCTGCAATCTTAATATTCAGGAGGCTAACTTAGGGTACACAGTAAATTCCAGGTCAGGCCAGCCTGAGTTAGAGAGAAATCCTGTCTCAACACACAGACAAACAGACACACACACACACACACACACACACACACACACACACACACAGACGGCTGGGCAAGGCCCCTGGGTTCCACCCTTAGCATCACTAAACAAGACAATAAAAACCTAAAAAGCAAAGAATGAGCTGGAGTGATGGCTCAGTGGTGACGAACACTGGCTGTTCTTGTAGAAGACCTGGGTTTCGTTCTAGCCTACATGGTGGCTAACAAGTATCCTTAAACTAACTCCAGTTCCAGAGAACCCTCTTCTCATATACACAAAATAAAAATAAATTTAAACAAATAAAAAACAAAAGCCAAATCTAACCAACCAACCCACCAACCCACCAACCAACCAACCAACCAACCCACCTTCTCACCAACCGTTTTCTCTTTTCTTTTCTTTTCTTTTTCCTGTCTTATGAAAAGTCCTAGAAAGGAATTTTAGGATGTAGAACTTCTGGGGAACCCTGAACAAAAGGCAGTAGCCTCATTCAAGTAACTAGTGGCTCAAAGATCTTGCTGGCTCATTTGAAGGTAAGGCAAAAATCAGGAGCCTTACTTCTACTGTGAGGCTTCTGATATGAGCTGTGTATGTTGAAGCTCCGGTTTTCTAGTTGTGAAACTTTATTCACAGAGACTAATACACCCTCCTCCTGTATTTTTCTCAAGCATTTCCCTCACAGTACTGGCCGACAATCACTAATAATATGATCCTTAGATTGCAAAACAGTATTTGGATATTTTAAATGCTCAGATTAAAACCCTAGCCAGCTAAGAAATGCACAAAGAACATGCCATTAGACATTATAAACCTGTGACGTGCTGTCTATTCTGCCACCATGCCAAATTTAGCCAAGGCAGTTTATGTGAAGGTGCAGTTTTCGTGAACTGTGTTTTCTGTACACATTGCCTCATCTGTTCTTTTTTGAATCACAAACCAACCCCATTTAGTCTCTGTCAAATCTGTTTTGCCTTTTTAGCTAACTGAACAATGTCAAGTAGAAATGTGAGTGGCAGCTGAGTGTGGAGGACTGAACAAGGAAAGTGTCAATCAAGGCCAGGAGCTTTAAAGCTACTGACCCCACTTGCTATCACATGCCCCAGAGCAATTTAGCATCTTATTCAGATAAGTTGGATTTAAAACAACAATCTACTTTTTGCTGTCACAAATATCCGCATTTAGAAATACAAAGCTTAGCTGGGCCTCTTTCCTTTGAGCATTTTTTGGGGAGGTGCTCCCTCTCCTAATTTCCAATAAGAGGGTACAGAGGGGAAAGTATACCCAAGCTAATTGTCAAGTTTTCCCTGCTTTATGTAAAAAAACAAGCCAGAGAATTTTGGTATGTGGATAATAGTGCCTTGGGAAACTAGTTATAATTGTGAACTGCTACATTTGTAACAAGATGAAAGCCCAAACAAAAAGGGCAGCTCCAAAACAGCTGAGATTATTTTGATTATAGCCAAACTTAAATACTGGCTCAGTGAGATCCAGTATTTCTAGCTTTTACCTATGATCTATATACTCAAGTTCCATTCCTCATAATTATAATTTTTTATACTCCTAGAGGTCACAAGTCAACAAAGTGATACATTTATGACAACAAGCAACCACTTCTTGGATGATTGATCAAGATTTTTGTCCTCAGATTGAATTCTAATTTTCCTCCCAAATGACACAAACAAGGCTTGTTGACAGAAGAAGACTGATCTTCCTGAACTGTGGGTTCCCCATTCCTCCTTAGACGTCTTATAATTGTCTCTTTTTCCCCTATGTGTATGTGAGCTATTGTGTACCACACGCATGCAGGTACCAACAGAGGCCAGAGGAGGGCATCATATCTCCTAGAACTGGAGTCCACTGCAAGACTAGTAAGTACTCTTAACCACTGAGCCATCTCTCTAGCTTTTACTGTCTTTTTTAACCTTGCCACTATTGGTGCATTTGTCTTTCTAGAAATCCAACATAAGGAAATATAATGTGTCTATGACTATGACTGGCTACTTCAAAACTGGACCAGACTTGCCTTGAACTCACAGAGATCTACTGCCTCTGCCTCCCAAGTTTGGGGATTAAAGGTGTGCACAACCACACCTGGTCCAAACCTAATTTTTATACTTGTTACTAGATGAACAATTATTTGATGGCTTTCTGTTTAGAGAAGTCCTTTGGGTTAAATTTCTAGTCTTTTGCTATATATGGACTCCGATTTTTTTTTTTCCCTTTTTATTGTCTTTGTTTTAGCCCTGGCTGGCCTAGAACTTTCTATGTAGACCAGGCTAGCCTCAAACTCAGACATCCATCTGCTTCTTCCTCCTGAGTGCTGGGATTAAAAGTGTGTAACACCATGCAGAGTCCAGACTTGGGGCCCAGGGTTGGCATTAAACTCATGATCCTCCTGAATGCTGGGATTACAAATGTGCACCACTATAACCAGGCCAACAATATATATTTTAATATACCTACAGGTACATACCTTCCAGGGAGATAGAAGAAAGAGGATCAGAAGTTAAAAGTCATAATTAACTACATATAGAGTTTTAGGCCATCTTGGGCTATATGAGATCCTGTTTAAAAAATAAAACAAAGAAAAATTCCTTCTTTTTTTAAAAATAATTTTTATGTATTATTTTTATTTTATGTGTATGAGTGTATTGCCTGCATATAGGTAGGTGCACCTATGTCATGCCCAAGGAGGTCAGAAGAGGGTACTGGATCCCCTGGAACTAGAGTTACAGATGGTAGGGTACCATATGGGTACTGGGAACTGAATCTAGGTCTTCTGTAAGAGCAGCCAGTGCTCTTAACCACTGAGCCATCTCCTCAGTACTGAAAAATTCCTTCTTTTTTGTATCTTTCCACTATTATTCCAACAAAAATTTACTAGACACCTACTCTTGTTAAAAATAGAAGATAATATGGGTTCACAGAAAGGAAGCCGAGATGAAATCACCCTTCAGAAGAGCTTTATTAGGAGAGTTACAGCATCAAGGCCTGAAATGACAAAGCAAAACCTCAGGTCCAAAGTAGACCTTTATTAAGACATACAGCCATCAGGGATAGTATGAAAGAGTCTTGAAGAGGAAGGGCCTTTAATTCCTTTCAGTGTTCAGAACATTAGGAAAGTTACTGCCTCATGCCATCAGCAACATGATGGAGTCTTAAAGGTGAGGGAGCTTTCAATTCCAAAGAATAAAAGCACTCCTCTGAATCTTATACATCCCCCCCCCCCCAGGGATGAGGGGGAGCTGGTTATAAGTTCCACATCATGTGAGCCAGCCTACAAGCTAGAAGGCATGAAGGCACAGATAAAGTGTGGCATGACTCAAGGCCATCTTGGGCTTGGGCAGTTGGGCAGTAAGGGGAAGACTGGCCTTGTTTGTAGCTATACAACAAGGGAGGGAGAAAACTCAGCTCTGTAAGAGCCACAAGGTCGAAGCATGCTTTCTTATCAACTCTGTCACGGAAAAGAGAGACTGAGGTGGGGGTGTGGTCAGACTACTAGGAGACAGCAAACAGCAATAAGAGGATCTGTGCATAATACGTGTATAATTCATCCCAGTAAATGCTAGAAAATGGTTGAAAAATGATTGTAGGATGATACAACATGTTCTTTCATTATTAAAGAACTGTTGAGTATACATGGCATCTCACACCTATAGTCCTACAACCTGGGAAGTGGAAGCAGGTAGGATCAGTTCAGGGTCATCCTTGTCTAAATAACAAGTTTGAGGCCAGTCTGGGCCACATGAAATTATCTCAAAGAAACTTGAAATCAACATCTAAAGCATGTCACAAATAGGGATTTCTGTTCTGGGGTAAAGTGCTTGCCTAACATGCACAGAGGCCCTGTGTTGAACTGCAACAACCAAACCAAACCAAACCAAACACCTGGAGGGCAAAAAAAAAAAAAAGCCAATAACAACAAAAACAAAAGTCTGTTGAAAAAACTGGGTTACAAAAGTATTTTCGAACTAAAAGTTAAGGTATTTGAGGAAGGAATTAAGATATATGGGATGCTTAGCATTAATTGTCAACTTGATATATCCTAGGATCACCTGGGAAGAAAAGTCTAAATGAGGAATTGTCTACATTGGGTTTTCCTGTGTATTTGTAGGAGACTTTCTTAATTAAGTTAATTAATGTGGGAAGATTCAGTCCACTATGGGTGGCACCATTCCCTAGATTGGGGTGGGGTGTTCCTGAACCATTTAAAAGTGGAGAAATCAAGTTAAGCACAAGCAAGCAAGCATGTATGCATTCATTTCTCTCTGCTCTTGACTGTGGATGTGATGTGACTTGTCTGAAGTTTCTGTCTTGACTTCATTGCAAGAAGGTACTGTAACATGGAACAGTAACCCAAAACAAATCTTTTCTCCCTTAAGTTGCTTTTCCTCTGAGAAGTTTATCATAGTAACAGAAATGGAACTGTAACAGTATGTGGTGCAGTTTTACCTGCATGCTTGTTGCGCCTGTGGTTGATTCTTGGTGTGGATGAGCCATTTCCCCGGGGTAGAAAAAGAGCAGCACCTTTGACAGTTAAAAAGCTCTCGCTGATGCTGTAAGGAAAAAGTTAAGAGAAAACAAATTATTTAAGGACGAAAAGTCAAAAGGATGATGGAGATCCAGTTCAGGGTTACCCTCTCTTCCCTATTCCAAAATTCCAACTTCACTGGAGGAAGCAAAAAACAAATCCAAGAGAGAATACGTATTACCCTGCTCATGCAAAGTGTTGCCTACTACTCACAATTTTCCTAAAACAAAACTTAAAATATTTTACTTAAATAACATGACAGCAATTAAGAGCAATGATTCTAAACAAACAAAAGGGTCAAAGCTCTGTAAGTAGACTGCATACATTTGGATCCTAGCTCTACTTCCTATGTGAGTAAAACTTCAGGGTTCTATATTTTCTTTTCTGTAAAAGAAGTATAATAACATGAGGTTGTTGTGAGAAGTCAATGAAACTAAAGCTCCCTAAAATGGTGCCTGTGTTCAAAGTTCTTAATAAATAAATATTAGTTATTATTAGTAGTTTTCAATGATAGAGTCTCAATACTATCCTGACAGGATGTAAAATATTTTCTTTTTCCTATTTCTTCCCAGATTAAGTTTTTGCTCTTAACTTTTGTGGTGTTAGGTCCTGGGTTCAAACCCAAGCCCTCATATAGGATAGGGAATCACTTTCCCACTGAGCTATATTCCTATCCCAGAAATGGTTAAGTTCAGTACTCTGCTACCATAATAGATCCCAAGTCTGGAACTCACACACACACACACAGACACACAGACACACAGACAGACACACACACACCCACACCCACACACCCACACACACATACACACACACACACAGCTACAGAGATAGCTCAGTAGTTAAGAGCACTAGCTCCTCTAGCAGAGGACCTGGGTTTGGTTTCCAGCACCCATATGTTGGGTAACAGCCTTCTCTAACTCCAGTTCCAGGGGATCTGATGCCCTCTTCTGGCCTTCCTGGACACTGCAGACACAGGTGTACCTAACATGCAGGAAAAACACTCATACACATAAAAAAAAATTACACACATCATACCCAAGTGTTGATTCAAAATCTTATTTTCATCAAATAGAATACTGGCTACCAGAACCTGGGAAAGATGTGGGGAAGGAGGGAATAAAGAGAGGGTGGTTGGTGGGTACAGGGGTGCAACTGGATAGGATGAGTAACTTCTAATGTTTTACAGCATAGCAGGATAACTATGATTCATCAAAAGTGCATATTTCAAACCAGCTAGAATTTGAAGGTCCCTAACACAAAAAAATGATAAATGTCTGAGGTGATGGATATGATAGTCACCCCAATCTGATCATTAAATATTTTATATACATTGAAATATTACCTCATAATATGTACATTTACTGTTTTAATTAAAAACTAAAATTTTATTCTAACTTGCTTCTCCATATGCACTGAAGAAGTACAAAACAGTGTGTTTTGCTTTCTGGAGTATATACCTCATGCTAACATTATTTTTGTGGGTGGCTGATAACATAGGCAGAGAATTATTGCTCAGGATAGAGAATATTCAAAATTATAACACCAAATTCACAGAAATATATAAAAATTACTTCATACTGTTTTAACAAACCTTTCATTACGACCCACACAATTTGAAAAGGGTAGAGACAGAATTTTTTAAACTATTAATGGCAAAGTTTAGAAACACAAATGGGGGACTGGAGATACAGCTCAGTGCTTAAGAAAGCATTTTGCTCTTCCAGAGGATTAGAGTTTGGTTCTCAGCACACTTGTAGGGTGGTTTACGACCACCTATAACTCAGGTTTCAGGGAATCCAACGCCTCTAGTCTCTGTGGGCACCTGTACTTACATGCACACACATACACACCCAAAACAAAAACAACTGGATGTGGTGGCACACTCCTTTAATTCCAGCACTCCAGAGGCAGAACAGGAGATGGAGGAGATATGAGATGGAGACCAGTCTGCTTTACATAGTAAGTTCCAGGCTAGCTGGGGCTACAGAGAGACCCTGTCCCAACAAAATAATAATAAAAATAAATCTCAAAAAAGAAACACATAATGGAGGGTTCTAGGCTTGCTTCTGAGTATGTAATGCTGTTCAGGGTTAGGAAACAAACTTAAACATGCTTAAAATGCCTATTCAATATTTCCATTTAGAAATGTAAGTCGCAATCCTAAATTTATGCCGTCAAAACTAAATTCTCTCAGATTGCATATATGAAGACCTGAGCTCAGTCCCCAGCATTGCAAACCAAACCAAACCACCCCACACTACACCAAACCAAACCAAACCAAACCAAACCACAGCAGCAGCAGCAGCAACACACAAAACCTTTCTATACTTTTTCTGTGGTACTGAGGATCAAACCCAGGGCCCCACACAGACTAGATAAGAGGTATAATGTGGAGCTCCATTACTTCAACCCTTCTCCAAACTCTTAAGCCCCTCCTCCAAACTGATGTCTAGATTTATCTATCTAGTTGTTTCAAGAAAATGCCTACGAGTCAGTTGTGGCTTCCCCTTTCCCTTCTATAATACGTAGCTAACCCACCTGCAAGTCCTAAGTCCTAGGGGCTTTCTTTTCAATGACCTTGAACCTGCTCACTTACTCCACTGCCATTATGATTCTGGTTCAGGTGCTGTCATTTCCTACTTACTCTTAAAAAGTTGGTATTTTTTTTTTTTTTTTAATAAAGTTTTGTTTGAGACAGAATCTCCTTGTAGCCCCAGATGGTCTGGAACTCACAGAAAGATTAAAGGTATGCACCACCATGCCTAGCTTGGCATAAAAAAAATTTTTTTTTAAATTGAGAAATTCACCTTTGCTCTGATACAAAGGTGCTAGGTCCTGGGTTCAAACCTTTTTTTTTTTTTTTTTTTTTTTTAAATACAGGATCTCATGTAGTCCATACCGGTCTTAAACATTCTATAAAGCCAAGAATGACTCTGAACTGATCCTCCTGTCTCTACTTCCCAAGTGCTTAGGATTGCAGTTATCATGTTCAGCCAATAGTTATTTGATAATGAAATAAGGTGTACTATAATAACTTTTAAACCATTTTTTTCAGTACTTGCTAGAATGATTTAATGGATGTTTAGTAAATTTTGCTGGAATAACAGTGAAAAGGTGCAAAAATAATAATAAGAAGGAATTTTTGTTTCTGAGGTAGATTCTCATGTAGTAGAGGCTGGCTTTAAACACCCTAATATAGTCGAGGAGGACTTTGAACTTCCGACTCTCCTGCTTCTACCTCTCTAATGCTGGGTTCATAGGCACATGCCACCATACCTGGGTGTTTTTTGTTTGGTTTTTAAATAAAAACCTTTTAATAAAAGCTTTCAAATATATACAAAAGTAGGAAGAATCCTATAACGAACACCCATTCTCCTATCACATTCTAGATTTAGCTCAGGGCTAACTTTTTTTTTTAATAGCCTCACATCTTCCACTTTGTCACTAATGTGAATCCCAGGCACTGTATAAGCAAAAGCCTCTTGATAGGTCTGCAAACATGTCTGCTTCTCTATTATCTACTTATCAAACATAAACCAGTGTTTTAAAACCTACACAATATCACTGTCTGAAACTCTTTCAAGGCTTTCCTTTATACTTGAAGTGAAAAGCCAGAT
Source organism: Eospalax fontanierii (assembly GCA_035773235.1). Lineage (NCBI taxonomy): Eukaryota > Metazoa > Chordata > Mammalia > Rodentia > Spalacidae > Eospalax > Eospalax fontanierii. The sequence goes on along the minus strand of CM069531.1, from coordinate 52,068,758 downwards.
CTGTAGCTTGATCTAGGCCCACATTACATCCTACAGCAAGCTACTTCTCCGACATCACACAACCTCCCTTTTTGTTTCCCACGAACTAGTTCCTAGTCAGTCTGGTCCTTCTGTTTCTACGTGTTTCAGGCTCCCTTCTCAAGACGTTTGTGCTTTTCATTCTCTACTTGAAGACTTTTCTCTCAAATGTTCATTATCCGAGTCTCATCTCTAATAGCACCATCCTTCTTTTCCTTCACCCCAATTACATTCTATCCTGTTGTTCTGTTTTGTTTCTTTCAGGATATTTGCCATAAAGGAGAATACTTATTCATTTGTATTCTTGACTGTGGTTAAAATCATATAAAAGAACATGAGCTCCACAGGCAGAAGGGCTTTATCTTGCTCAGCACTGTATCCTCAGCACCGAAGCATTAGAGATATTGATATTCGATGATAATGAATGAATTCATTTGAGTCAAGTCTCTCCTCCCTCTGTTCCATCATTGCAGTATAAATAACTTAAGTCTCAAATGTTAAAAATATAAAACTACGCCACTCCGTGGGTAGAAGCAGAAGCACACAGATCACTGTGAGTTCGAGACCAGCCTGATCTACATAGTCCCAGGCCAGTCAGGGCTACACAGTGAGAACTTGTCGAAAAAAGAAAAAAAAAAAAGTGTTACAGAACTTGGCACATGTGGCAGATTAATGGGTCATAAAATGAAATTGTTTAGCCAGGTGTGCTGGTGCATACCACCAGCAGGTGGGAGGAAAAGGAGGCAGATCTCTTGAGTTCCAGGCCAGCTGACTGAAAAAAAAAAGAGCACCCCTAAACTGTTTATGGCAAATTAATTGCCAAAGTGAAATCACCTCTATAATGCTGTCAATTTTATGCTTTAATAAAGTGGCATGAAATAAGACATTGGTAAACGTTTGAAGTTGTAACCTGCCAGATAGATTGAACATTTTCTAAAACCAAAAACACAAGAAACTATAGATATCACTTTAAAAACTTATTACTTTAAAAACTTGCACTGCTGGCTGGGAGGGGCTGCCTAGGTTTTGTTTTGTTTTCATCTCAAAATAAAGCACTGCTCTCTTGTGGTCTATTGCACAAGCCCTGTCTCGTCACATCTGTGATGTGCACATGCCACCGTGTTGTGGACAAATTTCACTTACATTTACAGGAACAACCTAAAACAAAATGTCTGAGTGGCAGGATGAGTGGGGTACACCACAGACAGGAAATAAAACTCACACTTCTGCCAACACAACTGTCTGATTTACTAAAAGAAACAACAACAAAAAGTTAAATACTCTTTATACTCACTATGCAAAAAAACAGCTTTGGGCCTTTGGTTTCCAGTAAACAAAGTGGTTATATATACATAGAAAATAAGTCGAGCGCTTGCTACTACAGCTAACCACACTTCAGTCATTCCTTTTGTTGAGACAAGTCGTTTTCTTTGACAAACAGTAAATAGAGAACTACCTTCCTGGTCTGGGGAGTTCTGTAAGACTGTTCTTAGACATTTTTAGTACTTATGCTTTAAAGAATATCTATGTGGATTCTCTGCTTTAAGCACAGTTAAATGTGTTTTCAAAATGTATATAGCACTTTCATAAACATGATGACTCGAGTAATGGGCCTGATCAATTCAAAACTTCTTGGACTTGCTAGGCATGGTGGCACATGCCTTTCATCCTAGCACTGGGAAGGCAGAGGCAGGCAGATCTCTGTGAGATTGAGGACAGCCTGGTCTACACAGCAAGATCCAGGCCAGCTAGGGCTACAGGGAGACCCTGCCTCACAAAGACAAAATCAACCAACCAACCAACCAAACTTCTTGGACTCCCAAAATTCATGACTAGAAAAAAAGACCAGCAGGTAGCTCAACTGGAAGTGCTTGCCTAGCATGTCTGAAACGCAGAGTTTGATCCCAGCATTGTATCAACAAGATGTGGTGATAGTGATACAGACCTGTAATCCCAGGACAAGGGAGGAAGAAAAGAAAGGCAGACAGACCAGGAGTCCTACCCATACAAGGCTAAATAGAGATGAGGTGTTTCTATTGGGCTTATCTACACAAAGATCAATAGACTTTTCTGAAGGAACAAAACGCACAGCAGCTACACCTGAGCCAGATGGAAGAATGCCCCTAGGTGGGGCATAGGATTCCCTGAGCGGAGCAGTGAGCACACTGCATGATATGATCGATCCTCCTTATTCCCTGTCCCGATTTCAATCCCTCAGTGACCTCACAAGTGATATGTTAGTCAAAAGGGACTCAGGAATGTGAATGTGGCTGCCCATAAAGATCTCTTATCCCTGGACGGGTGGGAGGAGTGAAGTCATAGATCACACTACTGGAGATTGATGGGAACATGGCATGGAGGTGAAAACAAAACTCACAATCCTTAGGGTTTAGATGAATCAAATGTGAAAATTCAATGTTTGTTTGCATTTGAATAAAAGTACATGCAAATTTAATTTCATGTACTTTAGTATAAACCAAGAAGCTTAGTATATCTTGCCAGAATAGGAAGAGATCTAGTTGTGTAAATATTAGGCTTTCTGAAACAATAGTCTGAAGATTTGATTGATGGAGTTGTTCTGTAATTAAAAATCTGTTCCAAGGAACTGTCCAAAGTTCAACCCCCAGAACCAATTCTCAAAGTCCTCTGACCCCTAGGATGTTGTTGCATGCATGCACGCACAATAAATAAATAAATAAATAAAAATTTGTTCTGAGCTGGAGGTGGTACTATAAGCCAACACTCAGGAGGCTGAAACAGGATAATTATGAGTTGGAAGCCAGTCAGAGTGGAACTAGAAAATAAGACCTTGTCTGAAAAGAACAAATAAAATCTGTTCTTTACAAGAGTAGGCAAAAATTTGTTCATGTTTCCTGAACTGACTAGTTCTGACCCAGAAATAGAGGACATCGGCAATAAATTCTATAGGCCATTGTATGTGATAACACATGCCTAAGTCAAACACAAAAATCCTAAGGACCTGAGAACTTCTGTGTTAAGGAGGAACAAGGAAAAGCATCCTTTCTTGGCCTAAGGATGGTGGATGATTAGCTATTATAACACAGCACCTTTTTAAAGCAGAATGACAGTGACACAGAGTGCAGGGAATGAAAGTAGCATTTTGGTGTCAAAATGGAGGAAAGCACACTGTGTTCTCTGGGCAGGCATTCTGTGCCAACACCTTCTGATCAAAATCACTCCTAAAGCACAGCATTTGTTAGTCTGGCAGTTTTTTCTCAGGCAAAGTATATAAAGGAAAAGGTCAGCTAAGGGAAGAAAATACTCAGCCATTCTGAGGTTGGAATAATCTTTCAGGAATGTGGTCAGGGTGATCACCCATGACCAGCAAATAGGCTAAGGAAGCAAAACAAAGCAACATATACCTGTCTAAACTAGTGAATGCCAGCTGGATCAGAAATTCCATTTTATAATACAACATAGACAAGAAACAAATAATTTACTATGAGAAAGTTTCAGTAGATGGAAATAAAATTTTTATTTCAAAAATAAATGAAGCAAATAGATTTTTGTGTTTATAATGCCAACCACTTGCTGAGCATGGTGGCATATGTCTTTAGTCTCAGTACTTGGGAGGCAGAAGCAGGTGGATCTCTGTTAGTTCAAGACCTGGTCTATACAGCAAGTTCCAGGCCAGCTGGGGCACAGGAAGATCCTGTCCCCAAAAGACAAAAACAAACAAACAAATAAAAAAACAAGCTCTTGAGTTTATGTGGTGTTTCTGAAGTCAAAATTTATAGGTAAACTACTGTAAAATATTGGTTGCATAAAAGTTGAACTGATTGGTAGTTATGTTAAATTCAAACACACATAATCCACTTATATGTTTATCTTAAAGAATATTCATGCCGGGCATGGTGGCACTTGTCTTTAATCCATCCCAGCACTTGGAAGGCAGAGGCAGAGGCAGAAAGATCTTTGTGAGATCTGAAAAAAAGTCTCCATAGTGAGTTCCAGGCCAGTGTGGCTACAGGAAGATCCTGTCTCAAAAAAAAGAATATTCACGTAGGACTGGTGACCTTTACACATTCACCAAAGGACACACCCCCCTCAAAATAAATGTAATAAAAATAGTTAAAAAGAAAAGAATACTCATACAGAGTTTTCACATACATTCCACACATCTACTATTTTGCTTTCCACCTTCCAATAAGCCATCTCTGTTTAGTTGTTTAAATTTCAGTAAGGGGCTGGAGAGATGGCTCAGTGGTAAAGAGCACTGGCTACTCTTCCAGAGGACCCATGTTCAACTTGCTGCACCCAATGGTGGCTAACAACTGTCTGTAACTCCAGTTCCAGGGGATCTGATGCCCTCATCTAACCTCTGTGGGTACTGCATGACATGGGTACACTTACATACATGGAGGTAATACACTCGTACACATAAAAATAAAAATAAAATTTAAAGTTTCAGATATAAAATGCTAGTGCAGCTTCTGTCACTCCTATTAAATGGACAGGAGCTCATGCCCCCACTTAGTGTGACCATACCACAACTGAAGGGACATTTATAACTACAAGTTTCAAATATCAGACCCACCAATCATAGACCCATTAAAAAAGTTGCCTATTAAAAAAGAAAAACATATTAAAATAAAAACAAAAATAACGTGATGGAAAAATATATTATACCCAGATGGCTACAAAAAAACCCTCAAAACTATATTTCTAAGTAAGGAAAAAAAACATGTCTGTATTTCTAAAGGAATATAGATCACAATGGGAAAACACAAGTCCATGTAGCATAGTGTTCTCTGTAATTACAGACATTCCCCATTCCTACCACACAGCACTCAGTCAACTGACAATACTTGAATAGCAAACCATACTTGGAACCTGTTCCCCTGGGCATTAATTCCCAGACACATACCTATGAATATAAGTAGCAAGATTATTTCTGAGTACACAACTGCAGCAGACCAATCACTGGCAATACAGAGAAGAGCTTACACCTCTAGTCCTTACTCATTAACTACAATCATCAGGCCACTTTAGTGCTGGCTAATCTTCCATCCAGTTTCTGCACGATGCCAAGCACAAGTATACGGAGCTATTTATTTTTCTCTGTAATTAAAAGGGTTACAGGAGGTTATTTGTTCAAGGCTATGAGACAAATTCCAAGAACGACTGACTTTTTCCTATAGATCATAAATAGGAGGAGGGGCTCCGGAGCATAGAAACAAAAATTAAAATACCAGGAAATCTGCTTTTAGTTCTGTTCATTTTCAATGTTCATCTATTAATAAGATCTGACTTCATATTTTGCCTTAACCATGTATAAGACATCATAGTTATGTATGATAGAAATGTTGGTCATATAAGTTAATCCTTCAGTTTGACACACTTGGCCTGACATTTGCTGTTTCTGGCTGTCTAGTGATAGATAGAATTTCTTTTCTAATATCTCCTCTTTCTTTTTTACTTTTATTTTTTTTGGTAGTATTGGGGACTAAACCTTGGGTGTCACACATGTAATAATGTTCTACCACTGAGCTATATTCCTAGACTCTTTCACTAAAATTTTTTTTAAAAAGTTATCTATATATGTGTGTAGATTTGTGTACATGTACTCAAACATGACCTGGAGCTAAGGTAAGGTAGTCATGAGCCACCTGATGTGGGTGCTAGGAACTGAACTTGGGTCCTCTGGAAGAGCGGAGTGTACTCTTAACCACTGAGCCATCTCTCCAGCTTCTCTTTTTCACTTTTCAAAAAAAAAAAAAAAAAAAAAAAGACTTATTTATTGTGTGTATAAGTTTGTGCATGCATACCATAACACATGAATGGAGGTCAAAGGACAATTTTTCCAGAGTTGGTTCTCTCCTTCCATCTTGTTTTTAAGGCCAAGTCTCTCTTGTTTCTGCTGCTGTGCTGCATACACCAGGCTATTTGACCTGTGAGCTTCCAGGAGAGGAGGAATGTAGGGATTATAGATAAGCGCTTATTCGGGCTTCTCTGGCAAATGCTTTTACCCGACGACCCATCTCCTGGGGGCCCTTTTTAAAACCTTTTTATTTTGTTTGTTTTTTGAGCTGTAACCCCAGCTTAACTCACTATGTAGACCAGGCTGGTCTCCATCTCACAGAGATCTGCCTGCTTCTGTCCTGAGTACTGGGATTAAAGAACCTGGATACTTTTTATTTTAAGATACTGTTTTACAGGGATGTTCAAGCAGGCCTTGAAGTCATTCTGTAGTCTAACTACGCTTTGAACTTGTGATCCTCTTGTCTCAGTCTCCTGAGTAGTGGAGATTAACAGGTCTTCCCCACCAGACCTAGGTAGAATATTTCTTTTGGGAACTCTACCAAATGTAGACTTGGTGGTATCCAACTCTAGAAATATGAGGAGCTGAGAAGGAAGCTGGAATGTGGTTTATGTCTGGTCTGTTAGAAACTTTCCTCTGGGACTATGAATCTTAAGCAAGTGAACCAAAGAAAGAGATATAGTGGGGGATGGTCATATTCATTGCAGGGAGTTGCAAGTTATGTACCAGTCTGTTCCTGCTGCAAGGCCTTCTTAGAATGTGCATAGCTTTGCCTCTGGGCTTGGTCCTTTAGCCTCCCATCTAAGTGTTCTTTGACACTGTCTAATAAATATTTTGCTTAAGACAGTTAAAATTCATTTCTGAGTTTGCCACACAATCTGACCTATCAAATGAAGCCAGAGAACTTAATAACTTGTCAGAAGTCAGACAGCTAGGTTAGCAGTATAGACAGGTTACTAAGCCCAGTGTCACCTGACACCCAAGATAGCATTTAACCTGTTAACATAGGGCATACTGTTGTTCAATAGTTTGACGCAAGTAGCAGTTAAAAACACATCTGGGGGGCTGGAGAGATGCTTAGTGGTTAAAGACCAGTTTGATTTCCAGTACTCACACTACCTGTAACTCTAGCTCCAGGGATCTGATACATCTGGACCCTACAGGCAGACACACATGCATAAATAAAAATAAATCTTTCAAAAGAAAAAAAAATAGACTATAATCAAAGTAAAACCCAACCCAGACCACCTCTGATTAGCCAAGTGTGATGGCATGTGTCCATAATCCTGGTACTGAGATAGAGGAATAAAGACTACTATGGGCTAGAGAAAGGAATTCTGTCCCTCACTCACAAGCAAACAAAAAATGTCAATTAAACAACCAAATGAAAAATCCAAACCCCACACCTGGCCAATTTGCCTAAACAGAACAAAGGGAGAATTTTACTCCAAAAATCTCATGTGCTGTTTGTTCTAATTTTTAGAGTGTCTTAAACAGAGTTCATGTCTAGGTGGGAAAAGATGGAGATATATTCCCATGAGGCAAACACTTTCATGCTGGCTCTTAAAGCTTTTCTTTTCTTTTCTTCTTTCTTTCTTTCTTTCTTTCTTTCTTTCTTTCTTTCTTTCTTTCTTTCTTTCTCTTTCTTGTAGTCTTTTTTCTTCAGCAACTTTCTCAGATATTAAACTAGGCTTTAAAAAATGCTAAAAACTTTGTATGAAAAACAGTGTCATGAAGACCACGGAGCCTTTAAAGGCAGGCAGGAAGTCTACAACAGGCAAAGAAGTAGATGACTGCCCACTCCTTGGTTTCTTTTTCGTATTCTAGGAGACTATGAGTATTTCTTTCTATATGTTATCTGACCACATATCCATTGCATCTCTTTGCAGGGATTTAAAGCATTTAGCCTTTGGTTTGTGTTCGAAAGGTCAGAGTTGGTTGGAATTTAGAGAGGGTATAGGCCAGGGTTTCAAATTCTAGCACGTAGGCCTAATTTGCACCCTTTGTGAGACTCGTACAGATCTAAAATTTTGATTTCAGAATGAAGAGGGTGTGCCCTCAGATTCCTCTAAGTTGCTACCACTCTTGGACTTACACAGCAGCTTGGCTCCCAAGCACTTTCGGAGTTTGAGCAAGACTGAGTCCAGATCTGCTCCTGACACCACGGCTGCCTTTGTAGTCTTTCTTTACAGCTGCCATTGCAAGGCTCAGCTTCAGTCTTTCTCCAGCAGTCATCCAAAAATAACCCTCCCAACCAACATAACTACCATAAAAAACATTGAGAGCCCAAAAGAGGAGTTGGTCTCAACATAAAACTGGCCTTAGACTTCTGGTGACTGATATCTACACAGCTGTTTTTGAGAAAGTCTTTCTCAAGAGGAGAAACTGCTTTAGATCAAAGGAGCCCATTTCCCTTCTAGGCTGAACTGACAGGGCTTCTAAGTCCTGAAGTCTAGATTCAAACACTTCTTTTGAAAGGAAAAACTTAAAAGTTCTCTGGACTTAAAAGTAAATGACCTGAATGATTCTTTCCCAGCAATTAAAGTGCTGGATATGTTGGTTGCCAAGAGATAACATTAGCGGACAGTAAACAAAATAAAAAGAGAACAACTGAAATAAGCTGTGCAGCATTTGGAAAATCATCCATTTTTGTGATGTAACAAATGCCTTCCCAGGTACTATAAACACACCTGCAGAAGGAATGCAAGCTAGTTTTCAGGCATTTGGCTAAGAAATCAAACCCTGCTTTCAGCCAACCCATTTTGTCCTTGGAAAAGCCTCTTCTGAAGTTCAGGCCATTTCTGTCTGTCCTTGTCACTGTTTGCTACCCTTGTTAGTATCTTCTGCTTATTCCTTATTTTTCTCAATCTGTTTTCACCCTGATTCTTACTAAGATCTATTTGAAAGAGTCTACTGTTCACACAGGTGACTATCCAAGGACTTTACTCCCAAACTTCTCATCATCCTGATTTTCAAAAACCTTCACCTAGACTTTTCAAACAAATCTTTAATTCGCAAGTTCCCTCTGGAAGGCATGAAGTCTTTTAAATCTTTATCTTTTATGTGTATGCATATTTTGCCTGCAGGTAAATATACCATCTGCATGGAATGCCTGCAAAGGACAGAAGAGTGTGCTGGTCCCCAGAATTGGGAGCTACCAATAGTTATTAGCTACTAAGTGGTTGCTAGGAACCAAACCTGGGTCCTCTGTAAGTGCAGCAGTGCTCTTCACTGCTGAGCCACTCTCCAGACTTGGCTTCAAAAGTCAAACTCCTCTCTGACTACAACCAAGTTCCTTCTCCTTGAGACTCCCACGTGTTCACCCCCTCTTCAACCTGAGGGAGACATTTAGTCCTTTGATGCCTTTTCCTTCCAGGCTACCAACCTCCTTCTGACTTTTCTTTGCTAACTAGCTGAGTCTCATGTCATATGCTCCAACTGTTTTTCCTAGAATTTAATCTCCCTGCTCCTCCATTCTCCTGCAGCTTAAAAATTATGATTTTATGAATTATTTGTTATCTGTTAGAGCAAGTAAGCACCTTGAGAGCAGAAGCTTTACTTTGTCTAATGGTATCTCTCTAATGTCTAGCATGGTACCTATCACCAAATGAATATTCAATAAAATATATTGTATAAACAAAAGGAAGCCTAACATTGAGAGTATAGCCTTTAAGTCTAGCACTTGGGAGGCAGAGGCAGGCAGATCTCTGAAACTGAGGCCAGCCTGGTCTTATGTTGTGATATTAAGATCACACCTTGGGAATAAGAAATGTAAAACTTAAGGTTTAACAGTGATGTGTTTATATGTCAAGTTGACAAGGGGTCAATTGTGCTGGATAGCTTTAGTGTCAAGTTGACACATCTGGCTTGAGGGAGCCTCAACTGGGGAATTGCCTCCATTGGACTGGCCTGTGGTCATGTCTGTAGGGTGTTTTCTTGATGAGTGATGTGGGAAGGCCCTGCCCACTGCCAGTGGTGCCACTCCTGGGCAGGTTGTTCTGTATTGTATAAGAAAGCAGGCTGAGCATGGGCCCGAGAAGCAAGCCAGTAAGCAGTGTTCCTCCATGGCTTGTGATACAGCTCCTGCCTCCAGTTCCTGCCCTGAGTTTCTACTTGGGCTTCCTTAGTGATGAACTGTGACCTGGGAGAGATGTAAGCCAAAGAGACCCTTTCCTCCCCAAGTTGATATTGGTCAGAGTGTTTTGTCACAGCAATGCAGAAGCAGACTGGAACAAAAAGCAACTCCTTTATCATTATTTCACATCTTTTACTTGTGAAAATCTGGACTTATATAATGGCATGTAGCACAATGTTCTTTCTTTTTGGGAATTACATGATGATACTGGTTAGGAACTGGTTCTGAGCACTGTGAAATGGAAGCTGGTAGCTACATTCACCTATTAGGTGCTTTATAATTGCTCACAATGAACAAATGTCATATACAGATGAGATCTGTGCATAATTCAGAGATCAAAATTTAGGGGACTATTTAAGTTTTGCTGTTTTAAACCTCATTTTCTGGCTCCTTTAGTATCTCAGTTGTCTGTCTTTATTAAGAGGACCCTGGAGTCTCACCGTAGCTTCCCTACAAGGAACTTCAATAGAGTTCTTTAAGGAGGAAGTCTCCAGTAGCAGAAAAGCAGAGAGTTCCTTTGTTTTTATAGACAGCATCTTCCTGTGTGGCCCTGGCTGGCCCAGAACTCATCATGTAGACCAGGCTGGTTTTGAGCCTGTGGTGATCCACCTGTCTCTGCTAGGCTAACAGGCATGTGTCATCAAGCTCAGATCTCTGGGTAAATAAATTAATTAAGTCATTCTTTTCTTTCTCAAAAGGATGTATTTATTTTTATTTTATGTGCATGTGTGAAAGTGCCTACACAAATAGATGTGTGCACCATTTGAGTGCCTGGTGCCTATGGAAGACAGAAGTCGGAGTATGATCCCCCTGGAACTGAAGTTACAGCTGGTTGTGAGCCACTGTGTGGGTGCTGTGAATTGAACCTTTGTCCTCTGGAAGAGCACCAGGTACTCTTAACCGTTGAGCCATTTCTCCATCACTGTGCTGCAAATCCTTATTTTCAAAGTTATACTGCATATTACAGACTTCCTTGGCCATGGCACAATGAAATTAAAAGGAGTCAGTGCCCAAGTTGTTGACATGTACAAAAGCAGTTAAACTTTCAGTATCAGTGGTGCCATGCTACTGTGGCCACTACAGCTTTTTTAGTATGTTTTGAAGCTAGTAATGGTTCCTCCGGCTTTAATTTTTGTTTTGTTTTGTTTTTCTTCTTTGCTCAGAATTGTTTTAGCTATTCCAAGTTTCTGTGATTCCATATGAATTTTAGGATTTTTTCCCCCTACTTTTGTGAAGGATGCTATTGGTATTTTGATAGGAACTATACTGACTCCATAGACTATTTTGTGCAACATAGAAATTTAAGACAAATTAGCTCTTTCAATCTATGAATAAGAGGTATCTTTTCATTTTTTTGGTGTTCTTCAATTTCTTAGATCAGTGTTTAAGTTTTTTGAAACAGGGTTTCCCTGTAGCCCCATCTGGTCTGGAACTTACTATGTAGACCAGGTTGGCCTCAATCTCACAGAGATTTGCCTCCCTCTGCCTCGAGAATGCTAAGATTAAAAGTGTGTGCCACCATACCTCAGTGTTTTCTTTTAACTGTAATGTTAAAATTTGTTGGGAGAAACTGTAAATAGGACTGCTTTTTTTTTCTTCTCTCTTTTGAGACAGGGTCTCAATATGTAGCCCTGGAACTTGCTATTTAGACCAGGCTGGCCTTGAACTCACAGATGCCTATGCCTCCTAGATGCTGTAATTAAAAGGTGTATACCACCACATTCAGCTAAGATCCATTTTTATTGTGTGCACGTGCATGCCAGTGCTTGAAGAGCCAGAAGAAAGTATCAGATCTGCTGGAACTGGAGGTACAGACAGCTGCCAGCTCCCATGTGTCCTCTGTAAGTGATCTTAACCATTTAAGTCATCTCTCCAGCACCTGGAATTGCTTTCTTGATTTCTTTTCCAGCTAGTTTGTTATTGCTGTGTAGAAACACAACTGGTTTCTGTATGTTAATCTCATTAGCTGCAACATTTCTGAATTTGTCCAGTTCGAAGTCTTTAGATTTTTCCGTGTGAGATCCTGTAAGTGGTAGAGTCCAACTTCCTCCCGTCCAGTGTGGATGCCCTTCCTCCCTCTTCTTTTGCCTAGTTTCTCTGGATAGGAACAATCAACTTTCGTAAAATAGTAATATTAATGACAATGATGACAAAAAAGGAGGAGGGGGGAAAGAGAAAAAAAATAGCATAAACTAACACCAAAAGAAAATTATTGGACTTTCTTGCTGTCCAATTCAATGCTTAACAGTTAATTATTTTTCAACTTCACTGAAAGTACATTTTAGAAAAATTATGAAGAAGTAATGATACACAGCACATCACTTTCCAGAAAACAACTGTAGGAAATTAAAGCACCAGGGACAAAGACTTCACAAGGTAGTTTTATGCAACAATGAGAATTCTAAGTTACTTAGGATTTGGAGGAATAAGAAATCCCAATCAAAATAATCAAAGAGTAAATTTAACTCACATGTATTTTAAACATGTTAGAGTAAAATTAGACTTGTATTTTCTCCAGTACTATAACAGAATCCCACACCTGCTATATTGATTGCTTTCAGGTCTGGCTGAGCTAGGTCCAATAACTTACTTCAATAGGAACTGGGGACCCAGAAAAACAGAAGGATTAAAATGAAATTATTTTTTAAAAATATTTTGTTATTTTTATTTTATGTGTTTGAGTGTATTGCCTGCATGTGTGAAAGTGCACTTGTATGATGCAATGCCAGTGGAGGTCAGGAGATCTCCTGGAACTGAAGCTACAAACTATTGTTAGTTGCCATGTGGGTGCTGGGAACTGAACCCTGGTGCTCTGCAAGAGCAGCTAGTGCTCTTAACTGCTGAGTCATCTCTTTAGCACCAAAATGAAATGATTTCAAACATCAGTTTTAATACCAAAGGCAAAATTTAAAGTGTCTAACAAGAAAGCTACACACAGAAACAGATAGCTAGCAAGGCTATGTATAAATCCTACGAACTTCTTAACCCAGTAGGGACTTTGAGACAGGTTCTCCTTGTAGCTCCAGCTGGCCTCAGTCCCTCCTGAGTGCCACCTACCTCTGCGTCCTGAGTGCTGGAATTAAGGCATGTGCCATCATACCCTGCCCATTGTGACATTTTAGTAGAGGGACTTTCAGCATACCTATTACTTCTTGTCTCCAACTCCCCCATATCCTCTTCCTTTTCTCCATTGTCTCCAGCTTACTTTTGTACATGTGCTTGATTTTAATTTTCTAAATACTGTAATGTAACAGACAGTAAAGTATCTTGAAAAGCTGATGTAATTTTAATACCAGTTTTAAGGACTAAGAAAAATTTCAATTAGACTCATATTAATATCTTACTCTTATTAAAAATAAAAGTTGATCTCAGCTATATTGTGAAAACAAGAATATTTGGGTCCTAAAAGCCAGAAAGCAAAAACAAGGTCTCACTGATAGGGTGCTAATAAGCTGCAATGCCCTTCTGTTAACTCATAACCCCAAACCAAATGATGATGCCAGATCAGGGAAGACACGGAAGTGGCCGTATGACACAAGAGTTGAACTTCTGCTTAAGAAGAGGCGGGTAAGAAGTTGTGTATATGGTTAGAATATAAATGCTTGTCGGTAGGGAAGGTGGCACTGGACTTTTTTTCTTCTTTTTGAAAAATTTCCTTATGTCAGACTGTTTTCAATTTTTAAGATAAAGGAGAAGAAAGAAAGAAGAGAAAAATAAAGAAACATAACAAGGCAGTACAGGAAAACATTATCGTGGGAACAGTCAAGCACACAGATGTTTTGCGAAAGCTACATTTTCAGAGACATCTGCCTTTGTGCAAGACTTTAAAAAAGTGGGGCTGTGGTCAACAAGTTTTTCTCTGCAGTGAGGGGTGGGGCCTGAGAGAAAGCAAGCTATGAAGACAATTACACCCTGCAGGATAGAGCAGTTCAGTTTCTTAGGTTAACTTCTGCATTTATAAACTGACTCTCTGCCCAAAGTGCTTTGCTATCAGCCATGTCTATTATTCAAACAAGGAGGAACTCAAGCTATCCACATGTCTCTACTCAAGTGACAGAGGTTTTTTTTTGTCAGCAGCCCCACTTAGCTCTTCAGAAGTTATTCTATCCTTGGAAGGAGAGCACAACTTACTGCATGGATTCATGCCTTCCTCCTCCCATTTTTTGTTCTAACTCCAAATAAAAAGCCTGTTGTGTACAGAAAAACTCAGGTAAAAGCAAATATAATACAACTGTTCACCTGCTCCACTGCCTTGTGTTCTGAGTATGTTCAACTTTCTATTTAGTTAGGTAACAACTCTGTTGTTTGTTTTTGCATGCAAACAATGTAAGAAGACTGTCATACTGCTTCATATGGTATCCAGGATAAAGCTACATGTATCTATAAACATGATCTGAAAACAGTAGCAGAGATGCTGAAGGTGCAAACACTTTAGAATACAACAAAGCATGAAAGTTACTGTGTGCTCTCTGGTGTTTGCCTGGTTCGCACCACAGGAGAGGTTCCTCACTTGTTCTTGTTTGCAGCGTTTGAGTGGGCAACTTCCACTTGAAAATGAACTTTCAACTGACTTGCAAAGTTGTACTTCTTGAACTTCCTTTTTCTGAGAAGTTGGGTGTGTATATGGGTTACTGCCCTACATCTGCCTTACGGGTAAAGTGACTACAGGAGACTTACGAAACCCTTGCTCAGATAGTAGCCTCCCCTAGGTGTTATATAATATCGTTTCCCTTCTATGACAAAGGAATGCCATCAGTATGTTTATGTAAATTTGTTAGGTTAAAACTAAACAAACTGATAATCTAATCTCACAGCTAATTCCATGTAACTACATTTTCCCACTGGTGAAACTACCAAGGAGAGCATAAAGTTAAGCAGAGAACCCAAAGTATAATCAACTACATGAAGATTACAACTCAAAAGTAATACATTAAAAAAACAAAATAAAAAACCAGGACAGGACCTAATTTGTATTTACAGAATCTAGCCATGGTCTTGAAGTGGGTGATGTCAGAATCTACTCTAAGGACTCTAAGCCAGCAATAATTTTTTTAAAAAAGTGTTATAGTTACGTTTGAAGTCAGGTTTTAAAACTACTTTTCAAGGGGCTGGAGAGAGCTCAGTGGTTAAAAGCACATACTACTCCTGCAGAACCCGATTTCTATTCCCAACACCCACACTGGGTAGCTCACAACCACCTGTAACTTCAGCTCCACGGGATCTGAGGCCCTCTTCTATCTCCAAGGATTTCTGCAACTCATATGTATCTGCCTGTGCGCGCGCACACAGGCACGCACACACACACACACACACACACACACACACACAAATAAACCTTAACTAGTGGTTAAAAGGTAACAGGACACATTGCCATTTTAGATAAGGATGGGGTTTGTGGGGGTAGGCAAAACTATCTTCCTCTATGTCCTTTACGTAATCTGCCCTGGAATCCTATCTATCAGGCTTCAACTCAGGCAGACATTGGCTTGAAAGGAAGTTGAGAGGGAAAGAGAGAGAGATCAACTTCAATCTCATTGTTTTAGTAAAAACGTGGAGGGAGGGGAGCTGCTGTAAACACAGGGAAGAGTAAGCAGGACACAGATCTTGAAAGGTCAAAATTGCTTACCAAGGAATTTGGACTTTATCTTGAACATAACAGAGAGCCACAGTTTGTATTTCCAGAAAGACTCCTCTAACTACAGTAGAGGAAACATGTAAGATGGATAAATCCTAGAGATATTATTTTGGTATGCTTGCTAGCCAAGAGAGAAGGTGGTATAAGCTAGGGGAATAAAGAGAGGAAGATACCTGGTACTATCTATCTTGTTTACTTTCTGGTACAATGAATAATTTATTTCATGAAGAAATTCCAGCTGTATGAAAAATCTGACAGAGAAATGCTTTGATATGTGCCAGTTCTTTCTACTCACAAAAAAGATTTTCTTTGTCCCTCTTGAGTCTCTTGACAGGACCTTAGGTCTTTAACAAATACCAATGCTTTAAGCCTCTCACTCAAGAGGATAAAAAAAAAAAACCTATTTACATAGCTATTTACTCTCATACCATTTGCCTTTGGCCAATGTTTCTTACAATAGTTTTCACCATCTTAGTTTTCTCAAGTTACACTTTTCTAAACCTCACATCTGAAATCAAACTTGCCTGCTGAGAGCTAATCACTCTGAACAAGCCAGGGGCCTTACAAGCAATTCTTCCTCATGTCACTTTGTTATCACACATGTCTGTATCATTTCCTGCCAGGCACCAGACTTCCAGCATCAAGGAAGAACAGCTGAGCAGAATGCTTTTACACAAAGGACTTCCCTCCTTCCTATTCCCCTTCAAAGGATGTGACAGTATACCGATAGGCTCTCGTTAAAAGAACGACAATGCAGCTAAGTTTCTGAAACCGCAGCTTTAAAACAATTTTGAAGAAATGTAATAAAGCAAAAGATCAATCAGAAACTTAAAACCAACTTCAACTGAAGGCAAGTGAATTTTACAAATCTGTTTGTATCACACTGGAGTAGGATGTTAGAGTGAAGACAGCTAAACAAACTAAAACTAAGTTTGCAGGACTTTCAGCTAAGTTACTCATTAAAAATATCTATGAGAAGGCAGAAACTTAATTTCTCCAACTATAGAATGAGGGAAAATGAAGAAAGAATTTATATAAAACATGAACCTCAGGCCATCCACAGAAAGGATGGTTAAGTCTAGAGTAAGATTTGATCAAATTTATGTCTTGATCACTGAAAAGTTACTATATTTTAATAGCTGACAAGCTTTGCTTCCTGCTTTTCTTCTGTAAATGATATTGTAATAGTTAAGATGTTATAGGTGAAATAAGAAAAAAATGACAAGGTAGTTGTTACATTTAGAACACAGTCATTTTAAAAGGGGCTCAATATTGGCAAACCCAAATATTCCCAAATCAAACCTTTCAACAAATAAGACTTTAAATAAGATCCAGTTTGCGGATCACATTAATTATTAACTTAAAAGAAGCAGTAATCAATAGCTACTCAATTAGCCAGTACTGCTTTGTTTTCAGACAGGGTCTTCCTATAGCCAGAGTTGGTCTGGAACTCACTATGTAGACCAGGCTGTCTTTGATCTCACAGAGACCCTCCAGCCTCTGCCTTCTGAGTGCTGGCATTAAAACACGTACCATTATGCCCATTTTGTTTTTTAAAAGATAGGGTCTTGCTATGTAATGCAGCCCAGGCTGGCCTTGAACACAAGACTTTTCAGCTTTGGCCTTTGTAATGCTAGAATTACAGGTGTGTATCAACATACCAGGTTCCAGGGTTTTTAAATTACATGACCTATGGCTATCAGGTACCTTTGAGTCTGTTTTGTCACTTTAGATATTTTCTCCAAAAGATGATTAGAATTTCACCTGCTTCAGGAAAACACATAGAAGTTAGACAGTAAAAAACATGGAATGCCTCTCAAGGTGATATCACATTGGGTTGGACTACCTGCAAATGTGTCAGTTCAAACCCTATAGGGTACTAAATATTGTTTAGTAACCAAATAATTTGTTCATTAGGTCCTTACTTCCACTGGAAAATATTTTGGCAAACAGAATTCGGTCCTTTCCCTATTGATCATTGAAAACAAAAAAGGATGAGAAGGGAGAATTTCTTTCACAGAAATGCTCATTATAGAGAGGCTGCTGGGGTAGTTTCAAATTCTTAAAAGAAGGCTGAGCCAAAACAAGGCATATCGGAATCATACTCATTGGTTGTATTGATTCACTTGGTCTCCTAGAACTCAGTCTACTTATCTGTTAAATAAATGGGATTAATGATACCTACACACTATGTACCATATGCTTGGGGAATGAAACATCCTTTCTTGGGGTCTGGAAAGATGGGTCAATTGGTTAAGAGCACTAGTTGCTCTTGCAGAAGACCTGGGTTCAAATCCCAGTGGCTAACAAGTGCCTGTAACTCCAGTTCCAGAAATCTGACACCTCTTTTGTTCTCTGTGGGAACTGTATGACACAGATGCACTTACACACATGCAGGCAATACACTCATACACATTAAATAAATAAAAAAGTAAATATAATTCTTTCTTTTTAGTAGTCTTTAGTCCTAGCACTTGGGAGGCAGAGGTAGGTGGATCTTTGTGAGACTGAGGACAGCCTGGTCTATATAGCAAGTTCCCGGTCAGCTGAGGCTACAGGGAGACTCTCCCTCAAAACAAAACAAAACAAAAGTAGTACAAGGATTATAAAGTTCCTAAAATAACTAAATTATATGAAACTTAAGCTTTATCATTTACGTCTTAAATACATGTTAACTTTTGGTCAATGAACTAGAAAAATAAATCACCCACTAGGCATATTTTCATACAAAAATAACACCTGTCCTTTTTTTTCTATTTCTTCCGTTTCTTCTGAGACAAGGGTCTCCCCGAAGATGCCAAAACTGGCCTTGAATTTGTGATCCTCTATCTGAGCCTCCCAAGTAGCTAAAAATACAGAGGTATACCCTACATCTGGTTTGCCTGGCTTCTTTTACAAGTAAGTTTTACAATTTTTTTTTTTTTTCTGGTATAGTACATAAAACTTTTTACGTTTTGAACATGCAGCTGTAAAGAGGGTTTCAAACAGAAGTAAAGTAGTGTTCCTTTTTCTTTAAATATAAATGTAACACTAGTAATGAAGACCGGTGAAGGTCATTCTACTGTCTACCATGGTGTTAGCCAAGTCCACACCTTGCTATATTTAGACAAGATATGCTCACCCTATTAAAGATAGAAGGCAACTCAGTCCTAGGCGTGGAGTTCTTAATTACCTCATGGGGAAAGATACTAACAACAGCAAAACTGTATCAATGCATTCCTTGACAGCTAACAGAACAACTAATGCTCAATTTAATTTCACCCCAATAATGCATCATCTCCAACAGAGTAATCTCTTATCATATATAACTCTGGAACAGTCATGCCTAAAGCAACACAGTGAATACCTTTCAGGTAACTCATTTGCCAGGACTGCCTGCCATACCTTAGAGAGAAGAGCTGTCCAGGTTAACAGGATAAAATGTTCAGCAGAACAAATAGGTTTCTTCAGAAACAGTAGGGTCTGACTGAAGAGTCTACCTACCTGCAATGTTCCAGCTGACAGCCTCCTGGGTCTAGTCTAAGAAGAACCACGTGAGGGTAAAGTTGACTTAATTCTTTACATGTCTCTCTTGTAGCCTGATGTACTTGTGGAACTTGGAATTTCATTAAAAAAAGAATTGTGTTGACCTGAATCAGGACCACAGATTAGTGCAGGTGATGGGGGAAAACCTGTTTGGGAGAATATATTTCGAAAAGGTCCCTAAACCTGGAACCTAAAAGAAAAAAAATCTGAGGAAAACATTAAAAAAATAAAGTTGTACTAAAATAATGCTAAGAAATCTCCAACAATAACCAGAAAAAATTTGAAACTTTCCTAACTGTACAGAGGGTTCTGGAAAGGGGAAATGGATATAAGAACACAGTAAACACACTTTGAAACTTAATTGTAACAAACAGAAATCCATTTATCTTCATTCAAAGGAAACTGCACATTGAAATTATGAACGTTTCCACTGCAGGGAGCATAAGCACATGTTGGATGTTTTCCTATAGGTTTTCTAGTGTCAGATTGGAAGGTAAGCAAAGCAAATCCTCCAAAATAACAACCAAAACCCCCAAACAAAGCCAAACCAAATCAAAACAACACCTAAAGCAAACAAAAAATAAAGCCAGCAACATTTTGGCTATTTTTTTTCATACATTTTAATATTTGTATACTGACATATTTACATATTTTTAAAAGAGTATAGTTTGAAAAACACTTTTTTTCTCTATATTGAAAACTCAATGTACAGGGCTAGGATGAAGCTCAGTAACAGAGCCCTTGTCCACCAAGTTCAAGCCCCTGTATTCCATTCTTGGTACCAGATGGAAAACAAGCAAACAAGTAAATACCTTCTAACCTAGTCTGATGGTATATGTCTATAATGAATTCTAGCACTTAGGAGATAGACACAGGAAAATCACCTGTGGGAGGATAGATTGTGTCATAGAAAGATCTTGTCTCAAAAATGAAACAACCAACCAATACAAAAAATTCTCATACCAAAACACTCTGGGCATGGTGGCACACACCTTTAATTCTAGTTCTTGGGAGGCAGAGGGAGAGGCAGAGGCAGAGGCATATCTCTGGTGAGTTCTAGACCACCATGGTTTACACAGCAAGGTTCAGGCAGCTCAGATTATATAGTGAGACCCTGTTTCAAAACAAAAACAAAACTCATCTGATACTGAAATAAACACCCTATAGGAAACCAATAGTAATAGTTTTTTAAAAATTATATTATGTGTAAGAATTCATTGCCTGTATGTATGTAAGTGCACCCCTGTTGTGCAATGCCTGCAGAATTCAGAAGAGGGTGTTGGGTTTCCTTGGAACTGGAGTTATGGACAGTTGTTTGCTGTCTTGTAGGTGCTGGAAATCAAATCTGATCTTCTGCAAGAGCAGCCAGTGCTCTTAACTACTGAGCCATCCCTCCAGACCCAAGAAATAGGTTTAAATTTTTTTTTCTTTATTTATTGTGGTGGGTTGAATGAGAACTGTTCCTTAAATATTTGAATGGTCCCTAGTTCCTGGTGCTGTTTGAGAGGTTTATGGACTCTTTAGGAGGCAAGCCTTACTGAAGGAAGCACATCACTAGGGGCAGGCTGTAAGAGTACATAGCCATGCCTGTTTACAGTCTGTCTCTCTGGGCTACCTGTACTTGCTTAAAGATGTGAGCACTCAGCTTTCTGCTCTGGCTGCCTCCTGCCATACCTACCCCTCTGGAACTGTAAGCCTAAATAAATTCCTTCTATACGTTGCCTTGGTGTTTTATCATGGCAACAGAAAAGTAACTAATATAAAGAGCTTAAGAAGCCATTCCAGTATGAGCCTGAGGAAAGCAGTGCTGAGAATACCATGGACCGTGGAGGTTTGGTTTAAGACTCTTCAGAGGGAACAATGTTAGCAAATGGACAAGAGGCCATGCCTATGGTATGCTGGCCAAAAATCTGGCTGCCTTCTGCCTGTGTCCTAAGAACTTGCCGAAGGCTGAATTTTAAATTAATGGACTAATTACTTGGTGGAAGAAATTTCATGACAGCATCACACGGAATCTGTGGTATAGTTATTAATGGTAACTCTTATGTAGAGTTACAGTGAAAATGAACAAGTGGGGTAGAAAGAAATAAAAAACAGTACAGTTTGGACAAAAAAAGAGCACTAGGAATCTTAATGTTGGAGCCAAGGCATGTACTGGAAAAGAAGTTTCAATATACAAAAGCTGCTGCAAGTGTGGTTGAAGAGAGGGAGGGTCCATGCCAAGCTGACAGCCAGACTTGGCAGTGATGTGTATATGGTACCGGCTTTAGAGGTTTAGAGAGCTGCTCAGGCCAGGCAATGTGTGAGAATCCCTGTGAGAAGAAGGTTATAAAAGGTCATTGTGTGAAGCTGTGAGAGTGAAGCCTGGATTGTACAGAAATCCCCAAGAAATTGGAGATGTTAGAGTTGTGAGACATCTGTCAAGATGCATAAAGGGAGAACCAACCCACGAGAGAGATATATGATGCAGGTGGCAAAGCTGGAGGGGTGGAGCCATCTAAGTTCTTTAGAACTAAAGTCTGAGACATCAGACATGGAGCTACAGAATTTGGTGTTTGCCCTGCTAGGTTTTGGTCTTATTTTGGCCCCTTATTTCCTCACCATGATCCCCTTCCTCCCTGTTGGAATGGGAATGTGTATATATTCTGTGCTACTTTTTATTGGAGGCATGTAATTTGCTTTTGATTTTAAAAGGGTTTACAGTTAGGAGATTGCCTTGAATCTCAGAAGAGACTTTGGACTTTTGAACAGTGTTGAGACTGTGAAAGACGATGGGAACTATTAATATTTATTTATTTATTTAAATTTTTGTGTATGAATGTGTTGCTTGCATGTATGTAACTGTACCTATGTTATACAATGCCAATGGGGGTCAGAAGAGGGTGTTGAATCCCCCAAAACTGGAGTTACAGATGGTTGTTAGCTGCCATGTGGGTGCTGGGAACCAAACCCAGGTCCTCTGCAATAGTAGCCAGTGCTCTTAACTACTGAGCCATTTCTCCAGCCTCAACTTTTAAAATTGAACTAAATGCATTTTGCATTCTGAGATGATCATGAGCCTATGGAGGCCAGGGAGTGGAATGTGATAGTCTGAATGTGGTAGCTCAAGTATCTGAACACTCTGTCCCCAGTTAGTAGCACTGTTCAGGAAGTCATGGAATGTTTAGGAGGGATATCCTTGCTATATGAAGTATGACACTGAGGGGCAGGCTTTGAGACTTCATAGCCTTACCCCATCCAGTTCCCTCTTTCTGCTTCATTTTTGCAGACAAAGATGTGAGTTCTCCGAGGTTTTGGCTCTTGAGGTCATACCTTCCTACCATGATGAATTCTTACCCTCTGGAACTATAAGCAAGCAAAACTTTCTTTTGTAAGTTGCCTTTGATCATGGTGTTTTATTATAGGAACAGAAAAGTAACTAATCTCTCTCTCTCTCTAGTAAATTTGAGTGTATGTATACACATGTGCTTTAATGTGTCTGTGTGTGTGTATGTGTCTATGTCAGAGGACAACTTGGAAGAGTCAGTTCTTTCCTTCCATCATGTGGGTTCCAGGGATCAAATTTAGGTTGCCAAGCTCGGCAGGAAGAGTCCTTACTGAGTAATCTTGCTAGCCCCAGTTCTTTAATTTCTAAGAGAGTAAACTGGTCTGTTTCCTTAAGGTTTTATTTAAAAAACCCAGACTTTCTTTTTCTATTCTTTTTTTGAGGGTCTCTCTGTAGCTGTAGCTGGCCTGGAACTAGACCAGGTTGCTTTCTATCTCACAGAGATCTGCCTCCCTCTGCCTCCAGTGTGCTGGGACTAAAGGCACGTCCACTACATCAGTCCTGGATTTTTTTTTTTTTTTGAAAGGAAGTGTTTATTATTTTGCTCGTGATAGGAGATTCTTTCAATCTTTTTTTCTTTCCTTTTTGTACTGGAGATTAAACTCAGAACTTTCAGCACATCAGGTAAGCACTCTAACAGTTGTATGTCCAGCATTTCTTTTCTTTCTTTTCTTTTCTTGAATAAGGTCTCACCATGTAACCCTGGCTGGCCTGGAACTCAATATGTAGACCAAGCTGGTCTCAAACTTGCATTGATCCCCCTACCTTTGAAATTAGAGGAATATACTACCATATGCAGCTCAGAAGCCAGAAATTTTTGCCAGAATGATCAGGCACTGAATTAGAGCCTAAATGAGTAAGTAATGTGACATGGCAGAAAGGCAAAAATAGAACATAAAATGTGATTACTCACACTTCTAAAAACTTAAAATGATAAATAAGGCTGCAAAAACTGTTCTCAGCATCAAAGAATGGCTCAACGGATAGGGAACTTGACCTCAAATCTGAACACAGTTAATTAAATAATAGCACATTTATTCCATTAAATGTCTAATTCTAGGGCAATGGCCCTCATCCCTGAACCAATAAGCTCTATGTAATTAATTGAATGGATACCTGTGTTAAATGCAATTAATTAGGAATGAATTAGAAATTCTATATCCTTTCACAAATTTCAAACTAATGTTGAATCCTCTCTTGCTCACCCTAACAGTTTAAAGTAGCAGAAACATTGCACCTCAATGCTGTTCCTCTTTATCACTTACCACGTTGGTTGTGATTATTAGCCAAAGAACAAACATATTCAGGTTTTACTATAACACTCCAAGGTTTCTTTAAGCAAACACCATTCTAGGAACAGCTACTCTAATTATTATAAGGGAATAAGTATTCAAAAGGCTGCACAATCCTTTACAGAGAGGAAACATGATGTCAAACTCTTTCAGCATGGGGAAATCATTAATGATTGCTTAAAAAGCAGCTATTCACGGAGGCAAGTTCTACAGAAAAGCTATCTTTCATGTTGCTTATTTCTTTCCAGATCTGAAAATTCCTAATACACATTTTTACATTACAACCATTCCCAAGTGAAAACTCATTTATTGAGGTCCACAGCACTAAACATAAAAGGAGTTCAACAGTATAAAGGATCGTGAACAAGATTTTGAAATCATTGAAATTAAATACGAGAAAATAAGGTTTTATATTCCCTGAACTTGTTGGATAACCTAGAAAGAAACTACCCAGATCACAATATGTAATTACAATATTTATTTTACATCAGTGACAGATACATGAAAACCCCAATACCATAGATGATCTTACTGTGATTCAGTATAAAAAATGACTAAATTTAGAGCTTTACTGGTTTTAGGATTTTATAATCTATGCTATGTGGGAAGGAGATTAAATGTAACATATGACAGTACAAGGATAAATGTTCATAACACTTAACAGCCCTCACTTAACACATAACATGCCCTCAGATGGGCATGGTGGCATATACTCAATACTCAAGCATCTGAGGCAGGAGGACTTTAAGTTTGAGGCACATAAGCTTGAGAACCACAAATCTAAGGTCTGCCTGGGCTACACAGCAAGATTCTGTCGGAAAAAAAACCAAAAACCTAAAACATGACAATCAGGACTTGGAAGTCCTTACTCAGGAAATGAAGGCAGACACTAACCCATTTCTCTGACTGTAGCCTACAAAGAAAACAAAAAAACAATAACAAGCAACAATAAAAACCCCTCACCATTTGTTGTTTCTGTTCATGGAGGCAGCAGCCTCATATTAGGTTTATTATACCTAAAGTTGATCTATAGCACTGTTTTCCAGTTTATTTTCCATCTTTTTGTTATGATTTTTTAAAATTTAGAGGTATATTATCACCAAATTATTTTAGTTATAGTAATTTGTTTACAAATGGAATTTAAGATTTTTGTTGTTGTTGTTGAGACAGTATCTCTTATAGCCCAGCTGACTATATAGCTGAGGCTGAGCCTAAATTTCTGATCCTCCTGATCCACTTCCCAAGTAGTGGGATGGAATTTAAGTTTTAAGAGTTGACTTGGTCTTCTTTGTTCTTTGATATATTCCCAGTGCCTAAATCATTGTAAGTGATCAATAAATGGACATTCCCTAAGTATACAAATAAAATAAATTAGAGGCAATAAACATAATAAATGATATGATGATAGAAGACCTGGCTTTTAGTCACTGCCATTCTACTCATAACCTGGAATAAACCAATTAATCTTTCTGAACCTCAATCTTGTTTCTTTAAAATTATGCGGAAATATGGGGCTGGGGAGATGGCTCAGTGGTTAAGAGCACTGGCTACTCTTGCAAAGGACCTGGGTTTGGTTCCCAGCACCCACGGAGAGGCAAACAACTGTCTGTTAAATCCAGTTCCAAGGGATCCCATGACCTTTTCTGCAGTCTGTAGGCATCCCATTCACATGGCGCACATACATGCAGGTAAAACACTCATACACATAAACAAATAATGCTGAAACAGATGCTGAATGGATAAAGTGCTTGCTGTGCAAGTATAAGCACCTGAGTTCAGATTCCCAGTACCTGTGTAAAAACTGGGCTTAGTGGCTGACTGATCTTGAAGGCTCCAAAATACCCTGAGGACTTTCTTACTTATAAAATGAGAGGAAAAATATTAAGCATATGTACTTGTTTGAATAAAATGTTATATTGTTATATCAATTGTGACTTTTAAAAACTATGAAGTGGAATATGTACATATATTTCTAGTTATATCAATTAATTGCATTTATTTTAAAAAAATCCCAGTCTTGACTGTTATATCAAACAAACAGAAGGAACTAAGAAGTATACATGTTCTGGATTCTCATCCACAGGTGCTCCAACACTGACAAGGATGGGACTGAACAGTAGGCCATGTCTATAATCCAAGCACTTGGGAGGCTAAGACAGGATGATCTCTAATTCAAGATCAACTTGGGCTACTTAGTGAATTCAAGGGCCAGCCTGGACTACTTAGTAAGACCCTGCCTCAAAAAGTCAAACCTGGGCCAGTGGGAAGGCTCAGTGAGTAAAAGCACTCACTACATAGGCTTAGAGTTCTGAGTTTGATCCCTAGAACCCACATCAAAGTGGAAGAAAAGAGCCAACTCTACAAAGTTGTCTTCTGAGCTCCACACATGCACTGGGGAATCTGTATCCTCCCTCTCCGACAATAATATATAAATCTATCCCCCCCCAAAGAGAAAAAAACAAGAGGTTTAGGAGTATACATAAGGACAGGGAGCAGAGCTCTCAGTAATCCTACTTATTTACAGTTGGGGCCAATTTTCCAGGCTTCTGATTTATAATCTCACAGGGTCTGGTGCTTCAGACAGTTTACACTGGTGTAACCCTCTGCTGGGGGTATCTTGAAATTCTTAGTGACTTTTGGACAAGAGGCCCTCTGTTTTTATTTCACACTAAGCTCCTCAAATATGCAGCTATTTTACTTTCTGTCTTTTTCACTAGAGTAGAGGATCAAGAGAACAGCATGGTTTGAGTAACTGTATACCAAGACCACTGGTAACTTAGGGACAGGAACTAAAAAGGAGTCTTTTTGTTCTTTCTGAGACAGAGTCCTACTATGCAGCCAGAGTTGGCATTAAACCACAATCCTCCTGCCTCAGTATCCCCAGTGTTGGAATTGTACCTGCAGGCTACCATGTTGGGTTTGAAAGGAGGGTTGTTGTTTTTTATTTTTTTTAATGAGGAAGGGTCTCACTATGCAGTCTTTGTCTGGAATTCACCATCTAGGCCCGAGGAGGAGATTTACTTGATGAATCTTTGTTTATAACTGCAAAAAATATCAACACAAATGTTCAACAATGGAAAAGAATATAAAACAGTTCAATAGAAAACAAACAACCAATGAAAAGGCTATGGAAGAAATGCAGGATGGAAGGATGTTCCCAATATGGGAAAATGAAGAAAAAAAAAAAGATTCCTAAACAGTAGATATGGGGCAATTGCACTTTTGTCTTTTGAATCTCAAATGCAAAGAACTGAGTTCTTATTAAATTAGAAAAGAGGGGCTGGAGAAATGGCTCAGCAGTTAAGAGCACCAGCTGCACTCGCAGAGGACTGGGGTTCGACTTGCAGTATCCACATAGTGGCTGACAACTGTCCATAATTCCAGTTCCAAAGGAATCCAACACCCTTTTTTGACTCTGAGGGCACTGCATGACATGGGTGCACTTACACACACACAGGCATTATACGAATACACATAAATTAAAAATAATAAAAAAGGATTAAAAAATTTTAAACATATTTTTTATTAGTTAAAAATTTCATACATGCATATCATGCATTTTGATAATATGCTCTCAGCATTCCCCCTAACTCTTCACAGATCTGTCCCTCCCCTCACCAGCCCTCCCAATTTTGTGTCCTTTCTTTTTAGATAACCCACTAGTCTAATTTGTGCTGGGTGTGGGGGCATTCACTAGAGTATGGTCAACCTACCAGGGGCCATATCCTAAAAATAACCTCCCCTAGAAGCCATCAACTGTCTTTAATCCCAGCATGTAGGAGGCAGAGGCAGGTGATCTCTCCTGAGTTCCAGGCCAGCCTGGTCTACACAGCAAGCTCTAGGATAGCTGGAGCTACAGGGAGACTCTTCTTCAAAAAGCAAAAACAAAAATAAACAAACAAATAAGTAATAAAGGTTAGGGTTGGGAGCTTGTGAGTCCCTTGAATGTCCATGCTGGAATGTTAACTGGTTTTATCTTGTACAGGCAACCACAGCTGTTTTGAGTTCTTGAGCACAGCAGTGCTGTCATGTCACTGTTTTTCTCTAACCCCAACTCTGGTTCTTACAAACTTTCCAAACTGCCCTCGTCCACGCTGAATGCTGAGGACAAAGGAATATCTGAGTTTTTTTTTGAGATGGTCTCACTATGTATCCCTGGTTGGTAGGAACTTGCTATATAGACCAGGCTGGCCTAAAGCTCACAGAGAATCTACCTGTCTCTGCCTCTATTGCTGGATTAAAGGTGTGTGGCAACAACTGCATTTTTTAAAGTACATCCCGGATAGAGCTGGGAAGATGGCTCCAGAGGAATGCTTGCTGCACAAGTTTGAGGATCTGAGTTTGGATCCCCAGTACCTACGTCAAAGTAGGGTGTGGTAGCACACAGCATCTTTAACCCCAGCACTAGGGAGGTGGAGCAAGTAGCCTTGTGGAATTCTTGCTCAGCCAGTCTAGCCAATTGGTGGACTCCAGGTTCTCTAAGGGATTCTGTCTCATAAAATAAGTACTGGGGTTGGAGATTCACTTCAACAATAAAGTGCTTGCCTAGCAAGGGCAAGGCTCTGGGCTTGGTTTCTACCATCCAAAACTAAAATAAACTGAAGATGAAATGAAGTGGAGAGTGATACACCCAGCAGTGACCTCTGGTCTCTACATACCTAGGCACAGGGGAGTGGACCAGAACAGGCATGTGCAGATACATGCATACAACACACATGCATATACATATACACATACATATATACACACACAGAAAAAGGCCATTAAATATCTTTGGGAGATAAAAATATGATTAATATTTTTTGAAGGGAAAGAGAACTTTTTTTGCTTTTCTTTAATAAACACACATCTGCAAAATATTAAAAATTAACCAGCACCTTTTGATTTATTAGGAAGACAGTCTGAACTGAACCCAGGTCCTCTGCAAGAGTAGCCAGTGCTCATAACTGCTAAGCCAGGTCTTCATGTTTGCACAGCAAGTACTCTTATTTACTGGGTTATCTCCCCAGTCCTGAATAATTACCCAAGTTCATTTTTAAGCTAAGTGGATGACAGAGTGAAGATATTATAACATGTATATAAGGCTTTTTGTTTTTGCTTTTAGATATGGGGTATGTACAAGTAAGCACTCCTGTGGAGGCTGGAGGAAGATGCTGGGGCTCTTGATCTATCACTCTTCATCTTATTCCCTTGAGACAGGGTCTCTCACTGACTAACAAGCTTCAGAGATCCGATGTCCTCTGTCCCCTCTGCCCCGCCCCCCATGGATAGGGTTAAAGCATGAGGGGTCATGCCCAGCCTTTTTATGTGGGTGCTGGGGATCTGAGCTCAGGGCTTCTTCTTCTTTTTAAAAAATTTTATGGGTATAAGTGTTTTGCTGTTTGGAAGCCATAAGGTGGTGACAGATCCTCTGGAATTGGAATTATGGTCAGCTGTCAGCCACCATGTGAGTGCTGGGAACTGAACCTGGGTCTTCTGCAAGAGTAGCCAGTGCTCATAACTGCTAAGCCAGGACTTCATGTTTGTACAGCAAGTACTCTTTTTCACTAAGTCATCTCCCCAACCCCGAATAATTATTAAAGTTGAGGATTCTCCACTGGAAGTTTCTTCAAAACAGATACGAAAATCTGCCATAAAGAAGAGCACGGACATTATATTTGTTTGTTGATTTTGATTTTAATTGGCAGAAAATAAAGTTTAAAAAATCACAACAAACTTTCTCTTGATGACATTATGATTTTCTTAAAAACAGGGTGTATCTCTTGAGAAATTTTCCAAACATCTAAAATGGCCACAAAACAAGGATAGTTCTAGTAGTGTGGGCATAGGAATCACAGGTGTAAACGAGCCTCAACACACTAAATGATCAGTTACAATGATATACTCAAGTACTTCAAAGAGGTAAGCAATATAGAAATATGATTAAAACAATGGCTTGTAGCTGGGCGTGGTGGCACATGCCTTTAATCCCAGCACTGGGAAGGCAGAGGCAGGTGGACTTCTGTGAGACTGAGGCCAGCCTGGTCTACATAATGAGTTCTAGGTCAGCTGGGGCTACAGGGAGACCTTGCTTCAAAAAGACTGAAACAAAATAAAACATAAACAAACAAACAAACAAAAACCCACCAGTGACTTGTAATCTTTAGAGATAAGTAAAGTAAGTTTAATGTTTTCAATTTTTCTTAAAAAAAAAAAAAACACCGTGTTTAAACTGAATTAGTCAAAACCACTAAATTAAAGTAAGAATGTAGTTCATTACATGTAGCTAAGTTTGTCTTTTCAGTGATGAAGACTTAACAAGGCACAATCACTAAATTTTAAATGTTTAGTAGTTATAGTCACTTTTTTTCTGACTCAATATTGTTCAACTATCATTTCAGCTTTTGTATAGTTTCAGGCATTTGTATAGTTCTTGAATTTTACTGACACATAACCATAGGATAACTGTTTATATAAGAGACAACATATTGACTGAGATGGTTTTTATGTCTTCTGACTTAGAAAGTAAGGTGTTGCATACTGCTTACACAGAACAAAAAAGAAAGCCATTAATGGTAACTAGGTCATTAAGCTGGTAATCAAGCCAATAAGAACAAGAAAAAAATAGCCATCAGTACACCTTCCCCTTATAGCTCATTCTCCTGTAAATATTATGAAGTACTGTGCCATGCAAGCTCCTCTGACAATCACATGATGCTGATGAAATGACATCTAGAGCTAAGCATCTGGAGGAAGTAGAGGCAGGGCTTGGATTTGCTTTCGATTACTTAAATACAATTTTTTTTTAAAGCATAAATCCACTCACTAGTAGATAGTTTAATTTCTGTTGTTAAGCAGCCTGTGGGGGATTTAACACTGTTATCCTCTCCACTGGTACTGATTCAATAACAACAGATTTGTAAAACTGGCAGCCTTCCTAACTAAGCTATGTAAAGTCTACAAATGCTGGTTACTGTGCTGGGTACCCAGTGGCTATTCCATTAACAACTTTGCCTATTTGATATACTCAAAACACACTACACCTATTTTATATTAAAAAAAAAACATAGTCTATACAAAAGCTTTTCTGGAGTTTTCTTTTAATAAATGATCAATAACGACCATTAATGAAAAATAATCTACCTGTAATGTGGCTATAATCATCTGCAACAGTACTTTTCCATTTTTTTCCCACTATACAGTATCTTTTACCATTGATTATACCTGCATCCTTTCCTAATTTGCCTGATTACAATACTGTTCTGTCCTCTGAAGTATCACTACACTGGTCATTGCTGCTTAGTGTTCAATCAGATTGTACTCTAGTCACCCTCGGATTTACATGTCTTATCTTCTCAAACACTGAGCATCTTGAACATAGCATCTATGCCTTACATGTATTTCTTTTTATCTCTACCCCTTATACAAAACAGGTACACCTACGCTGATAATGCAAACTACAAAATTTTAATCTCATGAGGGTACCACTTGTGTTCTAATTCTCTGTCCTATAGATTTGGTTCATGCCAAAAAAGCAAAACAAAAATATTAGCTACCATTTACTGAGTTCTTACTATTGCCAGTACTTCACAAATGTTACATTCAATGATTATATTACAAGTTCCATCTTAAAGAGTGAAAACTTACAGTAGTTATATGTCTCATAGCTAATGTCGAAATTCTGAATATTAAATGGCAAAGTTATTCTGAATGTGTGAGCCACAAGACCTTCTAAGAGTTTTAAAGACT
Source organism: Eospalax fontanierii (assembly GCA_035773235.1). Lineage (NCBI taxonomy): Eukaryota > Metazoa > Chordata > Mammalia > Rodentia > Spalacidae > Eospalax > Eospalax fontanierii. The sequence continues at coordinate 52,037,318 of CM069531.1, read as the reverse complement.
GTTTAGGAAATGGGGCACTTTAAGTATTACGGGTGACAGTTGGGTATGGTAGCATATACTTAATTTCCAGGGATTATAAATTCAAGGAGATCCTTGGGAACAAAGTGAGTGTGAAGCAAGTCTGGGCTACATGAGACAGTCTCAAAAAGACAAGACGGGATGAGGGGCAAGAATTAAGGTAGAGGATTTACTGAGATTGAATCTGACAGAAAATGTACACCTAAATCTGATCTAAAGGATTTCAAAGGGGTTCAGTTTCAATCATTGCTTGGATTAATTTCACTCACTCAAATTTGCAACTGGCTCAGCAGTTAAGATTGGTGCTTAACTGCTCTTGCAGAGGACCTGAGTTCGGTTCCCAGCACCTAACACCACGTGGCTCACAACTGCCTGTAACTCCAGCTCCAGGGATCTGAAACTCTTCTCTCCTCGGCAGGCACCTGCACTCATGTGCACATACACACAGACATAAATACACATGATTTTTTTAATCTTAAAGAGAAATTAAATAGAATTCATATCACCCCATAGACTAGTTACCAGACTAAAAGTCCTTACAAAACAACAACAACAACAACAACAACAAAAATGACATAACAGGAAATAAATTTTTTATGTTCTTAAGAACTAGGAATATTAACATTCAGATAAACAGTAATTAAAAAGGCATGAGACAGAGGAGGGTCTGAAGAAGTGACCTCCATATTATAAATAATACCTATTTAAAACAGCAAAGTCAGAAACATTTTCATTCAATTTGGCCCTTATGATAATCAACTTTTATTACACAAAATTCAGAGCATAGCAGGATAAGATGCATGAAAAGATGCTGAGCTCATAAGTCCCAACAGCATTTTGCTGGGGGGGGGGCGAAGGATGCTTAGAAAAGAAAAAAAAACAACAACATTATATAAACTTTTATTTTTGTGAATTCACAATAAAAGATAATCAGTATAGTGTATATAGTTAAAACATTCAGGCTTGAAATATTCTATTATGGATCACGGATATACATGTAAATCTTAATCAATAAATATTAAGTATGGATAATAAATGTCATTTGAGCTCCACAGTTCAGTGACAGTCATTAACACCAACAAATGCAATAATTGCTTATTATAAAAAAAAAATTCTAGGCCAGGCATGGTGGCTCACATCTTTAATCTTAGCACTTAGGAGGGAAAGGTAAAAGAAAAACTGGTGGATCTCTGTGAGTTCAAGGCCAGTCTCAAAAAAGAAAACAAAAACAAAAACACCAACAAAAACCTATTTCTATGCCATGAAATCTAAACTTAGAATAGGTTAACACTAAAGTTTCTTTTTACCTAAAACTGATTCAAACCTTTGGGTTCTGTTGCTCTATCAGAGGTAACTAATGTCAATCCCTGGAGCTACAGAAAGAAGGGTTACATCCCTCTAAAAACTGATTGATGTAGCAAACCATGTTGCTAAATTCATTCTGCATAAAAAGAGGTGGGCCCAATTTGCCCTCTGTGTATAACATTAGCAATCTATTTATAAACCATTAGTTACATCCTTTCCAAATTACAGGAAAGTCTAAAACAGTCTAAATGTTCTTAGCACATTTCTTCAAGTTAAACCTAAGTGATGAATGGCAACATCTCAAAGATGTTCTCAAAGAAAACATTCTCAAAGAAAAGCTAACTCTTATCTGAAAACAGGATATTGATTTTTTTCTCTTCTACTTTCAGCTTAGAAACTATATGATGAATCCTAAAGTATGTGATAATATCTGTACCACTCTCCTTTAGCCCCAAGGCAGATTAACATATAGTAATTAAGTGTATTCACATTTACTAGAAAGACTCAAGAGACTGCAAGATGATCTGTCAAAATCTGAGCCTCTGATATTCCCAAGATCCAACAGCTCTTGTAAACAGTGACATCTACAATAATCTGGTTTTGGGCAGTCCTGTCTTGGTTTAAGTTTAGAAAAACTGCTCAATTTCAGGAGTATAAACAGGTAAGAATAGATGTTATAGCAGTAATTCAGAAAAAAAAATCTAGAATTCAGAATAAAACTTATCAAAAGAAATCTTGACTTGGGTACATACATTACCACCCATGATTCCTGTTCAAATTCACTGTGCAGATTTACTGTTCAGTTAACTTGGTTATAAACAATTCCCAAAAGGTGTAGATTCAGACCTTTTTTTCTACCCCAAATCCTCCCTTCCAGGCCAAAGACTGCTCTACAGACTTTAAACAAGCCCAAGTGTGGAAAAAGTCACACAAACTTACTAATAATGAAAACACAAATTTACTTTATAACTTCCCAGGTGGTCAATGATAACCTTTCCTTCATATTTGAAGGCCACAACTCTCAAAAGATTTACTAAATGTAAACTAATTTGATATCTTTAAAAAGTTACAATTAAGACCATTCAAGGATCAGAAATAATCCTAAAAATGGTATTAATTTGAAATCAAGGACACAGTTCATGTTTCTTTATTTTTAAATCTTTTTGGTCTAGGTACTAAACCCAGGGCTTTGGGCGTGAGTTTCTGCCACTGAGCTATACCCTTCAGTCCCTTATGCCCCTTTTAAAGATTAACATTAGTCTCTACCAAAACATTAGTTTCCTACTAAAGAGGAAAAAAAAATCCCTTAAATCATAAATGAACGTCTAATAGATCTGTTATTCTAATTAAACTTGCCTGTTTCATCAACAATAAGCTCTATATTTAAAAACCATCATGAATGACAGTTAAATTTAGTCACTGAAAACAAAGCCAAAATTTTGAAAGGAAAAAAGGAATCCTAGTATTTTAAACCTTATTGCTGTTTGCAGTGCTGTGGATGGACCCCAGATTAGGTAAGAACTCTGCAATCGAGCTATAACCCAGCTCTATTTTGTATTAACACTTGAAGAAATGTTTTGATCCAGATTTTAAAACATAGATAATTCTGCTCAAGGGCTGTTTCTGAGCACAGAGAAAATAAAAGGCTATTCAAATCATTCTACAGATTAGTCATAAACTAGACAACGACAACACTAAAGAGTCAACACATATTTGAGTTCTTTTTTAAAAAATACTTTTTAAATGTTTTCAGTATGAGTATATAATGCCCACAGAGGTCAGAAGAGGGTATTGATTCCCCTGGAACTGGAGTTATAGATGGTTGTTAGCTGCCACGTGGGTGCTGGGAATTGAACCTGGGTCCTTGACAAGAGCAGTTAGTGTTTTTAATTGCTGAGTCCCCATATTTGAGTTCTTATACACAAAATTTTAAATATTAGCAAGCCAAATGCAGTAATATGAACATGAACAGAAAGTAGCACAGTTGAGTAGAGATGACTGGGTACAGCCATTTAATATCACTATTACTAATAAAGGGGGCATATATTATCATTTCAGTAAGTATCTGTGCTGGATAACTTTAGTTGTCAACTTGATACACCTGGGTAGAGGGAACCTCAGTTGAGAAATTCCCTCCATTGGATTGCCCAGTAGCCATGTCTGTGGGACATTTTCTTGATTGTTGAGTGATGTGGGAGGGACCAGTTCATTGTGGGTGATGCCACTCTTGGGCAAGTGGCTCTGTATTGTCTAAGAAAGCAGACTGAGAGCAGGTCAGAGGAACGAGCAAGCGAGTAGCTCTCCTCCATGGTCTGTGCTCCAGATTCTTGTCCTAAGTTCCTGCCTTGGTTTCTCTTAATGATGAACTATGTGCATAAACCAAATAAATCCTTTCCTCCCCAAGTTGGTTTTGGTCAGTGTTTTAAATCACAGCAATCGAAGGCAAACTAGAACAGTATCAAAAAAGTATTCAACCAAATTAAACTAAATGATAAAAATCTTTGCAAATTAGTCACAATAGAATGAAATGCCCTCAATTTGTTAAGTGGTGTATGCTGGAACCTGCAGCATAAAGCATACAATATACTTATTTACAAAACATAAGAAGCATTTCTTTTACAAGAGAAAACAAGACGAGCCCACTTAACATTGTGATATTTAACATTATACTAAAGGCACTAATCAAAGCAATAAGAGTTATTCTCTCATGTGAGACAAAAATCACATAATATAATCACTAGCCAAGAGTTGAGAAAATCAATGACCAAACTATGATATTAGAAACAAAAACAGCAAGGTGGTCTATAAAAACACAAATGTGGGCCCTGCAGGACAGCTTAGTGGGCTAAGGCACTTGCTGCCAAATCTAATGACCCAAGACCCACATGGTAGAAGGAAGAACTGACCTCCATGCTGTGGCTCATGTACTCAGGCACACATGCACAAATATGCACACAAAAATAAACATAATAAAAAAGCAAATGCAAAAAGGATTAGTTGTACTAGTAACACACACACGTTGTGAAAATGTCTTAACTCCCCACCTCCCCCCAAAACTCTTGGAAAATAAAAAAAAACAAACAGTTGCAAATATATTTTTAAAAACAATGAGGTATGCCTTGCTACAGGAGATAGCAAAAATATCAATTAAATTCTTAAGGAAAAGCTGTGGTATTGGTATATGAATTTAAAATCATATTAACAGATTTTAAAAGTAGACCTCCAAGTTTGGTGTGGTAGTGCACAATTTAATCCCAGCACTGGGGAGGCAAAGGTAGGTGAACCTCTGTGAGTTGAAGGTCTGGTCTACATAGCACATTCCTTGTATCTGTAAATTTAATATATAACATATTTAGCAGTTCAAATCAGCAAAGGATGGGTTAGAGGCATAGTGCTGGAACAAATGACCAAGCATTTGATTTAAAAAAGTTAAGTCACATTTCTACCTCACAGTACATATAAATAAAAATATATTTCAAGTGTTTAAAAGGTAAAATATTGAAAAAAACCTAAGTAGGAGCTGGAGAGATGGCTCAGGTTGAGAGCTTGCTGTTCTTGCAGAGGACCTGGGTTTGGTTTCCAGCACCAAGATGGCTGCTCACAACAGCCTGTGATGCCAATTCCTCTTATGACCCTTGTGGGCCTACAGATACAGTGGATAAAAACTCATGCAGGTACACATACACATAAAGTAATAAGTAATCTTTAAAAAGCATAAATGTAACTGAAAAATATTTAATAATCCTAGGTTGGGTAAGGTTCTTAAAACAAGATGCAAAATCCTGAAGTCATAAAAAAAATACAGATTTGAATGCATAAAAAAAATCTATGAGATATGAGGTTAAAAGTGAAGAAATATTCTAGGAGAAAGTAATTCTGCCACATAGATAATCTATATAGAGATATCAAAAGACTGAAAAGGGCTAGAGGGTTGGTTCTGTGGTAGAGTGGCTAATAAGCAAGTGCAAGGTCTTGGGGTTTGATCTCTGACAGAGCATTTAAAAAAAGCCTTGAGGATAAACAATCTTTTAAGATTTTTAAGGAGAATGAGATAATAATGCACAGAGTACTCAAAACAGTCTCTGTCACCACAGTAAGAATACAGTGAAAAGTTATCTGCTATTAATATTACTAGGTTGGGAGCTGGTGAGATGGCTTAGTGGATAAAAGTGTTTGTTATACAAGCCTGACAACTTGAGTTCAATCCTGGAATCCATGTAAAAAAAAAGCTATATGCAATGGCACACATATGCAATCCTAGAACTCCTATAGCAAGCTGGGAGGCAGAAGGATCCCCTGGAAACCTGAGGGGCAGGTAGCCTGGTGTATGCAGCAAGGCAGAAACAAGAGGTACACTGCTTCAGTAAGGTGGAAGGAGAGAACCAACTCCACAAAACAACTGTTCCCTGACCTCCACAAGTATACTTTAGCACATTGCACACCTGCAGAGTAGAAGATACAGGGAAAGATAAACCTTTATACACAACTGGTTAGACTAAACTGGCACAGATTTTTAGCTTTCTTTTTAAATAGTGTGTGTGTGTGTGTGTGTGTGTGTGTGTGTGTGTGTGTGCATGCAGGTACCCTTGGAGGCCAGAGGTATCAGATTCCTGTACAGTTTGAATTACAGGTGGTTGTGAGCCAACTGATGTGGGTGTTGGGAACTTAACTTGGATCCTCTACAAGAACAGTACACACTCTTAGGTGAGCCATCTCTCCAGCCACAGCATAGCCTTTTAAGAAAACATTTGGACCATTAAATATTTATCAGTAGAACTAGAAATTCCACTGGTAGAAACTTATTTTAAAAATGTTGACACACATATAGACACACACCAAGATACACATTATTAAAACTTTAAGCACACATAACAATGCTAAGAGCTCTGAATTAAGAGACAGGAAATGCTGGTTCTAGGTTTCAGTTTTGTCAGTAACAAGTCATGTAGTTCTGTTCAAATTGCTTCAACATTTTTGACTTTTCTAGATATTTATTATATCTAGAAGTGTGGCTGACGACTATCCTAATATGCCTCTAAGGATTACTTTAAGGTAGTGGTCCCCAAAGTGTGGTCCATACACTAACATCCTGAGCATCACCAAGGAATTTGCTAAAAATGCAAATTTTCTAGTCATACTCCAGACCTACAGGTTCAGAAAAATCAGGCAATATGTGTTTTAACAAGCCCTCTAGGTGTTTTTGACGCAAACTTAAGTCTGGAGAAGATCACACATGAAGTCACTTGGACAACTACAAAGAGGAACAGAAAGAACATTACTATCATTACTAATAAAAACCCAAAATGATGTCAGGCTGAGGCAGGAGTATCCTGAGTTAGAGGCCAGACTAGGTTACACAGTGAGTTCCAGCCAGCCTGAACTACAGGCAAAACCCTGTCTCAAAAAACAGCCCGACAATCCCTCCCTCTGCAAACATAACTTTCCTTTCACTATAACCACATGTAGACACACACATATAATTTTAAAAAATTAAGTAGTTGTTGCTATCAGTAGTATTAGTATTGTATCTGTTACTAGATAAAATTAGTATTTTATTATTGATCTTTCTCCAAACATTTTTAGGATACAAAAACGGTCATTTAGTTCTGTGTAAGTCATTGTTTTGGCATGTAATAACCACCTCCTAGGAAGTGATGATGGTATAATGGTTCCCTAAAAATAAACAGGCTTCCATATTTGATAAAAGCTCAAGCTCTTGTTTTATTAAAAAGCATATATAGGATCTTATAGAGCATAGACATTTTTATGATTATTTTTATGTATATGGCTGTTTTGCCTATATGCATGTAAGCGTACTTATATGTGCAATGCCTATGGAGGCCAGAAAAGGGCATAATATCTCCTGGAACTGGTTACAGATGGTTGTTAGCTGCCAAGTAGGTGCTGGGAATTGAATGCAGGTCCTCTGCAAGGGGACTGTGACATCTCTCCAGCCTGATTTTTTGTGTGTGTGTGTGTGTGTGTATATGTGTGTGTGTGTGTGTGTGTGTGTGTGTGTGTGTGTGTGCTGGTGGAAGCCAGAGGACAACCTTGGATTTTATCCATCTGTCTCCTTGGACACAGGGTCTCTCACAGGCCAGGACTTCACTAATTAGACTAGACTGGCTGGCTTGTGGGACCCAGGGATCCTCCTGTTTCTACCTCCCTATCCTTGGGATTACAGGTGTACACTACTAGGCCCAGTATTTTTATATGTCTTCTGGGGACTGAACTCAGGTCTTCATGCTTGCAAGGTAAATACTTTAATGACTGGGCTATCTTCTAGGACTGGCTCTTCAAGTGCGATCACATGATTCTTTGGGATGCTCATGTAGTTTTTTCCCCAGTAGAACATTTGTTTATTCTAAAATATTGTGTGTGTATGTGTGCACATGCACGCATTTGCACACATGAGTATAGGTGCCCAAAGAAGCCTGGAGTTGGAAAACCCTGAAGCTAGAATTACAGGAGGTTGTAAACTGTCTTATATGGGTGCTGGGAACTGAACTTAGGTCCTCTGGAAGAACAGTATTTGCTTTTCACTACTGAGTCACTTCTCTAGCCCCCTAAAATTAATATGTAAAATAGTAACTATTCTTTGTTTAATGGATGAACTTGATCACTTATATTTCTTTAAAAAAGACAGAATCTCCCATAGCCCAGGTTGGCCTAGAATTTATTATGTAATGGAGGATGACTCCAGTTTCCTGATCTTCCTGCCCCCACCTCAGAAGTGCTGGGATTACAGGTGTGTACTACCAGTTGCAGCCTAACTTGATCCCATTTTTTAAAAAAGATTGATCTGTTTTTATTCTTTATGCATATGAATGTTTTGTCTGCATGTATGTTTATGGACCATTTGTGTACCTGATGCCTTCAGAAGCCAGAGAAATGTCAAAGCCCCTGGATTGGAGTTGTAGAAGATTGTGAACCACCATGTGGGTGTTGAGAATCGAACCCTAGTTCTCTGCTCTTAAACACTGAGTCATCTCTCTAGGCTCGACAACTTCTTAACATTCTTCATTGATAGTTCAAAAAAAAAATCACACATTTGCTAAGGTTTTCTGATAATTTTTTTAAAAAACATGATTTATTTTATTTGTACAAGTGTTCTGCTTGCTTGTATGTGTCTGGTATGTGTACAGTACCCATGAAGGTTGTGGTTGCTAGAAATTGAACCCGGTTCTCTGAAAGAACAGCAAGTGTTCTTAATTACTGAGCTACTTTTCTAGCCGATTTGTTTAGTTTTTTGATACAGGGTCTCATTATGGCTGTCCTGAAATTTGTTATGTAGATTAAGCTAGCCTTGAACTCACAGAGAACTGCCTGCCTCTGCCTTCCAAGTGCAGGATTAAAGGCATATGCTACTGTGCCTGCCTAATATTTGGTGTGATTTATGCAGTGGCAAGTGGAAAGTTCAGTACAATGATAATGACATAATTACCAGCAAAACAATAATATACTAGCTTTTCTATAATTTCATCTACATAGATATCACAGTTGAAAATCAAGAAATCACAGAGTTTATGAAATCACCAAAATGAAGATCATGGATTTTCTATGATAGAAGAGCCTCTTTAAAGAAGTGAGCTGGGTATGACATAGGTAAGCTTGCCTAATGTGTGAGGCCCTGTGTTTTCTCTACCGTTTCAAGGAAGAGGCAAAAAGACCAGAGATGAGTGAGAAGGAGAAGGATTTGTTACTTGGTTTCTAAATACATAGCAAATCTGAGGAAGGAAAAACAAAACCCTCCTAAGAGTAAGTCCTTATACCAATAGCTACTTACTAGGCTAAAATATCTGATGAATCCTTCATCTAAACTCAAATTTTGCTTTTTAAATTTACTGATTATTTTTATTTTATGTATATGAGTGTACTGCCTGAACATAAGTGTCATGCAGTACCCGCAGAGGTCAGAAGAGAGTGTCAGATGCCTTGGAAGTGGAATTATGGATGACTGTTAGTCACCATGTGGGTGCTAGGAATTGAATCCAGGTTCTCTGCAAGTGCAGCCAGTGCTCTTAACTGCTGAGCCATCTCTCCAGCCCCTCAAATTTTGTTTATATCACTCTTCACTTATGACTCTAAACTGGAAACTTATTTCCTTTTTGAGGCAGGTTCTCACTACATTGTCCAAGCTGGCCTCAAATGCAAAATTCTCCTGCCTCAGCATTGTGTAAAGCTCCCAGCTGTAAATCTGGACCTTTTAGTTGCTCCCTTAAGCTACTACTTTTATATATTTGGAACCAAATGAAATCCTCATATCATTAGGGTTTACATTATCAGGTCTTAGAAATAATACTCCCCTTAGAAAAGAAGTTTGACCTTTGTTGAGATCACAGATTGAGAATCTGATTTCAAAATCTATATTTATCTAACCCACATTTTTCATATGCTATCAGGGAGTTTATTAATTTTCTGAAGCCAAGGCATAGTCCTCCAGTTGACTGCAGGATTCATATTAAGAACTTCTGCATCAGGTAGTAACAATAGGCATATTAAAGTTAATACATTTAGAATTTTATTCAAATGATTCTGAATTTTTTAAAAAATGGATGAGCTAGGGAGCATTATGAATGCTTATCAAACATGATATCTAAAGTAACACTGGTAAGTGCAGTTTAGATGTATCAGGAGAAGCTTCTTTTAAGAATAAAGACGTGAGCTGGGTATGACATAGGTAAGCTTGCCTAATATGTGAGGCCCTGTGTTTTCTTTAGCGTTTCAAGGAAGAGGCAGAAGGACCAGAGATGAGTGAGAAGGAGAAGGGAGGAAGGATGAGAAGGAGGGAGTAAGAAAAACTGATCCTAAGATTTGCCTAGTTAGTGGCACATACTTTTAATCTACTATGCATGAGGCCGAGGCAGGAGGATTGGGAGTTCAGAGCTAGGTGGGGATCTGCACCTAGACTTTGTCTTAAAAGTCAAAGAAACAAAAATGAAAGAGAAATATTCTGAAAATTGCTTAAATGTTTATCTATCTTAGCAGCACTCAGCAAAGATCCCCAACTGCTGTTCTCAAGTGACCTTGCAGCTGCTAGGACAAATAACATTTTTATAGTGATGAAGAACACTGGATCTGGATTTTAAGGATGGTTTTGTTCCCTTATTAGCCATATGGCTTTGAGCCATTACTCTGCAAAGCTTCAGTTTTATCATCTGTAAACAGAACAAATTAGTTCACAGGACTCTTGTGATGACTGAGATAATACACATTAAACTGTTAGTATGGTGACAAGTGATCCATAAATGGATGCCATTAGCTATTGTTAAATTCAATTAACCATTTTTGTTGCAGGAATTTGTATTTTTTGCAAAGTGTTAGTCAAATTATGACCTCTTTATGATCTTATCAAGGAGGAACCACTGTATTCCCATTTTACAGAGCAAGAAAATAAAGTCAAATGATTTACTGAAGGACATTAATTATTAGGAAAATGTTTGTGGACTTGTATGATTATTCTATGAAGTAGAGGTTAACCCACTTCCACCCCTGCTAAAGTTTAGAAGCTTTGCTTTAAAATTTTGGGCTGGGGCCATACAAATGGAATACACAATATTTGTCATTTTGTGACTAGCTTATTTAACTTAGAACAATATCTTTAAAGTTTACCATGTTGTAGCATGTGTCAGAATTTCCTTCTTTTAAAAAATGCTAGTTTTAAACATGTAAAATTTTGTGTATGTGTGTGTCTCTGGGTGGGTATGTGCATGTCAGTGTAGGTGTCTCTGGAAGCCAAAGGCACTGGATCCCCTGGATCTAGAGTTACAAGTGGGTGTGAGACACTGAGAACTGAACTTAAGTCCTCTGGAAAAGCAGTAAGTGCTCTTAACCTCTGAGTCACCTCTGCAGCACAGCACTTCCTTCTTTTACAAAGCTGAATATTCCACCATATGTATATAGCACATTTTGTTCATTCATTTATTCATCCAGAGATACTACCCTTTTTACTTTGGGCTGGGTTCTTCCTTTCCTTCTTTCACTCCATCCCTTTTAGTCTTTTTAAACGGAAAATGCAAGTAAAGTAGTTTAATGTGTACATTTAGAGTATGAGGCTGTAAAGCCATCCTATTTCTTTTGCTATCTTTTTCAGGAGTTTCACCACAAGTCTACATAAAGGAAAAAAGGTGAAACTCAAAAGAGTTTAATTCAGTTGGGAGGATAGGGTAGTCAATCTTTAAAATAATTGTGGTAGCCCACTTTAGAAGCCAGGAGCCTAGGAAAATCTCAGCAGGTGACTCCTCTGAAGACTATCTCGAATGAGTCCCAAAACATTAACGTAGACCAAACTGCTACCTTACGCAACTGCTACTCAAGCAACCTTAAACGTGGCCACTGGCTTAAATAAGCAACTTAAACTGTGGAGTTCCTCTGAGCTTTTTAACTGTTAAGTGAGATTAACCACAAGCTTCACACAGTTCTCACAGTCAAACCACAGCGGAAGGGAATAACAACTTGACTTCAAAAACAATGCCGATTTAAAGATGAGCGTGAATCTTGCACTTCAGTGGCTAAAAAGTGCAGAGGCTTGGGCAGTGAACTTGTACTAGTCAGGAGACAATAATAGAAAACAATTAAATCACTGAGATCTAATTTCGAAATAACTCCATATTACAAGCAGTGCGAGAGCGCAGCGAGGACTGCCATTCTTTCTGGGAACCATAACAAAAACTTTGGTCACATGTGAACTTAAATCACATCACCGCAGGAGGGAGGCTGGCTACTGGCGGGACCCAGTGTCCTGACATTCCTGGCAGCTGTTTGGACTACTGACCACTCTCCCCATCTCGCCAGTTAGGAGGCTCGGCTGTTATTCGGTCACCACAGACGTCTCTAGGCCAGATTCCCTCAAGGTTTACCCAAATTTCTCCCAGAGGACTCGTCTGAAGCTCCACAGACTCCCAACACCTCCATCCCCTCGTCCAACACAAACGCCACGCTTGCTCCCCGGGGCTTGTTCGCTGCCCAGGATGCGGGAGAGCGCCTCCAGGAAAAGCAAACTTTGTGAGGTTCTCGGAGGCGGGAGGGGCGGCGGACTCACAGTTGGTTGATGGCGTTCTGCGAGATGACCGCATTGGCGGAGAAGTAGGGGATCATGTCGGGGCCACCGAGGCGGCAGGTGCTGGCGGGGGGCACCTTCCTTTCGCCGCCAAAGTACTCAGGGTCATGGAGCCATCTCAGGACACAGGGCTCGGCATCTTGGACCCCGCGTTGGGCTCATCTTGGCGGGAGATGCAGGTGCCCGGCGGCCGCCCAGGGTCCGCGGGGAAGCGCGGAGGCAGCCGGCTGAAGCCCGGGGCCTGGGCTGTGAAGTCTGGAGGACCCGGCGCAACCAGCCGCCCTCCCCAACCCGTGTCCGGGGCGGGGCGGGGCGGGGCGGGGCGGGATAGGGCGGGACGGGGCAAGAGGACAGTCCGAAGGGTTGGGCCAGCAGCGCCCCGCCCCGGAGCTCGAAGAGCCCACGCGGAGCCTGCTGCACTCTAGTCCCGGCCTGCAGAGCTAGGGGCGGACCTGAACTGCCTCTGGGTGAGGGTGAGCCGGATGGCGTGCACAGGCCAAGCCTCGCTTTGTGTAAATGGGAATGAACCTCTGAAGAGGAAAGCCTCCCAGCCCGCTCCAGGCATTGTTCCTGAAACAAACCTAGTTTTTTGAATGGTCTTAGAAGTCTTTAAAGGCCTTACATTAGTAAGCTAAATATTTATCAATGGCTTTTTTAGGTCCTGAGGGTAGAATTCAAAGATGATGGTTGTGTGTGTTTTAAAACAAAAGTTTAATTTATGGCAGGGTAACTTGATAACATCCGCGAACCCTGGTGAATAAATTTTATAGAGGGCTTTTCTAGTCACCCTCCAAGGATTCACAGTTTTAGTTGTACATATGAATTATTTATGAAAACTAAAAAAAAAATCCCAATGCCCAATCCACAGTTCAGACTAATCCAATTGAAATCTTTGGAATGAGATACGGACGTCGGAATTTTTCAGAGTTCCCTTCTTGTGAATCTATCTACCATACCACTAAAAGTGGGAAGATAGGCCAGAAATAATATCCTCATTTGACAGATATGGAAATTCAAGGTCTAGACACATGATCTTGTCCATAAATAACAGACAAGAACTCATCTTTCATGACTCCCCATCCAGAGCTTTTACCACCAAATGGTTTTCTCTGATGTCTTTATGGTTCAGCCTTTGCCAATCGCCTTCCTACTCACTAAGCAGTGCCTCAACTGAGCAGGAAACAGCTCTGTAAAATGACCCCTCTGCTTCATGCTAGGTGCTAGGTTTACAGACAGGGCTGGTACAGAGCAGGCACTCTGTGGGAGCTCCTTCCATGCTCTTCCAATCCTATGATGCCAGAGCAAATATTTTAGGCATCGGCACTTTTAACATTTCTGAATAAGTGCCTAACATATATACTAATGGGGCTGCCTTAGCCATAAATTAATACATTAATACTAACTTTTAAACCTTCACTAACTAATGAGAGAAAATACAGTCTCTTTCAACATACTAGAATCAAGAAAAAAAATCTTTGTTTTATATAAAAGTACAGGCTTATTTCCTACTTCGAGGTTTGGCAATTTTCAAAAGGCTAGCAAAGAAATAATCCATCTAAACATAAAATTCTATGCTTAAAATCAGAATGACTTTTTTGTTAATTATCCATTAAACTTACAGCTATTCCCAAGGTATTGAGGGGCTTGAAATCCTGTGAACTCACGCTGAAAGAGGTATCTATAGTTTCCTAGAAACCCAGTAATAAGAAAGAATCAGGTGTATGTGAAGAGTTAATGGAAAGTCTAGATGTTGGAGTTTCATCATCTTCATCCATCTCTAGGAAGGAAATGTTTGAAAGATTTATTCAAGCTGTATCAGCAGGCACCCAAATGGCAGTATAAGAAAAAATCTGCTGATACACCCCAAAATAAATTGCTTAAAATATCTGGCAAACTTGCCAGTTTGAAATTTCTTCCAGGCTGTAATTTATTATAGTCTCCTGCTGTTATTTAAAAAAATGGCAGAAGGCACTTTAGAGCAGCATTAAGGTGAGTCCAGGTCCTTTCATGACACAGCAAGATGGGATTTAAAAAAAATTGAAGTCACTACTAAATGATGCCATTTAGGAAAGGTGATGGTATGGCAGTCATCTTTAGTTAAAAAGTAATTCAGCATAAAAATGTATATTACTTGATTCAAACTCTTACATTAAAAATGCTATAGATTTCATAGGTATGCATTTCATAAATATGCACTCTTGTATTATATAAGAAGGTTCCTATAGTGATAACCCAGAAGTACACAGTTCTTTGGTTTTCCCTTACAAAGACCCATTCAAGAAAGGAGACTGTTAATACCCCTAATCCAGTCCTTTTCAAAGTTAAATTCTCTCTTTGGATAGTAATACAGGAAATTTGAAAAGTGCTAGAACACATCTCTTCATTTAAATTTTTCTCAAATTTATTATTTGCTTTTTAACATATGAAGGTTTTGACTGCATGTTTGTAACTGTATCGTGTGTGTGCAATGCCCTAGGAAGCCAGAATAAGGTGCTGAATCCCCTGGAATCAGAGTCAAAGAAGGTTAGTCACCCTGTGGTGCTGGGACCCAATCTAGGTTCTCTGCAGGATCAACAAGTGCTCTTAACTGCTGAGCCATTTCTCCAGCCCCACATCACTTGATCTTTATTTTTATTTTGTTTTGAGACAGGGTCTTCCTGTAGCTCCAGCTGGCCGGAACTTGCTATATAGACCAGGCTGGCCTCAATCTCATAGAGATTGACCTGCCTCCCTCTGCCTTCTAAGTGCTGGGATTAAAGGCAAGCACCACCACATGTGGCATCTCGATTTTTTTTTTAAAGAAATGTATCACGTTATTGTTTTAAACTGGGACAACTTTAAGGAAACTGTTCAGCTTCTGTCTGTTTTAAAAAATGAACAAACCCCCATTCTTTTCAGTCTTCAGTGTCAAAATGTCTGTCAATTTAGTTTCAGCTCTATTTACTCCTTTCCTCTCCACAGTCAGTAAACAAGGTTCTGGAGAGTAAGTTCTCTATATAACCAAACATCTGGAAATTAATATATTACTCCAAATTAGATTGAGCAGCACAAAATAAACTAAGATGCTTTTATACTCCACATGCCACATGAAGTCAGAGGGGCTTTCTATTTTTAAAGCTGCAGAAAGTCCCTGAAGAAAACTGTCCCTTTTCCACTCCTACTTGAGTTAGAAGGTTTAAAATGACTCTTGTCATGTCAAGTCTCACAAATAGGAACATTCTAAAACATTGGCTCTTGACAATATTAACTATGACCAAGTTATATTTTTACAGGTCCATGTTTCATATCATTAAAACATTTAAAGTAATAAATGTCCCATGTACCCACCTATAAGTTACTTTCATTATTATGTATCCATGTTTCTCTCTATGAGGTAAGACCCCTGTACAACAAAGAATTCTGTTAGGTAAACATACATTCCAGACCTGAATGAAGGACAGAGACATGGTTTTGCTGCTGTGATAGATAACTTGAACTGATACCAAAACCCATGGCCTAGAAACCTCTCAGAGGACATAAATTCTAGTTCCAATAGTCACTTAATAAGTGACTTTACCCAAGTGACATAATGTGATTTGTAAAACAGTATAATAAGACGTAAGGAAATATCTTCCACATTTGTTTTTCTGAGTTGGGGACCTTAGAGAAACTATTCTCATCCCAGCTGAAGATCCTGAGGAGGCAGGTATGGTGGTTCTTGCCTACTGTAATTTAACTGGGTGGCTAAGGCAAAAGGATTACAAGTTTAAGGCTAGCCTGGGATACACAGAGAGAATCTATCTCAAATAAACAAGTAAGCAGGGCCAACTGAGATGTCTTAGCAAGTAAAGAAAGGCACTTGTTGCCAAACCTAATAACCTGAGTTCAGTTTGCATGGGGGAAGAAGAGAACTGACTCCACAGGTTGTCATCTGACCTCTACAGATGTGCTGTGGTATATGTGCATGTCTACTTGTATATGCACAAACAGAGAGAGAGAGAGAGAGAGAGAGAGAGAGAGAGAGAGAGAGAGAGAGAGAGAGAAAGAGAGAAAATAACTAAAAAAACAAAAACAAGAAAGCAAACAAATAGGAAAAAGATCCTGAAATACGAAATACATTTAATATATTTAAGATAGTCACCTAGTTCAATAAAGAGCCTGGCAATTTAAAACTGTGGCTTTGGGGCTGGAGAGATGACTTAGCAGCTAAGAGCACTGGCTGCTCTTATAGAGTTCCCAGCACCCTCATGTTGGCTAACAACTGTCCGTAACTCCAGTTCCAGGGGATACAACACTGTTTTGACCTCATGGGCATTACACACACACACGCACACACGCACACACACACACACACACACACACGGTACACTTACATACATGCAGGCAAAACTCTTGTAAATTAAAAAAAAAAAAACCAAACTACACTTGGGCTTTGGAATTAATAAACTGACCTGTTGTGAGTTAGCACTTAATTTATAAAGTTACTGTCAGAATTTAAAAAATATATATCTATATTTTACAACAGTATCTGGCACCAAGATCTACTCTTTCTGGTGGGGCATGCCTTTAACCCTAGCACTTGGGAGACAGAGGCAGGTGGATGTCTGTAAATTCAAGCCCAACTACATAGCAAGTTCCAGGCCAGCTGTGGCTACAGGGAGACACTGTCTCAAAAAAGACCAAACAAAAAACAAAACAAAACAAAACAAAACAGAAATAGAAAAACACCCCAAACCCTACTCTTTGGCCTTAATACCTGGCATGTTAAGGTAAGACCCATTCACTATGTTATGCATTTTTCTTTGTTCACTTAGAAAATAAAAATGCTGCATTAGTGATAATTTTCTGTGCTCTTTTTGACAAACATTAAAAAGTGGTAATGAAGTGGTATGAAGTTCTGAGGCAGGCAAGATGGCTCAGCAGTAAAGGCAATGCTGTCAAGGCTAATGACCTGAGTTCAGTCCCTGGAACCCACATGGTAGAAAGAATTGACTCCTGCAAACATGCAAGCATGCATATATACTAAAGAATAAATAAATACATGAATAAATGCAAGAACTTTAAGTTCTAGGTTCTAGCTACTTTGCAAATAATTAAACCTCATTGTGCCCAGCCCTAGTTTTTTAAAGCTGAAACTAGGGCTAGTACTGTTTACTTCACAATTATTAAGGTACATGATAAGGGTGGGCAAGATGGCACAAGAGGAAAAGGAGCTTGCTGCCACTGGAGACAACCTGAGCTCAATCTGCAGAACACACATGGTGGAAGAAGAAAACTGACTTCTGTAAGTTGTCCCTTGATTTTGATTTCTGTGCCTGTACACACACACACACACACACACACACACACACACACACACACACACACTTTTAAAAGAAAGATACATAGACAAAAGTACTTGATGAACAAGATGACAAATTTTTATTATTATCTATCATAAATTGGCTAGTCAGCTTCCAGGAACAGAAGTTGAATGAATGAAAACAGACACATATGAATTCCCTTCTATGTATTATCATTTAACCCGGGAAGTTCTTACTGTTATTGCCTGAAAGGTAGTTAAATACGTTAACTTACCATTAAGTTCTACAGTAATAGTATATCTATAGTGTTTACTTGATTTTTCCATTTTTTAAGCTTCTAAGTAGCATTAACTTAGAACTTTATTTTTTAATTGCCTGGTCATAAAAAAATGGTTATATCAAACTGATGGCCTTCTTGTGTTTTCAAGTTTTCTCTAAGGGCTTGATCTAAAGAAGTAAATAGCAAATTAATCCCTTGAGTGCCAAAGGGAAGAAAACCAACACTTAAAAAGTTACATAACAAAAATCCTGTTGCCTTGAGTAACACTATTTTCTGTCTACTGTTAATTGGTAAAATGCTGGGTAAGGTTCTCAAGATAATACCCCAAATTTCAAATTTGTTGTTCAGATAGCACCAACAGGTATCTTACTACACTTAGTCAAAGGCACTCTCCATATAATAAAGCAAAACATAAAACAATAGCTCTTAAAAGCAATCATGTTTTGTGATCATCATGTGGGTATTTAAATACCTGAAAATAGTTTAAAATACAACAATGCCACTGAGCCTTTGTAATCATCTCCATAGAACTTCCCACACAGGAACAATGTGGAACACTGAAAAGATCTGTCCATCAACTCCAAAAGAAAAGATCTCCAAAGCATTCATCCCTCATGGTCTTAAACACCATATGCTCCTGTACAAGGAGATGTTGCAATGCTGCTTTCTTTGAGTTACAAAAGCCCCACACTTCTATTGTTTGGTAAAAATAATGGGCATTTATGGATCACGTTTCACATCTAACATACTTTACAAATCATTAACTGTTTAGTCCCCACTCTATTTCTTCATTTTGCTTCTTAAAGTACTTTAAAAAAATACAGTAACACATGGTAAATGTCTCCCAGCCCACCTGGCCTCATCCTTCTAAAAGGAAAACAGTTACTTTCTCATCTCCATTATCTTATACTCAAGAGGATTACTAATATTATCAGAAAATTCCCTCACATATACAAATAGGAATATAATGTAGCTGCCTTGCAAGAAACACACCTGACAAATGTACCCACAAAATGTTACACCTTTATTTTGCTTCTTGCTTTTTTCCCGATTTATCATTGTATCTTAGGCATTTTTCCATAGTTCTATAAATCTACCTAATTCTTTTAAAGGAGTATGTTGTATTCTATGTAAGATTGTATGTAATTGGTTTAAATAAAATAATCGTCTGCCAATAGGAATTTGTTTCTAGTTTTTAACCACTGGACATACTTTTATAGTGTGTGTGTGTGTGTGTGTGTGTGTGTGTGTGTGTCTCAGAGAGAGGCAGAGAGGGAAGGAAAGAGAGAGGAGAAAGAAAGAATTGTCACTGGTGATTAAACCCTGGGCCTTCCAGATGTTTTACCACTGAGCTACATCCACAAACACTTCCAAAATATTTGTGCATGCATGTGAACATACTTGTGGCATGGATACCTAGAGGTGGAACTGCAGTTAGTTAAAAATATTTTAAATATCTTAGGATGAGGTAGATATTAATTGTCCTCAGAAAGGGTTTTTTTCCCATTGAATCTTTAGTGTCTCCTACTCCCTGATCTATTTAACGAACTTAGGACCCAAGATGCTCTTCTGTGCTATATTCTACCTATTATATTAAAAACTAAATGTATTGGGTAGTAAGGAGATAGCTCAGTCAATAAAGTGCTTGCCTTCCAAGCACAAGGATCCACATTTGTTCCTTAGAGTGCTTTTAATCCTGGCGCAGCAGAGGAGAAGACAGGAGGATCCCTGGGGCTCACTGGCTGGTCAGCTAGCCTAGTGTACTAAATTCCAGGTCAGTGAGAGACCATGTCTAAAAGAAGAGACAAGACAAGAAAAAAGTAGAGAAGAGAAAAAGAAAAACAGTGAATGGCACATGAGTGATGGACCTGAGGTTGTCTCCCAGCCTCTACATGCATACGCATACGTGGGACACCCCCCCCCAACAAAACAAAACTAACAAAAAACCTAAATACATCAGCAGATTAATCTGGAAGATTGTATGATGTGTTAGAGAAGTAAACATGCCCATAGAGTAAAACTACAAAATGATAAAAGATTATATGGAAAATAATGGTAAGGAGTGGACCATTGATTCTGTACAATTATTCAGACATAACTAAATATATGTAATGTATTTTTATTTGTATACTTTATTTTTTTGAGAATTTCATGTTTGTATACAATGAAATATGAGTATCATAGTCACTCTGTCCCCCACTCCAACTCTCCACACCCCCTAACCTCTTCCCCCTTTCAATTTAAACTATCTTGAAGAGAATGTAAGTTCATAAGCTCTTTCAAAATATGCTCAATGCTAATGCTCTATTATATAGGTGAATGAGTCAAATATAGCTCAGTAGTAAGTAAGAGTATCTTAGGATGGGGTAAGATCAAGAGAAGCTCTAAGTGAATTTGGGAGTAACAGAAAAATGGAGAGTGGAGGAGCTGATGGGAGCCTGAATGAAAAAACCAAGGGATAAACTGATACATACTGAACTGACATTCAATGTGCTCTATTAAAAAATTACATGCCTTATCTCAATTTTCAAAAACAACTCTGAATTATTATCTCTATGAGGCTGAGAGAGGTTAAATAATTTGTCTTATCATACACAGTATTTCAAACCCAGCTAGTTATTCTGGCTTCAGAACCTGTTTCTCTCCCTCTCTCCCCTTTATTTTATTTTTAACATTTATTTATTTGGGGGAGTGTGTATGGAGGACAACCCATGGGAATCAGTTTTCTCCTTCCACCATGTGGGTCCTATGGATCCACTGAGGTTGTCAGGCTTGGAGCAAGTCACCTTTCCCCTTTTGGTGTTTATTTTTGAAAGGCAGGGTCTTGGTATGTTGCCCATTGTTGCCTCAAACTCATCATCTTCTTAAGTACTGGAATTTAGTACTTTGTCACCATGCTCAGCTAATTAGATGGTTCTGCTTTGTCTTATATCCAACATTTCAGCGTTCAGGTTTTCCCTATCTATGACCATTTTCATCCAGCTTTTCATGTTATTCATGTATAGGATAGTTTTCAAGGCCTAGTTCAACTCTCAGATCCTCCAATAATTATAAACCCTCACTGGACTCTAGTTTGTTGTTTTAAGACAGTGTCTCTCTTACTCTAGATCAGCCTCAAACTTGCTATTAGCTGAGGATGATCCTGAACTTCTGCTCTTCCTGCTTTCACTTCTGAAAGTGCTGCTATTACAGGAGTAAGTGAACTATCACAACCTATATGCAAGTATGCAAAATATCTGGCCTAAATGTTTTTCTCACTGGATTCTTATTAGAATCTTCGGTAGAGTTAGGGAAGCTAGTTATTATCTGCTTTATTTTAGGGATGAAGAAACCTGAGGTCTAGAAGTTAAGAACTCTGCCTAAGTTTATATGGTAGGTATCAGAGCTATAATTTGAAAGCAGGTTTTCCAATTATATCTAGTAATCAGTCTGTGTTTATTGGGTGTTATTAGATGTTTCTAACTCTTCTTGAATTTAAAATGATATTATTAAGATGGGCATGGTGGTTCACTCCTGTTAATCCCAGCACTCTAGAATTTAAGGTAGGAGTACAGAGAGTTTGATGCCAACGAGAAAGACTGTCTGAAAAAGCAAAACATGGACCAGTGAGATGGCTCATTGGATAAAGGTGTCTGCTACTAACACAGACAACCTGAGTTCCATCATTGGGAACCACATCGTGTAAGGAGAGAACTGACTTCACACACACACACACACACACACACACACACATACACACACACTTTAAAGAAGCAAAGCAAAGATAAAAAACTTCCCTATATTGCTCAAGGTTTTATTCTCTATTATGTGCCACTTAATATAAAATACAGTTATATATGATATGAAATCATGTGTCCTCTGATTGTTGCCTATATAAATTACTTCTCTCTAGAGAGGCAAATCAAGCATGGTCATTCTCTTAAGGACTTTATACAGGCTATAGCAGTGCTTATTTTGGTTGGATGACTGATCTTTACATCACGGTCTACTGTATCTTTCTTGTATTCACATATTAGGCTCTAGAGACAAATATTTCCCAAGGAATCCATACATTAATAACTGAAGTTCTATGTCTATGGGAGTCCAATCCTTATACTTGGTATAGGACATGGTCCCTAAAACTCCTTTTCAACCTTTTACTACTTTCTTTCTCACCTGTTGCCTCATGCTCTTTGGAGGAATGACTTTTATACTGACAATTCAGTAGAAGGCCTGGAATACAACCCATGAGGTAAGGGCTTTATTTTTATTTTCAAGCCTGCCCTAGACTTTCAGGAGCCAAAAGTTCAAATTGCAGCAGGAGTGATTCAGCCCTTTTACAAGCAATTTAGTACTATGCAGTTTGTTTCGAATGGTCAAGTTTCCAGGCCCTGGCAGAGCTGCATCATTATCTCTGTAAACCTCCATGTATCAACTTCCCTGGCCATATTTCACTTGCCATGTCTTTTTTTTTTTCTTTCTGAAAACAGGTGAACATGTAAAATCACACACACAGACACACACACACATATGCACACACGTACACAAACACAAATTACACACGTTTCAACAACCATGTTCAATATGCTCAAAACATTTAAGCATATTACTTACTGGATTTCTTTTGAGTTAGGCAAACCAAGAGGTATGCAAGTTGTGTTCCTTAATCCTTGCTAGAAAGGAGTCACTTTTTATCGGTTTTCAGCTAGTACATCAACTAGTTGAGAAAAGATACCTTTTGTCAGATTCTATTCATTCCCTTCAGCTGGACAGCCAACTAGACAATGGATCTTAAATGAATGTGAAATATTTTGCAAGGGTGATGAAGACTAAGCAGCAAATCTTTCCATTCATTTTGGACTGTGAAATATTTCATACACACACCTGCCAAATCCTCAGTGGTATGTCTTAACATTTTACACTTCAGGTTTTAAGAAATGAAACATGGCCAGGAGTGGTGGCACACACCTTTAAGTCCAGCACTCAGCAGGCGGATCTCTATGAGTTTTAGGCCATCCTGATCTACAAGGGAGTTCCATGTCAGCTGGGGCTATAGGGAAAGTCTGTTTCAACACGGAAGGAAGGACGGAAGGAAGGAAGGAAGGAAGGAAGGAAGGAAGGAAGGGAGGGAGGGAGGGAGGGAGGGAGGGAGGGAGAGAGGGAGCGAGGGAGGGAGGAGGGAGGAAGAGGAAACGAAACATTTATTAAAAAGCTGTGAGTCATTCTAAACCTACTGATTCCTCTCTTTACAAGTAATTATACTCTTGAATTTGATGCATATCTTTCTATTTTATAGTATGCATATGGTAATCTTTAATGCAAAGTTCATTCAGAAAATTATCTTATAAAACACTGAAATGAACTTTTTAGTTTCTTTGGGTTGATGTATAAAATACACATAGAACTGCAAACCAAAATATTTTTCTGGTTTAAAAACTACTAGTCCAGAAGGCTCAATGGGTAAAGGCACTTACTGCCTAGCTTGCAACCTGAGTTTGAGTCCCAGGACTAACACAGTGGAAGGAGAGAACTGATTCCTGTAAGTTGTCCTCTGCCCCACTCAGGCATACTGTGGCATGCACAGGCCCACACACATACCTACCACATACACACATACACACGTACTCTCTCTCTCTCTCTCTCTCTCTCTCTCTCTCTCTCTATATATATATATATATATATATATATATATATAAATGTAATAAAAAATTTTAAAACAGCAGCAGGAACAACAAACTCTTTTAGTCCAGGGATGGTAATGTGACAAATCCAATATAGCAAAATGTCCACTGTAAAACCCAGAGGGTGTGCACGAATGTTTGTTATATAATTCATCTAATATATGTCTGCATGTTTTATATTTTTCAAATAAAATGCTGTAGAAATGAGCTGGATATAATACCTTGTACCTATAATTCCAACACTGGGGAGGCTGAGGCAGGAGGATCATCAGGAGCTCAAAGTCAGCCTAGGCTACAGAGTGACCTTATCTCAAAAAAAATCAAGAATGCTAGGAAAACAAAACAACCCCTATTTCCTCATTTGTTTAAAAATCTCAAAGAGAAAGAGTATTAACTGGTTTCATATATTTAAGGAACTAGTGTGCTATCAGAAAACAATAATTAATTTGATAGTTTAATTACTGTTTGAGCTCTTGCCATATATTATTTAGTAAATAAAAAGAGGAAAGTCTAGTTCCTTAAAGATTTATCTTCATATAGTCACTGCTTGAAAACAGTTATTCCAACTTTTACTTACTAGTCTTTTCTGGAAAATGGATGATAATGATAACTGGAAAACAGTTTATAGTTCATGAGCACCCCAAAGAGTATACTAAATAGTTCGATTATTTGTTTGTGTTGTAACACAGTGGAATTTTTATTAACAGTGAGTGCCTTTGGCCTCATTCTTATGGTCAGCTTGTAGCAGAGCACTCTCTGAGATAACTTAGAAGGTTTTTGAGGGGAATATAAAACATAGTTGAGATGGGGATTAGAGACAAATCATTTGTGCAGTATGACTTTGTGTACTATTTAAAGTATTTTAATGTTTGTTTATTATTTAGACCTCAAGAAGAAAACAAAGTAACATTTTATTTTAGTGGCAATTTAAAGTGACTACTTTACCAGGAATTACATTATTTATTAGTTGTTCATCAGGTTTTTACCCTTAAACAATCTAATTTAATAGTAATTATATGTTGCAAATAGAATTTTCACAGGTAAAGTAACAGATTTAGAGAAATCCAAGCTTGAATGCTGGTTCAGTTAAAGCACACAGGCTTTCAAAAATAGTCTTCCCCAGGCTTGGTGGCACACGCTTGTAATTCCAGCACTCAGGAAGCAAATCAAGACGATCACTATGTATTGAGGCCAGCCTGGTTTACAAAGAGTGTTCCAGGCCAGTCAGGGCTACGTAGCAAGATCTTGTCTCCAAAATAACAAAAACAAAATTCTCCCAAAATAAAACAACAACAAAAGCTTTAAAGGAAAAAGATTGTATTGGGTTAAAAATATTAATTTCACTTTTGGAAATGAGAGATATCACTGCCTCAATACACAGGGTCTCAGTATGTAGCCCGGATGGCCTGGAACTTGGCCTTAATTTCACAGAGATCTGCCTGCCTCTGCCTCCCAAGTGCTGGGATTAAAAGTGTGTGCCACCATATCTGGCTCAGTGCAATTCTTAATGACAATTTGTTTGATTTCGGGGTCTTATTATGTTGTCCAGGCTGGCCCCCAACACCTAGGCTCAGGTGACCCTGCTGTCTAGCCATCGGACTAGGACTATCACTGTGTGCCTCTGTGCTTAGCCTTGACAAAAGTTTTTAGAGGAAACCTATTTACCTATTGAAATCAGAACAATTACGTCCATGATGATTTTTTTAAAAATTTGTATTTTATTTTGTCTGAATGTATGTAAGTGCACCCATGTGCAATGCCCAAGAAGGTCAGAAGAGGGTGTCTGATCTCCTGGAACTGGAGTTATGGGCAGTTGTTAGCTGCCATGTGGGTGCTGGGATTTGAACCTGGGTCTTCTGCAAGAGCAGCCAGTGCTCTTGACCACCGAGCCATCTCTCTAGACCCCCAAAGATGATTTTTAACCACCTCCCCCAATGACAACATACTGAAACAGGTGTCAAAAATTTAATCTCTGGTAAAAGTTATTGGTTATTGAAAAGCACTTCTCACATAGAAAATAATTTTTAGGCTGTGACTGAGAGTGTGGAGATGGATTTAGCTAATACTGAATGAATTACAATTAAATAAAGTTATATATACATACATATATGTATGTATATATATACAGATAAGTAAGCAGAATTATACCAAACAATGAGTGCCAACTCTGCAAGGCACTATTGTTAGTTGTAGATATTCAAAGTATGTGAATATATAATTACATATAAAATATGCAATTTCTCACAGCAAAGCAGGGAGAAAGATGAGACAAGAAGCAATGGCCCACAGAATGCTCCATGTTCTCTCTAAATAGCATAGTTTTTATAAATCTGTACTTGCGAGACGCTGGTCCTTTTCTCATCACCACCCAAAAGGTGCTGGGTTAATACATTATTCAAGACTCTGTAAAGAGTGCTTAAGGTTCCTGGTGACACACACTTATAATTGAAGCATTTGGGAGATGGAGACAGGAGGATTGTGAGTCAGGTGAGGTCAGTTTAAGGTATACAGTGAGAAACTGTCAAAGTCCCAAAGTGATAGCATTCTTATAATAAGCAGTACCATTTATTGAGCATCTGCTCTAAAAAGAATGCCTATCTAAAAGAGCTACAGCTACAACCTGGGCACATTCTAATATGCCTTTAATCCCAGTACTTGGGAGGCAGAAGCAGGCCAGTCTCTGTGAGATGGAGACCACTCTGGTCTATCAAGCAAGTTCCAGCTCAACTGGTTCCTCCTCTGGAGTATGTGTAGAAACTGCTGCTTCCACCATATACATTGTGTGCTTATCAAGAGCCTGTGTGTTGCTGGGTGTGGTGAAACATGCCTTTAATCCCAGTACTTGGGAGGCAGAGGCAGGAAAATCTCTGTGAGTTCCAGGCCAGCCAAGGCTATATAGTAACACCCTGTCTCAAAAAACAAACAAACAAAAAAACTACAAGCAAGTAGAAGCTACTGGGCAAGAATATGAAGAAAACCAGCAAAGAATGATGATAAGAAAGCCAAAGGAATAAGAACAGTAGAGACCATTCAAGTACCATTTAAAATGGGACTAAAACGTATTCATTGGTCATCTTAACAGGAGCAGCAGTTTGAGAGGTAGAGGGGGACAAAAATTAGATTTCATAGGTTGAGAAGTAAATAGGAATTTTTAAAGCAAAGAGGGAGAAAATCCAGGCCATTTTCCTTCTTTCTCTCCCCTGTCTCCTTTTAGTTAGGCTACCTATCCATCTTATAATTGAACACAACTGTTTCACTATTTTATTTTCATATTTTTGTGATGCTGGGAATTAAACCCAAGGTAGTTAGACAAGTTCTCTACCACCAATTTATACCCCTAAGTCTTACAGGCTGTCCTTTTGAGAAATCAAAATAAAATTTAAGTTTGAGGTAAAAGTAGTATGGTTGAAGGGTGATGTGAAATTATGTTTTAATCTTTTTTTTTTAGTATGATAAAGACATGATCATGTTTATAAGATGATGGAAATAAGCCAACCAAGAGATGTAAAATGTATAGTTAAACCAATGACAATGCAGCACAGGGTCATAATAATTGATCCTGAGCTGCAATCGTTTATCAGTGCCAGCACCTTGTACATGCTAGGCAAGCACTCTACCACCGAGCTATATTCCCAACCCTACATATTAA
Source organism: Eospalax fontanierii (assembly GCA_035773235.1). NCBI lineage: Eukaryota > Metazoa > Chordata > Mammalia > Rodentia > Spalacidae > Eospalax > Eospalax fontanierii. Next base: position 52,010,065 of record CM069531.1, on the reverse strand, counting down.
ATTTAAATTTATATAATATTTAAAAGTATAAACTTCACAAAGCAGGAATACTTTCACTAAAGGTATAGATGCTAGTAAACCATTAGAATGTTTTATAGGATCAAACCTTTCTAAAAGGTGTTAATAGAATGGAGTTTTAAAGCTCCATATTAAGATATTGCAAAAGCCATTTTCCATAAATTGTTAGAGACAGACAAATGTAATTCTGTGTTTTAAATAATAACTGAATAGCTCATTATTGACATACTTGTCATATGAAGGGGACTATAAGGTTCTTCCTTCTTCTTTCCTTGGAGTAGATATACAATCATAGATAAGAGAGTTAAAATAACAGTTAACCTGCTTGCTTGACAACTACAGGCAATTTTGTAGTTTATGTTATTATTGTCATGCAGAGAAATCCCGATATTCTCCATTCCAGGCCAGTTCCCAAAATCCCACAGAGTATTGCTACCTGAACACAACATGGAACTTAAACACACCCCCAAACTAACTACAGCATGCAACAAAGGGACGGATGGAGAGGAAGGGATGATCCAATACATGAACTTTACATGATGTAATTATATGGATACTATAAACATTGAGTTCATATTTTTAAAAAATTAATAACCATTTCTTCTCTTCTATCTTAGATAAGCTTTCAATCTAAAATGCCATATATGAACCTCCTATTAGCATAAAATTTTATGTATAATTACTTTTATTCTTTCCAAATATGTATTTTTTAATCTTCAGCAGCAGAGATTTTACTTACTATTTTATTTTACATATATGAGTGTTTACCTGCATATATGTATATGTATCAAATGTATGCCTGGTGCCCACAGAGGCCAGAAAAGGGCATTAAATCCTCTGGGGCTCGAGTTACAGATGGTTGTGAACCTTCATTTGGGTGCTGGAACCAAACCTGGGTCTTCTGCTGGAGCAGCAAATGCTCTTAACCACTAAGCTTTCTCTCTAGCTCCTCACCATTTAACTATTAAAGGTGATTTCAATGAGTATATGGTTTAGCTCTTAAGATGACAGATAGTTAAAGCAGAACAGGAAAAGATTGGCCTGCCACAAATATTTAAGTAACTGAAATGAGTTCTAATCTTACTAGTTAATTTTTAAAAAGATTTTTCCATGGCTAGAGAGATGGCTCAGCAGTAAAGAGCACTGGTTGTTTTTACAGAAGACCCGGGTTCAAATCCCAGCACCCACATAGCAGCTAACACCTGTCCGACATCTGATGCCCTCTTCTGTCCTTCTGTCTTCTGTGGGTACTTCATGACATGGGTGCCCTTATACACATGCAGGTATAACACTCATACACATAAAATAAAATAAATTGTAAAAAACATTTTTTCAAAATATTTTAACTATGTGTATATGTGTGTGTGTCTTTGTGTGGGTATGTGCATGTGAGTGCAGTCACTTGCAGAGGCTAGAGGCTTAGGATAGCCCTGGAACTGGAGTTACAGGTGGTTCTGAGCTGCTTGACATGGGTACTGGGAAATAAACTTGGGTCCTCTTCAAGAGCAATGCTCTTAATCCTCTAGATCTTTAAAAAATATTTAACTTTTAATGATGTGCATATATGGTGTGTGTGAGCATGGGCCTGAGTACATAAATGCAGAAACCCACAAGGACAGAAAAGGGGACCAGATCCCCTGGAGCTGCAGTTACAGGTGGTTATGAGCTTCCTGGTATGGGTGCTGGAACTGAACTTGAATATTCTGCAAGAGTTCTTAACTGCCAAGTCATCTCTCCAGCTCCTACCTTTTCTTTTTTAAATGAAAAAGTAGATCATTATCATTGTGAAGGTTTCTGAAATATGCAAAGATTTGTTTGTTATTTGTTTATTTGTTTAAGTTTATTTGTTTATAAATTTATCCCAGTTTGAAAGAACTCCATTTATTACAAAAAGGAGTAATATGGGGCCAGTGAGTGTTTGCCATGCAAGACTGATGATCTGAGTTTGATCCTTGGAACCCACATAAAAGTGAAGGAGAAAACAGACTCCACAAAATTATCTTCTGACTTCCACATGGGTACCATGGTATGTGTACTCCCCAGCATACATATAAGAATAAAATTTCAAGGTTTATTTTTATTTATGTGTCTGTGCATTGTGTGAATTAATGCCACATATGTAGGTATCTACAGAGTCTAAAAGAGGGTGTCAGATTCTTTGGAACTGGAGTTATGGGCAGTTGTGAGTTGGTGCACATTGGTACTAGAAACCAAACTCTAGTTCTCTGGAAGAGCAGAACATGCTCTTAACCACTGAGCCATCTCTCCAGCTCCATAATATTTTGGAAAATGAATAATACTAACAGGTACTGGCTGATGTATTACAATAATAGCTTTATAGCTCTCCTTATAAAAGATAATTGTTCTTATGCAGTTGAGGCAAGGGGTTCAAAGAGATTAAAAATTTATTTGCCTGAAGCCTGAAAATAGATGAGAAGTTACTGACCTGCCTTGTAGGTGCCCAAACTCAAGGATATACTCATGAACAGGAGAGAGACTGTCTACCCTAACAGCTCTAAGTGATAAGAACAAACCAGAAGTGTAGGATAACAGTGTTGGAAGTGCTGAGAAATGGAAGCATTGAGGTCTGTATCAGCAGAAGAGAAGTTTACCACTGAGGAGTGAAGGCTAGAGGAAGTGCAAGTGGCTTACAAGCAGCTTATATGTTTCAAAGAGTTTCTAAACTTTCTGACCTTTTTTTGGTGTTTTAACAGAACAGCTGTTTTAGGGTTGGGTTAGGTAACTGATAACAGGTCCCTTTTTTCTCTCTCCAAATGACTGCTTGACTGTGGGAAATTCCCAGTGAAAAATGAACACTGGAACAGTCTGCCAGTTCTGTTTATTAATATATTTCTCTGCCTCAGGACAGTGGAACAGGAGTGAGTAACAGATGCAAGCACATGAATCTTTGGGTAATAAATATTCATTGAATGAATGAGTCATAATCAGTACTTTAAACAAAGCCTTTTAAACGGCATCCAGTCTTTACGATTTTAGGTAATAACTCAGGTTAATACAGATTTGGCCTACTGATCCAGAAACAGGAAGCTTTCATTTCTAATTCAATACTAGATTTGTATTTATGTAATACTTTAGAATCTGCAGTTTCATAATTTATTTTCTTGTTTTTCCTTACTAAATGGTCTTAACAGTATATAAAATAAGGAGTATCAGTCATTGCTATAGAAACTGGGCTGTGAGTTTGTGTAAGTGGAAAAGAATTTAGATAGTAAAAGTACCATGATCATCTATCTTTGCCTTGGTGTTTGGTGCTTGATATTTGCTAAGGCTTCCCTATATTTAATTTAACCTTACAGCAATCCTAGATGTTATTCTCATTTTACAAATGAAGAGCATGGGACTTAGCATAGTTTGAGGTCAGACAGAATTATAATCAGGTCTTCTTGCTCACAGTTCATTGGTCTTTCCTTTACACTGCTTATGTCTGTATAATGATTACACTGCTGCATATGCAGACTTCCTGTGACAACTTCTCTGTATACATAAAAAGGAAATCAGCACTCTATTGAGTCCTGTCTACTTAGATAGGAAGAGTAAAACAGAACTGAATTTTTATCCACAGATATACTATTACAATGAAGATTTTTAAATGAGGTCCTATTTTTTATCATTATACAGTATGAAAGAAAATATATAACTAGGTGTTAAGAGAGATGGCTCAGTGGTCAAGAGCACTGGCTGCTCTTGCAGAAGGCCTGGGTTCAATTCTCAGCACCCACATGGTGGCTAACAACCGTCTGTAACTCCAGTTCCAGGGGACTCTAATGCCCTCTTCTGACCTCTGCAGGCACTGTATAATACAAGTACATTTACATACATCACAGGCAATATACTTGTACACATAAAATAAGAAAATATATAACCAGACTTTACACATACTTTCTGCTTAACTGTAACTTAAAGAATAGATGCTGCTCTAGGACAAATTTTCACTTTTATCTGGTAAATCTTTTGTTTTTCAGAAATCCTGTTTTCTATAGACCTGATGAAAATATGGCAAACATTTTGACTTTTTAAGAAAGACCAAAATACTGGTGGTCTACATAATGAGTTCCAGGCCAGCTGCGGGTACAGGGCGACAATGTCTCAAAAAGACACACACACACACAACCAAAATTTATACAAAGAATATTAACATTCAACATCTTAGCTTTATTAAGTGTTATTCAATTTCATCTTGTGAAAATTCTCCATCAGATGACTTACTATCTATTTATCTATCTATCCATCCAGCCAGCCAGCCACCAACCACCAAAATGAAATACAAAAAGTTAATCTAGTCATGAATTACCTTTAGCGCTATGATACTAAATAAACTCTTTTAGTTTTGATTCATAAATTCATCATTCACTCATTTAATAATTTAACAATTAGGTGATTCATGTCTATTAATTGACAGAGTTCCTGTCAAGGTTTCCTGGAGCATTGCTCCTCCCTGACCCTGAAGCTTGAAGGCTAGTTCAGCACTGAGAAGTACTATTGATGAACTCTGTCACACTGAGGCTGGGAGCAATCTATATAAGTAATGGATAGGTTCTGGAAACTGATCATGATCTTAAGTTCTGCTAGGCATTTACTCTCCCTTAACAGTTTCTGAAGCATTTGAAAGCTTTTTATAGATTATGTTTAAAATTAAAACCAGAGTTATCCCTTTTCATGTAGTGTGAAAATAAAGAAATTACTGAGGACTCTCATTTACTGTGACATAATGTTTACTGTGTCACTTTGTCTAGGATGAAACACCAGTGAGTATGCTTTTCCTAAGAGAGCCAACCAGTTCTTAAAATCTTTCTCATAAGTTGGACATTATGGCACATAGTTTTAATACCAGCACTCAGGAGGCAGAGATAGGTGTATCTCTCTAAGTTTGAGGCCAGCCTGGTCTATATAGAAAGTTTCAGGTCAGTCAGGATTATACAAGTGAGACTGTATATTTAAAAATATATATATTACAGTTTTATTTATTTTGTATGCATATCACAGTGCACAGTTGGAAGAGGACAACTTGTGGAAGTTGGTTCTCTCTTTATACTATATGGATCCTAGGGATTGAACTTAGGTTGTAACCCTTGGCAGCAAAGTGTCTTTAAATGCTGAGCCATTCTTATCCCCCAACCCCCTCCACCCATAATTTTACCACTTTAGGAGGCTGCTCCACTCTATAGTCTTTAGCTCAAAATAATCCCCAAAATATTCAACAAAGGCTATGGCCATAAACAGCCAAACAAAAGAGATTTTCCAGGTCCACTTCTGGGATGAACACTACAGTCAGCAAAAGTTAACAATGAAAGTTTATTCTCATGTAGTTTATTTCACTTTCAGAATCATGTTTGCCTACCAGCCATATGAAGCAGAATCCCTCCACTAGAAAGCAAGTGAGACACGGACGGCTGGGGAATTGGGGCCTTTATCCTTTTTTTCACAGTGCAAAACATTTGTACATTCCATAATTCAGTTTTCATTGAAAAGTGGAAAGGGGTTAAACTCATATCTTTTCCCTAGTGGAGGTGGAGACACTGGGAAGGGGAACAGTATAATCACAATAGAGGAAATAGTTCCTTTTAGGAGGTGGGAAATGGCTGACAATCAAGAATTCTATATGGAGTGGCACCTGCTCATAGTTCCAGCGATTGAGAAGCTAATGCAAGAGAGTGCCTTTAGCCATGAAGTTCAAGGCCAGCCTGAGTTAGCATAGTGAGGCACTAAGGTCCTGTCTGTTTAAAAGGGAAAAACAAAATTCTTGAACACTTGAAGGAATACTGCTGCTACCTATTGTCCCCTCACTCCTGGTGAACTGGACAGACTGCAAGCAGGGGCCTTTCTGAAACACCCTACACATAGAGTCTCAAGACCAACCAGTAGCTGATTGTGAAAAGAACCCTTTATAATGAAATTCAAATTTCTCTATAAAATTCATATTTTCTAAAGATAAAGGTTGATAATTGGAAGATTGTCTTTCTTTTCTTACCCTAAGTAGAATGAATAGAGAGAAGTTCATGAAGTTTCTCATTAATTTGACCTACTACACATTACCTTATTAAGTTTTCATTTATCTGTCTGTCTGTCCATCTGTTTATTTGGAGGGGTATCACAACATGCATGTGGGAATCAGGTATCTCCTTCATCATCTGGGTCCCAGGGATCAAACTTAGCTCATCTGATTTGGTGGTAGGCACCTTTGCTGAGATATTTTACTGGCCTCCTTATTAAGTTTTCTTTGAGTAACATGTTATAGGTAGGTAAAGTCTGAGTCTTTAAACAAGAAGGTCTAGTGGTTAAAGATGTAGAAAGCATTTCCTTATAAGAAGTAATTAGATGCTGTAAGCTAGAAAGTATAATAATTAAGTCACCAGTAGTAACAACAATGAATTCTCAGTTTTAGCCACAATCACGAACGTTTCTGTACTTTTTGTTATTGTTTGTTTTGTGGTGCTGGAGATCAAGCTCAAGACCTTGTACATGCTGGGTAAGCACTCATCCACTATGCCATACCCCCAGCCCAAAGTTAATCCTTTAAAAAAGAGGAGGTCTGAAAAGGAGGTAAAGTCATGGCTGCTTCCATCATGCTCAGTGCGTCACTGGAAGCCTATTTATTTCTCTAGGCACACATTTAACAGTCAGCATTCTCTTCTTTAGCGCTGTGGGCTACAGTTTCTTATGTTAGTACCTGTCTACCTCACCAAGATCAAAAACCCACAATGTGGGACTCAGAGATTTTGAAATATGTAATTTCTACAAACAACGGCCTGGGTAATGGGAGAATCCACTACATGTAGCAAATACCAGATAACAGAAGATCTTGGAATTATTCTTCCAAAGAAAAAGTACTTTAATGAAATGAAAATTGTTACTGCTGCCAAATAACTAACAAAAGAGCCTTTAAAACTTATATATGTGTATACATATATAAAACACAATAATAATAATTTGGAACTGTCCTTTAGTACTTTTGATAGGGTATTTACTATTCAGTTCCCTTTTCAAGCCACATTTGAACCTACAAACTGATGAGTTCAGGCAAGTCAAATGAAAACACTCAATGCTGATTTATTTTGTGGCAATTGATGGAGAATGCCAAAATGATCTTCAGGGGCAAAATACACAAAAAGTAACCTTTCTTAAGGAACATTTGATTGTAAGAAAGTTTCTTTGCCTTGAGACAGACTAAAACAATTAAATTTAGAAACAGCCTGAAAAGAATACTAAACATAATTAGACTAGAAAATTATGAGTTTTTTAAAAATGGGTGCTACTAGGTTTTTATTTACTAGGTTTTTATTTTTTATTTGTATAAGTGATCCTTTCCTTATAAGTAGAGGCTTGTAAAAGTTCTCTTCAGGCCATATTAATGAATTATTAATAGCAACTTTAAAACAGGTCTTTATAGTCCTTACTGGTTTGACAGTTTAGTGATCTGAATTAGAGAATAGAGTTTCATTGCTTTATCATTATGCAATTCTTTTGAAAGAACATTTATTCCAGTGGATGCTAAGACAATCTTTAAATTGGACCTAATAGGAAATTTAAGAATGCTTTGAGATTCTTTTTTAATTCTAATGGGAATAAGGTTATAATGCTTCTGGTTACATCTTTATTGGGTACCTACCTCTTAGCATTATGCAAATTAAGATTTCACTGCCAGATCTTCTTTTAAAAAGTGAGAAACTAAGCTTTAAGCCAAAATTTATGTGATAGTCAAGATAGGAACAAGGATGCCAAAACATGTTACCAACGAAAAGGAACTACTTTTAAGTCACAGTTCTAAGAGGTAACAAAAACCTAGTGTCATTTTCTTTCTTTTTCTTTAGCATATGCTAATTGTACAAAACAACTGGTTCCATGGCTACCTTTTCATACACGTATATAACTTACTTGATCGTATTTACCCCCCCATTACACTCTCTCATTCCCTGCTCCCCACTGTTTTTACTCCTCCTCATCTCAAATAGTCCCTATTCTACTTTAATGTCTTATTTTTAAACTCTAAATTCTACATATAAAAGAAAACATGAGACATTAGTCTTTGTGAGTCTAGCTTATTTGGCATAATACATGGCTATCCAGTTCCATTCATTTCCTGTAAATGAGATACATTCATTCTCTATGGCTAAATAAAATCCATTGTAAAATACCTGATACTCATTAAGGAACATTTCCTTTAGCTCGTTTTTTTTTTTATACAATAAGCATTTGCATTACATCCATTTTATTATATCATTTAGAAGGGCTCATCACACCACACATTTAAATGACTAGGACTTACCAGGGATCTTTCTTTTGGGACAACTATTTTTTTTTTCTTTAATGAGTTCTCATTACAGCATATGCTGGCCTCAAATTAGCTATTTAGCCAAGGATGACCTTGAACTTCTGCCTACTTGCTAAATGCTGGAATCACAGGTGTAGACCAGTAACGCCTGGTTAATGCAGTCTGCTGTACCAGCTGAGCTATATTTCCAGTCCCCAAGATAGTTTTTAGAGACTTGGTAAAAACTGAGCCAAAATTGGCTTTCTGTAGCTTTAAAAATATATTTCATTAATTTTTTTAATATCTTATTTTACATGTATGTATTTCCTGCATGTACTTAAGTGCACCCATTTATTTATTTTTAAATAATATTTATCTCTTTATGTTTGTTTTTGAGATAAGGTCTTGTTGTGAAGCTCAGGTTGGCCTCAAACTCCATCCTTCAATTTCAGCCTCTTGAGTACTGAGATTTACAGTTAGAATAATCTCATCTCAAGGAATTCTTAGAAAAAAAAAAACTAATCTAGAAAAACAAAACAAAGAAGATTCATGGAAAAAAAACATAACTACATAAATGGCGTAAGATTAAATGAATAAACATACCTTCTGGGCTGGGACCGGCACTCCTCCTCCCCACTGTCAGCCTCCTGTACAAGTAGAAAATGAATAGAAAGAATTAAAAACTGGAATATCATGTTATAATGTAACCAATGGAATTTTACTAAGCTTTTTATATAAGGATAACTCATTCATGTGGTTCTACATACAAACTAAATTTTCTTCATAACAGAAAATTTCTATCAAATCAAGAAATTGAGAGGTCTAGAACTTATTTCTGGAAGAAACAACTACAGTTTACAAAAACACTTCACTGACAATGAAGTGCTATTCACTAAAAGAATTACCTCTGAAAACTGAATGTATTACTTATGTATTATTATGCTATTTTAAAATGCATTTATAATATCACCAACAAATGTCATCAAAATGACCTATAATTCTGATCAATAAAGAGCAACCTAAACAGTAAGCCCCATTTCCTTCCCAGTGCTCATGGAAACTCACCAGCACCACTCACATAATGGCTCCCACTTACTTAGCACTTACAATGTGCCAGGCACTGTACACAACAGTTTAAGTACATTATCTTAACTAATTTCTTTAAAATTCAAAGGGTTTAATGCGACTATATTCATCACTCATTATAACACATAATAGGATAAATGAATGTAATAAAATCATTGAATCAGGACTGGTGAGATGACTCAATGGGTAAAGTCCCTTGCCCTTAAGCTTGAGAACCTGAGTTTGATCCCAGAACCCACATGGAAGGAGGAGAGCTGACTCCTGCAAGTTGATCCGACCTTCATATGTGTGGCATGGCATGTGTGCACAAACACATATATACACACACAGTAAATACATATATATAACAAAAACATTGCATCATAGTAAAACTACTTTTAGTGACTTAAACTCAATAAATACTTAATAGAAACTAAAATTTACAAAAGGGAAATAAGTTGTCCAAGGAAAATCATATGGTGATGCTATAATTAAACCTTTTACCTTACTGAAAGCCATACTATTTACACCATGAGGCTTCTTTCTTTACACTTTTTCGGGCTTTTTGTATTTGTTCTGCTATCATTTTTGCCCAATTGGTATACACAGGAGCAGGAGGAGAAAAGAATCTCAAACATGCACTATCTACCATTGAGCTGCCTACATTTTCTAGTTTAGGCAGCCATTCCCATTTACCTCTGTACCACTCTGGGCAGCCCTCTACTCCTGGGCAGCCGTAGCCAGCTCTTTTCTGTTTGTTTGTTTTGAGATAAGAGTCTCTCAGTAGTTCCAGCAGGCCTAGAACTCACTATGTAGATCAGGCTAGCTTCAATCACACAGAGATCCATGAGTGCTGGGACTAAAGGTATATGGCTCCATGCCTGGCCCATATAATTTTTAATACTGATGTTAAGCATGTTTGCTACTTCTAATGGAAGAACATGCAAAGATTCTACAAGAAGGAGTACAGGAACAAGGTGTCATAGTGCATGATAATCTTTGCTGTAGAAGCAATGTTAGGTTCAGAGGATATGCCCATAGGAGGTCTATTGAATTAATACCCAGAACCTGAAAAGTTTATAAAATGAAAGTAAAAAGATACAGACAAGGGCCTGGGAGATGGCTTAGTCTGTAGAGTGCCTGTGGAACAAGGATAAGAACTTGCATTCAGGTCCTCAGCACCTATGTAAAAGTTGTGCATGGTGGCATATCTTTAGTCCTAGCGCTGGGGGTGGGAGAAAGGATGATCCTCAGACCCTGCTGGCCAGTCTAGCTAATCAGTGAACTTCAGGTTAAGTGAGGAACCCTGTCTCAAAAAATAAGGAGAACTGGGTATGGTGGTACATGCCTTTAATCCCAGGTAGGGGCAGGAGGATCTCTGTGAGATTAAGGCCAGCCTGGTCTTCATGGTGAGTTCCAGGCGAGCCAGGGCTACTGTGAAACCTTGTCTCAAAAAAAAAAAAGAAAAATTAATAAGGTGAAGAGGACAGTATCACCCTCTGGACTACGTATACACATACACACAAGTGCACATGGACTTGCATGCACACACAGAAGATTCAGATAAGCAAATGTAAATGTTAGATTTTTGTGCCCAAAGAACATGTAATAATGTACTAATTTTTGATAGAAAAATTATAGAAAAAGAATAAAGACAATGGTTGCCTCTGGGTATGGATGAGGCCATATATTTACTGGGAAGGGACATAAAAAATGATTTCTTAGGATGTCATTTAATAAAGTGCTTCATTACTGTTATTACTAGATATCAAATTCTGATGTATTCCTCTCAAAATATTTTTACTGCATGATATGTTATATAATGAAGAATATTTTAACATATTTAAATTATGAAGTAGTAAAAAGAGCTAGAATAGTATCCAATACCTTGCTTCTTGAGGGCTTATTTAGTTCCCATTCTTGTCTTATTCATGATATAACTATTATGCCAAAGCTTGTAATTTTCACTCCATTTTATTGTAAAAATATTTCAAATATCTAAAAAAGTTGGTAGGCCTTAAGGTAAACCTGTATATCTACCATTTAGATTCGACCATTACTATTTTCTGCACCTGTTTTCTCACGTATCTTTTCACTCTATCACCTATCAATGTAAGCTTTTTTTTCTTTTCACTTTTATTGAGAGATAAGGTCTTGCTCTGTAGTTCAGGCTGACCTAGAAGACTCAGAAATTCTCCTGCTTCAGCCTCCCAAGTGCTGAGGTTGCAGATGTGAGCCACTATACCTGACAATCCATCTTATTTGGGGGATGCATTTCAACATAAATTACTTATGCTTACTCTTAATTAGTTAGAATTCAATATTTCAGTATGCTTGTTCTTAATTAGTTAGAATTCAATATTTCCTTATAGTTCTTTTTCCCTTTAAAGTAAAACGTACACAAATCCCAAGTGTATAAGCCAATGAATTTTTTAAAAGAGACAGTCTCGTTATATAGTGCAAGATTGGCTTTGAACCTGCCATCCTCCTGTTTGAGTCTCTGAGAGCTGGATTAAAGACATGTGCCACCATGACCCGGGTTCAATTCCCAGCACCCACATGGTGGCTCACAACTGTAATTTCTTCTTAGGGTCAAGCATTGTGCCCAATTTTTCTTCACCCTAACTGTTTAGCACAATGCATTAAATGTACAGATGGGGAACAAAATTGGTCCTTATGCTTGGGTAGCTCCCATTTTATGGGTGAGACAACTCCATAAAACAGAAATTTTAAATTGTATCACTTGGGCTACAGCAAAGGGATGTACATAGCATTCATGAAGCCACAGAAGAAAAAATAACCAACTGTGGGGTTGAGAAATGCTTCACTCAAGTCAACTTTTAGGCTGGGCTTGAACCAGAGGGTTTTTGTCAGAACGGAAGGAAGAGGAAGGTTGTTTCAGACAGAGGCACAAGAAGCAGAAAAAGGAAAAGTGAAACAATTTAGTAAGCTTGGGGAACAATGAGCAGCTGTGAATTGCTGGACAAAGGTACAGATTGGGGGTTAAGGCTATTAAGCAGTACTGCTGTTATGAGTCTATAATGGTAGGTATCCTAAGATAACAGTTCTACGGTCAAAAAAGGGTGTGGATTATCTATTAACTAGATTCCAGATTATGTATCATTTATCCCCATCCTTGGAAATAAACTAACAGTGGGAGGTGTCTGTCAGACAGTAGGAAAAACCTCTAGTAGTCTTTCTAAAAGGAGGTGTGCACTTTGAAACAGAAAGGTAATGCTGTGCTTCTGGTTTTTTAATGTAACAGATATAAAACACCTAACTTTGAGGAGGATGGAAAGGCACTGTAATGGCTGTTAACTTGACAGATTGAAAAATGTCTAGGATGGGTAATATGTACCTATATGTAGAGGGTATTTTTGGTAAGGAGTAAGATGTGGCATAATGAGGGGATGAGGTAGGAAAATCTGCTCTGAATGTTGGCAGCATCTTACAACTGGCAGTCCAGGTAAAAACGGAAGTCAGAGGTAAGTAACAAGTGCTGGCCTACAAGCCCCTTGCTTTTGAGTAATCGTACCTATACTTACTGCCATTTACTGACATCAAACTCTAGCTTCTTCAGTCTTTCAGTATAGATTCAACACCAATGACTCTGAGACCAGAGCGCTACCAGGTTTTCAGCACTGGGTTGGAACTGCTGAGTTTTCCTACCTTCTGGACTGGGAACCTGGTTCTCTGCCACTCCGGTATGCAGACAGGTTTTGTTAGCTTACTTAGCCCCTAGCTGAGTAAGCCAATACAATAAATTCCATAATGGTGTATTCATTCTGTCTCTGTCTCTGTCTGTCTCTGTCTCTCTCTGTGTTCTTTTCCTCTACAAAACTCTGCTTAATACAGCAACCATTTCTAATATTTGGCTTACTTGTTAGAGAAAACATTATTTCCTAGAAACAAAGAAAATGGGAGTGAAACCAGTTGTTTGGGTTATTAATTGCTTTATAACAAGTGACTATTACTTTCCATTATTTTGTGGGCCAAGAATTCAAGAAATACTTAGCTAGGTGACTGATTCTTCCATTTTCCTTGTTAATGCTAGAATTCATTCAGTACTATTCACTCAGTGCTGTTGTCTACAAGATAGGCTGGAATTGAGGATCCAAGCAGCTTTGCTCTCATGACTGATGTCTTGATGTGAACTGATTGGCGATGTCAACTTGGGAACCTAAATGTGATCTCTGATATGTCTTGAGCCTCCTCAAAGCACAGTAGCCTCAGGGGTTCCTTGCACAGTGCCTCAGGGCTCCAAAACGGGGCTAGAGTCAGAACTGGTATAGAATCGTTTGTGCAACACTTTACATTAGTATTAAAGAAGGCCAGCCCAGATTCTGGGGGAGAGAATTGTATTCCTCTTCTCAGGGAAGAGGCAGCAAAGAACTTGCAGTCATCTTTAGTTGCTCTACGAACTCTGAGAACGATCTAGTTGAACATGTAGGCAAAATGAACAGGATAGAAAACAGGTAGTTAATAATAGTTAATGAAGCAGCATTTTCTAAAGGTTAGGCATATATATATATATATATATATATATATATATATACACACACACACACACATATATACATATATATATTCAGGAAGGTAAAAAAAACTGTCAGGTTAGTGCAAAATGGACTGAAGACTACATAGACAATTTAATAGATGTAATGTCTATAAGCAAGTATATTCCTTATTTGGAAGGCTAGGGGTGAAAAAGGGCTTACAAGAAGGGAAGTCTCAGCACATAGTACGGACAATGATCAGAATGAATAACACTATGTGAGTTTTGTCTTAAAAGGTTGGAAAAACAACATTAAAAGATCCATGGTACCCACATCCTTGGATCCCATCAAATAACAGTTCCAATAGAATCTGACTTTGTTTTAAAGTCTAATTTAGATCAGAATGTAAGCTATTAGGTGGGATTAGGAGCCAAAGCAGAAGTTCAGCTGAATTACATTTTATAGGGATATAACATGTACTACAGGAAAAAATAAGGAAGACAAAGTATGTAATATTTCCAATTGAAATCAAAGTGATACTAGGTCCCACTATGACAGGGTTTAAGAAACTCTTAAAAACTTTCTTGACTACCATGCAAATCTTGTAAGAGAACCACTATTTATCAAGTATTTTTTGAGTTTTTTTCTCTCTCTCTCTTTCTCTCTCTGTATGTATGTAAGTATGTATGTATGTATGCAGATACGTGTGGAAGCCAGAAGAAGGTGCTGGAGCCCTTGGAGCTAGAGTTATAGGTGGTTGTGAGTCTTCTGACATGGGTACTGGGAACTGAACTCAGGTCTTCTGCAAGCTCAGCAAATGCTCTTAACTGAGTCATCTCTCTAGCTCATGTATTTTCTTTAAACTCCATATAAAGTACAAATATGGCATAGTATTGTGGTATACACCTATAATCCCAGTACTACCTGGGAGACAGATAGGAGGAGCCTAATTTCAAGGCCAGTGTGGGTTACAGTAGCGTTTCAGCCTAGCCTGAGCAACAACATAGTGAGACTTTGTCTTGATGAAACAAGGGCTAGAATACCTCAGTGGTAGAGTGCCTGCCTAATATACCAAACACCCTGGGTTCAATCTCTAGCACTGCAAAAAAGCAAACAAAGCAACCAAATGAGCTACTTGCTCAGAGATGAGAAAGACTGATTCAAGTTTTGTTGAAACAGCTGTGATTCTGAAAAATAAAATGTCCTTGGTCAACAGCTTCTTGAAAAGACATTAGTCTAGTTTAATGCTCAGTGGAAACTCTGAGTTATGGATGAAGAGCTAACATTAGATATCTTTTGTCTATAATCCTTATTCTACTTAGAAATTACTTAATGTGAGTTGGAGAGATGGGGCGGCTGTTAAAAGCTAAGGCTAACAACCAAAACGTGAAGAATTACTTAATGTCTACAGCTTCACTCATCCATTTGTGGTAATTTCTGTGCAGCTGTAATACTGTCTTTCATATCACTGGAGATTTAGTTCCTTGAATTTATTTATTTGTTAAAACTCTATTATCATGGTGTGTGTGTGTGTGTGTGTGTGTGTGTGTGTGTGTGTGTGTGTGTGTGTGTGTTTAAGTCACAGGACAACTCTGTGAAGTCAGTTCTCTCTTTCCACCTTCTCATGGGTTCCAGGGATCTAACTAAGATGGTCAGGCTTGTGCAGCAAGCACTTTAACCCTCTAAGTTAGTTGGATTTAAAAAGAAACAAGAAAAATAAAATAAAAATAAAAATAAAATAAAAAGCAACAAGACATCTGGACTAGTGGGATGGCTCAGAAGGTAAAGGTATTCTGGTGACCTGAGTTCAATCTCCACGACCCATATAAAGATAGAGATAACTGACTTCACAAAGTTGTCCTCTGACTTCCACAGGCAGAGGAACTCCCCCCAACGTATCATGCAAACACAGTAATAAATAACTAAATAAACTAGTACTGCCAAACCTGACTGACAAGCTGAGTTCAGTCCTCTAAGATCTACATGGCAGAAGTAAAAAACCAACTCACTTCACTGTATTTTGTGTCATGTGTACACACACACACACACACACACACACACACACACACACACACACACACACTGTACCGAGTCCATTTAGTGAAGTGGTACTCATGTGTTCCTGTGTTTAGAACTGTCCATTTGTGATTAGATAACCTCTCTCCTGTAGAAAACATATTCTCCCTCCCTCAGCATCCATTAATTGCCTATAGCTCTTCATCTTGAAGTGAGACCCCATATATTTCTATCCCTGCCTGTCCTGGTCCACTTTAGCATGTTAGTTAGAATTGTATTATGCAGATCTCATTAGACTACAGTAGTGTGAAGATTTCATGGGTACAGCTTCCCTATCTTGTCTGGAATATATTAACTAACATCAGGTCTCTTGACCCTCTAACTCCAACATTCTTTCTGCCTCTTCTTTTGAGATGTTCCCTGAACCTTAAATGTAGAGGTTACATTTTATATGTGTCCCTTAGGGTTGGACACCTCAAAAAGTCATTGTTCCCAGCATGTGACCAGTTGTGGAGCTTTGTAATCCTCTCCATTTGTTGCAAAAAGTAGCTACTTTGATAAGTTTCCCTTTACAGACTTAAGTCCTGAAGGGCAAGAATATGTTATTTCAGTTTAAGGCATTATAACCAGTAAATGGCAAAATGAGGAATGAGGAATAAGCTTTAGGCTCATTTTATTATGCCATGTATTTTATTCCCAGTAAGTTATCAGTCATATACTTAGCAGGTCAATCCATAAAGGACTGTTTAAATACAGGCAGAGAGCAAGTATCATAAGATGATAGGACTGCTTCTGTGCCATTATCTGGTTCACAATAATGTAAAGTCTTTTCATGACTGTTATCTCATTTGAACCTCCCTGCAATAGATGCCATGGAGGTATGATTAATTCAGATGATGAAACTGTTTCATGAAGTGAGATAATTTGTTCAAAGTTACCTAAGGAAAAGCAGCAGTATTAGTTTTTTTGTCTGAGAATGTCTTCTGACAGAACAAACTGTTCCTTTTGCATTAAAGGAGCACTCAGGGTTCCCTGCTAGGGGTCTGATCTGAAGACTCTCTGGGTTGTCCAGATTCAGTTTGCTTTTACTCAAGTGAAATTCTAGATAACACTCTTTATAAGTGTACATATGGGCCACTTTCTTTATTGTAGCCTGAGCTCTCAATATGGTCATATGATCTTTTTTTCTTTTTTAGCCAAGACACACTGGTACAGATATACTAATTGTTAAAATGTTGAAATATTTCTATCTGTGTGGTAAACAGTGGCTTCCTAGACCCCCTTTGAACTTTTAAAAAATGTATTTTAATCAACTAATTTTATTTTATTATATATATGAGTGTTATGGCTGCATGTATGCAAGTGCATCCATGTCATGCAGTGCCAAGGGAGGATGGAAGAGGGCATTGTATCACCTGGAACTGGAGTTACAGACAGTTGTTAGCCACCACCTGGGTGCTGAGATTCAAACACAGGTCTTCGGTGAGAGCAGCCAGTGCTCTTAACTCTTGAGCCAACTCTCCAGTCCCCTCTGAATGTTTAGTATCCAAAAATAAGCAGGTTAATGTCTGGCACTAAAAGACTTCAGATTCTGTTCTGCCTGCTCAAACTGGTTGATTGTGTCACAGGAACAAAATATTTTGAATGTCTTCCTCTATATCTATAGTCATGTCTTTTCTTCACTCTAATCTTTTTGTCTGGTTTATTTATTTTGGTTTTATCATGGGAGAATTGTCCCAGGTCCTCATACATGCTAAGCACATGCTCTGTCACTTCTACTCTGTCACAATTACACCCTCATCTGTTCTCTAAAGTTTCATTTAAACTTTCTGGCTGTAGTGCTGCCAGTCCTCTGCAAAGTACAAATGTATGGCACGAGAAGTACAAGTCACAGGAATTCAGAAAAGCTGTCACTGTTTGTACAGCATTCATGAGACAGTGGGCCTTAAGTACACTCTTGAAAATCTTGACAGTCTGACAAGGCATTTGAGATATAAGAAAAAGGAGAGAACAGCAGAAATACAGTTGATAGCTTGGGGGTATTAGTGAGCCAAATAGTGAGTTAAAACTAGAGCTTGCTTTGAAGTAGACTCCAAATGATAAAACTGGGGGATTCAGCTCTGAACTTGATCCTCAGATGGGGGATCCATTAAGGTATTTATCAGTTAATATCTTGGAAAACAGTAAAATTATAAATGTTGACTTAAAAGCAGGTCATGAAAATGTTTTTGCAAAGCCAGAGGATACTGGTCAAAGTAACCACAGATTTCCAGTAGAGGGCAGACTAGTCAAAGCTTACATTGCTGCTGAGCTGAAGAAAACAAATGTGTCCACAGAAAATGCTAAGTGAAAGCATGTATTATTGTTGCTTAAAGGCAATTTTCAGTGTTTTTATTTATTTCTAGTTTTTACGTGTTCAAGTGTATTGCCTGCATGTGTGTAAGTGCACCAGTGTTGTGCAATGCCTAGGTTAGTCAGAAGAATTCCCTGGAACTGGAGTCATGGATGGTTGTTAGGATGTTAGGGTGTTGGAAATCAAACCCAGGTCCTCTGCAAGAACAGTCAGTACTCTTAACTACTGAGCAATCTCTCCAATCCCTATTTTCAGTGCTTTTAACCCTAGAAGGAGCAGAAATTAATAGACTAATCTTTCACAGAAATCTTCCTGTGGAATAAATGGCTAACTGGCAAAACAGAGTATTAGACTTCAGGAATCTGCTTCAGTTGATCTGAAAACTTGCTCTCAGAGGACCTGGGATGTCAACTGTGGCAATTATCACTGGTTCTCCTACCTACCTATCTTAGGCACATCCTAGACCCCACCCAAATGCCTAACCATGAATATATCTGGGCCATGATTCCAACCTCGGTTCTCCGTTTCTTTTTGGTTAACTGGGGTGGTACCTAGTCCTAAGGCCTTGAGAGTCAGAGGTGAGGTGAAGCCACAAAAGAGACGTTCTGATAGGTACATTGTCTCAGCAGGCCGAGGAGCTGGTGAGTTTTACTAACTAAAACACAGAATGAATATTAACACCTAAATAAAAGGGTTGAGAATTCAGCAAATCTTTTAAAGGCTAAGGCTAGACTTTATGAAATACCAACTTCTTTTTCTGCTTTGATTTCTGGATACCTGTATCTTTAAAGATAGAAGAACAATCCTACTTAATAGGTTGATTTTCAGCTATTAGCTTGAAGTAGTGTTCTCCATGTTTTTGAGTTTATTTCATTTGCTTTTTAAGGTGAAATCTTGCTATGTTGTGCAGGTTACCTTCAAACTTGCAATTCTCTTGCTTTAGTCTCCAGCATGCTGGGATTACAGGACTGAGCCACCACACCTGGATAATTTTCATTAACTTCTGCCCAATAGTAGTATAAGTATTTTCTTTCTCCTATGTATTGAAAAACAATACCATTTAGTTTCAGGTATCAGGTGCTTCAACTGCAAGTGAATTTTCCTAACCCAAACGTCTCTTAGACCACACCATCTCTTCTCTTAGAGTTTGCTCTATTTTCCTTCTACACAGATTACTTTTCATTTCCTCTTTGCCTGTCTACTTCTATTATCTTTTAGATTGTAGCTTAGAGTTTCCTGTCTCCAGAGGCCTTCCTAGAACTGGCTCTTTCCAGGTACAAGAATATCTCCCTCTACCATTCTCTACTACAGCAGTTCCTATACTACCTGCTTATTTTTTTTCTTGTATATATTTTATCATTTTTATGTGTATAAGTGTACTGCCTGCATGTAAATGCACCTGTGTCATGCAATGTCCGAGGAGGTCAGAAGAGGGCATTGGAGCCCCTGGAACTGGAGTTATGGACAGTTGTTAGCTGCTATGTGGGTGCTGGGAATTGAACCCAGGTCCATTGCAAGGACAGCCAGTGCTCTTCACCACTAAGCCATCTCTCCAGCCCACATTTAGTTCTTAGTCTCTACATTTCAAGCATGAAGGCAAGAATTGTGTCTTGATCAGTGCTGTGTACTCAGCATCCTGAAATATTCAATAAATACTTGTGGAATGAATGACTAAAGTAAAATAAAGGTCAAGTATTTCAGGGAATAGATATAAATTTTGTACATTTATTTATTGTGTGTGGCACACATGTGGAGTTCATAGAAAAACTAGCAGGTGTCAGTTCTTTCCTTCTATCATGTGAGTTCTGGATATTTAACTTAGTTTGTCAGGTTTGGTCTAGCTCCAGAAAGAAATACTTTTATAGTAAAAAAGCTACAGATGTTAGCATGCATATGAATCTTAAGGTAAACCGTAAGAACTCACATTTCTTTAAGCTCTGTATACCCAGACTGAATGAGGTATATATACACTATTCAGTGTTCTCTGCTGTTAGACAAATATATAGTACAAGATCTGAGGAACAGAACAGAAGAACTAGTGTATGCAACTTTAAATCTACAGGGCTGGGGAGAGATCTCAGTGGGTAAGAACATTTGCTCTGCATGCATGAGGACCTCAGTTCCATTCCCCAGCACTCATATAAGAGGCCAGACATCACTGTGCATGACTGAAACCACAGTACTGGGTGGTCGAAAGAGGCAGATCCCCCGAGCTCAGAGACAGTCTGCCTAGCCAAAATGGAAAGCTTCTGTTTCAGGAGACCCTGTCTTAAGGAGGTAACGTGGAGAGGCGAGCCACAGAGGAAGACACCCACTATCCTGCTTTGGACTCCACATGCGCATTCATGAGCACACATACCCCCACACGAACTATAGCCCCTATCCACCCCACAAATGAAAAGAAAATTTAAATAAAATCTGTGCATAATAACAGTTAACATATAAGTTAAATGCTGGGGGCATGGTTGGTTAATAAGAGATCAGATGCTTAAGATTTCTGGGTGTGATTCCTTGGTTTACCTCTAAGACTGCAAGGCCCATCACTTTAGTGGATTTCAGT
The DNA here is from genome assembly GCA_035773235.1 of Eospalax fontanierii. Taxonomy (NCBI): domain Eukaryota; kingdom Metazoa; phylum Chordata; class Mammalia; order Rodentia; family Spalacidae; genus Eospalax; species Eospalax fontanierii. The sequence continues at coordinate 51,989,288 of CM069531.1, read as the reverse complement.
AACCAAAAAGCAAAACATCCAAAGCCTCCAAGCTTATTTGAAATGAGATGTAAGTACTAAAATGAAGGAATAAATTATGGGAGTCAGAAATTAGAATGAGATCTAATTCCTAAATTAGGCCTAATCAGTGATTCTTGCTCACATGTTGAAAGTTATAATGAGACCAATTATTAATAGCTTTCTTTAGTTACGTCCTGATGGTTTTATTTTAGTAATGGAAACAAATAGTGAAGAAAAAAATTAATTGGCAATTTATACTCACAATCCCCATTAACCTTGACCACCCACCAAGTTGATAAGAAATCACAGTCCCCCCTCAATATAGGTCTAATTTAAACTGCACAAAAAAACCAAAATACCATATAAGAGAAAGGTAAAAGTCTCATAAGGATAGCACTGTCACCTGAATTCCTCCTGCAATTTATTCAAAATCAGCAACATTTATAGTCAATTCATTTTATTTGGGGGTTTTTGGAGACAGGAACTCACTGTGTAGTCCTGGCTGGCCTGGAACTTGCTATGCCTCCCAAGTGCTGGGATTAAAAGTGTGGGCCACCATACCCAGTCTATGCATGGGCAGTTTAGAGACTACTCAACATACCTCACAAGTTCCTCAGCAAGGTACTCTTTTAAGTATCAGTCACTTTTAAAAGACTACTTCCTACTGTCCTCTAAGGTCTCTCCTTCAAAGGCACTCTTGCTTCCCTAAAGCCCCCATGTACCTTGTCCTCCCATTTTGCAGATACCTCATGAAGTTCTTTCCTCCATCTTTTTTGAATTTTATGTCTTAGGATTACTTTAGAAAATATTATATCAATTCTTAGGGCAACTTTAGAATATATGTCTAAAATACTGATTAAAAAAATACTGATTCAAATCCCTCTCACACAGTAAGCTTTTTAAAACTTGAAAAAAAAAGTGTCATCAGTTTTTCAATACATGTTTTTCTTCTGCCATTCTTGTATAATTTATAACATTAATAAGGTCACTAGAACTCTGATAAATGAAATAAGCACAGGAAGCCTATAATGATATAACCAGATCATTCTAATTATTATATTATTATCTATTTGCAATATATACTTTAATCTCAAGTTCACTGCCAAACTGAACAGAACCAAAGAGGGAAAAGGAGTGGGGAGGGAAGGCAAACATAAAAAGGCAATACGGGTATACCTGATGGGAAATATCCCCAGCCTATACGCAGATTCTAATACAAATGAGAGTAACTTTAAAATACCTAGTCCTTAATGTCATTAAAGAAACTAGCACTGTTTCAATTGGTAGTTACATGCTTAAATTCAAAGAACCAGCAATACCAAAAAAACATGTTTCTTGGAAGCTGGGAAATATTAAGAGGGATTCCCCAGAAAGCATAATAATCACTAAACATCTTCTCCAATCAACTACCAGGAAACATTTATTACTTGCTTACTTTCCAGAAAGTGCTAACTTAACCAATAATGCCTTTATCAGCTCATGAAAAGGATAACCAATCCTACTGTGTGTGGATAAGATGAAACATTAAACAATACCAGAGTCAACTGAAAATATGACCTAAAAGACTAACTAGCAAGTATGTGGCAGATTAAAACAAAAACAAAAAAACAAACAACCCTCTCAAACCATTAAGAATCAAGTGCACAGCACACAAAATGCTTTTATGCTATGTTTTGTACCAGATCCAAGACAGCAACAATGAGAAAAATAGCTTTAAAGAAAATCAAGAGCCGTTTTCAACTGTATTTATACATATAATATGAATACTTACATCATCAGTCTGAAGTTCTTTCATAGAAGTTGAACTCAACTTGACTTTTATAAAGTGAGAAATTCCAATTCCCATACATTTGTGACATTTCAGAAGGCAATATTTGGTATTTGGGAAGGAAGTTATCAGTGGTCAGTTATCTGGGGCAAAAGCTTTGTAAATTTATTCTGATGTGATCCTCCACCTTCAGAGCAATCCACTCACAGGTTACTAATTATCAATGTAGATTCATAAATACTTCTTCCGTGGGGTATATAATTAAGTGATGAATTTAAAATAGTTTCACATAAATAAAATATTTTAAGCTATTTCCCAGTGAAGTCAAACAGAACCATTTCTAAACTGCTGTAGCTTAACAGCTTTAACTAGTTCTACAAAATTTTTTATAACAACAAAGTTTCAAAGAATTCAACAGACATGCTTCTTGCCCTCATATTGCTTAAAATAAAGACCAAGTGATTATAATTATGTGAATAACTTAACAAAAAGTAATATAAACTAAAGGGTAAATCACAGGTTGTAAGCATTCAATTTTTGTTTTACATTTTATTTTAAAAAGCCGTAAGAGGGGCTGGAGAGATGGCTCAGAGGTTAGGAGCACTGACTGCTCTTGCAGAGGACCTGGGTTCGATTCCCAGAATCCACATGGCAACTAACAACTATGACTCCAGTTCCAGGGGAATCCAATGCCTTCTTCTGGATTCCCCAGACATTGCATGACAAACATGCAGACAATACACTCATACACATACAATAAAAATAATACAATATTTTAAAAATATTTTTTAAAAGTATAAGAAAAGCAAGAATTATTCCGATACGATTCTGTGTGTGTTTGGGGGGCAGTGTGTGTGTGTGTGTGTGTGTGTGTGTGTACGGAGGCCAGAGGTTGATGCTGGGTGTCTTCCACCAAAGGCAAGGTGGATACACCTTATCTTTTGAGACAAGGTCTCTCAGGAAACTTAAATCTCTGATCCTTAGAGTATCTGGCCAGCAAACTCCAAGAATCCACCTGTATCTACCCACCTCTCCACTCCTAGTACTCAGGTTATAGGTTTGCAGGCTCATGCCTGTTTTTTACATGGGTGCTATGGATCTGAACTCAAGTCTTCATGCCTGCACATCTGGCACTTTACTCACTGAGTCATCTCCCTAGCCCCACTTGAAGAGTCTTAATACTCTTGAGAATCCTCAAATGAATTCACCCCAGAAAGTTGGGATGATAGGTATGGTCCTTTACATCTACATGCCTATCCATTCAAGAAATATTTCCTAAGCATCTTCAGGCACTGTGCCAAATATTGGGGATAAAAGAGATGCAGTCTCTGCTTTAAGTATGATACAAGAGGCACCTGAATAATAACATAGCAGAAGTAAAACTGCAACTACAAACAGCTGGAGACACAAAAGTACTACTGGTGTTTGTCACACAGACACATGCTAATGGTAGGTCCCGTTTTCCCTCTACAAAGTACTCCTCAAGGCTTTCTTCCTTTCCTTTCTCATCACTGGTTTACTGAATAAAATAATTTAAAATAAAACATTTTCATTAAGTTTCTGATACAAAGCAGGCTTCCCTGGAGACTACTTTAACCAGAGGCTGTTAGTACAGGCTTTGAATTTTAAATGATAAATTAGCCTACTAGAAAACTAGTCAGGGAAAAAAATATTTCATGCATACATAGGAAGCACAAATTAGTGTGAATTTAGCTTCTTGCTGCTTCTCTTTTCCCAAGGGTCCTTAAGACTGTTCAGCGATTTCTGCCTCTGCTACTCGAGAGGCTTGTTAAATGAGAACCTCCAACATTGTTCTCATATGTTGTCTATAAACACTCAAGAGTTCATTCAGAATTCCAAACCGTTTCAAGTTGTTCTTGGTACTGCATCCCAGGGAAAAGCCTCAGTGAAAAATATTTTGTGTTGACTCTGTTTCATCAAAGTTTTCGTCCCTGGATGTCAGAAAGAAAAATCATGCAAAAATAAATTCTCTGGTCTTCCTCAATTGGATATAAGCTTTCTTTTCTTAAAGTCCTGTACTTTTATTTCTCATATATATTCTTGTACTAAGTGCACTCACATCTCATCTTGATTTATTATGAGTTGAAGCACTGAATAGATACTTTACAATATTCACTGAATGAGTCACTGGAGCAAATAAATTATGAAAAAAGTTCTGAAGTTAGGACTTTAAAATAATGAAAACCAGATGGTGCAAATAGCACACACCTTTGATCCCAGCCCTCAGGACACAGAGACAAGCAAATCTCAGTGAGACTGAGGCCAGCTTGGTCTGTACAGTGAGTTTCAGGTCGGCTAGGGCTACAGGAGACCCTACCTCAAAAAACCCCCAACAAGAACAACCAAAACAAAACAAAATAAAAAATCACTGATGTGGTAGTGGGAGGGGGATGACTCCTGGAAAAATTTCAAAGAGGAAACACTACACATAGTGTTTATAAAACAAATGTTTACTGAGCTAACTATATACAAGGCACTGTACTAGAATCAATGGAACTGCATAGCCCTCTAAGAGCTTCTTTCTAACTAAGGAACCCACAATATTTCTACTTATTGCTCATGATGATTTTCAGTTTTAAAGGGTTAAAAAAAATCCACCTACAATGGTTTGAATAAACAATAAGAGGGGCTGGAAAGATGGCTCAGTGGTCCAGAGCACTGGCTACTCTTCCAGAGGACCTGGGTTCAGTTTCTTGCACCAACACATGGTGGTTATCAATAATCCATAACCTCAGTATCAGGGGATCCAACACCCTCTTCTGCCTCTGAGGGCACTGGATGCACAGATGTGCTTATATGCAGGCAAAACACTCATACACATAAGAATAAATCCAAGTAAAAAGCTTTAAAGTAAATGTAAAGAAAATGTATCACCTTACAAAACAAAAAGAAGTTCACCTAGCACTCAGGAAGTAGAGGCAAGAGGATCTGGAGTTATCTTCAGCTCCACAGTGAGTTTTAGGCCAGCCTGGCTACTTGAGACCCCTTTCTGAAAAACAAACAAACCACCACCATCAACAAAAAAATAACAAGCAAGCAAAGAAAAAAAAAAAAAACAAAAAAAAAAAAAACAAGGGAAATTCAGTGGCTGAACGTTTATCAAGGACAAAACTTTCTTTATCTTTCTCTTTTGCCATCCAACTAATATGGCTCCAAGATGACTGCCAAAGTCAGGGTTAATTACATACTAAGCCAGCAAGAGTCAGCTGAGAAAAAGTTCTTTTCTTATATGTCCCAGAAGTCTTCCGGCCCCTAGAAATTCCCTTCTTATTTCACTGTCCCGAACCAGACCACAGGTTCATGCTTAAATCCATTTAAAGGAATGGAATGGATCCAATCAGGTACCATGGGCTGGGGTTAGGTATTTTACTACAGTTAAGAGATGTTTAGTTAAGTTCTGAACAAAATGGAACTTCCTACCAGAAATGGTGGGAGAAATAAGTATAGGGCATTTTGAAAACTGTGCCTGTAGTAAAGTTAGTTGTATGTTTTACATATAATTTGAATTTATATGCAATGAACATTTATTGTTTTTGCCTATTCTATTAATGCCTTCTCCTTTGATAATGCCCTGATTTTCTTGTAAAAACCATCCTTTCCTATTTTCCTGCTAGAACTATTGAAGAAAAGGTAAAACTTTTCCATTAGGGTGAGCAAAACTGAATTTTTAAAAAGATAGATAGCTTTGTGGAAGGCTGTTTCCATTGCTTCATGGATAGGAGCACCCTAAGAACGAAGCCAGCACAGAGAAAAGTAGAGGTGAGTAGTGAAGAGACTGTCTTGAAAAAATACCTCAAGGCCTTGAATCCAATTATACCTTAAATTCATTCTTTCCTTATTTTTTTTGAGCTAGGGTCTCACTGTATAGCCCTGCCTAATCTGGAGCTCACTATGTAGACCAGGATGGTCTTGAACTTACAGAAATCTGCCTGTCTCTGCCACTTAAGTGCTGAGATTAAAATTTCGAGGCACCAGCCCAGCCCAGATTCATTCATTATATTCAAAACAACCTTTATTTTTCTACCTGACCAGTTTCTATTTCTCCAAAGCAAAATTGATAAATATATATCAGATCATACCTGCCTACGTACTCAATCAGAAAGAGGCAAGAATAATTTTTCTCAAATAATCTAGGAGAAGTCAATAGAAATAAAGATTATCAGAATTATGAATATATTTAACAAAAATTCTTTGAAAGAATTATGCATTGTTTTTGAAGTCCAGGATTGAGTAGAGATGGGGATGGGAAATGAAAACTTGTTTGTGTTTGTGTGGTGTTAGGGATTGAACCCAGGGCCCTGTGCATGCTCAGAGAGTACTGTACCCCTGAGTTACATCCCTAGACTGAGATGGCACATTTTATGTGGCATGAATGAATGGCATTGCCCCAAATAGTGTACAATAAAACTCAAAGTGGATGCTCATACCCATAGAGCTTAAAGCTGTCTATATTACACACCAACTTTGTAGGTTCCAAGCATGTTCCTTAATGTTTACCCACAAAAGGCTCTGTTAATTTCAAGGCTTCTGAACTGATAACTGTTTGACTGTAAATCAGACTTTTGTCCAGCCTGTTCCTGGACCACTTCTTCCTACTTGTCTATTCTCTAACTTCAGATAGTAATACCTGCGTAAGGAGACAGCATCATTGTCTTGCCCACATAGGAGGAACTGTCATGGTCAAGATCAGAGTGCTGACATACTAACTGAATTTTAAGCACCTATCATTACAGACTTTGCCTTGCAACATAATATAGAACTAAGAAACTATAATTTGATCAGAGGTCATAGTACTAGGCAGGTTAGAGCCTGTTTGGTAAACCAAGAAATACTACTGTTAACCTCTAGCCTATAGCTTATGACCAAACCAGAATAACTTCATAAATTAAATATTTGTATCTCATTTTATAGACATTAATGCTTTCAGATATTACACAAAAATATTTTCACCTGAAATAGTCAGAAAATTTGAATATAGAAATATCTATGCATGTATCAGAGAGATGGTCTATAATATACAGCATTAAGTTTCAGAGGCTAAAATAATTTTTTAAGGGTTAGTGGTACAGTTCAGAGGTAAAGCACTTGCTTAACATGTGTGAGTCTCTAGGTTTGATCACAAATACTGAAAAAAAAAGAAAAGGAATTTTCCAAAAGTTCTATGACTATACCCAACTGGCAAGGAAGTATAATTCTATCAGTATCTGGGAGGAAAACCAGAAACACTGGCAAACACAGATGAAATGACTACCCAATCATATATAAGAACACTGAGAAATGAATGATGATTTTAGTTGCAAACAATCTTACTTTAAAAAAATGATATAAGGTCCACACAACTAAATTCAAGGGCAATTCAGATATGTAGTGATTATAAAAGGTGAAAGAAAAAAAGAGTGAAAAAGAGAGAAGAGAGAAAAAAGAAAAAAATGTTGGTGGATGTATGTGGCTCTATTTCTCAGCACTAGAGGGGCTGAGGCAGGTAGATTGTCATGAGCTTGAGGCCAGCCTAGTCAACACAGAGTTCGAGGCCAGCCTAGACTACAGTGTAAGACCCTGCATCAAACAAAACAAAACAAATGAAATGAAACAACAAACAGAAAACACTCTCTTCTGACTTATTTTCTTCTTAGATTGTCTACACCAACCATATCAAGTTTGTATCATTTTCTTAATGAAAGAGTCTAGAAAAAAATTAATCTTTTTCACTCATAAAATCTGTATAAATTTCTCAAAATAACACTGGCCTTGCTTGAGTCATGTTGCTATGAAAGTATCCAAAGGGGGGGAAAATTTTTAACCAGTGTGGCTGGAACCTTTGGGAATATGACCATTCAATGATAGAAAAACAAAGCCAGGACTATTCAGCCCTATCAAAACCCTGTGCTATAAGGTGACCCCAGCTTCCCAAAGGAAAAGATGCAGAACATTTAAAAAGTAGCAATTATCTTCCTAAAGGTTTTTTTTTCTCTCTCCATTTTCCAGAACTCTAATTATACATGTAAAACAAATTCTTTCTTTTTATTTTATTTTGATTTTTTTTGAGACAGGGCCTCCCTGTGGCCCCAGCTGGGCTGGAACTCACTGTGTAGGCCAAGGTGGCCTCCATCTTACAGAGATCTACCTGCCTCTGCCTCCCAAGTGCTGGGATTAAATGCATATGCCACCACACCCAGCTGAAGTAAATTCTTATAAAAATGAATTACTTGGTCTTGGCTTTTATGCTATAAATTGCTACTGACATTAAGCCAATCAGTTATAAAAACACATACTTAGGGAACACATATAAGTAAGTCCCAGAAAAATATTTCCTTAAATTATTTTGCATAAGGCACGGTGGGGGTACAAATCCAAGCACCTTGAAGGAAATTTCCCCTTATATCACAGTGCAATGAATGATTTTTAAGATACTTATCTATATGAATGGTAAGATGAGAGAAGTCATTCTTAAAGCCACAAACAACAATAGTGCTAGGATTTGAATCCATGTCTGATTCTTCCTTGAAGAGGCAGAGAATAAAACAGTAACATGCATCAAATGACTAGTTTACAAGGACAGTGATTTTTTTCCTTTTTATTCATATCTTATGTAACTGGAATAGTGCTTGGCAGATACTGTGTGAGTGATGGAAAAAATCCAAGGAGGAAGTTCCCTTTCCTATCATAATAGTCAACAGCAATAAAATAAACTTGGATTTCCCATTCTTATTATTCCAGAATTTGGATAAGCACATTTCCACAGAAATAAATCACCCAGTTTCCAAGAAGTCCCAGGTAATACACATTGTGACTCAATATAATTCTCAGTATAGCTTTTTAAAGCTCGGCAAGACTAACACAAAACAATTTAAGAAAGAATATAGGGGGAGAAAAGGAAACCAACATAACTACAGTATATCTGATAAAATGCCTGAATGGCTGGCAGAGACAGGCTACCTAATAAGAAGAAAGATCTCTGTCAGTGTAAGCCGTTTAAGATAGTTTAAAAGAAGACAACTATGTAAGGCAGGACTTTCTGGATTATCTTTATGGACAAGAGGAAGAAGATACAAAGCTGACTTTTACTATCTGTGAACCCTGTTATAAGAAGTCTTTGGAAAATGAGGTAAGTGAACTTGATTGCAACAAACTCTAACTACACAAGAAACTTTCTTTTCCTTTTGTAACAATGGTAAACCCCCCTCCCCACTTTTTGAGACAATGTCTCACTATATAAAACAGGCTGGACTAGAACTCCCTATGTGGACCAGGCTGGCCTTGAACTCACAGAGATCCACCTGCCTCTGCCTCCTAAGTGCTGGGATTAAAGATATGTGCCACCATGCTCAGGTTCCTTTTATGTTCATAAGCTATATGACAAAAGTAAACATAAAAACTTTCTAGTCAGGTTTTGAATCCACTGCAGAGTTTTAGAACAAATGGTTATTTACTCAAAACTCCCCTGGATTCTGAAAGAAATAGGCATGTTTTAGCTCCTTTTCTTATTTTCACAAAAGAGACCAAAGACAGAAATGTAGACATTTTAGATCACAGGCTAAAGTTCACCAAGGCAAGCTAGTAAGAATCCCAGTAAGCAACTGATACGGTGAACTTTAAAGCAAAGAGAAAACATATTTTCTATGTAAAAATTCCTAAGAAATCATTAAGCCAGATCTCAGTTTTGCAGGCCTATTACATCTTACTGAATGAAGAAATCAATGGTATTTAAACCCCTTGGGAAGTCAGAACAATTTATTTTGGAAAAGCAGTTTTGGAGGAGACATTAACATTTCCAATAATGTCAACAATTAACCTTGATCAACCTGAAACTTTGCTCAGCAGTATAATTATACACATTAGTTACCTAGTGCTGTGGGAAACAAAGACACACAGACGTTTCCAAGCAACTAACTACATTCTGTAGAATTTCCTGCAAAAGACAGAAACCTCTCACTGGTATTTGTGGAAAGCTAGATTCAAAGCAAAACCACACCTAGGGTTAAAGCAAGCAGCACTTCATCTTCCTTTTCCATCTCCAAACAACATTTACAAAATTCAGTGTAGACTTAGGTATTCAATCCTACCTTTCTGTCAACTTCTCTCATTAAGAGCTCTACCCACTGGCAAACCAAACCAAATCCCATGAGCATGAAGCCCCTAACTGTCTTTCCACCATACATAAATACACTCATTATCCATAGTAAAGTTAGGTTGATTCTTGAATTTTGTTTGTTTGTTTTGGTTTTTTGAGACAGGGTCTTACTATGTACTATTGTAGACCAGGCTAACCTAGAACTCACTGAGATCCACCTGCTTCTCTCCCTCCCAAATTCTGAGATTAAAGGTGTGTGTAACCATTTGTGGCATAATAAAGCTAAAATGATCTTTTAAAAATGCCAACCTGGTCTGAAAAGTCTTCAATGGCCTCTCAGAGACCTGAAGACCAGTATCTGATTTTGCACTCTCTGGCCTTGCTGCTTGGCCATACCAACTTGAGTTATCTGCCTCCCTTCTTTCTTCGTTCACGTCTCATTAGTCTTTGAATTTCTTGAATGTGCCAGCTTCCTGATTTTTAAATTTTGCCTTCCCAATTCTCTCCACTCAGCTTTTACCTGGTTGATTTTGACTCATTTGGACCACAGTTTAAAAACACCAGTTCTCCAAAGAAGCTTTTCGTCATCAGTAGTCTTCATATCTCATCTTCCTCCAGGTTGAGTTTGACCAATCTTCCTATATTCTCATAGGATGGGGCACTTTCCACGTGGAAGAAATTATACTCTAAAAATCTTCAGCATAATTATCTGTTTAATGCTCACTTTTCTCCAGTAGTTCAATTACAAAGCCAAGAGCCATGTTGACCTCTGTACCACTATATCCCCTGCAAGCAGCATAGTGTGTAGCACAGAGGAGGTACTTTATACACTTTGTTAAAAGAACAGATGAGTAGAAGGTAACCACATGCACAAGAAATGGAAGCTAAGATCATGCCCTTAAGACATAGAGGCCAGGCAAGAAACTGTGAATAACGCCAGTAAAGGAAGTGCCCAGGCCAGTTCTGCCTCTGCTTTTGGTATTGTGCTGGTGCAGCTGCTCCAGATTAAGCCAGTTAATTAGTTCAAGGTAGAGCTGTAGAACCAGACCAGTGAAAAACATGACCTGGGAAGGAAATGAAGCAGAGGTGCTTTAAAGTATGACTTAATGAGAGATGATGGCCTGATCATTCACTCAGAACATAACTTCAGAGGGTAGAATTTAAATTATTGCTACACAGCAACATCACATTGGATTAATGCTTTACTAAATAGTAATTGACATTTACTTGTTTATAAAGTTCACAACAGGAAGAACAATAAATTCTGAATGTCTGAATTGCTTAATATAGTCTTGGTTAAGTCAGGCATGCTAGTGTACACCTGTAATCTCAGCTACTTGGGAGGCTAAGGTAGGAGGATTAGCCAGTTTGAAGCTAACCTGGGTAATTTAGCAAGACTGTTTTAAAACAAAATTTAACAAAGGGATAGGGTAATGGGAGTATAGTTCAGTTGCAGACAACTTAGCATGTACAAGGTCTTAAGTTCAATCTACAGTACTGATGAGGGAAAGAAAAAAAAAAGTCCTGGCTACTCAGAAGCTCATTCTTTTCTTTCCTTCCTTCTCCTCTCTCTTCCCTTCTTTCTCTCTGTCTGACTTATTTTCCTAGACTGACATGATGGTTCAGTGGGAAAGACCCTTGCCTTCAAGCCCTGATGACCTGATGACCTGAGTTAAATTCCAGACCCACATAGTAAGAGAGAGCTCATTACCAACTCCCAAAGGTTTTCCTCTGACCTCCACTTTCTACCTGTTGTATGTGGTATGCACACACACATGATAAATAAAATGTAATAATTTAAAAATGAGGGGCTGAAGAGACAGCTCAGTGGCTAAAGAGCACTAGCTGGGTTCAGTTCCCAGCACTCACACTACAGCTAACAACCATCTGTAACTCCAGTTCCAGGGGATCTGACACCTTCTTCTGGCCTCTGTGGGGTACAAACACACACATAAAATAGAAAAATAAAGAGTTTAAAGATTTTGGTGTGTGTGTGTCTTTTTGAGACAGGGTCTCCCTGCAGCCCCAGCTGGCCTAGAACTCACTATGTAGACCAGGCTGGCCTCTAACTCACAGAGATCTGTCTGCCTCTGCCTCCCAAATGCTGGGACTAGAGGCATGTACCATCACACCTGGCTACAGCTCATTCTTACAGCATCTGAAAGTGGTAAGGGACAACTAGCGTCAAAAAAACTTGAGAAAGAAAATATAGTTACATCCCAAAAAATGTATAAGACTACCTCTCCTACATCTAAATGAACACTTATACAGATGTAACTTGTATGGTTATCAGTTTCAAGACTTCACAGTAGCCTACAGCGATTCCGTCTTAAATAAGGGTGGCAGGTGTAGAAGAGTGCGTGTGATTAGCACCTTCCTTGCCAGCCTGGTCTATCTACATAATGAGGTCCAGGCCAATTAGTGCCACAGGGAGAGGATACCCTGTCTAAAAAAAAAAAACAAAAAACCTAAAGTGAGAGTTCTAGCCCAGCCTAACCTACAGAGAGAGAGAGAGAGAGAGAGAGAAAGAGAGAGAGATCCTGTATCAAAACAATAACAAAAATCTAAAGTAAAATTTAAAAATTGACTTTGTAAATAAGATTGACTTTGCAAAGCTCTTCATATCCTCATCATCTGAAACCCTTTATATTTAAAGTTTCTTCTGAAGTTTGTTTGTGTGTATGTGTGTGTGTGTGCTGTTTTGAAAGAGGGGCTTGCTTGGTGGCCCACTCTGGTTGAGAACTTGTTATATAGTCCAGACTAATCATAACTCATAGTGATCTTCCTGCTTCAGCCTCCAAAATGCTGGGATTACACGAGTTAACTACTACACCCAGCTCCTATTTTCTCTGCAACATTTATTTCTATTATTTTTAATTATGTATATGTGTGTATGTGACCTAGAGTGCAGGTGCCCATGGAGGCCAGAAGCATCAGATCCTCCTGAAACTGGAGTTTTAGGTGACTGAGTACTGCTCAACATGGTTGCTGGGAACTGAACTGAGGTTTAGATCTAAGTACAGACTACACAGTTTTTAAATCTGTGTTTGTGAAAACATCAGTGTTGGGGTTTGAATATGAAAATGTCTCCCACATGCTCATATATTTGAACGCTTGTTCCCCAACTGGTTGCACTGTTTGGGAAAGTGGTGGGACCTTTAGGGATTGGAGCCTTGCTGGAGGAAGTGGATCTTTGTGGCCAGCCTTGAGGTTTTATAGCATGGCTCCCCTCCTGTTCATTTTCTGTTTCTGACTGCAGATACTGTGTGATCTGCTAGCTTTCTGCTCTAGCCACCATGCCTTCTCTGCTTGCTGGAATATATCTGCTTGAACTGTAGGCCAAACCCTTCCTTAAATTGTTTCTTGTTAGTTACTTTCCCAGCAATGAGAAAAAGACTAATGTAATCAGCTTGTAAAATTAAGTTATACGTAGAAGTGCAAAATAAGTGCATTTTTTCTGCATGTACATTTCAGTTTCAACAAAATGCCAACTACTATATTCATGTATGAAAATGAAATGTTACAATGAACCCCACTATTGTATATAATTAATATAAGTCAATAAAAACAATGTATTTTAAAGTGCAAAGAACAAAGTGATTCCCAATTTCTTTAACTTCACAGTATTGACATAGGAAGTATAAATGTTTATGGTCTTCCAAAAGGTTTGGAAAGAGGAAGAGGAGTTTAGTCTCTTGCTCTTTTAAGAGACATCTAGCCAAGGAATTCCACTGAATAGAAGTTAAATGTGTTGCAGGTGAATAAGCAAATGTTTACAGTTAACTCTTAAGATTTTGGTCCATCTCACACATCATCTGCTCTTCAAGGAAACATGTTATAAATGCTGCAGACTGAACCTCGGTTTAGTGCAGCAAAAATTTAGCACAGGGTAAAACTGATGGTTATGAACTCCTGATTCAGGTTAGAATAGTCCAGGAGCATTTAAAAAGCACTAATTCCTGGGTTCCACTCAGAGATCCTTATTTAGCTAGACTTGAATAAGATATTAAATTAGTTTGAAGGTTACCAGGTGATTCTAACTTGAAGCTACAATGGAACCTATTGAGTTAAATAGGTCCAATTTCATAAATATACATTGCACCTAAAAATTATTACAAGTCTTATTCTTTCTCAAATATGTCACTCAAAAAAATCTTAGAAAGAAAACAAAACTATTTCTCAGAATAGTTTTTCTGTGATAAATAGTTGCACTACTCCTTACAACTTATTCTGAAATGAATTAAAATAATCCCCACAGCAGTAGAAGCCTCTTATCAATATGATTATTTGGATCAAACGTCTCCCAAAGGGAAAGGAGGATACAGTTTATGGGAAACTTTTTTGCCACTATTAACACTTTTTTCACCCTTTTCTGATCATATGCCCTAATGAGTGATGCAGAAACAATCCAAATAATTCTCAGCTCTGGTGGGATAGCGCTTTACTGCTGGCCAAATAACTTTTTGAAACTCACAATATAAATCTTTTCCAATTTCCTATTTGGGTATGGTAGCTAGTGATATGTGTTTCCACAAAAAAGTCTGATAAAAAATAAATTCATGTAGTACCAAGAGCAGAAAGGAAGAGGGTTGATATGAATGATCAGAAACAGCCAAACTTGCTTACTACAAGTTGTAAGTCCTAGGTACTGCCAGCCTGAGACCCTGTTTTGCCCTAGATGAGAATGCAAAACTACCATCTCAAAATGTCAAAGGGACTGTTGGATGAAGCTCAGAGGCACAGAATATGCTTGGTATATATGAGGCCCTGGGTTTAATCCCAGCGCAGTCAGTCAGTCAGTCAGTCAGTCAATGAATGTAAAATATTCTCAACCAAATAATCTTATGTTTTAGATTTCCCTTTTTTTGTCTACCTTTTCTAAATTTGATTCCAGAGGATGGCCTTTTTGTCTTCTTTAATAATATAAAAGGACCATCTCTTCCTTTCACTGGGCTATTCAAACACAAAAGCTTTTTTGATTCCTCAGAGGGAAAATGTATTTTCTATTAGGATATAACAAACCAAGCAAAGGAATGAGACAGACCATAAAAAGTCTGATCATCCAATGTGTCTTTCTTCCTGTAGGGTCTGCTCCTCAAGTACCCCTGACATTCCTATCTGGAGCCAGGGGGAAACTCCTATGACGAGGCTGTTATCTTCTATGATCTCCCCTATTTGTGCTGTCACCTGAGCTAGGACTTAGTCTCTCCAACATCAGAAGAGGAAGCAAGAAGCTGCTCTAATCATTACATAGAGCCAAAAGGTCAGTGGCCTCTTTGCCACTCCTTCTAGGAAAGCCTCAGGACACCTATAGCAGTCAGCCCTCCAGTCAACATGGCTTCCAAACTTTTTTTTTCCCACTTATCTAGATTCCTTCTCTTCTTTCTATATACACCATTTAATGATTTTCCCCTCTCTTTTTCATAAATACCTATAAAGCTGATTTGTTGATGACATATTCTCTAAGCACAGAGTCTATATTTTATGCCCAACCCTCATAGCCATTTACTCAGTGATTTGGATATGAGTTAAACAATATGACTATATCTAACCAAAGTTCATAATCTATATCCCAAGATTCTAGACCAAGTTCTTCAGTGATTAACTTATCTTCTATTCTTGCTCTTTATATGAGGACTTCCAGTTCAAATAGTCATCAAGATCTCTTATCACTTCCCTGGAAGAAAATTAAACAAGAGGGATTTCAATGTTTGCTCTACAAATAACACTATTCCCATATTAAATCTTCAGATTAGACTGCTACCTTTGTATATGTGAATGTGCCACACTAGAAACTGAACCAGGACCTTATGCATAACACTCAAACACTCTACCACTGATTAATATCCTCTGCCCAAGCCTTTAGATTAGGAAGGACCTCTTCAAATCTTGTCTGACATAGGAATGGGAATAAAGATAGAAAGTGGGAAAAATGTGGAAAGCATTCCCAGAGTAAGCAAACCAAGATCCAATATCTTTAAAGAGCTAGGCTGAGAATGTGGCTTGGTTGGTAGAATACCTGTCTAGAATGCAAGACACCCTAGGTTTGATTCTCAGCAGTGCATACAGCAGGCATGGTGGTACCTTCCTGTAGTCCTAGCACTCTGGAGGTACAAGTACCAGGATCAGAAGTTCAAAGCTATCTTTAGAAACACAGTGAGTCTGAGGTCAGCCTGCAGTACATGAGACCTTGCCTCAAGATCAAACAAAACAAAACAACAACAAAGATTTGTCTTTTTTCTTTGGAGACAGGGTCTTGTTACAGGGTCCAGACTGTCTTAACATCCTGGGTGCTGGGATTATATAATCTTACATCTTGAAGAGGAAAAAAAAAAACAAATTTGACTTCTCTTTTTTAAAAAAAATATTATTATAATATGATATATACATATGATTAGCAGCCTGCATGCAGAGCTCTGAGAATAGCTTTTGGGAGTTGGTCTTCTTCCACCATGGGATCTAGGGATCAAACTCAGATTATCAGGCCTGCAGAGCAAAGCCAAAATCTGACTTTCAAATGATTGAAAATTCTGGCTATAAAAAAAAAAAGTAACTGGCAGTAACTTGGCACTGGGGAGGTAGAGGCAGGAAGATTACACTACCAGACCAGTCTAAGCAGCCTATCTTAAAGAAAAAAAAAAGATAATATATGTCTGTATGTCTAATTATTTGCAAAAGAGAAAAGCTATTAAAACTAGAGTCATCCTTTTTCATGTTTAAAATGTTTTTGGGGTGCTGGAGAGATGGCTTAGTGGGTAAGAGACCTGCCTGCTCTAGCAGAGGACCTGGGTTCAGTTCCCAGCACCCACGTGGTGGCTGACAATGTCTGTAACTCCAGTTCCAGGGGATCTAACACTCTCTTCTGATCTCCTCAAGCACTGCATGACACAGGTGCACTTACATACATGCAGGCATAGCATTCGTACACATAAAAATAAAAATAATATTTAAAAATAAATAAAATAAAATATTTTTGTATAGATTTCCATGTGCTGATTTCTGAGAGAAAATCAGCCCAATCAGTCAATATAAATCTAGAGGATGCTACCTCACAGTGAACAAAATAAATCTTTTAAGATACTATATAAGGAGCTTGCTATCTAATCTATCAATGCTGCTGCTCTCTGGTAATGACCTCACTGATGGCTGCCAGCTGAGATATGATGTCAGTGCTATCCCTGCTTATCACAAACCATGGAACAAAGAATATAACCTTTCCATACTGAGCTTGTCATCTGCAAAATGTGGATGATAAAAGAGTGTTTGTGTGGGTCCATCAATTTGGACCCTTGCAAGCATTAGGGAAACGAGCACCACCTCAGCTATTAATGAGTCATAATAATTGAATTCATGCCATTCCAGACTCTTCATCAAGATGGAATAGAGTACAACGAGGTAAACTGATTAATCACACTTAGCGAAGAAGGTCCTAAAATTGTACCATGAACATAAAGAAGAAGGTTTAAGGGCCAGGAGAACAAGGCGGATGTGGTGGCACACACCTTTAATTCTAGCACTCGGGAGGCAGAGGCAGGCAGATCCTTGTGAGATCCAGGCCATCCTGTTCTACATACTGAGTTCCAGG
Source organism: Eospalax fontanierii (assembly GCA_035773235.1). Taxonomy (NCBI): domain Eukaryota; kingdom Metazoa; phylum Chordata; class Mammalia; order Rodentia; family Spalacidae; genus Eospalax; species Eospalax fontanierii. The sequence continues at coordinate 51,971,843 of CM069531.1, read as the reverse complement.
CCAGCTGGGGCTATAGGGAGACCCTGTCTCAAAAAGAGTAAAACCAAAACAAACATAGGAGTCAGGAGTACTACAGTGGTACTGCTGAAAAGCAGCTGTTTCCATGGCATACTGCTTCCATGAGTGCTACTGAGCACCATAAACATCTTGATACAGACAGAACTCAGCTCTGTGGTCAAGGTTTGCTGAAGTTAATTTTAGTCATAGCTGTGTATTGGAAGAGACCAAATCTAATAACCGTATTGGGCAGGGGAAGAATGTGTCAAATTAATCCAAGCCATGTTATAATTTGGCTTACAAAAAGCATGTTATACTAACTACAATTTTTAGAATTTGATAGGATTTATCAAATAGTCTAGTATATCTAGTATAGCCTAGACTCAGAACAAATCTCCACGTGGGCAGAAGAGTTGCCATGTTTCTAAGCTTCAATTTGATAGCAAGCCATCTTGAATCACGCATAAAGTGGTGATTGGGGTTGGTTTTACAAGAGCAGCTCAGTTTCTTATGGGTGTGACAATCCTTTTGCTTACATAAAATGTTTTCTCCTGGTGCCATTCCAAATCTGCATAAGCTTCATGACAAAGCATAGCATATTCAAACGCATTAAGACTTCAGATTAGTGCCAGTGGGAAGCAAAAGGCATCAGGTTTATAAAAGAAGCAAAGAACAGAAACTGGGGATTTCTTTTCACTGTTTGTGTAAGTCAGGTGTAGAATAAGTTCATTCATTTTCCCTAGTCACAGCTCGTCTATTCATTCCCTCCCCTCTAAGATATTTCAGAACCTATTTAAGGTACAACAATGTATATGACCAACTGGGCTGCTCAATACTCAGGGGAAATTTACTTGTACCTCAAGATATACCGAGACTGTACAGACTAATGTCACTGCCTACTATAATACAAAAAAATATGCCATTTTCTAATTTCAGTCTGACTTTGCAACTATGCTACGGGTGAGATGGAATAAATAAAATACATATCATCTCATGAAATATGGTTTAATGTTATACACATCAGTAATTAAAACCTTATTTGGCTTAACATTATCAATAGTCAGGATGAAGTACTTGAGGAAGGAATAAAGTCAGCACAAACACCAAGTAGTTGTCACTAGGAAAAGGAAACAATTAACCATTAAAAATGTAAGCATGAAGCTGGGTGTGGTAAGGCATGCCTTTAATCCCAGCACTCCAGAGGCAGAGGCAGGGTGACCTCCATGAGTCGGAGATCAGCCTGGTCCACATAGTGAGTTCCAAGATAGGCAGGGCTACATGGTAAGGCACTGTGTCAAGAAAAATCCCCAAATAAAAAAAAAACAAAAACTAGGGACTGGAGAGATGTCACAGTGGTTAAAAGCACTGGCTGTTTTTCCAGAGGACCCAGGTTAAATACCTAACACTCACATGGTGTCTAACAACCATTCATAACTCCAGTTCCAGGGGATCCAACGCCACCTTTTGTCTTCCATGGGCATTGCACGACATGGGTACACTTACATATATGTAAGCCAAACACTCATACACATAATAAATAAATAAATTAATTAATTAAAATTACCATGCACGTAAGTATACCATGCTATTTATATCCTAGACTTTAAGGGCTGAGTAGGGATAAATAATGAAACAATAAGGAGTGTATCAGTTCCATTAAGGGCCAATTTTACCACCCAAAAAAGTTTTAGTTAAGTCACCAAAGGCTGTATGTTTATATATGCATAAAAACATACACGTACATAAACTAAAATCACTAGAGTTCTGATTCTTCACATTTACAGTAAAGTAATGCTGCTGACTCACTGTCTTCCAAATAAGAGCTCTGTCATACAAATAAGATAATTTCAGAAATTCAGATAAATAAACACGAAGGAAAATGCCAGCCAAAATCACTGAAAAAAATGTTATTTCATAGGTGAGAAACTGCAGTTGTGATTAGTGATGGCTATTTTAGATAGAATAATAGCTGACAAAGTGACTAGTTAAATGAATGGAAAATTGATTGAGGAATGTCTGTGGTCCCTTACCTTAGGCAATAGGTTATCTTTTCTCTGTAAGGATGGCACTGCTAACCTTTCATATCCCCTAGTTTGGGGAAGGCCCCAAACTAGGTACAGGTCTGTATTCATTTTTCCTTACACCCAAAGAGATACACTGGATGTTATTGTTTAGAGACAGGATTTAGAAAGTAAGATAGAGCCTGATTAGAGGATCAAACCCCTAGCCTAGCCTCATTAGACATCTGCTTACAAGTGTTTCTAAGAGTCAAAAGACATGCCCTACTCAAATCCGTTGCCAGGTGCCAGGAAACAATTTAAAACCTTTTCTTCCATTCTCTAATCTCTTTTTCAGAATCTGTCTAGAACATAGATAAGGACAGGAGACAAAGAGGTGAAACAACTAGCTAGTAACACAAGACTGTCCCTAACATCACAAAAAGAGGACAGAAAAGCTCCGATTCTGACCCACTAGATTCCACGAAAATGTTTCTGTCTGGGGAAAGAGCTGACAGAGATGGAGTTATCCTCAAATACAGTACCAATGTTTACATGCTTGTGTCATCAAAACTTCTCACCAAAGTGGTGGAAAGTTAGTCAGTGTAAGTAACTACTTTACAGCTGTCCTAGCTGACACTGATTTTTCCAAGCAAGGATGTGTTTCAACCTGTGTAATACCTGAAGAGATCAAGAGTTATAGAGTACAAATGAACTTGAATGAAATAATAGAAAGTTGAGTTATGATTTCTGTTAACTGTCTTGTTCCTGGTTTACTTCTTTTTAGCTTTTTTCCACTTAGTTACTTTGCCTACTTTGGGTTTTACAGTCAAGTCTTACTGGTCATTTATCCTTCTCTTCTCTTTGAGAAAATAATCAGAAAAAATTAAATATTAAAATTTAAATCCTACAAATATAAAATTTCTTTATTTTTCTCTATTGGAGAAAATAGTATTTTATATTATATTTATTTATATGTTTATTTATATTTATTTATTTTAAAAGTATTTTAAATAAAAATACTTAATTCTCCATCTGACTTTCTTTTTTAAAAAAACAATTTACAAAATACTCAGACTTTTAGGAGTCCTACTAAGAAAACTAGAGGCTTAATAAAATAATTGAAGAAATTGCTAAGGTAGAGATCAGAGGTGCTTTCAATTCTCCCAAACTCTCAAGCTATAACAGATAGCAGTGCTCAGTATCACACAAGTGGCCTGTCACTGCCACAAACTGAAAAGATAGAAACACACAAATAAATGTACTCATTCAAATCAAACTCAACAAGGCCCTTCAGCTTTCGTTTTTATAATGTTTGCATATTTACACGAACACTCTCAAAAAGGATGAGGTCTGGGCTAGAGAGATGGCTCAGCAGTTAAGTACAGTATCAGCTTTTGTAGAGGACCGGGGTTTGATTGCCATAACTCACATGGCAGCTAACAGCTGTCTGTAACTCCAGTTCCAGGGGATCCAATGCCATCTTCTGACATCAGTAGGCATTGCACAACATGGGTGCACTTACATACATGCAGGCAATATACTCATACACATTAAAAATTATTTGAGAAAAAAAAAGGATGAGGTCTGGTAATCACATTTGCATCCCTAAAGTTATTTTAAAACTTAACTATAGTCTTATAATTAAAAAATTAAGATGTCTACCCACTTAAATGTGTTGATAGAATTACAATGTAATTTGCTCATGGAACAAGTATTTACTTGTGATCAACATACTTCAATTTCTTTTCTCTGCCTTCTTATTTATCACTAGAGAATTCTGAATGGGTGTCTATCAAATATTGGTCTTTGGGCTGTGTAATCCTTCCCCTGGGAAGAAAAACTTTTCAGCTGTTTTCACTGACCATCATGGAAAATGATCTTGGAAAGTAGGACTTTATGTCAGTTAATAGGAAAAACCTAGAGCTGACCACAAGTTAAGCAATGTTAGGAAATAAACAAAGGGATGAGAGAAGTAACTAAAAGAAATTCTAGCCATAAAATTGCAATGCTCCGTAACAGAGATCAGAGGAATGATAGGATCTAGAGAGGAGGAATTCATAAAGGAATAGAAATTTTTTTGCCAGAAATGGTGGCCTGTAATTCTAGCACTAGGAAGTTGAGGCAGGAAGATCATGAGTTCCAGGCCAGCCTGAGCTACCTGGTGAGATCCTGTCTCAAAAACCAAACAGCCAGGCATCGTGGTACATACCTATACCACGTGCTTGGGAGGTGGAAGCAGGAAGATGAGGAGTTCAAGGCCAGCCTCAGTTATATAATAAGTTTGAGGCCAGTATGGGCTACACAAGACCCTGTCTCAAAGAAAACAAAAATAAAACAAAACAAAAGACAGGGCATTTCTCTAAGTTTACTTTTCACTTTAGGAAAAGAATTTTAGAGATAAATTCAGAAATTACTTTAAAGGCCAGTCAACAGCAAGGGGTCTTTATCTTCTAACTCATAATTGGGAGGTATTACAATTGCCATTGTGTAGAGAAATGCTAAAGGGGATCTTAGTTTAGGGGCTCAGGAATATCTCTATAAGCAAGATTATTGGATGCCTCAAATCTAAGTCATCCATGTTGTAAAGAATAGCCTTCTGATAAGTAAAGCTCAGATTTGAGGTAGGACTCTAGAGCTAGTCACAATGCTGTCTCTTTGCAGTGTTCCTTGACTCAATTAGCCTGGCTTCTAAGATCTCATAGCTCCCACTGGAACCACAGCAGGCTTCCAGATATGTGTGCCCTTATGGAAGAGGCCCAATAGGAAACATTCTGGATCCATAAGCTTTAGGCTTAGACAAGAATTTAGCTCCAATTAATAAGAGCAAAGAGACTAGACACTCAAAACAGGAGAGCATTAAGGAGGGGACTGAGAATCAGGGAAACACAAATCACAGGTCAGAGTCACCCTGTCCAGGCCAGAGGATTAGCAAAGGCCCCCTTTTACAAAATTATTCATTCATTTATTTATTTATTTATCTCTATTTTATGTGTATGAGTGTTTTGTCTGCTTGTATGCAGAACACCACATGTGTACCTGGTACACACAGAGGCCAGAAGAGGATCCCCTGGAACTAAAGCTACAGATGGTTGTGAGCCCCCATGTAGGTACTGGGAACTGAACCTGGGTTTTTTGCAAAAAAAGCAAGTGCTTTTAACCACAGAGCCATCTCTCCAGCCCAGCATTCTTTTAACTATTTGATTACTGCCACAGAAAGAAATTCCTCTGAAAAGAAACCTCTAGAAAAAAATGAGTTGATTTGTTTGTATTTTATTCTCAGGAATAAATAAACCCAGTTAGGAGCAAAGTCTATGCCAACCTCTGTACACAGCTCAGGCTCAACTGAAATCAAGATCACAAAGGCAACAGAAACAGATACTAACATATAGGAGTTGCTGCTATTCATTGGCCCAATCCTAGAGAAAAGCCTGGAGCTCAGGCATGGACTTTTGCATGCATTCAGGCAACAGTCATACACATAAAATAAAAGTAACAAATAAAATATTTCAAAGTTTTTATTTTATTTTGATAGATTTGTTGTTATGTGTATGGGTGTTTGCCTGCATTTAAATACCCTCACGCACCCAATACCCTCAGAGCCCAAAAGAGGGTGTTGGGTCTCCTAGAACTGGAGTTATGGACAATTGATAGCCACCATGTGGGTGCTGGGAACCAAACCCAGGTCCTTTGCAAGATCGGCCAGTGCTCTTAACATATGAACCATCTCTCCAGCTCGTATATAGTCACATTTTTTAATAGCCTCCTCGGCAATAATCCATAGCCTTAGAAAGTTCTTTCAAAGTGCAGTAAGAACAGAAGTCTATTCAAATAACAATTTTTTCCATACCATAGAGAAGACAGCTTGTAGAATCAATTTCATTTTCAGGAAGATCATTGTTTGTTTGTTTGTGTATGTGATACCCCTTTATACATGCTAAGTACACACTCTACTACTGAGTTACACTTCCAGTTGCACCCTGCCCTTTAAAACTGAACAGCTTAGAAAATATCAGGGTATACTACATATAAAAAGAGTTGTTTTATAAGACTTCAGCTACAGGGCTCTGTGTGTGTGTGTGTGTGTGTGTGTGTGTGTGTGTGTGTGTGTGTCTTAAGAGTATGAGTCCATAATGTAAAATACATTTTCTAAGTGACTCTCAATCATAAGAATTTGAAAGCAATTACTCTATAAGGTTCATGAGCAAAAAGATCAGATCTACCTAATTCATTCACTATTGTTTACCCAGACTCTATGTATAGTACCTAACATTTAAATTGGCAGTCATAAAACTGGTGATGATGATCAGTTGGTAGAGTACTTGCCTAGCATGCATGAAGCCCTGAGTTCAATTCTCTACAGCACATAAATTGGGCATAGCGGAGCATACCTAACAAATCCTAGCATTGTGGAAGAGGAGGCATAAGGATCAGAAGTTCAAGGACAGCCTGAAATACAAGAAGACCCTGTACCAAAAAATAAGTAAATAAAACAAAGTGGTACTCATTAAATAGCAGCTGACTACTTAATATGCTTTATGATATTTATAGTTCATAAATCACCTTTTTATTAAATATGAGTAATTAGGAAGTTATCTTTTATGAGGCCACTGAAAATATTTAGTAAATTTAACAATTCCTCTTTGGGGACTCACTGTTATGCTAAAAGAGAGAAGTAAAGACCTTGAGAACTGACAAAATGAACATCCAAAAGCTATCTAAGACCAACAAGAGCTACCATAACAAGTCTTATTAGAATACATTTTCTGGCATAAGTAGACTTGTACAATGGGAAAAGCACAGGATACTGAATCAGAGAACATGGTGACAATTTATTGCTAATGATCTTCAACAACTGTTTTGGGGTTTCTGTCTGTTCGTTTGTTTTTAGCTTTTTGAGACAGGGTCTCCCTGTAGCCTCAGTTGGCCTGGAACTCGCCAGCAGACCAGGCTAGCCTCTGATTGCCTGCCTTTGCCTTCCGAATGCTGGGACTAAAGGCATGCACCACCATGCCCGGCTGAACAAACTGTTTTGACTTCCTTGAGTCTACTTTACATAATAGAAAGGACAGCTTGCAACAACAGTAAGAGATTTTTTAAAAACAGATATTAATCTAGAAGAAAATATAGGAAAAAAAATCTTGGTGACATGAGATTATGTAAAGATTTCTGAAACAACACAAAAAGCTGGGGGTGGTATGCATACCTTTGATCCCAGTACTTGAGAGTCAGAGGCAGGTGGATCTCTGTGAGATCGAGGTTAGCCTGATCTACATAGTGAGTTCTAGACCAGCTGGGGCTACAAGAAGACCCTGTCTCAAAAATAACAAATAACTAAATTAAAAAATAAAACACAAAACACACAAACAAGAAATTTATAAAAATAAATTTCAACAATTAAAAAACTTTTGTTCTTTGACAGAACATTTAAGAAAAAGAAGGTGGAATTCAGTGGAACATGCCTGAAAGCCCAAATAACTAATAACTAAATTAAAATAAAAAATAAACACAAAACACACAAACAAGAAATTTATAAAAATAAATTTCAACAATTAAAAAACTTTTGGTCTTTAACAGACACATTTAAGAAAAATAAGGTGGAATTCAGTGGAACATGCCTGAAAGCCCAGTCAACACTTGGGAGTTAACAAGGCTATTAAGAAATGTGACTATAAGGGCTTTCAATTAACAAGATCTTATGCCAAATAAAGGGGAAAAAATGGGGAAAAATTTGCAAAGTATATCTAATAAAATACTTTTATACCAAATACATAAGTAATTTTTGTAACTAAATATTAAAATAAGTATACTGATTTTTTAAAAACAAAAGATTTGAATAGAACTCTCACCAGGAAAAGAGTCATCAAATAAATACATGAAAAGATGCCAAGCACGCATCCCACTTATTAAAGAGAAAATAATCAAGAAATAAAGTATAGATCACAGTACAGGTGTTCTTATTGAATTCTAGCCCAAACTGTTTTCACTTTGCTCCCTAAGAGCAAAGACAATGTTTCTGTATAACAGGAACTCTTAAATGTTTACACTAAGTGTACTGCAAATTAGTTTAATGTCATCATGCTAGCCAGAGGAGAGTAGTGTCACATCTGTAGTCACAGGTACTGAGCAGTCTGAATCAAGAGGAATGCTTGAGTCTGAAAGCTTGAGACTGAGAGGTCAGTCTAGGCAAAACAAGTACTTTGCAGAAGGAAAGAAAAGGAAGGTGAGAGGGAAGGAGAGAGGGAGGGAGAGAGGGAGAGTTTGAGTGAAAATTAATATGAATGAACATTATAGCACTATTTAAAATGGCAATCACATTAGGCATGGTCACACTAGGCAGGTGGATCACTGTGAAATGGAGGTCAGCCTGATCTACATAATGAGTTCCAGGTGGGCTGGGGCTATAGCACACTGTCAAAACAAAACATGCCAATCATTAAGTTTTCAGAAACTGCATAGCAGTATTCATGGTTAGCAATGTTGAAAAAAATGAACTTCTTTAGATTATATGATATCCTTGAACTATCCATGCCAATAAAGAAATAATTTAAAATGTTAAAGGAGATTCATTGATCACCAAACTGAAAGTAATTATTTTTTCATTTTGTCATTATTTTTGCTTACTTGAAGAAAATTATTTTCAAGTCATGTAATTTAATGGCAGATAATCTGTTACTTAAATATGACCTTTACTTCCCTTCAGGTTTGACTAAGCATGAATCCCTGTGTCCCATCCTAGCTTTATGTTCATTAAAAATAAAACTGTACCTTCCCTTTGGCCCAGCAATTCCATTTCTGGGAATTTATCATAATTATGTGAAATAATATTTTCCCAGTGTTATTCCTTGCAGCATTTATTATAGTAACAAAAACTCAGACTTTGGGGCTGGAGAGATAGCTCAGTCCTTAAATGCACTGCTCTTGTAGAGGACCCGGGTTTGGATCCCAGCACCCACATGGTGGCCAACAATCGTCTGTAACTTGTTGTATGTGACCCAAGGTCCTCTTCTGACTTCCTCAGGCACTGCATGACATGGGTGCACTTACATACAAGCAGGCAATACACTCAAACACATAAAAATAATAAATAAAATATTATTTAAAAGTTCAGAGCCTACTTACATACATACCTTCTTCTACACAGTGAGGCCCTGTGTCAAAAAACCCCAAACAAACAAACAGAAACAAAACCCCACAAAACAAACAAACTCTCACACACACTTATATGCCTGTGCACAGAGTTCTTCTAGAAGCGGACAGAAAACTAATCAAAAGAGGGTGATGGGAGACAGCATATGAGGATGAATTTACTATATACCTTTTTATATCTTTTAAACTTTTGAACTTTGTGAATGTACAACATAGTTTTTAAAACAAAATAAAAATAAATTTAAAAATCAAATAAAATAATTTATTTAGCCTTTCAGCAATAAGCAAGTCCTAGAAAGAAACAGATTTGATTAAACTCTGACCTGTGAGAAGGATTCTGAATAGACTTCAGAAGCATCTATCAGGTTCTGTATAAGTTCCTTTGGACTCCTAAAATACAGATATTCTACCCAAATTCTTGGAATATGGAATTATTCAGACACTGATTAAGTAAATTCCTACTGGTATTATCATGTATTTTTTGTCTATTTGGGAAACAAACATAATTCCTAAGGTTCTTATTACTTGTAGCATTTATTTCAACACAAAATGAAGAAATGGGCTTTTGTTTTAAGAACTAGGAATTAAACCCAAAGCATTGTAGGCAAGTGTTATCACTAAGCTATATAACCAGCCCTTTTTAAAAGTTATTTTTTGAGATAGGTTCTTGGTAAATTGTCCAGGGAGGTCTTGAACTTGTTATCCTCTTGTCTCAGCCTCCAAAGTAGCTAAGATTCCAGGCATGTTTTGCCACACTGGTTAAACAGGCTTTCTTTTAGATACATATAATACAAATGAAATCTGGGAACCTCAAAGATCAAAATGGAATCTTTCATGGGTAAATTTTAGTTGTAGACAAAGAATCTTTTATTCATGACAACATCATAGGGGACCAACTGAAGCAGCACTATGAATCTGAAGTTAGCTTCCCTCAAGCATTTCTGAAACTTCTCACATAAAAGGAAAGTCAGGAAAATATGGTATTTTAAGAATGAAACCCTGGCTTACAGGGTTATGGGGCATTTGAGAAGTCATGGGATATGTCCAACTTTCTCAGGGGGGAGGCTGCAATTTTTTTTTTTGTTTTTGTTTTTTCAAATATTTCCAACATCTGCTATTGAAATTTGTTCTGCACAAATGTTTGCAGATGTAGAACAGCTGCCAGTCCTGACTGCATTTTGCCTATCAGTGGCATATAAGCAAATCACTGAAGGACAGCTGCTAAATTTTCCATCTGTGTTTGAGAGTTTTCAAAGAAAGGGCAAATTTATGTTCTAGAACACTGGCTTCAGAAATGTTAATGTTCTACTGAACACTGGTTAGAAACTGAGGTATTTGCAGCAGAATTGAACTCTGCCTCTAGTCTTTTGGGATAGCAAAATTTGAAAGTATATTTTCACGTAGTCATTTGTATACAATTCCTTGTCATGTCAGTGTAGAATAAAGATATATTGTTCTACACACAATAGTGCTTTCTGATTCATTTAATGTTTTAAAAAAAATCAGAAAACACAAGCCTTCCTTATGCAAAATAAAGCAAGATACAAATTTCAGCTTTCAGACTGGCAAAAAAAACTATAAATATTTCCAAAGGTAGGGAAAGAGGGTGGAATATAAAGCAATACATAAACATCACATCAAGTCTTAAAGTTGTGTATTATCTTGGACTAGGTATATTCCAGAAGCTAAAAAAAAAAATCAGAGACATGCATAAAGATTTATGGACAAGTTATTCTACATATAATAATATATGTTATGCATATGCAGAAAAAAACATGTCTACAGAAGAGAGGCAGGGCGTATCAAATGTTTAAGAACAGGTGAAGAGTTAAAGATACAGGATGCTGAAAGAAATCTTTAGTAAAACACAAGAAAAATTCCAGCTTTAATTCCTCTCTCACATTCCTCTTTCTCTACCTCTTTGCCCCCACTTTCTGAAACAAGGTCTTATATGTCTCTCAAACTGACCTACTTGAAATCTTCCTGCTTCCAATTCCCAAGAGCTGGGATTAAAGGCTTGTGCCACCACACTCAGCCCAGATTTACTTCTTGAAAACTGAAAATTCAAGGAATTGGAATTATGTTAGGTGTGGTGATGCCCACCTTTAATCTCAGCACTCGGGAGGCAGAGGCAGGTGGATCTCTGAATTCCAGGCCAGCCTGGTCTATGTAGCAAGTTCCAGGCTAGTTGGGGATACAGGGAGACCCTGTCTCAAAAAGACCAAAAACTATAAATAAATAAATGAATAAATAAATAAATAAATAAATAAATAAATGGAACTGATGACTATTAGAACCCACTGGCTATAAAACATACTGCAACACTGACATGAGCTCTTGGTTCCCAGCAAAAACAACAGCAATAACAACAAAAAACCAATAAAATAGTCATTACTAAAAAAAAAAAAATCATCTGGCATGGTGGCATATGCTTTTAATCCCAGCACTTGGGAGGCAGAGGCCAGCTTAATCTACATAGCAAATTCTAGGACAACTAGGACTATATAGTGAGATCCTGCCAAGAGGGGGGGGGGGGGAGAGGGAGGAGGAGGAGGAGGAGGAGGAGGAGGAGGAGGAGGAGGAGGAGGAGGAGGAGGAGGAGGAGGAGGAGGAGGAGGAGGAGGAGGAGGAGGAGGAGGGAGGAGGAGGGAGGAGGAGGAGGAGGAAGGAAGCCAAGCATATAGTTGAGTGGCAGAGCACTTGCCTAACGTGCAAGCTCTAGGTTCGAGCCCCAGTACTGAAAAAAAAATTAAAAATTAATTTTAGAGCTACAGGGTTAATGAAATAAGCAGGCAAGGATATATGCAAGCAAAACAAACATCCATAATTATGGGTTACCTTAACAAAAAGATAAATGGATGAGGTGGTGTCTAATATGCTTTTTAAATAAACAAATTTAAAATACACAATTAGCACAAAATCCTTCAAAGAACCAAATGGAACAAAAGAATGGAGACAAGAAGTATTAAGGGGAAGAAAGAAAATGGAGGGTGGCATATGTCTATAAGCTCAGTGTTCGAGAGGGTTAGGAATTAAAACTGACCTGGACTACATGTGAGTAAAAAAGTATGAAGTCACTTAGCATATACAGTGGGTACTGTGATGGGGCCGGGGGACATTTACCTGCTAAGGCAAATGGTATAGGATATGTGACCTTAATAGAAAAATTTTAATTAATAATGGTAATCCAGAGCAAAGCTCCCTTCCCTTTTTGATTTTTAGAAGAGGTTATAGACAAGAACAGAAATCAGTGACAGACTGATTAACGGACATATTAACGGACATATTAAGTTTCTCGTAGAAACTTCTTAGAAAATCTGACAGTTGGCCCACTTTTCTCCACTTTCTTTTTCTGCTCTCATACTCCCTTAAAAGAGAAGTGTTCAAAATAATTCCTCACCAGGTGTGGTGTCACATGCCTGTAATCCTAGTATTAGGGAGGTGGAGGATGGAGGGTCACAAGTTCAAAGTCAATCTTGGCTATGCATTAATTCAAGGCCTGTACTACACCAAACTGTACTACACCAAACTGTCTCAAAAAAGAAAATAAAAAAAATAAAATTTAAAAGCTAGAGATGTTGCTCAGTTGGTAGTATACTTGCCTACAATATATGAAACCTGTGGTTCCATCACCAACACTCCATAAACTAGACAAGTAGTGCACACCTGTAATCCCAGCATTTGGGAAATGAAGCAGGAAGATCAGAAATTTGGCTCCACAGCAGGTTCAAAGATAGTCAAGGCTAGATGAGACAGTGCCTTTAAAAAAAACAGGGGGGGGGGAGTCTGGTTTCCAAAGACATTTATGAATATTCATTAAAGAAAGATATTTTATTAAAGAAGCTTTTCAAATTAACACATTCAACTGAAAAATTCAGTTGGGTTTATTTATTGCCTTTATGAGAAATGAAAAGAGAATACAGAAATGCAGAATTTTCTGTAATGGGTAACATCTAAATTAGTCAGAAAAATCAAGTTAATTATAATGTTTCAGAATCTCAAAAGATTAAAGGGTAGGTCCCAGCAACTCTCCTTCTAAGTTATCTTATTAGCTCTGGGATACCAACTATGTACTGATGAATAGCCTTAGCTCAAACCTCTACTTTAAGTTCCAAATTCATGTACTCAATTGCCCATTTGTCATTTCCACTGGGAATCTTAGTTATCTGAACTTATGTTAAAAGTATACTCCCTCCCCAAAATCTGCCCTGACCTAGTACTTTGTCTCCTCAGACTAAAAGACACACTTCAGTTGGTCCAATAAAAAAATTGGAGTCATCCTTGATGTATTCTTTGGCCTCCTTCCTAATTCAACTTATCAGTAAAATATATCAGGATCTATGCAGTTCTCAATGTCTACTTCTCACGTGCAGCCTTCCTGGTGACCTCCTGGGCTCCAGCCTTATTTCCGTCTATCTGTCCTCCACACAGCAGCCAGTCAAAGCTGCCTTCTCCTTTCAAGTTAAATTTTATTGCATTTTTCAGGGGTGGGCAGGACGTGTGTGTGTGGGGGGGGGTCAGATGACAACTGAGGGAGCAGGCTCTCTCTTTCCACTATGTGTGCTCTGAATCAAACTCAGGTCCTCAGGCTGGACGGCATGCACTTTCACCTGCTGAGCCATCTCTAGTACCAGTTTGGGTTTTTTTGCAGAGGGGGCAGTTGTTTTCTAATTTTTAAAGACAGAGTCTTGATAAACAGCCTGTGCTCAAACTCAGTCTCCTGGATGCTGGAACTGTAGGCATGCACCACCACACATACCGTGCCTGTCAGCTCCAAAGCTGCTGGTGTCCACCATGCCTCTTTTGCTCCCTCTTCTTCCTTTTCCTCTTCAGTGAGGTGATTGAACCCAGAGCCTTTCCTGCGCACACTAGGCAAGTACCCTACCACTGAGCTAAAAATCTTAAGAGCCATCTTTTGAAAGCAGAAATAATGGTTACTAATATTTTGAAAATCTTTCAATGGTTTTCCCATAGCTCTTAGGGGGAAAGTTTCAAGCTTTTTACCATGATCCCACATGATCTGGCCCTTGTCTCCCTCTCCAGTTTTCTCATTCACCCCCCACTGCATTATAATCTAGCCATATTGGCCTCATTTCAGCAATTCAAACATGTCAAACTCTTTCCCTCTCCAGAACCTTTGAACATACCTTTTGTTCAGACTATTCCAGTTTCCCTATGGCTGGCTCCTACTCAGTTTTGGAACCTCACTAATTATGACTTGTTCAATTTTTGGTTTTGCTTTCTTAATTTTATGAATATAAGTGTTTTGCTTGCATGTATGTAAATGTACCCATGCTATAAATGCCTGTGGAGACCAGAAGAGGACATCAGAACCCCTGGAACTGAAGCTACAGACAGTTGTTAGACATCATGTGGATGCTGAAAACTGAATCAAGGTCCTCTGCCAGAGGAGCCAGTGTTCTTAACTGCTGAACCATCTCTCCTGCCCCAATAAAGTATTTTATATTAAAAAAAAAAAGAACAAAAAAGCTTTAAAAAAAATCACAGCCTTTTCTAGCAAATTTATTTGAAATGCACATCTCTTTCTTACACAATCATCGAAGATTTATAACTGTCCTTGAGATTTGGGATTTTTCTCCCTATATTATAAAATCAAGACAACAGTTTATTCTCACATAGAACTTTATAATGAATGCTTCTTATTTACTTTCTTTCAGTTTTAGAAATAGAACTCAAGGCCTTGTGCAGCTAGCATGTGCTCTACTACTGTTCATGGCCTCATGCCTCAGCAGTTAAGGGCATTGACTGCTTTTGCAGAGGACCCATGCTCGATTCCTAGCACCCACATGGCAGCTAACAACTGTCCGTAACTCCAGTTCCAGGGGGATCCGATGCCTTCTTCTGACTCCGCAGGCATTGCATGACACGGGTGCACTTACACACATGCAGACAATATACTCATACACATAAAATATAACAATAGATAAAATATTAGTAAAAACATAAAAACAAGTATGATGCTAGGTAGGTTAACCAGACTCCAGGGAGTGGAGCAAGAGATTTGGGGAACACAAATAGACTAGATAGGCCTTTAAAAAATTATAAAGGGGCTGGAGAGATGGCTCAGTGGTTAAGATCACTAGGTGCTCTTGCAAAAGTCCTAAGTTCAATTCCTAGCACCCACGTGGTAGCTAACAATCATCCATAACCCCAGTTCCAGGGGAATTTGATGCCTTCTTCTAACCTCCTTGTGCACTGTAGGACATGGGTGCACTTACATACATGCAGGCATAACACTCATACACGTAAAATAAAAATAATTTAAAAATTACAAGGGAAATGAAATGGGGGTAGGAAGGTAAGGGTGGATGTAAGAGGATATGGGGGAGGAGGCTTGAATATGACCAAATGCATTATATGAACTTCTCAAAGAATCAATAAAATATCACTTTAGAAGATGAATGATTTGATATTGCATTCCTCTACTAGATACCATTCTTGCTGTCCTCTGATTCGCAGGAACATTTCTGGAAAGGAATATTCCACAGAGTTCCAACTTGGTTAGTTCTTCAACCTGCTGTAATCAGGCTTCTCTGTCTAACTTCCCCCACTGAAACTACTTCGGTCAGAAGCCACTGGGAGCTTCCATAATTCCAGTTCAGAACACTTTATCTTACTGTATTTCTCAGCAGCATTTGATGGAATCAGACCATTCACTAATTAAAACTGCTGGCAGACTATTCTCTACTGGTCTTCTACTTACTTTTTATTTTCCCTTTTCAGTTTCATTACATATTCTTGTCCTTTTTTTTAACCTCTTAAACGGGGCTGTCCAGGCAGGTTTTATCATTGGCATCTATCTCCCCAGAATTCACTGAATGATCCAATTTTTCTCAATTTCCATGTAAGCCTAAAAATTTATTAATTCTAAAATTTCACCGATAGCCCTCAGGTATCCTATTGTTTTATGGAAGTGTATTTGTTTATTTGTTCCACAAGATTATATTATCAACATGTCCACAGTTGAACTCATCTTCCCACCAATGTTTTATTTCTTATACCTTTATTTTTTAATTGTTTATTTATTTAGTTTATGTGTATGAGTGTTTTGCCTGAATGTGTGTAAATGCACCTGTGTTGTGCAATAACCAGGGAGGTCAGAAGAGGGTGTCAGATCCTCTGAAACTGGAGTTAAGTTACTGAAGGTTAGCCGTCATGTGGGTGCTGGGAATCAAACCTGGGTCTTCTGAAAGACCAGCCAGTGCTCTTAACCACTGAGTCATCTCTTTAGGCCTGCATCTTTGTTTTAATGACATGTACCATCTGTTAAACCCAATCAAGCTCAAAGTCTTCTAGAGTCGATTAGTCTTTTTCCTCTGTCTCACTTTTCACAATCTCTTGAGAAGCCTCTACCATTTTATTTTTTATCTATTTCTCTAGTTTATTTCTTCCACTGTATCCCAACCACAAGTGCCTTACCCTTGGGTCTTTCTTATTTCTAACAGGTGGTAATTCCAACAATTCACTCTAATAAATAATTCTGACCTTACTTCTCTACATAAAACCTATTAGTTCCCTATTACCAAAAGTAGTGTTTCCTATGTCAGAGTTATTTGGAGAAGGTGCTTGTAAAATGCATATTTCTGAGCTAATTGCATTACATACTTCCGAAGTGACTCTGATGCAATCTGAAGCTTGAGAATGCACCAAGGAATAAATTCACTTCTGGATGTGGCACTTCCTTCCTCTTCAAATCAAGTGCTCTGTTGTCACAGAATTAATCTGCATCTATCTTTGTCTTTGGCTCCCACGGCTTTGCTGCTCTTTCCCTCTCTTCACTTTACCAAATCTTGATCTTTAAGGATTTAGGAAAGTTCCACCAATAAAATGCCTTTAAAGTAGGAACTAACTTTCAACTCCTATTAATCCCAAACTAGGTTTTCTTACTGTACTATCATAAAAATATATTTGATCTTTTTCTCTAGTTCCTGGCAGAGAACTCCTAAAACTGTTGGAATTTCCTGAGTGATAAGAGCATCTTTTGTTGTAATGAATAAACTCTTGGCTGGTCACCAAAAAAAACCAAGGCTTGATTAGAAGTTTGGAACTTTCAGCCCCCACTCCCAAATCTGGGGGATAGAAGAGGGCTGGAGATTGAGTTAATTACCAATAGCTAACGAATGATTTCATCAGTAAATCCTATATATGAAACTTCTGTTAAAAATAACAGGAACTGGGGAGATGGTAACTGAGGGAAACACTTGTTGCACATGTGAGGACTAGAATTCGGATTCCCAGAACTTTTGTAAATGCCAGGTAAGTGTGGCTGCTTGCCTATGATCCTGTGCTTGGGAGGTAGAGACAGGGAACCCCCTAGAGCAAGCTGGACTAGGGAATCAGTGAGCTGTAGGTTCAAGTGAAACACTCTACCTCAATATATAAAATGGAGAGCAATCAAGGAAGATATCTGACTCCAACCTCTGCCTTTCATATGCATGTGCACACATGTGCATGCATGTCTGCACATACATATGTGTCCAAATACATGTAACACACATGCATGCACCCACACAGATAAAAATATAAATGAAAGGGTTCAGAGAGCTTCCTGGGCAGTGTTCACAGAGAAATGAAAAATTGATAAGCAAATAAGATAAATCACTTCTATTCTCTTTAATAATCTGCAAAATCAAAGGTATTTCATCCTCTGATTTAACTACAAACAGCATAGGAATGAAGAACGAGCTCCTTCTCTCTTCCTTCTTAACACAATCTCACTAGGCAGCTGGCCTAGAACTTGTTTGTAGACCAGGTTGGCCTTGAATTCTCAGAGATCTACCAACCTCTGATTTCCAAAGGCAAGTGCTTAGATTAAAAGTGTGCAACCCCCACACCCAGGAAAAATGATAAATTCTATTAACAACATCTTTCAAAACAACCCGTTAAGTGCCCAATTTGACCTGTTAAAATTTATGACAGGGAGGGATGTGTTGGCAGAGGTTGGGGAACGGGGATCAAGTTTAGTCTGATCTATACAGTGGGTTCCAAACTAGCTGGGCCTTATGGACCCTGTCTTAAAACTGTCTCAAAAAAAATATTACTATAGGACTAAAATCCAATTAAGTTCTACTCTGACAGTCAATACATGGGCTACCACCACCTTCTAGACTTTCAGCAACAGTTATTAAAAATTGATTAAGAATAACTTGCTTGGGAATGTAAATATCATAAATGAAGTGAATTTTTAAAAGAAGTTCAACATTTGTTAATGTGCCCCTTTGTTTTCTTATTTAAAAATTACTTCTGTTACATAAATATGTTTACTGTTAAAGAAAAATAGGTAAGCATAAAAAAAACAAATTAGCCTGGTCTGGTAGCATGTACTTATAATCCCAGTTACTCAAATGACTAAGGCAGGAAGATAGCAAATTTGGTCCACTCTGGAAGATCCTGCCTCACAAAGGCCTGGGAAAGTAGCCCCACTGCAGGGCACCTTTCTAGTAAACACAAGGCTGAGAGTTCAACTCCCCATTAACACGAGCTCCAAAGCCCAGAAAAACAAAAATATCATCCTATTAAAATTTTTAACTAATTGCTTTTTTTTTTTTTTGATGGGGTCATGTCATGTTACTGAGGCTGATCTTGAACTCCTGAACTGAAGGGATCCTCTTGACTCAGTCTTCAAGTAACTAGGACTAAAGGCAGCATATGCCATCATGCCCCATTAAGACTTTATTTTAAAGAAATGACATATTGTTATATAAAATTTCTACTAGACTAATATACCTAATGGTCTCTTTAACCACAACTCCAGGCTCGATCTCCTTCCCAGAGATAGCTGCACCTATTAATCAGATTTTTAGGTATGTGTGTGCTAATGCAGCTACAGAAATAATATTTTAATTAAAAATTATTTTTATGTGTATAAATGTATTGCCTGCATGTATATAAGTGTACAATGTCCTGCAGTGTCCAAGGAGGTCAGAAGAGGGTATTGGATCCTCTGGAACTGGAGTTAGGGACAGTTGTTAGCTGCCATGTGGGTGCTGGGAATCGAACCCAGGTCCTCTGCAAGAGCAATCAGTGCCATCTTTCCAGCCTCATGAGATGTTTTTATATACATTTATATGTAATTATATTGCAGATATGCAATGCATGTATTCTATAGTAATTTGCTTTCATTATCGTTATATTTGAGAGATCTTTCTCAGTACATATACACTTATCCCATTTTTTTAAAGTACTGCATAATATTTCCTATGAATGGATATTAAAGTCTTTAAAAAAATGTTTTTAATGTCAGGTGTGGTGGTGCACACCTATTTCTGTGAGTTCAAGGCCAGCCTGATCTACAATAGTGAGTTATAAATCAGCTGGGGCTATAGGGAGACCCTCTCTCAAAAAGACCAAAAAAAATTTTTTTTCCTATTTTGATTTTCTAAACAATGACACAGTAATCATCCTTGTAATATATGCTTGTCTCATATAAAATTATTTTCAAGGGTATATACCAAGAAAGGGAACTGCTGAATCATAAGGTTACAGGCATTTAAATTTTGACTCTCTTACTTTAAAAGACCTTGTTTTCTTATAATTTATGTGGATTTTAGAATTAGCTTTTGATTTCTAACAGAAGGCCTTTCCAAGTAGAAATCTCTTCTTTTTCTGTTTTTTTTTCCCCCCCCCCACTGCTGGAAATTGAATCAAGGGCCTTGTACATTCTAGGCAAGCAACTGCGCTATACTCTCAACCCAGTCTGGTACAAAACTTTGATTGGAATCGTCTTAAAGGAATAAATTAATTTGGGTAGAAGCAGCATCTTTGCAACATTAAGTTTTCACTTTCAGGAACATGCATAGATACCTCTTTGCTCAGGGTTTCTTATACATCCTTCAGCGGCCTTCATGAATGTGGTTTCTCTTAGGCCAACTTGAATCAGTTCCTCTATACACACATTTACTTGCTACTGAGGTTCAATGTACACTTTAAAGATTTTTTTTTTGTCAAAATTCTGTAGGCACAATAAGATACCTTTCTCGAGTTTGCTGTTTACAGAAAACTGAAAAGCAAACAAGGAGGCATTTACTGGAAATCACAAATCTTCCCCAGACCAAAACTAAGTCTGGATCTTTAACTGCCTTTCAACCTTTATCTTCCTTCACATCTCCACTCTTTTACCTAAAGGTTTGCTTTTGATAATTATTTTAAAACCAAGTTTCTAAAAAAAAAAAAAAAAAAAAAAAAAAAAAAAAAATTCCCGTTTTAGTTATAAATGTCTTAACTCATTGGAGAACATATCTAAGTCTTGAATAACCTCTGGGCAGATTCTTAACAAAACACTAAGAATATCTAAAAATACATTTCCAAGACAGAGCATATAAATCACATTTCCTGTGGAAAAGAGAGAAAATAAAAAGGCTTCTACTCCATGGATCCAGAGGTCAGTTCACTGTATTACCTCTTAGCTTGTTCTGTATCCTGCCAGTAATTGCCACAAATATACAGAACAAAAGCCAGTTAAAGCACTCCATCAACTTCTACTCCTTGGTTCTAAAGATACTTCACTAAGAGTATACAATTTTTAAATGCTGAAGCCTAACAGGAGGGAACACATTTAACTCTTAAATCTTAGGCGAAGAGACTGTAAAGATGAATAGCCAAATGGAGAGCTGTCTCATCAGGCTGGTCTTGTTTTCTTTAGCACTATACACCTTGTACCACACATGAGGACTATTTTAATTGGTTAAGATTTAGACAGACAGACACACACACACACACACACACACACACACACACACACACACAAAACAATTCAATACAGTACCTGGGATTATTAATTAACTAGTGTGCTAGACAGTTTCAGTTGTCAACTTGACACACCTGGGGAGAGGGAAGCTCCATTGGGGGAATTTCCTGTGTCTCCTGGAGTCTGTGAGGCATTATTTTAATTGCTAACTGATGTGAGAAGACCCAGCCCACTGTGTGTGGTAGTAGGTGGTTCTAGACTGCATAAGAAAGGCTGAGCACAGGTTAGCAGAGTAAGCAATGTTCATCAGTGGTCCACGCTTCAACTGACGCCTCAATTCCTGCCTCCAAGTTCTTGCTTGAGCTCCTGCCCTGATTTCCCTCCATGAAGGACTGTATTACAAGTTGAAATAAACCCTTTCCTCTCTGTTCTAGTTTGCTTTTCAATTGCTGTCAGGTCAGACAAAGCACTATGACCAATACCAAGTTGGGGAGGAAAGGGTATATTTAGCTTATATCGTCAGCGAGGGAGCCCTAGGTAGGAACTCAGGGCAGGAAGCTGGAGGCAGGAGCTGGAGCACAGGCCAAGGAAGAATGCTGTTTACTGGCTTGCTCCCTGGCCCATGCTCAGCCTGCTTTCTTATACAGTACAGAACAACCTGCCCAGAGGTGGCACCGCCCACAGTGGGCTTGGCCCACCCACAGTGGGCTGGGCCATTCCACATCACTCAACAATCAAGAAAATACCCTACAGACATGACCACAGGCCAGTCCAACGGATGTAATTCCCCAATTGAGGCTCCTTCAATCCTGGTGTGTCAAGCTGACACTAAAGCTATCCAGCATACTCTCCAAGTTGGTTCTGGTCAGAATGTATTATCACAGCAATAGAAACCAAATAAGGTCAACTAGTATTATAAAAGCAAGCAAGATACTATCATAGAATATTTAATAATACAAGAGAATCTTAAATCTTGAATGGAGGTTTTTATATAGTTTTGACATTAGAATTGTTTAATGATGATTAATATACCATAAGCTCAAGTTTTAGCAGTAAAAAAAAGTTATTTTCTTGCTTCTCTTTCCTAAACCCACCCAAAATGGTGCAGAATTCAAGAATGGAGTTTCAGACTAGGAGGGTAAGGTGGCCTGGGCTGTTAAGACAATGGGCTTTAAAGTCAGACTGTCTGGATTCAAATCTGATTATATGCCTTATCTGTGCCTCGATTTCCTCATTTTTAAAAAAGGAAGCTAATAACAGATACACTTAGAGCGCTGTTCTGAGGACTAAATCAGATCTTACATACAGAGACCTTAGAATAGAGCCTTATTCAGTCAGTGCTCAGTAAATTCTGGCTGTTCTTATTTCTTACCGTTTGAAGAAACTTTTGGTCATTATAAGAAAGGGATAGAGAGGCCCCGAGTCCAGTTTCCAGCACCCATGTTAAGCAGCTCACAACTGCCTGTAAATTCAGGGGGTCTGATGCCCTCTTCTGGCCTCCACAGGCACTTGCACTTACCTGCACATACCTCACCCTACACACATATGCATAATTAAAATAAAACAAATCTTTAAAAATATTTTTAAAAATAAAAAGACCAGACATGCTATTTTTAGATCTACTTTAATTTTTTCTGTATGTTTTTGATGTTTTTAGTAACTCTTTGAGAATTTCATACAATATATTTATACAATATATTTTGATGACAATCACACCCCCCCACACTCCTCCCCTAACTCCTCCCAGATCCACTCCCACCTCTCTACACTCCCAGCTTCATGTCCTTCTTTTTTTTTTTTTTTTTAAAATAACCCATCAAATGCAACTTGTGCTTCCTATATACTTTTGAGTGTGGGGCTATCCACTGAAGTGTGGTCAACCTACCAGGAACTTACCCTTAAGGAAAACTGACCCTTCCTCCTATAGAAGTCATCAACTGTTCATAGACCTGCTTTTAAATCATCTTCTGCAAGTGGATGCTATTACTAAATACTACATTAATCTTGGTTTTCAGCTCAATAATTTAAATAGTAGGAAACATTTCCTTCCTTATCTTTGATAAAAACTGAAACAATGTTTTCACACATAGCATACTTACATAACAGAAATAAAGTGAATTTATAGATCACATTTGACCTTACAATGCAAACTCGAAGATAGCAGAAGAAAAACTAAAATAGATGTAATTCAAAGCTTTATATCTGTCCCTACCATTATTTTCCTAGGTTCTAGTGAAAACCTGTCTCCAAAATCCAAAGAGATTTTGTATGAACACCATAAGCTTAAGGATATCCACCACTAGTAAGAATCTGAAAAGTAAGTAGCTTTTTAAACTTAAAAGTCTGAAAGCTTCCAGAGTAATTCTTCCCTTACCACTTTAACTACAGAAAGGGATTCTAAGTGCAGAAATGAGATGCCTCAAAGCTTGTGAACTACTATTGGCTGAGACAAGTGTTTTGTTTTGTTGTTGTGATGTGCTGTTTGTTTTGGGAGATAGGGATCTCCAAATAGCCAGATAGCCTCAAACTTTTTGTCACTCAGGCCTCAGACTGTGCTGGAATTACAGGCAAGTGCCACCAAGCCTTGGATAACAAATACTTTTTAGACTTGCAGTTTATTTACTGCCAATTCCCCCCCAAAAGCTTGGTTTTCTGGTTTTCTAGCTGGAAGCAGCTATGAAACAGTAAACTGGCAAATGAAAAGTGCAACTAGAGGAAGGCACAATGACAGGAGTGATTCAGTGAAGCTATATAAAAGACACTAAAACCATGACTATAGACATACATTAGGGTTCAGTGTGATCGACCATGCCCTCAAAGATAATCTCTCCATGTGGCTGAAATCACAGTCTATGTATCATCCTCTATTCCATACCATAGCTTGACACTTTTCTTTCTTAATGAACTGTTCCCCTCAGCAGAAATATTCTCAAAACTTCCAAGTAAGCCAGAAGAGCCTGTCTCTAACCCTAAGTTCTCCTTTAATTAGTTTCATTTCCTTTCTTAAGACCAAGTTTTAAAAAGAACCGTCTCTACTTGGTCTTTCTTCTTACTACTAACTCACCTTCTGATCTGCTGAAACTCATCACCTGATCACTACTCTACAAAAACTAACCTTACCTAAGGTAACAGTGCCCTCCGAGTTGCCTAAGTCAATGTGCTTTCTACTCTTGCTTCTCTTGACCTCCACAGGACATCTGACCCAACAGTAACCACTTCCTTCCTTCCCCTTTGCTTAGAGTCTATGATGCCACACTCATTTGGATTTCATCCTGAGTTGTCCAGTCATGAAATGGCAGTGGAATTCATGCCAAAGTAGGGAAAGTTTGAATAGGTGTCCCCAAAATTCATAAGCTGAAACCTGATCACCACTGTAGTTAAATTAAGATGTGAGGTATGAGGAGCTGGGCATGGTGGCATACGTCTTTAATCTCAGCACTCAGGAGGCAGGGGCAGATGGATGTCTGTGAGATCAGGGCCAGCCTGGTCTACATAATGAGTTCCATGCCAGCTGGGACTACAGGGAGACCCTGTGTCAAAAAAAAAAATGTGGGGCTGGAGAAATGGCTCAGTGTTTAGGAGCACTGGCTGCTCTTGCAGAGAACCCAGGCTCAGTTCCCAGCACCCACATGATGGCTAACAACTGTCTGTAACTGGAATTCCAGTTCCAGAGAATCCAACGCCCTCCTCTGACCTCCTCAGGCATTGCACAACATGGGTACACTTATATACATGCAGGTAACGCACTCATACACATAAAATAAAATAAAATGTTTTTAATGTGAGATAATAAAAGCAATTAAGTTGTGAAGATAGAACTTTCATGAATAAAACTAATGACCTGATAGGAGATGCCTATCTTTATTCTTTTGCCCTTCCACTGTGAGGACAGTCTTTGTCATTCCTGGCATGTTACAAAAACTAGACACCAAATCTATTGGTGCCTTGTCTTAAGGTTCTCAGAGTCCAAAACTGTGAGAAATAAATGTCTGTTACGTATTAATGATCCAGCCTGTGGTATTTGGTTTCAGTAGCAGAAATAAAGTAAGAAAATATTCACGCCATGTATGGTGGTATGTATCTCTAATCCTAAAACTCAGAAACATAAGACAGAAGGATCTTGAGTTTGAGGTCAGCCAAGGCTACATGGTGAGTCAGTTTCTATGAGAATACAGGGAAAGAAATAGGTGACTATTTAAAAAATATGTGTGTCTACATAACTAAAACAAACCCTAACTTTTCTAGTATGTGAGGGAGGGGTGTATGTGTGTGGTATACACATGTGTGCATAAGGGTGTGTGTGTGTGTGTGTGTGTGTGTGTGTGTGTGTGTGTGTGTGTGTGTGTGTAGGCCCAAGATCAATGAGAGGTGTCTTCCTTCTAGAGCTCTCCACATTGTTTTTTTGATATAGGGGTCTCTCACTGAATCGGAGGCTCATCAACTGGGCTACACTAGCTCACCAATGAGCTTCAGAGATTCACATTTTTCTGACCCCTCCCCACTCCAAGGCACACTCCATCATACCTGGCTTTTCACATGAATTCTGGGGATCTGAACTCAAATCTTTTTGCTTGAAAGGCAAGCCCTTTACCAACTGAGCCATCCCTCCAGCCCTGAAACAAACTCTAAATATTTTTTCCCACAATAAAATGAAAAGTTTTACTTATGAATCTTGATATTAAAACTAATTCAATAAACATCAAGATAAAGTCTAGTTTCTAAAATTTTCATTCTTAGGGTTTCAAGGTTCTTTACGTTTCTTTGATATGAAGCACCTCACAGGATAACAGGAAGTGGGCAGACTTCTAAGAGTTTACGTAGGGCTGGAGAGATGGTTTAGCAGTTAATGGCTCGGGCTCATGACCTAAGCATCAAGAGTCTAAGTAGTCAAAAAAGGTAAATTATAAATGTTTTCAGGAAAATTAAACAATTTATGCTCATGAATATAGTATAGTTTTTGAGTAGTTATTTTCTTTTTTTTAAAGATTTCTTTTTAATTATGTGTATGTGGGAGGAGGTATGTGCACAAGAGTTCAGGTGGTCAAAGCCATCTGATCCCCTGAAGCTAGAGCTGGAGTTACAGGTAGGAGTGAGCCGCCTGATGTGGCTGCTGGGAATCAAACTCCATCCTCTGCAAAAGTAGTATGTGCTCTTAACCACTGAGCCATCTCTCTAGCCCCTAGAGCAGTTCTTTGACTGCTTACATGAGGGAGAGAAATGAAATTGTCTTACATGTCTTACTATGCACAAGTCATTCTTTTATAGTGGCAAATGCAAATGGCAAAAATGGCAATAAAGTGGCCCTCTCTGAGATACCACAGGAAATTTAAATAATAAAAACTGAAGGCTGGGTTTGATGACACAAGCACTCAAGACGCAGAGGCAGGTGGATCCCTGTGAATTTGAGGCTAGCCTGGTCTACATAAAGAGTTCCAGGCCAGCCAGGGTTATATAGTGAGACCTTGTCTCAAAAAACAAAACAAAACTAAAACTGACATTTAATATAGTATAAACTCTTTACTCATTTACAGGATGAAATTTAAAATGCATATAGTTGCATAAAGCAGCCTTTGTTACGAGTATGTCTTAACTACTTTTATGAAGCAACCCCTGCGGCAGGAGAGATGGCTCAGCTGTTAACAGTGCACATGCTTTTCCAGAGGGCCTGAATTTGGTTCCCAGCACCCTTACAGGATAGCTCAGAATTGCCTGTAACTCCAGCTCCAGGGGATCCAATGTCTTCCTCTGGCCTCTGCAAGCACCTGCACACACATGGCACACATACATATATGGTCTCACACATACATCCACATAAATAAAAAATAAATCTTAAAACAAAAGTAGCCCTTGTAAATGTTCACATCAAGGTTGTTCTCTAGAATCTGCCTCCCCACCCACCCGCCCATTTGCTCATTCTGGTTCATACCTATTACACAGCAAAATTACTAACATTCCTCATTCTCGTTACTATACTGGTTTGAATAATAAATTACATTTTATCTATTATCTACCTACAAACATTTTACTATCTCTTCCTCCCTCATATTTGCTATGAAAGGGACTTTATCAGCCAAGACGTTAAAAAAAATCAGAAACTAAAGAGGTTGTAGAGGCATCTAAGACATACAAGAAGTGGGCAAAATCTATTAATTTTCCAGTGAATATGTTCTAAGAATATGCCAAGATAAAGACAGAGAATTCAACTTAAACCTCTAAAATATCTAATCAAAGTTTTGTTTGTTTGTTTTTTAGAGAGTTTCTCTGGTAGCCTCTGCTGGTCCTGAACTCACTGTGTAGACCAGGCTAGTGAGATCCACCTGTCTTAGTCTTCTGAATTCTGGGATTAAAAAGATGTGTGCTATCATATACACCCAGCCCCGAAATTTAAATTTTAAGCAACGTAATATATTTTTTAAAAACAGGATCTCACTAAGTGGCTCTAGCTTCCCTGTAACTTCCTATGTAGACCAGTCTGGCCTGAAGCTCACAGAGACCCACCTGTCTCTGCCTCCCAAGTGCTAGGATTAAAGATATGAGCCAACACGCCCAGCTAAGAATCCATAGTTTTAAAGGAGTAAGGTCTTCAAAGAGTCATCTTGAGAAGTTCCATGATATCCCACTACTTGAAGAATTTTAAACTAGTTATTAAATCATTAAAAACTATTTCATTAACTTTAATATAAGCCTAATTTCACTTCATCTCTTTTAGTGAAATTATTGGTTTGAGGAAAAGCACCATGCCTGAGAGGTCTATTTGCTGTTGGATATCTCCTGGCATCTCCCTTGGAGAGTTTGGGATGTGCCATCTGCTCCACTGTTATACATCTACCATTTTCCTACAGCCTTGAGGGAAGAAACTGATTATTTTAGACAAACTTGCATCCCTAAGGCCTGAAATATAAAAATACTCAAGATGTTTAAGATTGGTTAATTAATATTCATTTGATAAGACTATTTCCAAAAATGAAGTTCACCTTCAGAGGAAGACTTCCTACCTGTGAAGATACTTACAGCACTGAATGTTAAGCAGAAACACTGAGCTACAGAACATAGGGGTGTAACCTTTGCATAAACACACTGTCTCCTTTTCTCAGGGACTACACAAGTGTTTTGAATATACATGCTCTATTTCCTAAATGAACTAAGTCATGTTGTGTTATAACCTTAACTGAAATTTTCCAAATAAAGAATACTAAAATCCTGAGTCAAATGGGCTACTTTTAACATCTGACCTTAAAATTTTTATCTTTAAAAACTCTAATTCTCTCTCAGATAAAACTCTTGATTTGTAAAAATGCATCAACTCTGACAAAACCTTCGTCTCTTTCTAATCTTTTCTCTAAATTTTTCAATAAAAGTTACTCTAAACCTTAGGCTTAGATGATTTTTTATTAAAAACAATACTCTGCCCTATTATAAACAAATGGCTTGTATAATTTTCTTTTAAAAGATTTATTGTTTGTATGAATAGGTGTGTGTACCTGCATGAGTTTATGTGCACTAAGTGTGTGCAGAAGATGGCATCAGATCCCTTGGAACTGGAGTTGCAGAAGGTTGTGAGGCTTCATGTGGGTGATTGAAACTGAACCTACATTCTCTGCAAGAGTAGTAAGCACTCTTAACCACTGAGTCATCTCTCTAGCCCTGGTTTGTAATTTTTAATACAAATGATCTTATGGGACATTATAAAAGTCTGTCTCTGTAACTAAGAGAATAAACTTCTATGTCTCTCCAACTACCTATGGCTGTTCCAAGTCATGACAAAATCAAGAGAACTACAAAAATGAAAAACTAAGTTTTTATATTAGACCTAGTTCAATAACCATAGCAAGACTTTAAAATAAAATAGGACTTAATACCTGAATTTAACTAACTGTAAATGAATAAATCATCCAATCACAGATGAATGAGTCTCAAGGGTCAGTAGAAAAAAATAATCAAAGGTAAGAAAGATTACTGGATATTTAAAGACCTAAAAGTACAATCTAATTATGAGTCATACATTATAAATGGCAATGTCTTAAATATCCATGGTCATACAGAAGTAAAATTTAATCCTCCTTACTATTAAGGCTCTCACTGAACCAAGTCCTAAGAAGTCCCACTTAGCATATGGAAGGCCCTAGATTTGTTTTCCAAATGCAAAAATAAAAAGTCCAAATGTAAGAGTTAAATTTGGTGGGAAAATATCAGTATCTGTGCTCATATTGGGCAGAGAAACACCTCCCTCTTACTAACCTACTACATCACTATATGAGTCACTTTAAAACAAGATTTTCCTCCCTTGTTTAAAAACAAGACAACCCTATACCAAGCAACAAACGATAAGGTACAAGTTTAGACATCTTTACTTTCAGTGGAAAACACTTGACAGTACTTGAACAAAAGCATATTATTTCTCTCAGAGTTTTACAGTCTATCACTGTTATTTTTACTTTAAAAATCTGGATCCTCAAAATAAGAAAAAAAACTTTCAGAGGGTCCATCCCTGTCCATTGTAACCTTCAAAATAAACATTTGCTCTAAGAAAAGAAGAGCCTTATCTATCTTCCTACAGGGTAATACTGGGGATACATAAGCTCTATGTATGTCTTTTTGTATATATAATTCATTTATTTGAGGACCCCAATTTGGCCCAAGCAACTCAAGTCCCAAAATATTTTAAGGAATGAATACATGCTATTCAGAAAGTAAATACACAAGAATCATATAAGTATATACATAATAGTTTCTGTCAGTATTTTAAGATCTTGCTCTACCTGGTATCAACACTGCAAAACAGGTCATTTATTAACTATGGCTCAGCGTAACTTTAGTAAAAAAAAAAAAAAAAAAAAAAAAGATTAACATGCTTGATGAATAATTCCCAGCTAAATTTTCTCTCACTGGGGCTTTCCTGACATCTTGTATTCCACTTAGTATCATTTTGTCCTTTAAAAATCTTCATATCATAAATTTGAAAGGAAGCAAATGTTTTGTAATTGAAATCAAAATAAGGGCTGAAAAGATGGCTCAGCAGTTAAGAGTACTGAATTTGCAGAGAATCCAGGTTTGGTTCCCAGCACCGACACCATGGCTAAAAGCCATCTGTAATTCCAGTTCCAGGGAATCTGACACCTTCTTCTGTCCTTTGTGAGCATTACAAGCACATGGTGCATTTATATACATGCAGACAAAACACTTGTATGCACATAACAAAATAAATAATAAATAAAAATGTTTTAAATCAAGATATTTATAAATTTAGACAATAAAAATAAAATCAGGCTATCATTTTGGGGGGACATGATAACTTTAGCCAAACTATCTTATAGTTCTCATTTGAAATACAACTGATAATCCTATATCTTTATCTCAAGAATAGTGACTACATACACCTGTTATAATATATATATACATACATATATATACATATATATATATATATATACATATATATATATATAAAGTCATTGGTTCATGTAGACCAGGCTGGCCTTGATCTCACAGAGATCCCCCACCTCTGTCCCCCGAGTGCTGGGATTAAAAGCATGTGCCACCATGCCAGACTCAATTCCTATTTTTTGCTTGTCTCCAAGCAAGGGAGAAGGATGTTTGGAATAGATGTTATCTAACATTTACCTATCATAGCAACTACTGCAATTTTAAAGAACTCTTATTTTTTTCCAAACTTTCTATTGCATTTCATTTATTTTGTGTGTCTCTGTGTATATATGCATATTTGTGCGTGTGCATGCATATGTCACAGCACATATGTGCCAGTCAGAGGACAACTTGGAGTTGGTACTTTCCTGCCACCATGTGGGGCTCAGAGATCAAACTCCAGGTTGTCAGGCTTGGGGGCAAGTTCTTTTACCCACTGAGCAGTCTCTTTGCCCAAGAACTGTATCTTGAGCTAGCCCAGAGTTAGCCAAGAGGTCTACATAGTGAGTTCAAGCCAGTTAGGGTTACAGGGAGACCCTGTCTCAAAAAAAAATTTTTTTTAAAGGGGGATGCAACATACTACTAATACTACTGAAAGGAGGAGAAGAAGGGAGCCTGTAATCAATTTTTTTTAGTGCTCTTTATTTGAAGAAATAGGTTCGTAATTTCAAAAATATGATTCAATAGTAAAATCTGCAATGCAACCAAGGCCTGCACCAAAGACCTCTTGTTATATCATACATGAGTTCATTTGGTTGCTTTGGAAATTTGTCTTCTGAGAGCTCCATTCAATTTCAACTGCCAACTGCTTGGAATGACTGAGTTTAGACAGACCACTGTTCTCACCTATTGTTTCCTTGTACAAAGATATATTTAAACACATGAACACACTCAGTGTCTTTGGATTCTCCACAGTAAAGAATATCTGGCTATTTTTGTTTTGCCACATGATTTGTTGACTCAGTCACTAAAACATCAGCGCATCCAGTCTATTATACCAACAAAAGTGATCACTTGCAATGATCTTATCATTTAGCAAAATATCAATGAATTAATATACTTTTACACTTGGCCCGTTAAATCGACAAGCTCAGAAGCAAAGGAAATTTTTCAAGATTACAGTTGCATGAAACATTGCATGTGGTATTTTCAGAGCTATTACACAATTTGAAACATATTCTGCCAGGGAGATATAAGCACTAGAGATTGTCTATTTAAAAATGAAGGTTTTATCAAGTAAAAAGTTTTTGTGAGACTAACAAGCCACTGCCTACACCAACTAACCTCTTTCAAGTAAAATAATTTTAAGAAAAAGTTAATGAGGAACTAAACTCTGGAACAGGATATTTGAATTATATTGTTGCACAGCAACCGAAATATGGATTATAATGAAAAAAGCTGATTAGTAATTAAATAGCAACTCTAAATCATTACTGTGACTAATACTTCATAGGTACATGCTTACTTTGTATTAAGCATATTACTAAAACTTCTTTTATTTAATGTTTACAATATTTCCGGGAAAGAGGCATTATTATTACCCTAATTTTACAGGTTAGTAAAACAAAGCATAGAGCAGTTAAGCAGTTTGTCCAAGTCTAAAAAATTATTAAGTCAGGATTCTGATTCAGGCAGTTTCCAGACCCTACCATTCTAACCATTATGTTAAACTACTTCTTGTTATCCTAAGTATTCCTGAACACCTAAAAAGAAAAAAATGAAAATGCTTTTAGGGCTTCCCCACTCCCATATAGCCTATATTAGAATTGGCTGTTATAATTTTTATTCTAAACCATGATCACCTACTCAAACCACAAAACACCAATAGTAAATGATTAGAGTTTTTAAAGTTACAGTTTGATAGAACAAGAAGATGAATCAAGCCAGGAATGGTGGCTTCTACCTGTAATCCTGACACAGGGATTAAGGCAGGACGATCACCACAGGTACAAGGCTAGTCTTGACTACACAGGTAAGTTCCAGGACAACCTGAACTACAGAGTGAACCCTGTCTCCAAATCCAAAGCAAACAAACAAACGAGACTAACTAAAATTTTATGTTATTAAGATAATGTGTTATGAGATGCTAACATGTAGCTTATCCCCATCTTACCCAAGAAAATGATAAATATCTTAATTATGAAGAAAAGGCTCTCCTAAATCCTTAATTTTTTTTCTTTTATAAATATTTTATTTATTTTTTTAAATTATTGGCAGCTGATTACTGCTGGGTGAAGAAGAGCTGATCTTAAAGGGAGGGACTCTAGATAGACTGACTAGATCTCAGAGGGTGAACCTGCACTGAGAAATGTCTAAGAACACTAACAGGACATGAATACTGGGTGCGGGGGAGGCTATGTATGGGTGCCAATGGGGAAAGGATATAAAGCTGATTAAGATGCTCTGTATGAAATACACAAAAATTCAATTTAAAAATTTAAATATATATTTTATTTATTTTTTATGATGTGTATGAGTATATTACCTATGTTTGTAAGTGAACCCATGTCGTGCAATTCCCTTAAACATCAGAAGACAGGGTCAGATCCTCTGGAACTGGAATTATGGATGGTTGTTAACCACCATGTGGAACTGAACCTGGATCCTCTACAAGAGCAACCAGTGCTCTTAACCACTGAGACCATCTCTCCAGCACCAATGTTTCTCATATATATATATATATATGTATACAAACACACATACATGTATATATATATATGTATGTATGTATACATGTGTATATGTGTGTGTGATATGTGCTCATGAGTGCAGGTACCCATGGAGGTCAAAGGCATCAGATCCCCTGGAGCTAGAGTTACAGGTAGTTGTGAGCTGTCCAACATGAGTACTGGGAACTGAACTTCAGTCCTCTGGAAGGGCACTATGTGCTCCTAACCACTGGGTCATCTCTCTAGTACCACTGATGTTTATTTAAGTATCTGAAGCAACAACAAAATTATTGTTAAGGAGGGGATCTAAATATCATCAAAATATATTGTATGAAAATTATAAAAAAATGTTTAAAAAAGAATTATTGTTTCATCAACAAAGCTGCATGGAGAAGTCTTTTAACTCCAATAAACATAATGTCATATATTCCCCTATATATGTACAGTAGTAAAAAAGACATTGTTTCATTTTCTTTAAGAAAGAGAAGAGCTATAGGAGAAGAGAAGGGGCAAGATAATAAACATTCACATAGCCGTGCAAAGACAGAAACGTATCCGTGGCTACGTGTCTTACTGTATCTTACAATAATCACCTGGTAGGGAAAAATAAAACAAAACTGGCCTCTAATTGTGAATGTGCTTAATACCTAAAAGTGTTCAGTGTTCTCTCTCTCCCTCCTCTCCTCTCTCTCTCTCTCTCTCTCTCTCTCTCTCTCTCTCCTCCCTCCCTCTATCCCTTCCTCCCTCTCAGTTTGCTCCTGGTATCTGTCTCAGTCTGTTCCACACCCTGTCCATTACTCCTCAGACTCCTCAGGCTTCTTCCTATGTTCATGCCTGTCTTGTGTCACTCAGCATGCTAGGTTTGAGCACACATGTCTCTACTAGATTTGTACATTCCAAGAAGGAAAACACCTTTTATCACCCCACAATATATGAGATGGCTCTTATAAAACTTCTTCTGGAGTGATTTGCTTAAGTATCAAAGCATCAGCAGCAAAATTATATAAACCACAGCAATTCAAACTATAGCAGGGCAAAGGTAAAGCTAAATGATTAAAATTGGGAATAAAAAAATCAAACAGTACCTAACCTCAGAGACCAATTCTAACACCTAGAAGGTAATTTAGTCTAGTAATTGCTCTCTGTGGTAACCAAAGTTTAAATGCTAGCTCTGCCACTCAGCTGAATTATATTATCTTTAATCTTGACATCTCCCTGAGGATCATTTTTTCTTCATCTGTAAAATAGGAATAATAATGTAGTACTCTTTGAAATGGTTGTTGTGATGTCTACTTAAACTCAGTGTCTACTGCACAACAAACACCTAAAATGTGGTCGCTATTATTAAGACTTTTTTTTTTAAATCCCAGTCCTAGAGATTGAACCCAGAGTCTTGGGTATGCCAGGCAAGCCCCTAATACTAAGCTACATACCCAGTTCAATAGTTATATTTCAAGGTTTTTGCCCACAGTCATAAATTTTTAACAAAATCACTTTAAGCAGGGTACGGTGGCATATACTTGTAATTCCAGCACTTGGAAGCTAAGGGAGAAAGATCCAGTTCAAGGCCAGTCTCTGCTACATAGCAAGTTCAAAGCTAGTCTGCACTAAATAAATAAATAAACAAACAAATAAATTTACTTTAAAGGGAAGCCCTGAGAATATATGTATACTATATTCTAGGTAAAAATAAGACTACAGATGTTAAAATTCACAAGAAATTCTCTTTACTTCTCTAGCCTTATTTTCTACACTGCATGGCACTCGGCACTGCCCTGATTACACATGCACAGTTCCATTCTAGCCCCAAGTCTGAAGTTCCTGCTTCCTCCCTCCTGCTACTACTCAGTCCTAACCCTTCCTTGTAGATTAGCTCTCACTCTTCGGGGTTCACTGAGAAGTCCCTATTGGCTTTTTCTTTCTTCGAGGATTATATATTTGCAATTACTACATTATAGTTTATTTATTCACCATCAGTCTTTCTGCTCTTCTAGGTTTTCTACTGGATCACCACAAGTACCTAACTGAGAAGATACCCTCTGATTCAAGCGCAGTACAAAACAGAAAAGGGTGCTAGAGAGATTTTTTTAGAACTTGAATTAAACTGCTTCATAAATACAAGTTAAAACACAGTACTACCTCTTGTTGTTTGCTTCTAAATAGATCCGGTCCCACACAATAAAGGAAATATTTCTCCATAATTTTCAGAAAGTCCAGGAAAGCTATCAATACCTTTCAGACCCGAGAGTATTTCACTAGAATATCCCTTGATAAAGAGGAAAATGAGGCAATGTGATTAGCATTTGCACTCCTCCAGGAAGTCTGTGAAAGTATATGAACATAATTCGGCACCGAAACCAGAGGAAGAGACTGCACAGGATTACCTGAATAAAATAGCAGTCTTTAATCCCAGTACTCAGGGAGGCAAAGGTAGGTGAATCTCTAAGTTTGAGGCCAGCCTGGTTTACATAATGAGTTTCAAGCCAGCCAGGACTACATAGTGAGACCCTATCTCAAAACAAACAAACAAACAAACAACCCCTCCCCAAAAAACCACATTTACTAAATATTTGCTAATTGACAAGATTCTTAAGGTCTCTCTCATATATGCCAAGCCTCTGGCATTTCAGACATTTTAGGTTGGGTAAAAGATCTCATCAATAATCATATTTTCTTCTTTTGAAAATTGTTTCCACTATGTGGAAATCTAGATTGTTTGAATGGATGAACAAATAAATTAAAAACATGAAGTGGATGAGATGACTTATTTGATAAAGGTCTTGTCACAAGCTTGACAACTGAAGTTTAATCCCTGGAAACCCACATGGTGGAAGGAGAGAACTGACTCCCATAAATTGTCCTCTGATTCCACACATGTATCAAGGCACATACATCCCCCCAATAAATAAATAAATGTTTTAAAATGATTAAACAAGTGAAAATCTACAACGGGTCAGGCACAGTTGTAATAAGCATATCAGCAGGTATTTAATGAAAGTAGAGTCAAGTCTGGCTGGAGAAATGGCTCAGAGGTTAAGAGCACAGGCTTACAGAGGACCCAGGTTTGCTTCCCTTCACCCACATGGTGGCTAACAACCATCCATAACTCCAGTTCCAGGGAATCCGACACACTCTTCTGACCTCTGTGCGCACTGCACAACATGGGTGTGCGCTTACATACATGCAGGCAATACACTCATACACATAAAATAAAAATAATAAATATTAAAAGAATACTCAATATGGATATATATATATATATATATATATATATATATATATATATCTTCATGGAGAAGTCTGAGAAAAGCTTCTGAATGACACACAGAATTAAGAATGCAAAAACACATATTGGTAATTTTTGTTTGTTTATTCTAGGGTGTTTTGTTGTCATCGTTGATGCTGCTTTCTGGAGCCACTGTGCCTCACCTTACTATCTGGGCTGTCGTGAACACATGGGCTCAAGTGATACTCCTGACTGAGTTTCCTGAGGTGCATGCCATTGAAGTTGGCTTATAGTAAATATTTGTTTTAAAAGTTTAACCTTTGATAATATGTCAATTAAAACAACGGTAAAATGCTAATATTTAAGAGAAAAGGCTCTGGGATCAGATGCCATGCCCACAGCCTTGATCAACTCACTTTACTTCTCTTATAAAATAAAGATAATAGATGGGAGGTGTAAGTCATTGGAAGACCAGGGGCTTCGCCTGTGTAAGATGCTGGGTTCAATTTTTAATTCAATAAGAAGTTAATTAAAAAGCACCTCCCTCTTGGGAATGAAGGAAGGAAGGGAGGAAGGGAGGAAGAAAGGAAGGGAGGAAGGGAGAAGAGAGAAGGGAGGGAGGGAGGGAGGGAGGGAGGAAGGGGAAAAATGCCAATAGCAATGTCTACCTATGGGAGTGATGTGACAAATAACAACACAGGTGAGATACCCACCAAAGAAGTCTAGGCTAAAGTAGTTCAGTGGTGGAGCACCCAGCAGGTGTAAGATACTTAGCACAGTGTCTAGTATGAGGTAAGTGTCAATAAGCAACATCTAATATTATAATAAAGAAAATGGATGGCAAGGATATTTAGGGCTGATGAAGGCACAATTTTGGTGTTTTTTTTTAATACATTGGTTATAAACAAAAGATTGATTCCACCTCTCTGGAGGACAGTTTGGCAATGGGTATCTAACATCTTAAAAGTGGTCATAGTCAATATGGATTTCTGGGACATCTTTCTGTGCCTAAAAACAGTAAAAGCACTGAAAATGGGGAAAAATGTTAAATATGACTATATTCATGATCCATTCATTGATCTCTGTTGTCAAACACCTTTGAGCCCTGATAATACAAAAAAAAAAAAGCAAACAGACCCAGTCTTTGGCTTAAAATTTAGGTAAATAAGAAATCAAACAATAAATTACAGTAAAATGATAACAACCACCATGATTAAGTATAGGTGCTACAGTGTACACAGAAGGAACACCTACCATTGTCTGGGGGTGTAGTCAGGGAAGCTTCCC
Organism: Eospalax fontanierii; assembly: GCA_035773235.1. NCBI lineage: Eukaryota > Metazoa > Chordata > Mammalia > Rodentia > Spalacidae > Eospalax > Eospalax fontanierii. The sequence continues at coordinate 51,934,388 of CM069531.1, read as the reverse complement.
AGAAGAAGTGACATTTAAGCTGAGACCTGAAGGGGAGTAGGAAGTAGTTAGGTAAAGAGGTGAAGGAGAGGGGTTCTGTGAAAAGCATGTGCCAAAGCCTGGAGACCAAAGGGCATGTGGCTAACTGTGAGCAGTGTGCAATGCAGGAACCAGGGGAGAGACAAGGCTGAAGAGGTTAGCAAGGGGGTTCATTCTGGTCTCACAGCCAAACTTTTCACTGTAGACTTTAAGAGTAATAAAAAACTGAATTAAAAATTATAGTTAATAATAAGTAGAACAAATGGCCAATATTCCTAATATATGAGGAGAGTAAACAAATGAAAAAGAATTAATAAACAGCTCAGAATAGGAAGCACAGCATTGAAACAACAGTTTTACAACTCTGTAATTTTACTAAAGTTATTGAAGCAGACATATTTTAGGGATTGCAAATCAGAGGTCAATAAATTTATCATTTACTTGTTTATTTAGGTTTTGTTTTGGGGTGGGAGGGTGAAACAGAATCTCATCTAGCTCAGACTGGCCTCAAACTTGCAATCTTCCTGCTTCTGCCTCCCAAGTCCTGGGATCATAGACTTGTGCCACCATGCTCGATTTTATGTGGTGCTAGGAACTGAACCCAGGGCAAGCACTTTACCAACTAAGCTGTATCTGTAATCCTAAATTCATCTTTCAAGAGTTTAAATAAATGCCTACTAGCAATCGAGAACTATTTAATCTATCTACTAATAAAATATAAATCAAGTCAGCTACTAGAGTAGGTACTTATTATTCCCCAAATCAGCCATTTTTAAAAATCAAATCAGACTGTCCAGTGTTAAAGAGAAATGAGCATTCTTACATGATGCTGGCTAGGATAAATGTTAATTGGAATAACCTTTCTAGAAAGCATAAATATGTAACAGTAGTCCTAAAATTGTTTACACCCCATGTAAAGTTGTCCTCTGACCTTCACATGTGTACTGCAGCACACAGGTTCGTTCTCTTTCTCTCTCTCTCTTTCCCTCTGTCCCACCCTGCCTCCCTCTCTAAATGTTTACATTTTTTTTAAAGAAATAAAACGTTTGTGAATTTACCAATTGGTTGAAGTATGCCTTTTATTTTATTTTTCTTTCTCTCTTTTTCTTCTTCTTTTTTTTCTTTGGTGACAGTCTTGCCCTGTTTCTTAGGCTGGCCTTGAATTCATGTTATTTCTGCCTTGGCCTATGAGTAGCTGAGATTACAGAATCATACCACAATGCCATGTTAAGCATGCACCTTAAACATTAAAACTTTGATTAAACTTAGATGGAAATCTATCTAAAAATATAGTATATTCCATTTTGATTGCTTAAATCAAGACCAAATAAGATTAAGCCTTCTTAACGATAATTTATAGTCATAATTACGAACATAAAATACAAGGAGACTCTACAGGGCTATCTGTCCCTACATGAAATAATCAAGAACTACTAAATTCTCTCTTCTCTTTCCTTCCTCCCTTCTCTTTCCTCTTCTCCACCCCTCCATCTCTTTTTCTTTCTCCCCCCTCTCTCTCTTTCCCATCTTCCCTATATAGCCCAGGCTGATCAGGATCTCACTATCAGTTCAGATTGGTCTCAAATCAATGACCTTCCTGCCACAGGCTCCTAAGTGCTGAGATTTCAGATGTACAACATGAGCACACTCAGCTCCTTTTTTAAATTGTCAGTTATTTTCAATGGAATTATCAGCTTTCATTTCCAAGTCTTACAGGCGGCTGTTTTTGTTTTTTGCTTGTTTTGCTGTGTTTTTCTGAAGCTTCCATTCATACTCTGTGGTCAGTGATATTATAAGAGTAAGGAAATTAAATATCCAAGTTTATAAGGATTCTGTGTAAATTAAGAGTTAATAGGCTGTAACTAGAGTTCTGAAAGCAGAGCTCACTCATGCAATGAACATGAGGGAAGACTACTGGATAGATTTTTTGTTTTATGAGTTTTTTTTTTTAATGAAGAAAAACTTAGCTTAAGGGTTGCATACTTAATTGGAGTAAATCTGAATGGTCCTACTCCTATGGAGTAAAACTAGTGCTTACCAGTTTCCATTTGTGTTTAGCTTCCAGTTGGAATTTGAAAAAATGAAACTTAAAACAGGTAATAGCTACCTGATGATTCAAGTGAACACACACACACACACACACACACACACACACACACACAGAGTTAACAGGCTTCAAAGAAGAGCATCACCTAAAAATGATTTGTACAGACGTGGATGATTCTGTTCTAGGCTGCCACTGTTGTAATATAAATGAACTCCAAAGACAGTGTGCACTCTTGATTGCTTTTCAAGTCATGATCCTTTACTCAGTCAGCAATCAAGTCTTCGGATCACAAGCTGCACATGCTGTTTCTCCTAATACATCATAAAGAAATATGGACCAGGAACCAAGGGCTAGTTCAGGTTCTTACATACACCAGTTTTGTAAGCTTTAGTATATTTTAACAATGGTTCCTGCCTCATACAGGGCCTCTCTAGAATTAAATTAGATCATAAAAACAGAAACACTGTGCTGCTGTGACCTGGGATTAAATGTATCCAATCAATTAATGAGTTAATTCATGTATATACAGTACGGCATGATGCCTGGTATGGATAAGAACCCAAGAGATATTAAATTAGAGGTTGGGGAGAATAAGAAGATGCTTCAATGGTACAAAGTTTTAGTTAGGAAAAATAAGTTTTAGAGCTCTGCTGTAAGGCACATGACTATAGTTAGTAATGTATTTATACAGCTGAAAATTGCTAAGAGATTTTAAATGTTTTCATCATTAAAAAGAATGTGAGGTAATGAATATATTAGCTTCACTTAATCACTCTTTAATATACACATTTATCAAGATATGTTTCACACCACAAATATATGTGTTTGTGTGTATATATACATATATATATATGTATATATAATTTCTATCAACAAACAATTTTTTTCAGGTAAGGATACAAACAAAGGGGAATTCCCAAATACTGTTAGTGGGAATGTAAACTAGCACAGCCATTATAGGAAGCAGTATGGAGATCCTGACCCCAGCCTCCCCTTGAAAAAAAAGGAAGGAGGCATGAAGAAAGGTAGGTCAGACAATCCAGCAATCTCACTACTGGGTATATATCCAAAAGACATGAGATCATATAAAGAAACACCTGCATGTTTTATTGTCGCTCTATTCAAAAGTGCCAAGTTACAGAATCAACCTAGGAGCTCACTAACAGATGAAAGGTAAGGAAACATAGTACATATGCATCTTTCCCACAATCCCTGACATATGTCTCTTTCTTCCAAAATCCCAGTTGAAGCCTGGTTCTACTCACAGCCTCTCTCATCCTTCCTGAGATCTCTCTGGCCCAGGGTTCCTCAATCAGTTTTTTTAAAACACTACTTCATACCTGCCCAAAACTTGTGAGAACTTTCTATTACCTTCTCCATCAAGTTCAAACACCTACCTCGGCAGTCCCTGTACAGCCCTAGCCACTCCTTACTCCTTTCTTTCTTACTGTTCTTCCAAATAAATCCTTCTTCAAACTGGTCTAATTCATTCCTTCAGATATGCCTTGTACTCCTCTGCCTTTAACTGTTGGTGCTCATAGCTTGTCTCCACCTAGGACCCCTTATTCTTCCTGTCTTTTGGCCTATGAAATTCAAAACATCTCTCAAAAACTAGCTTGAGAGACACCTATTACGATGTACTTCTTCACCATCACCACTTCTATATCTCCTTCAAAAGTCAGACACATCTGTGTTTGAATTTGAACTGCAGTCATTTACTGGCCTAGTAGAACAGGACACATTCTTAAATACCCCTTGCCTAACAGTTTCTTCATCTGTAAGACAGGGATAAAAGCAACTTTCCTTTGGTATGTTATGAAGAATAAACAAATTAATTCATGTATGCATTTAGCATGATGCCTGGTATAGACAGACAAGAATTCAAGAAATATTAGATGTTGTTACTCTTACTACTATGGCTGTTCAACTTACATCAATGTGAATTCAGACACTGCTTATGACTGGTTCATGTGTATACAGTATCAATCCTCTCACTCTCCTTTTCTGTTCTCCCATCTCAAGTGTGTGCTCCACCAGCCCTGATACCCAGATTACTCAATCCTGATAGATAAAAGGCAGGACACTAGTGTATATAATGGTCACTCATACCTAGTAGGTGATTGTACTAAGTTACTTGTCTTGGTTCTGTAACCAAATGCCTAACAACAAGCAACTTAAGAAAGGAAGGAGTTATTTTGGCTCACAGTTTGAGGATGCAGTCCATCATGGAGGGGAAGGCATGGTAGCAGGAGAATGCTCACATCTGGGCAGATGAGGAAGCAGAGAAAGGGGAAAGTTGGTGCTCTGATGGCTTTCCTTCTTTGTTCTTATTTAGTCTAGCACTTAGGCAATGGAATAGTACCACCAACATGGGTCTTCCCTCCTCAGTTACTACTCTCTGGAAACACCCTCAGAGTCTAGATGACAGTGGAGACTAACCATCACAGTAATCAAGCTTGCTTAATGCTTAATGAAAAATAGGGAAGATCTGATGATATTATAATGCCCAACATGCTTTAAAATGATGAAAAGATTAACTCTCCAGCTTCATGAAATGAAATCTTTCCTTATTTATGGCTCCCTGACTTCCTTTTGCATTCTTCCTCACCTTTAAAACACACAACCCAATCTATTCATGCAGCAGGAGATATAACAGCAAAATTTATGCTGTCAGACAGCTGTTGAATACTGGAGTACAAGGACCATGAGATAACTCAGCTGAGCGCAGCTCTGGATGAAATCAAATAGGAGGACAATTTACAGGGAAAGATAACTAGCTGGTCAGTCATGCCGACAATGATGATTGTTATAACAGTGCCAGGATTCTTTTATACACGGGGCCAAGAATGAACAACTGAAATCATCAGTCCAGGAGATACAGAAATCTGTCCTTTAGCTGAACAACTGAGTTTATTGCATGATCAATTTAATTGCTCATGGCAAAAGTGACTGTAAATATTCCTCAAGATTCTAAAGTAACCCAAGTTTTGGCTCATGAAATCATGTCAAGTAGATATGGCCTTACTGTATATTAACCATACACTTCAAGATAATAACTTAATATATTATTATAACATAAAATGAACTTAACAATGCCCAGGGAAAATACTGTCAGAATACTGGTTTCTACTTCATATGTATGTATCCACTAACCCTTGATTGCTTTCTCAGCCAAAACCAAGCCTGGTAACCACAAAACCAAAGGATTTACTAGTGAAATAAATTAAGATGGTTTGAGGATATGTTACAAATTTTGAAAATTTACTATAAATCAGAAAATCCACTTACAAAAATATATTAAATGTCTATTTCTCTGATAGTTGTCTTTAACAGACCCTAAAATGTCTTGTCAGCTTTGACATACAATTATCAAACTACAGAATCTTAAAGCTTCAGAAACTTATAAGCAGGGAATCTTTCTACCAGTTCCCTGTAAAAGATCCTCTTTCTAGCAACAAGCAGTCACTATTTTGCAAAACAATGTACTCTATTGCTACAAACTTCTTCCCTCCAATTGGTGGAAATTGTGGCCTCTGAACTTCTCCCCAGGGAACTCAGTTCTATATTCTGGAACAACACAAGGTAAGCCAAACTCTGAAATGCAATCATTTCTTGAATTAGGGGAGAGTTGTCCATTTGGTCACACCAAATCCACAACAAGAAAACTCAAAAAGGAAGAAACTACCACTATATGCAACACAATTTCAAAACTCAGGAAATTATACTGAAATCATATGGCAGCATACTTTCATGATAGCAGACCTTACACCTCACTTAAGGAGGTGAGAGTGTTTATTGAATGCCTCTTTGCAATTTGACGCTACTAAATCCACCAATACAGTGTTAAAAATTATAATTCTATAGGAAGTTCAATGGAGCTTTTCCAGTTGCTCATACTTTCATCCAGATGGTTGTTTAAGGCCCATTTTTACCCCACTACTGCAATGTGTTACCGGATATTTTTAAAAATGAAGCCTAAGAATAGAGCTGGGGGGGGGGCGGGAACGACTGAAGGCAAAAATGAGACCAGCAGAAAAAGGTTGGTTGGTAGGGATTTTCCTTCTAGAAACATACTTCTCGGGCAGAGGCATCTGAAGTAATGAGCCATTCAAATATAGCCCGAGAATAAGAACGACCAGGAGCCATAAGCGTGAGGCAGGTCTGTAAGGTGGAAATGAACTGGCATTGGTCATCCAGTAGCACCAATGCTTCAGAACCTCATCGAAAAAGATGAAAGTCCAAGAAGCAGGGGAGACCACTGGCATCCTTTAGAGGAGGGAAGAAATCAAAGAATAACTACCGTTCTGTGGTTCAGTGAAGCCTGAACAGTACCGAGCACAAGAAAGACGCAGACTCGGGGAAGGCACACACCGGGCAGCGGGAGGAAGGGTGTGCAGCGCACTGATCCAGTCCTGGAATGGTGTGGGTCAGAGATACGGGTGTGGATGGGAGGGGGTCGGTGTAAGAGTCCCCCCCACACACCCATGCCCTCCCTGCAACAGAGCAACAGAGGGTAAAAGAAGGGGAGGGAGGGTGAAAAGCAAGAATGACTCATAGTCGAAAGGAAGTGCTCAAGCCTTGGGAAGCAAGCTAGGGGAGATTTCAGGGCCAGCGCTGTCAGGCGCTGGGTGCTCCGGGTGATGGGGACAAAACCCAAGGTCTGGTCGCGGCTGCGGCTAGTCAGGAAGATGTGGGTGTGGGGGGTTCGCGGCAGCTGAGTGCCAAGGCCTGGGAAGCGGCGCGGCGCGTGCGCAGTGGCGTTCGGCGGGACCCGCTGAGGCAAAGCGGAGCCGCAGTGACAGAAGCCAGGAGCGGCCGCCGGGAGGGACTCACCGAGGCGCAGGGGCTGGAGGTGGTGCTGGGGGTAGGCGACCGCTGGACCGTGACCAAAGCCATCTAGGCGCTGCTGGGTTGTTCCGGGCAGGGCATTCTCGTCCTAAGTGTGAGGGGCGGGAGGGTGACGAGCCGAGATGGGGGCCGAGGGTGCGGGGCCGGGGCGGGGGGAACCGGGGGGAAGAGGAGGCAGCAGGACCGACCTCGGGCTCCGCACCCACCACCGGACTCTCGCCGACTGACGCGCCGAGCGGGCGGCGGGCGGGCGGTTCGGCAGCTGCGGGGCACAATGAGCGCTCCCAGTGCGCAGGCGCCACCTGTCAGCAACCGCCTCTCCCCTCGGCGCGCGCCGCCGCCGCCGCGTAACCCCTGAGTTGCCGGAAGCGGGTTGGGTGCGTGCGCCGCCCCCTCCCGGGGCTCGTCCCGCGGGGCTGGGGCCGCGAGGCGTGTCCTCGCGGCTTGCTGCTGAGTGGAGTGCAGCGGGAGGGGTGCTGGGCCGGGAGCTGCTGGAGTCATCATCCTGACAAACAACCATTTTATGAGGCAGAGCGCGCAGCCTGATCAACGTTAGGGAAAAGAAACGGAGGTGAAAATCCTGAGGCCCAGACGGCTTCTGATGGGAAAGGGCTGCGCGCGGTAGCAGATGCTGTCGCGGGTCTAGACCCACTTCGAGTCGCCTCGAGGGGCTGCTCACTGAGCTTTCCCGCCCTCGGGTTACTGTTGGTGATGAGACTCTGAAAAGGTGTTGCGTTGTAAATTCTGGAAGCCTCGAGGTACTCCCTCGCCTCCTCTAGTACCGAGCTCAAGTCAGTGGTTGTACCTAAGAGGCTGCGCCCACCTGGAGGCTGATAGTTGTAAAGACCCATCCTGCTGTTTACCACCCTTCTGCTTCCTGCTGTGCAGAAATTCTACCAACTAGCATTTGCTCCTGGAGCTTTCTCCTCTGCTTCTTATTTCCTAGACATAGGTGAAAATGTAGATTACAGCTATTTTAAAGGAATACATTTTTAAAAGATAAGCTGAAAACAGAACATAAACCGAGGATGTAATGGAAAATCAAGATTCAAAAGGAAAAATTATATCATACAGTTGCAAACACCATTGATGTTTACATAGAGAAAACATTGAATGGATGAGCTCGTAAATAGCACCATACGTATCAAAGCCGTTGAAAACACACACTCTGGAGTCTGGAGTTTTTAAAGTCCACCTCCTTCTGTTTGTCACTCAAACACTCTTGGATCTCATTGCTCCTTTTAAACTGACGGGATTGTCATGAGCTCTTTCTGGTTTCTGTGTGGTTAAGTGACACAAGAGCCCTCTATGCTGAGCCTTTGTTCTCTCCCTGGGGCCCTGTGGTTGAAATAATTAGCAGGGAGGTTCCATCAAGAATCACTGAGGGTCCCTGTACTGTACAGTCCTCTCTATGGCACAGAAACCAGCTGGTAAGTTTTTGCCCCCTGGTGGTGATCAAGAGTGACTGTGGGACAAAATTAAAGATATATGCTTCACATATTTAAGTCTGCTTTTCCCAGAGCTCCGTAGTAAACAGGAAAAGAGAAGGCAAGGTTCAGAAGTAAGAACTTTGAACCAATACTTAAGAGACCAAACAGGAAACTATATACAGAGCCAAGACTCCATAGCTGAAAGCCAAATGACCTCAAATAAATGAACTATGTCTTTATAAACCAAAGAAAAAGTGTTATTCAAATCAATAGGTCTCAGTATGTTGATTCTTGTACTGATTTAGGGATGACAACATGGATTATCTTCTTATAGGGGTGACAAACCCTTAAGAAATTCATCTGGAAGATAAAATATTTGATTCCTTATAGTGGGAAAGGGCATGGCTGTGAGTCAGACCTGGCATCTAGTTCCAGCTGTGTAAAACCTTATGCAAATGATTTTAACTTTTTGAGCTTTAGTTCCTTATTCTCCACTATGAAACTCTAATTCACAGGACTTCTGTAATTAAATGAGATAATGTATGTAAACTAAAAAGACCTGCATGCAATGAAGATAATTTTCCATTCTCTGCAATTTGCTTTGAGTTCAGGTAAGTTTTGTTGAGTATACTCTATATGCTGAAAATAGCTTCAAGTAAATGGCATTTTTAAAAAGATGTAATTTATGCCTTTTCTAACCATAGATTAGTGGTCAAGATACATCTCATTGTAAGTAGGTATAGAACATTTTTGTTCAGCAATTTAAAGTGATAAAATCTTGATCAAATTGGATTATAAAGTAACCAAATTTGCATTGTTTTTAACAGGAACTTAATTCATTAATCTACAAGGGAAATATCTCTTTCTGGTATATTAGAAACTAAGATTTGTTAATCATTGCTGAGTGTTTATTAATTGAGAAAATGTTAAGTATATGTTATATACTAGGTACTATTTTTATTTGTGTGTGTATGTATGTGTGGTGTATGTGTATATGTGTGTGTGTACGTATGCGCCCAAGAGAATGTTCATGTGCATACATGTGTGTGGAGGCCAGAGACTGATGTCAGGTGTCTCTCCTTCTTTTGGAGACAGGAGCTTGCCAATTCATCTCTATTGGTTAGCCAGCAAATCATTGGGATCTGCCTGTCTCTGGGGTTACAGCTGTGTGCAGCACATCTGTAACCCCAGAGACATATTTATTTTTAAAAAACTACTCCTTTAGTTTATTTTGTTTTTTTAATATGTGCTTATTTATTTGTGTGTGTGCCCACATTCATGCATGTATTTGTGTGTTGGTATGCACATGCCATGCACAAATGTGGAGATCAGAGGACAATCCACAGGAGATGGTTCTCCCTTTCCACAATGTGGGTCATGGGGATCAAACTCAGTTCATCATGATTGGTGGCAGGCACCTTTCTTTACCCACTGAGCCATTCAGCCTCACCTCCTCCCTGCCCCCAGCTCCCCTCCCCTGCTGTCTTAAGAGCAATACAAAGTATCTCAAAGGCTCATAGTCTATGGGCAGGGAGAAGTGTACATATCAACGAATAATTACAATATAGTTTAGTGGTACTGTGAATTCAGTCACCTTTACTGGCTTCAATGGAAGTATTATATAGGAAAAGTCCAAATAAGTACAAAGTTCTTTAGAAACAGAGAAAATAATCAGGGCAGATGTACTTTGTATGATTCTGACTTTTTAGGCTTTAACTCCAGAGTCCAGTATAGCCCCTTTATGAACTGGGCTGTATCTGTTCTCTCCGAACCATTTGTACCTGCAATTCCCTGGGGTCCAGGTTCCTGCTGGGTCTTCTGGTGATCTGAGAAGTATCTACTATGAAAATCCAAAGACCCTCTTACTGTACTAGCTTAATTTGTTTTGTTTTGGTTTTTTTGTTTTTTGAGTTTTGAGATAGTCTCATGTAGCCCAGGCTGACCTCAAACTCTCTATATAATGGATATTGGCCTTGAACCCCTGATCCTCCTGTTTCTACCTTCTAAGTGCTGAATTACAGGCTCACATCACCACATTCAGCAATGCTACTCAATTTGAAAAAAAAGAAAGGCCAAAGGTAGGATTCTCAGCAGAGCCAAAGAGACAAAAGTTCTAGTTCTGCTTATAGCACTTTTACTCCTCCCATTTGTGATACTAGAGGACTGATTGTGCAAGTGGAGTCCATTTCTTCAGGGGTGAAATTATAGGGGAAATTCCTAGGGTCAAATGGAAAAAATAAAATAAATGTATAATATTAAGTATGGTATTAAATATTTAATTTGTATACATTTCCAAAATAAAATATTTTCAAAAAGTTGATGAAGAATCAGAGGTTTTTTCTGTAAACATGTTTTAATACACAGTTTTATGAAACAATAATTATGGCAGCTAACTTAGACATAACTGAAAGGTCAGATCAAACATAAACAAAGGAAAAATTTATACCATATGAAGAGAGTGGGAAGCAAGTCCATCTAGGGGTATCTAAAAGTCACTGCTCATCATAGACAGCAATACGCATAACATCTGGCTTCTGAAAATGATGCCCTGGTGGTAGAATGTCCCTTGAATTTGCTCAGCAAGTCTTTCATTGTGCTTACTAGCCGGTAGGCCCTTAGGTCATACAAAGACAGGTCATCTCACCCTACGGGATGTTCTCTAAGAATCACTAGATCACACTGCTTGTGGCCAGGGGTGATTTACCTAGAAATACCAACCACTCCAGTTTTTTTCCAGGCCATTCCTAAGGCTGAATAGATTAGTATCTTACAGAATATCTGTAACTCATTCATCATATACCAAATGAAGTATAACTATAGTTTGTATAACTAAACTTGTTCAACAAGAAAAATGGAGAGGAAAGGAAGTTTAAAGAAAAACCATGGTCCTATCCTTGATAATCCAAACCATCATATTTGAAATGACTTGAGCATAATTGGAAATATCAATTAATGTAGCAAGAATGGATCATATAACAGCTAAAAATGGGGGCTGGAGAGATGGCTCAGCAACTGCAGCTGCTCTTCATGGGACCCAGGTTCAAATCTCAGCACCCACATGGCAGGTAACAACCATCTATAACTCCAGTTCCAGGCGGTCCAGTGCCCTCTTCTGACCTCCATGGGCATTGCACAACATGGGTGCACTTTTGTACATGTAGACAATACACTTGTACACCATAAGATAAAAATAATAAAATATTTTTAAAAGAGTCAAAAGTGACAGAAGTAATGTCGAATCATGTATTATATAACTGAAGGTGTCCAGATGAGAAACATCCACATGGTATAGTACTTACTTGCATGTATTAAGCATTGGGTTTTATTCTCAGAACCGCCAAAATGAGATGGGGTAGAATCAAAAGAAAAAGCTTAGAGGAATAGCCCCACAGAGCTGAAACTTAGTTCTCTGAGGAAAAGGGCCTGCTCAGATGGTATCTCTGTGTTCAGTAATGGGACCCAGACCATAGAAGCAGGAGCACTGACTGACTAGTGTTGATGTATTTGAATCAATGAAAACTGAAGAACTATAGAAAACCCTATAAACTGAATTCAGCTATTTCTACAAAAAGAAATGCTGCTGCCAAGATGAAAAACCTGAATGGAGTATACAGGAACCAAGAGGCAGCTCAGTGATGAAGAGCACTGGCCCTTGCAGAAAACCTGCATTCAAATCACAGCACCCACATGGCAGCTAGCAACCAACTGTAACTCTAGTTACAGGAGATCTGATGCCTTCTGTCCTACATGGGCACTGCATGACATGGTGCACTTACATACATACAGGCATTAACACTCACACATAAAATAAAAAAGTTAAAAAAGAAGTCAGGAGGTAGGCAAGAAACCAGCTGCTAAGGCAAAGAATATAAGGTTTCCATTCTTGGTTTCAGCATTGTACAAGATGGTTTTGGAGCTGACACAATATTTTAATAAATGGAACGTATCAAGAAATCGATACCAAGAATGTAATTTATCTCCCAGCCTCTTGTTTACATAGATCTTAGAAAACAACAGTTAAAAATCTTGATGCTTTTTGCTTCTCAGATATAGGTAGTGTACAGTCATCACTGCATCACTGGATCAGTGTGCTGTTGACTGGAAGAACAAGATGTTCAGTATCTTTGTATTTTACTTTTTGTCTTTTTAAGACAAAGTCTCCCTGTAGCCCCAGCTGGCCTGGAATTCACTATATAGACCAGGCTGGCCAAAGTAGCATTAATTTAAAGCTAGTTTTTAGAAATGGAAAGAAAAAAAACAAAAAAAATTTCCTCTGAAAACACGTAGTTGTTTCAGGAAATGATCAGTAGTCTTTGAAAAAGACAGGAAAGATTTTCAGTAATGCAAGAGGCAGTGCTACAGCAAGTATTCCTAAAAAGACTTGACCCTTCTCTTTTGTTAAGAAAGTGAGTGAGGGCCTAGAAAGATGGCTCAGCAGTTAAAAGCACTGACTGTTCTTGCAGAGGATCTCAGCACCAGTATGACAGTTAATAACCATCTTTAACTCCAGTTGCAGAATTTTTAATGCCCTCGTCTAGCTTCTACAGGCATTACCTGCTTGTAGTGCATTCACGTACATCCAGGCAAAACACTCATACACATAAAACAAATAAATCAAGAGGGGCTGGAAGATGGCTTAGAAGTTAAGAGCACTTGCTGCTCTTGCAGGGGACCTGCTGCTCCCAGCACCCACATGGCAACTAATAACTGGGTGGCATGTCTTCTTGATGAATGGAGTCTACCACCTGAGTATATAGATGCGCTCAAAACTACTGATGGACTACAAAATATATTACAGTTACTGAAAGTTAGCCAGGCTTCCTTGTACTTGTTTGATCCCAACACTCAGGAGGCAGATGGATCTCTGTGAGTTGGAGGCCAGCCTGGTCAGGATAGTGAATCCCAGGCCAGCCAGTGCTACATATTGAGACCCTGTTCAAAAAAGAAAAAACATAAAACCCAACTCCTGAAAGTAGCACATATGGGATGGCAGGTTGTGGCATTAGTTGTGTGGCCATTGCTGTGGGAGAGAATACATGCAACAGAGGCTCAGTATCTTCCCAGAAAGACCTTCCCATATAAAGAGGAATTACTGTGGGAAAAAGACAATGTCATTGGCTGTATTAGTCTCTGATTTGGCAGGAACAGTAGAACAAAAGGGAGGATGAGATGGAGGTGATTGCTTGCTGATTCTTACAGCTGCCAGGATGCAAAGGAAAGAATACAAATTAGATCTGTGGTAAGGAGCCCTTCCTGGGATCCAAACACTTGGAACCCATTGGTAGAATCATTCAGTAAAGAGGAAGAAAGTGTGATAGAAAGTGATAAAGGTCATCCTTCAGAACCAACCCTCAATACTTGGGAAGGGAAATTCCATGAATCATCATGTAGACAGAGTCCTTAACAGTGGCCCAGTACAAGAAACTATAATAATCAGGGAATACTCAGTATCTGAACTACTTGAATTGGAAAAGACCTTTAAATGAGTAATGAAAGAGCCTGTGAAAGTGGAGAAGTGAAATAGCTAGCTCCCAGTCCTTCCTTAAGACAAAGGCTACATAACCTGCTGCAATATGAGGGAAAGGAGGTCCTGGGATACTGGCTGACACCTGCCATTACTGATACTTGTTATTGCCAGGTGAGGACCCACGAACAGCGGAGATGACAGCAGGGGAAGATCTGTCCTTACTGAGGGAACTGAAAACTGAACACAAGATGACCGTTGATGGTTCACTGGGTGCAACAGCATGACCCTGGGATTGGTGTGGGACTGTATTATTTTTGCTAAGCCCTAAAGTGAGATGCGATCTTTCTGAGGTAGGAGAAGCTCTAGCAGATTTGAATGGCTTTGAACTAACATGTCGTGTAAATTTAGTTTGTACAATGCAAAAGCAATCAAGAGGAGATTAGAGAAGGAGACAAAAGGTTCTGTCTAGGGCACTTGAAGGCAAATGTACCAGCATTTGTGTCAAGCTGAAGTCCTAGGGGAAAAAAAAATTAATAGAAAGCCAAATGCTTAATAATAAAGCCTGATCAGTTGTTTATGGAAGAAAAGACTAAGTTTGTTCTTGAAGTGGGCAGTTATTGTCCTAGAATATGTGATGTAAAGTATATGGCAGATGGAGGTTATTTGCCCAGTCTAGGACCTTTTCAGCAGCCAGATGTGGCTGATGGAAAAGCAAGGGTCACAGTGCTGGCCTGTAGTCAAACAGAACCAGAAGCCAGTTCCAGTGGCAGGCATGGCTACACACAGATATACTCCCCCTTGGGCCTGAGCCAGACTGAACAGCACAAGCTGATCCTACTGAGACAGTTGAGGATGAAGATGCAGCCCCAGAGCAACAGCAGTACCCCATATGCAGCAGTCAGATGAATCATGGAAAATGACTGTGGATAATGGAAGGCTAAATGGGATAGCATCTCCCACCCATGCTGTTATACCCAGTATTGCTCTTTTGATGAAACAGTTGATACAAGTGATGAGGGTGTGTGTGCGTGTGCGTGTGTATACGTGTGTGTGCGCACATGTGCATGCTGTTTTGGACCTAGTAAACATTTCTTTTTAGTATCTCTTTAGCTATCTAAGACTACTGACCCTTGCTTGGAACAGAGAGTGAAGGGCCTTCAGAGATCCTGTCTACCCTCTGTAAAAAGGTTTCATTACATAATTACTATTTTGAATGTTCTACAGATTTATAAAAGCATCTGGAAGAACAGTAAAGACAACCATTAAGGAGGCAAATGAAGGCACCCTGCATGAGTGGAGAAAATCACTCCCAGTAGCCATAAAGTTTTTAGATCTTAGTGCCAGGGATAGCCTACTTACCTATGAGTTTATTGGCTCTAGAGACTCCTGAGGTCCCACAGACCATAAGGGTATTGAGACTACTGTTGGATGCATACCAAAAATAGAGGGTAAGTTCTAATTGCTGAACTCTGAATGTTTTGAGGGCAGGACATGGGACTGCATTGGAAGCACTCTTCCTGATGACTGACTTTCACGGTGTTGGAAGCATCATATAGGCTGCTAGGGCAAGTTGCCATCAACAATCCTGCTTGTTATGGACTCTGTATGCTACAGGATCAACATGCCAGACAAGTGTGTCTTCTGGTTGAATAGCAGCATGAGTATTATACAGAATGCAAAGAACTGCTTCCTAGTTGGATTTAAGACCTGCTTCAAAGGAGAGAATCAACAACTGGTACTACAAAAACCTGTGGCTGTGCAGGTCGTAGGCCCTAGTGAGGAGATCTCTGCTTTTGTTTTATTAAATGAATGTGATGTGCCTGTTAAATTGTCCTGTAGGCATTTGTATTTATGCCCACACATTATTACTACTGTCAGCATTGGTCAGTAAAGGAGGAAGACTTCTCTTTGTAGTATACTATAGTATACTCTATGACTCATAACTGGTCAGCCTCTTATAATGAGTTACTGTTGCTCTGGCCTAGTAGCCTAATCCTCAGCCACAGGAGGAAAATAATCAGACATCTATATCACTGCCTTCAAGACTCAGAAAACATCTCAGAAGAGGCAGGAAGAATGTAAGAGCCAGAGAAAAGGATGGAGTGTTGTTTAGCTATTACCTCCAAATTAAAACATTTCCTCCTGGAAGAAGAAAAAGAAACATACAAGATCCAGGAAGTAAGTGAAACTTATAAGGCTTAGGAAACTCCCCAAGGTTACAAGATTCTCAAGGCTCTCTCTCCAATGTTATATAAGTAGTATCAATTGCTGGGGAGAGGAGACTGACCAACCATCAACTGAGTGCCAGGCAAGGATGTAGTCTTTGTTAGTCATTCCCCATCCTCGGATGCTTTTCAGTATACATCTACTTTTGAGTCACCCATACTCTTATAAATAACCCTTCACTCATAGTCCTGTACCCTGTATGTAATCCAACAACTCACTGATTCACTAAACTAGACTTGGGTGGAATTGTTTCTTTGGTCTGTCATCAGTACACTATCTGGGATGAATAGATGTTTGTCTACGTCTCTAGAGGAAAAGTCACACAGTACCTTAGTAAAGGGGTGGCCCCTGAATCTTGATGATGTACAGGGTTGACAAAAAAGAAATAGGTTATACATAATAAATATGTTCCAACATGACAATCTCTCTAGGCCTTTGGACTTTATATTATTCCAGGGAAGTTCCAGTATCTCAACTAAATTAAACATAGGCCACTGTAGAGTCCAAATTTCAGTGAACTTATCAAGTAAATGGTTAGTGCCACTTCTAGCTGTGTATATTAACACATTAAATCTATTATCTTGTATAGCTGATAATTGTACCCATATCAATAAATCTGTCCAACCCAGATTTAATGCTTTAACTTCCTTATAATTTGCTCTCACACATATTTCCTGGATTTCTGTCAATATATAAGCAAACAATAAGACTTTTTTGTGATTGCTTGATTTATTTTGTTTTTGTTTTTGAGACAAGGTTTCTCTGTAGCCCCAGCTGACCTGGAACTCACTATGTAGATCAGGCTGGCCTTCTTCTCCCAGAGATCCGTCTGCCTTTGCCTCCCACGTGCTGGGATTAAAGGCGAGCGCCACCACGCCTGGCTACAATTCATCCTTAAGGCATCTGAAAGTGGTCCTACTGATTTCTGAAACTGGTTTTCTCTTAACTAATCACTCCAGCTTTCCTTTGATTCAAGTTCTTATTATGGTCTAACCTTTTCTGCTGAGCTGTTAAAAAAAGATATGTTGTAAGAGATAAGGTTGAAAAGAAACAACTTGTGACTCTGATCCCCCTCCCCAACTTCCTCTGTAAAACTTTCATTATGGTTTAGTGTCTCAAAATTCCTTGGTATAAAAAATTATGACTTTTTAATAAAGTTGGCCTAACTTAATCAAAAAATTTTCAAACTTACTAGCCGTCTCTCTCCTCCGCCTTCTGTCCCTATTCTTTTTCAGGTACCTAAAATTCATGTCCCTAGCTGTTGCCCTGCAGGCCGGGGCACTTTTCCTTTCAACCGACTTTAATGTCTTTATATTTAAAGTATATATATTTAAATATTTTTACATTTATTTATTTGTGGGATTTGAGGGTGGGTGGGTTGCATGCATGCCATAGTATATATGTAGAGGTCAGAGGACAACTTGCAGGAAACAGTTCTCTCATTGCAAGTTCCAGGAATCAAATTCAGTACTTCAGACGCAGAGACAAATTCCTTTACCTGCTGAACCATCTCACTGGCCCTAACATATATTTTTACAGAAAGACTATTTTCAATCTCTGTCTTCTCACTCAGACAGAGTTTCACTATGTTGCCCAGTCTGGTCCCATACACCTATGTTCAAGTGATCCTCCTGCCTCAGCCTCCAGAATAACTGGGATTACAGTTACAGGTATGCACCGTCATGCTTGGCTCTTTTTAAGACATAATCTAACAATCTCTCTTTTTAAAAAATTATTCATTTAATGCTTATGAATATTTTGCCAGCATGTATATAAGTGTTCCACATGTGTGCCGTGCCTGCAGAGGTCAGAAGAGGGTGTCAGATCCTCTGGAACTGAAGTTACAGATGGTTATTAACTGCCATGTGGGTGCTGGAAACTGAACCTGGGTCCTCAATAAGAGCAGTCAGTGCCCTTAACCTCTGAGCTATCTCTCCAGTCCATGATCTCTGTTTTTAAAATTATGTTTAGGACTGGCAAGATGGCTCTGCAGTTAAGAATACTGGCTGTTCTTGTAGAAGACCCAGGTTTGAATCCTAGCAGTGTAGTTTTCTATATGCACAAGTTGTTCTATTCTTTATAACCTTTCCTCATTTCCCTGCTTTCTTATGGATTGTTTTATGTCCTTTTGTCTCTAGTAATAACGATTTATTAGTTATATCCCTCAGTTTTTTCTTTATATTTTAGTAATTTCTCTGAGGTCTATAATATAAACCTTTAATTCTTCCTAATGTACTTTATATAATATTTAATGGCAAAGGTATACATACAACAGTCTCTTTCCTTCCCATTCTCTGTGCTAGTTTATAAATGCTGTATATGCTAGAGTATATTCTTATTTATTTTTTGTTTTAGGTAGTCAATTGCCTTTTAAGAATATTGAGAACATGATATATTTGCCCACATCTATACCATTTTCAGTACTATTGATTCCTTTGTATACATTTAAATTTCTACCTGCTGTCATATTCATTTTGCCTAAAAATGATTTTAAAGTTTTTCTTAAGAAGGTCTGCCAGCAGTGAATCCTCTCAGTTTTCATCTATTTGTGGGGGGATGTTATTTGGGAGAAGCTATTTTTTGCCTTTATTTTGGAAGGATATTTTCACTAGCTGTAAAATTCTGGGTTCATATGGGGCTTCTGGTTCTTCTTGAGAGCTGTCACTGTTGTTTTCCTGCTTATATAGCTTCTGATGGGAAGTTAATCAACCTTCTTTCTTTGTTTTTCTGTACATAATGTTTCTTATTTTTCTGATGGTCCTCAATATTTTATCTTCAATTTTTAATTTCAGTCAGTTTATTTTTATTTGTGCCTAGATAGGATTTTCTTTGTGCTTACCCTGGTTGGAATTTTTAGTTTCTTCATCTATGATTTGTTGTCTTTCATTATTATCATCCAATTTATTCTTCAGTTTCTTCCACCTCCCTCCTCTAGTTGGGATTCTAATTACATGTACTTATAATTCATTTAGCATTATCCTATAACTGTTATTTTTTTCTCACTCTTTCTTCCACTTGGATTTTAGACAAGGGTAATTTCTTTTATAAAAATATTTTATTATTTTTAGTTTTAAAATGTGTATGAGTGCATTGCCTACATGTATATAAGTGCACCCATGTCACGCAGTGCCCATGGAGGTTAGAAGAAGAGTCAGATCTCCTGAAACTGAAGTTATAGACGGTTGTTATCTGCCACCTAGGTGCTGGGAACCAAACCCAGATTCTCTATAGGAGTAGCCAGAACTCTTAACCTCTGAAGTATCCCTCCAGCTCTAGACAAGGATAATTTCAATTGACTTATCTTCATGGCCACTGATTGATTCTTCTGCTGACTCCACTTTACTAACAGATCTGTCAAAGGAATGTCTCATCACAGATACTGTGATTTTTATATCAAGATTTTCAATTTGGCTTTCCTTGGAACTTTCCATATCTCTGTTTAAAACATGCTTGTTATCTATGTTTTCCATTAGATATGTCCTAGTTCACTTCAGCTATCAATTTGACACACTGTAGAATCATCTGAGAAAATCTCAACTCAGGGATTGCCCACATCAGCTTGGCCTGTGACCATATCTGTGAGAGATTGTCTCAAGTGATGATAGATGTGGGAGGGAGGGCCCAGCCCACTATGGATGACACCATTCCTAGGCTGTATAAGAAGGCTAGCTGAGTATGAGACAATGGGCAAGTCAGAGATCACACCAGTAAGCAGCATTCTTCCTTGGTTTCTGCTTCAGATCCTGCTTGAGTTTCTGCCTTGACTTCCTTCAAAAATGGACTGTGACCTGAAAATATAAACCAAGTAAACCCTTCCTTCCTCTAAGTTGCCTTTTAAAAAATATTTTATTTTATGTATGTGAATGTATTGCCTGCATATGTGTAAGTGCATTCGTGTTGTACGGTGCCTATAGAGATCAGAAGAAGGTGTCGGATGCCCTGGAACCGGAGTTATAGTTAGCTGCCATGTGGGGGCTGGGATTCCAACCTGGATCCTCTGCAAGAGTAGTCAGTGCTCTTAACCACTGAGTCATCTCTCCAGCCCCCTAAGTTGCTTTTGGTCAGAGTGTTTTATCACAGCAACAGAAAACCAAACTAGAACAAGTTTCTTTACTTGTAATTATTTTATAGTTATTTTATCATTTACATTAGCAGGGTTAGTACTTGCATTATTATAATTGTAATAATCTATGAAAACATATAGTCTGTATATATATTAATCATAGCCATTGTCAGTATGGTTATTCAAAATCTCTTGAATATTTAAATGTTTTAGCTATCTCTATGTTCTATTGAGTGCTTTATGTCTTCTCAATGGGTCATTTTTTTCTCTTGCTTTTTAATGAGTCTCATAATTTTGTTAGAATGCTGTACATTATATGTAAACAAATAATAGTAAGAAGATGAATAGTATTTGTCCCGAGAAATGGGTTTTGTCCCAAGAAATGGGCACATCTCTTCTTCTATCAGGCCATTAGTATATAGGGTTGAGTTAATCCATATAGCATTTGAGTTTGAGTTTTATGGTTAAAGTTATTTTCAATCCATCACAGACTTTTAACCAAATTATTTTTTCTTATTTTACTCCCAAATTCAACACAGGACACTTCTGTGATCAAATGAGTTTTCCTCCCTATACACCAAATAATTCACTAGACATCAGCTAGAGAATTCAGTTCAATTCTGAGATTAACTGGCAGATCTCACAGGTTGAGGATTCAGTTCCACATGACTACCTCTACTTTAGATACCAATTACAAATAGTATGATGTCAACCATATTTCAACTGGCTATAAGTTGAAAAGGCCTCTCTTTTGATATGATTAGTTTGCTTGGATAGCTCATAAAACTAAGAGAAACACAGGTTTAATAGTTTAAAAGACAAAGATGAAGACATAATTAATGCAAATATGTTCAGTAACTCAGAAGTTCTTGAAACTCTGTTGTTTGGCTTTTTATGTAGGCATAATTATGAAGTCCATAGTTTATTTTATTCTTGGCTATTGATATCAACTCAACCTTCCCCTCTTCTCCTGTACCTGGCATTGTGGATAGTGCAGCTACAAGTTCCAATCTATTAATAACATGGTAGGTCCCCTTAGCAACCATCCCCTATCCTGAAATAACTCTGGAGCCAGCAAGTCAGCTCATTAGAATGAAAGATGGTCCCATCACCTGAGAAAGGAATTTAGGAATTCTGGTCAGATGTTCCTAGCATTTGGGAAATTTAAAAAGGTATTAGGTATTCCGTTCAGGAAACATATATACATTTTATATGTGTTACATGTGATTTTATACAAAAATGATATTGTATAAATTTTGCTCAAATGGATTCATTCAACAAATCTATAAAAATATTTGGAGAACATGGTTCCAACTCGTTTATTTATTTTATGTGTATGAGTGTATTGCCTGCATGCATGGAAGTGCACCTGTGTCACGCACTCACTTCCACGGAAGTCAGAAGAGGGCATCGGATCTCCTGAGAACTAGAGCTACAGATAGTTATTAGCTGCCATGTAGGTGCTAGGATTCGAACTCAGGTTCTCTGCAAGAGCGGCCAGTGCTCTTAACCACTGAGCCATGTCTCTAGCCCAGTTCCAACTCTTAGAAGAGTTACATTTTAAATAAATGATATCACTTGCCTTCAGCTTGCTAGAAACTGTCTCAACAACTTAACTTTCCATTCAACGTTTGCCTTTAGTAACTATTGATTACTGCAAGTTTAATGCTCACTAGTTGAGTTTAGGATATTGTCTGGAATTCTGACTTAACAGTTTCTGTGTGTCTTTGAGCAGATTAACCTTTTGTTTTGTTGCATTAAAATAGGGCTACTAATTCAAGGCCTTGGGAAGATGAGATTAAATACTAAATATTAGGCACTCTGTGCAGTCTCTCATATGTGACTTACCAGTAAGTACAATGATTCATTTTCAGTCCTTATGCTCCTTGATTTCTCTTCAGCATTTGACACTATCGACACTGAGTGGCCGTAGTTTCCCTTATTTTCCTGGACACTCCTTCAGTTACTTTCCACCTTACAGGGTCTCTCACTGAACCCAGAGCTCACTGGTTGGCTAGACTGGCAGGCTGCACCTGGGATCTGCCTTTCTCCATCCTTCACCCACTCTCATCTCCTTACTGCTGGGGTTACAGATGTGTGTCACCATGCTTGGCTTTTCTGTGGGTGCTGGGGATCTGAACTCAGGTCTGCATGCTTTACTGACTGAACCATCTTCCTATGTCCCTCTTAGCTCTACATTTAAGAGTTTGTAACCAGGGTTTATAATTAGTGTCTTTGCTTCTTAACTATTCTCTTTGGAGAGCTCCTCAGATTGTCCTGAGCTGTACCCTCTGTCAATATTCAAATATCCATATCCTTAAGAAATCTGAGTAAAATACAGTTTTTATTGTTCATTCATCTGAGTAATCAGAGTGATTTTTGCTTTCTTAATCTCAGAAATTCAAGGATACTCTATCATATGTGATTGACAAGCCTACACACCAAGATGACAAATGCTTCAATTAATCAAGCTACAAGCTCGGTCTCCTAGCTAACAACCTAAGCAGAATGATTCTAGGGTTTCATGGGTAGGAGTGTAGGGGGTACAGAATGCTATGCACACCAAGTAATTAAAATGCAAGGTGATGCTGTTCTGACGGGATAGTGCATCCATCATTTACAGTGGACCTGATTGTACACAATTTTCTCCGAATACATCATAATATAGTTCTATGACTTTCAAACTCTTACTAGAAACTTATATGAGGAGACCCAGCAAGTAGCTCAAATGTTATAGCTCCAAACACAAACTCACAGTATCATTTCTCAAATCTAGTCTCTCCTTATTTTTCTTAATGACATCACCACCCATTCAGCTTTTTGAATAAGAAAAAAAACCCTCAGTTGTCCCCTAATTATTTCTTTTCTTTCAATGCTTAGATTCAGTAAGGCCCCAAATCCTAATGATTATAGCCATTTGTGGATTTTCCCAGAAAATGACTCAGATCCAAGGATTTTCTCAAATGGGAGTTTGATCAAGGAAACAATATGGGGGGTAGGACATAATATAGGAAAGTGGAGGAAGCCAAACTAATGCTTTATTGAACAGGTTTCACTGTGGAAAGCTGGGGCTCAATAGTACTGGGGAAGTTTGGGAAACTGTATAGGACATTATCTCAGAAATACCATGCCAGTGGGGTTATACATCCTTGACTGAGGCCCAAGTACTTATGACAAGTACACATATTTGGATTCCAGAAAGCTCTTTGACAGAAGTGTGAGTATTTACAGTCAGAGATCACCAGTATGAGGCAGAGAGACAGTACACAAAAGGTGACCCCAAGGGAATGTGGTTTTAGTACTAGCTGGGGATGGCTGGAGGTCAGTGGTAGAGTGCTTGTCTAGTTGTGGTACAAACAATGTCTGGCAGACCCTAGATAAGAGCAAAGGGAAGTAAAGGATTCATTCTGGAAGCAGTACTTAAGATGCAAAATTTACCTCCATTTTTTTTTCGTATCTTTCATATTATGATGCATATTCTATGTTGCTGGAGGGTTAGTTTTTTAAAACGCTATGTTGATAACATCTATCCTGTGTTTTAAAAGCATATTATAAAATTCAAATTTTTTATTTATATTTTAAAAAAATATTTTGTTATTTTTATTTTATGTGTATTGAGTGTATTGCCTGCATGTAAGTGCACCTGTGTCATGCAATACCCTTGGAGGTCAGAAGAGGGCATCAGATCCCCTAGAACTGGAGTTACCGGTGGTTGTTAGCCGCCATGTGGATGCTAGGAATCAAACCTGGGTCCTCTGCAAGAATAGCCAGTGTTCTTAACTGCTGAGCCATCTCTCCAGCCCCATCTTTGATTTATCATAATCCTTTACATGTTGTCTATAATTACTTTTTAGGCTCATCTTCTTCACTCTTGAATTTATTGTTTATTCTGCTTCAAAAATCCTTCCCCTCTCCTCTGAACAAAAATTTTTGACTTCTCTTTCAATATCCATCTTGGAAATCTGTTTCTCTGCTCTGAGAAAAATACTGGCTTATTCCTTTTCGTTCCTCAAGATGTTGTACCACTACTCCTGTACTTTGCAGACTGAATCCCACTTTTTCCCCTCACTAAACTGGATATTGGCTCAGTTTTTAAACCCCATGACCAACTTGCATACAGAAGGCACTCAATGAAGCTGTTGAATTGGATTTTTCTGGTTACTTCCAAACAAAATAGGTTTTAAAAGAAATTGAAACTTTCAGCAGAGACACACCAAAAGCAAACAATGTATACTTAAGACTTAACACAGAATTTTATTTTATATTATTATTATTTATGAGCTATTTTAAAAAGGCTTTGAGGCAGCTCTTTCTGTGTTGTTATCTATTGTCTCTAGTGACCATACTTTTAGATTATTCAACTAGAACCTGTATTATGGTGTTAAAAGGAAAATGAATGTTCTATTGTGTTCTATATGTATCATTTGAAATTAAAGTACCTAGAATTCGAACTGCCCTGGAGACAAAGACCACCCGTGTGTAGTTGCTCTTCTTTCTTCTTTTTGAGCTAAGACTTCACTGTGTAGCCCCTGCTAGCCTTGCATCCATGATCCTCCTGCCTTTGCCCTTTGAGTGCAGGGAGTGCAGGGTATGCAGGAGTTCACCACCACACCTAGTAATAATTTACTGTTTATATAGCACTTGGCCTATATGTAGCCAAACTCTTACATGACTTTTGGCACAGCAGTGATTTTATAATTTGCAGCTACTATTGCAGTTATTTTTATTGAAGTAGGAATCTGGTAATCATTTTAATTCGTCAGTATAAATAAACCAGATTCATCACAGAACTCTCCCCTCACTAAAAACCAACCAAACAAAATAACCAAAAAAAAAAAAAATGCTTTTTAGGGAGTTTATTACTCTATTATGCATCTGTCTTTCTCACATGAGTTGGGTAGACACCTTCAAAACTTAGCAAGGAAGCTAGGTAGGGTAGTATATGCCTGTAATCCCAGCCCTTGGGAAGCTGAGACAGGTTAGAGGCCTGCCTGCCTTTGCTATAATGAGACCTAGTCTCAAAATATAAAATACTTAAAAGTTAATGAAGGTGATAATAGTGTTTAAAAGTTCAACAGCATTATTATTTCTGAGGTAAAAATGACAATGCGGACGACTCTGTGAGTTTCCTTGTCTCCCCAAGCACCAGTTAAACACTGCCCTGAGTTCGGTCAGTAACAGTAATAACAGTAGCACAATTTGAAAAGCTCAGCAGTTGAGAAGTCAATAGAATGGTGAGGTGGGGTGGGGGTTGGGGATGAGAGAGATTTTGGTCGTTGATTATTAACATTTTCTTTTTGTTATTAAGATTGTCCTGTCATTACTTTTCCCTATCATTTGGTAATTTTTTGTGGTCAAATGAGTGAGTCAACATCCCAAGAGCAATCCAAACCTGACCAGGTTCTTGGCTTTCATTTCTTTTTAACCATTTAGAAGATAATTTGAAATTCAACATTCTTCAGAAATTTTTATTCAGTATGTTACTGAATCACTTACCATTTCTTTTTAGTTGAAATATCTTACATTTAGCTTTGCTAGAAACGTGGAGTTTGAAAGAAAAAGGGCAAACAAACAGTGGATCACAGTGACCTGCTTCTAGTTGGATGGCATGCCTTAATTCTAACATAATGTCTTCTTGTTTTGTTTTGATATATTTTTTTTTAGACAAGGTTTTGCTATGTAGCTTAAGGTGCCTCAGTCACCTGAGTGCTAGGATTACAGGCATGTGACACCATACTTGGCTAACAAGTCTTTATAATTGAATTTTAAAATAAAAGTACTTTGGATAATTTTATTTAGAATGATACTTACTCATAATGTGACATCTTAAAAAAAAACAAAACATTTGGAGTATCAGAACATACAAGGTTACCTCAATCCTCCAGTCCTTTATGATACCATTTTCCAACACTGTTTCCATTTCAGGAGAATCAACAGGAAGAGAAAGAACAGGAGCAGGAGCCTGCAGAAGCCAGGGAGCCTGTGGAGGTAGAGTGACTTTGAATAATCAGACATTAGAGTAAGAAAGTAAACTAGATAGGCTAATTTTCTTATGAAGAAGGAAAAGAAAAAATGGGTGTTCAAAAAGATAAAACAGCAAGCATAAAAGGGCAAATTCGTGTTGATTATTAAGCTGATTTTTCTTGTCAGTTATGGGAAATTCCCATAGATAAGTAAATTATTTGTAAAGAACTATTACAAATTACAGATAAACAAAGGCTGCTTTCTAAAACCAAAATGGTTATGTCAAGTATAGGAAGCACCAGTTTTTAGGGAAACTTTGCTGTTAAGATGAAATGTAATTCTGGAGAGGTGGCTTAGCAGTTAAGAGTGCTTGTTAGTCTTGCAGAAAACCTGGGTTCAGTTCCCAACACCCCCCCTCCTCCATGGCAGTTAACAACCTACTATAATTCCATTTCCAAGGGATCCAGCACCCTTTTCTGGCCTCTGTAGGCATTGTCTCCAGAGTGCTGGGGTTAAACCCATGTACCACTATGCCTGGCCTTCTAGCAATATTTGAAAAGTGGCATTGTCAAAGGTCAAATTTAACTGAAACAGTCTCAAATTATGTTTGTAGAGAGTATTGTATGACTGAGAAACAATGTACAACTGGAATGATACTTCAGGCATATCACTTCATTGGCAACAGGAAGATGCATTGAGCCAATATATCTAATAATATGAACGGACTTGTGATTTGCTTTTAATTCACAACATTAAATCCTAGGAAAAGGAAGTAGGAATGTTTAGTAATACCTACAAAGTAGTCAGATGTCCTTTAACTGAGAGCTGATACAGGTTTGAGGAAAAGCAACTCATTTTGAAATTGGTGTTTCTTTGCTCCTTTCAAAAGAGTTCACCAAGTCCACAGAATGTATCAGATGTTTCTGAAACAGAGACCGGCAACCATGTGGTGGAAGAAACAGAGACTGAAATAAAGTCTGAAGGTGAGAACTTGCCTTTTTCCCTACCACTACGGAAGAATCCAAAACTGACGCTGCATTTTCATCCGGGGTGCAGACTTCAAGATTTTGTATTTTAAAAATATAATCCCAAGGGGGGAGTCTTTTAAAGGTAATTTAGGCAATAGTTTAAGGTAAATTACCTCACGCTCTACAAATGTTTTTGAGTTAACTTCATGACTATTTGTCCTGTATTTATTAAAGAGAAAATTTGACAGAACTAAGATTTCTAGCAGACAACATTAACATAAACAATAAAATGAAGAGAATCTTGTCTGCTCACTGCTTTTGATTCTGTTTCCACTCTTTTTTTTTTCTGTGTGACGTAAAACTTGACTTTTAGTCTCATTCTTTACCAAAATTTCACAGAATTATGTAGATTGAAAGTTGACAGAATCAAAAAGACCTCAAGTGTATAAAGCATTTATCTCTTTCATTATGACCATTTCCAATTTAAGATACTTAGCGAATCCTATACCAACAGAAATATTTTACAATATTTAAAATTTAACAATTTCTGTATAAATTTCCTTTAATTAAATTTCCAGGTATTGGGTATATAGTATGTGTTTGGCTGGGCTAGGCTGAATTAAATAATAATTTTAAAATGAATTTTAAAGTATTAAATTTCTGTATAGATGCTAGTTATAATTTTTAGATGTTTACTTTTTTCTAAATTATTTTTCATTTAGATGAATTAAGAGCAATTATTTGTTTTTGTTCTTATTGATATACATCATAATATATGTGTATTAAGAATTATACTTTCCAAACCTTAGTTTGCCTTTTTTTAACATTTAAAAAAAATGTATATGTATCTGTGCTTTGTATGAGGGTGTCTGTGGAGTTCATCAAAAGATAGTATTGGATCCCCTAGAACTAGAGTTATAGGCAGTTGTGAGCCATCTGTTGTGGATGCTAGGAACAAAATTCAAGCCTCTGCAAGAGCAGCAAGTGCTCTTAACCACCAAACCATCTCTCCAGCCCCTATCTTCCTTACTTAGTATTATTTTTAGTTTAATAACTTTTCTTTTTATTTATTTATTTATTTATTTAGTATGTGTATGTTAGTGTGTGTGCGTCTATGTGTATGTGTTTGTGTGTACATGTACATAGCTTGATTACAAGTGCCTTTACGCAGTGAGCCATTTTGCCAGCCCCTAGTTTACTAACTTTTAAAAGCTTCCTGCCTGGCATGTCTTTATCTGTTGTCTCTACCTGACCACACTCCTTGGTTTCCCAATTTTTACTTCTCCTCACTACTCTCCTATCAAGAATACCCCATATGCACTACTTTGTCTTGTCCTTAATCTCTTGGGCCAGTTTTATAAATTAATTCTTTTATTTTAAACATGCCAGACAGAATTATGATCGAGGTATTTGATTTTAAATTTAATTGTTTACTTTAATTAGTTTGTGGTCAAATTTGTACTTGTAAGACTTCATACATGCATTCTACTGGGGT
The DNA here is from genome assembly GCA_035773235.1 of Eospalax fontanierii. NCBI lineage: Eukaryota > Metazoa > Chordata > Mammalia > Rodentia > Spalacidae > Eospalax > Eospalax fontanierii. The sequence continues at coordinate 51,905,862 of CM069531.1, read as the reverse complement.
ATCTATTGCTCCTGTCCTCCTTCCCAAATATAGATCAAGACTTTGTGAACTTTCCTGTTCCAGTGCTTTCTATCTCTCTTGTTGTTTTTCTATGTGAAGTTTGTTGATTTGTGTTCTGTTCCCCTCAGTGTGTGTATGTGTGTGTGTGTGTGTGTGTGTGTGTACTGGTTCTTCGATAGATATAACATGATATGCAATGCTCTTATTTATTCAGTAATCAGTTGCAGTTAAACCTTATGTTCAGAATCTCTTTTAATGTGATATATAACATGTAACATATGTAGCATATATAACACATAACATATTTAGAAAAGAAGTGGGAAGAACTGTTGCAATTTCAACATGTCAAAGGTAATGTCAGAATCCTTGTTATATACTTTTCAAAATTAAAATATTACCTTGCAGCCTCCAAAATGCACCCAAATACCTTTCTCTGCTTAGAAAATACTTCAGTTAAATGTACCATGTCAGTTCTTTATACCAGTCCTTCTCCTTTTCAGGCTATGAGTTTAATTTGAACTTTGAGAAATCCTTAAAAAAAATCTACTGTTTTTTTCAGCTCTCTTCTTATTACACAAGCTCTAAGATTAACAAAATTCTGTAGGAAACTGTTTTCCTGTATCAATTTCATTTCAATTCCAACGGTGTTTGGTAGTGCTTTTCCTCCTTTCTTAGCACACGTTTACATTATGTTGCGAAATTCTGATAATAAGTTCAAAGCAGCTAAGTTTCAGACAGGGCCTGTGTTTAAAGAACAGCATACAGCTTGTTGAATAACTCTGCTGGGTCAGTTTTCACCAGCTTAGTCAGTAGCCAGACCTAATAATGTTATCTAACATTAGAAAGAGGCTGTTAAGGCTTATGATAATGTAGATTATAATTTATATCCTTAGATTGGTTTTGTATTTGGTTATGCCTAGCCTAGTGGGCCATGTACTCACTGCAAGCAATGACAAAAGGCACTTCTTTTTTGGGGGGGGCATCTTTTTGAGACAGTGTCTCCTTGTAGTCCCAGCTCACCTGGTACTTGCTATGTAGACCAGACTGGCCTTGAACTCACAGAGATCCCCCTGCCTCTGCCTCCCAAGTGCTGGGATTAAAGGTAGATGCTACCACACCCAGTGACAAAAGTCATTTTTAAAGGCAAGAACTTACAAATTAAGAACAAGGAATTTTTTAAATACCTACTTACTTAGTTGAAAGTATTTATGCCTCTGTAGGTCTTTGTATGTTAAAAGTTGCCTAGTGGCTAGAGAGGCAAAGGTAATGCGTGTCAGGGGAGAGCTTGAAAGGCTTTTAATTCTAGGAAGAGTTTAGAAAATTGATCTTGAAAAAAAAATCTAATGTTTAGCATACCTGGCACATCGTGAGAATCAGTCATTATATATTGAGTGAATATGTTAGTTAAGTAAACCAGTCTATCGGTAAAAGTTTTAGGAATGTCCAAGTTCAGATTCTGAAAAACCTAGTACCTATTCAAAAGTATATGTAATTAAACCTCTGAATTAACTTGCCCTTGGGGAAGTTCTGTAATTTATGATCCTTCAATTCAGAAGTCACCCAGTCAAAACACAGCTTCAAATGGAGTCCTGATTTATTGACCCTGCTATTGCTGTGCCTTTCTCTTTTCTTGGCTTTATGGTTGTAAAAGAGAAGCGTTTAATCAGAGTTGTAACCAAACACATGTCTACTTCCATTCTGTATATCAGTGGGGACAATGCAAGTACTAGGATTATTGCTTAGCAACCTACAGTGTCTTAGTATGCTAGGCGAGCACTACTAGCAGGCTGCACTGAACAGAGAGAACACCCTAGTTTATTTGGGACTTTAATAACGAGCAATTGTAGATGGGTAGATACTAAGTTGCTGTATGTCTAAAGCCCAACCCTTAAATTAAGCAAAGGTATATATGCTTTGGTTTGTACTAGACATATTAATACATTAAAGCCTATAGATTAAAAGAATTGCTCTCTTTTACACTTACCAAAATTTAAAGGCAAAAGCATTATATATTAATAAGTACTGTGACTGTCTTGTTTTCATTGCTTGTTGCTATCAAAAACTACTCTGACAAAAGCAACTTAAGGGAGAAAGTTTTTATTGGCTCACTATTTCAGGTCAGAGTCTATCATCACATGAAAGTCAAGGTGGCAGAAACTTGAAACAGCTAGTTGCTTTATGTCTACCGTCAAGAGCACAGAGCAATGATTTAATGCATGTGTGCCGTGCTGAGTTTGCCCTCTCCACTCTTATACAATTCTGGATCCCAGTGGAGGAACTGAGCCCACCCAAACTGGGCAGGTCTTCCCACCTCAATTAATATAATCAAGATCACCTCCTATAGGCACGCCCAGAGACCCAGGTGATTCTAGATTTTTCTCAAGTTAACCAAACCATCACAGTGACAAAGCAAAATTTAGACATATCCTACCCACTTCCCCTACCATGTGACTAATTTATTTGCAAATCCAACTGTCAAGCAAGAGAGAGCCTTTGCTGCCCTCCTCCTCAATTTTCTCTTCTTGGAATAACAGAACTGGCCAAGGAGGAAATCAAAACCTTAAGGGAGTTTCATAAATACTATCCACCATTGGACTCAAGATGTTTTATAGACTGTTTCATTTTTCCCTCGGGAAGAAAGAATTTGTTCTTTAGAGTATTGGGTTTTCAACAATTTTTAAAGACAGCAACCCTCCCTTTTTTCAAACCCTGTTTTTAAAAATGAAATTTTATACTACTCTCCAGTTACGAAAAATCAGTTGAAGCATGCCTGCTCTGGTCACAGAGGATGCAAGAAGCTTACAGTCCTATGGCTTTTGAAGTTCCTTTTTATGATCCCAAGAAGAACAGTTCAAAAACCACTGGTCTACATCAGGAACTTTATGTTGATGGTGATATAAATTAGTACCAACTACTCTGGAAAATAATTCAATAATATTTCATCCAACTGAAATGCTTATACTTAGGACCCATTTTTGGTCCTTCCTGCTGCTATAACAAAATAGCCACAGACTAAACAGCATAAATTTATTGTTCACCCTTGTAGAAGCTTTGAAGACTAAGGTCAAGGCACTAGCAGATTTGATGTCTACTGAGGGCTCAGTCTTTGCTTCTAACATGGCACCTTGAATGTGGTGTTCTCTGGAGGAGATAAGTACACTGTATCTTCAAATGGCCAGGAGGTGGAAGGGGCAAAAAAAGGGCCTAGTTGGTTCCTTCTAGTCCTTTTAAGGTTTTAAAGAAAATTTTATGTGTGTGTGTGTGTATGTGTGCATGAGTTTATGTGCACTCTGTTAGTGCAGGCACCTATAGAAGCCAGAAGGCATAAGATACCCTGGAACTAAAGTTTCAGGCAGTTCCCATCTTCCCCATGTATGTTCCGGGAACTGAACCCGGGTTCTCTTCAAGAGTGGTAAGTGCTCATAACTGCTAACCTACCTCTTTAGCCCTCCTCTAGTCCTTTTATAAGGGGACTAATTCATCTTTGAAGGCAGATCTTCCTGTTTTAATCACTTCCCCAGATGCCGTACCTCTTAATACTGTCATGTTGGATCTTAGGTTCCAATATATAGATTTTGTAGGGACATAAATACTCATACTATAACACCCTGCAAATAAAAATTTCAGTAACAGGAGATGGTGAGAACAGTTAGTGGATAAAGGTACTTACCATTAAGCCTGATTATCTGAATAGGATCCCCAGAACCCACACAGTAGAAGGAAAGAACCAACTTATATAAATTGTCATGCATGCCATGACAATCAATCAATGTAAAAAAAAACTCAGTAATATACCTTAGGGACACCTAAATAGGTACAAAAGGAGATACACACAATAATTTTTGCAGTAAGATGAACTGTTATAGAAATAAAAACAAGCCGGAAACAATCCAATGTCTAAAAAAAAATAAAAATGGATAAAAACACTACAATACAGTCAGTCACCTGACAAAATATTTTGCTATAGTGAAAAGTAAATAAAGTAACTATAGCTATCAATCTAGATAAATTTTTCCAATTATAATATTAAGCATAAAAGCCATAGAACATAGGTGCACAGAGATGACAAATATAGAAATATGTTAGAGGCATTAATATGTAGGTAATTTCTTAAGCCAAAATTACATACATGTCTATTCAGCATATCATTGTGTTTGCAGGTCTTGAATATTTTGTAATAAATAAAACATTTTTAAGCTACTGCTCTGAAGTTGGTCCCTTGTCCTTTTGTTGCAGTAGTAGTTTTTATTGGGAGTTATTAATACTTAAAACTTGTCTCAATAATGACTTTCAACTGTATTTAAAATGATTATAGAAAAAAATCCCATTGTTTCTATTTTTCCTGTATACAGAAAGTAACAGAAGCAAAATAACAATGCAGAGCCATGATCCTATTGTCGGGACTTATATTCGATGGGTAATTTCTGAAAAGACTCCAAATGACTTCATCTCCATAGTCATGTCAGAAAAAAAAAAAAACTCTTAAGATTCCCATTTATTCTTTTATCCCAACCTTCTCAGCAATCATGGGTGTAGAAAAAGTATCTGATAGCTTAATGTTCAGAATGTGAGCTTGGAGCCCAGGCCCAAATCAGTTCTACTAGAAAAAAAAAAACAAAACCTTATGTCATGAAAAATAAATTGTTTTCAATCTCAGGTAGACTTTCAAATTTGCTTGGAAAACTAGTAGCTCCACTTCCAGGGGATTTAATGCCCTCTTCTGACCTCCACAGGCATTGCGTGCATGTGGTGCATTTATATACATGCAGGCATACACTTTAAAATAGAAGTAACTGTTAAATAATTTTCAAAAAATACTGAGTGTGGTGGCACACATTTTTAATCCCAGCGCTCAGGAGGCAGAGGCAGGTGAATCTCTGGGTGTTCTGGGCCAGCTTGGTCTACCTGGTGAGTTCCAGACCTGCCAGGGCCACATAAAAGCAAGCAAGCAAGCAAGCAAGCAAACAAACAAAAATATGAAAGCCATTAGATGGACTGCCCCAGGTTAATGTGTCCTCTGAGTTCAGTATAAGAAACATCTCACTCCCATCTCCTCAGATTCTCGAGACCATGATCTGATCTCTCTCCTGTATCTTTTATTTTTCTCTCTACCTCTTACCTCTCAATCTCTAAATATAGTCTTGTGACGGATGAAAGGAAGGAAGAGAGGGAGGAGAGAAGAAAAGAGAAAAGGAGGGAGCAGAAAGGGAGGGAAGTGGGGGAGGGACAGGAGTCAGAGTTGGTCAACCAGAACTATATAGTAAGACTATCTCAGAGAGCTAGACAGAGAGACACAGAGAGAGAGAGAGACAGAGACAGAGACAGAGATAGATGGAGACGAGAGAGAGAGAGAGAGAGAGAGAGAGAGAGAGAGAGAGAGGAGAAACCAAGAGAGGGGTTATGCTTTACTTGTCAGTTTGACACACCTGGATTGAAGGAGCCTCAACAGGGGAATTGCCTCCATTGGACTGGCCTGTGGTCATGTCTGTGGAGTGTTTTCTTGATTGTTCAGTGATGTGGGAGGGCCCAGCTGGGCTATGTCAGCCCTCATATTGTATAAGAAAGCAGGCTAAGCATGGGCCAGGGGAGCAAGCCAGTAAGCAGTGTTCCTCCATGGCCTGTGCTTCAGCTCCTGCCTCCAGGTTCCTGCCCTGAGCAACTACCTTGGGCTTCCTAAGTGATGAACTGTAAGCAAAATAAACCCTTTCCTCCCCAAGTTGGTATTGGTCAGAGTGGCTTTGTCGTAGCTACTACAGGCAGACTAGAGCAAGGGGGCAGTAGCAACAGGTTAATCTATAAAAGCACTGAGCTGCTGGATGATTTCTGATGAGATCAACAGCGAATGCCTTCATGGCTCAAATGATTGTTGTCAGACTTTCTGTTTCAGCTGATGGTATTCCAGTGCACCACATGCAACCATTTTGAATGAGTGTGTTGTTGTTGTTAAATATATTCTAAAGCCATCAATTAAATTCTACCTCTAGAATTTCTTACATCTCTTTTTTTTTTTCTTCTAACTTAGAAGAGCAGCCAAAACCCTCAACTGGTTTAACAAAGGATTCTCATGCAGTTTCAAGGAATATTGTGGTTAGAAAACCTGCAAAAGTGATTTTTGATGCAAGGGAAACTGAATCAAAATCAAAGACAGAGCAACCGTGGAAGAAAAACCTTTTTGAGAGAGTGGAGGCAAGAGCCCAGGCGGTGCAGCAGAAAATGTTAGAGAAGGATAACCTGAAGGAGCAGGAACAAAAGATTGAGAAAAATCTCCCTAAGGATAACCTGGCCAAAGACTGGTTCAATACTGAAAGCATGACCTTGACTACCCGTGCATATTTGCTGGATAAACTTTTACCCACCTTGATTCCTGGTGTAGAACAAATGTTAATGCAAGTAGAAAAGAAGCTTTTGACCAAAGCTGATATTCCAACCAAGTTTGACCCAATTAATTATTTGGGGGAATATTTAATGAGACATAATACTCATTATATCAAAGACCCAGGAATGTCTGGTTACCAGAGGGTGATGAAAAATGTCACAGAAGACCTGAAGATACATGTTCCTGATACCATCAGCCACAGGTATGATCTGTTGTGTGTTCAACTGATGATCTGTCTCCTTACATTGAAAAACTGATAGAGCAATAATGTGAACACAAATAGAGTTTGAGAAGAATGATTGAATAGTTATTAAATAAATATTTGTTGGCTGGGTGTGATGGCTCACACATGTAATTCTGGCACTTGGAAAATGAAGACAAGAGTTGCTTCAAATTGCGGGTCAGCTGGGGCTACGTGGCAAGCCTCTGTCTCAAAAATAAAAGTATTTATTGACCCACTACTATGCACCCTGCTTTGTTCAAGGCACTGTTAGGACTAATGAAGGAAAATAAGCTATTTGTTCATTTGTTTTCTTTTTTGAGATAGTGTTGCTATGCAGTCCAAATTGGCCTCAAACTCACAGAAATCCTCCTGCTTCAGCTTCCCAAGTGCTATTACCGGTGCGCACCACCAGACCAAGACATTTATTTGGATTTAACTGCCCACACTAGGACTTTAAGTATAAAGTATTTCTATATTTGACTCTGCACTGAAAAGTATATGAGAGCTGCGATTGCTTACACGTTTAACTCTAGACAGGCGGTGCAGTCTCCTGATTCAAAATCCAAAGTACTAGTGTTCCTCCTCCTCTTCCTCCTCCTCCTCCTGCTCCTCCTTCTGCTTCTTCTACTTCTTCTTCTTCAAGTTTTTGTATTTCTGATGTCTTTCTGCTACCTAATTGCATTGGCTATTACATTTAATACAATAACACATGACAGTGGCTGTAAATGCTCTTGCCACTTTAGTCAAAATGCTTCCTGTGCTGGTGACTCACCGTGAGCAGCGGCTTTTATATATTAGTTCCCCTCTACTTAGATCTAAAATCAAATATTTTCTTATGACAAAAAAATTTATGTAGGGCCCTAGTTGAGGAACTATTGACAGCTGATGACTTCTAGGGGAGGGAGAGTCAGTTTTCTTTAAGAGTATGACCCCTGGTCAGTCGACAATGCCCCAGCAGATGACCCCATACCTATGAGTATATGGGCAGCATAAATTGTACTTGGTGAGTTATGAAAAAGACAGAAGGGGGTAAGGTGGAGGGGGAGCTGGAAGAAGTTAGGGGGAGGAATGGGAACAAATGATCAAAATACACTATATGAATATATGAAATTCCCAAATAATTAATTAAAATATTGTATTAAAAATTGTATAGTGGTGGGAATTAGTTTGGGCAGAGCACTTGACTAATATGGACATCCCTAAGTTTGATCCCCAGCAACGGAAGAAGAAGGTATATAATTTCTGTCTTCTGAGGTGATTTTTTAAAATTGAGACTCAATTGCTTTTTCAACACCTGTGAAGATGATCATTTGATGTCCCCTTAGATCCATAGTAAGGAATGTTATTAATAGATATCCTAACACAGAACTATTTTGGAATTCCTAAAATAAACTTCACTTGACTGTTATGTATTTGGCTACATTGAAATATGCTTTCTATCAGTAAGACAGAATAAATATTCTTCTCCTTTCAATTAAATACTTCCAGGGCTGGGGAGATGCTTCAATGGGGAATGTGCTTACTGAATAAACATGCGTGCCCGAGTTTGCATCTCCAGAACCCATGTACAGTGGCATGCACCTGTAACTGCAGCAGTGGGGAGGGATCAGAAACAGAGGACCCTAAAAGCTTGATGGCTATTCAGTCTAGCTGAAACCTGAAGCTCCAAGTTCAGTAAGAGACCCTGTCTCAAAACTAATGTGGAAAAGATACAGAGAAAGACACCCAGCATCATCCTCTGACTGCTGCATGTGATACACCAGATAACATGTGTGCACAGGTCTGCACACATACACACAAATTTTTCAGGATATTATATCTTCATATTTCTACCTATCTACCAATAGTCACTGCTCATGACAGCAAATGCAAAGTTTTCCCTTTTGAGGAATGGTTTGTTTTCAGTACTGTTTCGGATATAGGGATTCGTATATATTAATGCATTTTAGTCAATTACAATGTTTACATGATCTTAACTCCAGTTCCAGGAGATCTGGGGCTCTCTTCTGGTCTCTGTAGGTACCAGAAATGCATGTGATACATTTACATACATGCAGGCAAAACACTCATACATACACACTAAAAATTTTTTAATTCACAATTTTAAAAAATTCCCCTTAATAATCCTAATGAATGGAAAGTTTATTTCATATTATATACATTTTATTTATTTAGTTAATGTATGTGTTCAGGTGCTCATGTCCATGGCACACATGTGCACCATGTGAAGTCAGAGGACGACTTTTGAGAGTTGGTTCTCAACATCCATCTTGTTAAGGCAGGCTTGCTCATTCTGCTGCTGGGCTGCCTTCTCCAGTGTAGCTAGTCTGTGAGCGTCAAGGCAATTCTCCTGTCTCTGCCATGCCCCCACATTTTTAATTTTTAATTTAAAATGGTGAGGGGGGGGGCAACTGGAGAGATGGCTCAGTGGTTAAGAGCACTGGCTGTTCTTGCAGAGGACCTGGGTTCGATTCCCAGCACCCACATGGTAGCTAACAACCATCTGTTACTCCAATTTCAGGGGCTCTGACTCCCTCTTCTGACCTCCTTGGGCATTGCGTGACATGGATGTACTTACATACAAGCAGGCAGCACATTCATACACATACAATTAAAATAATAATAAACAAAATATTATAAGAAAGCGATGATACCTGTAAGGGAGGTGGCGTATACATCTAATTTTTGCTATTATTGTTATTCACTTGTTTCCTACTTTGTTGGGGATCAAACCCAGGATATTCAACATGCTAGGTGAGTGCTTTGCCACTGAACCCTGGCCCCAGTCCTCACAGCTAATTTCAGCATAGGCAGCATGACAGATGTAGACTGGATAATTTAAGAATAAAAATGTTTGATATCAGTTCAGTAATGGGCCACAGCCACAGTAATCTAATTTCCATGGTAGTGTTCATAATGGGGCAGTAACTAAATATTGCTATACTGGCCCCAGAGAGTCACTGAAAAATGTCTGTCACCTTCATTGAATATTAAAGGACATAAGAAGTATATTTTTGAAATAATAAGCTCATATTTGTAATTTTTTATCAAATATAATGTCCCAGAGCTTTTACCTAATTGTATTGTGGGTTTTGTTTTGGTTCTTCTGAAACATAGTCTTACTACATAGCCCAAGCTGTCCTCAAAGTCATGGCAATCCTCCTGCATCAACCTCCTGCATAAAAGGATTACAGGCACACACCACAGTGCCTTTTTTTTTTAACATTGAAAATTTTGGTTCCTAACATTAACATAGATACTGATTTATTTGCCTTATACTATAATTTATATAAGATAGCTTCAAAATAGTGACAACACATCTATAAGAATAAAAACACTAAATATGGTTTTAAATTCATCAGAAGCTGTTTTGGTTCTCCTATTAAATGAAGCCATACAAAAACTGAAGAAAGCCAGGCATGGTGACTCATGCCTGTAATTCCAGAACTTGAGAGAATGAGACAATAAGATCACCTCAAGTTTGAGGGCAGCCTGGGCTATATATCCTGTTCCATGCAGGACAGTTTGGGCTACAGAGTAAGACTTAGCCTCAAACAAAACAAAATAATAACACCAAAAACAGCCCCTGAAGAAACCAGGTTTAAATTTTATTTATATCAAAGAAAATCTTTTTTGTTCTCTTTTGTTTACAGTTTATTTTTCATTAGCATACATGAAAAATAGTGAGTTTTCTTATGACATTTTGGGGGAGGGGTAGAGATAGGGTCTCCCCATAGCCCCAGCTGGCCTGGAACTCACTATGTAGACCAGGCTGCCACAGTCACATGTTCATGTCATGTGCTTTGCTTATCCTCACCCCTCATCACTCTCCTTGCTTTTTTCCCTCCCCAATAGTTCCCCTTCTCCTCTGAAATAGAGAAAAACTTTCTAATCCATAACTCAAAATCATGAAAATATAGGTAAATTTGATTACATAAAAGTTAAAATCTTTTTGTCTGGCAAATTGAGTTGCAACTATTCAGTTCTCCTGTTCTACTGCAAACACAACCACAGACAATACAAGTGAATAAGCATGCTATGCTCCAGTAGAATTTTATTTATTGGTCATACAATTTGAATTTCATTTAATTGTTGCTTGTCACAAAATACTAGAATTCTTTTGACGTAAAAAATACTATTTTAGTTGGGTGTGGTAGTACACACTTTTAATCCCAGCACTTGAGAGGCAGAGGCAGGAGGATCTCTGTGAGATCAAGGCTGGTCAGGTCTGCATTTTGAGCACTAGTCAGCTGGGGTTACAAGGAGACTCCAATTAAAAAAAAAAAGAATTTTAAATGTAATAGCCAGTTTTTGAGACACTTAAAACTAACAGTAAATGGGCTGGGTTTGATTTGTTGAGCCCTGGTTCAAATGATATTTATGAAGGCTCTTCTAGATCTAAAAACAATGCACTTCAAACTCAGGTCCTTTTCCCATTCTCCACATTTTCCTCTCAATGTCTTCTGGCATGGCTATACTAAATTGATAAAGGAATCTAAAATTCTTTGTGTCCTATGTCTTAGTGAGTGTCCTCTGGTACAGAGAAAAACCCCTAACTAGATGCTTCTGTGTGTATTTATTTATTTATTTATTTATTTCTTCAATGGTGGTGCTGAGGATGGAATCCTGGGCCTTGTGGATACTAGACAAGCCCTCTACCCCTGAACTATACTCCATCCCCTTATAATTAGGTACATATATTGCTATGTAAGACAATACCTAGGTTTTACATGTATGTTCTAATTTGTTTTCTGTTACTATGATAAAATATTCTGACCAGAATCAACTTATGGAAAGAAAAGGGTTTATTTGGCTTACACTTTCAGATCACAATGCATTACTGAAGGAAGTCAGGGCAGATAAACAGGAATTCGAAGCAAAAATCATGGGGAGATGCTGCTTGCTGGCTTTCTGTCTGACTGACTTGTTCACTGCTTCATCCTTAGCTACCTTTCTAATACAGCTCAGGATCACCTACCTGAGGAATGGTGCTGTCTGCAGTAGGCTGGGTCCTCCTATATTAATCAGAGATGGACAAGGGCCAGTCTGATCTAGGCACTGCCTCAGTTGAGGCTTCTCCTCTCAGAAGATTAAAGGCTGTATCAAGTTGACAATTAAGGCTAACCAGGACAATGCAGAGGTGAAATTTTTATTTTTAATAGGAAGAAATAGTGGTTCTAAAAGTATGATTGCCTACCTATGGCATCAGAGTCAATTGTGGTGCTTGGTTAAAAGTGGAGACACCATACACAAGGCCCTGGGTTCCATCCCCAGCACCCTAACATCCCAAATATTCAGATTTTGACATTACTCCTCAGCTTTTCTGAATCAAAACCTCTAGGAATGTATTTAAAACAAATTCTACTAGCAGTTATTAGGCATACTAATGTGCCAAAGCCAAATTAAAGAGAAACTAAACTGGGAGTTTTAATACTAGTGAAAAATTCCATCAGCATGCAAGAAGCCATGAATTTAAATTAAATTTAATAAATAGTCTAAAGAACACTTCTGCTCACCACCTGTTCTTTTTTCTTCTTTTTTAAAAAATAGGGTTTTCCTGAAGCACCAGCTGGCCTTGAACTTCCTATGTTGAACAGGCTAGCTTGATCTCACAGAGATCCCCTGTCTCTGTCTCCTGAGTGCTGAGATTAGAGGTGCATGCCACCATGCTTTGCTCACTATCTGTTCTTACTGGGCAGTGTATTAGGTTGCGTCTAGACCTAGTCCTGTTTGATGTCAAATGTTTAAACCAATATCTTGACAAGTCCTTCCTCTTGTCATCCTTCCTCCTGTCAGAGAGATATGTAAATATCAAGCATTACACAAAACTCTAGGCATTTGTCATTTGTCAATGTCTATAATAAGAATAACAAATGGGCACAGCAGGACTCTGGTCTAGGTTGCATTGTGAGCCAGTGCCATGGCACATGAGGACAAGGTTGTTTTACTGGTATTTCTAAGGCTGGGAGTTTGACTATTTCAGCCATTTGATAAGAGCCTTAGTTTCTACTGGATCAATCCATGAAAGAAATAAACTAATCAGAGGCTTTGTTTGAATTGTTAATATTAGAGCTTCATCTCTCTCTGACAAGTCTATATGCCAACAAAGACAATGTCATGAGTTTGTAGAAAAACATCCCAAGGTTTCTTTGCAAGAGCATGGCATGCTCCCAATGTCTATTGACTTAAAGCTTGAATATTCAGCAATGTTAGTAAAGTTAGTTCTGCTGTAAAATTCTTTGGCCTATTTCATTGTGTTGTTCCCCGTCTACTACAGAACTTTGGCAATGTCTATTCTCTTTAGAATGAGTATTTGCCTTATTTCTGTTCAACAAAAACCAAGACATTTGTTGCTTTGTCAAGACTTTAACACTTCAAGTGACAATGTTAAAGTAGCTTTGACTTAAATTTTTCATCTGTCTACTTCCCAGGAGTAGACAGAGAAGACACTACTTACTTAGAATAATTTTTATAGTGGTAGCCCTTTACATGAGAACACAATGTCTTTACTGTCTTTCGGTTACACATATGCAATGTCATTGTCTACTTTTTATCAAAGTTTCCTGAAAGACAGGTGTAGAGGTAAAGTGGACTTTAATCTTTACTTCTTGCATACAAATTTGGAAAACTGTAAAGTAGGTTAGGTTCATATGACTCACTCTTGGATTTTCTTCCTTCTTAGTAGCTTTATTTTTGTATTCTGGTTCTGATTCCTCTAGTACTTGGAAATGAATCACGGAAGGTTCTCATCACCTTATTATGAATTGACACTGAAAAATATCTGCCCTTAAAATAAGGTTACAAATTTTTAGTAGCCTGGGAGTTACATATATTCATAAATGTTTTATAATTTGTAAAATTAGATACCAAAAGAGTAAATTATACTGTATGACTTTAAAAATTTTTATTTATTTCTTTTTTTTATTTGTTTGTTTTGAGACAAGGTCTCCCTGTAGTCCCAGCTGACCTAGAACTTACTTTGTAGACCAAGCTGGCCTCAGTTTCAGAGATTGGACTACCTCTGCCTCCTGAGTGCTGGGATCAAAGGTATATGCCACCATGCCCAGCCATGTATTTTTATGTGTATGAGGGTTTTGCCTGCATGTCTTTAAGTGCACCCATTTATGCAGTTCCCATGAAGGCCAGAAGAGGGCATCAGATCATCTGGCATTGGGGTTATAGAAGGTTGTTAGCTGCTTTGTGGATACTCAGGACTGAACCCCAGTCCTCTGTGCGAGCAGCCAGTGTTCATAATTGCTGAGCCGTGTCTCCAGCCCCATATATGACATTTTTAAACTAATAAATTTCAAATAATAAAATGGAAGATTATTAATAGGAGAATTTCAGACTATTCCAAAGAAGCAGTGTCTAAATTTCCCCTTTTCTTAATTGCTCTTGATATACAAATTTTGAGATGAGAGTCCAGATGATCCAGGAAATAGATTTAAGAGCCCTGAGAGCCTGAGGTGTAGCAGCTCACACCTATAATCCCAGCTCTTGGGAGGCTAATACAAGAAGATTGCCATGAGTTCAGTGCTGGCCTGACATGTAGAGTAAGACCCTGTCTCAATGCCTCCACCACTAAAAAACTCAATGTGGATCTTTTCTTTTATGATGCACACCCAGTGCTGGCTTGGTAATGATCAATAATCCTTGAATTTGTTGATTATCCTATAGTCACTAAGGAATCTCTGCTGAGATATCTTTGGGGAATTTTTTTTCAATAAATTGTCTTTAATCATTAATAATAAGGCATTATTCCATAAAGAGACATAATCATAAAAATATATTCTAAAGAATTACTTTATCACAGCTATTTAAAAGAGAAGAATGAGTTGATATAAACACTCAGACATTAAGATACACAAATCAAGTGTGGTGATGCACGCCTTTAATCCCAGTGCTTGGAAGGCAGAGGCAGGTGGATCTCTGTGAAATCAAGGCCAGCCTGGTCTACATAGGGAGTGTCAGGTCAGCTACGGCTACAGGGAGACCCTATCTCAAAAAGACAAAAAACAAAACAAAACAAAAAACCCCAAACAAAACTACAACAACAACAACAACAAAAACCCACATACAAACCAAATACAATTTTAAAAGGAGAAAGATACAGGTCTTTATTTTATTTATTATGATTTCCTATAGATTAACTCATGTGCAATGTTCAAGTAATTTACAGAGACTGTGTGCCAAAATCTCATGTATGTTTCTATTGGAATATGGTATCTGCAAAGAATTTTAAGATTTACTTCACGCTACTTACATTTTGCACGTCATACACACAAAATGCCTGAAAATGCCCACTCATTCTCACAAGTTCTAGCACCAGGATTTGGCAATAGAGAGAGTGTAATTCATCTTTGATATGGGTTTTCCTCAGTTTCCAGAAGACTGCCTTCCTAGGCAACTGTTTGCTCACAATCCACACCACACTTAACCTGAGCCAAACTCATACCTACGTTATGCTAGGAAATCCTCCAGGTGCTCTCTTCAGGCAATATTAATAATATTAGTCAGCTTTTCAGTCTGCATTGGATATCAGATTTTATCCATCCGGTAAAGCAGATTATACCAAAAGTGAAGGGATAGATTAGGAAAATACTTTTAATAGTATTTGAATTTCTGTCATCCTTAATTGTATGTGGTAGCAGTTTATTCAAACAAGTCCTAATTTTGTTCAACCTGAAGCATAATAATTTATATTCTCTAGTTAGTTTAATATGCATCTAATAATCTTAATGACATCTGGGGTGTATGTATCCCATTGCTACTTAAAAATTCAACCCATGTGGGTACTGGGAATCAAACCCAGGTGCTCTGTAAGAACAGCCAGTGCTCTTAACCGCTGAATCATCTCTCCAGTCCCAGGTAACTTTTATTTTAAGTGGGAAAGCATCTAATATCAACTTCTGTCCTCTGAAAGCATGTGCACACATGCACATGTACACGCACACCCCTAATCATCCTTGGCACTTTCTGTTTCTTTACTGCTTATTTCTAGGTAAGTATTAGGTCTTGGCGATTTTACCTCCTTTCTCCTTCTGTTTCTTTCATCCTAATCTAAGCTAGTCTCTCTCACCTTTACCCATGCAATTGTGTTGTAACTGGTATGTTTGCATCCACTCCTGTCCTTTCCAGTCCATTCTTTATCTGTAACTACAGTGGTCTATGAAAAAGGTCCCTTATCATGTTGTTCCCCAATGTGAAACCTTTCATTTGGTGTCCTTTCACTCTTAGGATTTAAGATGAAAGTCCTTACCTAGGCCTATAAGACCTCCCGTGTCCGACCTGGCCTTTACCTGTCTCCTCACATGCTCTGCTGCAGTACACAGGATTTATTTCAGGTCTCTAAACATTCATTGCTTTTTCCCTACTGGGTCTTTCCCAGCTCTGCCTATATCACTCATCCTCCCAGTCTGTCAGCATTCTGTGCAAGTGCTACTTCACTGTGAAACAGGATATTTTCTGTATGTGCTCTCATAGAGTCTTCTGTTCTTCCTTCATTGCACTAATCACAATTGTAATGGCTGTTCCCCTGCTGTACTATAAACAGGAACTGTAATATTCACCACTGGACTCCTAACATTAACGGTGTGACTTGGGAATGATGATCAATAAATATATGCTAAACAAGTTAACCTATTCTAACTTGTTTTATGCTTTTTAAAAATAATTTTTGGAGCTATGTGTGGTGGTTTGCCACTATAATCCCAGCAATTGGGGAAGCTGGAGCGGCAGATTTACTATGAGTTTGAGACTATAGAGGTTTTTTTTTTTTTTTTTTTTTGGTGCATAAGATTATTATGAAATGTCTTAATTTCTAATAACTATAAGATAGTCACCTCATTTTTATACTTACCTTTAATTTGGGGTAACTCAATGTTTGTCAATATTTAATGAGTTGTTATATGCTATGTCAGAAGCCTAATTTTTATAGTTAGCTAAGTGTTGAATAAAACAAGAGAAAATAAGAATTAAGTAAGTTAGTTAAATAAATTAAATAATTTAGCCACATGTCACATATGGGTTGGGGGAAATGCCCATCACAGGAATCATAAAGGCATGCTACAGGAATGGCAGGAAGTGTAGTTTGGCTTTGTGAAACTAAGACCACCAAAGCTTAAAAGCAAACACTGAGCTATTAAGTTGACAGACAGGCACTGCATGCTGTGAAGTGGTCACTAAAAGCCTCGCAGAGGGGAAGATTCAGGAAAGTGAAAAGTAACCTTCAACCTGACGGTTATACGGACAAGAATTGAAAAATGTCAAACTCTGTAGGGCACGTTGAGTTCAGAGGTCTGTACAGGATTGAACTAAAACAAATATGATATTTCAGTAGTCAAGGAAGGGTCTTCATTTGAACTCAGTGATGGTTTGGTATACTAGGGTCAGCCAAAATTCATGGTAAATTAGCCACTTGTGCTGGTTGGGACTAGTTTGGTTAAAATACAATTCTTAGATGATGTAATCTAAGAAAATGTTACCGCAAACAGAAGATTTTCCTTGTACAACTTGAATAGATTACTAGAATTTGGACTGCCACAACTAGGTTAGAAAAATGTCTTTATTTCTACTCTTTTTTTTTTTATTTTTTTTATTTTTTGAGACAGAGGCTCATGTAGCCCAAGCAGGCCTCAATGTAGTTAACAATGACCTTGAACTTTTTTCCCCCTCCCAAGTGCTGGAATTATAGGTATGTGCTACCTCACCCAGTTTATGCAGGGCTTGGGATCAAACCCAGGGCTTTGTGCATGTTGGGCAAGCACTTTCCCAGTTTTGAAATATCCCTAGTCCTTATTTTTGCTCTATAATCATATTTGTGTCATATCATATCATATCATATCATATCATATCATATCATATCATATGGAGGACATTATTTTATTAGTTAGCTTTTTGTTTTGTTTCATTTTGTTTGTCTGAGACAAAGTCTTGTTTGAAGCCCAGGCTAGTTGCAAAATTCCTAGTAATCCTCCTGCTTCAGCCTCCCGCATTCTGGGATTGCAAAGGTGCAGCACACCCTGCTTTTGTGTGCGCTGGTGTGTGCGTGTGGAAGCCAGGCATCACCTTCGATGTCATTCCTCCTTTTGTGTGCGCTGGTGTGTGCAGTGTGGAAGCCAGGCATCACCTTCGATGTCATTCCTCCTTTTGTGTGCGCTGGTGTGTGCAGTGTGGAAGCCAGGCATCACCTTCGATGTCATTCCTCCTTTTGTGTGCGCTGGTGTGTGCAGTGTGGAAGCCAGGCATCACCTTCGATGTCATTCCTGCTTTTGTGTGCGCTGGTGTGTGCGGTGTGGAAGCCAGGCATCACCTTCGATGTCATTCCTCCCACCCTGTTTAATCTTGTTTTTAGGCAGCGTTTCTTCCTGCTGAGTAGCCTAGACTGACTGACCAGCAAATTCCAGGGACCCGCCTGTCACGGCCACATCCCCAATGCTAAGATTAACACACCTACAATGTCCGCCTAGTTTTTTTCCTCTTCTTTGCCTTCCTCCTTATCTTCTTCCTTCTCCTCTTCCTTCCTTTGTTTTTCTTATTGTTTTGTTTTGGTTTTTTTGAGACAGAGTTTCTCTCTTACCCGAGCAGGCCTAGAACTAACCATGTAGATCAGGCTGGCCTTGATATCACAGAAATTGGCCTGTCTCTGCCTCCCAAGTGCAGGGATTAAAGGCACTCGCCACGACACCCTGCCTCCCTTCTCTTTCTTTTAATGTGGATTCTGAGGATCCAACTTAAAACATCATGCTTGCAAGGCAAATACTTTACCAGCTGAGCTATCTCTCCCTTCTATGGTTTATATTTAGACACTACCCTATACTGACCATAGTTAAAAAGTGTATACTGGGACTGGAGAGATGGCTTAGCAGTTAAGAGCACTGGCTGATCGTGCAGAGGACCCGGATTTGATTCCTAGCATCCACAAGGCAGCTAACAACCATCCATAACTGCAGTTCCAAGGGAATCCAACACCCTCTTCTGACCTCTATGGGCATTGTACAACACAGGTGCAAGGCAGGCAATACACTCATGCACATAAAATAAAAATAATAAATAAAATATTTTTAAAGTATTCTATGCTGTAGAATTCCGTTGGTTAGTGTAAATATTCTCATGAAATAATACAGGCAAACAGAAATGTTATCCATTCCCTGAAAGAGTAACATAATCGATTAAAAATCCATTTGGATTATATTTGGAAGCTCACTTATAGTGTCTCTGAAGCACAAAACTATATTTTTCTTTCTAAATATGGATATCAGTAAGTGGGAGGAAATGATGTCTGAGCTGAGACCTAAAGCATGTGGAAGATCTAGTCAGGCAAAGAGGGAGAAAACATTTTGAGCAGATGAAAATGTAATAGAAAAATAATTTTGTGAATCTATTTTTGCATCCTATGACAATCTGGAGCCACTCAGTACTTATTACACTATTCCATTTGCTTGTCTCTTCTGCTATTAGACCCTGCACTTTATAATGGCAGAATACATAGTAAATGACCAGTAAATGCTTATTTAATAATGAGTGACTTAGTGAATGAGTGGATACATAATGAGTAAATGCTAGGTGTTAGACTAGGTGTAGAATGGATAGCCAGGGAGGAATGAAGATAGAAACTGAGGACATGCTAACCAAGAGAGGAAGAGAGAGAAAGCAGAAGGAGAAGCAGTGTGGAAGAGGAGGGTGAGACACAGCAGAAGGGACTGGGAGGTCTGGCTGCTAGCAGGTGCATCACAGGAGCTTAGCACTTCTTTTAAAATACTAATGAATCTCTTAGAAGTTTACAGACGGTACTTCTGTATTGCTAAACTGCCTGCCTACTTTGATTTTCAAACTTTAAAGTTTATTTTTGAAGGCTTATCTTCCTAGAGAATTACAAAGGTTTTACATGGGCATAAACTAGTGAATTTGATTTAGTACTTTTTTGAGAGTTATCGTCTTACCAGTTTTTAAATGTACAGTATACTATGATTGCTACAGGGGAGAAGCAGGACCCCCTTCTAGGGTAATTTAGTCTCATTCATAAAAGAATTTAAGACTGGACCCAAATGAAAGCTTTAGGACAGTTTTATTCTAATTTAAGGAAAAATCCTCAGGGCAGGCAAGCTGTAAACCTCAGCAGCTGCCTTGAGGAGGGAAACAGGGGAGAAGGAAAAAAAGACATACAATTTAGGCTACTTTAGAGCCCACACGGAGGTCAAACAGACACCGTGTGGCAGACTAGCAGCCACAAGGGGGTCGGGCTGGGGGAGCTGTGGAGAAAAAGATAAAGAAACCCAGACCATTGAAGGCAGCCCAGAGTGTTAAGAAAGCATTGGGGTACATATGGTATAAGGAAGAAAAGGAGGGGGTCATGCTTTAGAACCACATGTCTGCCTGAAACTCGACCCACAAGAACTGCACCAAGGGGCTGAGCTTCCTGGCAAGAAAAGTCCACCATCTCTTTCGAATGACTTAAGATGAACCTACCTTCCTTGGGGTGGTCCTGTGACCATATGATCTGGCTAAACTGGAAAGCTGGGTCTTCATCCAGGCCAGAGAATCTTATACTTCTGACCACTTTTAAGGGTTTTTTTGAGTTCTTGCTGTTTACTGTATAATATTAACTGCATCATTTGCAGTAGATCTTATTTTATTCTTTTTCTTTTTAAAAATATTTTATTTATTACTTTTATTTTATATGCATGACTGTATTGTCTGCATGTGTGTAAGTTCAACCAGGTCGTACAGTGCCAGAGGAGTCAGGAGAGGGTGTTGGAACCCTTGGAACTGGAGTTTAGACAGTTGTTAGCTGCTATGTGGGTGCTGGGTATTGAACCCAGGCCCTCATCAGCAAGAGCAGTCAGTGCTCTTAACTGCTGAGCCCTCGAGCCCTCTTTTTTTGTTCTTTGAGATGGTCTCACTATGTAACCTTGGCTGGTCTGGAACTTGCTATGTAGATTAGGCTGGCCTCAATCTCATAAAGATCTGCCTGTCTCTGTCTGTCTCATGACTAAAGGCATGTTCCACCATGCCCAACTGTCACATTTTTTTCAATTAATTCAAAACTGATTCTATATTTGGTTATTGTGAGCTGTATGGGCAATTAATATACAAATGCAGGACTTTTTTTTTCTTTTTACAAACTGATTTTAAATCTTCTGGATAAATACTCCAAAGTAAAATTGCTTTATGTTTTTCAGATGTCTTCATACAGTTTTCCATAATTATTGTGTTAAGTTACATTCCCACCAATACTTCTGAACTATGGTATTTAGTTAGGTAAATAAGGCCCACCTCTATAAAAAGTTAAATAATAGCAGAAAATAGTCTAAGATGAATGCTGACTTTAGTCAGTGCTAGTGGAGGAAAGTTTCCATATAGGTTTGTTTCAAGATAGATTATATCCTGCCATTTGGACTATTATATCCTGCCATTTGAACTATCTGAACCAAATCCAAGAGTCTTAACATGTATACCATCTCTGTGTTCTTCAGAGTATCCAAGATGAAGGAGAATGTTAAACAGAAGAGAGATCAGAGAGAGTATATAACCACAGTTAAAGTCAAGGTGGCCAACATGAGGAAACAGGCTCTGGAGGAGCAGTTCAGTGAATGGATCCTGGATTCCAAGGGGACGATTCCTCTGGCTGTGGTAAGATGACTATATGTGAAGGGTAGCAGGGTGGGAGGTAAGAGAGAAATTGCTAACACACTAAGTAGAATGCCAGCAGCTCTCCCGACATTCTTAGTACAACTGACCTCAGTAAGTCCTGACCTGTCTGGTACGTGGGAGTTTATTGATTTTTTCAAATTTCTCCTGGACATAAAAAACAAAATACGAACCTAGCAAGATTTCTATAATCTTGATTCTGGCAAGAGTTTCCAAACTAATTGTTAGAACAGAGACAGATTTGGGGTGTGTGTGTGTGTGTGTGTGTGTGTGTGTGTGTGTGACTTTTTGTAAGGCGTATGAGACCACATCTCTTAGCTGCAAAGTTGTATTGTAAGAACTAAGTATCTTAGGTATGTAGAGATTTGAAAATGTTTAATTGTTAGATACAATGCCAAAAAAGATGAGCAATGGAGAAAATATTAACAAAAGACATAGATTATAGAAGACTGTTCTCCAAAACATACAAAGAATTATTAAATTTCAACACTTCTTTTAAAGTAGTCCTTTTAAAACATAGGCAAAGGTAGCTGGGTGTGGTAGTACATGCCTTTAATCTAGAGTCAGGTAGATCTCTGTGAGTTTCAGGCCAACCTGGTCTACATAGACAGTTTCAGGCCAGCTGGGGATACAGGTAGACCCTGACTCAAAAAAAAAAAAGTTAGGTAAAAGCAAAGCATGGTGATACATGCTTATAATCCCAGCACCCAGGAGACTAAGGCAGGAGATCACTGCGAGATTTTAAAAATTTATTATCTTTATTTTATGTGTCTGAGTGTATTGCCTGCATGTGTGTAAGTGCACCCATGATGTACATTGCCCAAAAGGGCCAGAAGAAGGTTTTAGATTCCCTGGAACTAGAGTTACAGTTTTTAGCCACCATATGGGTGCTAGAATTCGAACCGGGTTCCTCTGCAAGAGGAGTCAGTGTTCTTAACTGCTGAGCCATCTTGCTAGCTCCAATCACTGCAAGTTTAAGGCCATAGTTGGTTTGCATAGTGAGACTCTGCCTGAGCAAAACAAAACAAAACACACACCAAAAAAAAAAAAAAGCAAAAGCAAAACAAAAAGTTGGGCAAAAGATCTGAACACTTTTCCTAAGGTATAATATACAGGTGGCAAATAAACCACTGCCAACCCCTTATAGCATTAAGGAATTGAAAATTAAGAATTTTATTACATTTATTTCTTAATTTTGTATGGGTGTGTGTGTGCCACAGTATACATGTGAAGGTCAGAAGGCAATTTGCAGGGGCTGGCTCTCCTCTACCACATGGTTCCCAAGGATCAAATTCAGGTTATCAGGCTTGTCAGCAAGCTCCATTAGCTGTTGAGCCATCTTACCAGTCCTAGGAATTGCACATTAAAACAGCAACGAGACATCACTATCCACCTATGATAACCATCAAAATCCAAAACCCTGATGACAAATGCTGGCAAGGATCACAGCACAAGGACTTTTGCTTCACTAATCATGGGGGTACACTCTCTCTGAAAGACAGTTTGGCAGTTTCTTAGGAAATTAAACAAACTCCTAAAAGACAAATGCTGAATTATTTCACTCTCTAAAGTAGTTACATTCAGAGAAACAGGATATAGAATGACAGTTCCAAGAGGATGGGAGGAGATGGAGAGTTGTGTTACTCTTTGGTGGTACAGAGTTTAAAGTTGTGAGATTAACATTTCTAGACACATCTCACAACAATGTAAATAATCTCTCTGTCTCTGAAAAATGATTGAGTTGGCACATGCATTTAGGAGGCAAAGCAGGAAGATTGCTGCAAGTTCGAGGCCAGCCTGGGCTGCATTATAGATAGTCCCTGAACAAACAAAAAGATTAAGTTGTTAAATTTTGTTTTTTAACACACACAAACACACTTTTATAATGTGTGATTCAATAGTAACAATCTTTGCTATTTCCCCAAATTAGTTGAAAATTCACGTCCACATGAATACCTACATCCTAATATATATGGCAACTTTATTCATAATTGCCAAAACATGTAAATAACTAAGATATTCTGCATTAGATGAATAGATAAACATGTCATACAGTGGAATGTTAGTGCTAAAGGCTGTGAAACCATGCAAAGACATGGAGAAAATGTAAATGCTGCTGCTAAGTTGAGGAAGCCAATCTGAAAAAGCTAAGACTGTGTGATTCCAATTACACGACATTCTGACAAAGGAAAAATCGTGAAAAAGGTTAAAAAAAAGATCAGTGGTTGCCAACAAGTGGGGGAGGGGTGGGTGGAAGACAGAGGATTTTCATTTCTTTTTAAATTTTATATAGGTGTTTTGCCTGAATGTAAGTGCATCCCTGTCATGCAATGCCCACAGATGCCAGAAGAGGGTGTCAAATCCCCTAGAACTGGAGTTAGGGACAGTTGTTTGCTGTTATGTGGGTGTTGGAAACTGAACCTGGGTCTTCTGCAAGAGCAGGCAGTGCTCTTCACCACTGAGCCATCTCCCCAGCTCTTCTTTTTAGTAATTTTTAAGTTATACAAGTAAAAGGTTTCATTATGGCACTTTCATGCATATATACCATTATACTTGGTTCTTATTCATCCCCTTCATCTACTGTCCCATCCCCATCTTGCTGGTCACCTTCCTCCCCTGATATAGTCCCCCTTTCTGATTTTATGTCCCATGTTTTCCATTACATTTTCTCTTTTTTTGTCTTCCCCTCCTCCTTTTAGATCCCTTCATCCCTTGTCTCCTCTCATGGTCCTGTGTCTAAAGTCATGACTTACACATACATACTCACTCATATTAAATCTAGATTCCACATGTGAGAGGAAACATGTGATCTTTTTGAATTAGTCTTATTTTGTTTAACATAACAATCTTCAGTTCTAACCATTTTCCTGAAACTGTCATGATTTAGTGTTTCTCTACTCCTGAATATAATTCCATTGTGTATATGTACATTGATTGCCTTTATCTATTCATCTGTTGGTGAACATCAGGACTATTTCTTAGCTATTAGAACTCAGGAATTTTAAGGCAGTAAAAAAATTCTATATGACATTAAAGTAGTAGACACCATCTTTATACATTTGTCGAAGCCCCTACAATGTAGAACATTAGAAGTTATTCCTGATATAAACTATAGGCTTTGAAATGATGTGTTAGTGTAGGTAGGTTCTACTCTAGTACAAGGTGTTGGTAGTTGGATAGGTTGTGCCTATGTATGGGCAAGAGCGTGCAGGAGCTCTGTATTGTCTGCTCAATTTAGCTGTGAACCTAAAATTTATCCATAGAAAATAAAATCTATTTTTAAAAGGAGGTCAAAAAGAACTCTGAAATTTTGTGTTTAATAATCAGAGTTCTCAGGATTGTAGAGAGAGTTACTATATGTGCCTTAGCTTTTTTCACATCCACTGTCAGAGGTTGCTCAAAATGTCCCCTGGAAGGGACAAAATAAGACCATTGTCCGCATGCCAGTTCTTTTCATATAAAAAGAATAGGAATGCACGAGGACGTCCATAGAAAGGCATTTTATATGCATTGAAATATTGTAAACTAAATAGGAATTACTCTTTCTGTCCTATAGTTTGAAATCACCAGAGTGATTTCAATCACTAAGTATTAGATCATTTAGTACTTAGACTATAGATGAATTTCAGTCTAAAGTACTGCATGTGTGGTCACTGAGGAGTAATACATGCTTTCTTCTTTCTCTCTTTCTCCTTTCCTTTTTTATATGCAGATTCAGAATGTTCTTAATGATTTTTTTCAGAAATCAGAGTTACAGCTTGGTAAGTGTACCTACTACTATAATAAGGGGTGGGGGTGACTTGCGTTCATATAAAGAGTCAATATTGAGACCTATGTTGTGAGAAGCTCTTACAAGTGAAAGCAGACTCCTCTGTTCCTTCCACAGAATGTTAAAAAACACAGAGGTAATCAGTCATCCTCAACCCTTTCAGTCCAGTTTCCATTGTATTACAAATATTGTGTGCTACCGTCTTATTATCCTAGAAAATATTAATTACAGAATTTAAAAAATATATAATATCTTAACTAACAGAGGCAAAAATGCAAAGAAGGGTATTAAAATTATATATACCATATCTCAGTCTATATATGTTTGGCTACAAACATTATTAGAAAACATAATGAGTGGCTGGAGGGATGGCTAAGTGGTTAAGAATTTTGGCTGCTTTTTTGCAGAGAATCCAGGTTCCATTCCTAGCACCTACATAGCACCAACAACCATATGTAATTCCAGTTTCAGAGTATCCAACACCTTCTTCTGGCCTCCACAGACAGTGCATGCATGTGGTATCCTTATATACATGCAGGCAAAATACTAATACATATAAAAAAGAATAAATAAAATTTAAAGACATAATAAGCACTTCTACCTACTTATCATGAATATAAGAAAAACAAGATGATATCTATAACCATTTTCTTTGCATTTGGCATTCTGAAATAAAGGCAAAATGAATGGATTTTTATTTATTTATCTATCTATAAATATATATGAAATCTTCATGACTAGGGTTACAAATGTGGATTGACACAACTGTGTGTTAAATTTGAGTTCAGATTCAAGTTGTGGTGTCACAGTTTTCTGAAGTGGTGAATAACTGCTAGAAATTCTAGAATGAATTTTGCATTCAGTCCTCCCTCAAAATTTTACAGTACTTGCATTCTTGGAAAAATTCAATAGCAAAATCAGGGCTAGAGGTGTAGGTTGGTGGGAGAGCATGTACTGAGCATACACAAGGATCTTGGATTAACCTTAGTGTGTGTGCATGTGTGTGTGAACATACACGCACATGCATATGAGCTGCAAAATTATTCTCTGTATTTATATATAAAATTAGTTCTAAATTCAAAATTTAAAAAAAATTTTTGATGTGTTTATGAGTGTTTTACCTGCATGTATGTAAGTGCACCCATGTTGTGCAATGCCCATGGAGGTCAGGAGAGGGCATCAGATCCCCCTGGAACTGGAGTTACAGACAGTTGTTAACTGCCATGTGGGCGCTAGAAATTGAACCTGGATCCTCTGAAAGAGCAGCCAGTGATCTTAACCACTGAGCAATCCTTCCAGTCCCATAAGTTCAAATATTTATATGCCCATGTTTCACCTACTTGAATGTCTGGCAGAAACGGGAACACCTTTATTATGCAGAATTGCAGGAATTCTGCCTCTAAACCAATTCCCCCACCACTGTAATATCAAAGTAATATCACAAACTTTTCCACAACTTTCCAACCTGGACACTGTGGGAAGAGAACAGCACCATCCTTAAGGAGAACCATAGATTTTGATGCATTTGTTTTGAGAAATTTTTCTTTATATGAAACTAGACCAAAAGAAAATCTGATTTGTAACATTAGGAACTAGATTTTGGTTCCTGAGATTTATATAATTTATAACCCACTGTTTTTTATCACTTGTTTTATGAATTGTGAGAATATTTGAAGTCTGTCCTCCCTTTTTATTTATTGTTTTTATTTTCTCTGTAGCCACATATGTTAAAAAGGAGTCCTAAGTTTGAGGACTGGATGCTTCTTACACTTTCCTGATCCCCCTGTATTTTCTATCTATGTTTCTTTCTTTAAAAATTTTTATTTTGTGTGTATGAGTGTATTGCCTGCATGCGTGTACGTGCACTCATGTTGTGCAATGCCTGTGGAAGTCAGAAGAGGGTGTCAGATTCCCTGGAACTGAAGTTACTAACAGTTATTAGCTACCAAATGGGCACTGGGAATTGAACCGGGGTCCTCTGCAAGAGCAGCCATCTTAACCACTGAGCCATCTCTCCAGCCCCTCTCTCCTCACTTTTTAAGATAAAATATGCTTCTTATCTTCCTGTTTAATGATTCTCAAACATGATTTGGGTCCTACTGGGGACCTTTTCTTCAACCTGCTCTAGCCTCTCTGAAAGCTGTAATTCTCCAGTCAGCTTAGCCTTCAGTCCTGTCTCAGAAATACTTTAAAATAACTTTACTTATTTATCTATTTAGTTGATTCTGTTTGCTTTTATGAGACAGGGTCTCCTTGTAGCCACAGCTGGCCTGGAACCTGCTAGGTAGACCAGTCTGGGCTTGATCTCACAGAGATCTGCTTGCCTCTACCTCCTGAGTGCTAGGATGAAAGGTGTGTGCTACTACACCAGGCTTATTTATTTTGGATGAGAGTGTGTAAGGAATAAGTTAAGAGAATTCTATTTGGATCTTGATGAAAATTAGAGAAATTCTAAGCAATTCCAATTCTTCCTCTCCCTTTTTCCCCTCTCTCCTGTCCTCTCCCACCCAATGAGAGAGTTTCTCCTCTCTTTTCGTTTTCTATAGTATTTTTTTCTGCACCATTAATTAATTTATTCAGTATTTGTTGAGCCCTCTCTTAGTTCCAGATGTAAGGGAGTATACAGTATGAAGAAGACCAAGACATGATCCTGCCCCTTAAAAATGTTCAGTGTATTACTGGTAGAATCCAGGATAGTTTGCATGATTTTCTGGAGGTTCTGGAGGGAAGGGTGTAGAATGGGGATATCAGTAGTCAATGAATAACAAGATTAAATGAAAGTTTATACAATCCACTTAACTGATATCTCATAAGTAGTAGTAATAAAATTCAAGAATGAAGAATCTTTCTAATGACCTTGTGTCAGTCCATGACAGGCAGGAGTGTTTTGCTTGCATGTTTGTAAGGGCATCCATGCCGTGCAATGCCTGTGGAGGTCAGAAGAAGGCATTGGATCCCCTAGAACTGGAATCACTATGTGAGTACTGGCAACTGAACCTGGATCCTCTGCAAGAGCAGCCAGTGCTCTTGACATCTATCAGGCCCCTGATCTTTTGATCGTGTTTTCATTTCCCAGTTCCTTTTAGGCTTGCACATTAAATGTCGCTTTCCAGAGTTTGGTTTTTCATTTTCTCATCACCTGACACATTGTTTACACACCATGGGTTTTCTTATTCTAGTCCATGACTTCATTTGATGACTCACAGTTCCAAACTGTCCCCCTGAGCTCCAGATCCTACTTGAAAAATCTATAAGTAGTGGTAAGAAAAGTAAGTTGCAAATCAAAACGATGAGGCTATATCAGAAAAAACAAATAATCTATGTGTCTATACACACATACAAATGTGGAAATGCATGGGAAGGCCCTGGAAGGATGGTAACAAATGACAGTTGTGACTGATGGGGCTCTGGGGCCAAGGGGAAAGGAACACCATGGAGAATACAGAAAAAGGAAGATGTTCATGTTCACATACAACTTTTGAGACCACCTCCTATAAAACACGATTTTCTGAGATAGTGAATAACAATTGTATTATTTGGATATTTTGCTAAAATACCATATTCATATACTGTTATTTTAAGAACCATTGAAGAACTCACATACTGTTAATTAATAAGAAGCAAAGACACTTTTTAAAGAGAAAGTTTATAGAGAGTTTTTGATTTAGAATCTGCTAGTAAAAATGCTATCATAAACCTACACAGAATTTTTCAGTCTTTTATACTACTGTGCATAGCTGTTTCTGCTTTATCCCAATCTAGTTATCAAAAATTTAGGTTCATTCTGTTTAGTAAAAGGGTTACTTGGTAGTAATTGGGATGTTTCCCAAAATGCAAATCATTCACTGTTAACTATGGAAAGATATCAACTGAGAAACAATTCTATATTAAATACTATCATGTAAGTATAAAATATGAATATATTACAACCAAACTAGCAAATAACTTTTATTCCCAAACAGAATCACCTTTCAAAGACCTGGATGTGACTGATTCGATGGAACCAGGACTGAATCAAGTGCAATTCACAGAAGTAAGAAGCTATGTTATTCAATATCTAAATCAAGTTATTCTGCCAATTTAATTTGTCTTTTGATGAACATCACACATACATTGCCTTTGAATTAAATTAAAGACTAGAAATGTATCAGTTCTAAGCTACATACTTTAAAATATTTAATCTGAGTGAAATGAGGTTATAGTTTACAAAGATATACTTTAATTTCTTTCAATTGGTGGCATTCATGATATGAAAATCTCAAAAACTTCTACTGATGCCTGTGATAAGATCATGAAAAGCCAGCATTTAAAATTCCGTGAAATCTGGTTGTACAGATAATGGTAAGATTTAAAACTTACAATGTCTGTAGGACCTGGCCAGGCCCTGCCCTAAGTGATCCGTACATGAACTCGGGTAATTCTCTCAGCAGCCTTTCCCCTCAATTTCTTCTTTAATCCTCTTCTTTCTTTTTAATATTTTTGTTTCATGTATGTGAATGTATTGCCTGCATGTATATAAGTGCACCTGTGTTGTGTAATGCCTGAGGAGGTCAGAAGAGATGTTGGATTCCCTGGAACTGGAGTTACAGACAGTTGTTAGCTGCCACATGGATGCTGGGAATCGAACCCAGGTCCTCTGCAAGTGCTCTTAACCACTGAGCCATCTCTCCAGCCCCTAATTCTCTTCTTTTATAGATGCAAACATGAGGTTCAAAAAGATTAAACAGCTTGCACATGGTTTCATACCTGGGGGAACTGGGAAGATTTGTTATCAGGCAGTTTGGTTTCAAGGTCTACATGTATTTATCTGAGAAAGTATGATTCTGCTGTAATGGATTAAGTGAAAGAAGCAATTTATTAGACCAGAATCCTGTCTTCTATAGAGTGCTTCTGATTTTTCGTTTCCTTACTGGGCATAGTGATACACAACGTTAATTCCAGTACTCGGGAGGCAGATGTAAGCAGATCTCTTTGAGACTGAGATCGCAGTTCCAGGCCAGCTGGGGCTACAGGGAGACCTTGTCTCAAAAAAAGATTTCTTTTTGTTTCCTCTGTTCCTCCTGTTTTTCTAAAATGAATCCAAGAGTCAATATAGTTTTCACTTACTCCTCTCGTGTGCTCTTGCTCCAACTAAGGTGGAAGCCACACCCTATGTACAGCTTCTGTATGAAGGATTTCTTAAAATCTTTTCTAGAACCATTTTTGTATAGATAAGAATTTGGCAAATTTGACCTCAGTTGTCTTCTAACTATATTTCCTTAGATTCTGTCTTAGCCTACTTGGCATCCGTTAGTCACAGGACCAAACTAATAGCTAAACGTATCCCTCCTCTATGCTTTTGTGCTCTTTTTATGAGGCACCTTCTTACTAATTTTCACACACACGCCAGTATTTCCCCTGCCCAGGGTCAGGTGCTCAACAGCCAAGGATAGCTCCTGTGCCCTAAAGTCGGCCAGAATTGTTCAACGAGCCACACCTAAGCTATTCCTCTGCTTTGCCATGCCTCTGGGAACCCCAACAAAAACCCTGGCTTAGATGCTTTCTTTGTTCCTCCTGCTTCTGCCTCCTCCAAAGCCTAAAGCTTCCTGTTCAGCACCATATATAGCACAGCATGCTCTGTTCTCTTGGAAATGAGAAGGAACAGTGGAGTTAGACTCGGCATGCCATCACTCAGTTACCTCTGTAAATCAAAATCTCAACGATACAAATGAGATAAGTGTCTCAAAAATGTGCAGAACAAAGTATAGTATTAAAAGTAGTTCTGGAGGAATGGGCAAGATTTTCCAGTAGTTCAGGTGGAAAAGCAGGCGTGATGGCCAGGCCAAGGTTGATTCCCGGATGACACAAAGTGGCAGGAGAGAACCCACTCTCCAGAGTGGTTCTCTGACCTCCAGGTGCATGGTGGCACATATGCCTTGGAAAACTCTTTTTCTTTTTTAAATTCAAAGCTAAATTTTAATCCCAGTATTCAGGAGGCAGAGGCAGGAGGAGCTCTGTGAGGTAGAGGCCAGCCTGGTCTGCATAGCAAGTTCCAGGTCAGCTGGGGCTACAGGGAGACCCTGTCTCAAGAAACAAAAAAGAGAAGGGGGCAATATAGAAAAATTATATTATTTAGTTTTCGCCAAAAATGGGGAAAGAGCTCTTCTCAGTATGTCTCTGCCTTCCCCATAGCAGTGCAACAACCTGTAGAAAAGAGGAGACAAAAGCCAGATGCGCATGTATAGACCTATCTGTAGGCCCTAATTATTGGAGATGGAAATGAGCCTTTTTCCTGGTGCTAAGGACCAGGGCTTTCAGACACAGGCCACCTCCTCTGCCAGCATATTCCCTATAGAAAACTGAAAATGAAAAAGACAGTTAGCCAGGCATGGTGGTACATGCCTTCACTCCCAACACTTGAGAGGCGGAAGCAGGTGGATCTTAATGAATTTGATGCCAGCCTGAACTATCTACATATCAAGTCCTAGGCTAGCCAGGGCTACACAGAGAGATCTTGTGTCAAAAACAAAAAAACAAAACCAACCCAAAAAACCAGCGTTAAAAAAGTCTAACTTCTAGGGCCCTGTTACACCAACTGTGTATATAGCACAAGGGGCAGGTTCATGATGTGTTTTGGAACCAGTCTGAACCGGGTTCTTGTGTGACTCTAACAGTTTACACTTATATGACCTCAAGAAAATTGTTCAGTTTTCCTGGGTCTCATCTGCAGAATGAAGATAGTAATTGCTAAGTTGTAAAGACTGAACAAGAAAATGCATGTCATCTCCTCAGTACAGTCTGTAGCACATAAGCATGTGAGTCATTATGACATGAAGAAAAACATCCCAGTATTACTTTTGGATACAAGTTGGTAATAGAATTATAGACTTTACATTTTTCTTCTTTATAATTTTCTGTTTACAACTTTCTGTAATGAACCCATATTGCTTTCTTATTGAGATATAATCCACATATGATTAAAATTCATATATTACTTTTATCATTAAAAAATAAGGAAAATTTCTAAATTACTTTATAGAGGAACTGCTAAGACAAATAGGCAAGTGGCACAGAGAGCCAGTGTTTACAAATAAATATAAGTTATGTCTGTAATTATATTAAACAAAGAAAACTTTTCCCGAACTTTTTTTTTTTTTTTAAAGACAGTGTCTCACTGTGTAGGGCTTACTGGCCTGGAACTCGCTATGTAGACGAGGCTGGCCTTGATCTCACAGAGATCCACCTGCCTTTGCCTCCTGGGTGCTTAGAATTAAAGGTGTGTATCACCATGTCAGGCTTATGTTTCTCTTTAGCAAGGGAGTATTCATACCAGAGTTAGGCATTATGGTCCAGGGGCTCTGGTAACAGTGAGGTACATGAAGTTTTAGTTTTAACTTAGAAGTTTTTCCACATTGACTTTGGGACATAGCCAAATACATAACTGTAGGTCCTACTTTTATACTTATCATCTTTGACTTTCTGTGTTCATAAATATTAACTAAAGCATGATTTTTAAACCTTTAATTATGAAATAGTTATGGTTTTACAAGAAGTTGCAAAAACTAATAGTGAGGTTCCATAAACCTTACAACTATTCCATCCCCCCAAATTACGTGCTGTACAACTTTAGTACAATACCAAAACCAGGGAATTAATATTGATACAATGTCTATACATAGTACTGTGCTTTTATCACAGACATCTACAACCACCCAAATGCCACAGATCTGGCCTTGTCATTTTACCAGTCTGAGTGAACTACAGAATCCTTACTACATTTTAAGTTGTTCTCTTACTACAGTTCTTAACTATAAAGCTGAGCTCTGGGTGCAAATGCTTACTTGGATTAAGAGACAATGACATGGTATATATTTAAGTGGAAAATTGAATCTATTATAGTTTTGGCCAAGAGTGGAGAGAAATTCCCTATGTGTCTGCTCCTGGCCCATAACAGTTTTATGACTTGTAGAAAAGATGAAACAGAAGCTAGGAAAATATGCATATGCAGATTTAGCCATGGGCCCCAACTCTGAGAGAGAACTGCCTTTCTTCTGGTTGTCAGGGTCTTGGAATGGGCCTTTTTCATTCCCAACATGTTATTTCCTGCAGGGATCCCAATTTCTAAGACTCTGGTTATACTTTTATTCTTTCATGGTTATATCATTGACTTATGTATTTGCTAAACATGCATAGCATTATGCAACATTAGCCTTATTGTTTCAATTGTTAAATGCAGTTTTAAAATTGTTTACCTGTAGTTTTTGCTCCTTTCATTGCTTCTCATTTCTTGTGTTCCAGTGTTCCTTCCTTCCTTCCTTGCATTGTTCAGAGAACTCCTTTAGCCGTTCTTTTAGAACGGGTCTTCAGAAGATAGATACTACTTTGAGGTAGATATAATTTTGGGGGGTCCATTTGGATTAGTACCTGCACATAAATCTTTGTTTATAGTTTGTTATGGACTGAATTGTGTTCCATCCTCTCAATTCATTTGTTAAAGCCCTAATCCCTGAAGTGCTTGCATCTAAACATCTTCAGAGATAGAAGTGGAGTTGGATTAGTGACTTTATAAGAAACTTGATCTCTCTCTCGCTCATCTCTCCCCCATGTATGTGCAGGCACATGTGTGGATATGGGCCTGTGTACCACAGAAAGGCCATGTAAGAACGCAGAAAGAAGATAGTCCTCTGCAACCCAAGGAAAGAGCCTTTGTCAGACTCTGGCCATCCTGACCCCTTGATTTAGACTTTCCAGCCAGCCTCTAGAACTGTGAGGAAATAATTTCAACCTTTTGAAACATTTAGTCTAGTATAAGCTGTTATGGTGGTCAGAGAAAGGTAGTCAGAGAAAGCTCGAGAAATGTTTTTTTAGAATGGATTCCCAGAAGTGGAAATGGAGAGGTCAAAGAATGAACTTTTGAAAGGTTTTGGTACCTACTGTCAAATTTTACAGTTAATTACATTGACTTGTTCTTCTTCCAGCAGTGTACAAGAGCTCTTAAAGCACTTTATTCCCACGAAAAGTGAGCATTGCTAAGAATAAGAAACCTTACAAAACCTGCAATTGATTTTTTTTTTTCCGTGCTTGGAATTGGACCTAGGGCCTTGCACATGCTAGGCAAGCACTCTGCCTCCAAGCTATGTCCCCTACCCCTTGTATTTTGTTTCCTAACTGCTTTTTTTTTTAAGTAGAAGTTAAATATTTTTGTATGTTAAAAATATTTTATTATGTGACCTATTCGTATTTTTGTTTCTACTGTGAACAAAGTAAGCCAGAAACACAGATGGACACATTTGTGTGTCTTTCCACATTTAATGTATTGTTTTATAAATTCCAATAAAGAATTTATGAAATAACAATACGTTTACAAGCTACATCTCTTTCAGTCATTTTACTTCACCAAGAACTACAGGTTTCACTTGGTGGACATGGTCATTGGCAATCATAAGTTCTTCTATTACAATCTTAATTGCCACTATTAACTCACAAATAGCACCTTAAACTTCATACAGGGAGAGAGAGAGTGTGTGTGTGTGAGAGAGAGAGAGTGTGTGTGTGTGTGTATGTGTGTGTTACAAAATGACTTCAAACAGGTAAAGAGTTTACAGGGTACAAACAGACAGTACTGAAGGCAGAGTGCCAAGACTCAAGGAGCAGCCTCTGTGGGGGATCCAATAAGTTTGTTGACCAAGACAGCAGTGAGAGTCAGGTAGTTTTAAGTTTCAGTTTGAAGGGTAGGCTTCTTGTCATGGCCAGGAAAAACTGTACTTGAGCTGGAGCCCAGGTCAGAAATGGAGGCAAACTGCTGTGGCAATTTTCCTGGATAAGGCTCATGACAAATTATCAGGTGTCACGCTGCCTGCCATGTCACAGTCTTGGTATACTTCCATGATTCTTATAGTCCCAAGTGAGGGTATTGTATCATTCTTTGGTCTGATGTGCTCAATAAGTTTGTGGGTATGTAGATCAGGAACCTTTTATGTAGATCAGACTGTCCTGGAACTTAGAGAGATCAGCCTGCCTCTGCTAGGATTAAAGTTGTGCACCACTAGGCCCTGCCTTTTTCTTTTTTCTTTTTCTTTCCTTATTTTTACTTTTAAGATTAACTTGAAAATTATTTTAACAAGCAGTCTAAGGCAAGAATCTAATTTGATTTCCCTTCTTAAATGGATAGTCAAATATATAACTCTTTATTAAACTTTTCTTTTACAAGTAGCTAATTTTCCAAATGAAAACTTTCCTGCACCATTATTTTCCTTTTCTCCAAAGGAAAATAAAACATTTTACAAAATTCAATGAAACTGTTTAGTATCCATATAAATTCATTTTAGTTTAGAAAGAAGAATGTTCTGTGACACGAATTGCCTGAAGAAAGGACAGGACAAGAAACTCTCTTTCATTTCTAACAAATTCGGCTGCAAATAGCACACCACAATTTCAAGTTAAACTTTAAAAAATATTCATTTATTATTTGTATTTTATGTATATGAGTGTATTGTCTGCATGTGTGTACGTGCACCCATGTTGTACAATGCCCACGGAGGTCAGAAGAGGGTGTTGGATACCCTGGAACTGGAATTACAGGTGGTTGTTTGTCACCATGTTGGTGCTGGGAATTGAACTCTGGTCCTCTGCAAGAGCAGCCAATGTTCTTCACCACCGAGCCATCTCTCCAGCCCTCAGGCTAAACGTTCCCCAATCATTCCAAGAACTACTAGAGAACCAAATGAACAGGTAGATAGGCAGCGGGGTAAGGTGGAAAGGAAGTGTATCTCGGGCATAATGCCTTTTGGTAGCAAAGTTGCTACCCTCATCTTTTCATGGTTCTTTGGCAATGCACTTTAACCTTCCAGAGTGAGGTGAAAAGCTAAATCCTGGTATGACTTCTTATCCTTGTTCAACTGAGAATGAATTTATTCTAGAGCCCCTATTTACCCATAACTTGCCAAAGTAACACCACTGGAATTTAAAGATTTATTTAATATTTTATGCTTATGAGAGTTTGCCTGAATGTATACATGTGCACTGTGTCTGTGTCTGGTACTTGAGAAAGGGGAGTTGGCTCCCCTAGAAGTGGAGTTTCAGATGATAACAATGTCATCTTAAAATTCATCTGGGCATGATGATATGTACCCACAATCTCAGTATATGAGAGGCTGAGGTGGGAGAGTTGTGAATTAGAGGCCAGCCTGATCTATATAGCAAGATCATGTCTCAAAGTAAATCAGAAACTTCCAAAAAAAAAAAGCTCAATCATTTCCCCCTAATTTAAGATGAATGGTCTGTTGTGTTTCAAGAAGGAGGGTGCATGCACACTCATTGTAATCGAGCTCTTTCCCAGCTCCCCAAATGTTTTAAAATCCACAGCATATCTTAATGGCTTGCAGTTTTTCAGAAGGGGTTGGGGAGCCATATATGTCTTCTAAGCACATCACCTAATATGAAATGATGAAAGTTAGAGAATTGCTAGAGGAATCACATGTAAATGAAACGAGCAAGTAAGCAAAGCTGAGTAGCTTTCAAGGTTAAAAATAATCAAACCAAAATTATTCTTATATTTCTAAATGTTAAACTGTTGCATTTATAAAGTTCAAAATAAAGACGATTAGAATCTCTTAAGCCTTATGAGCTTTTAGCACATTGCAAGAGAACATAGACAAGAAAAATATAGATGCAAAGATAAATAAACAAGGATGCACAATAATATTAAAGATATTAAAAACTTCATTGGTAACAGCCTTATTGGGATATAATTCCCACACTGTCTTTCTTATTGCTGGTGCAACAAATGACCACAAAGTTAGTTTCTTAAAACAACAAAAGTTTATTCTCCCACAGACTTGGAGGCTAGAAGTTCAAGATTGGCATCTGGCCAAAATCAGGTACTGGCAGGACTGCAGTCCCCCTGGAGGGTCTTGGGAGAATTGGCTCCTCATCTGCTTCAGCTCCAGGATACTTTCTCTACTCTCAAACCTTAGTTTAACCATTTATACACAGACTATTCTTCCATATAAGGTAGTATTTCTAGATTCAGGGGTTAGGTCTTAATAGTTTTTTTTTTTTTCAGTCCAGTATCCAGCCTACTGGATTCTCTTCTTTGGATCTTATTCTGTTCTTATTCAGTGGTACTTCATTCTGGGGTGATCACTTCCTTATGGGATTGTTTATGGTCAATCATATAAGACTGAGGCCTTCAAAATGACATGGCAATAAGTTGTTTAAAGATAAAGACTTCATAAACTGCCCCAAAGATTGTATCTGTGCCTTAATATATTCTACAAAACTCAGGCTGTGCCTCTTTCCTACAGTGGTATTTACTTGAATGGCTCTCTAGTCTGCCTCTAGCTTATTTATGTCTTTATTTTTGTTTTATTTGTGTGCTCTGAGCTGACGTAGAGAAGGACAGAAGAAAGGTGAATGTACAGCTTTGGGGGAGGTTACCAGTAGCAGCATGCTGTGAAAATATATGAGGAAACCGTAGGGTGAGGTGAGAGAATTCTATGCCAAGGAAACGGAAGGGACTGGGTCAATGTGTCTCTTCCTAGATGATCTTCAACTGTAAGAAAGATAAGTCAATGAAATCAAACATATGAAGTGATTCCTTATTGCCTGTATTAGTTGCTTATGCTGCTATGACAAAACACCACAGATTGGATGGATTGAATCACAAAAAAATAATGTTCTATGATTTTGTAGCATAGAATTCTGAGACAAAATGTCACAAGTTTGGTTTATACCGAGGGTTTGTCTCCTTGGTTTTAGATGACCATCTTCTCCCTGTGCCTTCACATATTTTACCCTCTGTAATAGGTCAACATCTAGAGACCTCATTTTAATCTAATTACCTCTTTAAAGACCCTATCTTCAAATACTGTCACCTTCTGCGATACTTAGGATTAGGTCCTCAACAGGAATGTGGAGCAAATGCTACTTATGTTTTACTCTGCTATCTTTTTTATTATTACTGGATATTAAACTTGTTTAATTGATTTGCTAGACAAGGCTTTGAAAAATCAGAAGAATTCAAGACTGTTACTAACTATAAAATTAGCACTAATTGCCTTTTTATGTGGTGTCTGGGATCATACCCATTTCACTGTACATGCTGAGCAAATGTTCTACTACTGAGCCCTAGCCCTCAATTCAAAAAACAGTTCTTTTTAAAATTCCTTCTCTGAAACTGGAAAGCTAATTTTCTTCCTCAAAGCTATATGAACATACATATATGAACTTTCCCAGTGTAATCGCTGTACTGCAGTATTCTGTACTCCTTGTTTATAGACTCCTTGTGAACTACCAAAGCTTATAAATACAATTTGGAAATTAATACATTAGACATGCAGTTTTTAAACAGTTTCTTCCTATTCCTTTGATATTAGCTACCTCATCCTGTCTGTCTTAATGATCAATAATGTGATGTTCCTGACCTATCAAATTGACAAAAGTCCGGTTAGCAATACACATTGATGAGAAGCTTGAGGGGAAATGGACATTCATACATTAGTGGTAGGAGTGAAATGGGACATATGCCTCATGTCAAACCTACAAAAAAACAGATATATTACCTTCTAGGCTAGCAATACTCCTCCTGAGGAATTGCTATTAAACCGTGATTAAGAGAAATGGCACAAACAAACAAACAAAAAAACCCACCCAGGATCCCTGTTCTCATGGTTTATGGTTATATGTAGTCAGTCTTGGAATCCTTGTGCTTTTATGTGCCATATTCCAAAAGAAAAACTTCATTCAATTTTTAGAACTTTTAATATACTGGCAACATTTTAGGACCATGCTATTTCATACAATGTGAAGAGTCTGCCTTATATAATGCTGAGGTAGCCGAGAAAGAATTCCTCTGAAGATCTAATGTCTTAGCTATATGACTCTGGATACTGACTGGTGTCCTCCCTGCTGTATAGCCTGTAGATGGCACTCACAGGGAAATACTTGAAGTGGTAAACAAATAACAGGACACATTTTACAACTGATATCATTCATGTACTCAGTCCTTGTGGAAATACAAATAAAGAGCATGTCTTAAAGTCATCATTTACCTTCTTTTTTGCAGTACCTCTCTACCCACATTGCAGACTTGAAAAGTGACATCTTTCAGGAACTTCTTAAGCATCTTTGCCATTCTGCCGATGAATTCCGAGAGGTCATTAAAACTGATATGCGGAGACAGATGTTTGCTGAACTCTTCCTGCAGTGTGACAGTGCAAAGGTAGGTAAGACCCTCAGCACAGCTTCTCATGCCATTTGTAGTGAAGGACCAGTTTTGAGGTGGTGGCTGTTGATGATGTTTTAAATTTCTAGTATATTGTGGATTGATAATGCAATTGATTACTGGGGGCGAGGGGATAGAGACACAGTACAATCCACACTTTTAAGTTATCAGATGGAAAGCTGGTTTGTCATTGATTGCTCTCAAATGTTCTAGATCTTCTGTGTTTGTACTTTTCTTGTTATCAGGTGGGCTACCCTGAAGACCACACCTAAAGTGGTACTGCCTTTCAGGACTTTAGCTTGCTTCTTAACCTTTCTCTTCCCCATTGTTAGTTTAAGATTGTCTTTTGCTTTCCATCTTTGTTGGTAGCATCTTACAGGGGGAAAAAAAAGCTGCTGTGAATAGAATGTCTACCATTGATATTATGCTAACTTCTCTCTCTCTCTCTCTCTCTCTCTCTCTGTGTGTGTGTGTGTGTGTGTGTGTGTGTGTGTATGTGTGTTGCATGCCCATGCATACTTTGAGACTAGAATCAACATTTGGGTATCTTTCTCTATCATTCTCCTTCTTATTTTTTGAGACAGAGTCTCTCATTAAACTTGGAACTCACTGAT
Source organism: Eospalax fontanierii (assembly GCA_035773235.1). NCBI lineage: Eukaryota > Metazoa > Chordata > Mammalia > Rodentia > Spalacidae > Eospalax > Eospalax fontanierii. The sequence goes on along the minus strand of CM069531.1, from coordinate 51,866,028 downwards.
TGGCTAGACTGACTGGTAGTGAGACCCTGGGATCTTCCTGTCTCTTGTTCCCTGTGCTTGAATTGCAGGCATGGACTGCCATGCCCAGCTTTTTCTATGGGTGCTGAAGATCCAAACTTAAGTTCTAATGCACGCACAGCAGACTGAGCCATCTCCCCAGTCCCTTATCTAGATTTTTTAAAATGTAATTTTATTTATGTGTGTGTGCACACCAACATGTATATGTGTGTATGTGTGTGTCTGTCTGTCTGTATGTGTGTGTGTGCCAATGCCCATAAAAGTCAGAAAAGGCATTGGATCCCTTGGAGCTGGAGTTCTAGGCATTTGTGAGCAGCTCTTTGTGAGTGCTGAAATCTGAACTCTGCTACTCATGATTTAACAGCAAGTGCTGTTAACCTCTGAGTCATCTCTCCCACCCCTTATGCTAGATCTATTTTATTTTTTTTATTTTATGTGCATTAGTGTATTGCCTTCTATTGTATATAAGCTTACCCATGTCCTGCAGTGGCCACGGAGGTCAGAAGATGGCATCAGATCCCCTAGAACTGAAGTTAAGGATGGTGGTGAGCTGCCATCTGGGTGCCAGGATTCGAACCTGGATCCTCTGCAAGAGCAACTAGTGCTATTAACTGTTGAGCCATCTCTCTAGCCCCCTGGATCTATTTTTCAAAGATTTTATTTTCTGTGTGTGTTTGCCTGCATGTATGTAAGTGTACCACATGTTTGCAAACCTGCAGAGGCTGGAAGTAGGCTTAGATATGCTGGAACTGGAGTTTTGGACAGATGTTAGCTGCTATGTGGGTGCTAGGAACCAAACCCAGGTTCTCTGGAAGAGCAGTAAGTGTTCTTAACTGTCTATAACTCCAGTTCCAGGGAATCTGATGCCCTCTTCTGACCTCTGTGGGCATTTCACAACACGGGTGCACCTACCTACATGCACAATACACTTGTACACACAAAGTAAAAATAACAAATAAAACAAACAAAAAAAGAATGTGGTTTGTGAGGATAGTTGTGTGCTAGGGTATCCAATGCACTTGCAAAGGTAGATGCAGACTTAACTGAAAATATATTTACAAACCTTGTATTTATTTATCTGTATACCCATGTTCCACAAGCAGATTTTTAATGTAGCACTATTTATTTGACCTCAAAAACATTTTTGGATTCTAAACATATGAAAAATAGCACAGCATTGCAAATTATGTGTAAGGCCAGAAGGTTATTCAACTTTCATTGGAACAGTATGTTTTTGCTTTGTGGATGTTTTGTTTTGTTTATTTTAAACAAGCAGTTTAAAGTGTATTACACTTGAAGAAAAAAAAATCCAAGCATTCTCATGCCCACTGACCACTCCCCTTTTCTACAATTAAGAGTTTCAGCAAAATGCTAGGTCACTATATTAAAAACAACAAGGTAAGCTGAAGCTAAATGAATGCCCACCACAGTGTGATCAGGTCTAGCCTCAGTGCAACCCCTCAGCTGCAGCCCTTCCAAAAGGCATTTCCCCCCATACCTCCACACCAAGGAAGGAGCATCAAGAGTTTGTCTTGATTATTTTGTTCTCTTTACAAATATATGTAATGAAATAGATATGTACAGATGACAACACCTCACCTCTTACAAGCTGAGAACACAATGGAAACATCTTCAGTTGAGCAAAGGTCGAGAGTAAGAACGTGAGAGTACCTTTTCTTTTGTTGTTGCTGTTTTGTTTCCTGTGTTTTGTTTTTTGGAGAGAGAGTCTCCCAGTAGCCTCAGCTGGCCTGGAACTCACCAGGTTGGCCTTGATCTTTCAGAGATCTGTCACTATGCCCAGCTGTGCTTTTCCATTTTAAAAATGTTTATCAATGTGTAGAACTTGGATACAGTTTCAGGGTGCTCCAGACACCCATGGCCACTTCATATAAACAACTAACACTTTGAGAGACTACAATGTATATGATCATGATGACATTTTTTAAATTAAAATGAATGAGGGATGTAGACATGACTCAAATAAAAGATGTGTCAATAACGATATGACTCAAATAAGAGATGTGTCAATAATGATATGACTCAAATAAGAGATGTGTCAATAATGATATGACTCAAATAAGAGATGTGTCAATAGCGATATGACTCAAATAAGAGATATGACAATAACGATATGCCACTATTCTAAGGCATTCACAAGAGACAGATACAATTTTTTAATCCCACCCCTTCTTTGCTTCTTCATCTTCTGCTTCTGCCATTTCTGGGCAACTTCAGTGGGAACTTGTGTGCCATCAGACTTTCCTTTGCTCTTACAACCAGTAGCCCCCTTCCAACACTTCTTCTTTAGCTTCTTTGTCTTGGTGATGTGTGGTTGCTTTTGACTGTCACGTGAGCTCTTCCACATCTCACCCATCCTTTCAGAACATCTCTCCCAGAGATGCCAGGGTGTGTGTATTTGATCTTAGGACAGATAGCTGAACAGACCAAGACATTCAGTGAACTTTGGGAGGCATTAGGTATTTTGACTTCTTGCCTCCCTTAGTTGGTGCATAATCCTTCATTTTCAGTCACAGTGCATTTCATCTGCCTTTACCATCTCATCAAATTTAGATTTTTCTTTCCTAAACCTTATCAGATACCTCTCAGAATGCATTTTCTTAGAAAATTCTACTGTCAGGACCTCTGGGTTCCTCTTCTTGTGTTCTTCTCCACCTCCCTGTGCAAAGAAGGCATAAGAAGGCACTATGCCTTTGGCTTCTTCATCCTAACTATATTCTTAACTAGTCTGAGCAGTGCAGCCATGTGAGCCATGTGCTTGCTGCTTCCATAAGAGCCTGCTCCAAAAAGGATTTTAAAAAGCTTTAGAAACTTCTAGAGAAGTTAGAAACAATTCTAGAGAAGAAGATAAAAAAGAGAGAGAATAGTAAATTGGGCCATAATTTAGCCATAATGACCTTGTAGCAGTTACCTTCAATCTCAGCACTCAGGAGGCAGAGGCAGGCGGATTGCTTTGTGATCAATGCCAGCATGGTCTACATAGTGAGTACCAGGCCAGCTGGAGCTACAGAGAGACAGACCCAGTCTCAAAAAAGTATATAAATAAATAAAGTAAATCAAACCAAAAAGGAAGTAATGACCAAACATAGCTACGGGCAATTTTTGTAAGCAAAATATAAATTAGTGCTAAGAAAAAGTAAAGAAGGACTGGGAAAATAGCTCAGTTAGTTAAAGTGCTTGCTGTGCAAACATGAGAATCTGAGTCCAATCCCAGAAGCCATGTACAAAGCCAAGCATGGTGGCATGTGCTTGCAGTTCCAGCACTGGGAAAGCGGAGACAGGTAGATCCCTGTGTGCTCTGGCCAGCCATTCTGATATACTTGGTGAGCTTCAGGCCAGTGAAAGATCTGTCTCAAAAAACAAGGTGGATGACTCCTGAAGAATGACATTCAAGGTTGTCCTCTGGCACCCACACACATGTGAATAGAAATTTAGGGCTCGAAGCATAACCAAAAATATGGTGGTATATATTATTATTCCTAGCATTTAGGAGCCAGAGGCAGGCAGAGCTCTATGAGTTTGAGATCAGCCTGGTCTACAAAGCCAGTTCCAGGCCAGCCAGAACTACATAGTGAGATGCTATCTCATAAAACAACAAAGACAAAAACAAACATCCTACTCCCCCCAAAACAAAGTATAACCAAATGTTTCTCCTGAAGATAGTAACTAAAGCTACCCTATGTGACATAGGAGCATCTTTTAGAACTTTTAATAAATGAATCAAAGAGTATTTTTAGAACATTTCTTATAGCCATTTAAAAATGTAAGTATATGATACCATACCTGACCAAAATTTTTTTAAAAAACCAACTTTTTTCTTTCCTCCCTCCCTTCCTTCCTTCCTTCCTTCCTTCCTTCCTTCCTTCCTTCCTTCCTTCCTTCCTTCCTTCCTTCCTCCCTCCCTCCCTCCCTCCCTCCCTCCCTCCCTCCTTCCCTTCCTTCCTTCCTTTCTTCCTTCCTTCCTTCCTTCCTTCCTTCCTTCCTTCCTTCCTTCCTTCCTTCCTTCCTTCTTGTCTTTTAAACAAGACAAAGTCTGACTGTTATGGCCCAGGTTGACCTGTAATTTGCTATGTAGCTCAAGATGGCCTTGAAGTTGTGATCTTCCCACCTCAGCCTTCCTTGTGCTGGGGTTGCAGGTGTGGATCACCACAACCAGTTGAGAAAAAGTAACTCTTAGTAAAGAACTGATATATTGCAATCTTGGTTCTTACATCCCTGTTAATTTCACTTAAATCAGGACTATAGTTTGTAAACTACACAATGCCTATCGACATCTTTCAGGTACTCTTCCTTGAGCAATTTCTTTGACAGAACTTGCCATAAATATTGGGTAACACGGGTGTCATGATTTTACTTCCCGGTAAAATGCCTAGAAGACGACTATTCTGTGTTGGCAAATTAATTTAACAGAAATTCACAAGCCATGGCAAGCACCGTGAGATAGTATTTGGAGGCATTAACAGAGGTTTGCTTGTGTGTTTTGCTTTTCTTCCCATCATTCCAACAGAAGGTAGAGTCCAAAGTAAAGAAGTTGATTGCATTTCTGAAAGAATATTTTTCCAGCAGTGACTAAAGCAAATGTTTGGAAAGCTTAAAATGAAAGTACTGGCTTCTTGAGAGAGACTAGAGACTCAGAGCAAGGAAGAAAGAAAAATGTAGTGTCAAAGCAGTTTTGAATCTTACTAGGAAATTGAAATCAGCTGATGGGAGAAGGAGGTTGGAGATTATATGACTAAACTTTAAAGGTCGTCTGGATCTCTAAGTCAGGTTAGTACACGATTCTCTATCTCTGGGCCCCAATCAGAGTAGGAAGTTGAGAGTAACATTACAAATATTTGAAAATTCCAAGTAGGCTGGGGGAGTTCAAGAAGCAAGTACTCACACTATCTCTTGGAGATAGCTCAGAGACTAGAAACTTCACAGAGAAGTCCTGAATCCAGCCTGGTACTAGAGAGGAAGGGTCGCAACTGCAGAAGGTATTCTAAGGAGATGGACCTGAGGGTCCTTCTATTCACCCCAGTGGCCACAATTAGTGTTCCTGAATACCTGCTGTGAATGGGAATACATGTGCAGAGAAGTTCAGGGCAATATCCTGGGCAGATGCCTAGAATTGCATCAAGAACCAAGGGCACAAAAAGTAAAGACCATAACAAAACTTCTAAATGAGTAAGCAAGATGATGGCCATATTCCACACAGTCAACAAGTGCTGTGGCTGGTACTGAGATAGATGTTCCTTTTCCCAATGGTAGGGTACCATACCAGCCTCTAAAGAAAACAAACCAAAACCACGAACACATACTTCCTAGAATCACTATATGTTCAGCAATGAGCAGAAATGCTTTTAAATGCTAATACCTATTACATTTAGAAACAGAAGAAAAAATTTTCCCAAATATTCCTGGTGAAAATTTAACAGCTATAGTATTTATGTAAAGCAATCATATATAGTTGTCTAAATAAAAATGCATATATGCTCCAACCAGGTGAGCCCATTACAGAAATTTTATCCCACAAAAATAACAATGAGTAAAAAGATGCATAGTAAGCTGGATCTTGTGGATTGTTTATGAGAAAAAGAGAAAGATATTAAGGAAATGCTTAACTATATAGGAAATGTTTTAAGAATGATAGTACATTGACTATGGTGGCTGGAGGAGAGGCAGAGATCATATGTCAGCTGCTCAGAAGACCTGGATTCTTGTTTCAGATTGCCGTCAGAAAAGCTAAGTTTGTCAAGGATTGTGACAGATGTCTTTAATCCGAGCACTGAAGAGACAGAGGCAGGTAGATTTCTGTGATCTACATAGCAAATTCCAGGTCAGCTGGGGCTACACGAAGACCCTGTCTCAAAAAAGGGGAAAAGAAGAAGGAGAAGAGGCAGAAAAGCAAGAGAGAGGAGGAGAAAGAAGGAAGGAAGGGAGGGAGGGAGAAGGATGTCTATGCAGTAAAGGGCAAATCTGATTCTTATTGCAGAACCATTTCTGATTGCAAAATCCTGCCTGTGTTTCCCAGTTTGTCCTTCTGAATCACCTCAGAAGATCTGTAGGATTCCATCTGGAAACTCACTAGCAGTTCTTAGAAGGGAAAGAAGGAAGATTATTGGAATGAGAACAAGATTGAATGAGTTCCAGAAAGTAAGGAAGCAAGGTCCCCAACCTCATTGACAACAATCTTCTGAAGAAAGAGTAAGAAGAGAGGAACTGCCTCAGGAAAGAAGTCAGCTGGGCCAGCCAAATAATCTGAGCCAGGCCTCCAAGAAGATGGGTTGAGGGAGAGGGTAGCTCTAAGGAGACACCCCTTCAGGAACTGTGACGAAGACAAGGAAGAACAAGCAGACAATTTCTGGAAACGGAGATGGTGGTACCACTGAAGTACCCTAAGTCCCTTGGAAAAAGGAGGCTCGGGAAGACTCCACTGTTTAAAGAGGGGAGGCGTTTAAGAATGAATGAAAATAAAAATGAAGACTACTGAAGAATTAAAACTATTCCTTGTTGAGGACTAGGACTTAGTAATTAGGTAGAAGCAGCTATTACAACTCCTGTTAAGAAGAATGTAGAAGCCATTCTCAAAGAGTTCTATAAATGGCAAGAAGCTATAGGGAAATGCTGATGATAAAGAATATGCTGTCAATGAAATTATGGCAGGACCTTGAACTTCTGATCTTTGAAATCAAGCCAGGGCTTCTTGTATGGTAGCAGACATTACCAACTATATCTCTAGCCCACCAAGGGCTTTCTTGAGCTGTGCACGGTGGCGTACTGGTAATCCCCAGTAGCTGGAAGTTTAAGACAAGAAGATCAGCTACATAATGAGTTTAATGCCTGCCTGGGAGACATGAGACCCTGTCTCAAAAAAAAATTTTTTTTTTAGAACTTCAAAGGAGTTTTTTTAAAAACTGAGATTCTGGCAAAAAGCTGAGATCCTGGCCGAGTATGTTGGTATATACCTTTAATCCCAGCACTTGGGAGGCAGAGGCAGGCTGATCTCTGTCAGTTTGAGACCAGTCTGGTCTACATAGTGAGTTCCAGGTCCAGCTGGGGATACAGGGAGACCCTGACTAAAAAATACAAACAAACAAAAAACCCTCAAGGAAAAGAAACTGAGATCCTTATTTAATTGAAGTTTTTGAATTAGAAATATAGCATGAAATATTTAGTGTGTACTCACAGGATTCTATGAAAAAGTATATCAGAGACCTGGCTTTACTGAGTTTGGAATGGTGATCTTCCAAGGGTTAAGCAGAAGTTGGAATCCACAGTGACATCTACTAGGTTTGTGTTTTGGACAAACATGTACCAAATAGAATTATAGAGATTAAAATAGAAATGAAATTAAATTTTTTTTCTTACATGAGATTGACATAAATTAGACTTTGCAAAAGAAAAAAAGACTGAAGGGGATGAGGCTCAGCATGTAGCTCCCATTGGTAAACTGCTTGCCTAACATGCACAAAGCTGTATTTAATACCCAGAACCACAGAAAACCACGGAAGGTTATACAAGCCTGTGATTCCAGCATCTGGGAAGCAGAAGCAGGAGGACTAGGAGTGCAAGGTCATTCTCTGTTACATAATGAGTTCAAGGATCCATGAGATTCTGTCTTAAAACAATAGAGAGAAGAAAAAGAAAGTATACATGAATACATAGCAAGAGACTATCCAAACCGAAGCAGAGAGGGAGAGAGAAAATGAAAATGTATGGGTGTCCTCATCTAAAACATTTAACTTGTGAAGCAAGACTAATAACAACATTGCCTTCTGAACCTTATAATAGATGTAAAAGTGTGGTAAGAACAGCAAAAGTGATGGGTGGTAGAGAGTGTGCAGTGGGTCTTCATTAGTCTGGAAGTGTGTGACACTATTTCAAGGTAGACTGCGATAATTCAAAGATGCATAATGTAAGTCCTAGAGCAATTACAAAAGAGGATAGCATTTGAATCGATTGTGGAAATAAAATGGAATAGTAAAGTGTAATCAGTCCCCCAAAAGACAAGAAACGAAGCAGAAAAGAATAAGTGAGACAAATGATAAAACAAAACACAGATGATAGACTTAAACTCAATCATAATAATTTCATTGAATATATATTGTTTGACAAATGACAGTGGGGACTGTTTGGAAAGAAGAGGACTAGTAGAAGTTGAAAGAGAGAACAAGATAGGGTAATGAGGGGCAAATATGATAAACATATACATTTATGAAAACAAAGGTCATTATGTTATACTCTTAATATATGCTAGTAAAATGCATATGGGGAAATATATATTGGCCTAAGCAGTCTAATTAAGAGAATGTCTCACCAGATACAAATCCAAGAACCAAAAAGAAACAAACCTGAAAAGGCAAAAGAGAAAAAGCAAAAGAAAAAATGCAAGAACCAGTATAGAGACACATCTTAGTAGTAAAGGGACAGAAGAATATGAACTATAGAGACTAACTAGACCTAAGCTGACAGTCAACCTGTAACTTCATTATAACATCTGCATGCTAAATGACAGTGCCATGACAGTTGACAGTCTCTATGACATGTCAAGAAAGAACCATGAAAGGGGTAGAGAGGTAGCGTTTGAATTCCTAGAAGATCTCTGCCTATTTTCAGGAAAGGTATAAAAACGCCTCCCCTTTACTAGCCCATCTTTCCCAGTCAGCTCTTTAACTTTGTATTTGCGACCTCCTGAGAACCAGAAGTCGAGAAGTTGATTGGAGGGTTTCTCTCTCAGTTCTCATATTCTTTTGCTGCTGGTGGTGTCTTTTTTACAAGGTACAATAGTTTCACTGGCAGCAATTTGCCAGATACTCCTGCTTTCATTGATAGCCCTGGCTGAGGAAAACACTGGTTCTTTTATTCCTATCTTAATTACTAATATTAACTCTCAGACCACACATTACACATCATACAATAAATCTTTTATATATATATATATATATATGTTACAGAATGACTACAGAGGGTTAAAGAGGTAAGGAGTTTCAACGAGGCCCAAGAAGCCAGAGCTGGAAAACATAAAATTATAAAGTAGTCTGTGGGATAAGCTCAAGAACCATCTGGGAATCTGGAGAAGCTCTGTCCTGGAGTCAGGCTGCAGTTCAGAGTTGAACTATAGAGTTGAATCCAGCTGCATCAATGAAAGGGCAGGACTAGGTCCAGACAAACTAATGAGCAGACGGATGGATAGATAACAGATCCAGACAGGTGAACAGGAGGACAAGCAGGTGGCAGTTGAGTAGGCCATAGGCCATGCCATCTGTGGGGACTGAAGCAAGCTGAAGCCCCTAAGACATCCAAGAGTTCTCGGATACACACACTAGGTGGTCAGATGACAGGTTGGTGAGAGCTGTTGGCATCCCAGTCCACTGTCATTCCCAGCGCTAGGTATCCACGCCTTCATGGGGTCCAGGTGCAGGAGTGCCACCCTTTCCTTGCATTTCTGTGTCTGGTAAGTTCTCACCCCTATCTTTGGTCAGGGGGGAAATCTAGTCTTCTTCACTACCCAGCTTGTGTTGGTAGTGTTATTAACAGTTCAGCAGGGAATAAGTAAAGACCCAGTTTATGAGCAAAAATGGATAGCATTTCTACCTATTTACCTTACAAATTTATGTAAATATTTGTAAGGAGGTCTGAATACAGTTATTCATTGAGCATATTTTGGTCTCAAAGTACTATATATATATATGTATATATATATATATATATTCTATATAGCAGTTAAAATGAATAAAACGTATTTCTTTATCTACACAAATTCGGACTCAATGCTGAGTAAACAAAGGAATGTGAAGGCCAGACATGGTAACACACACATGTAATATCAAAACTTGGAAGGCCAATACAGGAGTATATTGAGTTCCAGGCTAGCCTGGGCTACCTATTAAATTCTAGGCCATACTGGGTTACAAAGCAGAACTTTGTCTCAAGTCCCTTCCAACATAACAAATAAGAAAGACAATGTGAAGAATATATATATAACTATATATATATATATATATATAACTATAATCAATTTTGTTCATTTGTGTGAGTGTTTTGTGTGTATATGCTCATGTGCATTCATGTATATGCATGCACATGTTGAGGTCAAAGGACAACCTTGGACACCATTCTGTTTCTTTGAGACAGAGTCTCTCATTGGCTTGGAACTTGTCAAATAAGCTAGCATAGGCTAGCTGACCAGAGAGTTCTGGGGATCCACTTGTCCCCTCCTTCCCAGTGCTGGGTTTCCAAGGACTCACTGTTAGGTGCCAGCTCACCCTGGTTGACTCATCTCAAAGTCATGCACAAAGGGTGGCTACATTCCCAGGTTATTTTTAAAACCACTGGGGGCATCTAGATCTGGCAGAGTGGGTGTAATTTTCCACTTGCACAGGAGGCAGATGTCTTGCAACCCCAACCCAGTCACCTACCTAGTTAACTTCCTCATTCCTAGTTGTTTCCACGCACTAAACTTTTAAAAACTTCCACCCAGACACCATCTTGCTATTGGCTGCTCTTCTCACATCTAGAGCTCCAGCCACAACATACCCTGAATAAAGCTTACTTTCTGGAGTGCCTCCTCCTGGACTACTTTCATTTGGGTTGCAGTACTTTTCCTAACACTCACTGCCATGTTTGACTTTTTATGTGGGTTCTGCAGATTGAACTCAAATCCTTGTGCTTGTAAGGCAAGTACTTCACCAGTTGAGCTATCTCTCAAGCCCTGTGTGTACTTTAAATGATCATTATTTCTGCCTATTAAGAGCACAGGCATTAGCTTATGATTTTCTAATATTTTCTGTAATTAAACTTTTTCTTAAAAGAGTGTATTAAAAAACAACTAAGGAGTTGTTAATTGTGACATGCTCAGGTCAAGTTAGATGAGAACTGAACACTGTGCATTGAATTCAGCAATTAATGTCAGTCACAGCATGTATTTCTTTTTAAAATTTATTTTATGTGTATGAGGGTATTGCCTGCATGTACGTGAGTACACCCATGTCGCGCAGTGCCTGTGGAGGCAGAAGAGGGCTTTGAATCCCCTGGAACTGGAGTTACAGAGGGCTGTTAGCCTCCATATGGATACTGGGATTCCAACCCCGGTCTTCTGCAAGAACAGCCAGTGTTCTTAACCACTGAGCCACTTCTTCAGCACCTCCGCCCTCAAGTATTTCTTTTTTTTTTAAAACTTTGTTATTTTTATTTTATGTATAATAGTGTATTGCCTGCATGTATGTAAGTACACCCATGTCATGCAATGCCCGAGAAAGTTAGAAGAGGGTGTCAGATCCCTTAGAGCTGGAGTTACAGACAGTTGTTGGCTGCCGTGTGGGTGCTGGGAATTGAACCCTGTTCCTCTGCAAGAGCAGTCAGTGCCCGTAACCACTGAACCATCTCTCCAGCCCATGACAAGTATTTCTTAAATATCCATTAAATCCAAGGCATTTTGATATGTAACAAAATGGGAAAATTGAGTATTGGCCTGAAAACAAGACATAGCTTTCTTGATTTTCTTGATTTTGGTCATGTTGATAAAAGATTCAGAAAGTCATGACCTATCATCATAAAACTCTTTTTAGCCTTTTAAATTTTTATTTGTTTTATTTTATGTGTGTAACTGTTATGCCTGCATGTATCTAAGTGCACCGTCTGCACAGAACAGAAGAGGGCGTTGGATCCCCTGGAACTGGAGTTGTAGATGGTTGCTAGCTTCCATGTGGGTGCTGGGAATCAAACCCAGGTCCTCTGCAAGAGCAGCCAGTGCTCTTAACCACTGAGCCATCTCTCTAGCACCTATCTTAATAAAAATCTTAAATCTGCTGTGACTACTAATTATAGCTTTTCTGTGTAGGTGAAGACTTTGGATCGGCAGAGGACATTGGCCTTGCTGGAAGCATTCTATGACCAAAGTTCACAAACACTTAGGAGTTTACTCCGAAACCCAAGACAATGTAGGTGTCACTCAGAGTAGGACGGTTCTCAGGCTGCAGTGTCATCAGACACTGTTGTGACCGTACGGCCGTTCCATTCACAAGAGATCTTCATATCACACCCCTCTGCTGTGGTGGTCGTCACTGCGCCTACATGTTCACACTCCCACAAAAACTACTCTCTTGCAGCTAGATATGTTTTTCACTAGAGTGCAATACTCAAAACTGCATTTAAAAATTCAGCTAGAATTAATTTTAAATTTGTTTCGAGAGGCTTTAGTGACAATTTGAATGTTTTAGAAATTGAAAATGGTTATGCCATTTATAATGTCCAACTTAGAATTTTAAGATTTCTAAGGAAGATATTTCTTGTACCCAAATATCCTTTCAAAATGTTTATCAAAATAACTTCTATTACAGGTTTTATTTTTATTTGTTATGGGAAGAAGGGCACCATGATGTACATGTAGAGGTCAGAGGACAACTTTCAGGACTCCGTTCTTTTCTTCTACCATATGGGTCCCAGGGATTAAACTCCGACAGTCAGGCTTAGAAACAAGTGCCTTTACCACTGAGCCATCTCTCTGGCTCTATTTTTAATTTTTTTAAGAAGAAAGACTTTTAGTGGCTGAGTTTTCCAAACAATGGTAGTATTTTATTTCTGTGTGAAAATTTATTATTTGGATCGTTAAGAATGTGTAGGTGGTACACCTGGGATGTACCTTAAAAATGTAGGAATCATAATTTTATAACTTAATTACTAAATATTTTCAGGAGGATGGGGACAGACATGAATCCTACTCTTTGTAGTCCTGAATTCCAGGATTTTGTGGATTTCTTTAGGGGGGCGCACTTTTTTTCAGACTGGTCTCACTATATAGCCCAGCAAAACCTGAAACTCTCAATCTTCCTGCCTCACCTCCTGAATTCTGGGATTACAGCCCGGTATCATCATACCCAGGAGGTTTTGTATTTTTAACAGTGAGAGTCTAATGAATTCTATCTAGTCTTTCCCTAAAGTCCTTCCGTCCTTCCTTTCTTCCTTCCTTCCTTCCTTCCTTCCTTCCTTCCTTCCTTCCTTCCTTCCTCCTCTTTCTCCCTTCCTTCCTTTCTTATACTAGAGACTGAGCTAATGTTAAGCACACAATCTATCCCCAAGCTACCCCGTGGCTCCTTTTGCATTAAATTCCGAACGAGGTATCCTCCTAAATTGTATTTCAGAAAAGTTGAGGAATAAATAAGCACTGAAAGAAAATGAGATAGAAAGTGAATGTTGGAAAAAACAGAGCCCCAGTGAAAGATAGAATCTTGTTTGATTTTTACATTGTAGTTTTTATTTTATGTAATTAAAATATTTTGTTTTTATTTTATATGTATGAGTATTTTGCCTCAGTATATGTAAATGTATCTTTGTTGTACAGTGCCTATGAAAGCCAGAAGAGGGCACTGGATCCCTTGGAACTGGAGTTATTGATGGTTGTTAGCTCCTATGTGAGTGCTGGGAACCAAACCCAGGTCCTGTACAAGAGCACCCTGTGCTGTTAACTGCTGGGCCATCTCTCCAGCACCCTATTTTATATTTTATGTGTGTATGATATGTGGGGGGATGTGAACATATCACAGTACATGTGGAGGTCAGAGGTGAACTTCTGAAGGTTGATTCTTTCCACCTCTCTGTGGGTTCTTGGAATTGAACTCAGGTCATCAGATTTCTGTGGCAAGCACTTTACCCACAGAGCCATATCTCTGGCCTATGTTATAGATAGTTTTAAAAGATACTTGAGATGGAAAGACATGTCCTATTCCTCATCTTTATGCCATGTTTATTGTATAGCAGGGTTCCACAAAGTAGAGGACAAATTTTACTTTTGTTAGTAATTCAAACTCCAAATAGCAAAAGAAGAATTATATTCATTTTGGAAACTGCACTTTTCGTGAAGGGTTGATACCTAACTCATAGTAGTGAGTGTTTTTTGTTATGTTCCTCAGAATATCTGGTTGCAGCAAAAGGTAACTGATATTATACAAGATAATAGGTTTATATTATAATCACATTCTCAGTGCTTCTTTAATTAATTCAGTAACTCTGATTCTGTATTATAAGATCAATTATTTAGATAAATATTTATTTTCTGTATTAGGGCCTTTCATAGAATTTGAAGAGATAGAGTTGCCTGAGTTCTGGGGAGACATGGACATTCACAAACACATTTATGAAGACTTTGATGAAGTAGTCATAAAGATGAATATATTACTTTCTCAGAAACATACTGCTAAACTCCAAGAAAAAGAAAATGAACAGAAAATATCAACAGTATCACCAAATCCACCACAACAACAGGGGGAGACAGGTGCAGAACAAGAACCAGCCACAGAGTCACAAGCTGATCAGCTGACTGTAGAACAAGGAGTAAATAGAAATCAGAGACATCACAAAGGGTCAGTTTCACGCAAAGGGTCACTAGGACAAGGATCACATAGAGGGTCAGTAATGGAACCAAGATCACACAGAGGGTCAGTTGCAGAGCAAGGGTCTCACAGAAACCCCACAGTAGAGCAAGCACAGCCAAGAGAGTCAGTTGCAGAGAAGGGTTCACTCAGAGATTCAATAGCAGAACAAGACGTGCACACAGACCAAGACTCGTATAAAGAACAAGAACCACAGACAGGGTTGTTCCCAGAACCTGGGCAACGAAGAGAGTCAGTAGCAGCAGGTCAACGCAGAAAGTCATCTGTAGAACAAAGATCTCGTAGAATGTCAGGTTCAGAAGGAGGATCACGCAGAGGATCCACGGTAGATACAGGACAGCGCAAAGGATCCACTGGTCAACGCAAAGGGTCAGGAGCACACAGATTATCAACATCAGAACATGGAAAACATGAAGAGTTGATAATAGAAGACCCACTGAAAGAGTCAGAACAAATACCACAGACAGATACCACCATTCCAGAAGAACAGGAGATAGACTCAGTCTCACAGTCGGGTACAAAATCTGAAGACATTGAAATAAACAATGAGGAAGCAGTCATGAATTCTGAATTGCAAGAGGAAGTTCCCACACCAAGCAGAAAAGATCGCCTTTCAGGTAGTAATAGAGAAGATTATCTTTCAGGTTTCAATTTAGTTCTGTAAAATCAGCTTCCTGCTTCCTGAAGTATTTTTTTAAAAGTCCTTTCAGAAAGTACTCATTTATCTTAGCATCTTTTCTGGCATATCATGTCATGTAAACTCCAGGTGTATTTTGGTACTCAGCAGAATGTCTATGATCAATTTACCTAGAATTTCATTTGTGCTAAAAGTCCTTTACATGAGGAAGAAATCTAGCAGTGTTCTAATTGAGTTTTTGAAAGGGTAGAAGCATTTTTTGTTTTAAATGTAGTGCCTGATATTACAAACCATTTTAAAATTTTCTTTTATTTCAATCATAAAATGGGTCTCGTGTCTTTCAGTTTTTTTTTTTCTAGAACTTTCTGAAAGTTGTATCTCATTGATCAGAATTTAGATATATAGCAATATTTGCTGCGAAGAGAAGCTGTGAAATACAACATCATTTTGTGTGGCAAATTGGTATACAACAAACAGTTTTTGCCACAGAGCCTTTCAACAATTAAAATTATTAAGTGATTTCATTGTGATTTATTATGACAGCACATATGAGGAAATACTTGGAGTTTTGACTGTTATATAAGGAATATCTCCCATCATTGACATCAGAATAGCTAATGAATCATATTATACCCAATCCATAGGCATTTTCTTTTATTCCTGTTAGGAACTTCAAAAAAGGATGCTCAGAAAGACAAATCCTGTGAGCCAAAGTCCCAAAATATAGAAGGAAAGTCATGGTCAGGTAACTCCACATTTAACCCTCTTTTCTTTGTACCCTAGAACAAAAACACAGTGACACTGAAACTAAATTGGTTGTGTTGCTGAATGTGTTTTCACAGGTGAATTTTTTACTTCTACCTGGAAGATGAAGCATGTCGGATTTGAAGAGGAGGAACAGGCAAAATTAATCTATGGCGACTCCAGGTTCACAGGTGAATGTTATAGCAAAGACACTAGGAAGCATAGATGGCTGTCCAATACATGACTGTAATTTACCCTTCTACCCCATGATGAAGACTGGATGTACTTAAGGCATGGGATCCTTTCATTATTTTGTCCCTGAGAACTGAAAGATCTAAACATACTAGATGGGTGTTTTTGGTGTGGTATGCTGTTGATGGTGACATGGACTATTGATGAATGCCCTTACAGCATTAGCATATATGCTTTTTAAAACTATCACATGACCATGAAACTGTTTTGAAGACATGATCTAAGTATACAAAGGAAAATCAGATATTAGATATCATTACATAATAAAAAGAATTCCAACTGTTTATTTCCCTAGTAGATCTACAACTTAACATGTTGGACAGGTGAAAATCTATCTTGTTTATGAATGAAAGTTTACAAAGAAAATCTTTTGAACAGATGAAAGTGCAGTTTTGGGATTTCAGATAAGTCATATGTTTGTTTCAAGTAATGCTCATATTTCCTAAAATGCATTTTATCTTCTTTCCTTTCATATCAACAAGTAGTAGAATTAATTATAATTAGATCAAGATTATTTTCTATCTGCAATTTTTTTTCTCATTTAAGCCTGGATCAGATAACAAACTTTGTTTTCAATTCTCTCTCTCTCTCTCTCTCTCTCTCTCTCTCTCTCTAGGTCAGAGGTTGATGTAAAGTGTTTTCTTCTATTGCTCTCCACCTTACTATAATTTGTACTGTTTGTTGCTATGAAAGGGAGTGGCAGTGTGCATGCTTACAGTGTGCAAGGTCTTGTGTTCAACCCCAGCAACAAAACAAAGATCTAAACATACGTAAGATGGATATTTTTGGAAGTGTTTACTGTGATAGACACTTGATGTGTTTACCCTACAATGTGAAAGAATAGTTTACAGCCTGATATATTTTCCTGCTTCACAGATCTACATGCAATTATCAGGAATATTCAGTCTTATAAGGAAATAAAAGGTAGGAGTGTCTTCAATGGAGTTTCCTTCAACCTGCTCCAGTTTGTACAGCTCCTGGAGACATTTGTTGGTGAAGATACCCTCTTGAGTGTCAGCCAGAGCTTGGCCTCCTTTTTTCAGAAGGGCTATGTGGAAACAAAAAGCGAGAAAATGGTCGCCTTAGAACAGGTGGGTCCTATTATTTATCAATGTAGCAAGTGCAGTCACTGCTATAAGTAAATCTCTCAGCCTTAGTTACTGCTAGTATGGCTTCTCTTAAACAATTTACAGTCGAACGTGCCATTTTATTTCAATCAGCATGACCATTAAATGTCTTTTTTTATTGGCAAGATCACACGAGATAACTCTTTTCCCTAATAATGACATAATTGCTCCTGGCAAGGAAAGGTTTATGGTGCAACTTTGTTTTCCCTTCTCTGAAGCCAGAGGTGCAGATATGTATGTGAAGATGTGTATATATGCACCATCTCCATGTGAGTACATTTATAAATGCATATCCTTAAGGGCATGTTTATGCCTTGAGTATATATTTTTATTCTTGGGCCCCCAGTAGCACATATTTTCTAAGCACTTTCTTCTTTCTTGAATGATTTGTAATGCATACATATTACCTTATTTAAGCAACTTATTCTGTCTCATATGAAATGCAGGAATTAGTCTCACCATGTTTATTCAAGCAAGTATCATTATCATTATGAGTCTGCTTAACCTTTGGCCTCTTCAAATGAAGTCCCCTCCCCTTAATTTAAAAACTAAAGCATTTTCAGGGCTGGAGAGATGGCTCAGTGGTTAAGAGAATTACTGCTGTTGCAGAGGACCAGAATTTGGTTCCCAGCACCAATGCTGGACGGCTCACAACTCCAGCTCCACAGTGATACTACACCTCTGACCTCTTTAGGCACTTGCTCTCTTTTGCACATAAACACACACATATAATTTAAATTAGTAAAAATTCTTTAAAACAAAAAAGTTCATATTTACTTGTGTGTAGTATGTGTGCAGCTATGTCTCATACTGAGGATTAGACCTAAGGTCTTGAATAAGCTAGGCAAGTGCTATACTGCTGAGCTACATCTCCAGCCTGTTTTGAGACAGTGTCTCACTATGTAGCCCTGGCTGGCCTGGAACTCATTATGTAGACTAGGCTGGTCTGATCTCCACTCACAGAGATCCACCTGCCTCTGCCTCCTGAGTGCAGGGACTAAAGTTGTGTGCAAACACACCTGGCCTTCTAGCCCCTGGTCTTTGAGACAGAGTCTCAGGATATAGCCCAGGTTCTCCTTGAACTCACAATCTTCCTGTCTCAGTCTCCCGAGGAGGGGGTCTCCCAGGATTACAGACTTGTACTAACAAGCCTGGGTTATTTATTCTTTTTGAAATCTACTACATTTATGTAGTAATCCAATAATTGTCAATTATTAGCTAATTAATAAAAGTAACCTAGTGAAAATTCTAAAAAGCATTAAAATCAATTTCAAGTTAAATAAATGTTTGTTATAAAATAATTTAACAGCCTTTTTTTTCTTATTTGAGCATTGCCATTAATTCATCCCTTTTATTACAAAATATGTCCCCTTGTGGCTGGAGAGGTGGCTCAGTGGTTAAGAGTACTGACTGCTCTTACGGAGGACCCAGGTTCAATTCTCAGCACCAACATGATGGCTAACAACCAGTTCCAGGGGATCCAACACCCTCTTCTGACCTCCTTGGGCATTGCAAGACACAGGTGCTCTTACATACATACAACCAATACATTCATATAGATCATACACATAAAATAAAAATAATAAATAAAATATGTTTTAGAAAGCAAAATACATCTCCCTTAAGAACCCAGGCAGTATACTCCATGTGTTTATCATAGTTTTGAATACCTAGGTAGAGGATGAAAAGAAATAATCAAAGATTCCTAAGTAGTATAATACCTAGTTTAACCTAAAGTGTTTTGTTCTAGTGCAGAGAATTCCTGGATGTTTTGGGTTGAGAAGTGAAACAGGGAAATGACAATTAAGGGATTAAAATCAATCTCTGAATTTCCTTCTTATATCCTTAGCCCCAGTATAAAGCTGTTTTTATAAAACGTGCTATACATTTTTTAGTGCAAGATGCCAGCTAGCACACTGAACATTCTGTCTTCAGTGTTTTATTATTCTGTTTGTATCCTAGGTTAGGCAGAATGCTTTTCAAATCCGACGGGGACTTCTCCTGGAAGCCCTCTTTCAGAAGTGGGATAATGATGGCTCAGGCTTTCTAGATCTGAATGAAGTTGATGAACTCCTGTATACATATAAGGAGGGAATGGAAAAAGAATCTATGAAGAAAGGTAAACTATTGGAATTTTCTTATTTGAATTGTGATAACAACTTGGCTTCTAGTTTCCCAATACCATGCCATATATACACACAGATAAAACAATCATTGGGGCCCGGGGAAATGGCACAGCTGGTAAAGTGCTTGCCATGCAAGCATGAGGACCCGAGTTTGGATCCCGAGCACCTTTGAAAAAGTCGGGCACTGTGGTATGGGTCTGTGTACTAGTCACTTTCCTGTTGCTGTGATAAGCACCATGACCAAAGCAACTTGGGGAGGAAAGGTTTATTTCCTCTTATTCTCCTGGGTGACGGTCCGTCACTGAGGGCAGCTGGGGCAGGAGTGCAAGGCAGGAGCCTGGAGGCAGACACTGAAGCAAAGCCCACTGAGGAGGAACTGCTTACTGACTTGCTCCCCTGGCTTGCTCAGCTAATTTTCTTTTTTGTGTGTTTTGTTGTTTCACCTTTTGAGACAAGGTCTCCCTGTAGCCCCAGCTGGCCTGGAGCTCGTTATATAGACCAGGCTGGCCTCCATCTCACAGAGATCCACCTGCCTCTGCCTCTACCTTCCAAGTGCTGGAATTAAAGGTGTGCACCACCATTCTTGGCAGTTACTTTTTCTTATATAGCTCTGGTCCACCTGGCCGGGGGATGGTACTGGGGAGGCAAAGATAGGTGAATCCCTGGAGCTCATTGGCTACCCAGTAATAGATGAATCTGTGAAATCCAGGTACAGTGAGAGATCCTGTTTCAAGAAATAAATGAGAAATAATTGAGGAAGATGGCCAGCATCAACCACTGCCTGCCACATGTATACACACGCGCATATACAAGTGTATACACTCATGAACATACACATGTACAGCACACACACACACACACACACACACACACACACACACACACACACAATTAATTGGTTGTTGTAAAGCTACAAGATACAACCCCAAACCTAATGTTATATTAAGCTTTTGTTTATCTTGCAGTCCTGGAATTGAATTTAGGGCTTCATGTGTAATAGGCAAGTACTCTGAGATATATCTCCAACCCACCCCCTATTTCTTTTGATACAGACTCACTAAGTTGTCCAGGTAGTTTTGAACTGACTCTGTAGCCTAGGCTCGCCTTGAACTTGTGATCCTCCTGCCTCAACCTAATGAACAGCTGCGATTTCAGGCATATACCACCAGACCCAGCACTTAAAATTTTTATTTACTTATTTATTGTTTGCTTGTTTATTTTGCTTTTTATACAGGGTCTCACAACATACCCTAGCTAGCCTGGAACTCAAAGAAATCTGCTGGCTTCTGCATCCAGAGTACTATAATTAAAGGTGTGAGCTACCACACCCAGTCAGCTAGAATTTTTAAATGGAAAATAATGAGTACTGGCAAGGATGTGGAGAATTTTGAACTTTCGTATATATTTGTCAGTGTGGTCAGGAGCAGAATATACTGCAGAGTGCTCTGCCCAAGACCTCAGTTCTACATGGATTCCTTCTTCTGGGCCTGATTACTCTCACTGACAGCATTTCTGCTGAATTCTTATTTTCTCTCTGCTTTCCTTATTCTGCTCAGGATCTAGGGCCCCACACTAAATGTGGATGTGCTTTACGTACCCCTTGGGCTGTGACACTGCATGCATGCCAAGGCTCTTTTCACATTGATGCCCTCCTGGGCTCATTCAGGCTCTCACTCCCTATGTTGAGCTGACCCCTTCCTGGAATCTTCTTTACAAAAGCAACTTTAAGGAAGGGTTCGTTTTGGCTCGTAGTTTGACGGTCCAGTCCATCGTGGTGGAGAATGTAGTGACAAACAAGTGAGGCAGCTGGTCACATTGCGTCCACAGTCAGCAAGCAAAGACAGGTGAATGCTGGTACTCAGCTTACTTTTTCTTTTTTATTTAGCTCAGGGAATTAACCACCCATATTTAGAGTGTATCTTGCCACCTCAATTAACCCAATCTAAAGTCTCCTTCATAAACATGCCTAGAAATTTGCTACCAAGGTAATTCTTCACCCTGTCAAGTTAGCAGTTATTATAAACCATCACACTCTATGACTTGCTAATTTGTAATACATGTCAAAAGGCTTACATAGATACACCAGATGCATGTACAAAAATCCTGATAGTGCAGTTCCTAGGAGCAAAATACTGAAAATAACTGAAGCACACATTTAGAACAAATAATCAATGGTGTTATCTAACATAATGAACACAGTTGCTAATGTGAATGAATCACAGCTACAGAAGCAGCATGATGAATGTGGTAGTACAAGAATGAAAAAGCAAGTCCTGGGACTGCAGAGGTGGTTCAGTGGTGAAGAGCACTTGATTTTCATGCAGAGGGCTGGAGTACGGTTCTCAGAACCCACAGTGAACGACTTATAACCATCTATAACTCCAGCTCCAGGGGATCTGATGCTTTCTACTGGCTACACTGGGCACCCATATAGACATACACACATAAATAAAAATAAAATAAATCTTTTAGTATCTTAATTGAATTTTGTGCACTTCATATAATAGATTTTAATCAAATTTAGGCCTCCTCCTTCCAATCCAGGCCACCTTGTAGCCCCTCTCCATCAGATCTTATGCATTCTGTCATATGTGTTAAGTCCTATCTGGTTAAGTATTTGTACCCAGCAAGAACAAAGCAACCCCAAACCTAGCAGATAAGAAGAAATAACAAAAATCAGGGCAGAAATTAATGAAATAAAAACAAAGAAAACAGTACAAAGAATCAATGAATCTAAGAGCTAGTTCTTTGAAAAGTTAAATGAGAAAGACCCTTAACCCAGTTAACCAAAATAAAGAGCAAATCCAAATTAACAAAATCAAAGATGAAAGGGGAAACATCACTATAGTCACCAAAAAGTCCAGGACATAATAAGGAACTACTTTAAAAACTTTTATAGTCTATTAAATTTGAAAATCTAAGAGAAATAAATGAATTTCTAAATTCATAGGCCCTACCAAAGTTAAAATAAATATTCTTTAAAAAATAAAATGGCAAGTACTGGTCCAGGTGTGATAGCACATACCTTTAATCCCAACACACAGGAAGCAGAGGCAGGCAGATTTCTGGGAGATCAAGGCTAGCCTGATCTACATAGCAAGTTTCAGGCCAGCTGGGGCTACAGGAAGACCCTGCCTCAAAAAAACAAACAAAAGGAATCAATTACTAGAAAAAAAAGTATAGCTGACAACATTAACTAATTCTTACAAATATAAAACTAAACTACATAATGATTAGAAACATACATGTGTTATACAGACATTGTTACGTAACTTTGACACTGTTGGGAAAAGAAAAACCAAGGGAAAGATCAAACCAAAATTCAGGTAAAAGATGCAAGGAAGCAGGGGATAGAACAGGGCAGAGCAGAGTGAAAGGTGGGCGTTCCTTTTCGTATTCCTGTTTGGTATTAAAGTCATTATTGTACAATTGAAAAATGAAGCAGAGGAGCTGAGACATAATTTAATGGTAGAGTGCTCGTCTGGCCTTTGGGAGACTCTGAGTTTAATCCTCAACACTATAAAAAGAAATAAAAGAGGTGTGGGTACAGAAATATGCAAGTCTTGGTCAGGAACTATAAGCAGAAAAGGCATACTGGAGCAAAGAATTCTTCTAGGGTTCCAAGGGCAGAGAAGAAATTAGGCTAGATTCAAAAAGAACTTTGAGCAGGGAAATTGCGTAATGCAAGCTTAGTAGGTTTGGGAGTTAGTCAGCTTGGTTTGGTTTTCTTGAGAGAGACTCAGGCTGCTTTCAAGTCCATGATCTTACTTTCTGAGTCCCAGGATTAGAAGCATGAGTGTCATGCCCAGTCCACACGTGTTTCAGTCCTGGAGATTGCACCCAGGGCCTTGTGAATGCTAGGCAAATGCACTGCCTCTGAGCCAACTTCCCAGCCAAACAAGTTGTTTTGAGTTTTACAAACATGATTGAGTATTTACTATTGGCAAGTCAATTGCATGGTGTTAAAAGCTGCTTTGGGTTATAAAAGTAGGAATAGAAAGGGGTGACCACAAAGTAGAATGCCAAAGAGAAGTACAGGAAGTGTAGTATAGGAAGTCTCGGAAAACGTTCCATTGAGCTCAGAAGTACCTTTAACTATGCCTAGCTTTACATAGAACACAGTTGTTAAAGGCTTCGGCTTTCTGTAAGAGGAAAATGAAAAGATTTCCTGTAGATTTATGAACTTTTGGTCAGGTCTCTGTTTTTTTCTTGTGTCTTTTAGCTAAACTACACATCCAGTTTCCAAAGCCTCACTCTGGCCATGAAGTAAAATTGTCTTCAAAACAATTTCAGAACTACGTAGAACTGGTTGTATCTGAACTCAGGGGCAATGAAGATGAAGTTCTGGAAAGTGTTGTGGAATTTCTAATGAATTCTTTAGCGAGGAGCCATATTGAGGGCCTGCGAAATTGTGCAAGACGGAAATGGCTACATCAAATCCAACATGCTGCAGAGACAAGTGGGGTGTCCCTGGAGCCAGTGTACGCGGCAACCTTTAAGGCTCTCACCCAGGTACCTGTCTGAAAGTAATGTATAAGAGAAAAACCTTCTCACAGTAGGTGGTGCTCAATTTCTACATAGGAGGAACATATATAATTTGTTTGAAAAAAATCACTGGATGCTACAAAAAAAAAATCACTGACTGATGTTATGTTTTAGTCATTGTAATACATTACAAATAACCCAAATCCAAAGGCTGGGGATGAAGCTTAGTTGGAGCTTGCCTAGGATATATAACGTCCTGAGTTGGATTCCCAGCTCTGCACAAACCAAGTGTGGTGGCAAATATGCCTGTAATTTCAGCACTCAGGAGAGGTCAAGGCAAGGGGATCAGAAATTCAAAGTCATCCTCAAGTACATACCGAGTTTGAGGCCATATGGGGCTTCGTGAAATGCTACGGCCTCCAAAAAACTAGCAAGTGAGATAAAGTTGGAATGACTGTAAGACAAAAACAGAGAGGAAGGGCGTAAAGGGCAGAGGTGGAAATGGCATCTAAACTTCTAATTTCATTTGTTCTGAGAGTCACATAAGCCAAGACTAGATAATAGAACAAAGAAAAATGTCACTGACGAGGTATACAAGCAATGCAAACTGCATTTAGTTTGCAGAGTGCTTGAGAAACTATTTAGCCATAAAAATATTTTAATTAAAGTGTTATTTTATTATTTGGGGAGGGGGAGGCCATGACACATGTGTGGAACTAGGAAAAAAACAATCCAAGAATTCACATGGAACCATAAAAGACCACAAATAGCCAAAGCAATCCAATGGAGTAAGAACACAGCTCAAGGCATCACAATACCCGACATCAAATTATACTACAGTAATAGATAAAGGACAGCTTGATACTGTCAAAGAAACCTGTCAGACAGGTAGACCAATGGAACAGAATAGAGGACTCAGAAATAAAACAACAGAACTATGCCCACCTAATTCTTGACAAAGGAAGCAAAAGCAGACATTGGGAAAAAAAGATAGCCTGCTGAATAAATGGAGCTCGAAAAACTGGATTCCACCTGCAAACGACTGAAATTAGATTCACAACGTTCACCTTGTACAAAAATCAATTCAAAAGAGATCAGATCTATTCGTTTAAGCCAGGTGTGATGGTACTCACCTTTAATCTCAGCAGTCAGGGTGCAGAGGCAGGTGAATCTCTGTGAGATCAAGGTCAGCCTGGACTACATAGCCAGTTACAGTCCACCTGGGGCTACTGAGAGATGCTATCGCAAAAAAAAAAAAAAAAAAGAAAAAGAAAAAGAAAATGTATGAATTTTAAACCTGAAACTCCAAGATGAAAATATAGGAAATACTCAGGACATCGAGGCAGGCAAGAACTTCATGAGTAGAGCATCAATAGCACAGGAGCTAGTCCCAAGTACCAACAAATGGGACTCTATGAAATTTAAAGTTTTCTTCACAGGAAAGGAAACTATCAGCAGAGCACACAGACAGCCCACGGAATGGAAGAAATTCTTTACCAGCCATCCATCAGATAAGGGGCCAACATCCAGAATATCCAAAGAACCACAAAAATTAAAAACCAGGGAAATAAAATTGCCAGTCAACAAATGGGCCAACAAATTGAATAGACAGTTTTCAGAAAAATAAATACAAGTGGCCAACAACCATTTTAAAAACTGTTCAGCATCCCTAATCATAAGGGAAATTCAAATTAAAACTACTTTGAGATACTACCTTACACTAGTCAGAATGGCTATTATCAAGAAATCTGACAATAAGTGTGGGAGAGAATATGGAGAAAAAGGAATTCTTATTCACTGCTGATGGGAGTGCAAATTAGTACAGCCATTATGGAAATCAGCTACCATATGATCTGACTATCTCACTCCTGGGCATGTACCCAGAGAACTCCTTGTCTTGCTGTAGAGATATTTGTACCCAACAACTTTTTGCCATTCTATTCACTCTAGCAAGGAAATGGAACCAGCCTAGTTGTTCTGGATAATGAAAATCTGATATATAGACATATATATATATATATTAATATTATTCAGCTCTAAGAAAAATTAACTAAAAATTTACAGCAAAATGGATGTACCTACAATGTATAATATTAAGAAAGATCACCCAATCTCAGAAACTGAAAAACTATGTTTTCCCTCAGATATGGCTCCTAGCTTATAATATATACATCTGTAAACTAATGCATATGTAGGTATATTATAATATTTCAAATCAAGAACACAAAAGGTTAATTTGCAAAAAGAAGAGCATAGTTTTGTCTTTTTTCTAATAAAACTTTAAAAAATGAAACAAAATTAAGTTAAAAATAGAATTATTATGTAGCCTAGCTATTCCACTCCTGAACATATACTCAAAGAATTCTCTCTCCTACCACACAGATACTTGTACGTCCATCTTTATTGCTGCTTTATTCATGATAAGAAGGAACTAAATAAGCCTAGATGCTCATCAATAGAAGAATGGATAATGAAAATGTGATCTATCTGTATATACACATATATACATATGTAAATACATACGTACATACAATGGGATTTTACTCTGCTGTAAAGAAAAATGAAGTTTTCAGAAAAGCTAATGGATGTGGAAAGCATTGTACTAAGTGAGGTGACCCAGACTCAGAAAGACAAAAATCACATGTTCTTTCTCGGATGCAGATCCTAACTTTGAATTTAATGTGTGTACATGTATGTATTGATGCATTCATACATATAAAGGGGCACAAGCATGGCTATAGAATATACATCACATAAGAGACCACAAGAAGACAGCAAGAGGTGTTGAAAAGGGGACAATAGGTCACATAGGACACAAAAGAGAAACGGAAGCTACTGGGGTGAGAGGGAACAAGGGAGAAAGGAGGGTGGGGATGAATTGGGGAAATAACGAAAATAAATTTTGTTTGAAAATTTCCATCATTAAACCTAATTCCATATATGCTATATGCTAATTTTTAAAAAGAAAGTCTGTGGTATTAATCTCTAAGGAACCCTTTTCTAAAATGTTCTTGATCAAATCCAAACTGCTAAGAATTCCTTGAGAGCTTCTTAAAAATCACATTCACCTATTTACATGGTCAAAGCTCAGTGAAATTAAGACATCATCTTGCTGCAACCCTCTCAAATCAATACTTTTTCTTCATTTTTATGTATATGAGTGTATTGCCTACATATATGTAAGTACATGTATGTAAGTACACCCATGTAATGCAATACCTGGAGAGACCAGAAGAGGGTGTTGGATCCCCTGGAACTCGAGTTATGGACAGCTGTTATGGGAACCACACCCAGGTCCTCTGCAAGAGCAGCCAGTGCTCTTTACTGTTGAGCCATCTCTACAGTCCCTCAAATCAATACTTTTAACTGAAGTTCTTACCCCGAAAATATGACTATGTTTCAAAGAAGCTCAAAGTTTTAAACCTCTAAACTTGATTAGACTTAGATTTTATTTTGATTTGTTTCCAGTAAAGCAACCTAACTGCATACAGGAAAACCATTCCACTGACTAAATAAAATTCAGGTTTGGAGGATAATGTGGTATCAGCCTTTTTCCCATTGCCCATGGATGGTAATATCTGCATCATTTATTCAGGACAGTGAATTATTGGTGCTAGAGTCCCAAACTGGCTAACAAAGGGTTTGGGGAGCTTTATAGCTACTAACAATACATGGTCAGAAATATTTTGTCACAGGATGCTGAAGCGCATGGAAATAAGAAGATCAGTGCTCACATTTCCCTTTTAGAAGAAAACTTACTACTGCCAGATAGAGGGAATGTTCTCTTGAGGAATGTGGCTTGTACCCTAGATGATGCTCCATTTGTATTGAACAGAGTGCTCTACAGGGACATGGAGGGAATCAGGTGAGAACTTGTTGAAGAGTTGTTTTCATCTTCCTTCCTTTCTTCCTTCTTTCCTTCCTTCCTTTCTTTCTCTTTATTATTTTTATTTTATGCGTATGCATGTATTGCCTGCATGTATGTAAGTGCACCCATGTCATGCAATGCCTGTGGAAGTCAGAAGAAGAACTTCCTGGAACTGGAGTTAAGGACAGTTGTTAGCCACCATATGGATGCTGGGAATCAAACCCAGGTCCCCTGCAAGAGCAGCCAGTGTTCTTAACCACTGTGTCATCTCTCTAGCCCATTATTTACTTATTTTTTGAGCCAGAATCTTAAGATTACTTTATAAATCTTTCCTTCAAGTTGAACCCTCCAAACTGGTGATATTGATGGATCCATTTCTATATATAATATTTACTTTGTTTCCTTATGGTTTAATCTAAAACCTTTGGCTTTTCCTAATCTTTTTATCCTTATTTATCAGCTTTACAGTAGTTGATGAAGGCAAGCCAATCCATGTCCCCCAAGTTCAGCATCATGGGAACATCTTCTTCTGGAACAATGCCCGCAGTAAGAATGAGCACAGTGGGTCATTCCTGGCTCTGCCTCTTCAGGATGCACACATGAGGATCTTTGGGGTCCTGGCAGTTGACACTCTTCGAGACCCCCAGGAAATAAACATCTTTCTACCTCATGAGATCAGATTCTATCAGGTAAATTGTAGACATCCTCAAGAGCGGTGGCCAATTGCTTCTCCTTCTGTAGTTCAAAAGTAAAACCTGAAACAAGTTAAGAGAGTAAAACTGTGTCTGCAGACAGTGTCATCATGTGTCTCCTGTTCCCTCTATTTGTCAGCCTTCTGAGAGATTCCTCATTACTTAAACAATGACTCTCAGCCTCACTTACACATTCATGCCTTGCCCACCCAGGAATATTGTTAGTATGTGTCTCATAGTATTAAGCCTAGGCAAAGAAATTGATGCTTTGTAACAGAAATCTAATGTTTAAACCACTGAGACCCACAAAATAGGAACAAACATTTAGAAGGTTGTGCTGGTTAGTTTGAACTGCTGACTTGTCACTTGCCTAGGATCACCTAGGAAGAACGTCTTAATAAGGAATTATGTAGATCAGATGGGCCTCTGAGTATGTCTGTAGGGTGCTGTCTTGATTGTTATTTGATGTAGGAAAACCCAGTGCATTGTGGGCAGCATCGTTTCCTAGGCAGGGTGTCCTGAGCAGTGTAATAGAGGAGAATGTTAGCCGAGAGCAAGCAAGAAAGCAACAAGCCGGCGAGGATCCATGCATTACTTTCTGCTCGTGATTATGGACCTGATGCTTTAAGTCCATGCCTTGACTTCCCTCAGTGATGGACTATAACCCAGACTTGTCAGCCAGATGAACCCTGTCTACCCTAAGTTGCTTTTTGTCAAGACGTTTTATCCCAGCAACCTAAATGAAACTAGGCCAAAGGAATATATTTGTGTGTTCTCGGTAATACTGTCTATAAAGCCCTTTGTTTTCTCCATGAATGGTACTAAATGTGATCTGTATCCTCATAGCTTTTGATTTCCATGTTACCATTCTTGAGGAAAATGAAGAAAGGAAAAAAGCAAAAGTGTTTGAGTATTCATTGAGTATTCATGCTTTTAAATTATCATGCAAATGACAGGCACTTTTAGACTGAAATAGCTAGAACATTTTGATCTAATTTTATGGGTAGAAACTGCAATGAAGAAAGATGTAAAGCGGTGGAGACAGTGGACTGTGGAGCGTAGTGAGCTAGGAACTCGCTGTGCCCTTGCCACCTGTTCCCGGAAGCGTGTCTTCCTTATGCTCGTTTACCATTACTTTCATTTTCTTTTTCTACTGACTGGTTGACTAACTGAGGAAAGTGGCAGAATCTCTTTCCATGAATATCCTTTTAATAAGATTCATTCTCATGTCAAATTAATATGAGACAAAGACATTAAGGAACAAAATGGAGAAGTATAGAGTCAGCAGGAGATGAATTATATATAGTTTATCAGTGCAAGTGACCAAATGAATTACAAACCAGCTCTCTAGTTCTGGAAATAAAGCCCCCTTACCCTTGGGTGACTTGAATCTGGATCTCTCTCTCTCTCTCTCTGTCTCTGTCTCTCTCTCTCTCTCTCTCTCTCTCTCTCTGTGTGTGTGTGTGTGTGTGTGTATATGTGTGATTTTGAAGAATTTGTAGCTCCTAGAATTTCTTTTTTAAATGTACTTATTTAACTGTACATGGTGGCACATGACTTTAAATCCAGCATTCAGGAGGCTGAGGCAGGGGGATCTTTGTGAGTTCAAGGCCAGCCTGGTCTACATAGTAAGTTTCAGGCCAGCTGGGGCTACAGGGAAATTCTGTCTCAAAAAGACCAAAAAAATGTTTTTTTAACTTATTTTTGTATGAGTTTTATGCCTGAGTGTATGTAAGTACACCAATATCATGCAGTCCCCATAGAGGCCAGAGGAGGGCATTGAATCCCCTGGAACTGGAGTTTTGGACAGTTGTTAGTTTCCACATATGTGCTGGGAACTGAACCTGGGTCTTCTGCAGGAGCTGTCAGTGCTCTTAACTGTTGAGCCATCTCTCCTGCCTCGCGCCTAGAATCTCTTGACAAGGCCATAGATGGGTTTTATGGACTTCCTATCCCTTCTCTGTGAATAGGAAAGATGTGTAATTAGCATCTGCAGGTCTTGGAACCAAACATATCCTGTTTTCTTGACCCAATGGCAGTGAACATAGATATAAAAATTAATGTCAGGTATCAATGTCAGATCAGAGCAGCTTCTTCATTCTACCTAGGGCTAGAATTTTGCTTTTAAATATCTTTTTTCTCATTTCAAAGTTTATCTTCTGATTCTGTTCAATGACAGCACATATCACAGATTTCACTGGATGTAAGGTTATTATTAAACATAAAAAGCTTTGTTGATCTCTCCTTAGACTTTTGATGTCTTAGTGATCCATCTTGCATAATATAACCTGGAAAACTAACTTTTGGGAGCTGATTTTAACTAATTTGTAGGAAATGGATTGTAATTAATTTAAGAGATAACCCTTTTGATGCATTACTGATCTCTTTGTCATTTTAAAAAGAAAATGCCATTTGGATCTTCTGTCTTGACAGGGTGTCGCCGATGTCTTTAGCACTGCCTATCACTATGTTCACAGCAGGGAGCACATCTTGCACACCGTGATCACTGGCCTTCGCTGGCTCTTAGATATCACGTCTGGCATCACTTCCATTACTACATACTTTGTTGAGCCTCGTCCAGGCCAGGTAAGCAAGGCTCGGCCATATGAGACCTTTCATTGTAACAGAATTATTAGATGATGATGTCTTGTTAATAATTTTAAACCACTTTGAGGCAGGGGATTTGGCTCAGTGGTCGAGCACTTGCCTAGCATGCTCAAGGTTCTGGGTTTGATCACCAACACCAGAAGGGAGAAAAAAAAAAAGAAACAAATAACAAAATCATGACCCTAAGTGATGATTCTTGGTTGTACACATCAAGAATCTATCTGAGGGTGGCTTAGGCAAAAAGGAGAATTGATTGACTCATAACCAACATGAAGAAAAGAGTCAAGGCAGCAAGATGGCTCAGTGGGTAGAGGCACTTTGTGAGCAGGCCTGATGAAGTCAGCATCTGAACCCCAAAGGATGACGGGAGAGAATCCACTCCTAACATACTCGAAGGAAGGAAGGAAGGGAGGGAGGGAGGGAGGGAGGGAAAGTTTAGTTGGCTTCCAGTGTGACCAGATCCAGGGATTCATTACTATCAGAATTCTCTCCTGTTCCTGCTTCTCTTGTATGTTGGTTTTGCCCTTCCTGCTGAAGATGGGCTTTCTTCATGGGGCAAGTCAGATACTTAGTTTAAAAAAATCCATTTTAAAAGTTCCAATTTTAGGTGCTGAAGAGATGGCTCAATGGTTAAGAGTACTTGCTGCTCTTGCAGAGGACCTGAGATCAGCTCCCAGCACACATCACGTGACTCGCAACCACCTGTAACTTCAGCTCTAGCAGTTCCGACGCCCTCTTCTGTTCTCTATGGGCACCTTCACTCTCATGGTGCACATACAGATAAATAGGCACACACTCATAATTTTTTAATTGAAAAATATGTTATCTTTATTTTATGTGTTTGAACATATTGCCTGCCTGTGGGTAAGTGTACCCATAGGTTAGAAGAGGGTGTCACATCCCCTGGAACTGGAGCTATGTATGGTTGTCAGCTGCCATGTGGGTGCTGGATATCAAACCCAGGTCTTCTGCAAAGGATGGCTCTTAACCACTGAGCTATCTCTCCAGCCTCATAAATAAATTTTTAAAAAATCTAATGAGAAAGCTAAACAGATGGCTCAGTGGTTAAGAGCACTGACTGTTCTTGCAGAGGACCTAGGTTCGATTCCCAGCACCGACATGGCAGCTAACAACCATCTGTAATTCTAATTTCAAGGGATCTGATGCCTTCTTCTGTCCTCTTCTGGTATTGCACAACACAGGTGCACTTACACACAGGCAGGCAATACACTCATACACATAAAATAATGAATTAAAAAGCCCTTTAAAAATAAATAAAAATTAAACATCAAATGAGGCCAGATAATGGTTCATGCCTATAATCTCAGTACTTGGGAGGCTGAGACAGAATTGTGAGTTCAAAGTCAACCTGAATTGTCTAGTGAAGTCTTGTCAGAAAGGAAAGCAGGGCAGGGCAGGGCAGGGCAGGGCAGGGCAGGGCAGGGCGCGTTCCAAGCATCTGCTCAGGTGTCGACTGGTAGTCTCCCAGGGGTTTGGTGGGGATAGCAGGTGCTACTCTTTCTTCTTCCTGCTTTTCCTTCCTCCCGTCCATGCCCTTGTTTTCCTCCTCAGTGGCTAGACCAAGATGATGAAACTTTGAGAATAGAAAGTAGAATCACAGAGCTCCTTGTAGAGTGGTCACGCTTAATAGAGAAATGGAAAATACCTTCTTGCTGGCACCATTCCTGGGTGGTGGGGGATGAATTGAATAGGAGTGAGAGATTTCAAGTTTACGTAGTCCACTACGTCTGACAGGCCACCGTCCTAAAAGGGCCAAAGTGCGGCCTGAGAAAGATTCAGAAGCACATTTTCAGGGCCTTGAAGAATGTAACACTGCCTAAAGCAGTCAGCAAGAACATGCCTTTTCTAGTGTTTGGCTTCCGAAACTTTATATCATGGACAGAGAGACCAGAACAACCTGTCCAAGGCTGTAGTTAGGGTTTTATCCTAGGCACAAAGCACTGTGGTAAGGTTTGAGTATTAAAAATGACTGAAGTGACCATAGGAATAATTGTTTTATGTATTCAATGATCCTAAGTCCATGAGCCTCCCTGTCCTCATCTGCAACTTCTTCCGATCACTTTCCTCTCTTTTCTAGCTTGCTCCTCTGTGCCTTAAATTGCAGATAATAACAGTGAGCTTCTTGACCCTTTGACTTCTACTTAGCTTGTCCACTGAGAGCTCCCAGCAGGATATTGGAGGGTAGAAGGAGACACTTATACACAAATCAATGAGGGTGCTTTTTACTTTTTAATTTTTTTTTAGACAGAATCTCCAGGATAACCTAGAACTCTTGATCCTTTTGCTTCAGCCTCTTAAGTGCTAGGGTTACAAGTGGCTGCACTGAGGTGCTGTTTTTTTTTTTTTTTTTTTTTTTTTTTAGCTACAAATTACATGTCTACTTTAAAGCAACAATTAAAATCTTCATGCAAAGTCCATAAACATACGAAAAAAATACTCAGTTGTTCTCAATGAAATAAATGCAGAATAAAAGATAGATTTTTTGCTAGTACATTGAAAACAGGTTTTAATAATATTTACTGATTTATCTGCATATATGTGTACATGTACTTGTCTATGCATGCCACAGCATGCATGTGGAGATCAGAGAACAACTTTGTGGGAGTCAGTTCTTTCCTTCCTTCCATGATTTGGGTCTCAGGGATCAAACTCAGGATGTCAAACTTGGCAACTGGTTCCTTTGCCCATATATGTATGTGTGTGTGTGTGTGTACATATATATATATATACATACATATATATATATATATATATGTCTATTAGACATCTAGTTACAAGTCCTAAATGGGCAATTGGGTATGTGAGCTGAGTAGAGGGTAGGAAAATTCAGACAATGGTCTTGCTAATTTGGTAAAGCTATGCCACCACAAATGATCACTATTCTGTCCTTGTCTTTGTGTTCTTTAGCACATGACTTAGTTTTAATTTTTTAAAACATCTGGAAAAGGCTTTCCAAATGCCTCACAAGCTCTGTTAAGGTAAATACAGAAGATCTAGTAGAATGTCTGGCCAGGATCAGCCTCCAGAATCTATCTGTTATCGTCCAGCTTCAATAGGGCACAGTTCATGCCAAGGTTCTCTGGAGCAGGGCTGCTTAAATACTTTCCATTCCCAAGCCACTTTTGCTCCCAAAATTTCTATACAACCCAAAATATGTTAGCATAAAGCAATATATATGCAAACCTAATGTTTACTAATCATAAATTATGGATTTATTTTTTTCTCTTGGTATGCATATAGTTTTCTTACTCTTGAGATGGGTGCTGTAGCACATAGAACATCTTCAACACTTTTCAGCATTGATTGTTGTGTTGATTTTATAATCATCAGCTCTCTAAGAACATGTCTTCACATGCATACATAGGACAGAAGGTGGACATTTGTTGAGAAATTGCTGAGAATTATGCCCTAATCCCAAGTGAAAATTTATTTGACAATTTTTTATGAAATCCAAGCCCACAACTCAAACAGCAATTTTTAAAATCAAACACTCTAACACAACATAATCCAAAAATCTACTAATACGAATCATACATGCTAAGGAATGATGGTAGCTGAATATTAAAAGTGTTTTCCGTAGTTAAATCATAATATTTCTGTAACAGCAGAAAACTCTGTATGCATAGTAAAAACACTGCAATTTATAACATACAATAGTCTTGAATCTGAGTCAAGGTGTATCAGGCAGCATTCGTTGCGGTATATGGCAGTCTTACAGCGTATATGTTGCATACTCAGAACCAAGGTTGAAGTGAAGTCACATGATGCAGCATAGGCAAGCACTGCCAGAAACATCTTGATTGACTTTGATTTTGAATTAATTTTTGGACATTCTGCACTCAGAAACCTTTGACTGATGAAAAAAAATTATGACTCTCATATTCAGTAGATTTCAACCCACATTTTGAGAGTCTATAGGATATGTCCAAAGATTGGAAACCTCTTAGAAGTGAGAGAGGTCAAAATGAAGCATGGAGAACGAAAAAGGGTTTAGTGAGATAGAACCAGGAGAGAGTGAGGCCCCAAAGCCAGAAGAAAAGTTTATCAAGGAGCTAGAGGGATGGCTCAGTGCTTAAGGGCACTGATTTCTCTTGTAGAAGACACAGGTTTAGTTCCCAGCACCTACATGGCTGCTAACAACTGCCGGTAACTCTAGCTCTAGGGAATCTAAAGCCTCTGGCATCCAAAGGTACCTGCATTCACATGCACATACATATCACACATGGATATACACATACACATAAA
The DNA here is from genome assembly GCA_035773235.1 of Eospalax fontanierii. Classification (NCBI taxonomy): domain Eukaryota; kingdom Metazoa; phylum Chordata; class Mammalia; order Rodentia; family Spalacidae; genus Eospalax; species Eospalax fontanierii. The sequence continues at coordinate 51,830,819 of CM069531.1, read as the reverse complement.
AATGAAAATAAGTATTAAAAAAAAGAACTGAGTGTTCACTGAATCAAATGTTTCAAAGCAGTAGATGAGGAGGGCTAGAGATTGATCAATAGACTTGAAAATGACTCACTCTAACCTTGACAAGAGTAGTTTTAGTGGGGCTGGAGAGATGGCTCAGTGGTTAAGAGCACTGGCTGCTCTTGCAGAAGAGTTCAGTTCCCAACAGCCGTATGTCAGTTCACAACCATCTGTAACTCCACTTCCAGGGAATCAGACACCCACTTCTGGTCTCTGGACACTGCACCCATGTGGCATACTCACATGTCTGCAGGGAAACACTCATACACATAAAAATAAATAACCTTTTAAAGATTGGTTTAGTGAAGTTGTGGCGGTAATGACGACACTGGGGAATACTTTTACTGCATTTCTTTTCTATGGGCTCCTATATTCATTTTGATTGTTTTACAATGCTTATTGGTATTTATTGAGATAGCATCTTGCCTAAGCAGGCCTAGAACTAACTATGTTGCCCAGATGAACCGCATACTGATGATCCTCCCAATGTCCACCTCTCAAACGCTGGGATTACAAGTGTGTAACACTCCACCAGGCTTACAGTGCACATTGTAATGTCAGGAACACACATTTATACACATAGCTTTAGCAGTTATTTAAAAAAGTAAGTTTATATATTAAAACAATCTTATTCTTTTAAAATTTTTCACTTTTGGAATACTTTGTTCCTTAATGGTACTGAACATCTGTGGTGTCACTGTCCTTTAAGAGAACTCATCCAAACTCCCTTGTTTTCTCTCTTTATCTTTCCTCAAAATGTCTAGTCACTCCTTTCTAATGAGAGCTCTTCCTCTTTTCAAGGAAGACTATGTTCTGCGCAGTATGATGGTTACAGAGCAGCTGGGTCTAACAGAAATCCATACAGATCCCCCTACTGTCATGAGGAAGTCGTGCATCTTCAGGTATGAAACATGTCTGTTTTGTCTGACTGCCAGAATACCTTTCCCTGGTGTTATCATAGATCTGAAAGACATAGTGTCTGCCTTTAATTAGCATATACTGAATTGTTCTCATAACGTATTATTTTAATTTATATGCAACAAAAATCATCTGTATTTTTCACAGCTCTATGTTATATTGTATATATTCTCATAATCCCTAGCAAAAACAATGCAGAACAATTCTAAAAGATATGTCTGCCTCACTGGAGAAGAAAGCAGCCACTACAGTTCTATGAAAAAAAATCTCAGTCTCTCATTGAAGTAGATGTGTAGACGCCTTGCCCCAGTCCCCAGCATGCCTTTGGCCAGCCCCTGTGGGTACTGCTGCAGGTGGCAATACCCTCAGGCAAACTTTCTCTGGAGAAGTGCTCTCAAGTGATTAGAGGCCAGCAGCAGCAGCTACCCCAGATCACCACCACATACCTAGAGAAGCTGAGAGCCAATGACAGACAGGTACTAGAAGGAAAAAGAGTCTCCCTTGCCTCCAAGTAAGACTTATTCCGCATAATGAACATCCTAGATCTCCTCCTTGGGATCAGGCTGGGCAGATTGGAACTGTGTTTGTGTTTAGCTTCTCCTTATCGTCCCTATCCTGCTTTCCTCAGTCCCTTACCAGTTTCTCCAGAGGTCACTTCCTAATATACTACTTGCATATGCATCTTTGTCTCAGACTCTGCTTCCAGGGATCCTGACCTAACATATTCACCATTCCTTTCAGTATTCATCTAGCACATTTCAGACAATGAGCACATTAATAATAATAATAATAAACAGCCCTGACACCTTCAGGTAAGTCTAACTACCCTACAAGATAGACAGTGAAGCAGAGCCTCATGATACAGAACAACCTGGGGCTACTACTTTAGGTGGGCTGTCAGGGAAGGCGTCTCTGCTGAAGGCATGTTCAAGTAGAGAAGCATCTAGCCATGGGTGGTGGTGCCTGCCTTTAATCCCAGCATCAGGAGACAGAGGCTGATGGATCTCTGTGAGTTCAAGGAACATAGTAAGTTCCAGGCCAGTTAGAGCTACATAGTGAGACCCTCTCTGAAACAAACAAACATAAAGAGCATTCAGATGAGTGGAACCAAAAGACAAACCCATGTGAATCAATGTGTGCAGCACTCTAGAGAAACGAAACCACAGAGACTGTCAGGCTGGGGGCAGAGAGAATGATTCGGTATGTTTGGGTGGAATGTTGTAAGCAAGCTAATTTTTACTTTTATTATTGTTGTTGTTTTAAGACAGGGTCTTGCTGTAGCCCAGCTGACCTGGAACTTACTATGTTGACCAGGCTGGCCTTGATATCCCAGTGTTCCACCTGCCTCTGCCTCCGGAGTTCCGGGATTAAAAGTGTGTCCAGCACACCCAGGAACGAAGCTGATGTTTAATCCTTGTACTTATGTGGGTTTGGTTTCAGAGATTTCCTCTTCAAGTGCATAGACACTTCAGAAGTTGTTTTGACCTCAGCCAATGGAGAAACGCATATAGTAATTCCACTCCGTGAAAGAACAAAAGAGGCTATGGGTGTCCTCGATGTGAACATCGGCTGGAGTAGGATGTTGATATATCAGGAATACAAAGATCTACAGAAAATGATAAAGATGGTCCAAAATTCCTGCTATGAAATACTGGGTGAATTCTCTGGAGAAATCAAGAAAAACTTGATCATAGGTATTGTGAATATGGTAACAGACTGGATATTGAGATGAAGGATGTATTCTCCAAAATTAGTTGTTTCAATATGTAAATCTTTCCAAGTGAAAATAATTCCTTGTGCAGTCTTAGCCTGATGAGTATGTACAGTCTATAAATTAAAGCAAAGGGCAAGGAATCATATTATTATCTTTGTAAAGGCCATATAGTTGTAGAACTGGAAAGACTGAAAAGTAAGATGGAACTAAGTGACCCATCAGGTATCAAACACTTGAAAATATTGTACTTATTATTTTTATTTTATGCGTATGAGTATTTTGCCTGCATGCATATAAGTGCACCCATGTTATGGAGGTCAGAAGACCGTGTCAGAGCCCATGGAACTGGAGTTACAGAGGGTTGTTAACTGCCAGGTGGGTGCTGGGAACCAAACCTGGGTCCTCTGCAAGGGCCCAGGGCTCTTAACCACAGAGCTTGCTCTCCAGCCCCTCAAAGACTTTAAATATGCTCTTTCATTTGCCGTTATTGTAGCCTTACAAGAGGAATAATGAATCCCATTTTACAGACGAGGAAAGTAAGATTCAGAGAAAGTTAACAGCAAATGGTGAAAGCTGGATTTGAACTTGGGTTTGACAGTTCTTTTCACAGTTTTCCACAGCATTAAACAATTGGACTAACTCATTTTACAGGTTAAAGAACTAAGGTCTACAGAGTAAAGTGGATTGTCCAAGGTCCGATAGCAAACCAGTGGCTGAGTCAAGACCAGACTCTAGTTCTTTTTTGTGACTGCACATGCCCTAGGCTGCTCTTAGCACACAGCTTAGAGAGTGGGGTGGGAAGAAGGCATGAAAATCCTTAGCTAGAATGAGGTAAATAGGATTAGAGTAACACCATATGGGATTAAGTGGAAAGATTTCTAGCTGTTATGGAGTATGATAGGAAGAGAGAAGGAAGCCAAGTGTGGTGAGAAGAGCCTGCAGTGCCAGGCTTGGGAAGCTAAGGCAGGAAGATGGCTGGAGCCCAGAAATTCAACTAGAAAGATAAGAAGGAGGGAAAAAGAGAAAGAAAAAAGAAAACGCATGTCCTGTGAGTGTTCACTATGTGCAAATCCTGAGACTCAGCACATTTTATTCCCGGTACTGGGGACTAAACCCAGAGCCTTACACATGCTTGGCAAGTACTCTATTGCTAGGCTACATCCCTAGCCCTGTTTTTATTTTTATTTTGAAGTGGAGTCTCCCTATATTGTTCAGTCTAGCCTTGAACTCACTATATAGCTCAGGCAGGCCTTGAACTCATAATCTTCCTACCTCAGACTCCCACATAGCTGGGATTATAAGCCTATGTCATTAGGCCCAACAAGACTAAGCACTTTTATTATTTCATTTAATTCCCTGGGGGCTGGAGAGATAGCTCAGCAGTTAAGAACATCGACTGTTCTTGAAGAAGACCCGGGTTCAAATCCCAGCACCCATATGGTGGCAATCAACCATCTGAAACTCCAGTTCCAGGGGATCCAACACCCTCTTCTGTCCTCTGTGGGTACTGCATGATGTAAGTGCACTTACACACATGCAGGCACAATACTCACACACATAAAATTAAAATAAAATAAACCCCCAAAATAAAAATTTTTTAAATTCCCATGACTCACCAAAGACATAGGGGTTAGTCCTGTTCCTACAAAAGAAAAAGATAATCAATAGACAATAGAATTAGTAAAGGAGAGACTATTCAAACTAAAGCCTCACTTAAAGCTTTTGTCTTTTTTCAGTTTTTCCCCTAAAAGCTACCTCAGATATAATTCCATGTCTCTCTTTTTCCATTTTGTTATTATAATGAGTTTTAAATATTTTTATTAACTATTAGAGGATTTCATACAATATATTTAATTTTTTTTCTTTTATGTGTATGAGTCTTTTGCCTGTATCTATGTAAGTGTACCATATACATACAGTGCTTTCAGAGGGTAGAGGAAGTCATTGGATTCCCTAGAACCAGAGTTATGGGTGGTTATTAGCTGCCATATGGTTATTGGTAACCAAACCCAGGTTCTCTGCTAGCGCAGCACATGCACTTAGCTCTTGAGCCATTTCTCCAGCCCATACAATGTGTTCTGACCCTATTCAGCTCCATCTTCCAACTTCTCCCAGATTCACCCTCATCTCCTTACCTATCCACCTTTGTTTCCTTTTTTTTTAAAGCCCATTGATTTGTGTTGCCTAAATACTCTTGGGTGTAGGTTCATCCCTTGGAGTATGGTAGACCTCCCAGGAGTCATACCCTGAAAGAAAACTGACTTTCTGTTTCCCAGTAACTAACAATTGCTACTATCTCCCCAATGAGGGGTGAGACTTTGTGTCTACTTCCTCCATCCATACTGGGATTTTGTCTGGCTTGAGCTTGCACAGATCTTGTGCACACTTTACAACCTTTATAAGTGTGTGTGTCCAACTGCCCTGTCGTGTCCAGAAAACACTGTTTTGTTGTAGTTATCCACCACTTCTGCCTCTTACAATCTTTCTGTCCTCTCTTCTGATGTCCCAGTTAGGGCTGACCAGTCAGCAGTCCATTTCTCTCTTTTTGATTTCATAGTTACAAAAAGTAAAATTGCTTAAAATTATAGAGCATGGTCTTCTTTTGCCTAAAAAACGTTTTATTTTAATATGTTCAGAATGCTAGGAAAGAATAGCATATGTAACTGGCTATCAATTGTGAGATGTTTCTAATTCCAGAGATGGAGAAGGCAGGAGAAGTCAAGCGGGCAGGAATTCTCTTCTTCCGAACCATGCTACAGGAGCTGCAGGAATGTCTGCAACTACTCACTTCCATGGACTTTGTGTCACTGCTGCTCTATGAGCACAGCCCTGAGATAGAGCCCAGCTTTCTTCCAGACATGGAGTCCCAGGAGATGGATGCCAACATACTCCTTGTGCATGACATCCTGAAAGCAGTTATCTTGTTCTCTCAACAAGAGTTGGAATCTTCAAGTGACTTGGAAGACTGGGATAAGTGGAAATTTGTAAGTTTTTGCATGTTTTTAGGTATATAGTTTATAATGACACAACTCACAGGTATACAAATGCAAGAATCTTCACAGAATCCACACCTATGTTTAATAGAACATGAGTTGCATCTCAAAAGCCCTCCACGTGTCCTTTCTCATAACCTCTCTCCCTACGCCACATGTGCCAAAGGTAACCTTGATCCTGACGTCTAACACCAGATACTGGTTTTGCCTGTTTAAAATTTACACATAGGAATTATGTAAAATGGTGAAGTGGACACTGTATTTCTACTTGATGATCATGTAACTTTTGTTTTTTGTTTACAGTATGTTAACAAGTACTTAATTGAGAGTATTTGTGTCTTTGATCCAACCGCTAGCTATGCAGAAGTTAATTTACAGCTCATTAATAAACAAATCCAAGGTAAATTTCCACTTAACAATACTTTGAATATATATGTGTATATGAGATTGTAGTAAAACAAATGGTTCATAAACTAACTTTGAATGAAAATAGAAATGATCATAAAATTAAAGATCATTAGTGTATAGTAACTGGTAATGTAGGCCATTCAGAAGAGGAGACTCATCCACAGGACTGCAGAGCAAAGAGGCTGTCAAGTTGGAGGGGACAAGAAACCTGGCCACAGAGAGCAGGCCACGTCGAAGAACAAACACAAAGGCACTTTCCTCCACTGGTCTGGCTGTCCCCCACCAGATACCCCAGGCCGTGCATGCAAGTGAACCAGATAAGGAATACATTTTCTTCTTTGTAACTTACAGAAAAACTAATCATTAATTGTGTGTGAAAGACAGAAGCAGGAGGGTCTGCAAGTTAAGGCTAGCCTGGTCTACATAGTACATTCGAAGCCAGACAAGGCTATATAGTGAGGTTGTCTCAAAAAACAAACAAACAAAAAAATGAATCCCTAACTGTGAAAATAGCTCTGTAGGAATCTTCCCCAAACCTGTTCCTCACCTCCCCCTTTCTTACTCTCTTTGGAGACTCTAGATCAAGTCAGAGAGTTTCTGTGTTACATATTTTAGCCCAAGAGGCTCAGAACTAGACTCTCAAGACAAGTGGAAGGAAAAGGCAACTCCAGGGAGGACAGCCACACTCCTCAGGCAGTAGGTTTCTTTCTGTAGCACAGAGGTGGCTGAGCACGTAGATGGGGATGTCACAGAGGTCATGTTGCCCAGGAAGCTGAGATGCTCCCAGACGTTGGAAATGGCAGAGAATAGGAGATCACATGAGACTCACAAAAGCTAATGTGAATTAATGTGGACTGTGAGCAATGTGAGTCAGTTTAGAATTCTTGTTTGGAATGTAGCTTCACTGTAGTTCATGTCTCTGAGCTCATCCACTCATGGGAGCCTCTGGATTCACAGGTGCTACCGGTACAGCTTCTGAGATTCTGTTCAAGGAAAACAACAGCAAAATGGATAGTGTTCACTGTATACTGTATACCATGCCTGTCTGTCTGTCTGTGTGTCTGTGTGTTACTGGATATTGAACCTGAGACATCACACACGCTTGATGAGCAAGCATTCCACTGCTAAGCTATGCCTCTCATCCTCTGTTTGCACTAAGTTTCCCAGACCATCCTTGAACTCATTCTGTAGCCCAGCAGGACTTGAACTTGTGATTTTCCTACCTCTCCTACTTTTATATACTTATTTTATACTTGTTCAACTGTTCATGGGGGCCTTAAAGTCCAGAGTAATCTGTGTCTGTCCCTAGAATGCCTAACTCTAGACTCAGTCTCCCCCACACCACCCCTACTTCTAGTTGCCTCCTTCCTGTTAGGGAGACTTTAACCCCGCTGTGAACTCCAGCACCACTTCCCTCCCTGTATGTGATCAGTCTGTGTAACTGGTATTCTCCTTGAGACCCTATTCTACCAACCGGCCAGCCCCTCGGCCTAAAGAAGACCTTGCTGCTGGACCCTGCTGCCAGAGTTCCTTGTGACCTCTGAGTTATGTCCCCCTTCTGAGACAAGGATATAGGCACCCGCTAATGTCCAATCCAGTCCCTTTGTCAGATAGGAGTAGAGGATAAGGAACAGGCCTTTCTACTACTCTTTGCCCTGCAGGTATGTGCCCTTAGTAAGCCTATCCCCTGGGGAGAGGGAAAAGGCTCCTTCTGTGGTACTGCACCAATGCCTCAAGGGACTGTCTTCAGGCTCCAATTTGCCCATAAGAACTACCTACTATTGCATGTGTTTAGAACACATGTAAATTTCTACTTATCTGCTTGCCCCGACTTTGAACCAGCCTAGCCCATTCCTAAGCAGCAGCCTTGACAGCAAACACGTTGCCCACTGCTTTCTGCTTTGCAACAGTGGCCTCAAGTGGCAAGAATTAGAACTGCAGTTATCAAAGTGGGACCCAGACCACCCTGAAAGTTCTTAGGTCAAGTTCATAGGTGACCCAGGTACCAATCCTCTCTCCTTTTTAGATGTAGTTCTATCAGGAAATTCTAAATTCTCTGTTTGGAGAAAGGGAGAGGCGCTCTTTTGAGTCATCTTTCCGTTTGTGCAAAATGGCAAGAATTCTTCTGGCAGGGAAATCTGTTCTTGCTCAAAGTTTCCCTGGCCTTTCAGCTTTAAGTAAGTCTATTCATTCAACAAACCCATTCAGCATGAAATGCCATCAGCAGTGCCTGTAGGTTTTGCTTGGAATGGGGAGGGACTGCTGAGCTCTATAGCACAACCCCCAATAAAATCAATAAAATTAAGGCTGGTGATAAGCCCCACACTGTACTAGAGTTTCTGCTGCCAACTCTTACCCATCTCCTCTTAGTCTGAGAAAGGAGTACTTTATATTTTGGCAGAACTCCGGGCAGTATGTCCTCCCTGTACATTGAGGCGGTCATCTGTGAAGGAGCCCCAAGCAACTCTGATCAGAGACCTGGCTTCCTCCGGATGCGCACTTATGTACAAATGTTGCAGGCAGGCTTCCCTGGGGACTCTAGGGACAGCTCCCAAACAGTTATGTACTTGGTAACATATTAGTCACCTACTACCCCCTATCATTCTGCTCGAGTCCCAGCAGTCCCATGACCTGACTACCTTTTTGAGGCTCTGGTCTCCAGATTCACGTGGAACCTCTGCTGCTAGCCTGATCTGGTCTTTCTGAAGGGTGTCCCAGACCTGTCCCATGCTCCTTTCCAGGAGCTTTTAGTGGATATTGCCTAATGGAAAAGGTTCTCAATATGACCAGAATCACTTTGATATCTGGAGCCCATGTTTCTGCCAAGTGGCTATACCTCCTTCTCCAGCCTAAATTCAGACATCTCTAAGTCCAAAGGTCTTTACAGAGGTGCCCAGGCCCTCCATTTCTACAGGAGACTTGGGACTCCTCCTCTTCCACAGCAGCCAGAATCTCAGTGCTATCGCCATATCTGTAAAGAAACCCATTACCTTTCAATCCAACACCACCATTTTCCTCCAAGGGCAGAAGTGGTGGGAGATGGCTTGCCATGAGGAGGAAGGACTGCTGGACTCATATTCCTAATAAACTCCTGTCCAAGATTCACTGGCTGTGAGAACTCTTTCCCTAATTGCTGTTGCCGCCATTCCTATTTGTTGTTTCTGGATGATAGGTAGGATCTGGTGAAAGGCTTCTGTGTGGTCCTCATTTATGCAGTAGGGAGTAAGTAACTATGTTCTGTGCTTGTAACGGAGAGGAGGAGAGAGTAGTAACCACTAAATCCACCATGATGGTGGCAGCAGCAATTAGGAAATGATTTCCCAAAGCAGCTAACCACCATCTATAATTCTAGTTCCAGGAGATTCAATATCCTCTACTGGCCTCCTTGGACATTGCATGACCTGGGTGCACTTACATCATAGAAGCAAGCAAAACACTCATAAACATAAAATAATAATCAATGTTTAAAATAAAATAAATAATTTTTGAATCTTGCTCTTTTATAATTCCTACTTCTTTCATGTTTCTTTCTCTATAATTTCCCATAGAGATAGTCTTATCAGATAAATTTTGAGTTCAAATTTATATTTCTCTAAAGCTATTTTGTCTGGAGAACTCATTTATATTTACTTTTCTACCCAAAGTTTCCCCTTGTCCTTAGCATTTTTAAAAATTTGTATTTATTATTTATATGTTATGTGTATGAGTGTATTGCCTACATGTGTGTAAGTGCACCTATGTTGTGCAATACCTGTGCAGGTCAGAAAAGTGCATCAGATCCCCTGGAACTGGAGTTACAGATGGTTGTTAGCCGCCATGTGGGTGCTGGTAACCAAACCCAGGTCCTCTGCAAGAGTAGCCAGTGCTCTTAACTGCTGAGCCATCTCTCCAGCCTCTGCCCTTAGATCTTTTATCAGCTACCTTCCTGAGATTCATTTTGAGACTCTCATAGAGTATTTGGCCATTTTCTTAGTTCAATTTGATCTTTTCTCTTTTTTTTTTTGAGGTACTATATCATATCTCTAGTAGGAGTTTTCTTCTGTCTTCTTTCTTTCTATTTTTTTGTTCTTTCAGTGCTGAGGATGGAACAAAGGGCCTTGCACAGAACTAGCCAAGCAGCCAAGAGTGCATGAATGGTACATTCTTGACGTCTTAAAATATTTTCATTTATGCTTGTACTTGATTTCTAATTTGCTTTGGGGGAAATAATTTTGGTCTGTTTTTAATATTGGGATAAAGGACTGGGATATAGCTAGTTGGAAAAATGCTTGCCTGCTTCAATCCTCAGCACAACATGAAATAAGGCTTGGTGGCAAACACCTGTAACACCATCATTTGGGAGATAGAGGCAGGAGAACCATGAGTTCAAGGTCTCCCTCATGTACAAGTAGGTTCAAAGCCAGCCTGGATTATGTGAGACTCTGTCTAAAAAAAATTGAAATATCAGTCACACATCATAACACATCATACATTTCAACATTTTGAAATACACACTTCAGTGGTTTGGATATATACACCAAGTTTTGCAATCTTCACCCTATCTAATTGTATGATGTTTAAAAAAAAAAAACTACCCCATTAGCAGTCCCTCCCCCCAACCTCCACTTTTCTCAATCAATTCCCTAGCAACTACTAGTCTGCTTTCTGTCTCTCTAGATTTGCCCATCCTGGACTTTCAACATAGAAGAGATGGCCTTTTGTGTCAACTTTCTCTCACTGAGCATGTTTTCAGAGTTCATTTGGGTTCTACCTTAAATTAGTTCTTTATGCTTTTCTTGGATTATCTATACATTGATATACCACATTCTGTTTATCCATTTATCAGTTGATGGATCTGTTGGTTTCTGTTTTGTTTTTTTTCATTTTTGGCTCTTGGGATTACACTACCAGAAACATTTGTTTACAATTTTTAAATGAATGTGTGTTCATATAAAACTTAGGCACTTTTGTACCCAGTTATACTCTTGTATATCTTAGGAGTGAAATTGCTAGGTCGTGTGATAACTCTATGTTTAACTTTTTGTGGAAATGTCTCTATTGTCTTCTAACTTCCAAGATGACAATTGAGAAATCGCAAGTCTTTTTGGTTTCTGATTCTGTAATGCTACCTTTTTGTTTGCTTCTCTTCAGAAGTTATAGAATCATTCCTTTATCCTCAAAGTTGTGAGATTTCATAATGATAGGCCTTGATGTGGATTCGTTGGTCTGGGTCCTTGTTAGGTCATTTCAATTGATAAATTCAGGTCCTTACATCCTAGATGATTAGGGTTGCTGATATAGTGGTACAAGTTATGTGCTACACAACAGTGCGGGGATGGCAGCTAAAACCTGACCTGGAATCCATTCACTAAATCATGTGCCTTAGCTTGAAGGTACGTCTGCTTAGAAGAGGCATACCTTTTTCCTCACATATCTTTTCCCTCATCCAGCTGTGTCCAGTGCATTTACCCAGGGCAGGTGTCTTTTACTCATTTATACAAAGGTGACTTGGAGGTTGATAATGACCCCTCTCTCCCTTTCCTGTGTTTCTTGGTTGTAACACATTATTCAGCTATTGGCTCTCCTATACTCTACCTTCGAAATCCTACCTCAGTAGCAGAGATGTGGCTTGTGTGAGGCTCTAGGCTCGACCCCCAGTACCACTGAATAAATATCTCGTTTTCTTTCCTATTTTTCTATCTTTTTGCCCTTTTACTTTACTTTCTGATAAATTGTCTCAGTTTTATCTACTAATTCTATTGATTTTTTTTGTTCATGTTTTAACTTCTAAGAGCTCTTGAATTTAGCTTCTAAGAGCTCTATATTTGCTTTCTACAGCCTTTTGTTCCTACTTCATCTTTTCTCCCCAAGGGTATTGATAACCATATGTTGACATTTTCTTCCCCCTCATGTTTCTCCTCTTTCTTGCTATTTGAGTGTTTGGGCTTCTATGTCTCAATTTCCTCCAGTGTCTGTCTATAATTGTTCATTTAGAAATGGAGTGAGGAAAATGTAATCTAAACTTCCAGCATCTATATATCTTTAAGTTCTTTATCTTGGGCTGTCAGCTTCCTGTATGATAAGCTTCTTCCACATCCACATCTGGAGAGGAAGCAACTTATCTTCCCCAAATCACTGGAATTGCTGAACTTACTGGGAAACCTACGAGGCCTCCATATTTAGTACACATACCAGTACCCTCTGTTTACAGCATGGAGCTGTCACTCTCAACTAGCTCTGGTGTCTCTTCTTGAAGACTTTCTTTGTTATTCTCTCTGAGATATTTCTAGAGTTTAAAGAGGAAGTTGCCCAGTGGTATAGCATGGGGAGAATTTCTAGGAATCCAACTCTTTCCTAAATATTGCAATACTGCCTACAAACCTGTCTGGGACCTCTAAGGTTCCTGGGATATACAGTAGTTTGGACCTAGGTTTTCTCCATTGCTGTTTTAGGATTCATCTTTTTTTCCATCCGTAATCATTATTCCCACTAGTTCACTAGTTGTTTCAACCTTTGTTTAACCATCTTTTTGTTTGTTTGTTTTGAGACAAGGTCTCCCTGTAGCTCCAGCTAGCCTCACTATGGAGACCAGGCTGTCATAACATGGCTTATTATGCTTTGAAGGGATCACTCTAATGGCCAGGCATGGTGGCTCTTGCCTATAGTTTCAGTGCGAAAGCAGGGATATTGTGCAAAGTCAGCCTGAGTAACATAGCAAGGCTTTGCCCGAAAAACTAAAATAAGAAAATAAAACGATCACTTGGTTTCTTGTGGCTTTTGGGGATCAAGAGGGGATGCAGAGAGACCAATCAGAATAGCTACTGCAGGGATTCAGATGAGAGTGGTCTGAACAGAGATGGCAAAAAGCTGTCACATTATGTACAGTACAGATTTGGGGTAGAATCAAAATGTTACCTGAGAGTCTGAGTGTGAAATGTGAATGAAACAAGAGCCAAGGTTGACTCCATGATTTAGAAGAATGAAGGTACCATTAGCTGAATTGGAGAACACTGGCTTTGGTTGGGAGAAGTTAAAATTTGGGGCCTGGAGAGATGGCTCGATGGAGTTTGGTTCCATGCTCTCCAATCCAGTGACAACCACTGTAACTGCTGCTCATGGGGCTCCAACACCCTCTTCTGCGCTCTGAGGACCTCTGCACGCATGTGCACATACATACATGAACACAGAAACACACACGCATGTGCCGGTGCGTGCACAAATAAAAATAAAATCTTTAAGAAACAGTTCAGGGACTGGAGAGATGGCTCAACGATTAAGAGCACTGGCTGTTCTTGCAGAGGACCTGGGTTTGAATCTCAGCACCCATATAGTGGCTAACAACTGTCTGTAATTCTAATTCCAGGGGGATCTGACACCCTCTTCTGGCCTCCGGGGACATATATATATACAGGCAGGCCTAACACTCACACAGATAAAATAAAATAAATAGTTTTTTAAAAAATAGTTCATATTTTGACATGCTAAGCTTGAGATATCTGTTGGATAGTCAAGTAGTATATCGATGGAGAAATTGGCTTAAGATGACAGGATACAGTAAGTGGACACAAATGCAGGAAATCAGGTAGAAGTGCTGATAATCTGTGGACATTGCTTCCCGATTGTTTCACATCTTGTTTTGGTTGCTCTATTTTGGTTTGGGGGCGTTTTTTGCTCTTGTGTTTTTTTCCCTCAGTATGTAGCCCTGTGTGACCTGGAACTCACAGTATAGGTCAGGCTGGACTTGAACTCAGAAATTTCCTTATCTGTCTTCTGAGTACTAGGATTAAAGGCATGCACGACAATGCCTGGCCTGGTTTGTTTTGTGTTTAAAGACTTACTTTGGTTTATTATAATTATGTATTTGTGTGTGTTTCTGTGGGGGAGGGTATGCTCACATGTGTGAGGTGCCCACAGAAGTCAGAGGTAATCACATCCCCCACAGCTGAAGTTATAGACAGTTGTGAACCACCTGATCTGGGGTGGGAAGCAAACTAAGGTCTTCTGCAAGAGCAGGACTTGTTTTTAACTGGTAAGTCATCTCTCCAGCCCTTGGGTTGGTGTTTTTGAGGTGGTGTGAACAGTTTATGTAGACCAGCATGGACTCAAACTCACAGCAGTCCTCCTGCTTGTGTTTCTTGAATGCTGGGGTAAATTACAGGAATACACCACCACTCCTAGAAGTAATTTTTAAAATTTTTACACTTTATTTGCTTGCTTGTTTGTTTATTTAGTATATACTATATGCATATGTGTATGAGTGTGCATGTACCACAATGCAGATGTGGAGGTCAGAAGACAACTTGCAGGAATCAGTTCTCAACTTCAATCATGCGGTTTATGAGGACTGGACCCAGGTTGTCAGGCATGGGGGTCAGTGCCTTTACCTGCTGAGGCATTTTGCTGACAGGATTTAAAGAAAAGATGCTACTACAGTGCTAGGAATCAAACCAGGGCCTCGCACATGTTAAGTGGATGATTTACAACTGAGCTACAGCCCTATCCTTGCTCCAGTTTTTACAGTGACTTTGGAAGCTGGGCATCAGCTAGAGTGAATACGGGAGAAAATAGTTATTAGGGTTCTGAGGGGAGCAGAGCAGGAGCAAAGCATTGGTGTTCCTCTTCACGTGATATCCTGATCCATGCAATTGATTTTATTATTATTCTTTAATCCCTTTATTTGTCTAAATAATAGTTTATGAGGGAGCAAAAGTGCATGCATTGATCTACATTTCTTTCATTTCTTTTAAAAATATATTATAAAAAATTTTTTTTTAATTTGTGGAGACAGGGTTTCACTATATAGCCCTGGCTGGCATAGAACTGGTTATATAGACCAGGCTGGCCTCAAATTCATAGACATTCACTTATTTTTGCCTCCTGAATATTAGAATTAAAGGCATGGGCCATCAAACCAGGCATTCTTTCATATTTTAATCTGGGAGTTCTCTGAAGTAAATTATAAACATTCAAAAGGACTGAAAAAGTGCTACCATTTGTTTGCAAGAAAAATACCATAGGACTTTTGTTTATTGTGGTTTTATGTCATCAGACATAAATTTCTATTTTTTCTAATTTCTATTGTCTGGACATTTCTTAAAATAAATAATTTGTATCCAGGTGTGATGGCACATGCCTTTAATCCCAGCACTTAGGAGGCAGAGGCAGGTGGATTTCTGTGAGTTCAAAGCTAGCCTGGTCTACATGGTGAGTTTCAGGCCAGCTAGGACTATAAGGAGACCCTGACTCAAAAAGACCAATAAATAAATAGATAGATAAATAAATACTTTATAAATAAATATAAATAGTTGGGGGCTGACAAGCTAGCTTAGCTGGTACAGGTACTTATATCCAAGCCTGGGATCACCTGAGTTCAATCCCTAGAACCCCCAAGGTAGAAGGGGAGAACCAACTCCTGCAAGTAATCCTTTTACCTCCACACATGTGCTGTGGCACTCACCCCCAGATTCACACAAAATTAAAATATAATAAATATATGTATATAGGCGTACATGGGCAACATGTTAATAGAAGAGGTATATTATCAAAAGTTTGGGAATTACTTCATTAAAATACGAATTGTTTAAAGCAAGCAACAAACTTTATGGAAAAGTAGAGTGCATTGTAGAGGTGAGGTAGTGTGCATGTGAAGGTCAAAAGACAACTTTAAAAAAATTTATTTTTTATGTGTATGAGTGTATTGTCTACATGTATATAAGTACACCTATATTGTACAATGTTCACGGAGTCAGAAGATGGCATTCGAGCCCCTGGAACTAGAGTTATTGATGGTTGCTAGCTGTCATGTGGGTGCTGGGAACCAAACTCAGCAAGAGCAGCCAGTTCTCTTACAGTTGAGTCATCTCTCCAGGCCCAGAAGACAACTTTTGAGAGTTGGTTCTCTCCTCCCACCATGTGAGGCCAGGGATCAAACTCCGGCCATCAGGCTTGCCAGTACCTTTACCCACTGAGCCATCCTGCCGGCCCTAACACATGAGTTTTGGTGAAGATAAGTTGCACTGACTGCAGTTCACACTTTTGATTTATAACTGCATTGTAAAAACTCCAGTACATGAGCTATTGCATAGCAATTATGCTTGTAATAAAAACAGCTATCCACCTACATGATCTCAGTGTTTGTACTTGAATAAACTTCCTCCTATACTTTTGATAACTTTAAAAAATTTATTCTTTCTTCCTGATTCAACATTGATTCTTTCCTGATAAGCCTGGGAAGTAGTATCATAACGTGCCTTTAGGGACTATTTTCAATCAACAGTGACATAATAAAGGTCCAACTGTCATCACAAATAGGGCAGTTCCCGTGTGTATTGAAAATAGTTGAAATGTACATGCATATATGATTTTAGGTATGTTATTGGGAAGATCTTCAGCTCACTGTGTCCAGCAGCGTTAAATGATTTGCTCTTAGAGATTTATGGGATGTAAAGCAACAGAAATATAGAGAACTAGAACTAAGAACGAATGATGTAGGAGAAGAACATTCAAGAGATACTGCTGATCTCGGGGCAGTCATCATTCAAAGAAGCAGCTATGTGTTAGTTTTTCTACTTGAAGTTAAATATTTCATTCTTTTTTGCTTTGCCTGTTTTTACTAATTATCTATGTTCCCCAGAAGATTTAGCTTAATTAATCCAACGTTAAAGCAGGGATCCATAAATGGAGGTTTAATTTTAAAATATCCTTTTTTATGGTCTCATGTTTCCAGCATAATGGATTCCCTGTGTAATTAGAAGTTTGATTAAAGTAGGACCTACAAAAATACCATAATAAAAGCTTTCTGAATAGATCCCTGAACAGAATCAAAGGTTGACCCAGAAATCTTTATAGCTTAAATGTTTTCAAAAATTTGCTATAAGCACTGCTAAGGCAAATCAAAATGGTCATAAATTCTTAGAGTTATAGAAGAAATAAAAGTAGAATATCTTTTGAGACACTGAGAATTGCTGTTTTTGAGAATGAGTGGCGGAGTGGGGAGGGGAAGGACGTCTGCCAACCTGTGAAGATCTGGCATCTATTTATCGCAAGAGGGCAGTAGCAGCCAATAATAATGGAAATTCCTGCCGCAGCCGCAGGAGGCTCCCTCAGAGGAATCCTTAGACCCAGGTTACATCAGTCTCTGGTAGAGACAAGGAACTACTTCTTCGCAGACAGGTTCAGAGATTTGTCCCTAGTAACAATAAGACAGGAAATAAACAAAAGGGGCTTATGAAAGCGAACAACCCCTCTCTCGATCCTCCTGTACTTGAATCACCATGGAGATGCTGACTAGTTTAATAAGGGTTGCAGACTGAGGTCTGTGCATTCAGATGTTCAGCCAAGAGCACTGGCAGCCCCTGATAGAAGAGAACTCTCAATAGAGGCTTGGGAAAGACAGAATAAAGCTGTGGGGCCCAGGAGAGCTGTTTTATCTCAGAAAATTAGTTGGGACAGATGTTAGCAGTGTCCCGGGGTGAACTTCGATTTTATTTAATTTAGATGCATAACACTGGAACATTAAGATAAAGTAATCTTTGGAAATCTGTAATAGCAGTTTGTAAAGTTTCCAGGAAGCTAATTAGCACAAAGAGGGATCAATTATAACAAATGTACCCACAATGTTTTAAGAAGGTATTTTTATTGGCCTGGTATTATCCATAAAGTGAGATGAATCAGATATTTTAATGTAGTCTCATGATTAACATCTGTTCTTGTTTTTATTCATAATTGTCACTAATCTTATTGAGCTATAATCTGGAAATTTTGAGGATTTGAAGTAAACAAATTATTATTTAATTTAATGTTTCAATTCAACATTTACAGATAATTGAATGAGAAAAGATTGTGTGTGTATATGAGTGTGTGTGTGTGTGTGTGTGTGTGTGTGTGTGTGTGTGTGTGTATTAAAAGAGAATCTTAGGGGCTGGAGAGATAGCTCAGTGGTTAAGGGCACTGGCTGCTCTTGCAGAGTACCGGGGTTTGATTCCCAGCAGACACATGACGGCTAACAATCATCCATAACTCCAGTTCCAGGATATCCAACACCCTCTTCTGACCTTCACAGGCATTGTGTAACATAGGTGCACTTACATACATGCAAGGAATACACTCATACATATAACATAAAATATGAAAAAATAGAGAATCTTAGAACATTAATTGTATCTACATGTTTTAAAGTCAGGTCCAAATAAAAATAGGGACTAGAGAATGTTCTCCTCATTGTGTGTGCCTTTCCTACCAATCAGATATTACACCTTGGTTGTAAAGGTGTCTTCAGAACCATAGTAAGACCAAGCCCAATTCAGGGAAATTTATTTTCTCTTTTTGGTCTTTTTGAGTCAGGATCTCACTGTAGCCCCAGTTGGCCTGGAGCTCCCTATGCAGACCAGGCTGGTCTTGAACTCGCAGAGATCCACCTGCCGCTACCTCCCAAGTACTGGGATTTAAGGCATGCACCATCATGCCAGTCTGGAAATTTGTTCTTTGTATAGGTAGAAGATAAAGAAACTAAGTATGTTCTGGAGCTGGCAAGATGGCTCATTGGGTTAAAGCATTTGCCACCAAGCCTGATGACCTATGTTCAGTTCCTAATGACCTGAGTTCAATCCCTGCGACCCACATGGTAGAAGGAAAGAACTGACTCTTGCAAGTTGTCCTCTGACCTCCACACATGTGCTGTGGCACCTGCATGCCTACATACACATACATACTAAATAAATAAAATATAATTTTAAAATGTGGTTATGGGGCTGGACAGGTGGCTCAGAGGTTAAGAGCTTGTACTGCTCTTCCAGAGGACCCAAGCTCAATTTCCAGCAACCATGTCAGACAGTTCACAACCGCCTAAAACAACAACTCCAGGAGAGTCAGTGCCTCTGATTTCCTTGGGGACCTATACTCATGTGCGCACACCACACACACACACACACACACACACACACACACACACACACACACAGAGAGAATTAAAAATAAAAATCTTAGTTGGGTATGGTGCTGCACACCTTTAATTTCAGCATTCAGGAGAGAGAGGCAGACCTCTAAGATGGAGGCCAGCCTGGTCTACATAGCAACTTCCAGGCTAGCTGGGGCTACAAACAAACAAAACAAAACAAAATCTTTAAAAATGTTTTTAAATTCTAGTAGATAATTGTGACTGTGGTTAGTAAGATCTTGGATAGATGACATTTAAGACTTACTCAATTATATGTATATATAATAGTTTATTTAACTCAAATCAGCAAATATTTATTGAGGTAGACACTGAGTTACACTAGGAATAAGAAAAATAAATAAAACTAGGCTTTTGGGTAGGAGGTACTGAAAGGAGAGCAAATAATATTTTTAATATTTTACTTATTGTTTTATTTTATGTGTATGAGTATTTTGTCTGTGTGTATGTAAGTGCACCCATGTTGTGCAATTTCCACAGAGTCCAGAAGAGAGTATCAGATCCAGAAACTTCTGCAAGAGCAGCCAATGCTCTTAACCACTGAGCCATCTCTCCAGCCCCAAGTCAGATGTCTTTAAAGATATAAAGTATAATAAAAAGAGTCAAAACTTTCTACCTTTTCTGTTCCCATTCCTTTTTCCCATAATGCTACCATGAATTTGGTATTTATCAGCTTCATCCAAAAATTTTCCCCTTTTATTCTGTTTTTACAAATTTATGAATAATATATTATCTTACAGGTTTTTAAACTTTAAAAAATTGTACCCCCAGCCAGGCACAGTAGTGCATGCCTTTACTCTCAGCACTCAGGAGGCAGAGGTTGGCAGATCCTTGTGAGTTCAAGACCAACATGGTCTATAACGTGAGTTCCAGGCCAGCTGGCACTTTGAGAGGGAGACCCTGTCTCAAAGAGATAAAAAAAAATTGTACCCCAATATGTACATAATATCCTATACATCATATAAATAATTCACTGTTAACTTCTATGCATTTTTCCATTACATGAATATATCATAATATATCTATCCATATTCTTATAATTACATATTTAAACACGATATTACTATGGTTTTGACACAACAGATTCAATGAATTTTAATCATAATATTGGAATTTATTTTCTTTTGTTTTTATTTTTATTATTTTGAGACAAGGTCTCTTTATAGCCCCAGCTAGCCTAGAACTCACCATGTAGACCAGGCTGGCCTCTCACAGAGATCCGTCTGCCTCTACCTCCCCAGTGCTGGGATTAAGAGCATGTGTCACCGCATCCCACCAGAATTTATTTTCTTTTGTCTTTTTATGGGTCTCTTTGAGACAGGGTCTCCCTATAGTCCCAGCTGGCCTACAACTCACTATGTAGACTATGTTGCCTTAAACTCATAGAGATCCGCCTGCCTCTGCCTTCTGAGTGCTGGGATTAAAGGCACCATCAAACCCCCTAGAATTTATTTTCTTAATGGTTAAACTATAACACTATCTATACTAATGTTTCTTTTCCTTGATGCAGGCCATTCCAGACCTGAAGTATGGAAATTTGGCAATATTGTCATAGAACTTCTGTACCACTGGATACAAGTTTGTTCAACTCTTATGGAGCTCAACAAAAACCAAAATAGTTCTATTTTACCTCCATTGCCCTCTAAATATGACAAATATACATATGGAAAAATGCCAGATAAAACTACTCCAGAAAAAAGCTAATGGGATTGGTACTGACTTTAGGATATTTTGATTTTGTTCAATGTTGTTAACTGTAAAGTATTTCTAACTAGAAAGGAATGCCACATAGACACAGTTTGCTCCGAGACATTTTCCTCAGCACTTTCTAAAACCAGAAATGCTACCTAAGGAGAAACTCAATCCTAAAAGCATCCAGTTAAGCTAGTTATAACCAGATGTACCTAAGGATGTAGCAGAATGTATTTGAAAGTTCCTTTTCAGTTTTAGCTTTGTACATGTCATGAGCCTACTATGGTCGGCTGGCTGGGTGTTTTCTGTTTTTTAAATTACAAACTAAAGCGTACTGGGGATTTGGGATGAGAAATGGTAGGTTTTTGCCTCTAAAGAGTACCAAATAATAAAGATTTTTAAAAATTCACTTGTAATTGTTTTTCAGATTTTTCAGACTTCTGTGAACGGTGCCTCTCCGCCGCCCTCCTTTTTACTGCTCCCCTTTCCTTGACACCTTAAACATCATTTTTATGCCCCTGCTAGTTTCTCTGTTTGAGGCAGGACATCCTTATATTTCTGAGGCTAGCCTGGAACTGGATATGTTGCATGGGCTGGCCTGGAACTTTAAATCCTCCTGGCTCGGCCTCTTTAGTGCTGGGATTATAGGTATGTACCTTGCCTTAAATATTTTAACCAACAGAAATTCTTATGGGAAAATGTCCATGACTCACAGAAAAAAAAGAGAACATCACCTTTTAATGACAAATCTCTCAAGTTCTATCACTACAGAAGAATTTCTATTTGCTTTATTCCAGCAGACTTTATTTTGATGTTGTGAGATTTCATCTTTGCAATAAAATATCTGATGACAGAGTCCATTTTTAATAAAATTTGGGAAATTAAACTTTATTTTCTTTATTAGCTTGACAGAATGTGATATGTTCCAAACATAATTGAAGAGTGGAGCCCCCTTTGCCCTCCCCTGATAAGATGGTGGTGTTATTACTAGCTCTTCTCTCGTGGATGAGCTCATGCCCAATGTTACTCCTATCGGCCATTTATATTGGAAGGGGACATTTTCAGCAACATTTCTAGCAGCAGTGTTCTTGAAGATATTAAACTGATAGTCATATATCTGGATGGCTCCAGAACAGCTTATAAAGGGTTCACTGTGAATACAAATGACATTTTAGACACGAAGGAAGAGAAGATTGCAGAATGCTGTGTTTTTAACTGTTATCATGGGAATCAAATTCACTATATCTTTGTGATATAAACATCATATATTTTCACTTTGTTTTATTTTATGTATATGAGTGTTTTGCCTGTATGTAAGTGCCACCTGTGTCATGCAGTGCCTGTGGAGGGCAGAAGAGGGTGATGAATCCTATGGAACTGAAGTTGGGGATGGTTGTTAGCCACCATGTAGGTGCTGGGAACCAAACCCAGGTCTTCTGCAAGAGCAATCAGTGCACAGTCATTTCTCCAGCTCACATTTTATAATTATTTTTGAGAGACAGGGTCTCAAAATGTAGCCCAGGCTGGTCTTGAACTTATTAAGTAGCTGAAAATTACCTTAAACTACTGACTCGTCTGCCTCCATCTCCAGATGCTGAGATTACAGGCAAATGTCACCGGGCCTGGTTTATGAGGTGCTGGAGATTGAACCCAGGGCTTCCTACATGCTAGACAAGCACTCTGCCAATGAGTACATTCTTAGTCCCTTCATGGCATTTAACTTGTTCGAAGCATTCCCACAAACTCCTTCACTTGATTCCCCCAATAAAGTAGGTAATTTTGACATTAGCTCCATTTTGTCAATGAGGAACAAACTTACAGAATGAGTGCATTGCCAGTTCACAACAGCTAGTAAGAAGCAGGGCAAGCAGTTCACCGCGGAAGCCCTGGGAAGGATCTACCGCAAGTCAGACTCCGGGGGGACAGTTCGTGCCAAGCAGCTGCCACGCCATCATCCTGGGTAAAGGAGACCTCAAAAAGCCTTTTTGACGCCAGTTGCTGAGAGGAAGACAAGAAGAAGCATGCAATTCTTCTGTAAATTTCACCAAATTCTCGAAGAAATGTTTCAAGAGATAAGACCATGTCTGCAAAGTAAAAGTTGAAGATACAGCTACAAATGACAAAGCTCACTATGACTGGGAGATAAAGAATTATATTCCTCCAAAGGTGTAGAAGACAGGGGAAAGATTACAGTTATATTTCAAAGCTTTTGATATTGAATGCTGCTAATATTTAATGGTTTCTTTAATTTCTTGTGCACAGCAGACTTTGTAGGAATTCACAGGACTAGCAATTTTCAAGTTTTAGTGATGATGTGAAGGGCATGGTGCAGGGTGGGCGCTGGCAAGGTCACCTGCTATGAGGATTAAGGGAGTGGCTCGTGTGGTTATCTGCTATGAGGACTAAGGGAGTGGCCCCTGCATATGGAGAGAACCTGTATCCATCCGGAGACAGAATACTTTTGCCCTCATGGGGCAAAGTTGGCTAACCAAAGTCATATAGGTCGCTATCCACATGTATTCCGCCCAACTCCCAGAGTTTGTGTCTTAACTCCACACCTCTCACCCCCTTCCCACGGCCGGGAACCTGTGAACCCATCTTGGGCCGGCACCGAGCAGAGGGACCCCAACAATGATGCGTTTTTAAATTTGTAATAAAATTATGTGCATTTCAAAGGAAACAGCAAGGTGGACCTAGCACCCATGTGTTCTAATTTCTGGCTTGTCTCCTTTGCCAGCACCCAACACAACTCACTAATGCTTTCTCAATTTTGCATATGGCTGACAATCATTCTATATCCTTTGGAAACTAAAATTAAGCAACTAACAGTTCAGACTGGTTAAATTTATTTAACAATCACATAACAAAAAAATATTCTTTTTCCTTTTGCTGAGACTGAGTTTCCGAGTAGTCTCAGCTGGCCTGGAACTCAATATATAAACCAGGCAGCCCTTAAACTCACAGAGATCTACGTGTCTCTGTTGGGATTAAAGGCATGTGCCACCATGCCCAGCATAAATTACTATTCTTTAAAAGTAAGAATTTACATTTTCATCAAGGAAGTTATTTATATTTAACAAAAATTTCAGTATCTGCTGGGTTTGGGGATGCAGGTCTCTAATCCCAGCTACTTGGGAGGCTGGGGTAGGAGGGTCTAAGTTCAAGGCTTGTGCCTACCTGGACAAGTTAGTGATACTGTCTCAAAAAGAAAAAGAGAACTAGGCATATAGCTCTAGAGTGGATGCCTGATATGTATCAAGTCCTAGGTTCAATCTCTAATACTGAGAAACAACAAAACACCACCACACTAAATCTAGCGCAATGGCTACCCTATATTAAAAGTTTGGCTAGAGTAGAACTTACTAAAATGCCACAACAAAACTTTTTTGAGGGTTAGCCTAATGGTCCAGTGCATAAAGGCACTGTCTACGCTGACCACCTAAATTCAATCCCTGGGAACCACATGATATAAGGAGAGAACTGATTCCTATAAGTTGTCCTCTGATACCTCCTCATACACACTAAATGTAATTAAAAATTAAGAAAAATCTTTTTTGAACAGATTCTTAAATAGATTCAGTGGACCCAGAAAAAAATTTTAAATACTTTAAAAACTTATGCATATGTGTGTGTCTATGTGTGGGTCTGTGCATGTGAGTAGTAGTGCCCAAAGAGACCAGGCATGTTGGCTGTCCTGGAGCTGGAGTGACAGGCGGTGTGGGCCACCTTGTATGAGTGCTGGCACTAAACTTGGGCTTTCTCTAAGAGTAGCATGTGCTTTTAAAAAAAATTTTTCATTTTATGTGTATGAGTTTTTGGCTGCATGTATGCATGTGTACTACATGCATGTCTGGTGCCTGTGGTGGTCAGAAGAAGGTATCAGATTCCCCTGGAACTGGAGTTAGATGACTGTGAATCACCATGTGGGTGCTGGGAACGGAACCTGGGTCTTTTGCAAGAGAAGCAAGTGTTCTTTACTGCTGAGCTGTATCTCTTGCCCCCTCCCCCACTATAATCTTAATGGAAAGATCAGGCTAAACAAGACATGGTGGCAAACACCTGTAATCCCAGCACTCAGAGGCAGAGGTAGAAGAAACCGAGAGTCAAGGCCAGCCTAGGCTAGATAATGAGATGCTGTCTCAAAAATAAATAGGCTGAGAATGAAGCTCAGTAGAATACTTGGATAACATGCTCAAAACCTGGATTTGATCCTGAGTACCACATAAAACTGGGTGTGTTGACCCATATCTGTAATCCCAGCACTCAGAAGGTGGAGGCACGAAGATTACCAGTTGGTTATTCTTGGCTTCATGACAACTTTGAGCCTGCCCTGAGATACATGAGAGACCCTATTAAAACAAATAGAAAAATGAATAACTTTTCAACTTGCAAGAAACAATTAATTAAATGCATTAGGGTCTGTTTCTCTTTTCTAAAGCAGCTAGGTAAGTATTTCATAGTCTAGTCATTAACCATATTTTACCTCCTTTCTGTCTATTGTCTAAGCTCAGATAGTCCTCATAGTCCTCAGCTGAGCAGGCTTCTTTGAGTGATGGTATTTCGTTTCACATGACTGCCTCTCCAGCCAGAACTGTTTTGAATTAGGGATCACCACCTACCAAAATGAAGCCAACTTGTAAAATAGGCTAATATCAAAAGTACTCAGTGGGATGTGGTGGTAGATACTTATAATCCTAGTACTTGGGATGCTAAAGCAGGAGTGTGAGTTCAAGACCAGCCTGGTCTACAAAGAGAGATGCCCCTCCCTCCTCCAAAATAAACAAACAAACAAAATGAAAGTACCAAAAGCCATAGACAAATAAAATTGAGAGCTAGCAAGTAGAACATTGTCTAAAAAGATATTAAATGTTTAGAAAGGCCACAAAAATGTGATGACAGAGCTTAAAAGAGTTGGAACCTACTGCCTTCCAAACACTGTAAGTCAGGAGAAGCTACAGAGAAGGGAAAGAAGAGCAAATAGCTGGTCAGGAGAAAGGAATGGACCCACAGAGAAAGTGGTGGCCACATTAGTACCATTCAAGTCAGAAGATTAAATAGAAAACCCATGCTAACATTCCTACAGTTATCCTGAATGCAATTCCAAGTGACTATTTTGATTCTGAAGTCTTACTTCTGGAAGTCTAAGAGAGTGGGAGCTCTGTTGTGCAACAATCAGGAGTATGGCAGTGATGTGCTGTCCTTTATTGACTTAGCTTGCTTCTGTCTTTAGTGCATTTCAAGTTAAATTTCCCAAACTTAGGTTCTAAAATTCAAGTGGCTTCTCTATGTCCTTAAATCCATGCCACAATTATCTGTGCCACTACAGACTGCCAAAAGAAGGTAAGAACACCCTGCAACATTGTAGCTGAGTTTGTGAAAATCCCAGGACTGTTCATTACAGTGTCCCAAAGACAACTGGAGTTACAGAATATGATAATTCAGTCTTACCATCTAAGACACTGAGCTCTCCACTGGGTGATTCTGTGTAGCCAAGTCCCTACCAGTCTTTTCAAGCAAGAGCCAGACACTCCTGGGAAGGGGTTTTATTTTTCACTCTTTATTGATTGCTTTTATTTTAAGAAAGTGATACATACTGTTTGTTGAATCATCCTGTCATGCAAGATCTGCTGAGACCAGAGTAGTTCTCAGCCCTGTTTTCAAAGTCAACTTTTAATTCTTTTAGCCACAGGAGTTGGCAAACAGCCCACAAGCCAAAACTAGATAAGTGCCTATTATGGCAAACAAAATTTCATTAGAATCCCAGCATGGTAGCACACACCTGTAATTCCAGCACGGGGAAGGCTGAGGCAGGAGGACTGCAAATTCCAGACGAACCTAGGCTATACAGGGAAACTCTTTAAAAAAAAAAAGTTTGATTGGCACCTTGGCAATGTCTATGACTACCTTCCCAGGTCAAGGTCAGAACTGACTAGCTGCCAGAAACCACATGCCCTTAAGACCTAACATATTTACTACCTGATTGCAGGACAATTTGTCAATCCCTGCACTTCAGCTGTAATTTTGATATTGACCTCTATATTGCTAAACAATATGCTTATGTAGATACATGATACACTTTCCCTCTTTATTTGAGCAATATCTATTAACCTCTCAGCATGCAATACAAAAATCGCTCTCTTCCGGGGCTTTGTGTGTGGACATGCGCAGAGAAATACTTCCTATCCTCCCTCCATTCTCCCACTATTACACCATTTAAGTTAGATCAGTATTCAGTGTCTGCATTACTATGGTTAGATGTTATATAAAGTGTACAATTGTATTCTCTCTTGTACATCTTTTCATTTTTCTGAGAAGACTGATTTTCTGTCAAAGGAAAACTGGAATGGCTACAATGCCACACAAGGAGATTTCAGAGCAAGAAATCTTTTTATTATTGATAAAAAGGGGTTATTTTATCATGAAAATGGGGTCAACTAATTAAGAAAACATGACAGTCTTAAAATATATGTGTAATAATAGTACTTCAAAATATAAGAAGCAAAACTGGTATTTCAAGTCTACAGAGATGAAAAGTAGATTAGTGGTTGCCTAGGACTGCAGGAGTTGGGCAAAATAGAAGTTTCTACTGGGTACACATTTCCTTTTTGGATACAGAAAGTATCCTAAAATTGACTGAGGTGATGGGAGTACAATTCTGAATATATGCTATTGACTATGGTAGACTGTATGGGAAATTACATCTTCTGTACAGGTGCTTTTGTGTTTGGGAGAGTGGGGAACATATGTACTTGTGGAAGCCAGAGGACAGTCTCTAAGAGCCATTCATCATGCATTCAGGTGGCACCTTCTTTCTTTTACCTTTTCTTTTTTTGGTCTTTTTCCTGTAGCCTCAGCTGGCCTTGAACTCGAACGCACTATGTGGACAAGACTGGCCTTGAACTCTCAGAGATCCGCCTTCCTCTGCCTCTTAAGTGCTGAGATTAAAGGCATTACCACCACTTTCAGCACTATAAACTTATTATATATATATATATATATATATATATATATATATATATATATATAAAATATATATACATACACACACACACACACACACATACACACAGTGGTAATGTAGGGTTTGGGGATGTGTCTGTTTTGGGTGCTGAAAGTCAAACTCAGGACTTCACACATGCTAGGCAAGCACTGTATTACTGGCCTACATCCCTAAAAGTGATATATTCTTACTTGAAGGCAATAGAGGTGATAAAGATCTAAAGAGTGTTGATGATTGCAGTTCAATGGGTAGAGTGCTTCTTAAGAATGAATGAAGCCCTGGGTTCAATTCCACCACCACGAACATTAGGCATCAATCAGGTGCATGCCTGTAATCCCAGAGCTGGAGAAGGCAGAAGCACAAAGTGCAAGGTAAATCCTTGGCTATATAATGAGCCCAAGGCCAGTTTGGGCTCCATGAGACTCTGATTCTCTCTTCTCTCTCTCTCATACACACGCATTAGATACTCTAAAAACAAGCAATTAACTGTATTTATAACCACTTTAATGAAAATGTTTTAAACATTCAAATTAAAAGAAATTATCAGACTGGGTAGAAAGTTAGACTCGGGCTGAAGAGATGGCTTAGTGAACTGAGCGGCTCTTAGGGAGGACCCAAGTTCTCAGGAATTTTGAACATGCAGGAGTTCTGCATAGGAAACATAACCTCAGCCCTCAGGGTTACATCCTAATGATATGGGAGTTTATACAATAGGTTAACATAACCCCAGATGTTTATCTAACTTGCAAATATATGAAAGGAAAAAAAAAAAAAAACCGGACACGATGGAAACAATTATAGAGATTTTTCTTTTTTTGTAAATAAAGTGGTCTCTTTAAATGCTCTAACTAGAATGGCACAAGAATGAATAGGTGCTCAAATGGAATATGGCCAGAGCTTTTTAAAAAAAAAAAACCTAGATGTGGTGGTACAACTGTTAATCCCAGCACTAGGGAGGCTGAGGCAGGAGGATCTTGAGTTCCAGGTCAGCCTGGACTATGTGGCAAGATTGTCTTACAAAAGACAGGAAAAGTGCTCAGTGGGTAAAGGCACCTGTTGCCAAGCCTGACCACCTGAGTTTAATTCCCAGGATCCACAGGGTGGAAGGAAATGGCAGAATCTTGCACGTTGTCCTCTGACCTCTCAGACATACAACAGAAAAATAAATGTTTAAAAAAACGGAAAAAGTATCACATATTACCATGCACAGTGTGTTATAATTTCAAATATCAGACGGGTCGTTATAAAGGCATTCCCAAGGAGGAGGAAAAAGGATCTTGAGTTCTAGGCCAGTCAGGAACACAGCGTAAGACCTTGCTTCAACCAAATCAATCAGTTCTCGTTAAGTCAACATTATTAGCATACAGCTTTTCATTTTTTGACTAATTTCCGAAGCCATTTATACTGAGCAGCTCAGAAGGAAACAAGTTGACACACTAGGTTAGCTGTTTTTTTTTATTTACTTATTTTTGGTCTTTCTGAGACAGGATCTCCCGGTAACCTCAGCTGGCCTGGAACTCACGCTGTGCGCTAACAAGCCCAGGTCAGGTTAGCCGTAAAATTCAGATCGCTGGCCCACCCCAGATGCTGGGTTCTCCGGCGTGAGCGGAGGTGGAGCCTGATTGTAAAAACATGCCGGTGGTGCTGTGGGTCCAGGCCTCCACGAGTCCCTACGCTAGAACTGAGGCGCTACCCAACACAAAGCGTGGCGGTGCACCTGGCTCCCGCCGCGTGCGGCCGAGGCCTCGGAGCGAGTTCCGGCCGCCGGAAGCCACGCGAGAGTTTGCGTGCGCCGTCGGCGTCTACGTCACGTCCGCGTCGGCCACGTCCAGCGGAGACGGGAACAAGATGGCGGTCCCGAGCAGGCAGTGAGTGATCCGGGAGTTAGGGTCAGGCTGGGGAGCGCGAAGCCGCGGCGACTGTCTTTAGGCCGAGCAGCTGGAGCTCGCCGGAAGTCAGGGACTCTGTCGTCAGGGGTGGAGGCGGGGAGGCGAGGGACCCGAGCTGCATAGATGCCCCCGCCCCTACGTTTTTCCAGGATGCAAGCCCGAAGTTTGAGGGAGAAACTTGTGAGGATATAAAGGAAGTTAGGCTGAGGGGCAGAGAGCGAGACTTTTCTATTTTCCAAAAGCTCGGTCTGAGGCCCCTCAGTCTTGCTTCCTACCCCGCGCTTGAGTTTCTCCCCGGTTGGATGCTCTGAGGGTGGAGAAGAGCCAACCCTTGGTTCCTTAGGGCCTTGTTCTCCTTGGCAGACGCTCAGGGCCCGCTTCCCGCCTTCCCTCGTGGTGTTAGGAAGTGTGCTGAGAAGCCACAGAAAAGGGAAGGCATAGAGGAAATCTGGGATTATTCTGCTGTAGAGACAGACTGTACGGACTTGGAGTTTACTGGCAGTATGTTATCCCTTTGATGCCGCCTCCCATGCTCCGCATTTAAAGGCCCAATGGGAGAAACGAAAAGAGTTGAATCTGATGAGGTGGTTCTCAGAGGCTCTGAGACAAAGCCAGTGAGCTCAGTAAGCGGCAGTGGAACTTTGCTCGTGGTTACTTGCTGTAAGACAAAAGCAGGCGAACCTAATCGACGGAAACTTTCCCTAGGGCTGTTTGGGTTTCTTAGAAACATTTTCGTTGGTTTCATTATTCAATAATTTACTATAAACTGTGTAAGTACACAGTGCGGGGAAAATTTAAAACGTTTTCATTTTTAAAAGATGCGAACTGAGCTTTACACTAAACCTGTTGAAACGTCATTACATTAAAGCATTTCTGTACTCTTCCTTAGTAAAAATAATAATTTCACTTTGGTTCATATACACAGACAATAATTATAAAATCGTACGACACATTAGAAATTTGACTGAAAGTGTTATTTGTTCATTGGTTGTATGACTTTGTTTTGACTTTGAAAATTCATCTGGACAAGGTAGTGGATGTGTTATGTTTTTACATTTAAAGATAATGGTGTGATTTTTATTTCAAAAAAAAAAAACATATGCAGGTATGGGCTTATTTTGCCAAAGAAAACGCAGCAGTTGCACCGTGTTTTGCAAAAACCATCAGTGTTTGGGAATGATTCTGATGATGATGATGAGGTAAGGGAACCTATGTTTAACTCCTGTATTATTAGAAATATCAGATTTTTAGGATTGTGCTTGTGAATCTCTGTCTCCACCTTTGTTAATGTGTCAGTAAGTGGTTTGGGGATATATTTTACACAATCTTCAAAAGGAATGTTTAAAGCAAGCTCTACCAAGTTTTTTCTTTATAGCTTAAGATGGTTTCTTCCCTCCCCTGCCAAAAAAGCTATAAACTTAATTACTTTTAGGCAATTCTGTGCAGTCTTTTCAGACACTAATGGTATGCTACAGACTTGTGATACCACATTTTTAGGAATGAGTTAAGATGCCACCTATTTCCTAGAAGTTTTTGTAATAGATTTCTAATGTGTTAACTGCTGTAAGATGGCATCAGAACAGTTATGAAACAGTTTTGTGGTTAATTCTTCAGTGTCTGCTAAATGTAATTGCTTAGTTATAATTGTAGTAATGAGTACATTTAGCTTTGATGATGCTGTAATATCTAATATGAACATTTTCTGTTTTAGTGACCAAAATAGTATTTTTTCTCCTAAACCCAGTTCTTAACAGAAACAACCCCAAGTGTGTTTTTCTTAACTCTTAAGTTGTTTGTGTTTCTTTAAAAAGACTGTTGGGCCAGTTAATTTGCACCTCTTTTGCTCTGGTGGAAAAAAATAGCTTTTCTTTCAGATTTTTCTAATTATGGTAGTAGCAGAGACATCTTATTTTTCTTTGCTTCCTTTGAAAAAATTGGCAGTATTTGCCTCATAATTTTTAAAAATTAAGGTTAAATTTACATATAAAAATTTCAGGTTTCATGAGCACAGATTGGTTTTGTTTTTTTTTGAGACAAGAATTCCATATGTAACACAGGCTGGCCTGGAACTCACTATATGGCTCAATCTGGCCGCAAACTCACCATCTCTTGCCCCTACTTCTCTCCAGTTTCTGAGAAACAGGCAGAGTACCATACCTGGCAAGAATAATTAGTTGTAGCTATAACCTCTGTATTTCATTCTGTGTGGTACCACCTTTTTAATAACAGTTCAGGGCAAGGTACACACCATATACACATGGTCATGATTTTACTGAATGTATATGCAAAAGCAATGTACATTTGGTAAAAGCATACTTTGAATTTTGGTAATCCTGGACCGACTGTAAATACTTTCTTGCGTCTAGGCAAAGTTAGTATGCTACAAATGCCAGTCAGCTAGGAGATCATGAGAGTAAATAACCATCTACAGGATACTGTATTTCTAAGCGATTAACCTTTGAGAGGTAGGTGTATTAAATGTATTTTGGACAGGATATTTTCAGCATATGATGGGTTTTTCAGGCTGTAACCCCATTATAAATTGAGGGCCATCTGCATAGTGTTGCTTTCTTAGAGTTCAGGGAAAAAGAAGGCACATGCAAACATTAAAGCAGACTGAAGTTTGGAAAGAAAACTAACATCACTGGGGATTCTTGTGTACCTGCTATGCTTTGATCTGCATAATAACCAGTGATAAAAGTATTACTGTTTTCAGGTGAAGAAATTGAAACTCAAATGGGTTAAGTAATTTTTCCAAGTCCATGGTGATAATAAATAAGTGGCAAGATTAGGATTTGAAACCAAAGCCAATGAGAAGGCTCAAGTAGGTAAAAGTGCCTGCTGCCAACCTGATGACTTGAGTTCTTGAGTTCAGTCTCCAGAACCCATATGATGAAGGGAGAGAACCAACTCCTGCAAGTTGTCCTTTGACCTCCACTCATGTGATGTGGTATGTGTATACCCCCCACACAATTATAAAAATTAATGCAATAATGAAATTTTGAATACAGTTCTGTTGGAGTCCCAAAGCTACATTCCTTCCATTTTTGCTTTATTTTAATAGTAGAATCTTAAAATGTTAATGAAATGTAAATTATGATTTTTGTTGAAGGAAAATCAGGCAGGAATAGACATTTAAATAGCTTTCAAACCTGGTTTAGATTTAGGTGGATAAAAAAAGATTATGGTGGAACTCATTTCAATTGAGAGAGAACAGCAAGAAATATAGCATAGCATTGAAGTGTAAGGCATTTTGTGGGGTAATGTATTTAGATAGGAGGAAAATTTTGTTGTAGTTAGGTTTTAACAGGTTTGGGCCAGATTGTGGAATATAAACTTTTTTTTTCTTTGTATGAAATGTCAGCTTTACATTTGTAAGTAGTTTTTGGGTATCTCAGTGATGCCATCAGGCTTTTATCTTGAGTTTTTCTTGAGAAGATAACTCTTGAACTGGAAAAAACAAAAGGGAAAGAAAAGCTGAATGTGGTGGCGCATGCCCTTAGTCCCAGCACTTGGGAGGCAGAGGCAAGTAGATCTCTGTGAGTTCGAGGTCAGCCTCATCTACATAGTGAGTTCAGGCCAGCTGGGGATACTGGGAGACCCTGACTCAAACACCCAAAAAAAAGGATGTGTATGTGGAGGGGGCAGTCTGAGGTCCAGGAGTTTAAGGCCAATATGGGCTCTACTATAGCAAGATAGTGTCTCAAAAAAATGGGTGGGGGGAAATGAGAGATGAGGGTTATGATTCTTGTTACATTTGTTTGTATGTGTGCATGGGCATGTGTACCACAGCACAATTGTGGAGGTCAGAGGACAACTTAACTGAGCCTGTTCTCTCCTTCCACCATGTGGGTCCTGGGGGATTGAACTCAGGTCAGGCTTGGCAGTAAGTACCTTTACCCAGTAAGACACCTCTCCAGCCATGATTAAGATTCTTTTGGTAAGTTTTCTGTGTAGTTCAGGTAGGAGATGCAGATCTAAACCTTGATTCTCATCTTAGTATAAAGCAAAGAGGCCAAATAGGAGACTTAAGAAAGGAATAAACATGATCTGGCAGCCAAACTGATATATGGAAAAGGGGAGAGATGGCCAGCCTAATACTGTTCTAAGAATTTCTTCCTTTTTAAAAGATTTATTTATTTTTTATTTTATTTTATATGTGAGTGTTTGGCCTGCATATATGTATATGCATCGTATGTGTGCAGGAACTCTCAGAGTCCACAAGAGGACATAGATCCCCTGGAACTGGAGTTAGGACACTGTAGGTGCTAGACCCACCATGTGGGTGCTGAGAACTGAACATAAGTTCTCTTAACCACTGAGCCATCTCTCCAGCACCAATCACTCCCCTCCCCCGCTTTTTTTTTTTTTTGAGATGGGTTTTCCTATAGTCGCAGCCGGCCTCAATCTCACAGAGGTCTGCCTGCCTCTGCCTCCAGAGGCATGAGCCACCGTAGCTGGTTCTCTTCTTTTTTTATTTTGAATAAGTTTCTCCCTAATGCACTATAGTGCTAGGGGATGGAACTCTGCCTTATGCATGCGAGGCAAGTGCTCTACCACTGTTATACTTGTAGCCCCTAGATAGAATTTTTTTTAAAAAAAGGGTTTTTTGTTGTTGTTGTTGTTTTTGTCACTCCCTCACCCCCATACACATGCATTTTTTATTTTCATTCATTTATTTGGAGGGGTGTGCACATGTTCCATGCATGTGGGGAGGTCAGAGGACAACTTGAGAGTAGATTCTCTCCTACCATCATGTGAATTTTGGTACTGAACTCAGGTCTTCAGGCATGGTGGCAAACCCCTTAATCCACTGAGCTATCTCACTGGCCTACCTCACCCCTTAAAAAAAATGGCATGTAGTATACATTTGCACTTGCATGTACACAAGTGCATGTATACCACAGATACATGTTGAGGTCAGAGGACAACTTGAGAGTAAGTTACTTCGACCTTGAGGTGAACTTCCAGCTGATTCTCCTGTCTCTGCCTCCCATGTTGCCTGTACTGGGATTACAAAATATTGTCAAAGATCCAGTGTTCCCTTTTAAGAAATCTACATACCATGTACATCACCATTTAATTTTTAAATTACACAATTTTTTGTGTACGTGTGTATACATCTGTGTACCTTATGCACATGTCAAGGTCAGAGGACAACTTGCAGGAGTTTGTTCTCATCTTCTACCACGTGGGTCCTAGGAATCAAACTAAAGACATCAGGTTTGGTGGTAAATGTCTTTATTTGTTAAGCCATTTCTTCAATCTACTTCACCCTTTTAAATTGTATGGCTCATTGTTTTTGTTTTGTTTTGTTTTGATTGAGTCGTGGTCTCTATGTAACCTTAGCTGACCTATAACTTGTTATGTAGACCAGAGATCCACCAGCCTCTGCCTCCCAAGTACTGAGATTAAAGGCATGGGCCACCATCCCCAGCCAAAGCTTTATTTTTATTTACGTATATGTGTCTATGTATGTATGTGGGGTACGTATGGAGGCCAGAAGAGGGCATCTGGATGTCAGCCATCAGTGCTAGGAACTGAACTCAGGTCTTTTGGAAGAGCAGTACATGTTCTTACCTGTGAGCCATCTCTTCAGCCCTTGACTTTTTAAGAGTTGTACAACCATCGTCATCTAATTTTAGAACATTT
This sequence comes from Eospalax fontanierii, assembly GCA_035773235.1. Taxonomy (NCBI): domain Eukaryota; kingdom Metazoa; phylum Chordata; class Mammalia; order Rodentia; family Spalacidae; genus Eospalax; species Eospalax fontanierii. The sequence continues at coordinate 51,795,565 of CM069531.1, read as the reverse complement.
TCACCACCCAGAAAGACACCTATACTCATAATGACTCCCTCAAACCTTAGCAACCACTTATTATTTCTGTCCTATGGATTTGTCAGTTCTGACATTTCATATAAATGGAATTACATGACGGTGGGTGATGGGGAGGTTGTGTCTGATCTACTTTATTTTCAAGATTGTAACTTGTATCACTACTTCACATCCTTTTCTCTTTCCCTCCTTCCCTCCTTTCCTTTCTCCCTCTTTGTGGACAGAATTCAGGCTGAACCTCACACATGGCTAATTCATTTCTTTTTTTAAAAAATTAATTTGTGGGGTTGGAGAGATGACTCAGTGGTTAAGAGCACTGACTGCTCTTACAGAGGACCTAGGTTCAATTCCCAGCACCCACATGGCAGCTTTAGCCATCCATAACTCCAGCTCTAGGGGATGCAGTGTCCTGATGTGGCAGGCATTCCATGACACCAGTGCACTCATACACATGCAGGCAGTACACCAATACACATAAAGTAAAAATAATCAAATACTTTTACAATTAGTTAAATTCGTATGTGTGATGTGGGGTGTGCGATGTGTGCAAGTGAGCATCTTGGTTCACATGCTTGTTTGCACACATGCAGAGGTAAGGTGAGAGGAGGATGTCAGGTGTCTTTCTATGGATCTTCACCTTATTGCCTTGAGACAGTCTCTCTGAACCAGAAGCTTGTCATTTAGGCTAGGCCAGTTGGCCAACATGTTCCCTAGATCCACCTGCCTCCGCTCTCCAATGCTGGAGTTACAAGTGCATTTAGCCATGCCTGCCTTTTTATTTGGGTGCTGGGTATTTGAACTTAAGTCCTCAAACTTATACAGCAAGGGCTGTTACCCACTAAGCCATTTCCTCAGCTGTACTTTTTATTACGAATAATACTTCATCATATGTGTGTACTACATTTTATGTATTCATCAGTTGGGCGTTTGAGGGGTTTTCCCCCAGTGTCTGGCTGTTATTAATAATGCTGTTATAAACACTTGCACATAGTTTTTTGTGTATACATGTATTTTCATTTCTATCTATATTCCTAGAACTGAAATTGCTGGTTTATATGATAATTATACATTTTACCATTCGAGAAATTATTAGAGTGATGGTACTATTTTGCTTTCCCATCAGTATTTTATGTGGGTCCCAGCCTTTCCACATCCTATTGAGCACTTCCTTTTTTAATATAGCCTTCTAGTGGCTTTAAAGTGGCATCTCATTGTGGTTGGGATCTGCATCTTCCTGATTGCCAGTGATGTTTGCCATTATTACTTCTCTGGAGAAATGTCTATTCATATCATTTACCTATTTTTTAAAGCTGGATTGTCATTTATTGTGAGTTGTTAGTGTTCTTTATATATTCTATATACAACTGTCTTTTTAAATAGATAATTTGTGAATATATTTTCCATTTGAGGATTGTACTCATTTTCTTGGTAATGTGCTTTGAAGAATGAAATTTTGATTTGAGAAAGGCCAAATTTTCTTTTTTCTTTTTTTTTTTTTTGCTTGTGCTTTGGTGCCATACCTTAGAAAACATTGCCTAGGTTGAAGAGTTCTGTAGTTCGATCAGTTATGTGTGAAGTTTGCCTGCACTTTGAGGTGGCAATTCAGTTTCACTCTTTTGCATGTGAGTATCCAGTTCTAACACCATTTAATGGAGAATATTTTCTTATTAAATTATCTGGTGTTTTCTTTGTTTTTTATTTAAGACAGGGTCTCACTGTGTAGACTTGGCCGACTTTGAACTCACAGAGATCTATCTGCCTGCCTCTGCCTCCTGAGTGCTGTAATTAAAGGTGTATGCTACCATGCCTGACTTATCTGGTATTTTTGTGACTTGTTTTGGTTTACAAATCACTTTTAAAAACATTCGGGCCCTATGGAAAGATAGGTTATAGTACTCACACCTCTTTACATTAAACTATCCTGGTATACGTTGTAAACATTGTCAAATTACCACAGTGTAGCCTGATTTGAGAAAGGAAGATTTACACAGCTTATCTAGAAAATTTACTGATGTTAGTGCTTTTTCTTTTCTGTTCTGAGGTAGTTGGTGGGCTTTGGAGATCAGGGACTTAGATTATCTGCTGGGAACTAGGATTATCTAGAAGAATCTGAAGCCATTGTGAAAATTCAGTTTTAAGTAGAGAGAAAGGCAGGGAGAATTAATTACCCTGGTATTCTCTTGACCTTGAATATACACCACCTTAGTCTTCCATTGATATAGGCCAACCAGAAGCCAATTTTGGAAATGGAGCTACAGTTTATTTTTATTTTTACTTTATATGTATGAGTGTTTTGTCTGCATGATGTAAGTGCACCTCATGCGTGTGGTGCCCACAGAGGTCAAGAGACGGCATTGGATCCTCTAGGACTGAACTCTTGTTAGCCATCCTGTGGTTGCTACAGAATGAACCCAGATCTTCTGCTGTGCCATCTCTAGCCCTATACAGTTTACTTCTTGATGAACAGAATATAAAACTGTTCTTCAGTATTAGTTCACTTGCTTATAAAAAAAAAACTGTCTGTGACATTCCAGTTATCCTTATGCTAAGAAGTTTATTTCTTAGTTTAGGAGTGCTTGTTAAGTTTAAATGTATGTTTAAAATCTCATTTTTCATTATCAACCACGTAAACAACTGTAAAATTATGAATGCTTTGGAAAATTTGGGGTATATACTTTATGAATCCCCTCTAAAGAGAGCCTTTAATACATCTGGAGAAAAGCTTCTGTGAAAGCTGTTGTTTTGTTTTGCTGACAGTTCAGCAGAAGTAATTAAAGTTCCCAGACTTTACATCATACTTCACTTCTAGTAGTCCAGTAGAGGGGGCCCTAGCACATGAATTCTGTTTTATTATGTGCTTATTTTCAGGGTTAGGTTTCATATCTTTGTGTATATGTGTGTGCAGGCATCCTTAGGGCATAGTGCCTGAAGTGTGGCAATCAGAGGACAGTGGGTCCTTGTCTGCCACCTTGTTTGAGGCGGGGTCTTTGTTGATTGCTTTGTAACCCAGATTAGCAGGGCCCATAAATTTTCAGGAATTGTTTCTGCCTCTCATCTTGCCATAGGTGTACTGAGATTATAGACTTGGCAATGCACCCAGCTTTGTGTATGTTCTGAGGGATCAAAACTTTTGTCCTTAAGCTTGTACTAAGACATTTCCCCAGTCCCATGGTTAATTTTAAATAGGAAAGTTGTAATCCAGTACATTTATTTAAGTACTTTTTTTTTTTTAATTATTAGAAGTAACTAGAAGTTTTTACTATTTTGTTCAGAGGAGGAAGAAATGGCAAAGGAAACGAGAGGTTTTATGCTAATCAAGTAAGGAAGCATATTCTGGTGCCGTCTAAACATTTACTTGAGTGGTTTCTGATTATACTAATGTGTTTATTATTTCAGTTTTCCCCTTCTGTCATCTCTTCCAATCGTGTGGTCATCACCTTTTTCACTTCTGTCTTTGATTATTTTAATAGCTTTGCAAGCAGTTTCCTTATCACTTTCTCAGATTCTTTTTAAATACTGTTGTTAGTCCCATCTTCCTAAAGCACAGTTCTAATCATGATTCCTCACCAGCTCTTAAATCTAATTGTATTTAATGCTTTGGTCTTAAAATGCTTATGAACATTTTCTCCTAAATCTTAATTCCATGCAGAGTACACTGTTGTGTTTGTATTTTTTACAGATCTGCTTATCTTCATACTAAAAGTTTTCTCCATACATCTCCACATGCCCATTTCATAGCTGCCCTTCAAAATTGAGTGTAAATGCTACTTCCTGTAAGATACTCTCTTTGATTTTTGCCATTGAAATAACCTCTTCCTTTCTCAGATACTACCCTTCTTGTGGTTCTTAGTTTTTTAAACCTTATTTATAAGTTATTTTCATGTAAGTGTTATCACTGTACTAGGATGTGAGCTTCATGATTTAAGATCCAGACATAATTCTGACTTTTGAGTAAAATTACTCAGAAGTTTTATTTGTCTGTTATTGCACACAGCCAGAGATTGAACATCCTCGATAAGAAAATTAAAATTCGTAGCACTTGAAAAATCTGAAACTTTTTGAGGTGGAGCTGATGCACCACTCAAAGTGAAAGAATTACAGTCAGAACACATGAAGGACAAAACTAGAATATAGTTACCTAGGTGTTGGAGGTGTGTATAAAACATAAATGAATTTTCTGGCTAGATTTGGTCACATCCTTGAATTATCTCATATATAGGAAGATAGCCTCACATCTGAGGGAAAAAGAAATCTTTTAAGACATTTCTGACACCAAACATTTTGGTTAAGACTGTATGTGTAGACTGTATAGGTCAACTCTTCAACTTTTCTTTTAATGTGAAAGCTCTTCACTAGTTTTTTTACTTCTATTTGTGAGACTTTGGGTCTTGAGTGCTGACTTATTAGCATGTGCTACCATTCCCAGCCAGCACATTTTTTGATGTGGCCCAGAGGTGGTAGATATTCTGCATCTTATGCCTCTCATTCATATTGGGTATAATTTCTGGGTGTGCATCTAAATGAAATGCCAGGGAGGTGATCCACTGCCCAATTAAGTCATTACTTTTCCCCTCTGCCATATGAAGGGCACTTCAGTCACTCTATGGATGAAGGCAACCTGGAGCTTCAACCACCACAGAGAACATGCAGTATGAGTAATGAATGAGTCTTTGTGTTGTAAGCCATGAAGGCTTCGTAATGTTTGTTAACACTGTGGATAAATTAGAAAAATTAGCCAACAGCTAGTTGCTAAGGAAATTGTTTAATGGGCTGGAGAGATGGCTCAGTGGTTTAGAGCACTGGCTACTCTTGCTGAAGACCTGAGTTTGGTTCCCAGCACCTTGTAGGTGGCAGTTAACAACCATCTATGACTCCAGTTCCAGGGAATCTGATGCCCTCTTCTGGCCTCTGTTGGCATTATACAACACAGGTAAACTTTGCATATATACATGCAGGCAATAATATACATAAAATAAAAGGTATAATATTTTTTAAAGAAAAATTTTTAAGGATTTCTTTAAAATTTTTAAATTGTGTATGTATATGTGCATATGAGTGAAGGTGCTTAATTACTATCATTAATCATTAGATGTCTGATGTTTCCTGGACTGGGTCCATTCCACTTTGATCTGATAGTAATATTTAGTAACTTGACTTTTCCTTTGACTTTTTTTTTAAGTATTATTTTTATTTTATGTATATGAATGTTTTGCCTATATGTATGTAAGTGCACCATGTATGTGTGCAATGCCCTCAGAGGCCAGAAGTGTCCATTGATCTCCTGGAACTGGAGTTCATATGGTTGTTAGGCTCCATGTAGGGACTGGGAACAGAACCCGGGTTCTGTGAAAGAACAAAAGTGTTCTGAACTGCTGAGCCATCTCTCTATCCCTTCCTTTTTAGCACAGTTTGGGTTTCCAGGTTAGGTTGTAGCCATTAGCTAGGATCCATTATATTTGAAAAAGCTCATAAATAAGACAATAATAATAATTGTGGTTTGAATTATTGTTTCATTGAATTTGTATACAGTCTCATTACATCTTTTTTTATTCATCCTATTTGACATTTTCTAATTAAAAGAGTAAAATTTTATCCCTAATTTTGCTAAGTTAAATTTTAATTTTTCCTGACTTATATATGTCTTCATTATATTTTGCTGACAGGCTTTGATATTGCTTATTCCAGCTTTACCATAAAATCATTTTCAGAAGCTTTTCCTTTTTTTTCATGGTGTGTTTCAATGTATATAGTCAGACAAAAAGTAATAATCCTGCATCTCACTCTTGGACTTATTGAAAGCTCAGAATAAAATAGATCAAATCACTCTCTGAGACAAAATTACTTTATTAGTTTAGTAATAATTTGAGGCTACTTTAAAGATAAGAAGCAGCATTTGAGAGGAGATTCATTTCCTGCCTTTGGGCTCTATCTGCAAGAACTACATCTTCAGTGTCAAGAGATTGTGTATTTATAACAGAACTGTAATAAAGTTTGTACTGTGTACACTGCACACCTGACTTGGTCATTGTGATTACATATGAGGTGCCAAACTATTACTTGTCTTTTTTTAAAAAAGAAAAATTCATTACAAAGTATATTTTATTAAAATCAGGCTTGGGTACGAAGGATTATAAGGCCTTTGATTCTTGATTTGAAGTATGGTACCTGTTGCCAACATGGTTAATATTGCTTTTAAAAATAAGTTTGCATTTCTTACTGGAAAAACATAACTTTCTTTTATTGGTGAGTTAATAATTGGAAGAGGTATTGTTCTAATGAATGTTTGCACAAAACTTAAAAGGTACTTGTTTTTCAATCACTAATTTTGGTTGATGTAACATAAGATACAGAAACTATATTCTGAGTTTTTTCCCCTTTCATCAGTATCATATACTGTATGTATTAAAGAACTATGTCATTTCTTTATGAGCAATACAAACTGTCCTTTGTATATCCTCTTTATGCTGCTCACACTTTTTGTGCTCTTCATGTCAGAGAAATCAGTTACACACAGCAGATGAGGTGATTGTTTCAGAACTGCATTCTTCATGACATTTGCATGCACACCTCTGTGTGTCTATTAGAACATTTGTCTTCTTTCTGGAACAGTGATAATGCTGTGACAGGAATGAACCATTATGCATGCAGCAAGCCCTTTTTTGAAATATATGCAGAGACTTGTTAAATTATACTCTCACTTCAAGGCACACTGAAATCAGCCTACATGTGGCTCTCTTCTTGATTTATCTATTAATTTTTACTTCATCTCTATCCCCTCTTGCATTCCTCTTTAACCATTTTATTATGTGATTGATAACATTATTTTGATCCAGGTAGTTGTTTTTTTTTTTTTTAATTTTATCTGCTATATTAGGAATATTAGGAATTGAAACTAGGATCCTCATACATGTTAGGTTAAATCTTCTACTATTGAGCCGTATCCCAAACCCCTTTGTGTTTTGAGTGTGTATGTGTTTGAATTATAGATTTTTTTTAGTCAGTACTACATATATATAAATATTTGATTAAATTTTTTTTTTGATTTATCTATGTTTATTTTATGTATGAGTGATTTGCCTGCTTGTATGTAAGCCAAGCCTACAGAAGCCAGATGAAGAACTGAATTTACCTACAGTTGAGAGCCACCATATAGATGCTGGAAATTGAACCCAGGTTCTCTGGAAAAGCAGCCAGTACTCTTAACCACTGAGCAAACTCTCTGGCCCCCTTAGTTAATTTTTTAACTACAACATACACGTTAAGTATTTTATCCTTGATGTAAAAAAAATACCTCCAGTTTCTTGCTATCACAGTCCCAATATAACATGTGCAAGAGTTTCTTTGGGGGCAAGTTGTGGGAGTTTCTAAAATTTTTCTCTTTTAAGTATGATGTTTGTTTTTGTCTTTTAGTATACAGGCTAAATCAAGTTAAAGAAGTTTTCTTGGGCTACAGAAATGGCTCAGCAGTTAAGAGCACTGACTGCTCTTGCAGAGTACCTGAGTTCAATTCCCAGAACCCATATGGTGGCTAACAACCACCCAATTCTCCAGTTCCAGAGGATCCAGTGCCCTCTTCTGACCTCCATGGGCACTGCACAAACACGAGTGCACTTACATATATGAAGGCAGCACATTCATATACACATAAAAATTAAAAATAATAAAATAATTTTCTTCTATTTATAGTTTATTGGCTTTTTTTTTTTAGACAGGGTCTCACTGTGTAGCACAGGAACTCACAGAGATCTAGTTGCCTCTACCTCCCAAGTGTGGGGTTTAAAAGTGTGCCACTACGACTGGCTTATGATAAATATTTTTAAGATTTTATTTTTATTTTATATGTACAAGTTTTTGCCAGCATTGATGTGTGTGCAGTGTGTTCATGCCTGGTACCGATGGAAGCCAGAATAAGGCATTGTGTTCCTTAGAACTGGAGTTATGGACACTTGTGAACCACGATAACCCCGATCCTGGGGTGCTGGGAACCAAACCCCAATCCTCTGAAAGAGACACCAGTGCTCTCAACTACTGAACCATCTTTCCAGTCCCTTTGTTATTTACTTAAATTTATGTGTTAGTGTGGTACTTAAATTTATGTGTTATTGTGGGGGGCCAGAGGACAACTTTTCTGGAGTCTGTTCTCTCTTACCATATGTGTCCTGGGGAATGAACTCAAATGCCTTAATCTATCACCTATTTCACTGGCCTCGTGGATTTTTATAAATCAGTTAATTTCAGGTGCTTTAATGAAATCTATTGAAGAATGGTATTTTTCTCCTTGTTAATGTGATTTAATTACACGATGCATTTTCTTTTTTTTAAAAAAAATGTGTATGAGTGTATTGCCTGCATGTATGTAAATACACTTGTGTTGTGCAGTGTTCACGAAATTCAGAAGAGGGTGTTGAATCCCCTGGAACTGGAATTACTGATGGTTGTTAGCTACCATGTTTGTGTTGGGAATCGAACCCAGGTCTTCTACAAGAGCAGTCAGTATTCTTAACCACTGAGCCATCTCTCCAGCCCAGAGTACATGATACATTTTCAAATTTCAAGCCACTCTTACATTTCTGGTTGAAATCCTTCTTGAATAGGGTGTATTTTTTTAATTTATATTTTTAATTGTATGTATATGTTTCTGGCTGTTTGTAAGTACACATGTGAGTTCAGGTGCCCAGGGTATTCAAAAGAGGGCATTGAATTCTGGAACTGGAATTATAGGTAGTTCCACCTGATGTTGGTTCTGGGCCCTTAACTCAGATCTTCTGCAAGAGTATTATGTGTTCTTAACTGCTGAATCATCTGTTTTGAAAACAGTGCCTATATGTTTTTAATATACTAATGGACTTAAGTCAACAGTACTATTTAGAATTTTTGAGTGAATGTGTATGTGTGTGTAATGGACTTAATATCTTTAAATGTGCCTATGTAATTTTAATTTATGGAGGTAACTAATAATGTGAAGTTAGTAATATTGAAAGATCATTATTATATTACTAAGAGAAGTGGTCACCGAACTCTGTAGGGCCACATATGGAAGAATCAAGATTGAGTTTATTTTTGAAATAGGTTCTCTAGGTAACCCAGGTTGACCTTGAAACTTGTGATCCTTTTATCACATCTAGTAGTAAGCACAATTTGGCTTGTGTAAAGGCAGAAAAGAGCTAGGGAAAAGTATTGTCTAGTCTCTGCTCTACACAAGAAAGTAACGGTGGGCAGTGGAAACAGTTTCGAATCGCCAAATTTGAGTGTCTGTGAACTCTGGGCTATTGTGGTACCCTTCTAGTTGTTTGTGCCTGGTCACTGACAATTATTGCTTCCTGGAGCATAAGAGTCTGAGGGAGGAGGTGGTTCAGAAATTAGGTTCTGAATTAGTTTACATATGAAAGATATGTTCCTGTGTAGTCCTTTAAGAATTAGCTAGCCTGAGATGTTCCCTAGAGCATCAAATGTACAGAAAAGTAAGAAAATATAGTTAGTTTTCTTAGACTTGTGATGAAATGTCACATACATAAATACAGAATTTAAGACAGTGCAGTCTTATCTGTTCTTATTCCTATTTAGTTTGAAAAAAAAAATCTCCACAAAATAAACCAGGTGTTTTCTCCCCTTTTTATTATTTTTAACAGTTTGTTAAAAACAGAGAGGGAGAAGATGACTGTCAATAAAGCACCTGTCACAAGCATGACAACCTGAGTTCAGATCCCTCAGCACCCATATTGAAAAGAGGTTAAGTGTGACAGCACATTTCTGTAACACTAGAGCTGGAGGGCATGGAGACAGGCACATCTCTGGAACTTTCTGGCCAGCTAGTCTAGCCAGTCAGTGAATGCTAGCTTCAGTGAGAGACCCTGTCTCAAAAAATACGGTGGAAGGGCTAGAGAGATGGACTGTTCTTGCAGTGAACCCTGGTTTGGTTCCACTCAAATGGCAGCTAACAATTTTTCAGTTCCAAAGGATCTGAAGCCCTTTTCTGACCTCTGTGGGCATTGCATGCATACAGGCAAAACACTAATACATATAAAATAAAAACAAATAAATTTTTAAAATAGTATGGTGAAGTGGAGGACACCAGAAAGTTAATGTCTGTCCATCAAACCCATCAGTGTACACCAGTGCATGCACATACACCCCAGAAAGAAAATTAGGAATGATTTGGTTCTTGAAATTTTAATAGAATTAAGCTTATAAAACTGTCAGGTTTTAAGGCTATAGGAGAGAATAGTTTTTGATCATTTTATCTGCAATTTGTCAGGTAATTTCTTTAACCTGTCTTAGAAAAAATACATCCATAATGCCTTGATTTTCGGATTTGTTAACAAAATTGTTTATGGGAGTATTTGTTAGCTCTTTCAGCTTGTGTCTTCTAACTTTTCTGATTAATCTTGGTAGAAGTTTATCTTATCAGTCTTTTCAAAGAATCAGCTTTTGATTTATTTATTTATTTTGGGTTATCTTTTTGAGACAGGGTTTCTCTGTAACACCAGCTGGCCTGGAACTCACTGTGGAGACCAGGCTGACCTTAGTCTCTCTGATCCACCTGCCTCTGCCTCCCAAGTGCTGGTTTGCACCACCACTCCCAGCATATTGGGTTTTGAAATGGAGGAGTTCAGTAATACTCACAGAGCTGTTTCTTTTATAATAGTCATGACAGTCCAGCCAAGCAAGTATAGTGACAAAGATACACAGCTATGTGCTTTCCCTTTGTATCTGAACTAACTGTAAAGATGTTTTCTTTTTCCATTTGTGTGGTATTCATGTATATATGCATGTTTGCTGTGTGCATATACATGTGTGCGCATGTGGAGGTCTAAGGTTGATGTCGAGAATCATCCTAGATAGTTCTTCCACCTTGTTCAGGCAAGATTTCTGGCCACGTTGCTCTGGGGATTCTTGTCTCTACCTTCCAAAACTGGAGTCAATGGCTGGGCCACTCAGCGTTTACTTGGATTCCGTGTATCTGAGCTTCAGCACCCAGTGTTTGTATGTCAAGTGCTTTAACCACTGAGCCATATCCCCAGTGCTGTTTTTTCTTTTTTCTTTTTTTGAGACAGGGTCTTCCTGTGGTTCCAGCTGGTTTGGGACTTGCTATATAGACCAGGCTGTACTCAGCCTCATAGGGATCTGCCTGCCTCTGCCTACTGAATGCCAGGATTAAAGGCATACATTACTATACCCAGCATCTTTCCATTTTTTTAATGTGCCACACTGCTGAGTGTGGTAGCAACAGCACTTAGCAGGTTGAGACAGGAATAATGCAGATTTGAGACCAGCCTGAGCTACATAGTGAGACCTTACCATAAGGAAAGAAAGGTGGGGAAAGCACCAAACTGTTTACCTTTGATGAGTAATTTAAAGTAGATAGAAATCTTAGGATAACAATTTTAATATAAGGTGGGCTATGATTACACAAGTCAAGGGGAAGAAAGGATTTGAATTATTTCCATTCTTCCTGAGAAGATATACTCAGAAACAAAAGCCAGAGTTAGAATGTATAAAGCCAAGTAGTCAGGAAGCAAGTACAGAACAGAGTCAGGATAGAAGCAGTAGCAAATTACAGTAAAACAGATGAACAGAGTGACCATGAAGCTAAGCAGTCGAGCCAAAACACTAAGCAAAATTATGTACAGAATGAATATATACTACAATATAAAACTGATTTAGGAACAGAAAGCAGGTAACCAAAAATAGGTGAGTCCAGAGTGTGTAACCTGAAATAGATCAAAGTCAAATATACTACAGAATGTACAAAAGAAACAAAGCTGTGTTCAAAAATAGGAGCCCACACAAAATTCGTCTCAAAGGAAAGCGAGGTGATCTCTCTGTCTCTTATCTTTGGTTGCTCAGTGAGAAATGACCTTAATCCTATCAAAGCATTTTTAATAATTTCTGAAATTTTAACTTGTCTCATAGTAACAGTATTTAGTTTTAACTCACTTTATATAAAATTTATTTTCATAACACAAAAATCTACTTGAGAGCACAGATGCCTTTTATTTACTATCAGTAGTACCCAATATAGTATCTTCTATACAGGAAGATCATCAAATGATGGTTAAAAGGGTTACAAATCATAGAACCATTTTTAAAATTAAGGTAAGATCTTATTTCTCCTGAAATATCGAAGTATTTCTAGACTAGTTTATTTCATTGCCCAGGACTTCCTTGTAGTCCCCTCCTGCTTCCAGGAAGAGCATGTGATTCCTAAGTACAAAACAGATAGTGAAAAGTTTAAATATAATTAGAAAAACATGGACAATATTAAAATCCTGATAAGATGTTAAATCAGGCTCTCTTCTTAGTAAATATTCCATAGATCAGGAAAGTTGGATTGAATGGAAAAGCAGACATTAAAAACTTAAGAAATCTCCAGGTAGACAGAAGCTGGCCTGAGTGACTAGCAGGGCAGAGTGGCAATCCAGAGTTCAATACAGGATGATGAAAGTTCTTTAGAAATATGTTCTCGTGTTCTTCCCCCAGTAATGTCAGAGCAGTATTCCATCCTGGGTGAGGTGGTAACCCTGGTTACTTGTTCCACAAACTTCCATTTTGGTCTTGATAAAGAGGAACCTGATAGAATTATTGGAAAGTGTTCTGAGGATCTTCTTTTTCTCCTACTAATCTTATTCTTCCTCCCACATTACCAGTAAATTTAAGTAGCTGACATGCTCAGTAAATGTACGTATGCTCGCTGCTCTTGCAGAAGATCTGTGTTCAGTTCCTGGCATCCACATAGCTGCTAACAACTGTCCATAACTCCAGTTCCAGGAAATCCAGCACCCTCTTCTGGACTCTGCAGGCATTGTATATACATGATGCACTTACATGTGGGCAAAACACTCATACACAGAAAATAAAAATAAATCTATTTTTAAAATGTGCTAATGAGAGAAAAGATGAAAATATGAAAGTACAAGCACTATTAAATGGGGGGGCTCAGAAAGAAGACAGTGAACATGTATCAGTGACCCAGGTAAATGGATAAACCCAAAATAAACAGATACATTTCTGAAACAAAGTATTTTTAAAGAGAAATAATTTGAAACAATGTGTAGGGAAAATGGTTAAAAATATTAAGAGATGGGTAAATGAGAAATGCTGTAGTAATTGGGATATTAGGCTAAGAAAGTCTGCTAGAAGACCAAAGAAGGGATGAAAAAGTCAAATACAAAGGTAGGAAAAATATTCATGTGACAGAGGCTCCAAAGAAGACATAAACTAAGAAATTAAAAGAAATATTTAAGTGATAATTTTCCAGAATTAAAGGAAAAAAAATCTCAAATTTTGAATGGTTTTGTTTTTAGTTTTTTATGTTTATTTGTGTGTATGTGTGTGGTGGTCAGAGAACAGCTTGTGGGAGTTGGTTCTCTCTTTCACCACATGAGTCTCAGGGATCAAACTCAGCTTATCAGACTTAATGGCAAACCCCTTTACCTGCTGAGCCATCTCACTGGCCTTTGAATGACTCTTGAATGCCAAAGATGATGGAAGGAGACAGGAAATATAGAACATAGGGCTGTTAAAATAAGATTTAAGAAAATAAATTATGTTTCTAACAAAGAAGAATAGATCACCTATAAAAAATAGGCAAATCATATTTCTACACCTCAACCACTGCACCCTCACAATGTTTTCTAATTTGGCTTTAAAAATTTTTTGTTGTTTTGGTTTTTTGAGACAGGGTCTCCCTGTAGCCCCAGCTGGCTCGGAACTCAGTATGTAGACCATGCTGGCCTCCATCTCACGGAAATCTGCCTGCCAGTGCCTTCCAAGTGCTGGGATTAAAGGTGTGTGCTACCGTACCCAGCTTAATTTTTTTTTTTTTTTAACTTTAAGAATGACATCAGATACCCCATCAGTAACACTGAATTTAAAATAAGTAATTCTTAAAACTACCTGATGGAGTCATATTTAAAGGATTGACCAGAACTCTGAACAAGTCTGTGTCCAGTAAACCATCATCAGAAATAAAGATGTCAGTCTAGGTGTGGGGACTCATATGTATAATCCCAGCAGTCAGGAGATTGCAGCAGTTTGAGAGCAGCCTGAGCTGCCTAAAAAATTTAAAAGATAGGGCTGGGTAGATAGTTCAGTGAGTAAAGTGTTTGCTATTCAAGCATGAGGGCCTGAGTCCTCTGCACCCATATAAAAGCTGGGTACAGTGGCATGCACCTATAACCACAGCATTGGACAAGGAGACTGGAAAAAAGGGGGATATCATGGGCTCACTGACCAGCCAGCCTAGCCAAAACAGCAAGCTCCAGTTCAGTGAGAGACAAAAGTAAGCTTGAGAGTAATAAACACCTGATGTAGACTTCTGTTCACACTTTCTCCTGTGCCCCCTACATTCACCCAAAGAATAAGTGAAGAAAAGGTAAATAAATGTCTTTTGGACACACAATCTCAGCATGTTTGCCATGTAACAGCCCTTTGGTAACATTCATGTGTTCAGTTAATTTTTGATAGGAAATATAAGGTTTTTTTTGTTCCTGTTTGTAACCATTCTAAAATCACAGCTCTGGGGACTGAGGGTAGCTCAGTGTTAGTTAACTTGCCTTGCGTGTTTCAGTGTCCTCAGTTCAATATCTAGCACTAGGAAACAAAAAGTGAAACAGCTGTGAATGAAATGGTCTCTATATCATTTTCTCTATCACACCTTCATAACATAAAGAATGTATTTACTTGTCAGTATACATTGCCAATATTTGGTAGTATTTTTTAGATCTTTAGCTATTTCATCATTTTCCGTATAATTGCTAGTCATTTGTATTTTCTCTAAATTTTTTATTCATATCCATGACTTAAATTTTTTATGTGTATGAGCGTATTGCCTGCATGTTTGTAGGTGCACCTGTGTCATGCAGTGCCCCCAGAGGTCAGAAGAGGGCATTGGATTCCCTGGAACTGGAGTTATAGACAGTTGTTAGCCACTCTGTGGGTGCTGGGAATCAAACCCTGATCCTCTGCAAGAACAGTCAGTGCTCTTAATCACCAGACCATCTCTCCAGCCCAATCAATGCCTTTTTTTTGGTTGTAGAGTTTGGGTTTGGTCTGAACTCATACAGTAAAAATTTCACATACTCTACACAACTCCTGGACTGACTTTGTATTTATAAATGAATGTAAATGTGAACAAATAAAGCCCATAAAAGAGATTGATGAGTTACAGGACCTTTAATAAATGGTCTGTTGGTGAGTTAACAGAAAGGATAAAGAACAAGAAGTTCTCATCTCTTAAATTCTCAGCACAACAGAAACTTTCTTTAGCTATTTTGGGCAAGTAGGTAAGTTAAACTCTTATTTCAGGGGAAAAAAAGCCCATAAATGTCCTCTTTTCCTGTTGGACCTTACTAAGTGCAGAATGACAGATAAATTTGTATAAAAATTGAAAAATTGGTTTATCTGCAGATCATGATTGAAGAAAAATTAATATAAATAGTAGCTTAGTATCTATAACTTTTTTAGTCTATTATACTGCCTTTTAATGAGGTTGTTCCAGTAACATTGCAGACTATGTCTCACGTAGTAATTGTTATGGCCCAGGAGGCAGTTCAGCTAGATAAATTAGAGGTATACCATCATGTGCTTTCCTTCTATTTATATGAGCTAACGGTAAAGGTTTTTCTTTTTAAGTCTCCCGTTTAGGCCAAATCTGACTGCAATTCAATTTAGTAAACATTGGATTGGTTAAGATTTCATTCACCTGTCTTAAGAATTTTTCTGGACCAACTGAGCTAGCGAAGTATGCCGTCTAGTCAGAGACACCAGAGTTTATTCAGGGTTACTTACAGAGGATTTATTGGGAGAAGGTGCAGCATCTCGGGTTGAGGTCAAGCTGTAAGTTTCTACATTTTCATCAGGACCTGTGCTGAGCGCCCATCTCCCCAGCTTTCACTGCTTCCCACCCAGGCCCTCCTTCTCAAGTCACTGGTTGGTTGGGCATTGTCTCTGTCAATCAAAATCCTAGGGGCGTGTCTTGCCACTGTCGTCACCTGCAGCTGCATTTGGATCCCATGGGTGTGTGCCCATTCGTAGTTATACCCAGACTCCCACGGTTACTGAAGTGTTTAAATCTTTGCATCCTCCATTTTTTAAATGTATTGATATACTGAACATAAAAATTTGAAGAAACTTTGAGGGAACAGGGTCTTGCTATGTAGCCAAAGCCAGCCTAAAACTCATGATTTTCCTCAGTCTCCTGAGTGCTAGGATTAGAGGTATGTGCCATTATGCCTTGCTAAAAAATTTTAAAGGGACTGCAAACTGAATTTTTCTATTTTGACAAATATAATCACTATAGCTTCAAATAAATACCAACCTTATTAAGCTTATAGGGTTTTTGTGTGTGTGTGGTGTTTGTGTACATGTGAGTGCCTATATGTATGCATGCACATGGAAGCCAGAGGTTGATGTCTGGTGTCGTCCTCAGTTCCTCCTCCTCTTCCATGGTTGAGATAGGGTCTGTCTACACCCCCAGCTGGCCTGGAACTTAGTACGTAAGTTAGGCTGGCCTTGATCTCACAGAGATCTGGCTGCTTCTGCTTCTACTACGCTTGCCTCTGGAGCTAACCAATTAGACTAGACTAGCTGGTTTGCAAGCTCCAGGGATTTTATTGTCTCTACCTCCCCAATACTAGGATTGCAAGTGTGTGTCTGACTTTTTTACATGGGTTTTTAGGATCAAACTCATTTCCTTGTGCTTGCAAAGAACATATTTTACCACTGAGCCATCTCCCCAGATACCTGGGAATGTGATTTTCATGTTCTTCTGGTGAACAATTTGAACAGTTTGGTTTAGGGTAATGCTTCAACAAGAAACTCAATAGCTAATGTTTTCTCTTTGTGTGTATGTGTGTGTGTGTGTGTGTGTGTGTGTGTGTGTGTGTGTGTGTGTGTAGGCCAGAGGTCTTTATCAGGTCTGTATCCTCAGTTCCTTTCCACTGTATTTGTTGAGGCAGAGTCTTTTGACAAACGTGGATCTTACTGATTCAGCTAGGCTTGCTGGCCAGCAAGCCCTGGGGATTCTCCTGTCTTTGCCTCCCCAGCACTGAGATTATAAGCAAATGCAGCCCACATCCTTGCCAGTGCTTGCTGTGTATCTTTTTGATGGTAGCCATTTCAGCTAGATTGGGCTCTATCTTGTATCTTCAATTTGCACATTCCTATGATTAGTGATATTGAGCATTTTTTACATACTGGTAACTGTTCAGTTGCATGTTTTTGGAGAGATGTCTGTTTAAGTCTATAGCTCATTTTAAAATGGGATTATTCAGGATTTCCTGCTACTGAGTTGAGTACTCTATTTACTGTACAAATAACTTCTCCCATTCTATATTTTGTCTCTTTTCACTTTGTTTCGTTAGCTGTAGAGAAGCTTTTAAAAAGAGTTTTCTGTAATATTGTTTGTCTGTTTTTGCTATTTTCTGTGCTTTGAGATCTTACACTAAAACCCTTGCCCAAAACCTAAGGTATTTCACCATCTTTTTTCTACTAGTTTCATGCTTTTATATCTGACGATTGAGTCTTTAATACAGTTTAAAGTATGTTTTATTAAGAAATAGAGGCCTAGTGCTCAATATTCAGCATGTGGGTATCCAGTTTCCACATTGTTTAGTGAAGAGATTGTTCTTTTCTCCAGTATATATTCTTAACATCTTTATTGGAAATCAGTTCTCTGTAGATGCAGAGATTGAGGTCTGTTTTTTTGTTTTGTTATAATGTGTCTACTATACTGTTCTGATTACTGATTGCTGTAGCTTAGTAGTAGTCTTGAAGTCAGATGGTGTTATGACTCCTGCTTGGATCCTTTTTGCTGAAGATTGCTTTGGCTATTTCTGTTCTCCTTCCCCTCCCCCTCCTTCTCCCCCTCTGCTTACATGATTCCGGACAAATTTTGGATTTTTTTTTTCTCCTAGTTCTGAAAAGAATGTCATTGATAAAATTGATATAGGTTGCATTGGATGGATAAATGCTTGGGGAGTGTGGACATTTTTAACAGTATTGATTTCTTCCAGTCCATGAAAATGAGATGTTCCATTTTGTGTGTGTCGTTTTCAACTTTAAGTGGAGATCAGTGGGAGTATTTCTCAGCTTTAAGTCTTTCGCTCATACAGTTACTGCTTCCTATCTTCTTTTTACATTCTTTGAAATTTTTGCTCATTTTTTATTTAGGTCTAGTGGCAGTCTCTTCTTTAGGAAGACTCTCTCTTTCTCCTTTTTCTCTCTTCCCCTCTTTTTTTTTAATTTGAGAAAATGTATTTGTTTTGAGATGGGGTTGTACTCTGCAGCCCAGGCTGGCCTTGTGCTCACAGTCCTCCTGCTGTGTGCCAGGTTGCAGGCACGTGGCACCACATCCAGTGTGGAACAGCCTTTCTGATTTCCCATTGCTTTCTCTGCTCTGGGCTCCTACAGCTCTTTGTCTACATGTCTACATGCTTTATTATAGTGCTTATCACGTTTACGCTTATTGCTTCTTCATTTATTTGTCTTCCCTTTCAGATCATTCGTCTCTCAAGAGCAGAGACTTTTTGCTTTTTCCTTATCCTTAGAACCTAGAAGAATGTCTGGTTTAGAAAGCTTTTTTTAGAACATAGAGCCGCAGATTAATTCTTGCTGCCTATAAGCTTTATCATAAACCAAGAGTTTGATATACTATATTATTAATATTAATATTATTAATGATGAATATTAAAATGCTCTTTTTATTTCTGAGATTCATACCATTTTAGTTTAATCTTTCGTTTGTATCTTGTGCGGTCTTCTTCATTTAACACACATGTACACATTTGTACCTCCCACATGTACACACAAAGCAAATTGAAATTCATAGAGATTGAATAAATTAGTGGTAAACTTAGGACTAAAAGCCCATGGTGCCTTAATTTTTTATGTACTTTTTTCTTTTCATGTATCTTATAGTCCATTCTGATGAATTACAATGGAAATTCATTTGTCATTTAAAATTTAAGGAAAAGAGCCTGATGTTAACTTAATTAGTACTACTATCTTTTAAGCTGGGCTGAGGAGAGGCAGAAACAGGTAAATCTCTGTGAGTTCCAGGACAGCCAGGATTATATAATAAAACGTTGTCTCAAAAAAACAACAAAAATAACTTTTCCACTTTTAACTGTAAGAACTCAGTTGCCAACTAGAATACTGGAAAAGAAATTTTAATTAGTTAAAAAATGACGTTTTTCTGTTTTGTAGACCTCTGTGAGTGAAAGTCTTCAGAGGGAGGCTGCTAAGAAGCAGGCCATGAAGCAGGTAAGGGGAGAAATGAAATAAATATATTTAGTAAAGTATCTTGGCTCATGTTTCTTAATTATCAGTTTTGTTATCTAGTACTGAGAATAGAACAAATATGTAGTGAAATAATTTTATTCTGATCTTTGTTTTCTTAAGATGTATATAGGTTTTTTTATTAATTTATATAGATTGCAGCTTTTCTTTATAGTTTTAGAGGAAAATATAATTAGCTCTTATAATTACTGGCTATAGATTAAATCAGTTTTGCTCTCAGATGACTCAATAGTTTTGACAGTAGATTGTTTGGCTTATTTCTGATTTATTATTATTATTATTAAATTCTACTCAGAACTTGTCAGAAGAAAAAAAGGCTAATTTCACAATTTTATAATTATTTAGACTTTGTCTACCAAAAAACGAGGGGAGTGTCAGATCACTTTTAGTAGACCTGCTAGGTCTTAATGCTTCTAAGCACGTTTTACATCTTCATTATCATTTAAAATTCTGAAAAACTCACCCATGGTTCTAAGTAAGAAAGTTGCTCCTCATAACACAACTAGATCTGAAAATTTTCTGATTTCTGATTTTATATTAGCATATCAGATTTTGCCAGTGGAAAACCTAATAAAGTGAACAAAATTGAGAATGCTGCCCTGTCTCTGCACACAGCTCACTTGCCTGCAGCTGCTTATTTCCTACCTGAACCACTTCGGCTGCATTTTATTTCCCACTTGGCTGATTCACTTTTTGTCTTCTGCTTTATTGCCAAACTGATTTTTAAAAATATATTTCTTTTTATTATATGTATATAAGTGTTTTGTTTGCATGTGTATAAACATATCCATGTGTGCAGTGCCTGCAGAGGCCAAAAGACATCAGATTCCCTGGAACTAGAGTTATGTATGGTTGTTAGCCACCATGTGGGTGCTGGGAATTGAACCTCAGTTCTCTGCAAGAGCAACCAGTGTTCTTAACTGTGCTATCTCCAGCCTTAAAAATGTTTTAAATTTACTTCTGTTTTAAATTATACTGTGTGTGTGTCTGGGGGGTTGGGGTGGTGGAGTGGGGATGTGGGTATGTGTACGTTTATGCAAGTGCCCACAGAAACCAGAGGTGTGAGATCCCCTAGGAACTGGAGTTACAGACAGTTGTAAGCCACCTGATATGGATCCTGAGAACTCTGGTCCTCTGGAAGGCCATAACTTGCTCTTAACCACAGAACTGTCTCTTCAGCTTCCAAAGTAACTTTTATCATACAGAGAGCTAGTTTCATTGCATCTACTAAACCTTAAAACAATAATTAGCAATTTAATACTTAAATAGTCAAACTATTTCTTTTTCCCTGTTTCATGTGGAACTAAATTACACAGAACTGATGAGGACAACATTACTGTCTTCTTACTCATTTCACTGGAAAAATTTTAAGTATATCATGATTAAATGTAGCATTTGTTAACTCATAAAATGAACTAATTATATATATTATATATATATACTTTATAGGTTTATTTCTACTTTATTTATTTTATTTATATGTACATGCATGCCCATGTGTGCGTGCATATGTGTGAGCATGTGTGGAAGTCAGAGGACAACTTTTAGGGAGTTGGTTCTCTCCTTCCATCTGTTGATGCAGTCTTTCTTGTTTCTGCCACTGTACTGTTATGTAGACCAGGATGGCTTTGATCTACCTGCCTCTGCCTCTTGAAGGTGTACACCACCACACCTAGCTATTTCTTTCTTTTGTTGCTGTTTTTTAGGTGTGTATGTGTGTGTGTATATGTATATGCACTTGAGTGCAAGTGTCCATGGATGCCAAAGGCATTGGATCCCCGTGGAGCTGGAGTTATAGACAGTTGTGAGCCACCAGATCTGGGTGCTGGAAACCAAACTTGGGTCCTCTACAAGAGAAGTATGTGCCCTTAACCTCTGAACCATCTCTTCAGACCTTCCTTCAGTTCATAACATAGCTCTTTGAGTATGTTTTTAGTTGGTTTCCTTGTCTGATCTATGTCATTAAAGCTATATAGTTACCTCAAAGCACTCTGCTTGTGTATTTTCTAATTTCCATTTTGACCTCATTTGACCCTCTAGGTTTATTTATTTATTTATTTTTACAATACTAGGAGTCAAACTCAGGACCTTGCATATGCTGGGCAAGCCTCTGCCACTGAGACACACCCCATGTATACTACTGATTTCTAGCATGATTGTTTTGTGTTCCAAGACCTTGCACTGGTAACACCATGCGTTTAAAATGTACTGAAGTTTACTTCGTGGTCCATTGTGTGGTCAATTTTTATAAATATTCTTTGTGCTTGAAAAATGTTCTCTATGAACCCTCTGGGTCAGGTCTACATTTATACTGATTTTTTTGCCTGCCTTATTACTGGAAGACATAGGCTATAATCTCCAGGTATGGTTGTAATTAATTATCTGTTACGTTTTTGCTTCATATGTTTTGAGATATAAGTAAATGATACTATTCAAGTACACCCTTTGGTAACTCTTCTTGTCATGTATACAAAGGCATATCATAAGTTTTTAAAAGCCTTCAGTCCACCTCTTTCTCTTGTCTTCCTTTATGAGATCCAGGCTTTTTGTAGTCCAGGCTGACCTCAAACTGTGTAGCTAGGCCTGGTCATCCTGGACTCCTTATCCTCCTGCCTCCACCTCCCAAGTGCTAGGATTGCATGTACTACCACTTCCAGCCGTTTGTTGTTGGTTTTTTATGGTGATGACTGTATATTATTTCTAAACACCATTTTTCCCTCTTTGGATTCTCCCACCTGGTTTGGGGGAAGGAAACAGCAGTGCTAGTTTACTACCTAGGTAGGAAAATCATTGGTTTTTCTAAATATTGAGAAGTCCAAGAAAGGATCCTTGGTATTTTCAACAGCATTACAAAGAAAAGTTTTTCATTTAGCATGTACATTATTGTAGATGTTAAAGGCTTAGTGTAGATGCAGTATAGCTCAGTGGTAGTGTCTACTTAACATGTGCAAGGTCCTGACTTTAATCCTTACTACTACAGAGAAACATGAAGACAACATGAAGACAGCAGGTAGACTTTTTGAATGAGTGTATGCTCACCTTTTCACTTAAAAAGGACCACTCTTACAGCCTCTGTTAAACAAGGCCATGTGCGTGCACAGGTGAACTCGGGTAAAACACTAATTCACATTAAATAAAAATAAATTTTAAAAAATTTAAAACAAGGCAGTATGGCAATTCAAGAAAAAATGAATATATTATAGAGTCTGCATTTCAGAAATTTATTAGCGCAAAATATTACAAGTTGTAAAGCTGTGCTGGAGAGATGACTCAGCGGTTAAGAGCACTAGCTGCTCTTGCAGAGACCACAACTATAACTCTAGTTCCAGGGTATTCAATGTCCTTTTCTGGTCTCTGTGGGCACTGCATGTATTAGTGCATTTACATATATGCAGACAAAACATTCACGCACATAAAATACAAATAATAATTTTTTTAAAAGATTTGATGCAGAAATTGGGGACTAGAGAGATGACCTAGCAGTTAAGAGCCCTTGCTGTTTTTGCAGACCCAGTTTCAGTTCCCAGTACACCCTGGCAGCTAACGACTTCCTGCAACTCCAGATCCACAGAATTTGTTACCCTCTTTTGGCCTCCACAGGCATTGCACAAACATGGTGCACTTAAATATAGATGAATGCGAAATACTCATACGCATAAAATTTTAAAAGTTTTTTTTTAAGTATTAATGTCAGACACTGTTAAGAATTGGATGCTCCAGTATACAATGTTCCATCACAGTGCAAAAAGAAACACAACAGAACTGGGTTTGGTGGCACAAGCTTTTGATCACAGCACTCTAGAAATGGAGACAGGCAGATCTCTGAATTCCAGGCCAGCCAGGGCTACATAGTGAGACTTTGTCTTTACAAAATAAAAAGGGGGGGGGGGCAGTAGACAGTATTGGCAGTTAAAGTTCCCAGAGATGATCTCATTTATGATGTAGAGATGGGCAAGATGTTGATATCCTGTAAGAGGAGGAAGAACGTTTACCATAGAAAAAAGCAGGATAAAAACAGAGAGCATTGCATAACTGATACAAAAATCAATTATAAAATGATTACCATTTTAATGCTGTGCTTGGAACTTTTTTCAATTTTAGGAAGTTTTAATAATTTTCCTATGATCATACGTCTGAAAAAAATGTTTTATTCAGAAATTAACTTATAAAATGTCATATGAAAGTTACTTTTATATATAAACATCTTAAAACCAGGGTTAATTGTTTCTCAGCTGTGGCTTTGACGATTTTGAACTTTCACTGTGGATAATTACATATAAATGAATAATTATTATAGTTAATATATGTTAAACACCTACACTGTGCCAGACTCTTACTTTAGATGTTTTAAGTGTATTGAGTTGATCCCAGCTTAGAAGACAAATAGTAGAAGATAATGTATCATCATTCCTTTAGATGAGGGAAGTTAGAGCACAAAATGATTTAAACAAACTTGCCAAGTAGTAAGTATAGAGCCAGGATTCAAACACAGGTAGTCTAGCTGTAGAGTTTAGATTTGTATTTTCTGTCTAAAATGTGATTGGCACAGTTTTTAGAATATATTTCCAATTCATGAATTGGACTTTTGGTAGTATCTATTGATTGCTCATATTTTTGAAACATTTACTTTTTTTTTTAAGACCAAACTGGAAATCCAGAAAGCTCTTGCAGAAGATTCCACTGTATATGAGTATGATAGTATTTATGATGAGATGCAGAAAAAAAAGGAAGAAAGTAATCCCAAGTTGCTTTTGGGAAAAGATCGAAAGGTTAGTAACTGAAATACTACTTTCTTTGATCTTGACGAGGGTTTTTTATCTTATTTTGAGGATGGTTTTGGTAAAGGTTTTTAAGTATTGTGATGAATTCTTAGGTCTCTGTAATAGACTTTTACTTTTAGATTCCAGGACCTAACAGGATCCAAGTGAATTAACCAATCATTTGGGGGGAAAAATTTTTTTTCTTGAAACCTTTGCAAATAATTTTTTGAAAAAAAAATTCCTTAGCAATTTTATATACCAAATTTGTACTACTCCTGGCCTATTTTTTGATTTACTTATTTGTTGAATTAGGAACCCCAGTTAGAGGACTGGAGAGATGGCTCTATGGTTAAGAGCACTGGCTGCTCTTTTAGAGGACCAAAGTTCGAATCCCAGCACCCATATGGCAGCTAACAACTGTCCATAACTCCAGTTCTAGAGGATCCAACACCGTTTTTTGACCTCCGTGAGCATTGCATAACACAGATGCGCTTACACATGTGCAGGCAATGTACTCATCACATAAAATAATAAAATACTAAAAAAAAGCAAAAAAAAAAATTAGAGCCAGGCATAGTGACATATGCCATTGAGAGACTGAGGCAAGAGGATCACCTCAGAGCCATCCTGGACTATATGAAACCATATCTCAAAAAACAAAAATAAAAAAAGGATACCAGTTAGGAGCACAATGACTCATAGCTGTAATTCTGGCACTCAGGAAACTGAGACAGGAAAGAAAAAAAGAATAGCAATAGGTTGAATAAAACACTAGAAAGACCTTCTTTTTGGGGCTCGGGTGGAGTTGTTAAGAGGCTTTTATAGTTCTTGCTGGCCTTGGCCTTGAACTCAGTATTATACTGAGGGAGCCTTGAACTTGCTGTGATCCTCCTGTCTTAGCCTCCCCAGGGCTAAAATTGCAGGTATTTGCCACTATGCCTGCTGCTATACTTGATGTTTTAGTGGAAACAGTTTCAGATTTAATCTTGATAATAAATTTATTTTTAATTTTGAAAAGAAGACAGACTGTTTAGATTAGCCATTTTTATCTTAATGAGTATCTTTTTTTTTTTTTTACTTTCAAATAACTTTATGTTTCTGTAGCCCAAATATATTCACAACTTACTAAAAGCAGTTGAGATCAGAAAAAAAGAACAGGAAAAAAGAATGGAAAAGAAAATACAGAGGGAACGAGAAATGGAAAAAGGAGAATTTGATGACAAAGAGGCATTTGTGACATCTGCTTATAAAAAAAAACTTCAAGAGAGGGCTGAAGAGGAAGAAAGAGAAAAGAAGGCTGCTGCCTTGGAAGGTAAAGGGGAAAGGAAGGTAGAGAGACAACTGCTCTGCAGCCAGCCCTGTGCTGTCACTGGACTTTTGGGTTATAATATGACTATAATTTATATATGTAAATTCAAATTTTGTGTCATTATGTGGCAGAGGCAGCAGTAACCAAAGACAGCTGAACTCTGCTTGAGTATTATTTCTCTTGTGCTTCTTATTTTATGATTTTAAGCTATATCATTACAAACCATTGTCTTAGAAGATGATTCCAAAGCAAAAGCATTTACAAAGTATAACATGCCATTTGTCCGAAACAAACATGACCTTAAACTCTAATGTGTAATCTAGGAGGAGAAATGATAGTCACACCACTCTAGGAACACCCACTGGGCAGTTAGAATATCATTAATAGGAGAAAGAATAATTTGTTCAGGGGCTAAAGAGTATCTTAGCAATTTACTTTAATATGCTCACGGTCAGTTTCTTAAGATCTAATATAATATATACTTACCATAAATAATTTAATTGGCAAATATTCTTCAGCTTCAAGTGAAAGAAAACTAAATCTGTAAGATTGTATCTAGGCCGGTAGGTGGCTCAGCAGGTAAAGGGACATGCTGCGAAGCATGATGACTTGGGTTTGCTCCCTGGGACCTGCATGGAAGAAAGAGAAAGCCAGCTCCCACAAGTTGTCTACATGTACTAATTAAGCAACACTAAAACATTACATTTAAGCATGTGTTCATACATAGCACAAGGAGCAAGCTTGCTGAGACAGGCCAGATGGTAAATATTTGAGGCTTTTGGTACTTCTTTTTGGTGGTACTGGGGATAACCCAGGGCCTTGTGCATGCTAAGCAGTCCACCACTGAGCGACATCCTCAACTGCACCTTTATTCTTGTCATCGCTGTTGCAGCTACTCAGTTTTGTACTGTGGTACAGAAGCAACCATGGAGAATAAGTTTACAGAAGAACAGGCAGCCAGATCTGATCTGCAGGCTGTAGTTTATTAACTCCTGCCCTAGAGAATGGTTTATTCATCGGTATGATCTCATTCTATATGAAAAATGAAGCTGCATTGTGCCTTGCTGAATACAGAATTCTTCTCCCTTTTGCTTTGCTTTCCTTCTTAGCACGTTTGGATGTAACCAAGCAGAAAGATCTCAGTGGATTTTATAGACATCTGTTAAATCAAGCAGTTGGTGAAGAGGAAGTACCTAAGTGCAGCTTTCGTGAAGCCAGGTGAGAGATGGCAAGGGGACTATTCAGAAGAAAGATATCATTAACAATTTATGGTTGTGAGACTTGGGAGTCATTTTAGTCTTCTGAAAAGTAGATGATTACAGCATTGGACATGGTACCGTCAGCCTGCATGACCTAATTGAATAGATAAGTACAAATTTGTAGTTTTTTAACTTCAACCTAAAGATTTTGTTTAGCATAATTTTTATTCTGTAATTCACAAAAATTGTCACAGTTTTCATCAAAACATTTTCTAAACCCAGTGGTTTTAATATTTCTAGGGTACAAAGTTGCTGAATATTTAAGTGTTTTATGAATCTTATAAATGGCTTTAAAGGAGGCTTTAAACCAAAGTGTGATCTTTTTTAAAACTAAAATCATTTTAAAGCTCTGATACATAAAAACAATTACTGGAAGAACTGGGAGAAATTTGGAAATAATTGGGTCATGCAGCATCTAATTCTATGTGATTATCAGTATATACTAGTATATATATATATATGTATGTATGTATTAGTATATAGTATATTAGCATATACCCTAGTGGCTTATTTTCATAAGTAGAACTCAGACCCAAAAAAGTGACAGTTTATTTATTTTTTGTTTTTTTTTGAGACAGATTCTCCCAGCTGGCCTGGAATGTACTATATAGACCAGGCTGGCCTCAATCTCACAGAGATCAGCCTGCTTGTCTCCCAAGTGCTAGGATTAAAGGCATATACTGCCATACCTGGCTTTTTTTTTTTTTTTAATGTGTTATGAATGTTTTACTTACATGGATGTAAATGCGCCCATGCATGCAGTGCCCATGGAGGCCAGAAGAGAGCATTGGATCTCCTGTAACTGGAGTTACAGATGGTTGTTAGCTGTCAAGTGGATGCTGAGAACTAAACCCTGATCCCCTGCAAGAGCAGCCAGTGCTCTTAACCACTGAGCCATCTCTCCAGCCCCTCACATGGATATTTAGGTTAAATTAAAAGTAAATATTGAAAATTTTAATCTTAAGTAGCTATATCTCAAGTACTCTGCTGCCAGTTTTTATAGGTGACCGCCATACAGTACAACTCTAATACACATATTTCCTTTTCTGTAGACATTTCTGTTAAACATCTCTGGTCTGGAAAGCAAAAGATTAGAAGATTTTAAAATATAATTATAACATATTATAAGAATAGTAAGATAGTTATGCATATGTGTATAACTGAATGTAAAGGTAGAATTTGTTGACAGGATATGACTCAGTTTTATAGCACTTCACTAGCATGGTTAAAAACTACATTTGATCCTCCAGCATGGGGGGCAGGGCGCGTAGGGAGAATTTGTTCCAAACATATGTAAGCAATGTTTTGAAAAGGAAAAGGGTAGGAGAATCAAGAAATGGGAGAATCAAATTAACTGTGAAGAAGGGAAAACCCAAACTAGAAGGTTTTGAAAAGTGTGCATCTCTGAGAAAGTGTATCTGAAGACTGAGCTTTTGAATGGAAATTACAATATGTTCTGACTTTCTGTGAGTTTCATCTGGAGTAGTATGAAGCTATCTATGAAAGCAGTTACATGGTTGTACTTCTCAATCTACTAATCAGGTTGCTATGAGTGGGTCCTTTAGTCAAAATACCCATATGAGTAAGTTCCCAGAGAACCAGAGTTTTTACACTATTGGTGTGAACAGTAAGAGACTATTAAGAATTCATGAGTGAGAATTTTATCAGTCACACATAACTAGGAAAATATAGGTAATGTTAATAATATTAGTGTTGTTGGTGCCAGAAAGGTTCACAAATTTCTGTTTTGTTGAGATGGGTATCAAGACACTATATCAGGTTTCTGGTGCCTTTCTAATTAGTTTAATTAGTAGTATTTAGAATTAGATTTCATACTGTTTTCTATACAAAAGTTATCTTTGTATATTTCAGGACTTTTTTAAAAGAAAAATCTAACAATTACAATTCAAATTTCAGAGGTTTAGAATAGATCTAGCTTTTCCCATTTGTACACACCTAGCCAAGATAGAGACAGACAGACAGAGATTATACAGACCCCTTTCTGAAGATTCTGTTGGTCTAACTGGTGAAGGCATCAACATCTTTTTGCATTTGGATGATAGAATAGGTAATTAAATTTGTATTGAGTAAAATATTAAGAAAATTTACATGAATACTTTGCTTTCAACATTAAGGCGGCATTTTTGTGTCTATTTGATTTTTTTTTTAAGAACTGGAATAAAGGAGGAGAGGCCCAGGGGTTACTCTGATGAAGCAAATTCAGAGAGCAGAATACCACAGCAGGACTGCGTTCTCCACACTGGTGTAGAAAAGGGGGAAAACCTGGATGCTGACAGTGATTTTGATGCTAAGAGCAGTGAAGATGATGAAAGTGGAGAAAATACAGTGAACTACAGAAGAGAAGAGGTCACAGGAACCTCCGAGAAATACTCCAAGCATCACAAGAATCAAAACCGCTCACGGTCATCTAGTGAAGAAAGAGGGCATAATGCCAAGCACCACATCAGAAGCTCCAAATCGAGAGGACACGAGAAAAAGGAAGGTCAGCACCGGGACAGGCAGTCCAGAGACAAGGAGAACTGTTATGCTGACCGTGACCACCGAAAAGAAAAGGATGCTCATCGGCACAAAGAGGCTGATCACAAGGATCACCACTGGAGGAGGCATGAACCAGAAGATAAGCTGACGGGAAGAGAACAGAGAGAAAGACAGGACAGAGAATGGAAAAGAGAGAAATACTCCTCCAGAGAACGAGAGAGAGATAGACAACGAAGCAACCATGACCGATACAATGAGAAAGAGGGGGAGAAGGATGAGAAGAGCAAAGAAAGAGAGCATCTGAAAGGGAGAAGGGAGAGCCACAACTATGGTACACACGGAGACAGGGCAAGACAAGAAATGAGCATTCAGTCTTCAGAAAGAAATCGAGACAGAAAGGAAGGCAGCCCAAAGTCTAGAGCAAAGAGTGAGTTTTTTGACCAGGAAAGATTCGACAGAGTGAGAAACATGGAGAAGAACAAAGAACGACACCAAGAGAAACCCTCTAGTTCTGAGACCTCTCTGGGGACAAAACACAGTCGCACAGAGGAAAGGCAAGAAAAAGGCAAAGAACAGGAGCGAGTGCCGGAGGCAGTGAGCAAGTTTGCAAAGCGCAACAATGAGGACACTGTGATGTCAGCTAGAGACAGGTACTTGGCCAGGCAAATGGCACGGATTAATGCAAAGACTTATATTGAGAAAGAAGATGATTAATGGCTGCCCCATCAGATCCATGGGTGCTTAGAACATTGTAACACCTGGAACTTGCTTTGTGAAAGCATAAAAAGATTGTGTTAACAGAGACTGGAGGGTATTTTAAAGTGCATTTTACTTAGGTTTAAGTCAAAATTGGTCTTTCATCTTAGATGCTTGACTGGATTTATAAAATATTTCCTTATTGATAACACATTTCTTGGTTGAACCATAAGAATATGTTAAATATTTCTATAGATGCTTTGTGAGCAGAATTGACTTTATTACAACCATTAAAAAGCAAACAACTTCTCTAATAATGTTGCTTTGGGTTTTTAAAATTTTTGTCAAGTTTTGCTTGTTTGGGGACTTGACTGAGGGGAGGGGACTTTTGTTTTTGAGATAGAGTCTTGCTCTGTTGCCCAGGCTAATCTAGAACTCCTGTGCTCAAGCAGTTCTCGTGTCTCAACCTCCCAAGTGCTATAAGTATACGCACATGGCACCATATCCAGTTTATAACGGTCATAATGCTTCTCTTGTTGCAGGAGCCATTTTTAAAATAAATATATTTCCAATTAAAACAATTTAAAAAGTAGAGAAAATGGTTTATGTTCTGAACTTTGTGTTCAAATGTAAAATGGAGATCATGGATCTTGTCTTAACTTTTTAGCCCACAAAATACTTGGCTTAAATCAAAATGAAGGTAATGATAACTTGTGCTTTTAATTCGTGATTTACTTAGTTTTAAAAATAACATAATGGATGAGGACTTGACTCAGTAGTAGAACACTTGACCAGCATATACAAGACCCTATTCATGTGACAATTCTCTATTATCTGCAAAATGTCACTTTATTTTGTAGTTCTTGGCTAGTTACTAAATTGATTGTAAGTAAGACTATTAGCTAAGACTGAAAAAATGCTTTATATACTCCAACAGAGAGACTGAAGCTTATTACAAATTCCATTGAATGTTCAAATAAAACTAAAATTTCTGAACTAAGTCTTTGAAATCTGCTATTGGAAATGATATACTGTAGCTTTATTTATGAATACAAAAAGGATGAATGTGGGGAGAAAATAGTTATCTGGGAAGCCTTCCTATTAAGAAAAAGACCGTTTATATCTCCCATGATACTTGCTTTATCATAAGGAGTTTACCACTTTTCAGGAGAATAAACTTAGTTTAATAAGCATGCTGACTTTTAGATGAAGACTTCTGTTTATTGAGGTTTAACATTTGTTATGCATTTTATTATATGCTTAAGTCCAGAAGACTAACAAAGGTAATACCCAGATCCCTGAGAAACATTTTAGTAAATGTTACATTCTGATTCTTGTAGGTCTAACAAACCCTACAAAGCACTGACTTACACAGTTGGGGAAACAGCATAAATCTGCAAAGAAAGATAAAGTGAGATCATGTAGTACAAGAGTGATCTAAAACCATCAGCTCTGGTGGAAAATATGGTTCCTTTGTTAGGATGCTTCCATATGCTTGGAAAATTAATTTGATCATGGTATGCAAGATAGTTTAGGGATGAAGAAATGGTGTTGAAGAGATCCAAGAAGAAAGTGTCAGCCAGGCATGGTGGTGCATGCCTTTGGTCCCAGCACTTAGGAGGCAGAGGCAGATCTCTGTGAGTTCAAGACCAGCCTGGTCTACACAGGGAGTTCCAGGCCAACTGGGGTTACAGGGAGACTCTGTCTCAAAAAGACCACCAAAAAAGAAAGATAATTTCCCTCTTCCAGAAGTTCAGAGGCTTTCAAAATGCAGCGTGAATATTTTGGATATTTTATTAATCTGTTTTATTTGGTTAGATAGATCTTTACCACATAAGCAGATGTTTCTGTCTCTCTGTCTTTTGTTCTGCCCTTTTCTAGGAGCAGTGTCTTGATAATTTCCTTGAAAAGCACTCTTAGTTTTTGTGGGTTTTTTTTTTTTTTTTTTAAGATGAGTTTTTATCTAAGTGTGTGTGTCTGTTGTGTGCATGCCTTGTATGTGTGGGTGCCCATGGAGGCCAGAAGAAGACAATGGATCCCTTACAGCTAGAGTTATAAACAGTTGTGAGCCTTTTGACGTGGGTGCTGGGAGCAGCAAGGGCTCTTAACCACTGAACCGTCTCTCCAGCCCCTTTTCATTCTCAGGTGTGAGGTTCAAATGAGACAGAATGGTCCCTGAGAAGAATTGTGACACAAGGCAGGCAGATTCTGGAATTATTATTAGAACTTAACTGAAAAAGATGTTTTCTATTAGCGTTTCTAACTTTGAAGAT
Organism: Eospalax fontanierii; assembly: GCA_035773235.1. Classification (NCBI taxonomy): domain Eukaryota; kingdom Metazoa; phylum Chordata; class Mammalia; order Rodentia; family Spalacidae; genus Eospalax; species Eospalax fontanierii. Next base: position 51,763,452 of record CM069531.1, on the reverse strand, counting down.
GAGGTAAGCCTGGATGCATGGCAGAGTGCCTGGCTGTCTCTCACAGCCCACACCCAAAAGCAGCAGAAAGGATCAGAGTAGAGAAGGACAAGACGTGGTTTTCGAATCTCTGGCTCCAGTGTAGGGTGTTTTTTTTTTCTTGTTTGTTTTTAAGATATTTAAACCAGTATTTTTCCTTTTTCTCTTAAATTGGTTTGAATTAAATTGCCACTACAACAACAAAAAAAGCCCTATTTGACACATGGCTTCACTTAGGACAGTTAGGACAATTCCAAGAATTATCAGAACACTTAAAAAAAATTGTTATGTGCATGAGTGTTTTGCCTAAGTGCCAAGGCCAGATGAAAGTGTCAGAGCCCCTGGAACTGGAGTTACAAACAGTTGTTGGCTGCCATGTGGGTGCTGGGGACTGAACCCATGTCATCTGAGAGAACATCCAGGACTCTTTAACTACTGAGCCATCTCCAGCGCAAGTATTTTTAATTTTTAAAAATTCTTTTTTACAAAATTTTTTGGAAAGTTTTTATTTGGGCCTGGAGAGATGGCTCAGTAGTTAAGAGCACTGGATGCTCCCTCAGATGACAAGGGTTCAGTTCCCAGCACCCACATGGCAGCTAACAACCATTCATAACTTTAGTTCCAGGGGATCCGATGCCCTCTTCTGACCTCCTTGGGCATTGCATGACACAGGTGCACTTATATACATGTAGGCAATATACTCATAAAATAAAAATAATAAGTAAAATATTTTTTAAAAAAACAGAAGGTTTTATTTTATGTGTTTGAGTATTTTGCCTATGTGTATGTAAGTACACTCATGTTGTACAATACCCACAGAGGCCAGAAGAGGGTGTCACATCCCCTGCAACTGGAGTTATAGATAGTTGTTAGCTGCCATGTGGGTGCTGGGAACCAAACCTGGGTCCTCTGCAAGTATAGTCAGTGCTCTGAACCACTGAGCCATCTCTCTAGGCCCAGTTCTTTACTGTTTATCCATTCTCTTACTGATGGATACTGGATGGTTTGTGGTTTGAGGTTATGAGTGATACAGGAATGTTTTTGTACTTATATTCTAGTGTATCTACTGGATATATGTATCTGTATTTGCATGTTAATGGGGTGATTCCTGGGAATTGAATTACTGATTTATATGGCATGCAACCTTAGTAAATAATATCAAAGTAGTTTTCAAAAAGAATTGTATTAAGTTAGGGTGGTGCTGCACACCGTTAATACTAGCGCTCTGGAGGCAGAGACAAGGGTATCTGTGAGATCCAAGTCAGTTGGGGCTATAGGGACCCTGTCTTTAAAAAAAAGTTGTGCTAAAATTCACTCCTCCTGAGCCTAGGAAATAGCTCCATGGTCAAGCCCTTGCTTGACCAATATTCTGAGTTAGTTTCTAGTACTACAAAATGAACCAACAAAAGTGTCTCATCCATCAGTGGGTGAGAGTTCCAACATTTGCTAGCAGAAGGTTAGCTCATTTTTGTGTTCTTTTTAAGGGGTGTGGTTTAGGGGCTTTAATTTCACTAATTTATGTATATAGAGGTGGTAAAAGACTAGGGTTTGTTAACTATGTATGAGTGTTAGGGCTGCATATATGTGACACATGTGTGCAATGCCCACGGAAGCCAGCAGAGGGCATTGGATCCTCTGAAAACTGGAGACAGTTGTTGATTGCCCTGTGGGTTCTGGGGACTGAATTCAGGTCCTCTGCAAGAGCAGCCAATGCTCTGAACCAGTGAGCCATCTCTCCAGCCCCAGTAAAAGACTTAAAATAGTATGTTCCACCTATCTCCCTTTGAAGTACAAGGGATGATCTGCCTTTTTCTTAATGATCTGTGTATGTTCTTCATATTCTGCAGAGTCATTTTTCTTTTCAAGGAGTTCCTCTGTGGCTCATCTTACTCTCAATGGTATTTTTTAAAATACTGTTTTTTATTCTGTGTCTGAGTATATTGCTTGCATGTTGGTAGGTGCACCCATGTCAGGCAATGCCTGCAGATGTCAGAAGACTTATAGTTAATTAACACTAATATTCATAGTTTCTCAGTTGCAATAGATACATTTCAAGTGCTCAATGGCCACATGTAGCTAGTGACTGTCATTAAGACTGAGTTAATGGGACATTTCTTCCTAGACTCCTCTTCCAAAAGCATTATTGTCTACTTCTCAATTTGAGATCGTCATAATACACCTGGAATTAGTTTTCATGTGTTTTATAGGAAAGACTGATAAAATTTTGTTTGTCCTGCTGAGAATTGAACCTAGGGCCTCGCACACCCTAGCCGAGCACACTACCACATCTTCAGTCCACGATTTCTTCTTTCTGTATGGATAGTATATAGACAACAATGAATGAGAATGTGTTCAGAGTAAAACACACGGGAGGTTGAGGCAGAAGTGTGTGAGTTTGAGACTAGCCAGGGCTAAAAAGCAAGAGCCTATCTCAAATTTAAAACTAATTTTACATAGAACTTGCCTAAATTTAAAGAATGTTTCACTTCGGTACTCGTGTTGACATGGAGAAACAGTAATGTGTGATCCCTACTGGTAGGTGAACTTGGTGCAGCCTTTTTAGAAGATACTTCGGCTTTATCAATGAATCCACATCGCACATTTCCTGTAACTTGGGTATACCACAGATGAACTAGAAAAATCAGTGTTTTTTAATCAAACTTGGTACAACTTAAATGTCCATCAGTAGTAAATTAGTTTATATATGCCCACAATACAGCAGCAGAATGAATACACTAAAGTCTCATAACAACTTGGATGGCTTTGCAGCCTTGTGGGAGAGCATATAATTTATATGGAAGAGATTATATTAGGAAAATAGATGGGAAAACTAAAAATGAGGAAATGGAAATTGTAAATTCAAGAGCATTGGTATATGGAAGGACTGCCTAAGGGGCTTCCGATGTGAATGTACAGGCACACCCATCCCATGGCACGTGGGTGGAGGTCAGGGGACAACTTCTGGAGGTGGCTCTCTCCTTCGACTGTGGGATCTGGGGATCTGACTCAGATTGTCAGGTTTTCAGGGTAATGCTTTTACGAGCTGAGCCATCTCACTGGTCCCCACAAATGTTCTAGAAGAATTGTTGGGCATCCTGGGTAATCTTTGGCATTTCTACAGGAGAAGACAAGAGATTGGTATATTTCCACATATTCAGCATATGGAGGGTTATATGTCACATATGTTGAGAGGTCTCAGGGCTGGGGGTGTGGGTCATCAAAGAGTGCTCGCCTAGCAGGCAAGCATAGGCCCTGGGTTCAGTCTCCAGGGCCGCAAGAAACAAACAGCCCAGCTTCGTTCTTTCAGTATGAGTTTTCCCACTTTTTCTTGACTCCCATTTCCTCATTGATTTGTTGTTTCAATTTGTGAGAATGCATTTTTAAAGTAAGTCTTTAAAATCTAAAAAAATAATTATGGATAAGAAGCCCCAACCTTAGCTGAGGAACAATTGGCAATTGATCAATTCTGGGTGAGTGTTGGATGAAATTTGTCCTCTGACTGCAGAATGGACTGCCCACACTCAGACACCTTGAATGACAAAGGAAGACACCAACAGAGTCAGCTACCCCTCCCAACTGACCAGTGACTTGAGTTCTTTGTGGGGGGAGGGACTAAGTGTGAGTGGAGGAAGGTGGGAAAGAGATGGTTGGGGCGCACAAGTTTGCCATCCTGGGCAGCTGGCAGCAGATGGCATTGTGCAGGAATGTAAAATTCGAGGCATAGCCTCAATAGATTGTGCCCCCGCATAGTTGCTCTGTAAGTAAGCCCACATAAACTCTGGTTTCCCAGACTGTAATTTGGCAAAAATCATACTTTGTTCACTTTGTTGTTCCGGGAGCTAAAGAGATGGGCAGAGCTGAACACGCCTCATAACTCACAGAAAGCAATTCTTAAGGCAGTGAGGGAGAGGCGGTCTTCTTTAAGAAGACACTAGATAGGCTGACCAGGCTCCAGTGAACTTACAGAGGGACATCTGGGAACACAAACTTGACTTGTTAGGCCTTAACGTGTTTGGTAATGCATGCAGTCCAGTGGGGGAGGGGCTACTGGGCAGGTGCAGACAGAGAAGGGGGTCTAGATATGAGTGAGATATATTTGATGAAATCCACAAAAATTCAATAAAAATATATTGTAAAAAATAGAAAGTGTTTATAATAAAAAATTTAATTTATTAAAGGTGTGTGTGTGTGTACATCAGGACAACTTTATGGAGTTGGTTCTCTCCTACCTTTAAGTGGTTTCTGGTGATTGAACTCAAATCACAGGGCTTGCGCAGTAAGTGCAATTACCTGCTGAGCCATCTCCCAGCCCTCAGTAATTCTGGCATAAAAGAATTTTTACTGAGGCCAGGAGTGGTTGCACATGCCTTTAAACCTAGCACTCAGGAGGCAGAGACAAGGGGATTTCTGTGAGTTCAAGGCTATCCTAATACAAAATGAGTTCCAGGCTTGACAGAGCTACTTAGTGAGTCGCTGTCTCAAAAGTACAAAAAATAAGGGCTGGAGAGATGGTGCAGCAGTTAAGAGCACTGGCTGCTCTTGCAGAGACAACCGTCTATAACTCCAGTTTCAGGGCATTCAATGCTCTTTTCTGACTTCTGAGGGCATTGAATGACACAGGTACACTTACATGCAGGCAATACACTCATACACATAAAATAAAAATTAATAAAATAATTAAATCTTGAAGTTTTTAATAAACAAAATCATACATACCATTGGAGAAAGAGCTGTGAAGTCTTAACATCTCTAATTTTATTTTCTAAAAATAGTCTATTTTTTGTGTACGAGTATATTGCCTCCATGTAAGTGCACCTGCATTGTACAGTGCTGGCAGTCAGAAGAGGGCATCAGATTCCCCTGGAACTGGAGTTAAGGACAGGTGTTAGCTGCTGTATGGGTGCTGGGAATTCTGGGTTCTGTGTGTGTGTGTGCGTGGTGTGTATATACGTGCCTGCCTGTGGAGGTCAGAAGAGGACATTGGATCCTCTAGAACTGGAGTTACAGATGCTTGTGAACCAGCAAAAGTGGGCACTGGGGACCAAACTCAGGTCTCAGCAAGTGCTCTTAACTGCTGAGCTGTCTCTCCAGCCCCACAAATTTTCTTAAAATATCATTTCCTAATTTTAGAATTTGAATAAAAGTAATGTTTCAAAATACCTTTTAAATTAGTAAATGGTCTCACTTGTGGTATTTTAATATAAAGAAGTAGATATTTAAAGATGAAATATTTGTTTAGATTGTGTTATACATTGGTAGAAATAAGTCATTTCATATAATTGGAGACAAGAGAATTGACACAGTTCATGGTTCAGCAGACATCAACATTTTTTCTTATGAGGTATTCTACCAATGCACACTGTCACCAAATTAGAGTGAGCATTGGTGGTAGGCAGCAGAACATGGATTTTATATGTTGGTGAGAGAAATATCACCTACTATTCCAACTGAAGTATTTTGTGACTAATTTCCAACAAAAAGCCCTTATGTTGCAAAAGTTAGGTACTTAAAGGTGTGTGTGTGTGTGTGTGTGTGTGTGTGTGTTTGTGTGTATGTGTAGGTATGCTGTTTGTGCTTTGTGTAGATGTGCCATAGCACATGTGTGGAGGTCAAAAGAACAATTCAGAAATAGGCTCTCTCCTTCCACCTTGTCTTGGGGCAGGGTCTCTGTTACTGTGCTGTGTTCATGATGGGGAGGCGGATGGTTAAGGAGGATCCATATCCAAAACTTTATAAAGAAGATTCTTAGTGGGGGAAGGGTTTTTAATTTGATTAAGAGCTATTGTATGAAATGTACAAAAGTTCATTAAAAGATTCTTAGACTGGGATGTAGCTCCATTGGTACAGTTCTTGCCTAGCATCATGGAGTCCTGGGTTTGATCCTCAGCACCACATGAACCTGGCATGGTGGTCCATGCCTATAATCCTAGCACTTGGGGTCAGCCTGGGCTACATGGGACCCTGTCTAGAAAAAAAAAGATTCAGGGTCTTAAATTTTTCAGAACTGTTTACCACGGAACACACTACCATGTCGTATAATTTCTCTCTTCAGCATACAAGAAAGTGAAGGGAATGAAACTGAGGCAGCACACAGGCACGAAGGAAGGATGTGGTGACGCTGGATTAGCAAACGCGCATGTCCGTTTCCTTCAACATGCTTCTCAGCAGCTAATACCTACATGGAAAACATCTTACCCAAACCCCAAAGCAACAACAAAACCAAAATAAAGCAAAGAGCTGGAAAGAGTAAGATGAGGAGAAGATGGCAGGTGTTCGGGGCAGAGGTCACTGAGGGAGGGAGCCAGGGAGAAGGACGCTGTGGGATGGACACAGACCTCTGATACGTGGATCTGCCGCTTTGGTTTTTTCTTAAGACAGTGTCTCACTATTTACCTTGAATTCTCAGTGTAGCTCAGGCTGGCCTAAGACTCATGATCCTCTTGCTTCAACTATGCCTAGCTTGGACCTGAAGTTGTTCAAACAAAACTATACAGAAGACGAAAATTATTTGGGACCAGATAATTAAGTCCTTGAGTCATTTGTTCCCTTCAAGATTTTAATAAGGAAATCTCACACCACAAGGTCAAATTTACTTTTCTCCCCATGCATCTGAGTATCACAAGCCACAAAGGCCAAATTTACTTATCTGTGTGAAGGGGCTTACATCAGTAAAAGGCATGTCCCAAACAGCCTTAGACTTAGTCTTGAAAATTATCTTAGAACTCATAATCATGACCACTAGGAAGAGCCAAGGTAGAGGAGAAGTGATTTAAGGCTAATCCAGATTCTCCAACTGCTCTTGGATTGAGGAGACCTGCGGCTTAGGTCATAGGATTAGACCTATAGACCCTATACCTAAGCTAATCTCATTTGCTCTCTTGCCACAGGATAAAATAAACAAACTCTTCAGTCATTTGAAGTAGAGCTTAAACCAGATATCCAGCTGGAGCTGAAGTTGCATCAAGATGACACCCGTCTAAAAGTAGTTGCCAGAGTGACCTGTAAGAATAGAGCAGATTTGCATATGGAGCTTTATCCTGAATGTTTAAGAAAAAGAGAGATGGGGAGGAGAGACAGTGGAGTGAAAAGATGACCAAAAGCTGGCCCAGAATGGAAGGAAGACAGGGGTTCTCACTGGAAAAGGAGTGTGCTCACCGTGTGCTTCAAATAATAACACTTGCACATTCGAGTAGACGGCATTTGTTAATGTAAGAAAAATTAGAGCGAGTTTATATAGTTTGTAGTGGACTCAAAGTATACGGAATAAGAGTACACAGACGGCACAGTGTACAGACACAAATGCTCACATGTACATATTATTCTTCAGTTTATCTTCTTTACATGTTCCTTTCCTGATTCCACAGCAGCACATGGGTTAGAAGGCTCTAGTAGATTCCAACTATAGAATTCTATGCTACTCAGAAAATATATGGCTAGCAAGACATCCCTGTTTTTCTCCTAGATGTAGTATGCAAACAGATGTCAGATAACATGATCATACCAAAACAAATATACAGGAGACTCTCACAGACTTAATTCTAAGCCTAATCCTAATTGACGATTGGGTGGTTTTCATCACCTCCATACACCCCCTCACATGTCCAAAAAGGCCAGTTCAACTGCGTCACTGCCTAATGTGACAAGTATGTCCAGGAGATTTCATGGAGAGAAGTGGCTGGCAGCCACAAGAGTCCAGACACCATAGTCTTTTAGGATTGTGTCCATGAAGAAGGACCTTCCATCATCAGGCTTGGCTGGAGACTCATTCGGCTTAGAGGGGAGAAGGAGAGGTGGGACTTGTCAGAACTGCAAGAGGTGACTGGGAACCTTTCCTCCACTGGCGCGTGCTACACAGTGTTCAAACGGATGTCCCCATAGGGAATTTCTGTTGGTGTTTCTGGAGTAATACTTTTAATAATGCGCTGTTGGGAAGAAAATGCAATGTTATAGTTTTGTAATTTGAAAAGATATTTCAACATTAATATTAAAGCAACACTTGAACAGCATTTTCATGACATTTAATAATAAGTTGGAATAGTCTCATTGGTCTTCTTTAAGAAAGGAATTCCTAATTTATCTTCTAATATGGATCAAAGTGGTTGGGTTTTTAGCTCAGTGATAGAGCGCTTGCTTAGCAAGCGCAAAGTCCTGGGTTTGGTTCTAAGGTTAAAAAAAAAAAGACAAAATAACAAAAATGGCATAGTCAAGAACTATAAGCATCTGTAAACCAGTAAGAACATCATTATAACAGTAACCGAACAAAGTAAGCCTTCAGTAGAAACCTTGCCGGCCTATATCATGGTTTTGAGTAACTTGGGAAAAGGCGATCTTTTCTCTAAACAAATAAGGCTTCCTGTAGCCACACAGGGTTTGGGGAGCAGACACACTGCAGACTTCAATCCTCCCTCCCCCAGCCACAGTGCCCAGTGCCATGAGCCCTTGCTCATAGACAGGATGCTACCGAATCAATGAATCCACTTATAAAGACTGAAATCATTGCATGGCTAAATTTAAAAGGATGTGACCACTGAAATAATCATTTCTAACCATCTTACATTGAAGCACTCCTCATCACAGAGGAGAGGCTGGGGTTTAAATGGCAGCGGTACATGAAGCTTTAAGATAGATCTGAAATATGTTTGGGCTTGGATTTGAAATATTCAAGCTTCCCTTAATATCAGAGTGACATGAAGCAGCTCAGGAATGGGGAGAAATAAAGAAAGGGAGAAGGAAGGAGGCAGAGAGGGAGAAGAAAGAGAGGAGAGAGGGAGGGAGGAAGGGAGGGGGAGAAAAGGAGGAAGGGGAACAACAGCAGGAACAGTAGTACTGTACAGAGGCTTAGAAAAATATTAAGTTGATTCGTAAAATTTTTGATGGCCAACGCTTATATATTGGCAAGAAAACTGAATCTGGAAACATCTTTTACTGATCGTGAGTGAAACTTTGCTGCTGTCCCTTTTATTTTACATTGAAAAAGTACATAGTACTTTTCAATATTTTTCTCGCTCTAAGAATTTGTTTTTCTTTAAGGAGCAGAGTCTATGAAATTCAGAAAGCCCCATTCTCCCATAGTTAATGAAATCTACAAACTGCACATTTTGTCCTTTCATAAATATGTCCTTTATAACCTTAGCATGTGAGCACCGAACTCACACTAGATTCATTTAGAAAGTTGTAATGCCATCCACCAACAAAAGATTCCAAAACTGTTGAAAGAAAAAAGTTCAGAATCTGGGCTAGGTGTGGTGGTGTACACCTTTAATCCTAGCACTCAGGAGGCAGAGGCAGGTGGATCTCTGCGAGTTTGAGGCCAGCCTGGTCTACACAGCAAGTCCTAGCCCAGTCCGCGCTATATAATGAGATTATATCTCAAGACAAAAACAAAACAAAATTCAGAACCAAACATTCCCACATGTTCACCATATTATAATGATAAAATAGAAATATGTCTTGCAATTTGATTTCATCTTAAGTGGAAAAAAGAAATCACTAAAGTGTATGAGGCAAGGCCAATAAACAACACTGTAAAGAAAAGTGGCTTTTTGCCCCAAACCATTCCTACTTGTGCTGCTGCCCTTTCTGGGTACTGATTCCCCCAAATACGAGGCCTAAATATTAGTTCATTCATTCATTTTGTGTGTGTGTGTGTGTATGTGTATGTGTGTGTGCGCGCGCACGCGTGTGAACATGCCATAGTGCAGATGTGTAGGTTAGAGAACAACTTTTGGGGATCAGTTCTTCCCATGTGAGTTCTACAGATAGAACTCAGGTCATCAGGCTTGATGGCATGTGCCTTTACCCACTGAACCATCTCACCAGCACACTAGACTACTATTGATCTCAAACTTTGCCAGACTCTCGTTCTGCAAGATGAAAACCAGCTAATCTAAGAAATGTACCGTTGCTGAAATCCTCATAACCATGTGCTCCTTGGGGACTATCTTCCAGTATCTCTGTGTGGGTTGTTAGAACTGTCTACAACAATGACTTAAGCCAATGAAGGACTCCAACCTTGAGAATTCATTATAGGCTGAAAATTTGTGTGATATCCTCCAAATTAAACCAGTAAATGGGAGCTCACTCCAGATGCTGCAGACTTACAATGGGTTAAGGCAGCACTTTTTTTTCTTTGTGACAATACAAAAGTGGGATATATTCAGTAGAAAGTATGTTTTAAATTCTTCTCTTTTCCCAGGCTAGCAATATTACTCATTCCTGATCTTGGGCAGAGGCAACAAACCACAGTTCCCAGTCAGCCAAGCCATCATGAGGAGAAACAACTGATGCTTTACAGTGTACTGTGTTGCCAAGCTATGATGTTCAGGAGGCTAAGTATTAATTGTATTTTTTTTACTTAATGAAATTTTCAATTTATGATGGGTATATCAGGATCTAATCTCATTATAAATGCCGGAGCATTGGTATCTGGCCAGTGCCAAAGGGATCTTAGAAATGTCTTTCTCTTAAGTTTACCTTTTTCTTTGTCTTTTCTTTAAAAACCTAACAGAAATTTTATGAGACCCGTCTTCCTCACAGATTCAATGTTTCTGTCCATAAAATCTGTTCATTAACAAAAAACTATTTTTTAAAATCCCAGCCAAGTGTGGTGGCATATACCTTGTAATCCTACCACTTGGAAGGCTGAGGCAGGAGGATCACTGTGAGTTTCAGGTCAGTCTGGGCTACACAGGATGGTTTTGTCTCAAAAAATAAACTCCTTCAACCTGTCCCTCCAAATCTCTATTCCTCCAGGGACACTTGGCAAAAGAAACAAACCAAACACACAAGATTTATCCCTCTCGTGGATTAAGTACACACGTGGGAATGGTAAAGGCTTGTGAGAAGTCTTACGTTTAAAAAAAAAAACCTGTTGAATTTACCTTAATCCAGCACTCTGATAACGTTACCCCAGCACTAGGAACTACTGCTCCTCAAGACATGCTCTAGTCCAATAAGCATGTTTTAAAGAGGAGCAAGGGTCAGCGGAGGTGCATGGTTTTCCACGGCTGATTAGTTCCTTTCCTTCCATTCCTCAGGTTGATTCAGCTGCCTCCTGTTCCCCATCTGGGAGTCTCTGCCGAGGGGGCCCCTCCACTGCCAGTGGGACTGAGCTGTTATGTATGTTCCTTGGGGTGATGTCCCTTTGTGGCCAAGTGTGAAAATTTGCAAGAAAGAGAACTAGAATAGGATTTAGAGGTACAGTCTGTGACAAAAGAATACTGACAGTTGTTAACCTAGAATCACACCTCTGACCTTGGCCTCTCAGTTCAAAGCTACAGAGCTCGTGGATCATGTCAGCTGTCATTAAAAGACAGACTGGAGGAATGAATCTAGTGACTCTGGGTCTGAGAGCGTGTTACAGGGAGACTGCTGTTTGATCCCTTTAGAAGGAGAAGGTCATAGGAGGGCTGGTTAGGGACAGGGAATTACTAAGAGCTGAGTTTTCTTCACCTTGAATTTAGTTTTTCTATTTGGATAAAGAAATGAATCCAATTGTTTTCAGAAAAAATTGTCTCCTGTTCTTTCATGAAATGTCTGATGAATGTTAGTGTGATGGTCTCATGTCTGATTTTGCTTGTTAGAGGCCATAGACTAGTCCGCTTGGGTTCTTAGGCTATTAAAGATTAGAATCCCCCCCGTTTCCCCCAGATACTACCCTTCGCCTTGAGTTCCTCCCCTGCAAAACACCAACAGTGTCCCTAATTTTGCTTGTTAGAGGCCATAGACTAGTCCGCTTGGGTTCTTAGGCTATTAAAGATTAGAATCCCCCCGTTTCCCCCAGATACTACCCTTCGCCTTGAGTTCCTCCCCTGCAAAACACCAACAGTGTCCCTAAGAATAACCACTTCTTCAGGCTCCTTTGCCACAGTGCCCTTGTTACTGTGGCAAGATGCACAAGTAAACAAATAACAAAACATCTAAAGAATTTTGATTCTACTGCTGTGAGGCGGCTCTGTCGGGACTCCTAGCAGTTGAAACACTAACTCTGGCAACATGGGATGAAAAATGGTTACTAATTTGTCCCTAACCTTTAACACTCATTTCTACATTAGCAAACTGTCAACTTGGGAAAGAGGAAACCACCTAATAATGCAAAGAACACTGACCCAAGAGTCAGAAGATTTGAAGCCCTGGACTGTGTGTCCTCAGACAAGTCACTAAAATAAGGACTTTTTGAGGAGAGATGTTCCCAGCCTTGATGTTCTGTTTTGTCTCTAGTACCTGCCCATCCACCTTACAAAGTACTTTGATAGCAAAATGAGATTATCTATATGCAGAGACTTTGGGAGGGACGCACTCTTATGCAAATTGTAAGGTACAGTTATTTAAAAATTTATAGCAGTATTCATACAGAAATTATTGTTTCTTCTATCATGGAAAAAAATTTGGTTCCAATAGCCTGAACTAAAACTTTGATATTCAACTTCGCTTGTTGGATGGATAATAAAACTGATACGAAAACATCCTTATGCTGAGATGAATTTTGAGATAGTATTTGTCACATTGCAGCAGAAAAATTACCATGGGCATTTTAACACCATAATCTCCACTTCAGTCTGTATGGCTCTAGATATGCTGTCTAAGCCCAGTGGCGGGGGGCAGGGTAGGCAAAGCAGTACATGATCACTGCAGTGCATCCCAAGAATCAGCTCGCCTTTTTTTTGAGACATAACCCAGGCTGGCCTCAAAATGACTACGTAGTGGAGGATGGCCTAGAACTCCTGATCTTCCTGCCTCCACCCTCCAAGTGCTGGGATCAAAGGCATGTACGAGCACCCCAAGTTCAGCTTACTCTTGTCACTGTATTTGGGAGATGCCTTATGATGATTAGTGGTAGTCATTAGAAGTTACCACCTTAAAAGTTGTAGGTGCAGCTCTATAAATACATAAGCCAGAGAGTGTCTTCTGGTGTATTTCATATATCTTTTAAATAAAATGAATCAAGAAAATCGTTATCAGCACAATTATTAGTCTGAACACACATACACATATATACAGGTGCACATACCTCCTTAAGTGTCCCTGGAGTGATGATCAGTCGATAAACTATATACATAGGGATGCAGATGATAGATGAAGTTCCTATGCAGTAACCCAGGACAATACTCCAGTGGGGATAATTATATTGGAAAAGTCGTAGTTGGGGTGGGCTCATCAAAAAACTGCAAATGATGAACTAAGACAAATCCAAGAAACAGTGAAAATCTTCACAATATCCATGCAGAGAGAGACATAAACACCAAACGCTAAAACTAAGATACTATTGGGATATATCCTAGACTGAATTGAGTCACAGAACTACCAGTTTCTATACCTAAGCCACAAGGAAAAAAAAGAACCCAAACTCACAGGTGCTTTTCTTGGGTTTCTCCGGCATCCCCCACACAGGATCTACTCTGGGAATGTTACAGCATCCCCACAATTACCCCGAAAGTAGAGGAGGCTGCAGCATTTCCTTCTGCAAAGAAGAGACTGGCTTCCGCTGGGAATGAACAGCAGAGGCCTGAGCAGTTTCCCCACAGTCCCTGCCAGTCCTGGGCCTTCATATTTATTTCAGTTTTGTTATTACTTCCCTGTTTCCCAGCTGTGAGTGTTTTAGGTGGGACGAAAGATGACTTATACCTGGGAGAGACAAACTGAGGACTCGGGCTCCTAAGCATGTTCCTTCCTCCCTGTGCTTCCCACAGGCAGCTCTGCAGCCCGGAGTTCCAAGAACAGGTCTGCGAGAGTGCATCTCAGTGACGGCTGCCCGTCAGAGGCACTCATATTGAGAGGAATAATGGAAGGAAGGAAGTGGCCTCATACATTTTTTCATTTGAAAATTCTGTGAAAATTTTGATGAAAAATTCCAGTGTCTCTCAACACTCAGCTTGGTCTCCAGAATAACTATAAATACCAGTTTTTGCCTAGGAACCATTCTGCCGAAATTGTTATTGCTCTTGATTTAATTTTTATTACTCTATAGTCATAAAGAAGACATAACGTAAATGATTTGTATAGTGAAACACCTATTTATATCTTTTTTTTTTCTTTGCAGTTAATAAAATGGGAAATTGTCAAACACACATCCATCTTCTGAGCAGTGTTTTCTAAGTCTGGGAAGAGGAGCCTGGTCAATCGCAAACGTCGCTGCGGACACATGCTGCTCATCTCCAGACCTGGCTACTGAACGGGTAGCTTGGGAATAGGGGAAGAGGAGTGGCTAGGAGCCAGCCATCCCTGCCGGAACTGAACCGGGCTCATCTTGACGTCAGGCGTGGGAAATCCTATCCAGAAGGGCCGGGCTCTTATTCGGCGGCTCTCTCACACAGCCCCGCCTCTCTTGCTCACACACTATATTTTCTTTCTTGTACCTTGCCTTCAGTGAAGAAGAATATTTTTAGTAAGTTACTTGTTGTTTACCTAAACCTACCTTGAAAAGCCCTGAGCAGGAGCTCTCTGTTAAGTAAACACAGAAGTGGAAGGCAGATGTGCTTTCTCTTTATTGGGCCCTAAAACATTCTCCTTTAGAGGACAAAAGTAAAATAAACATCGCAAGAGTCCAGAGCAATGTGCCAGCACCCAGTCTGTATGTGGGTTTTGCTGGGTAAAGGAACTCATAGACCATGAGCCTCTAGCAATAAAATGCCCAAGGCCGTGGGGTCAGGATTAGAATGGAGCGTGAGAGGAACTCACCTCAGTATAGTGTGCAAAGGGAAGTCAAAATTTCTATAGTTGAGATAATATTTTAGAGAAATCTGTAAGAGACAGGGGTTGATGGGGCCAGATTAGGGGAAAGTGGATGAGGTAAGTGACACGCATGCAGGGTCACTTCTGTGTTGCTTGAAATGTTGTTCACCATGGAGCTTTTTTTGCATTGATTTTTTTTTTTTAAGTTTTGCATTAGGACGATCTTTATCTCAAGTACTGAGGTGTTTGGCAATCCTAGACTTTATGCTCCTGGTGAGGCTCTCATTTGGCTCACCCCATTCGGACCCTGGACACCACTTCCTTGCTGGGTGTGGGGTATGAAAGTATACAAGGAAACGCGTTCCTGCCCTTGAGGAATAATCTAATGTGCCTTCTTCCTCTGAAAAACAGATGAAAGGGTTTAAGTGGATTATCAAGAAGCACAGGTATTAATACAAATTAATAACCTATCTATGTCAGGACTTTGGCTTTTGGCAATGGTAGGTCAAAAGATTCAGCCCAAACCTCTCAGTAAGAACCACTAAAACACAGATTTTAAAAAGAAAAGTAGAACTAGGCATGTGGTACACACTTTTAATCCCAGCACTCCAGAGGCAGACGCAGGTGGCCCTCTATGAGTTCAAGCCCAGCCTGGTCTATATACTGATTTCCAGGTCAGCTAGGACTACATGAGACCCAGTCTCACGGTAGCGCACACCTAAAGTACTGATTACTTGAAAAGCTCAGATAAGAGGATCGCCTGGGCTCAAGGTTAAGACCAGCAAAACCTTGCATAAAAGAGAAAAAAGTTTTGGCTGGGAATGGAGACACCTGCCTTTAATCCTAGCACACAGGATATAGAGGCAGATGGACTTTGTGAGTATGAGGCCTGCTTAGTCTATATTGTAAGTTTCAGACTAGCAAGGACTACATAATGAGATGTTGTCAGAAAAAAATTAATTAATTGAAAATTAAAATAAATAAAAGATTTTGTTTTTCTCTTTTATGCATATGAGTGTTTTGCCTGCATGTATGTGTGCACACAATGCCTGCAAAAAACCAGAAGAGGGTGTCTGATCCCCTGGAACTGGAGTTAAGGCCAGGTATGAGGTGCCTTGTGGGTCCTGGGAACCAAACCTGGGTCCTCTGGAAGATCAGTAAGTGCTCCTAACTGCTGAGCCCCCAAAGTTTTGATATTTTCTAAAAGCATCAATGAGCAGCAAGCTGACAAAAAATAGCTACTGGTCCCAAATCGAAGAAAATGCTAGAACCCAGAGCTCACACAAGAGCCACTGTGCCCTGGGATCATGGATGCTCAGGGTGAATGTCTGGTTTTGAAAACCTCTGGAGTCCAGAGCACCAGAAGTTTGGAAGGGCTTCTGAGATACAGAGAGAGACAAATAGTGTCACAAGAGGCAAAGACATGAGCCACCATTAATGTTGAGGCATGTTAGTGTGAAAAAGTACTAAAAGGGCAGAGGGGACATCCTCAAGAAAGCCAAAACCACACAAAAGGGATAACAGGATGTTTGGGAAGAGGAGGAATGTGTACCCCCAAAGAAAGTCTTAAGACAAACGGATGGCGTTGATGCTCTCAATAAACTGAAGATGGATTGAAGGAATGGTCTAACCCACTTTTCTGGCTCTAAAAGATCAAGAAGTCCCTCAAATAAAGTTACATGTAAATGAAAAAACTGAAGAGCAGGCCCTGCTGATTCACACAGCTCAGGTTTAGCCTGGGCTACCTTCACACGTACCTGGAAAGTTAGGAGGGCATTGTCCATCTTTGGGTAAGAGGAAGGCACTGAGTGACAGGAGGGGCACAGAAGTATGATGCAGTGCATACTGGACACACATTGGGCAATTCTTGGAACTCTTTGACAATAAATGGACTGAAATTTATTTCAGTAGGATCTCTTCAAGATGCTTACAGAATTCTAAGTATAAAACTGTTAGGACCCCTCGTACCGCCTTCCAAAGCAACACAGTAATTTCTTCCTTGGTCTTGAATAGGTTCTTCTTATATAAGTTAATGTCACTTAAACCTTAACTTTCTTTTAAAATATTTAATTTGTGTTATATTAGGAGTGTTTTGTCTGCATGTATGAAAGCATGCTATGTGTAGGTAGTGCCCAAGGAGGCCAGACGAGGGCAGTTCCCTTGGAACTGGAATTATGGACAGTTATGGACATGTGGGTGCTGGGAACCGAACCTGGGTCCTCTGCAAGAGCAGCCAGTGCTTTTAGCTACTGAGCCATCTCTCCAGCCTGCCTCAGTTCTCTTAAATGTAAAATAAAGCACCAAGCCAAGTCCAATAGCTCATACCTGCAATACTAGCACTCAAGAAGTAGAGGCAGGAGAATCTTGAATATAATGTGAGACTGGGCTGCACAGAGGTCCAGGACAGATCAGTCTACATAGGGAAACCATCTTAACAAAACAAATACAACAACAGAAACATTCCATTACTTTGCAGAATTATTCTGAGGTTTAAAAGGGCGACACGTATAAGTTTAGCACAAATCTGCCCTGGCATTTAGTGTTCAATAAATGTTAATTATTATTATTGTTGTTGTTGAGCCAAGAATTGACTAATATGATCCCTAGTGTTAAAAGTCAGAAGACAGGTGAGCAGTGGTGGACATAGGGACTGGAAGAGTTCCAGCACAGAAGGACTTCTTGAAGTACTAGTTTTATTTTTTATTTCTTGGTATGATTTTGATTGCATAGTAGTGTTCAGATTCTAAGATTTCTTTGAGATGTACACTTATGACTGGTGTATTCAATGTATACCAGTGTATGTATTACGCCTCAGTAACATTTATGTCTTACAAATATCTGAACTACCAAGACAAGAAAAAGTGACAACTCACCAAGAGAAAGAGAGGACTGATAGCCACCCAGCAGATCCTCCAGAACCACCCAGGGCTGAAGCCAAGCATTTCCTTCACATCACTGCAGAACTGAGTGATACCTAGAATCATCCAAAGGAGAGATTGACGGAGAGGGTGTGGATGTCTTTCCATTCTCTGATTCTCAGAGTCAGCGTCAATGGGATTAGCATTGTTAATGACAAGAGAGGAGAGAGCTCAGATTCCTTCTTTGAACCAGTGGGGTAGCTCTGGAGTTTCTCCACATGAGGGGCTTAAGGACACCAATCTGGCTGGACTGGGGGACATTATAAATCAAATCTAATCAACTCACCAAAACTGAATTTTTATAGCAAGCAAAGCTCTTCTACATAGAGCAGGAGAGTTGATGGACTTCTGTGGAGAGACCCAACGCCCCACTTGGTACCCACATTGCCATTCTAAGACCCCAGCATAAGTTTGATTTTAGTGTTATTATGGGGAGAAAGCTGTTTTAGTTAGGAATGATGAACTCAAATGGAAACTGGAAACTTTTAAGGGAATGTGGGGGTGGCGAGACAGTCTCCCTGCCACCCTAGCGGCCGTGGAACTCTCTATGTAGATCAAGCTGGCCTCAGTCTCACAAGAGATCTCCCTGCTTCTGCCTCCTGAGTGCTGGAGCTAAAGGCGTGTGCCACCACACCCAGCTCTTGGGAAATTTTTAACCACAATGTTTTTCATTACTTGCCAGTTTGGGATCAAGGTTGTTCTATAAAGTTACTGGCACTAAAGTGAGAACAGGAAGAACTTGGCAACTGTTTCTCAAGAGTTCCCTCACAGTTCCTGAGACAGGCCTGCAGGGACCCTGGACTCTGTCCTCTGAATTGCAGAGGAAGTAAGAAGGATTTCTTCTTTTTAAAAAATTGGGCCCTGTCGGGCATGGTGACACACACCTTTAATCCCAGCACTTGGGAGGCAGAGGATATCTGTGAGTTCAAGGCCAGCCTGGTCCACAAAGCAAGCTCCAGGCCAGCTGAGGCTACAGAGAGACCCTGTCTCAAAAAGAAAAAAAAAAGGGCACGGGAGTCCGGGAGGTTGGCCGAGATAGCTGTGCAGTTAAGAGCACTGAAACTGGAAGAACCAGGGTTCGGTTCCTAGCACCCACATGGCAGCTAACAAACATCTCCAGTTCCAGGGAATCCGACACCCTCTTCTGACCTCCACAAGGCATAATGTGCATTTAGTACTTACATGCACACACACACACACACACACACACACACACACACACACACATATGCATGTAATTAAAATAAAATAGAATCTTTTACAAAATTAGGTCCGTGTGCAACTCCAAGTATACCGTCCCCTCTTCTTCCTAGTGTGTGCAATGATGACCGTGTTAAAATATTCATCACAGACGGTCAGGAGGCAAGCACAGCTTAGAATGAGATGTGCTTCTTGAAGGTAGAGGTGTGTCTCTGAACTTGTGTTCTTCGCGCCAGTTGCCCGTGCCCTCCGCTAATAGACCCTTTTCGGCTCACTTTCTCCACCTCCTTTCACCCCTTTCAAATTTCATCCCAGACCAGAGGACGTGAACTGGGGGGCGACCAGGCATGGAATGCAAACATGAACATTCTTGCCTCTTTAGTAGATAAGGACTTAAGCTCTGATTCAGGGTTCTAGAAAGAAGTCTTGCTTGAGAAATTTGTATTTGAGACACTAACACTGATGTACTGTACATCAGGATCTTAAACTGCCATTGTAGGTGAAATGGACTGGCCTCTCCTCAAAGGTATGGAAACCCACTGTACAGTACAAAAGAAATGATGACCCTGCTATAAGAGACCCTTGGTGAGGCTGTGTTACAGACCCAGCAGGATCTGTGCCCGGCTCTGAGCAGGCTGAGACAGTGTAGCAAAACTCCCCACCGGCGGCCGGAGGAGCACCTTACCATAGAACCAAGACACAGCGACTGCTTCTATCAGTGCCACGGTGAGCACCGCAGGGCCCGTGGCATATTCTTCCAGAAGCTTCACCACATAGGCCCCTCCCTGGAACGAGATCACAGACTTGTTAGGGGTTTCTGAAGTACTTCTGCTTTTTATTACAAAGGCCTGCAGAAGTCTCTGAATGCAGGGCGGTGCTGGATAATTCCCACCTTGGACCTAATCTAAGTACCCCAGGGCTCGTCTCATGGAGTGGCCTCTGACTCCTCACTGTATGGAACACATTTTAAAAAATGGTGTTGGGGAAGGAGCCCATAGCCTGGGGCATACAAGGAGAATGCTCTACCACTGAGCTGAGCCCCCTCAGCCTCAGGGTATATTCTTCTTGTTTGATCCACTGAGCTTGAAGAGATCTCTACATCCATTTTCAACTTACTCAGTACCTCCTGTCTGCTCAATCCTAGAGGATCCCCGTCTCTAAAGACTATCTTGAGTTAACCCTGGTACCAGACACATTGAACACTTTGGTCATAGGTTTGCTTCTTTCTGTTCTAACTTCTGAGTACTCTGAGTCCTATGCAACCCATCCCCAATCCAGTAAAATGCCAATCAGTGAGGTCATGGCTTGAAGAGGCCTATGTGCAAAATCTGGCTTGAGTCAGGAGGACACAAGGCTAGGATGCTGAACTATCTAATGCACACTTTACTACAGCTACCAAAAGGCATGGGGTCGGGGTCGAGGTGGGGACAACAGGAAAGTTGACCCAGCAGCTAAGAACACTGGCTGCTCTCACAGATGACTCAGGTTCAGTTTCTAGCACCCAACATGGTGGCTTGCAACCATCTGTAACTCCAGTTCCAGGGGATCTGATGGCCTCTTCTGGCTGCCATGGGACTGTACATATAAGGCACACATACACAAATGCAGGCAAAACACTCATACACTAAAATAGAAAGAATAAATAATGTTTAAGGAGATAATGGGAGAGGAGGGGAGGGGAAGGGGAAGAGAGAGGGAGAAAGAGAGAGAGAGAAAGAGAGAGAGAGAGAGAGCGAGAAAGATCACTGAAGCAGGTCTGACTTTCTTACCATTAAAAGCTCTAGAGGAGACAAAGTGACAATACACACGCAAGACACCAGTCTACAGATCAGGACATCAGGGTAATGCACCCACAAAGGCAGCTCTAAAGGGTGGAAATGCAAACTCTAGGGTTTTTTTCCAGGTTTTTTTTTTTTTTTTTTTTTTTTGTCAAGCCTGAAATATAATCGGATCTGCTGTAAAATGCTAAGCCTCCTGATGCCATGCACAGATTCTACAAACAGATGCTGCTGGAAATAACTTTTCTTCTTCTTAGTGACAAACTTTCTTTTTTTCAATGCTGGGGATTGAACTCAGGGTCTCACATATGCTAAGCAAACACCCTAACACTGAGCTGAGCCACATCCCTAGCAGCACATAGTAATAAACAATTTCAACACCTCTTTAGCCTCCAAATGAAAACAGCTTCTCATAGCATTCTGTTGCCCTAGTAGGGGCGCACTGAGAGCCCGGAGCCACAGTACTCACTGAAGTCAGCGTGATCATGGATCCGAAGACACACGTAATGACCACAATGAGCACAAACCACTCCCGGCGCTTGGCCCAGATGTGTGGAAACTCATCCAGCACAGCTGTGATTACGCCCTCCAAGCCTGCAAACTAAGAGGGACATGCACATGGTCACAGTAAGTCTTAGGACAAGTCTGTGCCTTGAAGACACTGAACAAGAAGAGAGGACTGCTGAGTGAATGGTCAAGCTGATTGTGTCTAGCTTCCCACCCTCTGACCCTTGAATACATCTAGAAGCGTATTTCCATTTGACACCATCATAAGAATCCATCACTGAGGACACACACATACAGACAACTCCAGCAATGGGTTCTCTTGGGAAGGCTGGTTGCATCAAGAAGACAACTCAATACCAGCACCCTCCCTATGCTATTAGGTGCGAGGCTCTGAGCTGAGCCTCTGGGCGCCGTCAAAGGTTAAGAGCGAGCATACAAAGATAAGGAGTTCACACATGCTGAGTCCCGGGCGCTTTCCATACATTATGCCACTAGTGACTCTCTAATGTACCCGGGGAAGAAAGCGTCATTGCGGAGGGGTGGACAGGGGCGTGGGAAGTAGCAGGAGACAACGGGCAGCAGCGCCTGGGAGGCTTGGTGGGCGTGGAAACGAGTCCAGCCAGCTCCTCCTCTTCCCTGTCCTCCTCGTCCTCCAGAACCCATTTTCCTTCTTCATTTACTCACTGTGCTGTCCAGGCCCAGTGTGATTAGCATGAGGAAGAAGATGATGGCAAAGAACGTGGAAGCTGGCATGTTGGCTATAGCCTCTGCGTATGTGATGAAGAGCAGGCTGGGGCCTGAAGCAGAGACAGAGAGGGAGAGGTGGATGACAAGACCCGTCCAACCAACATAGTGCAGAGCAAAACTCAGCTACACCCCAAATCACAATAGAAATTTAATTATTTTTATTTTTATGAGTGTTTTGTTTGCATGTATACAAGTGTACCACATGTGTGCAATGCCCACAGAGGTCAGAAGGCATCAGATCCCCTGGTTGTTAGCCACCATGTGGGTGTTGGGAATCTAATGGGGTCCTCTGCAAGAGCAACCACTGCTAAGAGCTGAGCAACCTCTTTAGCCCCTACTTGCTATTTTTAAGTCCCCTGGCCTTTTTCTTTTTAATTTGGTGGTGCTGGGGACAGAACTCCAGAATCTGAACATGGTAGGCAAGTGCTTCACCACTGATCCATCTACATCCCCATCTCTTAAAAGTCTTTTGCTAGTGTGAGGAACATGTTCTCAACCTCTTGTGAGTTAGCTAGGGATCCCGTCTTTTAGAGTGTGAGGCTGGTCAAAGCACTGCTTCAGGGTGCATACATAGGGCGTTTCTCAAAGCCACAGCCTTCATCTTCTAGGCCTCCAGCCTCAATGTCTGCCATATTTTTTCCTAGGAAAACCTCACAGTACAAGAAGCAGAGTGGCAATATTACCTATATTTTATCTTTCTGCAAGGGACAGTTGGAAGGATTAGTAATTATTTGCCTACTAGACTAGACCCCATCACAAGATCAACCCAGGGCCCAAACCCACTGATTTTTTTAGTATTTTATTTATTATTTTTATTTTATGTGTATGAGTGTATTACCTGCATGTGTGTAAGTGTACCTGTGTCATGCAATGTCTCTGGAGGTCAGAAGAGGGATCATATTCCCTGGAACTGGAATTACAGCCAGTTGTTAGTCACCATTTAAATGCTGAGATTCAAACCTGAGTTCTCTGTAAGAGCGGTCAGTGCTCTTAACACTGAGCAATCTCTCCAGCCCCAAGCCCATTGATTTTAAAGCTACCATCCAAGCTGTATTTTCCCAGCCCATCATGTGCCCAGCACTGGCCTCAAGAGAGCTGCCTTCCCCTAAATGCATGGGAGGGTTGAGATCACTAAGGCATTAAGTTTCTTTCAAATCTTTGAAAATTTGAAAGAATAGTTACAAAGTTAGATATTTGTAAAGATTCAAAAATAGATCAATTCAGTAAGCAGTACCTGCATCTTTGGCCACCTCGGACACATCTTCGTTCCTCATCTCAGCCATGTACCCAAGCACCGTAAAGATGACAAAGCCCGAAATGAAGCTGGTCATGCAATTCACCGCACTGGTCACCAGGGCATCTCTGGAATGGGAAACCCAGGATGCCTGAGACAGTTCTGGGCTGGCAAGTCTAAGAAGCACCTGTCGGTGTCTGTCCCGCTAAGGCAGGCCTCCACGCTGTTCTCCCCTATTCCCAGAGCCCTGGCTCCCAAATACTGAGGCCACCACATATGACATGGGGAGAGGGAGTAAGTAAGAGGTGTTTTAAGATCTGTTCCGAAAGCAGCCGCAGTGGCTCATGCTGCAATTCCATCACTTGGAAGGCTAAGTGAGGCAGAAGGATTGTGAGTTCAAGACCAGCGTCATGAGGAAAAAGAAAAAGAAAAAAAGCCTGTACTGCTAGGAAACTGCACAGCAGAGGCCTCTCCACCTCACCTAGGGGAGTCACTGCTCTGGAGCAGGGCCTGGGCTACATTTGTGAAGTCCTTATATTTAGGGGCCTGACCTTATCCTCAAATGAAGTCAAAAGACTGCCACGGAGATACCTTGACAGTCAAGACCTTGCGACACACAGCTTTGGCCGGTATCCCAAACAAGACCACATTCCTTAGGATGTGTGTGAACTCTTCCCCTAATCTTTAAAAAGAACAAGTTCCATAATTATTTTCTGAATAGTACAAACAGATTGCTGAAGATAGACACCTGTACAGGAAAATTTTAAAAGTCTGAGGATGATGAATGGCACCCAAGTCCTCACAGGCATACCACTCCTGCTTTGCTAAAAGATCTGGTAGGACTTTTCCACAATTACGGCATTTTGTAAACCAAAATAGTTCAATCACTATACCTTTGTGTATGTATAAATAATCAGAGTACAACTTTTGTTGTTAAATGTATTAAGTAGTTAAGCCCAAATAGTGTATGCTGCAAGTTTTATAAATCTGCTTTAGAATTTCTTGGCATTTTCGAAGGTGGTGGGATATTAGGGGTGTTTTGCTTTGTCTTTTTGAGACAGAGTCTTCCTGTAGCCCCAGCTGATTGGGAATTCACTATGTAGACCAAGTTGGCCTTGAACTCACAGAGATCCATCTGCCTCGACTTCTGCCTCCTGAGTGCCTGGATTAAATGCATGCGCCACCACACCTGGACTGTTTTGTTTTGTTTGTTTTCAGCTTGTTTTGTTTTAGACAGACTCTCATATAGCCCAAGTCAACCTTAAACTCCATATGCCATCAAGGCTGACCTTGAACTCCTAATCCTTCTGCTGCCACTTCTCAAGCACTGAGATTACAGACAGTGTCATCACCCTCAACTAAGGATTTTTGTACAGACCTCTCACAAAACAGAAGTAACAGGGCTGTTCTCAGTTTCTGAGTAGCTTGGGTAAAGCAGCCTGAATGTTACTATGGCCATAGATGAATGGCCAAGGGCTCGTGACACCCTTGAGGGGCAGTGTCCTGATGGCCTGGGCTCAGCAGGGTTTAAGATCATCCAGTTAATCACTTTCCTCACACTATCTAACTTTTGGTCATTCACTTCCAAGCTGTCTTGAGGCCCATGTACTTACTGGTAGCAGTTGTTGTTGAACTTGTTGTAACTAGCAAAAGCCAGGAGCACCCCAAATCCTGGACCAAGAGAGAAGAAGATCTGAGCAGCAGCGTCTACCCACACCTGGAACACAGCGGGGGACGGGCACGTGGTGAGGGTGAGACAAAGCCGACGCCAGGCACAGGCAAAGCAGCACCTCTCATGCCTCCCCGTGGCTTTATGCACGGCAGAAACCAGCTTTTTGAGGCTCACTTCAGGGACTGGCCACTTATCCAGTGAGATATCTGCAGTTTCTCATCTTGCCATTTTAGCTGAACCCATTCAGTGGTATCAGAAAGCGATACCTTAAAAGCTTGCATTTCTGGTTCAAAGTATTATCGCAGACTTGCTCATTAAACTAAGTTTGAGTTGTCCCTCCCATCCTGTTTGGAAGAGAAATGGCTTTATCTAGTCAAAGATAGACAGGTACGCACTGTTTCCCTCAACTCACCCCTGTCTCCAAGAGTTTCTGCCAGTTGGGTTTCAAGT
This sequence comes from Eospalax fontanierii, assembly GCA_035773235.1. Taxonomy (NCBI): domain Eukaryota; kingdom Metazoa; phylum Chordata; class Mammalia; order Rodentia; family Spalacidae; genus Eospalax; species Eospalax fontanierii. The sequence continues at coordinate 51,738,258 of CM069531.1, read as the reverse complement.
AGAAGACAACCCCTCTCCAGGCTCCAGGGAGGGTGGCCCCCCTCACCAACAGGACGGAAAGGACGATGTAAGGGAACGTAGCTGTCACCCACACCACCTGTTAGGAAGAAGACACACTTATTACCACACTGTCCTGAGGACAGGAGGAGACAGGAGGTTCTTTTTACTCTGGAAGACCTTTGAGAATATGGGTTCACATCTTCTGGTACTTTAGGAGTCAACCTGGCATGGCAGAAGGCTCACTGCCTTCAAGTTGTAGGCTGGGCGTGCTCCTGTAATTCCACCACTGAATTCCCATGACTTGAAGTCCAGCCCGAGATGCATAGTGAGATATTATCCTTAAAAATAAAGTGACTGGCTAGATGTGATGACCCACCGCGTTAGTCCCAGCACTTGGGAGACAGAGGCAGGCAGATTTCTATGATTTGGGGGCCAGCCTGATCTGCAAAGTGAACTCTTGGCCAGCCAAGGCTATATAATGAGACCCTGTCTTAGAAAACAGGGCAGGAGGGGGAAGGCTGGAGAGATGGCACCATGGTTAACAGCACTTGCTGCTCTTGCAAAGGATCCAGGTTTGGTTTTCAGCACCCAAATGGCAGTTAACAACCAACTATGACTCCAGTTCTAGGGGCTCTGAAACCCTCTTCTGACCTCCACAGATACCAGGCACATACATGTCACACATATAGAAAGGCAGGCAAAACATTCGTACACATAAAATAGCTAATCTTAAAAAGAGGAAGAAAAGCAGAATAATATCAAAAACCCATTATCTTCAGAATCAAACAGTCCTCCCTAAGCTCACTCCACATCTGTAAAAGAGGGCCAGTCTTGAGCAAGACTCAGCGGAAGCCTCCAGTATAGATAAAGCACTGAGTTTCACGATTAGTTTTTAGTAAATTATTGCCCCTACTACTAACTGTACTCTACCAGTAAGTTAAAAGAGTTTTGAGGAAAAAAAAAACTCATGTAATTTGTGTGTTCACTTGCATGTGTGTGTGGAAGCCAGAGACTGATGTGGGGTGTCTTTCTCAGCTGACCTCTGTCTCACTAGTTGAGCTCTCACAGAACCTGGAGGCCATCAGTTGGTCTAGACCACTGACCAACAAGCCCCAGGGATCCTCCTGACTCTGCCTCCCTAGCACTGGGATTACAGCTGTATACTGCTGCACCCAGCTTTTCACATGAGTGCTGGGGACCCAGACTCAGGTCCTTATGCTTGTGTGGCATACACCTTACTCGCTGAGCCGTCTTCCCAGTGCCTGCATAACTTTTACTATAATTACAAAGGGAATGCATTTTACCTTCATTCACTTACATGTGCTTACATGTAAATGATATCAATTCATTTCTAGAACTTTCTAACGGATGAACAAGCATCACAGAATAAATGTGTTTGGCGTGGAAGCATATTAATTTTCCCCTTCCCAGTAGCCACCCAGGTTAACAGGTCCCGAGTTTGGCACTCTGTGGGGCCCCAGAGCAGGCCAGAATAAGCAGCCAGAGTCCTCACCTTGCCAGATGTTTTGACACCTTTCCAGATGCTGAAGTAGATAATTGTGAAGATGAGCATGATGCAGAGAGCAAGCTGCCAGCTGATGCCCCCCAGTTCCTGGAGTCCCTTAGACTGGTGGATTTGCAGGACATGACGCCTGGAGTGACAAGAAGAAAGACCTGTGAGAGAGTGACCGGGGAACGCGGTCTATGATGGTCTAGAAAAGAGTAGCCAGCAGCAGCCTCAGGAGGGGTCGGACGGGCCTCACTCACCCTGAAAGAGCAAGCAGCATGTCCACCATCTAGTCCTGGGAAGAATACTCAGCCCCAAACCAGACTTCCTGTCCCTCCTCCATGGCTCCCTGTATCTGAAGCCTCCTGACCACCATGACTGACTTCCTGGTATGCGAGAACTTACACGTACAGGTGATGAGACCCTACCTCACTCCAAAGTAACTCTGTATTTAGGCCTCTATTGCCCAAAGTTCCTGCATTAAATGTACTCCTGGGCTAAGGTGTAGCTTAGTAGCACAAGAGTTTAGCATGTGCAAGACCTGGATTGAATCCTCAACACCACAAGGTCAAAAGGAAAAGGACAAAACTAAATTCTCCAGGTGCCTCTTCCAAAGGGCAGTGATTTCCACTTAGGAAATGAGCACACTAAATCAGAAACAATTTGAATAGTCTGAACTACTGAGGCAACCATGCCTTGTAGGTATTTTGCTTCCATGACAACTCACTAGAGGAGGAGCTAGAAAAAAGGGTAGTTCTGGTGCCAGTGAGTACCCTGAAGGTCTGGGTCAACTTCGACAAGGTGGAGCAGCTTGGCCTGATATATGTGGACGGGGCAAAAAGGCTCGGATTATAGAGCCGTCAATTAGAATCCCAACTCCAAATCCTGCAGGGGTCCGCCTGGCCACACACTCACATTCCATGTGGAAGGAAGGCTAGCTAGGAAGAGGAAGGGGATAAGTCGGGGAGAAACCAGAGAAAACAATGCAATGGGGGAGTGAATATGAGCAAGATGCTTTATACCCATGAATAAAAATGCCCAAGGAGACCAGTATTACGTATAATGAATATATGCTAATGACTTTAATCCCAGCATTCTGAAGGCAGAGGCAGGCGGATCTCTGTGAGATCAAGGCCAGCCTGGTCCTACTTAGTGAATTCCAGGCCAGCTTGGGCCATAGGAAGACTCTGTCTCAAAAATCAAACAAACAAACAAACATACATATATATATATATGAAAAACTTTTTCAGAAGAGGGGTGAAGAACTATTAGCTCCTAAAATGCCACATCCCAGGGGCATGGCTTGTCTTTAACAGAACCACCCCCATCACTCACATGCACTTACATGTAAAATTCCTCAGCAGGGGACGTGGAGTGAGAGGTCCAGGTGATGTTGTCATTAGAGAAGTAGTTGGTGCAGTTGCCAGTGTTCCAAGCGTTCTCACAGCTGGTCCAGGGCAGCTGGCCCGTGAACGAGGAGGTGAGGTAGTAGAGAGCCCAGGCAATGATGGTGTTGTAGTAGGAAGCAATATAAAAGGCGATGATGCAGATGGCATAGCCAATCCCTGGGCAGTGGGGAGAGAGGCAACCAAGTCCTCAGGTGAAGGCTAAGACAGTTCCTGCCACCCAGCTCCAGGAGAGAGAACGTGGTACTGCTGTAGCGGGCTCCCATCTATGTGCAAGCTTTCACATTTCAGGAAATGTGTGTTATCAATACTCTAAATGACGTTAAATGTTTTAGTTTATGATTTCTATGTTTTTATGTGTACAAGGGTATTGCCTGCATGTATGAAAATGTCCCGGTGTCGTACAATGCCCTCAGAAGTCAGAAGATGGCATTAGATCACCTGGACCTGAATTATGGACAGTTGACAGCCACCATGAGGGGCTGGGAATCGATCCTGGTTCTCTGCAAGGGCAGCCAGTGCTCTTAACCACCTCTCCAGCCCCTGCTCTAAATGTTTTAAATTTAGTTTACTCTTAATTGCCATTTAGTCTATTTCTTAACAATCTGACATTATCTGAGCAGTCAGAAAACTGACTCAAGTCACCTCCCAGAGCTCAGTAAGGCCTAAGAGATTAAAGAAGTGGGTCCCAGGCCCCACCCACTTATGGAAGTGCCTTGCTCAGCTCCATTTCCTCTCCCCACTCAAACCCTTCAGTTACCTTTGAAAATTGGACAGATTTTCCTCCAAATAGAAATGCATCCATTTCGGTGGTACTGGCCCAGTGCAAGCTCCATGTAAAAGAGTGGGATCCCCCCAAAGATGGCCATAATGGTGTAGGGCAGGAGGAAGGCACCTGAGGCAAAAGAAAGACAATTTCACTTCTTCCCCACATCTGTCTCCAGGTCAACCCAACTGATATGGACATGAGGCCTCACTGAGAACCTTATCACAAGGCCACCTTGGGCTGAATGACCACACAGTATTCTGCCCTGACTCAGTTTTCTGCCAGAAGTAGCTGTAGGCCAAGCTCCACAATACAAAGTGTGAGACTATGTCTGGGTTGGTTAGTATGGACTGTCAACTTACACAGTGTAGACTCATCTGGGAGTCTCCACGAGGAACTGTCTAGTGGACACTCCAGTGAGAGACTTTATGAGGTAGGTTAAATGAGATGAGAGGCCCCACTCTGAATGTGAGCAGCACAGTGTCAGGGGCTGGGCTCTGGACTGAATGGAATGGCAAGCTGAGCGCTTCCACGCATGAAACCGCTGCGCTCTGCTGTGGCTCTAGTGTGACCAGCTGCTTCGAGTTCTAGCCACTTTGAAGTTTCTGCAACCTGAAATTGTGAGCCTTTCCCCCTTAAGTTATTTCAGTCAGGGTATTTCATAATAGCAACAAGCAGCAAAACACAGATATGGTCTCAAAGGAAATAAAAGCAAAACAAAGACAAACCAGAGAGGGAGAGGGGGAGGGAGGACGGGAAGGGGGAGGGAGAAAGGAGAGGTAAATAGAAAGAGAAGAGAGCAGAACTGAGAGTTACCAGAACAGGCACCAGGACCACCTCCACCGCCTGGAGCCCAAGTCACTGCCCAAGTCCTGATTTCCTCCCCTATCAGATAGCAGTGCGGAGGAGAGATGAGAATCCCAGCTCAGCCACACTGCACAGTCACTAAAAACTGTGACCCTAAAAACTGACCCCCAGATTCCAGGATTCACTTGAGGCCTCATTAAGAAAAATGTCCAGGTGTGGGAGCAATGCAAAATTGTCAAGCACCCTGGTAACTCTGATACAAGTATGGAGGCCCTGAGAATAGGAAAATGAGTCACTCAGATGCAACATCTGACTCATGGAGCTTCCGTCAGTGTTCCCAATGGCTCCAGGCACTTGACCGTTTAGATGTGGCTACATGAGCATAATTCCACTGAGCCAAAATGATCCCTCAGAAAGCCCCTTTGGGAACATGTACATGAACATGGTAGTTCCTCACAGAGAAGAAGGTGCAGAACTTCTGCAGAACTGAGGGTGCTGTGTCTCCTGGATCCATGGCTAAGGCTGAGCTTCAAAACTCTGTACTGAAGATTGCTCTCCTGAAGCCTGAGTTTTAGCCCAAAGGGTGAGTCAGCTACGATTTCCTTCCTGTGAAGTGCTTTGTCCCTAGAAACCTGAAGACAGTGAGACTCCAAAAGTGTGACCTGTTTTACAGTCACAGTGGGTAAATCTGGCTTGAGAACTGAAGTCATGCTGTGTTCATGGTGGCTTTCACCCAAAGGATTTCCCCTACTGGATTTACAGTAGGACATGTCACCAAGGATCCAGCCTTACATAAGGCTCAGGTGAAAGGTGAATCTTCTCAAGCTGCAGATAAGATTATAACTTCTACTCCACCCAGGCAAGAAGTGCTCACCCTCTCAAAGGCCCCTAAGGAGCTGCCTTTGAGGCATGGAACAGGCCTTAAAAGATGCTGCAAGTTCAGGCAACTCTGTGTCAGGTTGTGGAAGAAGTCAGGGTGACACATGAATTATTCCTTCAGACCTCATTACAGCTCCTTTCAAAGAACTCCTGTCCAAACGTTGACTGGCTCCACACCCATTTCTTCTTGCCAGTGTCCACATAGAAGGCCAGTGCCTACTCCCTCCACTCTCTGCCCTGCTTTGCTCTTTTCCAGGCTCCCCAACTCACACCTACAGTCACCTACAAGACAACTACTTTAGAGCCTCCGGGTTACAATAAAGAATAAGGTCTCTGGCTATAGAAATGGAATATAAGGGATTGAAGTATATCCATGCATGCTTTGGGGTCAGCATTAATGTCACACTGGGGCTGGGTTCAGCTTTGAGTCATGTCAAGTTTGATAACTTAAGACTTTGGACCTGAAGTGGTGCTGTTTTCTGATCTCATACAGGTCCAAAGGTTTACCAGGGTCTGGAGCCGCCCACCTGCCTCCGAACCCTTGAACCCTTCCTTCCACTCCCTCCCCGCTCCGACTCTTCCTAGGAACTGCCAGCAGGAGCAAAGACCTCACCTCAGCACGGCGTGATGGAGTTTTCTCTTGCTTCCAACTCAGAAACGGAAGCTTGGAAAACTCAGGATAAGAAGGAAGCCCTTCAACAAATGAAGCACTAACCACGCCCAGTGTCAGGTCTGAGAGAGCTCTAGTCCAGCTTCATAACCTGGATGCCTCAGACCGCCCCCCGCCCCCCCAAGCTCTTTGCTTCCTGGAGACTTGCCAGACTAGCATGAACGTCTAGGTTTTACATTCCCAGACTCACATCAGTTACACAGGACAGCAGAGGCATGACTTGTCTCTTGGTCTCCCACAAGGCTCTACATACAGCCCACCCCTGGGTCTGAGCCTCTGTTGGTGGCCCATAATACTGACCTCCTCCATTCTGGTAGCATATGTACGGAAAGCGCCAGATGTTGCCCAGGTCCACGGCATAGCCAATGACCGAGAGGAGAAAATCCACCTTCTTGCTCCAGGTCTCCCGTTCCCCTTGACGAATCTCAGCCACCAGGGTGGTGGTGGCAGCTGGGAGAGAGTGCTGAGCATCGTCCCCTGCACTGCTGCTAGGAACTGCAGAGTACCCGTTGGATATTTGGCCAGACTCCGCCCTGTCCCCGGAGGTGGGGACACCCTTCTGTAAAACACCATTTTCCTGGCAGTCCTCCCCAGCCTTGCATGCTGACAGTGCCTTCTGAGAATTCAAGGGTGTGGTCTCCATCCTGCTGGTCAGTAGATGATGCTAATGCCCATCTGCCAAGGACCCAAACTAGTTCTTGGTGCTTGGCTTTGTTGATCTTGAATGTTATGATGACGAGATTGAGAGCTCTACTGGAAAGGCACACAGAAAGAAAATTAGGAATTTGATGTCTTTGGTATTAATCATACATCATTCCATTTGTTTATTTTATTTTGTTTACTCTGTACACAGGATGCTCTTGAACTTGTAACAATCCTCCTGTCTCCGCGGCTTCCGGAATGCGAGGATCACAGGCATAAACCACCATACAGATCTATCATACATCTTAAACTGCATTAAGTAACAGGATTACTATCTGTAAGCCAGCCTATTTGCTGAGAGTTAATAAAATCAAGTAAACTTGATTTTATAAGTCTATGTAGGGTGTCAAGTCATTATCAAGTAATTTGAAAAGAAAACAAAAACAAAAATAGCAAATTACCAAGATTGCGTACAGGCTTTACTTAAAAACAAGCACTTGCGTCATTTGGGGGGATACAAATCCCCTTGTAGTTTATCAGTAACCAAAAGGAATGTCAGGAGAGGTTTCTTCCAGGGCCAGAGCGCCCTGTCCTAGATGCTGTGCTGGAAAATAACAGCAAACAGAGCCACAGTTTCTACCTGCAGGACAGAAGGGACGGTCCCCACTCCATCATTTAAACTAGCGCCCTACGTTAGATTTTTATTTACTAAGCTATTGCCATGATCTAAAGGGGGGAAGAGCAGAAGACAGAGGTGAAACACCACCCATGGGAGGTCCCCATAGCTCTGTGGCTGAGTCCTTTCTCACCCTTCCTCTGACCCACGTCCGGCAGGCTTCAGGAAGGTTCTCTAGCTCCTGAAGCTGTGTCCTGTATACCTGTGCTCATCTTTCTGTCTACCTATGGGGCCTCTGCTGGCCCCAGTGCACCATGACTGTCACTGCTGCTCACCATTCATTCTTGTCACTCTTCAGCAAGCCACTTGTCACTGCCTCCCTGAGCAGGGAAGGCCACTCATCCGGAGAAGACAGGGAGAAGAGTGCAGGCCATGGACCCCGGATGCATGGCCCTGTTCCCACGAGCCCCTGGGGTGGGCTGGGCCCCAGCAGCCACGCCCTCATTTCACTGCCTGGTGGGATGCAGAGAAGAAGCTGGACTGAGGCTGAGATTTCTACAGAAATCTGAGCTGCTCTGGACTTTAAACCTTCTGCCTGTCATAAACTTATAAGCAGCCAAGACCTTCAAGCTCACTTTTCATTTCTTACAAGCTCTTGAAACAGTTCGGAGTTGGAACATGTTTCTGCCTAGTTGAGATCATGCCATCCCTTTCCAGAAATGCTATTCACAGTGGCAGGGATCCCGGGCCAACCCTCCAAATCCAACAGTGGGAGGAGCGAGAGCTGCATACCACAAGAGGTAAATGTGCATCTCCTAGCTGGTTTTCAGGAACTCTCACATTTCTCCTTTCCTTTCCTTCCTTGACAGGGAATCGTGTAGCCCTGGCTACCTCAAACTCACTATGTAGGTAATGAGGACTTTGAAGTTTTCTGATTCTTCTGCCTCTACCTCTTAAGTGCTGGGATTGTAGTGTGCACCACCATGTCTGGTTTGTGTGGTGCTGGAGATTGAACCCAGTACATTGCACATGCTAGGCAAGCACTCTACCAACTATGCTACATCCCCAGTCCGTAACTTTCAGCACAGGGAGATGTGAATACAACGACACAGTGAGGAATGAGGGGTGCAGCTAAGTGGCAGAGGATTAGCTTAATAGTCACGAGGTACCCCCCCACACACACAGAATGAAGAAATAGAACGCCCCACAGATGGAAATATTGACAAAGATTAGGCACAAGCACCAGGAGATGAGAGTAATTAGACTTTTGTGTTCGTTGTGGTTGTTTTTTTTACCGTAAAGCAGAAGAGAAGGGTTTTTTGTTTTGATTTGTTGGAATTTTTGAGATAGGGTCTACCCATAACCCCAGCTGGCCTGGAACTCACTATAGATCAGGCTGGCCTGGATCTCATAGAGCTCCACCTCCTCTGCCTCCCAAGTACTGGGACTAAAGGCACACACCACCACACCTGGTTCTGAAAAGAAAAGTTTAAAAGGCTTGATTGTTGCCCAAAATATTCACAGTAGCAAGAGATGATTGTCTCCATGTAGACAGGTGTGCATGTATGTATACATATATGAACATGTCTTCATTTCTACCCTGTCTGTTGTTTGGCCACTGTCCTATCTCAGACTCAAAGATGCAAACGCCACTGGAAAGAATACAAATTTCTGACAGAAACCTAGAGGGAACTTCATTCTGCTCACTGTTAAGCCAGTGCGCAGCCTCTGCCTGCTTCCCACTTTCTTGTGACCCCAGCTGCACTTGATACCGACTATTGACTTATTTCTTCATGGTGCTGGAGATCAACCAAACCAGGGTCTCTCAGAAACACTTTACTGCTGAGCTATCACCCCAGCCCTGAGAAACTTTTGAAATACCCACACATTCCCTCATTCACTAAAAGTAACTATCAGGTCTTTATAGATAGAGAGAGAGAGAGAGAGAGAGAGAGAGAGAGAGAGAGAGAGAGAGATGCTGAGATATCAACACAGTTAAAGACCTCTGTATGCCCTTTGGCCTACATCAATAGTGTATTTTCCACACTACACCCAGAAGACTCTGAAGACCAAATGGCAGAGAGAGAAAGTGTCACCCCGGGCAACCAGATGACACCACGCTGACAGAGCCTGCTCAAGAACTTGCTTGCTCCTGTTCCTCCTCTCCCAGTCTCATCTGTGGGAACTGCTTCCCTCCATCAATAACAACCAGCACTTTCCTCACACTTAAACCCAGGGATGAGGGTGGAAGGACCATCTCAGAAGATAAGCCCAGGGCAAGGAGGAGGCAGCCACAGTCTTTGCAACCAAACAGTGTTCTTCTCTCTTGGACATCCTGCAGGGAGGATGGGAAAGCATGTGTGGGTTGGTGCGTTCGGGGGCAATGTGTATTTTTCAGGGCCTCTAGGAGTTCAGCACCTAAGACATCTTATCTTCACTTCTTGGCAGCTATGATGAGCAACTCCTGGAAGGACAATATCCTAGTCTCTATTTTTATCTGAGCCATTAGAAAGCTCTAGTTTCCTGAAATATCCCCCCAGGACTTTCTAAGTTGATAAAAATAAAGCGAAATAAACGTGTTCTGGGCATGCCTCTGGCAACCTGAGACTTCAGGTTACTCTTCTCAAGGGTTGCTCTCTATCAGCTTGATTTTCTGGGGATCTAGTACACCCCCCGCCCATGGTCACAAGTACCTGAAATGACAGTTACAGCCCCTCAAAGCTACAGAACAGGTGACATGGGGCTCTCTTTCTTCAACCCCTGCCTTTCCGAGTGAGAGTAACACTCCAGTTACCAGCTGGTGAGCCCAGACTGTGCATAGCCTGGCCCATTCCTGGTGTCCCGACTCCCTCCCTGAGCTTCCAGAGTCCTCTCTGGCTTTTCCACCAATACTTGCTTGCCTGTAACAATAGCCGAGAGCAAACTGGTCCAGGGGTGAAGGCGCACAAGTTAAAAAGGTTGGTTTCTAAGAATTCTCTCTTGAAAGCTTTCTCTTTTAAAAGATATTTTTATCCTGTTGGGTAGGAAGGTGGCAAACAAGGTCAGTATTATCGCTCAGACCTCCTCCAGGCAGTCTTTGAATTTGTTCAGAGAAAGCCCCAGAAGCCTCCCTCTGCACATAAGTGCTGTCATCGCAGGCTAAGCAGGTGGCAGGTTGTGTGTGGCACCCTGGAATCCAACTGTGCTGCGAGGCCACAGCCTGCCATCCCCCATGCCTCGGGAGCAGCATGGCTGCCGACTAGTGGATGGTCCTGGTCCACTTTCTGTTCACACTCCAGCTTCCTCTCAGCTCACTCTCTCCGGGCTGGAGGTGTTGCCCAGTGGCACAGCATTTGCCTGGGATATGCTGCCAGGACCTGGTTCCATCCCCAAAACTGAAGGAAGAAAGAGAGTGAGAACCATTTCTATTTAAACTTCTGATCAAATCTCCATTTTTCTTTTCACAAACTGTCTCTGTAGTCAGGGGAACCAGTATCTGAACAAGCAAGTAATTGTAACAATTAGTCATAAACCCACCGAGGCCCTCTAGAAATGCCTGTGGCTCTATATATGTCTGCTTAACACCCATCAGCACATTCTAAGGAGTTACTACAGAGACTTTGTGCTTTGACTTCACCTGTCACGATGAACATGAGCTCACTTCTCGGATACACAATTTCCATTTTTAAAAACAAAACAAAACCTGCAGCATGAATTGTGGGTTGAACACTGAGATAGGATTAATTACAGGTCATCAAGCCAAGTGGCAATTTGCATTCTCTGTGCAGCAGGGAGGAGTCTAAAGTTCCCAAGGTGCCTATCTAGGAACGGCAGAGCTCTGCTGTCTCCCAGTGCAATAAATGTCAAACCCGCTCCAGAGAAGTGCCAACTCCACCCAACTGTGCCTTTAGGCAGCTCATAGTACAAGGCCAAAATGTGCTGGCACTTCCCAGAAAAACTAAGGCGAACGGGATTCCCAGCCACCTACTACATGCACGGGAATGCCTCTTGTTCCTAACTCCAAACTTGGAGCTTCCTTGATCCTTCCTCAGGCTCCAGCAGGTAAAGTTCTGGTTTGAGTTTTTTGCTGTCTGTTGAGGGGCTGCTGGGTGCACTGAGGACTAGAATCACAGGACTCCAGCTTCCCTCTCAAGAGAAATACAGAAACTTGGGACGTAAACGAAGAGGGTAGAGAAAAATCATGTGGTTTGGATGTGAACTCCACTGTCATAGCCATCCTCCTACGTAAAGGAGTCCTTGTGTGTGTGTGTGTGTGTGAGAGAGAGTTTTGTTTTCTGGGGAGGAATTCAATAGGATACATTCCTCAGGGTGGTGTGGGCCAGTTACTGTGAAAAGGAAAAGTTTGTCTTGGCAGCAGAAAGGGGATGTCCCAACTTCGCTAACAGTGTACAGTCTTGGGGAAAGAGATTTCTAGAGGGATCTAGATGTGCCGAAGGCTAGCCAAAGTACAATGGGTTATTAGATTTTAATAAGGGGTAAGTTTTGGCATAAACAGACACAAATCGCTCTCCTGCAGTGAATACAAACAGCCGTACCCAGATTAACTGCCACCCAGAGTCACCCAACAGTGCTGTATGTCCACACACAGCCCGGGCTTTTCCTTTGGCTCTTGCACACCCCAGATCTACCGCAGGCTGCTCTGAGCTTCTATTTCCTCCAGTTTAGGAGCAGAACATTAAAATGACTACCCCTAAAGGCTCTGTGGGAGTAAAGATTGACAAACGCTGAACTGCACATCCAGCAGGTGACAGTGGACGGCAGCAGGTGTCTCCGCGCTACCAACACACATGCCACGTGCTCGCTTCCTGCTTCACATCACAGTCAGGATATGCAACTTCAGGGACTTGGGTCTCACAGCTAGGGATTCACCAGCTTCTCAGTCCAGGCATGTGGCCACCCAGATACTTGGGCTGTTCTCCAGAGATCTATGTTGGGGGTTAACAAGCACCCCGGATCATTCTGGGGTGAGGCCTGGAACATGCCCACACATCCCAACCCTGGTATCCTTGAAGGCCTGATGGAAGGTGCTCCACCTCCCCGTGAGGCCTCCTCTTTCCACCCTAGCCCAAGATGAGCTCTGAATAATCATGTATTCGTCATGCACATCCTTCATGATGTGTAGGCGGTGGCTGGTATATACATTATACAGCTGTCCACATGAAGGGCCTGCTCTGGGCTTCCAGGTATGACTGCAGCTCATTGCTGTCCTGTAGCTCCCTTGAACCCAGGTAAGGCCAGTGCTTCCTTCCCAAGAGAATACAGATGGGGCCACATCCCATCCTAAGGTCTCCATCCCTCCTAGCCTCCCCTATAGGGAAGCATCCACACAAAAGCCAGGCATGGTAGCCCATGTCTGTACCCCAGCACTGGGTGTGTTGGGGTAATGGCAGCATCAGGAAGATCCCAGGGGCTCCTTGACCAGCCAGTCTAACCAGCCACGGTGGAAAGTTTCAAGTTTAGAGAGAGACCCTATCTGAAGAAGTAAGATGGCTTGATTAGAGAAGACACCTCAGGTCAACCTCTGGCCACCTCACGTGCCCACGCACATATTAAACGGAGAGGGAGAGAGGTGAAAGAATAATAAAAACAGGCTAAACCCACCTGACCCCCAGGAGTAAGTGCACCTGCCAGAGAAGAATCACTGAGACACTAAGGAAAGTTGATCATGAGCCAGATGTTGGATCACAAGGTATGTGTGGAGGCGTGATAAAGGGTGCTGCTACAGGGAAGGTCTTTGTTCTTAGGAGATGCACACTGAAATAGTTAGGGGTGAACTTTCTGGGCTTCCATAGACTCTCAAGTATTCAGTAAAAAATACATGGAGGCTGGACAGACGGCTCAGCAGTGAGGAACACTTATGATTCTTCCAGAGGATCCAGGTCTGGCTCTCAGCACCCACAAGGCAGCTAAAACCCATCCTTAACTCCAGTTCCAGAAGATCTGATGCCCTCTTCTGACCTCTGCAGGCTCCAGGCACTTACATATATGCAGGCAGAACACTCACACACATAAAATAAACAAATAAAATCTAAAAAATACATATTTATTATAGGAGGACTGGAGAGATGGCTCAGTGGTTAAGAGCACATACTGTTCTTTTAGAGGACCTGAGTTTGGTTCTCCACTTAAATCAGGTGGCTCACAATGGCCTGCAACTCCAGCTGCAAGGGATCTGACATCTCTGGGCTCTGTACTCATGTACACACACACAAGCCCATAATTAAAAATAAATCTTTAAAAATTATAAGACACTAGAGAGATAGCTCAGAGGTTAAGAGCACTGGTTGCTCTTCTAGAAGACCTGGGTTCGATTCCCAGCACCCATATGGTGGCTAACAACCACCCAAACTGCAGTTCCAGCCAGGGGATCTGACATCCTCTTCTGACCTCCATGGATACTGCATGACACGGGCGCACTTACACACAAAAACATAAATTAAAAAGTTAAAAAATAAAAATTTTAAAAATTATAAATACATAAGTTAAATAATCACCTTAATGATCTTATATATTATAACCAATAGATCACATTCTATCTGTTACACATGTGTGTGATTAAAGGGGATCAAATCACAGAAAGGGTGATGAAATGGACAAATTCGATGATTTCTGATCTTTTTGGTTTTATTTTGAGGGAACCCAGCCGGCCTCAAACTCACAATCCTCCTGTTTCTTCCTCTCCAGTTCTAGGATTTCAGATGGGAGTCATCACATCCCACCTTATTTGGAATTTCTTAAAAGAATCTTGAAGAAGATACTGAATTTCAGCACTGAGAGCAGGGACGGGGACCTTATGGCTTACCCCATCCGACGGCTTCCCGCCATTCTTAGTCTGGCTTCTTTCTCCAGGAACAAGGGAGCAGTGAATATGATCAGTGTTTGAAAGACACAGCCAGGGGAAAGAAAAGTACCCATGTGCAGGAACTGGCCTGGTTGTGTCCTGGAGCTGAGGCATCGGTGATCGGTGGCTTCTCTTTCAGAGTCCTGGTTTTCCCACTATCTAATTCCAGGGCTCCTCAGCAGAGGGAAAAATTCACTTAGTTAAAGAAATCAACTTATTTTATTTTGCTCAGCAGGTCAATAACAAAGGAAATAAAATGTTTTGGTTTTTTTCCTTGAACATGCCCCCCAAACCACAAAAAAATCATGAGGTGGCAAAGGGCCCTGACGTGGCCATGCTACCACCTCACTCCTCTCCCCTCCCCCTTGACCTGGGCTCCAGATTCTCCCAGAGTACCCAGCTGATTCCTGAGCTCACAGAAAAGCACGCCCGGGTCTACACAGCCCCTCTCACCTCTGCTTACCACGCCTCAAATTATGCCATGCTAAGAACAGGGCTTTGGGACCCAGGGCACATTCTTGTGTCACTTGTCAGTATCTAGGGCATTTCTGCTACAGCTCCATGTAGCCAGGGCACATCTCTGGCTTTGCAGGCCAGAGGCTTCTGGGAATTCCAGGGATCCATCTTGTCACAGAGCTTAACAACCTTGTACCCACTAACAAGTCCCCTGAGTCCACCAGGGTTGGGTGGGAGCTGGAGAGAGGCTGACAACTTCCAAGGGAGCCCAGGAAAGAAGGAAATGCTGACGAAGCATTCAGAGGGCCTCACTCCAGCCTTACTTACCTCTATTGATTTTTTTACCTTGTTAGACACCGGGTGGGAAAACTCTTGGTGGTTTGTGTTGACATTTAGTACATGAGCACCCCTCTTCCCAGTCATTGGGAGCTTTAAAAAAGACCGGGCTTGAAAGGAATCCCCTGCAGATATATTACAGATCAACATTTTCCAAACAAGGACCAAAGTCACTGTTGGGAGGTGGGCCTAGACAATAGGTGGCTGTGTCGGCCTGTGTGGGTCTCCTCCCTATACTAGCACTGTGGTGCCTCTCTCTGCTCTGGGAGAGTCTAGTATGAAAAGCAATCAAACTGCTTTTTAAAGATCAGCTTCATCTATTTTCCACCGGGGTCTCTCCTACAGAGATGTGTTGTTCTTTCCTTAGGGTGCTGTTTTGCCTGGAGAGGAAGCACAGTAATTGGACCTCTCCCCTCCCCTGACCCAAGGACAAAGTGCAGCTGAATCATTTGCCTCAAGTAGGAGGCAGGAGGCGCTTTATCAGATGCTGGCCTCCCTATCCATGCTTGGCATGGACAGCCTCAGACAGGCACATCCTAGAAAACAGCAGAAATCAGCACAGCCCGAGTCTGTGTACGTGGAGGGCATCTAGCTTGGGTCACTAGGGGAGTCCAGGAACTTAACTCATTGGTTCAGTGTGGCTGAGGCTCAGAATTTAACTTACATGTGTCTGAGTATACAGGAGAACTTGATCTCACAGAAGCATGTGGACAGGCTACCAGCCTTTGGGTATTTCTGTACCATGACTCCAGTTTATGCTTTGTTGGTTTTTGCTTTTTAAGACAGGGTCCTATTATATTGCACTGGCTGGCCTGAGACTCACTATGTAGACCAGACTGGCCTTGAACTCAGAGCATCACCTGCCTCTGCTTTCTAAGCATTGAGATTAAAGACAGTGCACCACCATACGTAGCAGTTTATGCTTTCTTAAAGAAAAAAGATTAGGACTACAGCTGCAGAATGAGTTAGAGGGAGATTGGATGCCATTTCCTACCCCACTTAATCAAAGCTGAGGATCATGAGCCTCAAAAGAGCTGATATGCTGCTTCAAATGAATAAGGCCCCAGTTGCCTTCCCAACATGACATGACTGCATAATTTCCTGTCTGGCCATCAGCATCTTAAGGAAAGAGTTAAGCCATGACCACATCCTGCTAATTCAGTAATCCACTGTAGAATTCAGCCTCTTCAGCCTGCCTTGTGGGCTCACATTATGCCATTTGACAATCGCCATGGAGAGGGAACTGCCACAAACTGACTTCACTTCTGGAATTACCTGTGTTTCGCTTGGGTGGGGAGATCCAGGCAATTTCTGCAAGCCTGTCATAGATAGCACCTGATCCAAAAACTCCCAATACCCTGCAGCTCACTCAGCACCCTCATCCCACAAACAACGCCCATCTGGGGAATTCCTCCAGTTTTATCAAAATGTTTGGATAAAATCCTCTAAAAATCCTCCCAAGAGGCATTTATGAGATTTTGCTGATCCCATGAAGGTGTCAACAGTGTTCTGTTTTCCCTCAGCCACCCTGGAGATATATATTCCTTAAATTGGAAACTGAAAGAAACAGGTGTCTAGGAGTCACCTCTGAAATGTCCTGGAAGGACCACCAGACCTGGGATTCTTGATCCATTATGGAGGAGTTTCAATCTGCTCTTGTTCAATAGAAAACCCCATGCTCAAGTGAGAAACCAATATTTACATTCTCTCTCTCTCTGCTCATTTTTTGAGACAGATCTCATGTAGCCCTGGCTAGTCTCAAATTCACTAAGTAGTTGAACATGATCTTGGACTCCTGATCATCCTATCTCCCTACCTCTTGAGTGTTGGGATTAGGGACCTGCTCCATCACACCTGGAAGACAGTTTTTCTTTTTTACTTTATCATTAAAACACTCTAAATAGTCTATCTAGTACATCTCAGATAACTATCTACACCAACCCTTTTCTCTTTATATAGTTTAAGTGGTAGAGTGTCTGTCTGCTGAGCACGCACAAAACCCTGGGTTCGAGCCTCATAACTGCCCAAAATAAATACGTGAAATTGCCTAAGCTCCAGAAGAACCTGCCTCTGCTTGGCTGAAGCATCACTTTCATCCCAGGACCCAGAAGGAAGGGAGAACCTGCGGCCTTCAGGCATCCGCACCGCCACACAGAAGTGATCTGACAGAGCAAAGCCTCCACTTCTGCCCCCAGTCAACAGTACTGCTCCAGCTCTGCATTTCATTCAAACACAAACCCCAATGTTACCTTCTTAGACATTTTTCCTATGTAACTGAAGGGAAAACACATTAAATATTTGATCTCCTCTTACTATGATGAGAGCTAGCAGGTTCATAAATAATCCATTGACCTGGTTCATTTTTCTGAACAAAATTGATCATAAAAATACATATACACGGGGGTTTGTGTTGTCTGACTCTTAGAAATTCTACCCTCCAAAGTCTTTAGCACTCGAACCTAAAAACGAACAATTCAATATGCAAAACCCCACGCAAAAGGAAATCTGCTCCTGAGCGGCCACCAGCCCCAGAGAGGTTTTACGAAACAAATTTGAATGTACATATTTTTTTTTCCAGCCATGTGGAACAGCCCTCTGGAGTTTCCCATAAATTCCGAATGTCCTGTGAGGCATCTGAGCCAGCATGCGCTCAGCCAGCGAGGCAACCAAAGAGTACAGAGACTCGGCTCTCCTAAGTGTCACTCAAAGACTTCTCCAGCCATCTGGGCATTTGTGTCAACCAGACGTCTTCTCAGAAAGCCACCTCCTACGCGCGCGATCCACAAAGATCAAGCACAAACAATGGACTGAAACTAAGCAAGTTTTGCCGCCGCTCCGGGCAGCACTTTGCGGAGCCGGCCGGAGCCCCGGGCAGGACACAGACCAAGGCGCCACGCAGCCAGGGCGCGCCAGCACTCTCCCGACCCGAGCCCCGCTCCTCCGCAGCCCCGGCGCGCGAAGCCCGGGCGCGAGCCCTCGCCGGGCGGGGCGGCTCCGCCGGCGGCCGCTCCCGGAGCCGCGGGTCCTGGAAGGAAGCTGGCGGGAGGACAAAGGGGAAAGCACCCACCTGCGCGCGGCGGACCCGGGCTGCAGGCGCGCCCCTCGAGGCCCCGCGGCCGCTGCGTGTGCGCACCGGCCGCCCCGCGCTATTTGTACTCTCGGGCCCTCACATGGTCTGATCTCTAGATAGCCGCCGCCAAAGAGCTCTGCAAGAATTTTTGCGTCACTTTGAGGCGAGTAAACTTTAGGTTTACACCGCGGCTCAGCGCTCCTGCTGGAGGGGGAGGAGCGGGCCCCGTGAGAGCCGCCGTGGGAGGGGACACACCTCCCCGCACACTCACTCACACGTAGTCATCCACAGGGTGCCACACACACAGAAGCATGCAGGCATGCACACATACATACGAGTAGTGCTCTCTGTGGCCAGGGCGCCAGGACTCGGCAGGGTTGAACTGGGCTGTGCTGGGCAGGGCAATGCTCTTGGACTTGCTGGTCGGGAGGATGTTCCACAAACGCATGTTAATTTCCTTCCCTACCAAATCTGCCTAAACTCGTATTTAGGTTGTGCTCCGTGTCCCTTCCAAAGAGCGATCTTTCGTGACAACTGACAGACACCTCCCGACGTTTCCCCACCCTGACCAGTCCTCCTTCACTTAAGCCTTTCCTGGGATTCCTTTCCTAAGACTGAGCAGCCTTTGACAGTCTGGTGGGTTCTCTGGTCATCTAATTCCTCCCTACTGCGGGAGCCTCCAGCAGCTGACGACAATAAGTACTTCCAGAAGGAACCGAAGAGGCTGTGGTCTTTCTAACTAGCCACAGCAGAAAACAGTTTGTAGATTGAGCCCACTAGTGCTAGTCCGCCTGTGCCTGTGGGGTTGGGCAAGAGATGAGCTACCACAGTCTGAAGTAAGGTTTCCACAGGAGCTGGCTGTTTGGAACTGTGCATATATTGTTTTGTTCGCTAAAACAGCTTAAAATGAGTTTAATGTTATTTTCACTAAAATTGTGCCAAGAAAATTAAAAGAACAAACAGTTTTGGACAGATCCTGAGGCAGACATCAACAGGCCAACCTATCCTCAAAGAAGGCCAGGGAGGGGTGGAAGCAAAATCCAACCCAAATCCAAGCTAGAAAGAAGTGGTAATGACAAGTTTGTCGCGCCGCCAGGGAAGCTGCGGCCCCTTTGCACCCGAGGGACTGAACTAGACAGCTGAATGCCCCAGCTGAACTGAGCTGAACTGGCAGCGGGGAGCCGTGTCTGCAGGTGTGGGCGGCTCCCCACCCGCAGGGCGCGCTACGAGGCTTTGGTGCCACCTAGGTGCCAGAGCGGGGACTGCAATGGGGAGCCAGGAGCATTTCCAGAGCACTTAGGGAGCCTGCCGGTCCTGACGGCAGCAGGATGAGGCTGGGGATCCTGGGCAGGCTTGGTCATTGCACGTACGGGCCACATCCCAGGGGCTCCTCTCTTCAGATGAACATAGTGTGTCTGCCACCCTTCAGCCTCTGTAGACTGTGTGTAGACAAAGGACTGCCCAAGAATAAGGTAGTTTTGAGGAGTGGTCCAGACCAACAGGGAAGCAAGGAATCCTAAGTTACTCTGACTTCAGCACCAGTCAGGCCTTTGGTTCTCCACTCCAACTGTCCCTATGTTGATTCAGTAGAGGCTACGTGACACGGTTTTCAGTCTCATGAGCTCCTTCCTAGGCTGCACATCCTCCTGCTCAGATGTGTGTCCTTGCGGTGATGTCCATTCCTCCCCTAGCCCCCAACACCTTGCGTGCATGCTGGTGTGTGTGACTGCCTGTGGAATGGGTGAGATACCATCTCAGACCTTCTGTAACCACAGCAACCCAGGCACTGGGGAGTGAGGGGCCCTCCCTACCCAGGGCAGTCTGTCCTCCCAGCTGGGACCACCTAATCCCCTCATGTCTTGTTCCCTGGCTTAGGGTCCTCAAAAGACAAACAGAGAGCCCAGACTGTGCCCTTCTCTCCTTCGCCACAGACTTCCTGGCCAGCACACACGCTGATCTTCTTCTCCTACCCAGAGCCCACCCTGCAGGAACCTGACTTCCCATAGTCCGCTCGGCGGCCTGGCACCTCTCCTCTGTCTGCTGGGTGTTGCTTTGAGTCCCACAGCTTCCTTGCTGTCCTGCCCTCTTGCCTCTTTAAAGTCCACGATTCTGCCTTCCTACTCACCTCCAGCTCAGGGTGGGCGGACAGACCACTCCCCAGGACTAGCTCTGCCACCATAATAGCCCCACCCCAGCAGTAGCAACACTGCAGCTAGGTGTTGGGAAAGCCTCATCCTTGTCCTTGGGGGCTTGGAGAATGCAGGACAGGCCTGTACTGAGCAGGGGGGACAGGCAAAAGGTATTTCCTATATAGAATGTAAGGCTCAGACATGGGCTGCTGGTGGACAAGCTTGTTGGGACCAGTGCACACAGTCCACCAACCACAAGTTGTGGCTGGTGTATGGGAAAAGCTATGGAGATGCAAAAAGGGTGACAAGACCCCAGTAGAGGGTCTCTTTGCTCCATTAGCTCCAGAGCAGAGCACTGGGGCTCAGGTTGCTAGATACAGCTGCCTTCCACAGTACAAGGAGCACATACAAACACACACATGCACACTCACATACCACCACCACCACCACCAAGAAGAGCAGTTGCCTAGAGTCCCAAAGCCCAACAATGAACTGAGGATCTGGCCAGGACGAAGCCCGGTGAATGCTAACCACTCCCTTCGGAAGCTCTCGGTGCCATCGGTCTGTTCTGCCCCTGCTCTGTTTAAACAATGACAAAAGATGGGGGCCCTCCCTTCCTTGTGGGCATCTCCTCCAGCCCAGGAAAAGGCTGCCAGTACTTCTGAGTGTCTTCTTGCTTCCTCCTATGAGTTCATCTCCCATTCCTGGGACCTGCTCAGTGCATCATCAAGGGAAACCAAAGCAGGAACTCTGAGCACAGACCATGGAGGAACGATGCTTACTGGCTTGCTCCTCTGACCGGTGCTCATCCTGCTTTCTTATATGACACAAGACCACCTGCCCAGGGGTGACACCACCCACAGTCAGCTGGGCCCTCCCACATCACTCAACAATCAAGAAAATACCCCACAGACATGGCCAAAGGCCAGTCTAATGGAGGCAATTTCTCAACTGAGGTCCCTCTACCCAGGTGTGTCAAGTTGTCAACTAAAGCTATCTAGCACAGCAGGATTTGCTTCCTGGGGCCTCTGGGCCTGTCTTCACTAGGGTCTCCACAGTAATCCCTGGTGATCCAGATGAAGCCAGACGAAGGGATTCGAGGGAAGACTCCCTTAGTGTTGATGGGATGACCATGCTGAAGCATGGGAAAGGGAACGGGAGGATCTGGCCAAGCTCTGAAAATGGGAGAAAATACCTGGTAGATGAACTTTCTCTTGGTCACGTTTCCTGGTCCCTCTTGATCATTCTTCATGAGACTTTGCTGAACAACCCCCCCACTCTCACCCCTGCAAACACCACAACACCCGGCTTACCACCCTCTTGTTCCCTGTGCTGCACCCTGCTTTTCTCTCTTGAATGCCCATTATTCCAGTTCCTCTCAGAGCCTCCTGTGGAAGTGGTCCTGCCTTAGCAGCCCATGAGGCTGCACCCAGCCCTCACGGGAGCACTCACAGGAGCACTCATGAGAGCGTTCCTGGGGCCAAAGCTAAGTGTGGGGCCAGACCTCCACAGCCCTATCTGCCTTGCGTTACCTTAGTGATGCACACCCACAACTAACTCACCAGGCCTCACTCTGGCCCTCTTCACCACCCATCTGGATGCACAAGAACAACTCTGAAATCCTGAATATTTGTCAGATTCATGTTGATGTGAGTGGTGTTGACCATGTTTGGTGTCTCAGGCCGTGGGCTTTTCTACAACACAGGGAAAGGTCAAGCAGCTAATGTTGAATGATTACTCACCCGGCTTGGAGGGTCATTTATGCCCAAGAAGGATTAGGAGGGAATGTGACTTACTCAGACTTATCGGGCTGTGAGACAGCATTTCCTATGTAGTCCAGGCTGACCTTGAATTTGAGCCTCCCTAGTGCTAGGATTAGACTTGCATCACCTGGCTTTGAACCAGATGCTGTGTGGGGTGCATGCATGTGTCCCGCCCCCCCATAGGCCAGATATCATGTTATCACATGTCTTTCTCAAATGTTTTCTGCATTTTTTTTTTGAGGGTTTTTTCACGGAAGCCAGAGCTCACCAGTTCAGCTAGGCTGGACAATGGACAATGCATCCACCTTGGGAGACAGAAGCAGAGTCCCAGGAAGGCCCTAACCCTGTGCATACAGATGTGGAGAATACTTGCATCTCTAGATGCCCCTAGACCCCATAAAGCTCTGAGCTCTTTTTCTTACCCGGCTCAGCACCTGTGACTGTTGGTAGCTAGCAGATGCTCAAGTACAGGAATTATCCAGAACGATGGGGCAGATGGCTGGGATTCTGACTTGGTGATCAAAACCACCCCCTTAGAAAGGGAAGGGAAACCATGCCCCATCAACAGTGACGTCAGGCAGGGTAGGGGGCACCCACCGCCCAGCCTCAGAAAGAGGCAAGAGAACCTTCAGACACAGCCTCAGCTGCACAGAGACCCTGTGTCCCAAAACAAAGGGCAGGTATCTCACACAGTAGTTAAAAATGTAGGCAGTTTGACAAGAGCTGATGTGGGAAGTGTCCCAAGATCCATTGATAAATGGGGAGATGAAAGCACAGAACAGGGTTACCCTCTCATTCAGAGCAAGAGCTCTGCAAGGATATAAAAGAAACGGGACACAGTAGAAGCCTTGGTGAGAAGAAACATTAGAGGTGGAAAGAAACCCACTGTCCATTGTCCACCTTTTTATACTATTAACTATCTGCAGTGATGCTTTTATGAAACTTTCTCAGTAATAAAGTTTCTCAATAATAAAATACTTAAAATATATTTTTAATTTTTATGTTATGTGTATGAATGCTTTGCTTGCTTGTAAGCGCATCTATGCATGCAATATCCATGGAGACCAGAAGAGGGCGTTGAATTCCCTGGACCTGGAGTTACAGACAACTGTTAGCTGCCAATGTGGATGCTGAGAATTGAACCCAGGTCCTCTGCAAGAGCAGCCTCTGAGCCGTCTCTCCAGCTCAGCATTCTTGATTTTAAATAAACAGATTAAACAAACAAATAAATAAGTAAAAGGGGAGGGGAGAAAGACGTTTTAAGGACTCAAGCTTCTTGCAAAGCAGGCACACCCTGGTAGACCCCGTGGAAGCCAGCTCTCCTTCATGCTTCACAGATGTGTTTCCTCCAAAGGGACCAATGACTCACCATCACCAGTGCTTTTGTAGGGCGTGGTGGAGGGTGTTGTTCACTTAAGGAGGAGCAAATGTTCTTTGTACCTGACAGCAAAGACCCGTAAGCCAGGAGGAGGTCGGTGCTCTGCTCAGATCACCTCAGAGCCAGAGAACTGAGAAGCAGAACCCTGTGCTCGCACGTCAGGAAGTCCTTCCCCTGCCGCTCTCTCCGTTCTGAGCTCTTTCTTGTTCCCCCAGCAGACTTCATGGTCACAGGGTCCCTGCATCTGGGGAGTTCCCATCAGTCCCTTCTTGGTAAGCGGCTCACCTCAGCCCTGAGGTCTGTTTGCTGGGTCAGAAGTCAGTTCCAACTTGTCCACATGTTTTCCATCTCCAGTTTCAGGTCCTGCCACAGCTCTCATGGGTCCGAATGGAAGCTTTGCATATAAAGTCGTCTTCCTTTTCAACAGCTTATTTTCTCACTTATTTGGATAGCGGGGAACTGTCTTAACTCCCAGGAAGCCTTAGTGCAGCACCAGACATGCTGGGAAAGCTCAGGAGGACAGATTGTAATAAAAGCCATCATTTTAAAAAGTTTTTTAAAAATTGAGTATTTTGGCTGCTTGTGTGTTTATGTACCATTTGTGTGCAGTACTCACAGAGGTCAGGAGAGGGCATCAGAATTCCTGAAACTAGAGTTACAGACAGCTGTGAGCTACCATGTGGGGGTTAAGAACCAAATCCAGGCCCTCTTCAAGAGCAGTCAGTGCTTTTAACTGCTGAGTCATCTTTCCAGCCCCCAAACTGCCATTTTATGAACATCTTCTAGACATGTTATATGCATCTTTTTTTTTTCAATCATATAGATTAAAAATTTTAAATTAAATGAGTTTTCCTCCTTTTTAAGCATAGTTTTCATATTTAATGAATTTAAAAAGAACTTTTCAATACAGGAAGCACGGAAATTGAGGCTCAGCGATCTTCAGTGACATCTCTAGGCTTCCACAGGCTTGGAGCGGCAAGGTCAGTATGTCTAAGAGTGCACAGGCCCATTCTTCCCACACGTTTGTGCTGATTAGAATTAGGAAGGGTTCAAGTAGGGAGAAAGTGGAGCAGGCCCTGGCATGTTTTCATTGCCTCTTCTCCCCGCGCTGGCCACCTTCATGGCTCCAGGCACTTAAGCATAGAACTATGGAGAGTTACAGAGGCTTCGTTCCTGTTCAATTTGTCCCCACTGAGCTGGTTACAGGGAAGCAGGCTCCAGATCGCTGTATAAACTTTTAATTGATTACAGCTGTCAGAATGTGGTGCGTGTTCAACCAGTCATCCTCCGATATTTACTTCCAACCAGGCATTGTGGAGAATACACTCGGGGGTGGGGAGACAGTTCCTGACCTTGGGAAGCTGGCGGAGAGTATTGACTTTGGGGAAACCAGACGATAAACATATAAATAAATAAATAATTTCAGAAGACCTTAAGTGCTGTGATGAAAATAGACTCCAGGAACAGGGTAGGGGGACAGCTGTGGAGGGAGAAGAGGCGGCGGGAGGGAAGCGGGCTCCTCAGATGAGGTGATCACGATGGCTCTGACATTAGAACTTCTGATCTGAATATTGGGAGGACAGCCATACAAAGACCTGAGGGAAGAGCTTTAGGAGGAGGGAACAGCAAGGAGGCAGAACCAAGGTGAACACGTTTGAGAGACTCGCTGGAGCAAGGCCTGTAGGAAAGAAAGTTGGATTTGGAAAGGTGAGCAGGGCATGCGGCTATGCCCCTGCCACTGGGTAGTAAAGGTAGATGTAAAAGGACTTCAGTGGGTTTGCAGGGGGCCTTTGGGCTGCATGGGTCATAAGGTCCCTGCTAGGTGAGGCGTGGGCATGATACAGAGTTTTGCATGTGTGCTGTGGATGGAACCCAGAGTTTTGCACCAGCCTTGGGAGATGTCACTACAGCTCTGCTGAAAACACTCTACTATCTGCCACCCTTTAGCCACCCTCCCACAGCTGTCCTATCCTTCTGCACCATAGCTGCTCTTAAAAGGCAAACGACTGCCATACGGTTGCTGGAAAGGCGGCCCAAGCCCGCTCTGCCCACTTCCAGCCGTGCTACCAAACAAGAGGCTCCTAGAGAGGTTAACAAGAGGAAGCAGAGTCTCCAGGCTGCCAAGACGTGACTGACTGAGGGAGGCTTCCCACCTTCGTCCTAGATAACTAACTGCAGCCGGTGCGAGCCGCACCTTCCTTTCCTCCTCTCTTCCTTTCCCTCTACAGCACTGTGGAGGACTTGCAGTTTGAAAAGAGAACAAGAAACAACTGGCCAGTTTATTCCTAGTTTTAATACTTCTGCCCCACAGACAAAAGAGGAAGCAGCATCTTCATGAAAAGCAATGAAAGTTCTAAACATGTTTGTCCTAAATATTAGAAGGCTCATCTGGAATCACTTTAAAAACAAACAAACTGTGGCCACGGTGAGCAACAAGCCTCCCCTGCACACAGAAGAGGTGCCATGCCAGTGATCAGTGCCAGCAAATGTCAGCCCTGTGGGAAGGCCTGTCCTGTTATCAAGTCTTGGCTTCCAGACAAACACAGTCAGCATGACTCTATACATCTCAAGAAGGCCCAGAGTCCCCAACTTTGCCTTCCAGTGACAAGTAAGGGAGGAAGCCCTTGCCTCCCATTCCGGACATCCTGAAGGCACAGTGCCATTCTTTGTTTCTTCTCCCTGGATATTTTTTGTTTTTCCATTTTTGTTTTGTTTTGCTTTTGTTTTTTTGAGACAGGGATTACAGGTGTCAGCCACCACAGCAAGTCATCTGTGCTTTTTTTTTCAGTCTTGCAAAAGATTTGTTAATTTACTTTCACTTTTTAAAAAGAAATTTTAGCATTAATGACCCAACATTTAGCATCTGCATGTATCTTTCATCTTTTAGGCTTAATCCCTTACTTTGATATGCATTTGTATAGTTAATATAACTCAAGTTAAATTGCCTGTATGATCCCTTCCTGGACCCACGAGGTAATTTCTAAGCATAGGGATTCACTTCTACTTAGCTTTTAATTTTGGTTTCTCACCTAAGTACACTGTGGTTGGGGTGTGGGCCACATAACCACCCTTTCACATTTGAGGTTAACTGTACTGTCTATCTAGTATGTGGTTGATTTTTTTTTTTTTAAGTCCCATACATGGTCTGAAGATATAGTTCGGTGATATTACACTTGCCTAGCAAGTGTAAGGCCTTTGGGTGCAAGCCTTAGCACCAGAAAGAAAAAAAGATTCAGACAAGCTCAAAAAGGATGTGCAGTTGTCAGATGCCATGCTCCAACGCCCCTTGTTTCAGACTTACTAAATGCTTGTATCTTTTATATTCTCACCTGACTTTCTAGTTGTTTTATCTCTTGAAAATTTGGAAATACATTAAACTCTCCCATTATGACTTATTTTTCCACATTTTGTCAGGTTTTTTGTTTGCTTGTTTGTTTTGATCTTTTTGAGACAGGGTCTCTTTGTAGCCCCAGCTGGCCTGGAACTCACTTTGTAGACCAGGCTGGCCTTGAACTCACAGAGATCTACTTGCCTCTGCCTGGGATTAAAGGTGTACACCATCATGCCTGGCCTATATTTTATTTTGAGACAATGTTATTAAGGACATAGTAATTTAAAATCTTTACCATTTTCTAGAAAATTGAGAAAAGTTACCAGGTAGTGACTTTCTCTCTGGTATTGTTTCTTGTCAATGCATTCCCAGGGCTACCATGTTGTACAACCTACAGGGAAGCAGTCCCTGTAGGCAACACATCCTGGAGTCAGATTATTTCATGTCTATTTCATGGCACTCAATTTTGTGGCTTATAGCTTCACCAGATTATTTGGTTACTACACTAACTGGTATCTTTTCCTTTCAAAATTTATTATTATAATCATTTGGTTTTTTAACATGTATGAATGTTTTACCTGCATGGACATTAAGTGTACCCTGTACATGCAATGCTCACAGAGGCCAGAAAAGGGTGTTGGATCCCCTGGAACTGGAGTTACAGATGGTTGTTAGCCACCATCTCTCCAGCCCCATCACTGTGAACGGCAGTTTTACTGAGCACAGAATTCTAGTTCATAGTTTCTTTCTCATAGTACCATTTTTATTGGCCTTGCTCTCAAGTCTGGAACTCATTATGTACATATCCCAGACTGATCTCAAACTCCTGGCAACCATTCTGACTTAGTCTCTTGTGTGCTGGGAGCCACCACACTCAGCCACTCCTGACACTTCAAAGATGAATTTGTCTTCTGGTGTATGCAGTTATTGGTGAGAGGCTAATTGTCAACCTGTCTTCAGTTTGGAGGTAATTCACATTTAAGATCTGTGGTTTAATCAAGTATCTAGAGATGGATTCATCATGCTGGAATACGGTGAACACTTTGGTGAAAGTATGAGCCTTTATCTACTTTGACCTTTGAAAGTGCCTTGACAGACATCTCTTGCTAGGGCTGTGAAGATTCTTGGGGAGCCAGAACAGTCTGGGGCACAAACACTGATGGAAATGCTAACCAGGGGTTTTGCTAATCTGTGTTCAATGAAACACAGATGCAGTCTGTCAGCACATGCTCTCCAGCCCCTTCTAAGACAAAGCCCAACGGGGCCTCCCTCACACTCCCGAAGATACGGGATCTGGAAAGAATGCTGAGGTGATGGTGGAGTGGTGGGGGTGCAGAGACCCTCTCAGATTTGATGCGTGTAGCCTTTGCAAAAGCCATGAGGATGGGGAGGATGGGCAGACGCAGGCTGGGAAGTCATGTCCTGCAGAGCAGCTGGAGCAGGGACACCCTGGACTCTGCTCCTACTTGTTCACTCTCAAGAACCTGCTGCCGGGTTGCTCTTATTTGTCTCTAAATAGACGCTTCTCAGACACATCAAATAAGCTGACTTATTCTCATTTAGCAAAGTATTTTATTCAAAAGCTTCTCAGCACCATCTAGTTGTCAGAAAGAACGAACATCAGCTTTTCTTGCCCGCCCGACCCCTAATGCAGAGACAGAAGCTAAACCAGTTGGCAAGAGTGCCCCGATGATTGTAACTGACTGTGATAAGGTTTGGGTTGTTTTCTCTGCTGCTTTCTCTAAGCCTCTATTTAACCTGACCAAGCAGAGCTGTGCCGCACAGTTCAGAACAGGAAGGAATCATGTCAGACCTGATCAACCTTCCATTCTTGGGCTATTAAGAGTCACATGAAGTTACCTTGAGAAAGGTGGCTTCAGTGACTGCCTTGTAGGAAGGACAGCGATCTGTGAGGCAGCATGCAGTGTTAAGAGCTCAATTCCTAGCTAACCCTCCCCCACTCTAATCTAGAAACAAGGAGCAAGAGGTCTGTGTTCTCTCTGCACACCACAGTTGCTCATCTGATTCTGTCTTATTACAGCAGACAGTTAAGACCTTCTTGACAGGACAAACAATTAATTATATCTGATTAAAATGCTGGGAGATCCTGAGCTGTTGGAGATGAGGACAGTAGACAGTATGACCCGATCTTTCCCTTTTTTTTTTTGAATATTTTGTTTCAGCATAAAGCACACTTTCCCAAAGAGGTTCCTGGAGGAGACTAGAAATCCAAGAGCCTGACTGTGTCCTGTGGGAACAGTCACCCATGTAACTTTGGCTTCAGTCTCTGGATCTGCCGTTGGCAGCTACATCCAGTCCCATGGGAGGAGGAAAGAGCTGGAGGCAGCATCACTCAGTCAGCCAAAGCCCCCATGGGGTCCCAGGCTGGCAGGACAATGGGCTCCTGCTCTAACACAGCCAGCACCTCTTCCGGGACATGCTTCCGGTCCACCACCACCTCGTAGACATACTCGGAAAACCACTCGTCAGTCATGCACAGGTAACCTGGAGAGAAGAAGAGAAACACAAGTCCAGAGGGCGGGGCAAAGACCAGAAAACCTATTAGTACTGCAAAGAGGTCTTTTACCAAAACACCATGTTTTCTCACCTGTAATCTCACCTAGTCCAAGTCTTACTAGCAATTCTGTGAAGCAGACAGAATAGGCATGGCTGTATTTTTATCAACTACAAAGCAGGGACTCAAGAGTAACTGATGTGCTGGGCTAGTGGGGAAGTTCAGCTCAGAGCGGACTTACAGCCATGCAGATCCCATGCTGTCCCCTGCTCAGGGCCTCACTGTGGTGGAGAGAGTCTTGAGAGCCATCCCTGGAGGAGTGCTTCTGGGCAGGACAAGCAGAGTAGCTCCATTCTCACCTTGCCCACCCTCCCACATTACTGGCCCGTTTTCCTCTCCATCACACACTCCCACAGTGACCAGCTAAGTAGTTCTGCGCACCCTACCACCCTTCCCAGGTAGCCAGCCACTCATGTGTAGATGATACGGGGGGGGTGTGTGTGTGTGTGTGAAGCATCATGGTCCTTGATTCCGTGGAAGGAAATCTGCAATGAGTATCAGGCAAAACTGGAGGGCTGGGACAGCGACTGGCCCATACTCCTCAGGAAGGTTCCAGGATGTTCTGATTCCTCCAGTGGAGAACTGGACAGAGGCATCCATCTTAGCAACCTGCCTCTTCCCATTAGGAAAATCAACCTGTATCTCAGGCTCAACAAAGACGACACAAGTTCCTCTTCAGGAGACAAATATGCAAAATATGCACCTAAACAGGAGCACTGCATGCACATCCAAGGACTTGTAGGAAACAGTAGCCAACAGCGTCCTGCCCACCATGCTGTCTCTGGCACCTGCTGTA
The DNA here is from genome assembly GCA_035773235.1 of Eospalax fontanierii. Classification (NCBI taxonomy): domain Eukaryota; kingdom Metazoa; phylum Chordata; class Mammalia; order Rodentia; family Spalacidae; genus Eospalax; species Eospalax fontanierii. Next base: position 51,708,290 of record CM069531.1, on the reverse strand, counting down.
TGCTAGACACTTGGCCACTTTTCTTTCAATATTTATATAAACCTGAATCTGTGCTATTAATTCCTACAAAGGGCCACAAGAAAGGGAGATGAGACAGATATTTCTCCCTCTAAAGCCAGGCATGGTGACACACACCTATAATAGCAACATTTAGGAGGTGGGGACAGGAGGATCAAGAGTTCAAGGCCATCTTCCACTACATACGGAATTCGAGGTCAGCCTGAGCTGCATGAGACCCTGTCTCAAAAACAACAAAGCACAGCAAATAAACCACATACACAAAAAAACAAAACCCCAAGTGGGTTCTCTAGTTAAGCAGTTCCCAAACTTTGTGGACTTAAGACCTCATTATACTCTTAATTATTAAAGACTCCAAGGTTGCTTATGTGAGTTATATCTACTCCTATTTATCATACTAAAAACTAAAAGGTTTTAAAATTAAAATGAACAGTTCAATGGGCTGGGGAGATGGCTCAGTGGGTAAAGTGCTTATTGGGAAGGAACCAAGGTCAGATCCCAAGTACTCATACAAAAAGCTGGGTGTTGTGGTGCATTCCTATAACCCCAGCACGGGGGGTAAGGAAAACAGTGGACCCCTGGGCCTGATGACCAGCCAGCCTAGCTTAAATGGTAAACTCAAGGCTCAGTGAGAGAATCTGTCTCAAAAAAAAAAAAATAGTGGAAAGTGATAAAAAACACTGATGCTGACCTTTGGCCTCCACACAGGCAAGAGTACTACCTCCAGCACACACACACTTGCACATACACCACAGACACACAGACCACAACAGTTCTCAAGTGCTGATGTCTTCTTGCAGGAGCTGGCTTCCTAGAGACAGCCGAGTTCCTGTATCTGTACCCATACTCAACCTGCTGTTTGGTTGAAGATGATGACAATCTTGCCTCCCACAGGTATGCTAGTGGTAAAAGAGAAAAACTGCACCAATTCCGAAAGGCTTTGAGAGATCCCAAGGGTCCTCAACCTACACTTTGGGAACAGCTGCTCTTAAGGCAAGTCTAATTTAAATCATTAAAAGGCCTCATGTTGGTAAGTTTATAAGCCACCTGGTTGGATAGAAGACATTATTCAACTGGAACACACAACAGCTTTCATGAGGCCATTCTGCTTTCTACCTCTGACAGAAGCCAAAGACAGATCATCCTGATGGCACAGATGTCTGCCCACCAGAGAAAACGTGCTGAGGCAGTGCTCAGTGGGAGCTCCCTGGCATCGCACACCCACAGGTGCACAGAGTTCTCAAGGGTCCCAACAACTCTTGTCAGGGACCGCACTCCTGTTAGCGGTAAGCACCTCTGACCCAGGGCTTCTCTCAACAACAGATAAGGGGACCGTTCAGGGCAATACTTGGCCTAAGCTGCTTCTGATCTGTCCTGATCATACACCCCAGCCTCTGTTACTTATGCCAGTGACTTGGGACCTCAGGCGACCTATACCAGGGCCACTTGGTACCATTCCTGTTACATCTTAAGAATGTGTTTCCTGAGAAACTCAGCACCTGCCTTTTCAAAAGAAGATGTGACAGCTCATGCCTATAGTCCTAGGAAAAAGGAAGCTGAGACAGAGGATCATTATAAGCACAAGGCCAGCCTCGGCTACAGATTTTCGAGCCAACCTATGCTACAGAGTGAGACCATTTCATAAGCCAAGACTGCTCCCCCCTCCCATCTGAAACATCAGTCAGTCTCCCAGAACCACAATGTAGGCTGAATATAGTTTAGAGCAGCTCTGGGCAGCAAAGCAGGTAAAGGACAGCAGCAGCCTCAAGTAATAAAGCTCTGTGTCCTTTTAACAATACTATCATCACACAATCAAATAAGTCTTCAGAGACTGCCCAGAGAAAATGGACAGTAAGTACATCTACATGATCTTGTTCCAAAAGCAGATCAGATTAAGTCCTCACAAATTAAATCTCCTATCAATTGCTACCCACCCTTTCTATGTCCCTGCCAAGAGGACCTGCCTTGATTAGTGTCTCTCTTCAGGATATGAGTTCTTTGGGGGCCCACAAAACCCTCACAGCGTGGTGGCTGCCAAATAATTGCACCCTGAGCAGATAATGGACTGTGGAGCTCAAACTGTTGACACTGCGTGTCTCAGAGTTTCACTCAGATTAGGATCAGTATGTCTGAAACCCAGGAGTGCAGTGCAGTCTGACATCAGGTGTGTGGCAGAGGAGCACTCAAGCAGCACTGTGGGATTTGGATTAGAGGCTCAGCTCTCAGCCCAAGGAAGAAGGAAAGGAACAAACTGTGATCCCAACGTTAACTTTTAGGAAAGCAAATATACAAAGAATCAATTTCAGAAATTCAATTTTATTTAAGCTTTTTCTACATGCACTGTGAAAAAAAATTGAGCAATACTAAAGAAACTGGTAATGTTTCTGTGTTTCATGAGAGAGCGGATATAGAATTGTCTGCAGCAGGAAGGCAGTGTCCTTGGATAAAGTGCAGACTGGGGCTGAGGCTCACTCAGACAGAAGAGTCCTTCATGGCGAGTTTATGAGAAGAAAGAGTCTACCTGAGTTTTTGGACATTCTGCTAGGGATCTGAGATTTAAACCTCCTAGACTACACTAAAGTAACAAAAGAATATTACCATTATTTACTTTCTATAGACTAATACAGTTTCTTGTCACTGTTTTATTTTTAATTATGTGTATGTGTGTGTCTATGTGGGGTAGGTACACTTGAGTGCAAGTGCCCATGCAGACCAGTAGAGAAAGTTGGATCCCCTGAGCTGGAGTTACAGGTGGTTGTGAGTTACCCAACATGGGTGCTGGGAACTGAACCTGTGTCCTCTGGAAAAGCAGTAAGTACTCTTAATAACTAATCCATTTCTCTAGCCCCATATTACCATTTATGAATTAGAAATATTTTCCATTTTTTTGCCATCTCCATCCTATGAAATACTTCCTCTGACCAACAATTTGTAACTAATTATTATTTTGCTATTTTTTTAAGTATAGTAAAAATCCAGTTATTAGGCAAAGTTTGGTGGTATACAGCTGTAATCTTAGCAGTACAGAAAATAAGGAAGAAAGGTCACAAATTCATGGCCAGCCTTTTATGAGACTCTGTATAAAAAAAAAAAAAAAAAAAAAAGGGACTCAGTGGTTACGAGTGCTACTGCTCTTCAAGAAGACCCAGCACCCACACGGCACCCACACGGCAGCTAAAAACTCTCTGTAAGTTCAGTTCTAGGGGATCCAACACCCTCTCTGTCCTCCATGGACACTGCACGACACAGGTACACTTAGATTCATGCAAGCAAAATACTTAAGACACATAAAAAAGTAAATTAGAAAAATAAATCTAAACGCCAACCAAATGTCTGTTCTTGCATGCATCTGTCTAGCAGTGTGGACAAGCAGACTTTCACTGCCAGTCTTTCACCTGGGGCCCTAACTCGGGAACAGCAAGGATCTCAGAAAGGAAAGCGAAACTTGTCCCATGTTCCAAAATGCCTAATACAGAATGAGACCATATCACAGGCCACAGTCAGCTGTCTGGGGTGGCAAAGAGTACACAGCAGCTCTGGTTAAGAATTAAGAGTAAAACATCCACAAACAGTGCACACTCTATGTTACCAACACAGTGCACACAAAAAAAACAATACTAAAAGCAGTTAACAGAATGTAATTTCCTGCCATGAGGTAGCTTATTTTCTTGCCCAGATTTCTGAAACGTCTTTTTGCCTTCTGACTACTTAAAACGTTTCCCAAATAATTCAAGTTCATCACAAAAAAAATTTTTTTAGAAACATGGTAAGAAGGGAGAGAAGGAAAATATATAGCCTGGAACTTACTAAGGTCTCCTCTATCTCACAGAGCTTCACCTGCCTCTATCTCTTGAATGCTGGTATTAAAGGTGTGAAACGTACTACAATCCACTAGCAGGACAAGCCCTGTTAAATTTTACATTCCTGCTTTGGTAAGGTTTCCACGCGTACACTGCTTCATAGCAACAGTGAGTGTGGTGCACACTCTCTTATACCGCAAAGCCCTGCACCCGCTGTCTTCTAATTAATCTCTTACCATTTTGATCTAGTTACACTCTGATTGTCAAATTTGCATGACAACTAATCCCCTATCACTGAAGTTGAGGCTTTGTTTCCATGATTAAGAATAATACTAGCAATACTATAAATATTTCTAGAACTAATTCTTTATCTACATTCTGATTGTCTATTTAATCTCCATATATCTTCATTAACACTTGGTATATATAATTGCCAACTTACTTCTGGGTCCAACTGAACCATTTTCTAATTTTCTTGTTTGCTATGTATAGTTCTATAAAGTACCTGAGGGCCAGTGAGATGCCCCAAGGGTAAAGATGCTTGCCATCAAGCCTGATAGCCTGAATCCAATGCAGATGGAGGGAGAGAATGGATTCCTAGAAGTTCCTCTGATTTCACATGCACACATGGCACCCATGTGCACACATAAGAAAATAATAAATGTAAAATATTATAAAGAAAAAAAAACCTGTGATCTCTGCCCATCCCCCACATGCATGTGTGTGTAGCAAACATGTGGGGCCGTGTGTGTGGAGGCCAGAGGTTGATAGCAACTGTTTTCCTCAATTGTTCTTCCCTTGTATGTTGAGGCTGGGTCTCTTGCTTGAACCCAGCACTCACTGACTCAGTCTAGCTAGCCAGCATGCTCTGGGGGTTACTAGTCTCTGTCTCTCAAGTACTGGGGGTCTGACCTGCAGTCCTCAGTGTGTGTGTGGCAAGCACTTCACCTGCTGGGCCATCTTCCCAGCTTCCTTGCCCATTATTAATTGGAATGGTCACATTTTGCTTAGTAATCAGTAATAGCACACTATATACTTATATGAGTTGCAAACTTTTTTCCTATTATGCAATTTACCTTTCTAACTTAGTTTACATTTTATAGTCTATTAAAATTCTTTAGGAAGTCATAATTATTGATCTTTTTCTTTTTGGTTTCTAACTTTGGTTATATACTTTAATGTTTTATATCATGATAAAGAAAATAAACATAAGAAACAATAGGGTAAATGGTTAAGAAAACACAAGAAACTGTCTTAATGAAAAACCTCACTGGCTCACTAAGGCTTTGGCAGTCTCATCCCCTACTATGAACAGAGACAACGTAAATATACATAATTAGGAGGAGACAGGCTAGCAACTGCTTTTGTTAATGCTCAGTGTATGATGCATGGCCAAATGCCTTCAACTAAGATAGAGTATGCTGTAAATGTGTAAAATGACAGAACCTTATGGAATGCAATTTGGCAACATACAGAAAAGTTATACCATGCATTTGCCCTTTTTACTAGACCATTTCTGCGACTTCATCCTATAGATAGTGTTTCTGCATGCACACAATAGGTGTTTATGTGGAGTACTAGCTAAACTTATCCAGTACTTACAACTGGCCAGGCAATTTTACATACTGTACACACAGTAACCTATAAAGTTTTTTGAAATAGCAAAATACTGGAAACAATCCAAGTTCCATTACTTAGGGAACTGGTTAAATAAACTATGGCACATCCCAGAAATGTAGTGGTAAGGAAATGCCTTACCATTCAGACACGCTGTTAAGTGAAGTGAGAACAAGATGCCCAGCAGAGCAGAAGGCATGGAGGGAAGGAGATGCATGCTCATCTGCAGACCTGTACATATTTGCACTTTCCAATGAAAACAAAAGGGAGACACACCAGAAATTAATAGAAATGGTAACTGAAAGTGGAGGAGGGAGAAAGGTGGACAGTGACAGAGAAGAGAGCCAGCTTATAATTTGCACATTTTGATATATTGACGTTAAAACAATATAATTTTATAATCTAGTAAAAGAATTATACTTCAGTAAATCACACACACAAAAGAAGAAATATATACATACCCACAACATAAGCAAAACCAAACCACACCCTGCAGAGAACTCCTATTTCAAGATGCATAGCCACACACACCACTGCTGTGACTAACGTCACACAGCTAGTACGCAAAGCCTACAACAACCAAGGTCTGAGTACTAATTTAGTCTTTCCCACAAATCTCAGCTTCCTCCAACACAGTACTCAGCAGTCGAGTCTCTGCTTCAGTGACAGACACAGCAGCACTTAATCTAGCTCAGGCCTGACTAGAACCAAAGTTGCCTGCTCACAAATCCAGTCTGGAGCCCAGTTTCTATAGTCCATGTAAGTGGCTTTCTGTCTCTTAAATCAAAGATGTCATGTGCTCCAAGTGTCTTTAGGAGACTGGACGATAGGATTGTGGGGTGCATGTTTTAAAAATGAAAAGAAGAGAAAGGAAGAGGAAGGTAGCCAAATAACCACTTGCAATTACGTCTGGCACTTGGACAGCAACCTGAGACAATGCTGCTTCTGCCTCCAGACTAAACATGGATGTCTGACTGCTGAGGACACATTTATGTTCATGAACCTTTTGCTGATAAAAGATGAGATACTCATAGAGCCGGATATTACTGGTGGCCTCTCTCATATGCAAAGGCTAGAGAAGGTGAGGTGTCACTGCTAAAGTGACACCAGGAAAAATGGGGAGTGGCAGACTGGCAAATTTGGTACAGAAAGGGGCTGTTTGGGTTTGTGGCTCATATTTAAAAAATTTTTTAATTACATTTATTTATTTATTGTGTGTGTGTGCACGTGCATGTATTTATTTTTAGGGTTTTGTTGTTGTTGCTGTTGTTTTGTTTGTTGCTTGTTTGAGACAGGGTCTCTCTGTAGCCCCAGCTAACCTGGAACTTGATATGTAGACCAGGACAGACTTGATCTCACAGAGATTCACCTGCCTCTGCCTCCAGAATGCTGAGATTAAAGGTATGCATCACCATGCCTGGCACAATTTGTATGTTTTAAAACTATAACAAGGCGCTAAAGAAGTAGCTCAGTGGTTAAGAGCACTGGCTGCTCTTCCAGCAGACCTGGGTTCAGTTCCCAGCACCCACATGGCAGCCGACAACAATCTCTAACTCCAGTCCCAGGGCATCTGATGCCCTCTTTGGCCTCCATTGGCATTGCACAACACAGGTGCACTTACATACATGCAGGCAAAACACTCATACACATAATAAAAATAAATAAAAATTTTAAAAACTCAAACTACAACAAAATTCAGTGAGCCAACATAAACCCATCCTGGGTATCCTTCACTAAGGAGCCCAAATGGCTGTTCACCTCAAGGCTGGTGTCTTCTTTCCCTGGACCATGAGTCTGAGACTACATATGACTAGACCAAGTTACAATCTTAGCTGCTAGCCCAGGAGAGGAGCAAGATTTAGAAGTCTGAGGAACTGTTTTCACAAGAAATTCAGTAATTTTTCTCTGATTCCCTACCCATCTCTATTCCTATTTGTTTTAGGCAAAGCATTCGTTTTGGTCATTCCTCAAAAGTTTCCTGAATGGTAGGCTACATTACTTCCTGGCCTCATGCCTCTGACCTGTCCAAAACATGCTCCAAATGCCAAGAGCTGCCAGTCTCAACTATCATCTCCCTGGCTGGCCTCCTCATAGTCCTGGCAAGAAGCCCCAACCTTCCTAAAGCCGACTCACCCCTGGAGAATCTCTAAGGAGAGTTCACAGTTCCCCTCTCCCTGGTGTCGTCCTGCATTTACACCTGTGTTCACGTTTCATACACAAGTCCAGACTTACAGCCCAACTATCCCAACTTCAAATGCCCTACCATGCCTAGATTTGAAGGAGCTATGTACTAAGGTGCTGCTGCTTTGGCATACAGGACAGTATATGCACACACCCTCCAAAAGGTTCCCAAGCCACTGGAGACTCTAACTCCAAAGCTGCTTCCCTTTACTCTGTCAGCTCTGCCATTGCATCACTGCGTCCCCCACATTCTCCCTGACACCACCAAACCCTTGGCTTCTGAGGTTCTCTTTCCATCTCATCTTCTCAATAACCTCAGCTTCTGTGTTGTCCTAGTCTCCCCACTGAGGTGCCATTCCTGGTTCTTCCTCTGGAGTCACCTGCCTTCTTGGAGAAATCATCTTCTTTGCTTTTCTCGGTCTATTTAGCCTGTATCTTATATTCTGAGGAGCACACCATGAATGCCACTTCTGTCACATCACAGCCCTCTTCAAATCCTGTTCCCGGGTCCCAGATGATTAAGTATAAATTCCTCTGAGGGTCAGAGACGTTCATTCCGCCATGGCCTGTGCATGGTTCCCTGCACCCCATCAATAAATGTGAGCTGATGTTACTGATAATGGCTTTTCCTCAGCACCAGGATTATTCAACTTCACTGCTTTTTCTCACAAAACTAAGTTCACACTATGGAGCATCCATATCCATCCGGTAACAGTGACCTAGCACAATGGTCATGTTGGGATCTGAATTCTTAAACATCTGAAGCTACAACTACTGACACCACTTTGACATGTGCATTGCAAAATACAGACAAGTACTAAAGCTGGGTGACAAGTCCACAGGTGTGTACTTAATAGTCTTATGATTACTTTAAATATATTTGAACTTGCTCATGCCAAAATGTTAAAAATTAGAAAAGGAGCATGGACAAAATAACTGAAGGAAATACGGGACTGGCTGCTTCCAGTTTATCACTTGCCTGACTCTCAATGTGCTAATTCTGGCCACCAACCTTCCTGAGGTAACCCCATCCCTCATTCAGACTCCCAGCCTGAATGATGCTCTAAGAGCCTCTTCTGATATCACATCTTGTTTTCAGATCCTTTACAGATTTTTATGTCCCTCAGGCACTGTTTCTGGGTACCAATAATCATGAACTGACTCATTATTTCTATAAAGGGGTAAGTGCTTCCAGAATAGTGAGAGAAAGCACAATTGGCAGTTAGGAAAATAGTTCTGGTGTCAGACTGGGTTGTAATTCTAGCTCTACCTCTAACTAGCTTGGAAGCCTGTGGATTGCTTTGGCTTAAAGATAACACCCTCCTAGATGAATCTCTGACTAAGGACAAGAGGAATCAAAGGCTAGTTCCTCTATTTTTTTCCCCCCCTGAAGGTGAGGAGGGTATTGAGACAGGGTCTCAAGGGGCCCTGGTCAGCCTTAAACTTACTATGTAGCCAAGGATGACCTTGAACTCCTGATCCTCCTGCCTCTACCTCCCAAGTACTAAGATTTACAAGCATATACCACCAAACCCAGCAGTATTTCTTCTAACTTAAACTTCTAAATAGCTTATAAAATATTTTTACCATATTAATAAAAAAAAATAAAAGATAATTTAACAAATCTTAAGATCTAGTTCCTCATCTAACTATGAAATTCATTTCTGGTATGATCCATAGAAAGGTACAAATATTTCAAGAAGCAAGGGAGAAAAATAGCCATAATGGGGTGCATCCTGAATATGCCTTCCATTTCTAGTAGAGCTGACAGGAATACTTGAACTCACAAACATGAAGTAGCCTAATTGGTGCAGCAAGGCAAGAACCAATTTCTCCTGTCTCTCCTAGTCAGAAGCCTCTGCTCACTTTGCCAAACAGGTTATCTGATTTACCTAACAGTCTCTGGGCAGAAAAGGCCATAAACGTGACCAATGGAGAATACCAAAGCCAGGACTAAACAGAGGACAAGGGCAGCTTGCCTAGGTATCTTTGCCTTGTTTATCTTTAGCTTGTATTATCAAAGCTGCTTGTTCCAGAAACATCAATGTAACAGACAGAAATCCCAAAGAGAATAGTAACAAACTCTTAACAATGTTATCTACAGAACAAAATTCCAGGGTCCTGCCTCATACAAACACAAGTAATGCATTCCCTTGGCCAGCCAGTGCCCACCGGGATGGCAGACAGGAGGACCTTGCTGGAGTAAACACACACTGTCAGCAGAATAACACAGTAGGCGCTCTCTGAAAGTCAGGCCAAGTATGCCAACAAAATTAAATCATGTTTTCCTTCCTTCCTTCCTTCCTTCCTTCCTTCCTTCCTTCCTTCCTTCCTTCCTTCCTTCCTTCCTTCCTTCCTTCCTTCCTTCCTTCCTTCCTTCCTTCCTTCCTTCCTTCCTTCCTTCCTTCCTTCCTTCCTTCCTTCCTTCCTTCCTTCCTTCCTTCCTTCCTTCCTTCCTTCCTTCCTTCCTTCCTTCCTTCCTGTTAAGCCAGAAAAAACATTACCAAGAAACACAGGAGAGTAATTTACTTTGGCTTTGAAAGAACTATTCTTTACATATCCCCAGTTAAATTTCTTATCTTTTTGGCATTTCGGTTATTTGAGAAAAACAAAATTATTTAATCTTCACTAGATAGTTGCAGATTTCACCAGCAATGACTACAGAGAGTGTAGGAGTAAAGACTGGATTCTTCAACATGATAAACAGGCTAAATAGGAAGTAAAATCTACACTCCATAGAGTAAAAAGGGACAACCGAAGGAGAAATGAGCAATGTGCCCAGAACCCTCTGAGGTTCAGCACAATGAAGACACTGCACAAAGCAGAACATACTCCTCGTTTTACAGGTGTTTATTTGCTCTTAAATGGAGCCACTACTATCTAAAATCCAGAGACTTTATAGAACCAACATACCAAGAAAGCAAGCTGCCAGATGCAGGCTGTTCTAACTAGTAGTCCTTTTCCTGGATGCTATCCTATAGGAGAACAGCTCCATTTACTGATATCCAATCAGAACAGAGATGAGACAGGAGCTAGAGAGGTTCCTTGGAAGCTGGAGAACATAACAACTTGAACCCAGTATTTTAGGTTTGTTATTAGTTATCCAGTCTTTTGGACTTAAGTACCCACTTCTTAACTTTCACTGATTTACAGATTTAACTGAGCTATCTTTAATTTTCTATTGGCTTTGTTAGGTTTAAACCCTTTACTCCCACATTCCAATTTGTGTTTGTCTCAAATGATACAAGGTGTTTCACTCAAAATGAAATTTGCCTGAAACATCATTTTAAAAATATTGCACTGTTACTCATAACTGAACTTAACAATCACAGAAATCACAAAGAATGACATGTGATTGCCAAACATGGATGAGAAAGGTACTAACAGGCTTGTATTTGGTATCTAAATACTGAGCTGCTGAGTTTCACAGCAGTTCCCAAGGACAGCCAGCCAAAGTCTACCAGTGATCATTCTTATGTGGATATGAAAAAGACTTGGAAAGACAGATTAAACAGTCTTCAGATCTGGCCATCATATTCAGGGCTGTGCTACTCAGTTAGCATGCTGAAGTCCTGTCAAGCTCAAAGCAGGTTAATGGCTAGCCTTAGACAGCTTTCAGCTGTGAGTGATGGAAGCCCCATCTTCTCACTTCCAAACATTCACACCCTTGCCTCCATCTTTTGCCTTTGGAAATCCCAGAGTTCCAAAGAACACGGTTGAAAACCACTATTCTAAACACAGAAAGGGCACTAGCAAAGAACTGCTGGGATCCCTTCCTCCTCCTCCTCCCGAAGCTGTGCAACTGATTCCTACTGCATGAGATACAAGCTTAAATTCGGTTCTCGGTAACTGGTATCTTGCATCTCTGGCTGCCACACTCACTCCATCAGTCTTCCAACTAGTCTAGTAAGCTATGGTTAGTGTGTGTTTCCCAACTACAATCCACTGAAAAAAAGGAATACAGATGCTGGAAAAGAAGAGCTGGCAAAAGAGCACGGCACCCAACATGCACGCATCTATGTGGTCCTATCATATATGCTACTACTGTAGGTAGTGTTTTCATTTGTTTTGTAGTACTGGGGATTAACCCGGGGCTTTACTCATGATAGACAACCACTCTACCACTGAGGTCTATCTTCAGTCCAATTTTTTTTGGTGGTTATTGTGGTGGTTTTGAGATAGTCTAAGTTGGCAGGCTGATCTGAACTTTGAATTCTCCTGCCTCAGTTCCTCAAATAACTGGGATTATAAGGCAGTGCCACCAGACCTGGCTTTTTTCCCTTCCCTTCCTCAGTCTCCTTCCCTTCTTCTGTCCATACTGGGGATTGGCTCTAGGGCCTAGCAAGCACTTTACCACCTAGCTACATCCCTAGACCCCACTTTCAGTTTGAAGTCCGAAAAATTAACGCATAAAAACCTCCTTTTAAAACACACACACACACACACACACACACACACACACACACGCACGCACGCACGCACGCACACACACAGTTTATAGTTCTTAGAGTTAACCTGAGGGTTTAGGCATACCAGGTAGGTTATGAACCCTAAGGCAACACAGAACCTCCTATGTGGACCATATATATTACTTTAGAGATAAAAATACTCTGCAGAAGTACTGTCTGAAAAATTTTCTAAAATATGCCCAACTGTGAATTAGAGGTCAGATTCTTAACAAATCTAATTTTCTCCTTGTTATCCATATTTGAAATTTTTCTACAACTTGTATATCATCTATGTTTTCTGTTCAGCCTTGTAACTTACTGTAACTCTGTTTTCTGTCACGGTTTGGACTTGTCAGAATAAAAACATTCTAAATGGGGGTTGGAGAGATGTCTCTTGCAGAGGACCGGGGTTTGGTTCCCTGCATCCTCATGGTGTCTCACAACTGTCTGTATCTCCAGCTCCAGGTGATCCAACGCTCTCTTCTGGCTTCCATAGGCTCTGTATACACATGGTGCATACATGTAGCAAACATTCACACATATAAAATAAAAATAAATCTTAAAAAAAAGTTCTAAATGGCAACTGTTCTTTTCTTTAGGCTTCATAACGTCTAAGAGAATCCTAACAGATTAGTTCTTTTTGCCAAACTCATTCTCCCTCTTGGAAGACTTCTTTCTAAAATGTTGGTGCAATAGACAAAAATGTGTTAAATGCTACAGAACAAATGTCCTGCAACAGATAATCAACCTTGAATTCAGCCAAGAGGTTCTGTTACAGTCTGGGAGAATCAGTGTGGTTTGGAATAAATAACATATATTGGTCTTAGAGCTAACTTGGGGGTTTAGGCACACCATGTAGGTTATAGAAAATCTAAGGCAAACTAGAACCTCCTGTTTTTCTGTGGAATAGCTTAGCCAGAGGAACAAGTGCTGAAAAGTCCTCTACACTAAAGAAGCTTTCCATTCAGAAAGGCAAAGAGTAGAGCAGACCTCAGGTACATGGAGTTCACAGTTCATCTCTAAGCTTACCTTTATGGCCATGGTCTTCACCCCATGAATTCTCCACTCTCCATTTCACGAATGCATCATCCTGATCATCCTGCAAGGAAGTGGAGCACAGGGTACAGTCTGAAACTAGATTCTCCTTTGCTGTGATGCCATGTGATTTTAACTCTTCTCAAGCGGCATAAAATAAACTTGCTGCTCTATAACCCACAAAGTGACTAAGGCCATGTGTTTCTATCACCAAAGGGATATTCCAATACAAGTGGAGCTTGAACCTCTTTATGTAAAAATACAATACAGCAATAAATATTATCTCCACCTTTTTGTTTTAAAGATTTATTTAAATGTATGTGTCTGATGTGTTTGTGCAGGTAACTACAGTGGCCAGGACATCAGATCCCCTGCAGCTAGACTAAACCTAGACTAAACAGGTGGTATGGGGAACCCAACTTGAGTCTTCTGAAAGAGTAGTAAGTTCTCTTAATTGCTGAGCCATCGCTCTAATTCTACTGTCTCCTCCTTTACATTCTGTTCTATACAGGAAATGGGCATGAAGGATTGGCAAGATGACTCAGTGGGTTTAAGCACTTGCTATGCAAGTCTGAAAACTCAAGTTTGATCCCTAAAACCCACATGAAAGTGGAGAGAACTGATTTCACTAAGTTGTCCTTTGATCTCTACGTACACAAATAAAAAATTAACTAATTAAAACAAAAAGAAAGGATAAAAATATTTTCACCATGATGTCTGATTTTATATTTAGGAAAAATAAGTAATGATATTCTCCAAATATGTCCTTTTACTGATTCAGTTACATAAATACTGAATTTAATATAACCAAAATTGAATGGCAAAAGAAAAGCAAAAAGATCAATTTCATAAACAAAACCCACTCAATTCAACTGTTCTCCTTCTTCTGTCTTCATTAATAAAATAAGCTCGATTTTCATCTTAAAGGGACAGATACTGGGATAACCTTCATTTATAACCTTAATTATAGTGATCTAAAGAGGGACAGGCATTCGTGAAGAACTTTTCTCTCTCTTGTTTACCCAGGACATTTGTTGATGTCAAAACAATTCAAATCTTTGTAGCATGAGAAGAGCACTGACTCTGGTGTTCTCTTCTAATGATCTGACCTGTCAGCTCCTGCCTGATGAGGCTCACCCATGGAGGATTTGATTCCTTTCTGCTTTGCTGATCCTAACACTCTACTCTTGGCAAGTTTCTTAGATCTCAATAATTTTCAGTCTTAAATTTTGTCAACAAACCAGAGTATCACATATTCTTTTTTTAAAAAAACTGATTTATTTTTATTTTATGTGTAGGAGTGCCTTGCCTGCATGTATGTAGGTGTACCATGTATATGCAATGCCATCAGATGCCAGGAGGTATCTGATCCTGGAACTGAAGTTAAGGATAGTTGTTAGCCACCATGCGGGTGCTGGGAACTGAACCTGGATCCTTTGCAGGAGCAGGCAGTGCTCTTAACTGCTGAGCCATCTCTCCAGCCCCAACCAGTGAATCTTTCTATGATGTAGATCAAATTGTCCTCTGGGTCATTTATAAATACAGAATAATACATGGACTTCATGCTTAGAGAGTCCATGAAATCACTGACCTGCCAGAATATTACAGAAACCGAGATAGCAGTGTGCATTTATCTCTGTATTATTATTAAATTATAGTGCATAAAGTTTTATTAAAAAGTTCTTTTGGGGCTGGAGAGACGGCTCAATGATTAAGAAAACTGGCTATTCTTGCAGAGGACCAAGGTTTGATTCCCAGTACCCACATGGCAGTTAACAATCATCCAGTTCTGTAACTCCAGTTCCAGGGAATCCAATGCCCTCTTCTGACCCTCTTGGGAACTGTACAACATTGGTACACTTACATGTAGGCCATACACTCATACACATACAATAAAGATAAATTTTTTTTAAAGTTTTGATTTTTTTTAATGTTTTTTGCCTGCAGATATATAAGCAGACCACATGCATGCAGTGCCTGTGGAGGTCAGAAGAGGCATTAGAGCCCTTGGAACTGGAGCTATAAACAGTTATTGCCACCATGTGGGTGCTGGAAACTGAACCTGGGTCTTCTGAAAGAGCAGTAAGTATTCTTAACTGTTGATCCCTCTCTTCAGCTGCAGAGGTCATAAAATTTTGAAAGCACCTAGTTCAAACTAGTTTTAGTGGTCAAAAACTCTTCTGTTTTTTTGAGTCAGGGCCTCACACTGTAACCAGGTTGGCCTTAAATTTCTCCTGTCTCATCTTCTGAGTGTTGGAGTGGGTTATCATACCTTGCAAAACATTTTATGATTTTTTTTCTAATGTGTATGTGTGTGTATGTGCTTTGTCTGCATGTATGTATGTGTACCATGTGTGAGCCTGGCACCCATGGAGGCTAGAGGAAAGTACTAGATGCCCTGGAACTAGAAAAACAGATGGCTGTGAGGTTCCATGTGGCTGCAGGGAATTGAACCTGAATCCCTTCAAGAACAACAAGTATTCTAACTTCTGACCATCTTTCTAGGCCTATGGCAAAAAAAATTTAATATAAAATTCCAGGTATAATAAAAACTTTGCTTCATAGGAAATAAACCAGGTCAATCAATGAAAACTGTTCTACAGAAAAGTTCAGGATGACAGACTATTAATTTCTTATTTCTAAAAAATAGAAAATGATTAAAAATTGAACTCTTAGAAATGATAATAGGGTTTATTTATTTATTTGCCTTTTTAAAAAAATGGCCTGATACATAAAATTTAACTTTAAGGAGCTTTGGGCTTAGTTAAAAATCCACTGAATAAAATACTATAGCAGGTCTACAAATAAATGTGAACAAATTATTTATTAAGAATTCTTCCTAATTGGGGCTGGAGAAATGGCTCAGCCATTAAGAATGCATACTGTTCTTGCAGAGGACCAAGTTTGGTTCCCAGCACCCACATGGCAACTCACAACCATCTGTAACTCCAGTTCCAGGGGATCTGATGCCCTTTCTGGCCTCCACATGTACCAGGCATGTACATGGTGTGTATATATATATATATATATATATATATATGCAGACAAAACATTCATACACATAAAATAAAACTAAATAAATCTGAAAAATTACTTCTAATGTTTACTTCTTCAGTCAAAAGGACATTTTTTATTTAAGAACTTATCACTTAATTCAAATGTGAGAATTGTTTAAAAGTGAGTGATGAAAGTTTAATAAATGTTTTAAATTTATTTTCACTTTACGTGTATGTATGAATGCTTTGCCTGCAGACACCAAAAGAGGGCAACGGATTCTCCTGGAACTGGAATTATAGATAGTTGCCCTGTGGGTGCTGGTAACTGAATCCAGAGGGCTGGTAACTGAATCCAGGTCCTCTGCAAGAGCAGTCAGTGCTCTTAACCACTGAGCCATCTCTCCAGTCCCAGAGATAAAACTTTATCTGCTCTTCTGAATGACTTTTCTCAGTCTACAAAGGCAGCAACAATTGTACTTCACACATTTTTCTGTACCTTGGAGTGGGAATCTCTCTAGCTTGAGAGCTGAGAAGGGAATGATGAAGAAAACAGCTCCTAGCTGCAAGACCTCACCTTTTGCTTTATTTAGGAAAAGTACAAAAGGCTAAGGAGTGCCAGCACAAGACCACCTAATCAGTTCAGAATGCTTTATATACTATACTGTGCTTTGAACACATATACAATCAAGAACACCCCAAGTCTTCCTACTTAAAGGTTGAGCCCTATAACTTTTATGAATGTAATTAAACTTTGAAAATTAGGTTTTAGGGTCTTTGTTGTTTATTTTGAGACAGGGTCTCCCTGTAGCCCCAGGTGGCCTGGAACTTTTTACAGAGACCTGCCTGTCTCAGTCTCCACAGGGCTGGGATGAAAAGCATGAATCACCACACCCAGTTGATTCTTTAGTTTTGAGGCGGTCTTGAGCTATAGACCAGGCTGGCTTTGAACTCAACTCCCAGTCCTCTTGTCTCAGTCCCCACAGGGCTGGGATTTCAGACATGCACCACTACATACACTTAAGATCTGGATTTGAATGAGAACACAAGGTTCTGAATATGTAGGTTCAAAAGGGTACTTCAAGGGAAGTAGCTAGATGGGACACAAAATACACAGAGAAAACTATCCAATTCACAATTTTGCCTAGAAAGTACACAAAACAATTCATAAATACAGAAATACAATCAGGACTTCTAGGTAGGCTAGCTAAGAAATCTGGCCTAATTATATGCTAGATGTTTGTAAACATTTTAATAATCATAAATCTAGTGGGCAGAACAGAACAAAAACAATTACCAAATATTTTCTGAAATAATTCATATGAGTCTCTGACTTCCTTCCCAGTGATTATGCTAAAGAGAGAACATTTTTGCTTATAAGGAGAAAGAATTAAGGCAGTGCAAAGTCTTCTCTTCTTTGTGATCACTGAAGCACAGGGAAAAAAATTGTAATTCAACACCTGGAAGTAGGGAGCTTACTTGTGAAAGGAAAATTTTAGTTATTTCCAACAATGGGTTCAAGAAATAATGGCACTACCATTTGAAGTATTTTATAGCAAGCTCAAAATACTTTACATCCAAGTTTCCACAGGTATGCATAAATTACTGTTTGTGACGTTTTACCACAGAAGGATCTAAATGACAAATGAAAAGCTAAGTGTGAGCAAGATCATTAAGATAGGAACACTTTGAGGGCATCTTTTAATTTATTAAACGCATCTTCCCCTAAGTTTCTTAGCTGACCTTCCGAACTACAAAGAAGTTACTTCTTTACTTCTTGCTGACTGAAATTCTGTTCTTCAAGGTTAAGTTTCTATTTTTAGTACCACTAAGTAAGTAGCCAAACCCCAAGTGATGCATGTACATGTTTGAGTTGGCAGCTAATTTCTAACAAAAAATCATGTACAGTGTGAATGTAGTTCTGCTGGACAGACAGTCTACAGGAGAATGCAGACTGCATCAATGCATGCATGACATGCTGAAGGTCCTACCTTCTCTGAGACAGCAGTGAAGGTCATGGCATGGGTCATAAGTGATTCTCCAAAGGCCAACCTCTCAGCTTTATTCATGTTCTTCAAGGAGACTCCAAACACTAACTCATGGTCGTAGCTGTAAAAAGATAGCAGCACAAAATAAAAAGGGGTGCAGCTCAGCTCTGACTGTGTAAGGAATAAAAAGGGGTGCAGCTACGGCTCTATGTAAGGAAGACCAGGGAAACCAAAGAGTGCAACAGCTCCAGATTAACATAAGTTCTCACTGTAGCTCTGCAGGGAGCATGGGACTCACAGAATTCAGTTTCTCAGTAAGATTCAGTTCCTTAAGTGCACCAGCATATGCAGGAAAATGTGGATTAAATATAAATTCTCTATAGTAAATGTCAAGATCAATATGCACTATTATTTTGGCAAAAAAACTTTTTTTTTCTTTTTTTTAAAAGAACATGATGCCAGCAATCCCAGCACTTGGGAGGCAGAGGTAGGAAGATCTCTGAGTTCAAGGCCAGCATGGCCTACATAGCAAGTTCTAGGCTAGTTGGGGGTACAGGGAGACCCTGTTTCAAAAAGACCAAAAAAAAAAAAGGAAAAAGCTTCTGAAGTAGTAACATCTTACAAAAAAAATGAACTCTTCCAGTTTCTGAATCAATTCAAACCACTGATTGTGGAATTGGGTCTTATATAGCACAGGACGGTCTTGAATTCACTATGTAACTGAGGCTGAAGTTGAACTCTTAATCCTTCTACCTTCACCTTCTATGTGCTGGGATTACAGGCCTGTGCCATCAAGTTTGGCTCTGAATGTGAAATTTAAATATATAATACCAAAAGTACTGAAGACTATTTTCAAATTTAAGACCAAAAAAATCTCACTATTTCTCTTACTTTCTTCTTGCTATATGTCAAGATATTTACTTAACTTCCTACTAGTAACAATTACTTGTAAGTAAATCTAAAAATGATTTCATTTAAATTATTTTCTATGCTGAAAACTGAACTCAAGTTCTCAAGCATGCAGGGTCTGCCATGGAGTTACATTCTCAGCCTTATTTTTTTTTTAAAGATTTATTTTATGTGTACATGTGTGCAAGTGTGTGCCACATGTGTGCAGGTGTC
Source organism: Eospalax fontanierii (assembly GCA_035773235.1). NCBI lineage: Eukaryota > Metazoa > Chordata > Mammalia > Rodentia > Spalacidae > Eospalax > Eospalax fontanierii. Next base: position 51,689,088 of record CM069531.1, on the reverse strand, counting down.
CATGGACATTAGAAGAGGATATCAGATCCCCTGAAGCAAGAGTTACAGTTGTGAGCCACACAATATGGATGCTGGGAGCCAAACTTGGGTTCCCAAGGAGCAGTATATACTCTTAACTGCTAAACCATTTCTACAGCCATTAAAATGATGCATTGTAACAATCAAGGAATCTTATCTGATTTAGCTTGAAAATGATTCTTCAATGTCATAAAAGGAGGAATAATTTAGTTATATCAATTGGTTCAACTTGTCATAAAGACAACATATACAAGCCATTAAAATAAGAGAAGCATTTTAAGAAGGATCAAAAAAAAAAGAGCTCTGAAAAATATTTCATTACGTTTCCAAGAACACTGATCAGATTTATAGGTAATCAATTACATTTTTAAAGTTTTTTCCCATGCATAAAGGCTTTTCAGGAAAACCAATGATTTTTCTGCTGAAGTGTGATCTTGATTTTCTGAGTTATAGCACTTAAGTATGTGCTGCTTCTGCCTAAGACTTCAAATTCTGCAGGATGCAAAAAGAGAGACCCACCCGAGTCCAACTTTAAGCTTTGGATGAACCTCAGCAGAGGCATTTTGTAACAGAGTGTACTCCAACAGCAACAACCCACAAATGACTTTCTACTTTAAATGTCTTGCACTTACACATTCATGTCACTGAGGCCCAGCTTGCCATTGAAGTGTTTTCCAACATCACAGCCAAACCACACGGCCTAGAAATAGAAGAAAGTCAACATAAGCCAAAGAAATAAAACACAAAAGCTATTTTAACCCTAATGTAAGAGACACAAAAAGAATAATACCAACCTCTCCATCTTTGATAGAGGCAGCAACCATCTTTTTCAAAAAGTCAATGGGCTGGTTGTTATACAGTGTTTTTCTTCCTCCAACCATATTGCTCAAGTAGTCTACTGTGTACAATTTATTGTACTTGTGCTGGGGCCGTGGGTCATTCACAAAACAAATCTTTTGAGATCAAGAATATGTGTATTAGAGTACAAGATCAAGAATGTCAAGCAAGACACAAACCTCCCCTCTAGGTTCCTTATGGCTACAATAAGCTTATCACTTCTACTACAAGAGTGAGTACTATAGACACAACATAAAATAACAAAAAGTGACAAAATACATGTAAAAGAGGACACTGTATATTCTAGTTAGCATTAGAAATACAACTGAGAACACCATCTACCTATCTTCCCGAATGGTAAAAAACACCCCAGAGTTAATTCCAAAAAATTATATACAATAAATATGGACCGCCCATTACTGTAAGGCCCTTATCTTCAAGTTGTAAGAGAGGCTCAATATCTAGCAATGCGATTTGCTTGGAGGAGAATCAAAAGTTAATCAAGGAAGGAGGCAGATGTGGGAGCCCCCTTTAATAAGAAAAGTTCCCAGAAAATGGTATGAAAGTGCTCTTAATCCATGACCAACATCCTACTTTGATTTTCTTTGTTCTTGAGAATGATTTTGGCTCCACATTGCAGAAAAGGGAGCAGGGTGATATAGGAATTAAACTGTTGGCCTATAGTTGGAAAGTCTCTGAAGAGAATCACTGAGAAAATGCAATTAGCATGACTAATTTTACTAGGTGCACAAAAACCTTTAGAGAAAGTAAATAAAAAGTCTCTTCAGCATCTGGCTTGATGATCATGCACATTAACTCAAGAATCTTATACCTTCTCTTGTAGTCAACAAGAAAGTAAACACCTAGGGGCTACCAGTGTCAGCCTCGAACCTTATCTTCCATATTGAAGAGTGGCTTGACATGCTCCTTGTAAAACTGCAAAGGCGTTATGGGGCCAATCTTGTGATAATTTTTATCTTTGTCCCGGTACTCCCAGGTGAATGTCTCTGGTGGATTACCCAAACAGATGCAAACAACTCGGAAGATCTAGAAGAGAGGAGGAAGAAATGAGAAATTGCTAAGGGAAGAATTATTTTCATGTCTTTATTTTCCACAAGCTTGAGAAATATCAAGGATTAGTGACTATGCTCAAGGCCAGAAATGCCAAAAAAATCCAATATTGCATCAAAAAATTGAAAGTCAGTATTAGTCATCAACATCTGAGTTCTTGAACATGCTGAACAATGCAACTTAATATTGGTACATGTCCTCACAATTAAATTTTCTTAGCTAAGAAACTTGCTCACAATTGATACCCAATAAAATCAAAGTTGCTACTCTGCTAATGATTTTTTAAAATTTTTATTATTTTTATTTTACATGTATGAGTGTATGGTGTGCATGTATGTAAGGCACTCATATCATGCAGTACTTGCAGAGGTCAGGAGATGACATCAGATCCCCTGGAGCTGGTGCTATGGACGGTTGTTAGCCACCAGGTGGATGCTGTGAATTGAACCCAGGTTCTCTGCAAGTGCTCTTAGCCACTGAGCCATCTCTCCAGCCCCATCTGCTAATAATTTTTTAAGTAGTAAATACTGCATTATTTTATGGTCTTCTCCCACTCTCATTCCCTTTCCTCCCTTCTTTTTTTGGGAGGAAGGAAGGGGCAGTGCTAGAGATTGAACCAGGGCCCTATGCATACTAGACAAATGCACCATTATTGCTGAGCAATATTCCTAGCCCCCAAATAACATTTTCTATAACATTTTAAGTTAGTATTAATACAATCCAATGATATGCTATATTAATTTCATTTTATAGAATGAAAAATATAGAAATATCAAGAAATACCTTGTATGAGGTCAGAATATGTAAAACATTTCCTTTTCTATCTCATATATCCTTGTTTTTTTAAACAACACTGTAATATGCATCTTCTTTCTCCACCCTATAGTCATTACCCTGACCCAGCCTCATCTCTTTTTGTGTTATTTGTACCACATATTTGTATACTCTACTATATTCAAGAGAAATTGATCTTATGACCATTTGTGCTAGACATTCTACACTTACTAGAGCACTTATCATAACACTCTCAAGGTAATTTATTCCCCCCCCCCTTTTTTTTTTCAGAAGAGATTTTGACTCAAAGAAATTAAGAACTCTTAAAATCAGAGCTGGTAACTTTAAGACCAGGATCTAAACTAAAATCATATGCTATTTTTTAAAAAATGACTGTTTCTTGGTTGCAAGAAGGCCCCTTGTGTTGTACTATAATCTTTGAATACTGCAGCTCTTAATCCTTGCAACAAAGATGACAGATGTTACTGTCACTTTAGAGATAAGACCAAAGCTCAGGAAACAAATAGCTTCCTTGAAGTTCCAAAGCCAGTAGTAAGCAGCAGTATTGGAACTGAACTCAGACTTAAGTTTCTAAAACACTATAAATTTACCAGGTAGCTTTCTAGGTTTCATATAACTTATGTCCTATAACACATTACAAGCTTCTTAAGACACAGACCTGTAAATTGTCCTCTGACTCTCCATGCCTGCATACAGAAACAGAGAGAGAGAGAGAGAGAGAGAGCGCACAAAAGTGCTTAAATAAAAATCAAACAAAGAAAAAAGAATAAGGTGCGAATCATGGTGATTCTGTGGCTTCTACAGTACCTCAGAACAGCGCTGAGCACATGACCTAGATAAACTAGCAGACCTGATTCATTCTCATCATCTCAGGATAAATAATTTTGTAAGTATCACTTACTTTCTTTGAGTCACTTCCCCACTGAAGATTCAATAATGTTTACCCATTACCTCCCACAAGAAATCCAATTGTTTTGAACATGTATATACACCAAAGTAACTATCATCTAGCACAGTAAACCAAGCACATAAAAAGGGGGTTCTCTAGTTCCTTTACAATAAGTAACTCATATCACTTCCCCAAGGTAACTATCATTTGACTTCTATAGCCATGATTCAGTTTTGTCTACTTTTTAAAAAAACTTTTTTGATTTATTTATTTTAATTTTATGTGTATGAGTGTTTTACTTGCATGTATGTAACTGCAGCCATATGTGAAGTGCCTGCAGAGGCCAGAAAAGGGCATTGAATCCCCTGGAACTGGAGTTACAATTATGAGCTTCCATGTAGGTGCTGGGAATCTAACCTGTGTCTTCTCCAAAAGCAGCTGGTGCTCTTAACCCCTGAGCATCTCTTTAGCCTCAGCTTTGCCTACTCATAACTTCATATAAATGGAGTCACAAAGAACACTGTCTTTTGTGTTTGACTTCCTTTGGTCAACGTGTCTGTGAGGTTCACTTATGCTTCTGTAGGTAAAAGCAATTTGTTCTTTACTGGATGAGTCTACTATCTTTACAGAAGGAGGTTAACTCACAAAAGAGGTTATGCTTGCCTTTCATTTTGTTTTGTTCTGTCTTCCAAGAGAGAACCTTTCTTTATTAGGATTTACTGTATGTTTTATAAACTTGAACAGCTGGTCCTTAAACCACTGTCTTTTAATATTGTTCTCAAGTTGGTTTCTAGCACAGCAAAGAAGAGGCAGAGAGGCATATAAGCAACTGTAATTGAGTTATTCCAGCCATGGATTAATGAGCTTTACTGAGGATTCACAAGGACCACAGATCACTGTATTTGCTCAGTGATAAGGCTACAAGGGGCAACTTTAGGACTCTCTGTCACCATGAAAACACTGATTTTGATAACTGCGGTCAAGACAATGTGTATGTTCAACTCAATCACCATCATATACGTGTGTATATCTATCAATGAAACCATTTTGATCAATTCTCAAGTTATCCAAATGTGGTAAATCCACCAAGCTCTGGTCAAACAAAACAAAATGAAACGCTCCTACACCTACCCCGGGGGTAGAAAGAAAGATTAAGAAAACTAAGTGAATTCTGGTTACTTTTCAACAATTTTTAAGATAAAAATGAAAATTTTTCATTATAAGTTGCAATGTACCTTACTATGCATTTTGATTCACTATCTGAATACCTGAAGTAAAAGGTATTAAGTCACTCCCTCGTACCAAAAGCTGCATTTGAGGTAGAGTGCTTGCCTAGTGTGCACAAGGCCTTGGAGTTTGATTAACATCATTAAAAGAAAAAAAAACATCAGAAGAAATCTGGAGCTGGTGGGATGGGTTAGCAGATAAAGGTACTTGCGCTGCAAGCCTAGGGACCTGTGCTCAAGCTCTAGAACCCATGTAAGAATGGAGAGATGGCTCAGTGGTTAAGAGCACTGGCTGCTCTTGCAGAGCACCTGGGTTCAGTTCCCAGCACCCACAAGATGGCTAACAACCATCATAACTATAGTTCCAGGACCTCCGTGTATACTGCACAACATGAGTGCACTTACATACATGCAGGCAATACACTTAAACACATAAAATAAAATTAGTAAACAAAATATTTAAGAAAAGATACAACTCTAAACATTAAAAAAAAAACAATGCAAGGAAAGAACCAACTCTACAAATGTGTCCTCCGACCTCCACATGTACACCATGGTATATGTCCACCCCATGTATGTCACACCCACATTAATAAAGTTTTTAAAAACTTCCTTAAAAAAAGAAATGTGCATTCTGTTATCCAAGTGAATTCTGTAGTAAAGTTCTTTGCAAGATAATACTTATGCCCTACTGCACATGCTTTATATATCTGAATTTTTAAATAAAATATATTTAAAGGATATACAGTATGGGTGACATCTCAGATTCTAGAAAATTTCTGTAACTTAAGATATGTACTTTTATTTTATACCATTTGTTTATCATGACCACAAATGTCCAAAGTCAATTATATTTGTCAGTTGTAACAACCTGGAATAAATATGTGACTATAGTCAAATAAAAACAGTTAAATGAGCTATAATTTTAAAAATTCTCCAACGTATAATCTCTAAGGTTCATGAAGGTATATTTCTTAATCAGGCAGCCTCTGGTTTGAACTAACACTATTTTCAGAGGTACAAACCTGGCAGTTAATGGTGAATAGCCAAGTCTGCTCTCTGCTGGACAAAGGTGGAATGTCACCAGATTCTCACAAAATGTAACTGGCATCAGGACAAAGACACAGGATAATATAACCACATTCCTGAGAATATAATTACATATTAAAACTCACAACTAAACCTTAGGGAAAAATTCATGTGTGAACTTTGATTTAAATTAACTCTCCATCCCAGTACTTCTCTTCCCTTAACTTTTTTTCTCCACAGAGCTTATGAATATTATATTATGTAATATATTATAATTTTATATATCTTATTTGTCTCTACCTTCTGGAAAGCAAACTACACAAAGGCAGGACTCTTATTTGATTTCTTCTCTTCTAATTCCCAATGCCTATAACAATGTTAGACACATGTGCTAAAGAAATATTTACTGGTTTAGAGAGATGGCACTGGCTGCTCTTGCAGAGGACCCAAATTTGGTTCCCAGCACCCACATGGTGACTAACAACCATCCCTAACTACAGTTCCAGGGGATATGACATACTCTTTTGCCATTTGTGGGCACTACACGACATGAGTGCACTTACATACATGCAGGCATAACACTCATGCACATAAAATAAAAAGAAATTTTAAAAAGAAATATTTATTGTATATGACTTATAATTGTGAAACTGTGATTTCAGACCAAACTACTGTCTGAACCAACCTGACAAATAAAAGTATTGACTGTCAAGGGGATGGGTTTAGGAATCTGGGCTTTCCAAAATGCTGGAATGCTAAAGGCAGAGAGATGAATGGCACAGAGATACCTAGAACTGATTCTACTTTCCCCAACTCCCCAACCCAATAATTATGTGGTCTTGTTGAGTTTTAATTTTTTTTTCCCTAAACAAGTCAATGCTTTTAATTATTCCTTTTAGTATAAATTACTGGAACAAGTTCTCTAAGTTCTTTGACCTGCTAAGATACTCACTTTTATTTTTGGAGGAAGACAGTCAAGAGGATCCACACTGAGATCTGCATCTGGACCTGCCTCTTGGTCCATCTGACTTTTAATTCTTGATTAACTTAACTGCCAATTAAATTGGGAATCTATTCTTACTATGGGTACATTTAAACTATGGGTGCATTTAATCTATGCATACCAAACTATAATCCATCAGAAGGCTGAAGTATGTATAAGAACAACCTAATTCCCATTTCTAAACACATCACCTAAGGAGGCAGAGTATAAATTTCAGGTCTAACTTTGTAAAGGAATCCTATTTCTAAAAAAATCTAAATTTTTTTCCCTTAGCAGAGAGAGTTATTTTAAATGCTTTGCTGAAGTTTAACTGGTGAATAACATAGTCCAGCATGGGAAAGGAAAAAGGACAAGAGGACACAAAAAGTATGATCTATGGAATACCAGGAAAGAATATCTGGCACTCCAGCCAACTATCATGACCATGGCCAAATCTGGAAAGCAGAGAAGTCAGACAAGGGAGAGCAGGGAGGGTGGAGCAGAGGAGGCAGTCAGAACACCTGGAAGGGTCAGAGCTGCAAAGATGGAAAACCAGTTATGGACAGGCCCAGAATGGACAAAAGGCTAGATCTAGAAGGAGAGGGCAGTTCAGAGAAAACCAAACTACTTATTAGGGGGCAAAACTGGTTAAGACTGAAGATCTCAGGGCTCAGAATTATTGCAAAGGGGGCAGAATCTTAGGCTCTTCACTTCTAATGGCAATGACTGCTGAAAAATGTACAACAATATCTAAAGTATTAAAAATTAGTTATTTCATTGTTATAAAGCATAAAACTATAATGTTTTTGTTTTGTTTTGGGATATGGTCTTATTATTTAGCCCAAATTGGCTCAAACCTGTGATCTTCCTGCCTTAACCTCCCTAGTACAGAGATTACAGGTATGTGCCCAACTTGCTACAATGCTCTTAAGAAATCATTTACCTGAACTTTTTTTTTTTTTTGGTCTTTTCGAGGCAGGATCTCCCAGTAATCCCAGCTGGTCTGAAACTCACTATGTGACCAGGCTGGCCTTGAACTCACACAGATCCACCTACCTTTGCTGCCCCACTGCTATGGGATTAAAGGCATGCACCATCATGCCCAGCTACCTGAACTTCTTACTTTTACTGTTCATGTAATGAACCATTGACCAAAGACAGGCAAGAAGTACCTTCATAAAGGAAGAGAACATTGAAAGCAGTCCAGCAGTTCAGTGCTGAGTACTACGCTAACTGTAGGAGAGAAGTAAAGGACCTTTATAACTAGATGCACAGAGAAAGGGGACAGAAGGAAAGACAGCTCTCTACTGCTTTCTAGTGGAGACTGGATGGACAGAATCTGTTAAAAACAAAACAACTATCTAAGAGGGCAGAGGCATGAAATATATTTTCAGACAGACAAAGACCTATAAAGGCATACCAGATATATGCTGTCCTGTGATGTCAGGAAATGAGTGCACACAAATAACCAATGGTCAGGTAGTGATCTCGAGTAGTATCGGAATTAAAGAAATGGAAATGCAGACTCTCCCACCCCACTCCAGACCCACTCAACCAATCTGTACCTGACTGCTAATTTACATGAACTTTAAAAGCTTGTAAACATTGCACTGGACTGTACTCATCTTCTCTCTCTCCTCTTAATATTACTTCTCTCCTTCATATTATTCCTTCCCACAGAGTGGGTCCCTACTGCTGCTCTAACAGTCAAAAAGCCTTCTTTCATACCTACAATCTTCCTCAGGATGCCATGACATCGCCAATACATTCCCCTTTCCTTGTCTTCCACGTATGACTCTTGGCCAAACCCCCTAAGGGTTACCTCACTTAGAGCAAAGTGCAGCTACAGACCAGTTTCCATTTCCTCTACAAGATCTGCTCAGATCACTCCCACCCTCACTTTGCAAGCTCAGCCACAGTGTTTTTTTTCTGTCCCTCAAAAATATTAGCTTTCAGGGGCTGGAGAGTTGGTTCAGTGGTTAAGAGCACTGACTGTTCTTGCAGAGGACCCGGATTCAATTCAAGCACCCATACAGCAATTAACAACTGTCCTACCTCAGGAAGACCTATCGAAACAGGTAATGGTAAAGGATATGAAAAATAGTTTATGGAAATGGTTAGCCTTACTCAAAATAAGAAAAATATACAATGTACTATACTGAGATAACACTGTTTACCTATTAGACTGGCCAAAACCCAACTGTCATTCATAACGGGGATGATCATTAATACAATCCCCAGAACATTTTATTATATACTAAAATACAAATGTGTATTTTCATCTTCTCCTCCACCACTACCACTACCACTTTTTCTCTAGTGCTGGGGATGGCACTCAATACTTTGAGAATTCTAGGCAAACACTATGCCACTGAGATATATCCTCAACTCGATATTGGTTTTAGAGCTTAACACAGAAATTCTTAAACAGAATTTCCTAAGCCATTCAAAATGGTTTCCTGTCCTTTTTCATGGCCCTGACAAATGCTGGCTTTGGTCTTTGTTTTAGAATTTGTTTTTAACAGACTGGGTTTTAGTGGAGAATACATTACTCATCCTAAGGGGATCTGGAGGCTTAAAGAGTGAATATATCAAGAACACCGGTAATAGGTGACTACACATTGCCAAAACAGATCTGATTATTTATCACGTCCACAAACCACCTACTCTTCTCTGAGGAAGAATGCCTTTGGCATAAACACATTCCATTCAAAGCTATCTCAGCTTCATGGTTGTTTATTGAGGTCATCATTTTGACTTGCCCACAAGGCTAGGCAAATCATAGGTGCTAATTTGTGGCTTTAAGTGAAGCCAGACTCGTCATTACCAAAGAGTCAGGTTCAATAATGAGGAATCATTTGGAGGATTATAAAAATTTTAAAACCTACCACAAAAATTCTATAGTGAACGGGTAACATAGAATCATTAAGTAAACAGTCCTATAAAACATCCATATTCAGGATTTGATAAAGTAGCATCTTAGGATTACAAGATAAGGGAAAGAGAAGAAAAATGCAAAAACACACCACTCCAGTTCTTTATCAGTCATTTATTGCCCTGTACTAATCCTACAGTTAGGGCATAAATTTTTTAAATTAATTTTTTTATGTGTATGAGTGGTATACCCACATGTGTGTAAGTGTACACATGTAGTACAATGTCCAAGGAGGACAGAAGACAGAGCGTTGGATCCCCTGGAACTGGAGTTATGGATGGTTGTTAGCCGCCATATAGGTGCTGGGAATCAAACCCAGGTTTTCTGTAAGAACAGCCACTGAGCCATCTCTCCAGCTCCAGGGCATAAATCTTAAGACATATATTAATCCAAAGATCATTAAAGCAAACATCACAGGTGAATATGACATTTATGACCCATATAAATATAATTTGAACCTTTTTCATAATCATTGCAGTCTTTTTTTCTTCTCTTCCTTTTATTTATTTATATTTTTTTGGAGACAGGGTCTCATTATGGAACTCTGACTGGCCTAGAATTCACCATACAGACTAGGATGGCCTCAAACTCAGAGATCACCCATCTACCTCTGCCTCCCAAGTGTTGGGATTAAAGGTGTGCACCACTATGCCCAGTGCTGCACAATCTTTCTTAAAATTTTTTATTATATTTATTTATCTACTTGTTTGTGTATGCATATGTATATGTACACGTGTGGAGGTCAGAGGACAACTTGTAGAAATCCATCCTCTCCTATAATGTAGGTCAATCAGGCTTGGAGGCAGACACCTTTATCTGCTGAGCTACTAGCTGCCTTCATTTGCACAATCTTCATCCCTGCTACATTCCTACCACCTTAATCTAATCGTAAGTCAAAGCAAATTGTTAGGAGCGATGGAGCAAATTGTTAGGAGCCTCAACAAGAGACATCATTCCAAACAGAAGACAACTACTGGTTACTGCAGGTTTACTATGTACAAGGCACTAATGCCTTTTATTCTTACATTTAATTCTTTATTTGACCTCCAAAAACATCCAACAAAGAAATATTTTAAGATTTAAAAAATGTTTTATGTATATGAGTGTTTCACCTGCCTGTATGCATGTATGTGTATCATACGCACGTAGTACCCACAAAGGTCAGAAGCGGGTGTTGGATCACCTGGAACTGGAGTTACAGATAGTTATCAGCTGCCAAAGAGATGCTGGGAACTGAACCTGAGTCCTCTGCAAGAGCAGTAACTGCTCTTAACCACTGAGCCATCTCTTCAGTCCTAAGAAGGAAGTCTATTTTTTCCCTCTACCATATTAAGACACTATTCTTTAATAGGAACATTTAAGATGGTTATATATAACTTAAATTCACTAATCAAATAAAGCTTGTACATTCATCTATTCAAACATGTAAAAAACAGCTACTGTGTCAAACACTGGATATAGGGACTGAGGTGATAGCTCTTACAGAGGACCTGGTTCAACTCCCAGCCCCTATCTGGCAACTAAAAATCACCAATAACTACAGTTCCAGGGAATCTGACGCCCTCTTCTGACCTCTGTGAGCACTGCACGGCAGGGGTGCACTTACATACATGCATGCAATACACTCATACACATAAATAAAAATCACAAAATATTTTCTTTAAAAAACACTGGATATAAACAAACTGAGACTTGAAGGATTAAGGAACTTGTCCCATGTCACATAGCTGGTTAGGAAAAGAGTAGACTTCAATATGACTCTATTGACATACTCTTAACTATTTGACACTGCCTCCTTTAAAACTGAAAGGAACATACAAGAGAAGCATTAACGTTTTCTACTGAAGCAAACAAAAGCTAGGCCACTGCAGCTCCACTGTCTTAGGAGGAGCTCTTACTAATGGGCCCACTGGCTGAAAAGGTAGCACCTACTCCTTTCACAGAGCAATTTCAGTTTTATGTATATTAATTCTGGATATGGATACTACTAATAAAGATTCTTATTTGCCTTGATAATAAATACTATTACCACTAAATAGCTACCTGGAAACTTTGAAATTTTCCAAAATGTTGTTACACATATTACTTTCAACAGGTATAACCATTAATAGTTCCTTTACTCTTACAGACTAAAACTAAAAGCCCTATCAAAAAATATATATATATCAAATTGATATATATATCAAAAAAATATATATATATATATTTCCTTTGCCTCGGATGGTATTCCCTGCTAGCCATATGATATACTCCTATTGCTAGTTCAAGCATCTTCCCTATGTGACCTGAATTAGTTATTTCCCTCCACAACACCAAGTTGCTTCTTACATATCTAATATAAGATTTATGATCATAATTTGCCATACTTTCTTTTTCTCCAAGACTAAGCTCTGAAATATACCTCAATTGTACAGCATGCAAAAGGCCCTGTGGTTCAGCATGCACAAGACCCTGGTTTCCATCTCCACTACTGAGGGTTGGGGTGGGGATGACACATAAAACTAAAATATTTGAGAGCAAGTTGGGCATGGTGGCTCATGCCCTTAGTCTAGCACTCAGGAGGCAGAAGCAGGCATATCTCTGTGAGTTAGAGACCAGCCTGGTCTACATAGTGAGTTCCAGGCTAGCCAGGGCTACTGGAAGACCCTTGTCTCAGAAAACCAACAAATCAAAACAAACAAACAAATAAAAAAAGAACAACAAAAAATATTTATCTGACAGGAGAACTGGTTTTCTCATTACTAGTTCCTCAATGTCAACTTCACAGAAAGTATTATTTATAAAATACATAAAGAAATGAATTTTATATCGAGTCGAAACTAGAACCACCTAAGTATAAGTCCTATACAAAATGCAAACTTTAAACGTCATACTTTTTGCCTTTAAAATATGTAGTTTTGTTGTGGTTATACTTTATTTTTTGAGACAGGGTCTAACATAGCCCAGGTTATGGAACCAATGCTGACCTTGAATTCTTGATCTTCCTGCCTTCACCTCCTAAGTGAAATAAGTAGCTCTCATTCAATTAAATATTCACTGCAATGACTACACTGTGTAATTAGTTTAGGAGGATATTCTGAGAGTCTTTTAGAAGAGACACAAACAATTCAAATAATTATTATTACCTCCTCCATCATGGCATCCTGTGTAGCTGAGATTTCTCCTTTGGTTGCTCCACTGTATACCAGGTTCCGTAGTCGTATACAGAATTCTCTCATCTATGACAGAAACTTATTCAGCACTCTAATAGTTACACAAACTGTTAATAAGTCTAGCAGATCAATACTAGCTAGGCTTTGAAGTACAACAAAGCCAAGACCCAGGGCAAAGTTTATAAAAACAAGCATCATTTTCTCCAATCAGTCCACTCAAACAGATGTGAAAAATACTTTAATTAGGAGACGTGGATTATTCTTGAAAGAATATTGGATAGAACTGTTCTTGCTCTGTAACAGACAAGCCCCTCTGCATATCTAAAGAGAGAACATCTGGCTCCACAATGCCTGTTACCCTTAGAGAAAGCAGAAGGCAAGACCCTTACAGCAGTAATCACTCTCAGAGTTTCATTGAGAACATAATGGTTGTCCACTTCACCTTCTCTGCCAATCACTATGTCACTGACTATAACAGCCCCAATATTGTTTTCATGTTTGTTTCTTTCAGTTTAGAGATGCCAAACATAAAAGAGATTCTGAAATTTAAACAAACTGGGTAAAAAAAAGTCTCGTTCTCACTCAAAATGGAATCCAAAGCTAGTATTTATGATCTTTTAGCCTCTGGATAAGAATTCCCAGAGTTTCCTGAATGGAAAACAACCTACTTCTAATATAGAGGAAATGCATCTGCATTTATTTTAAAATGTATTTCAGTCATAAAGATAAGGATGGCAGAACTGACAACTTCCAGTTCTCAAAAAAGATAGCTGGCCAGGAGAACACCATTATAGGCTTATAACCATCTTTGGGGAAATGAGTTAATGAGGAGGAAAGAAAATGATTCATTAAGGGTAACTTAAGCCATAAAAAACAGTTCAGTGACTACATCAAATCTTCAGTGGGTGGCTAGACCACATTGATATGGTCTAAGCAAGTCTTAAGAACTCTTTCTCTTTTAAAGAAAGTCTTACAAATAACTTTTGGTTTTACTAGTACATAAAGTAGTCTCAACCCTCTGAGTGAGAGGCTCAGAACCAGTATGTGCCCAGATTAACTGAGCACAAGACTTCTCTCCTTGGGTACTCATAAGAAAACACAAACATCAACAGAAACAAAAGACAGAATTTTTAAAAGAAAAAAAATACTAATCTTCATTATTTTTGAAGTTAACATAGCTACAGTGTTTTTGAAAAGATTGTGTCATCAGAAGTTATCTTGTCTCCTCAAAATATCAGTTAAAGCTTTAGGCTAAGTATGCTAAACCCAGTCCCATCCTGCTCATATCCCATACCTTATGATTCAAAATGTCATTCATTCTTCTGCTTGCCTCTGTCGTATGAGATTCTGGGAAGCATTTCTTAGGGACCACACCATATTTTTCTAAAAGACAATAAATTTTAGTGTTTGATAAGGCAAAAATATACTCTAATATTAGAAATCCTGTTGAAATTATTGAATGCTTTAAAGTAGGCTGTATTTTATGTGTTTGACTTGGAAAATATTATGCTTTATATTAACAAAGAAGGGGTTGGTTTTTGCTTCTGTTTTGGCAGGGGGTTGGTTGTTCTGAGACAGGGTCTCATGTAGCTCAGACTGGCCTCAACCTCCCTAAGAGGCCAAGGACAACGTTGAATTTCTGAACCTCCTGTCTCCACCTCTAGAGTATTGGGATTACAGACATCCACCACCATACCTGGTTTAGGCGGTACCGGGGATCAAACACAGGGCTTTGTACATTCTATCTGAGCAATATCCTCAGCGTTTAAACAGGTTTGTTTTGTTTTGCAGTTCTGGGGACTGAACCTAGGGCCTCAGGCATGCTGATCAAGTACCTTACCACTGACCTATATTCCAAGCCTCTTAAAACGGATTTTTTGTTTATTTGTTTTTCTGAGAAGGGTCTCCCTGTTGTCCCAGCTGGCCTAGAAATCACTATGTAGACCAGGCTAGCCTTGATTCACTTGCCTCTGCCTCCTGAATGCTGGAATTAAGAGTGGGCACCACCACACCTAGTTCACCTTAAACAGATTTTTAATGTGCATATTAATTTATCTTGATTATCTATTATTTTTACTTATCATATTTAATAAAGTACTCAGCATGTAAGGTCTCCCCAAAAGAAAATGTTTTGAATAAGGACATTTTCAAACACTTGTAGGTTTTTATTAGCTTGCTTTATTTATTTAATTTTTTTTTTTAACTGCTAGTGATCAAACCCGGGACTATGTACATGCTAGGCAAGCACTCTATCACTGACCTATACAATACCCCATACCAAATATCTAAGTTCTCATGTATCTTAATTCCTCAGTGGACAAAAGATATGTTTTTTTATGGAAAGTTACTCCTAATTCTACCTTTTCTTGTCCAATCCAGTTCTTAGATAACTATACATCCTTCTTGGAAGCCAGTTCTGCTCTGTACATAACCAACAAAGGAATGGCCTGTTCCTAACTCCAGAGCTTTGCTCCACCATGCTGCTTCAGTTCCAGTAGAGAAAAGCCCTTACCCACAATATTGACAAGCATATCCCATTGTCCACCATCATTTGTAGGGTTCATAAGCAAATACTGCACCAGCCTCCCATCTTCAGGCTCCTTTTTCTGGGCTGTGTCCACAAAAGCATTCAAGAAGAAATAACAGCGTTCAACCTAGAGTAAGAAAAGTTAAATAAAATTAAAAGCAAAGGAAGTCAATAACTTACTGGCATAATGAGTAGAATGGGAGTCTTAGAATTACCATGGATCTAATATAATAAGTTTTTGTTTGTTTGGGTTTTTTGGAGACAGGATCTCACTATGTTGCCATTCACTATGTAGACCAAGTTAGCCTCCAATTCACAGAGCATGGATCACTATGCCCAGCATATAATAGGTTTCTTAAAGCTGAAGTTGGTAATTAAATATCAGTATTTGGCTTCAGAAGAACATCTGTTTCTTCTTATACTTGTTTACATATTCCAACATACTGTATATATGTAAACTATATATATATGTGTATATATATATATATATATATATATATAGTCCAATATTGAAATAAAACCTGGTATTTGAAGTCTTTAATCAGTAAACATCTAATAGACAGTTTTACATATTTTAAAGGTTTTTAAATAAAATTGTTGTTTTTCATATACAATTCCTACCAAAAGAAGGAACTAGGCCCTTAAATGACCAAATAGCCGAAATAAAGATGCTTGAAAGGGAAATTACTGAAAACAAAGTTTTAAATTTTAAATAAATAGCAAGTAGTCAGTCAGCAGAATTGTTATTTCATTGCGGGAAGTAGCCACCTGCCAACCAACCAGTTCTGGGATTTGGGGTTTGGGGTTATAGTTCAGTGGTAAGAACTCTTGCCAACATTATGTCAGAAGTCCTGCGTTTAATCCTCAGCATCACAAAAGAAAAAAATAAGCAAGAGCAGTTCTGTCTTTGGAAAGAATAGACTTTTGATACGTTGGGAATCAGAATGGTGTCACATCTGTAATAATAAGATTGTAACTAAAAAAGCAAGAAATTTAAATAAATGCTGTCCCTACCTAGGTTGTTACTGAACCAAAAAGAATCATGCAAGATCAGGCCCATACCTTGTCCCAGAAAAACAGGTAAGACTGACTAAACTCAAATTCTTCAATATTAAATTTTTTCATGAATGGAAGTCTCATTACATTCAAACAAGAAAAGATCCAGCATCGTCCTAAAATGAGAAAGCAAAACAAGAAATTATGAATGTTCACACAGATCACATTGCTCCAACTACATTTCTCAACACTGAAACCATGACAAAATTTGGACAATTAAGACTAAATTAAAACAGAAATATTAAATCAATCAATTTGTTTCTTTTTTTAGACAGGGTCTCATGTGGCCCAGACTAGCCTGGAGTGTTCTATTTGTAGCCAAGGATGACTCTGAACTTCTGAGCGCCCTGCTTTACCTCCCAAGTATTAAGATTACAGGTATATGCCACCACGCTCAGTTGTATGTGGTACTGAGAAATTGAACCCAGGAATCTATGCATGCTAGGCAAGCAATCTTCTAAATGAGCCACACTCTGAGCCTAGAAGAGAAATACTAAAACCAAAGCAAAACAAAGGAATATGTAGTCATTACTATATACTATACATATGTAGAAGTTTGATATTTTTAAAACACAGATAAAAAAACTTTTTAGGTTGCTCATGGTAGTTCAAATCTGATCCCAATACTAGGGAGGCTGAAACAAAAAAGATTCCCATGAGTTCAAGGTCAGCCTGAAAAACAAAGTGAGTTACAGGCTAGCCAGTAGAAACACCAGTAGAAAATGAACAGAGATCATGAGTAGATCATTTAATGGCCCCAAATGATACAAACGACAAAGAAATTTTTTTAAGTTCAACCTAGAGTAAGTAATACCCAGTATTGGCAAGAACTCGAAGAAATAAACATCACAGTTCTGAACAGAGTTAAGTAGGTTAAAAACATGTGAGAACACTTTGGCAATTCCTAACAAAGACTTTAATATGGAATAAACAGGATATCCTTTAATGAGCAGTAACCTTAACATATTCTCCCAAAGATTTTTTTTTAAGGAGGTATTTGGTTAACTGAGTCATTTAACATTAAGTTTGGGAGAGATGAAGCGGTTTTCAAGAATCACTTCAGCCCAAGAATTTAAAATAAATATAATTTAAATTGAGGCATAAACAGTAAAATATCTCCCTCTTAAAATCATAATAACATAATAAATTTACTTAAAAACACCATTTTTCCAGGGTGGAAATGTGGCTTAGTTGGTAGAGTACTTGACTAGTATGCAAAAAACCCTGGGTTCAATCCCCAGCAATGCATAAGCTGGGCCTGGTGGTGAATGTCTATAACCTTAACTCTTGGGAGGTGGAGGTAGAAGGATCAGAGGTTCAAGGTCATCCTCAGCTATACAGAAACATTGCTTTTCTACTCTTCCAATCTTGTTTTCACGCTATACAGACGCATTCTTTTCTACTCTTCCACTTTGTTTTCACCGCTTCATACTCTGCATGCACCTCGCCATCAGTGCCTCCTTTGCCATTACTAGGTCTATATTTTCAACTAGAACACATCATCTTTCTTCCATTTTGTAGGTTTCTGCCATAGCAATGTTCTAAGACCATGCATGATGCTGACCCTGAAGATTTTATGCCAAGTGCTAAGAATACAGTAAGATTTTCATTTTACCTGTAAGAATATAATCAGAACATCCACAATTCACCACTTTCTATACCAATGTAAGTGTTTTTTTTTTTTAAAGGTCTATTTCCAATGACTTCCAACATTTCTATGTGAGGTTCTGTCTTTAGAATGTTCAAATCTTTTGTCTCTCAAAAGCAGATGGAATCAAATCTCTGTAAGCATTCCAAACTAGCATGGACTAAGACAGCTTCAGAGTAATGTTTTTACCAAAATATTCTCTACTTCATGACATACTTAGTGTATCTATCTTGATAGTCCAAGGCCTTGAATATAGGGTAATACTCTTCTGAAGGAAAATTCAAAGGGAAAACTTTGACATATTTGGCTATAATGATTTTAAAGATATGAAACTAGGTCCACAACACATGAGCAAGTGAAAATGGCAGGCATACAGACGGTAGATGGCAAAATGAGCAAGGAATTAACTTATATTAAAAACATTCATACACAGAAAAGGATGTGACAGATATATAGAAAAACTATTCTTTGATTAGGTTTTGTAAATCTTCTACTCTGAATAAGAATAATTTTGTAACAAAGAAAAAAATTAAATACTGGTTCTGAAAGTAACACTGCCTTAGTGCAGCTCATCTTTATTTTAGGGTTATCTGTATATCACTTCTCTCCTGTATAGTATTTCTATTTCTGCTCCTTCCAGAACTATTAAGATGAAATCTGTGTAAGAACAAACTACATGGTTCATGTACTACTTGTATTTTTGGTAAGTTAAAGCAACACAACATGTAAGACCTGATCTGTTCCAAATGAACATTTCTAAGCTTCACCCCCAGGAAATCACTGCAATCAAAACATATAGGACTACTGTGACATACTAACTAGCTCATTTGTAGCCTGACAGACCACACCATCCCAAGGTCTTCTGAATTCAGGGTTTTGTGCATGCTAAACAAGCACATTCCCAGTCCACCCCAAGCACTTTTTACTACATCAAAACAGAACATGATTCTTTTTCCTTTAAAATAAAATATATATATGTATATATATTACTAAGGTGAAATTTATATACAACAAAATATTTTCCAGGTTAAATGTATCCTTTATGAGTTTTGAATTGTTCTAAGTAAACAGTAATGTGTTTTTAGTCAACATGTATAGACTGGGTATAGTTTCTAAATAAAGGGAAAAAAACTGAAGTCCTTTTAGTTCAATTTTGTTGTGAGAATATTTGCCTTATTTGGATTCCTGGATGACAGACTTCTCACTGTAGATACTTTTCTAATAGTGGTAATTGGACAGCAGATAGAAAAACAAGAATTCTTAACCAGCAAGGCATGAGAACATACAGTACTACAAACTAGCCTATTGGTGGGAACTAAGCCTATGAGCACAGTAACTCCAGTTGCAATCGAGAAGCTTATTTAAAAATACTATTTGATGACATTTTGTTGTAATCACATTAGGTTTTTTTCTATCTCACATATTTACCTTTTAGGGCAATCCTGGGAAGTCCTCTAAGCAATGGACGTTTTTGTATAGTCTATTTGTGATCAAGGGCATACACCAAATCTGCCTTAGTGTAGCTCGTTTTTAGTTTAGCTTTATCTGCATACCACTTTTCCCCTATAAGCTATTTTTATTTCTGCTACTTCTAGATGAACTATTAAGATGAAAACTTCGTGGAACAAACCATGCATAACCGCAATCATGTAACATTAAGACAATTGGTGACTTGCAAATCAATGACCATCATCGATTTGTCACACTTGTGCTCAAAGTACATCCTAACAAGCCACAGGACACCCAAATAACCACACAGGTAATGTTCTTGGGCCTGCTTTTTCCGGTGCCTATTGTCTAGTTTACTATTAGTTCTTCTGGTTTGTTAAAAAGCTTTGTTCTCCCAAGGCCATTTTTTTTTAGGACAACAAAAGCAGCCACTGTCAGGAAAATCAAGTAGAGTGTGCAAGAAGTTGAAGACCTCACCGGAGCTCTTCTGGTTAGTGACGGGCTTGCCTTCCTGAGGAACAACGTGCTGGAACACATGCTGAGCACCCTGCACCGTAGCCCTCTTCAGGCATATGTCCAGCAGGTCGTGGGTGGTCCCGACATTCTGGGCAAGTACAAACTGAGGGTCGGAATTTAGTTTGTGAATCAAAGCAGTGACCTTCTCCGAATTCAGCCCTGTAGGAAGACCAAACCTGATTAGAACACAAAAACCAGAAGCTGCTAAGGGCAGCTTGGGGGCAGGTCACCGTAGACCCTGCCTGGACCTAACTTCCCGGGAGCATCCCGAGGTGAGAGCCACCCCGAGAAGCCCTTTCCCGGCGTCCTCCTGCACGATGCTGTCCTCCTCCGGGCCGCCTAGGCCCCCGGGCAGAGCTGCATCCCCGCCATGGCCCCCGGCCCCGGCTCTCCACGCCGCCCGGCCTCCCGGAGCCCTGGAGACGACCCCAGCCCACACTCTCCGGAGGAGCAGCGCCTCACCCGCGTTGTTCATGGCGCCCACGCTGCCTTCGCGGGGTAACGTTAGTTTTCGGGGTTCTCGGGTGAGCGCTGGGGTGACACTGAAGCCCGCTGCCTAAGTGGCCCGACCTGGCTTTCGCACCCGGAGCGCCGGAAAAAGGAAACCGGCTCAATGGTGGCCGCGAGAAACGGGGTCCGCGGAGGGACAAAACTCCCCCCTCGCGTTGCTGAGTCAGCGCCGTCGGGGCAGGCCCCGCCCGAGGGAGGGCCGACGGGGGCGGCCTCGCTCACGCGCGGGGTGGCCCTCACCTCGGTCCCGGCGCCGCCCGGCCGCGGCCACCCCCGCTCGCAGCCGTGCCGTGTGGCCGCCAGCGGGGCCCACCCCCGCCACGGCGCCAGCGCCCTCGGCCATCTGTGATCCTCGTCCCGGCCACAGAGGCGCCCTTCCCGATCCGTCACTCATCCGTCACTGCCGGAGGAGGGAGGCTTCAGGCTTCTATGCTGTGCTCAGATTCCCCAAATCCTAACCGTGGGGAATTCAGCCCCCAAAGTCCTTTGAGAAGCCAGGAGGGAACTTCAGGCGGTGAAGAGGAACTGAGAGGCCCAAAATTGTACACAGGGCAGAAGATGGGTTGACAGCTCTCAAGAAATCCACCCAGAGGCTTTTCCTGTAGGCACTTAGCTGACCAATCTGTTCATTTTTTCAATTGCAACTTGTTGCTTTGATTCTAGTGAGAACCAAGTTCTTCCATGTGGAGGGTTTGGAACCAGCCTCTTTCCCACCCACCCGGAAGCTACTACCATGGTTCTACAAATATACATCTGCTCATTTCAAGAAAAGCAAACATTCTGGGCTTCACAAAGGCCTGAGTGGCTCCTACTGAGCCCAGCTTGGGCTAAGGGGAATGACTGAGTTCAGTTTACACATCAATATTGTTTTGCTAGTATCTACAAAATCCGTAAATGACACCTCCCCTTCAAAATAACCCATCAGTTTTTCAAGATTGAGGGGGGAGGCTACTGGAGATAAGTACTCCTATACCCCAAAACCCTGCTGCAAAACAAGTCTTCTGTAGAACACAGAACCTGAGTATTAAATTGATTATCATCCATAGTTCTGAGGATTCTGATATGGGGAGGGAAGGGTCATACTCAGACACCAATCTGTCATTTGAGAATTCAGTTTCTATGTCCCTGAGAGACTTAGGTGAAGACTGGCAGTGTGACATAGCAACCATTTCCAAGGGAGCCCATCCACCATCATATTCTGAGAGTCTTCCAGCATCTAACAAAAAAACAGCCTAAATTTATTCTGAAAGAAGTCACCGATCCTTTCACAAAACAACATTCAAGCTTTCTGCCCAATTCAAATAAATAAACTTATTCCATAGCTACAGTATCACAGGCATTAGTTGAGTTGCTGATGATATGAAGACTAAGAAGTTCAGTCTTGTCCTTAAGAAACTCAGGATGCGGAACTGGAAAGATAGCTCCTCAGATAAGATCTCTTGCTGCTCTTCCACATGATGTGAGTTTCTTCCCAGCACCCATGTAGCCTGTAACTCCAGCTCCAGGGATCTGACATTCTCTGCCCTCCATAGGTACCTGCACACACTCTGTATACACATACACCCTGCCCCCCCATAAATAAAAAATAAATAAATCTTTTAAAAATTATTTTTAAGAAACTTGGAGCTGGGTGTGGTGGTACATGCCTTTAATCCAAACACTCAGGAGGCAGAGGCATGTGAATCTCTGTGAGACTGAGGCCAGCCTGGTCTACATAGGGAGTTCCAGGCTAGCTGGGTTACAGGGAGACCCTGTACCAAAGAAAGAGATGCCTCAATGGTTAAAAACACTGGTTGCTCTTTCAGAGGACCAGGATTTTGATTCCTGTCACCCACATGGCAGCTAACAACCATCTCCAATTCCAAGAGATCCAACACCCTCTTCTGGTCTCTATGGACACTGAATGACATAGATGCACTTATATACAGGCAAAATAATCATATACATAAAATATAGCTAACTAAATAAATATCTTAAAAAAGGAATTTATGGTATGGTGGGGAAGACATGCATGACGATCTATACTACCACACAGTGCTGTAGAAGCAGCAGCTGTTAATTACAGCCAGAGATGCCTGAATAAAGAGATGGCAAGTGTAGGCTTAATAGTAAAACATGCTTAGCATGCATGAAGATTTTGTATATGACCTTTGCTACCATGAAAAGAAAAGAAAATGGGCATCATTTTGAAGGGTGGATGGAATTTTACAAGGCAAAGAATAGAAGGGCATTCAAGGTACCAGCAAAGGCACAGAGGTATGAAAGCACATGACAAATCAAATTCAAGCCACTGCGCATCATAATCTGATGTGGTTAAGAGCAAGGTAGGTGTTGAGATCAGAGGCAAGGTGTAGGACTGGAAAAGTGAGTTTGGGTCAGGATATGAAAGGTTTTTATTTGCCACGCCTGAGCATCTGGACTTTATCTTTTGCTTAATTAGAAGCTCAAATAGGTTTTTAACAAAGGAGCAATATTCTCAGATCTGTGTAAAGAAAAATCTGGTGGCTGTAGGGAGAGGAGGGACACTGGAGATAGGGAAACTAGTCAGATTGCTATTGCAGCAGTGAACACTAGCCTTAGACTGTGGAAGGGAAGAAGCATAGGTAACCCTGAAGCTTTCATTTGAACGAGAAGATAAAAGGTGGCATCCTTAACCAAAACCCAGCTTCTTAAACTGTGGCTTCAAGCCCTGTGGGATCATGTACCCGGTGCTGGGATAGGGGCTCATGAAAAGTGTGGCAATAGTAAAAGGTTTCTGAATGCACAATGACAGAACATTCATTCAAAACCCAGCACTTAATGAATCTGAGGTGTTTCTGGCCACACTCACCTGTGTTATATCACTTTACTTCATTGCATCCTTACTTCTGAACACTCAACATGAGCCCTTTATACTGCGCATGCTGTCATAATATGCAGCACCAATGAACATTGCCCGAGAAAACTCAGTAATGGATTCTAGACTATTATATATTAGGATTTGCAGTGTTTTTACTCTACATATGGAATTTTCTGCTCTTAATGAAATATAATGGTTTAATTACAGAAAACACTTGAAATATTTTCCTACCATCATTTTCTTCATGTAGGTATCAAATTAGTATTTTGTTGGATTTTAATGTGCTAGAATATTTGATTTTAAAAATTTCTGTTTGAGTTGCCAAATTGAGTTTTATAAAAAAATTGTTAAATGAATTTTGACAGGATTGAGAGAGAATTTCCAACAATTTCTGAAGTGGCCCTAAACACATTTCTAGATTAAAATTTCATTTTTTCATTTTTTGTGTGCACATGCTCAGAAGTGCTAAGCTATTTCACCAACCCGCTTCTCCTTTTTTTTTTTACAATGCATTTATTCAAAATATCATTCTCAACATTGAGGATTATAAAATCAAAATATTGATCAACTCAGACATGTTGAGTATGCCTCATATCCTTCAATATCAAATAATCAATATTTAATTCTTTATGTAAAGATAAACAGACACATCTCTTCAATATGCAAATCTGTCTTAGGGAGTTGTTTTAAAATACATTTCTTTATGACTTGTTAGTGATAGATGTTTGAGTTACATAGATATTATATGTACCTAGGGTCATATAGAAAAGTTCTTAGATGAAGAGGAGTTGTGATTAGGAATAGTTAAAGAAACCCTCAACCAAGAGACAGAATTTAGAAAACAGGACTATTTGGGAGCATGAAAGTTACAGATCTGAATTCAGTTTGAGCCATTAAAAGTTTTGGATTCCTACAGGAAGCCAGGGAAGGAAAGTCCAGGAGACATATGAAAAGGTCTAGAAATTACGTGAGACACACTGGCTAGATGCGAAACCACGAAAGTCAGCAAGGTTGTAGAAATAAAGAGACTAGATCCAGAAAGAGAAGGGGACCAAGGATAGCACTGCGGGCCTCAGCACACAGTCACAGAAGGTGTTCAGGCCCCAAGGGCACCAGGCTGAGTATCCTGAGCAGAACTAAAATCCAACCTGAGCTCTGCTCGCTGAGACATGTGCCCTGGCCCCGAACTGTGCACAGTCAGGTCGTGGTGTGCTTTTTACTATTTACAAGGACACCGTGGGGAAGGGCAGCATTATCCCTGGAAACAGTAATATTTAAAGCACGGGTGGAAACATAGGCGCCGGGAGAAAAGGAACAGCCTGGGGAAGCTGGAGAAGACCTGGGGTGGTACATGTTGAAATTCCTAAGAGAAGATGATGACTGAGACCCAAGCCTGGAACTCAGGAAAGATGCGGCAGCCTTGGAGAGAGCAGCTGCAGCAGCAGGGTAGGACGGGTGGAAGCCTCATCGCAACAAGCTGAGGAGGTACATATTAGGGAAACGCTTTGGTGAGAGGTGGGAGTTGTGAGGAAGGCGCCAGGTCAGATAAGAGATAAGTGTGTGTCAGAGAGGGTGCAGGTGCTGACATAAGAGCTGGGGCAAAGGGCAGGTGGAGGGGACCTGTTTTTCAGCTACAGCCACCCTTTCACGCCAGTAGTTTTATCTCCCCACCCCGTACCCAGAGATTTCTATCATCATCTCTCCCCCAGATTGCCTGTTCTGCCCTATTGTCAGGGTGACACCCTTGGTACCAGCTTTCCACCCAGCAGCTCACACCCAAACACTCAGCCCTCCTGTGGGCATGGAGAGGTGGTGCATAATAAACTGGTTTTCCATTGAGTCCTCACCAAGTGACCCACCCAGGAAGACAGTTCCCCAAGAATAAAATTCTTAGAATTTTTCCCTCTGACTCTGGCCAGTAGAGATGTGGTGGGCATAGTGATGCCTCATGAGACAAAGCCCAGAGAAACAGAATTCCAGTATGAAATCCACATCGGAAAAGGAGGTCTTTATAAATCTTGTGTAATACTTCCATTTGCTCATGCAGATGGTCTTTCTGTCTACTGCTTCTATGCGGCTGCACCCAGGAAAAGCAAACAGGGCCAGTCTTGGAGACGTTCTCCATCAGGTCTCTCCTTGTTTTTCACCAGTCTTTGACTTGTATTGGTCAACTGTTTCTACTAGGATGGAAAGGATCAGAGTTTGTGGTGGACAGAGGTCTGGACTCAGATTTAACACAAACATTTGGTAGTTCCACAAAGCTCCTTTATATTTAAGCTATGCTGTACTGATTCTGAGATTTGCTTTTCTCAGAAAGTCTCTTGAGGATAAACATCAGTATTAACACAATAGTAGCCCTATACTAAATTCAGCATTTGGGTGTTTTGTTTGACCAGTGTAGTGATTTCATATTTATCTACTTTTTTGAGACAGGGTTTGGCTTATAGTCCAGGCAGGCCTCCAACTTGAAATCCTACTTTGGCCTCTTAGGTGGTAGGACACTGGCCAGTATCATCATACCTGGTATGATGAAAATTTTTGAGTCAATTCTTTATAGGTTTTATAATGCAAATCTGAGTACTTGGCTGCTCTTAAAACTATTGTCATTTTGAGGCCAGGGAGATGGCTCAGTTGGTAAAGTATTTACTACACAGGAATTAAGGACCTGAATTTGGATCACCAGCCAACACCTATATAAAAAAATAGATATGGCAGCATGCTGACCTAATCAGTGAGCTCCCAGTTCAGTGAGAGAACCTCGTGGAGGGCCTACGAGATGGCTAAGTGGGTAAAGGCACTTGCTGCCAAACCCAACAACCTGGTCTACACGGTAAAAAGAGAGAAGAATCAATTCTTGAAAGTGTCCCCTGACCTCCACATGTGAGCCATGGCATGCATGCACATGTGTGCACACATACCAAATGAATAAAATTGTTGTTGCTGTTATTGAGGCAGAGTCTCCCTATAGCCCCAGCTGGTCTGGAACTTGCTGTGTAGACCAGGATAGCCTTCATCTTACAGAGATCTACCTGCCTCCAAGTGCTGGGATTAAAGGTGTATATCACCATGCTAGGAAAAACAAATAAAATGTAATAAAAATAAGATGGAGAGTGATAGAGGAAGAAATCCAACACTGACCTCTGGCCTCAACACACACATGCACATGTGCACATGCACCAACATGCACACTTGCACACACACAACACATATACCTATATCCTGGGTGTTAGCAATTCACTGAACAATCTGGACAGAGAAAACAATATATACAGAAGCTGTGGCCTAAAGGGACTTGGGTATGATACAGGAGTAATGAAACATTTGTCTTGGGATCTTCACATGATGCTCAGTTCCTTTATGTAAAGTCACATAGTATCTGCATATTACCTATATAATCCTCCCATAGAAGTCAGTCAGTTTTAGTTTATTCTAATATCTAATACAATGCAAATGCTATGTAAGCAGTTGTTAGATCATATCACTTAGGGAATAATGATACGAAAACACAGGCACATTTTTTTCCTGAATATTTTCCATCAGCAGTCAGTTGAATTTGCGGATATACAATCTGTGGATATGGGACCCAAGGACGTGGAAGACCAACTCTATTTGATTAAGTATATTTGAAATAATTCATTATAACCATTAATGACACCTCACTATATGCACAAAATTTGAAGCAATGTGATGCACTCACAATATTTATTATTTGCCACAAATGCATACTTTGGGGGCTGGAGAGGTGGCTTATCAATTAAGAGCACTTGCTACTTTTCCAGAGGACCTCAGTTTGGTTCCTAGCGTGCATGTTGGATGACTCACAATCACGTGTAACTCCAGCTACAGGGGATCGGACATCTTCCTCTGGCCACTATGGGCGCCCCACACACATGCAACACATACTCCCACAGGCACACACACATACACATAAACAAAATAAAAATAAATCTTTTTTAAAAATGCATACTTTTGAAATTGGTAGTTCGGAGTGAACGCGAAGCTATTTGTGCTCTTGCCACATGGCGGAGCCATTTTAGCTGGAAAAATAGTCTCTGCCCTTCAATAAAGTATAAGGAAATCAGTCTTGAATTGAGGAAGTTTAAAATTTTGTGTGAAGATTGTGTGTGTGTGTACATACAAATGTATGCAGTGAGCTCACCTGTGTGCATTCATGGGACGGCTCAAACTCAACTTCAGGTTTTTTTTTTCTTAATCACTTTCCACCTCATTCCTGAGACAGAGTCTCTCACGGAACCTAAACTGGCTAGCCAATCAGTTCCTAGGATTCACTTGTTTCTCCCAAGCACCCTGGAGTTACAGGCATGTGCTGCCACACCTCATACATGAGTTCTGAAATCCAAATTCAGGTCCTTACATTTGCACAGCAAGCCCTTTACCCACTGAGCCATCTCCCCAGTCCCTGTATGAAGGTTTGGAACCATATCCTTTTTACAAAAATCAATTGCTCCAGTATGAATTTTTTCATGTAACTGAAGAACTGTGACATTGTCACGAAAAAATTCATTCTATAATGAAGCCCTGTGAGTATAAACAATGTGGTAAAGCCTTCAGATATCACAGTGATGTTCAAAGACATAAAAAACATGCTAGATAAAACCCTGTGAATAGGAACAGTGTGGGAAAAGCCTTTAGATATTACAATCGTCTTCACATGAAAGAATTCATATTTTATTAAAGCTATGAATGCAAAAAAAATCAAATGATCCAGGTTTTACTGTGATGGGAGTACAGAGTAAATGATGGGAGAAAGAAGGTTAGGTCAGGTCAGATCCGAATGAGGTTTATAGTCAGATTATAAAGCACTTTAAAAGATAGGCTCCTTTTATTCATTGGGATGTTTTTATATGCACAAAATCTCCCAATGGGAAAAATTTTCAAAAGACCTTGCTGAACCAGATCAGTCTTGCCTGCTGTGCAGTGTGCCAATTACTGAAACAAGTTTTGCAAAAGAGAGAGAGAGAAAGAGAGAGAGAGAGAGCAATGGCTCAGCAGTTAAGAGTGCTTGCTCTTCCAGAGGACTGGAGTGCAGTTCCCAGCACCTACATCAGGCAGCTCATAACCACCTGTGACTCTAGCTTCATGAAATCCAGCATCCTCTTCTGGCTTCTGTAGGCATACATATACACATAAACATGAATCCCCTCCCCCTACCTCCTGTCTTTCACTCTGTCTTACACACATACACACAATCAATCACTCAATCATTATTAATTTTAAAGAGAGAGAATTTACCCCTAAGGTGGCCACACATGGAAATCTGGTCGAAAATTTCAAGGCTGACTCCTGCAGGATAGGGATTGAGGCTCTTAAAGATGCTATAAGGTGACTGGAAGTTAAGAAATTACCAATGCTCTGCATGTGCATAGTGGACTTTATCAACTTATCATCATAAAGGCAATAGGTTAGCATGATACTTCGCCCAAATTTTTCTCTCTCTTCCACTCATTTATTCAACTGTGTACTGCACACTATCAACAACTGTACTGTATACCTGCAATGCTAAAATATATAAGACCTCAAGGTCTCAAGGTCCCTGGCTTTAAGAGACTTCAGTTTAGGATATAGGAGATAATCAATCAAATGAATCATTGTGGGGGCTGGAGAAAGGGCCGTGGTTAAGAGCACTGACTGCTCTTGCAGAGGACCTGCATGTGACTCCCACATGGCAGCTAACAACTGTTCGTAACTCTAGTGACCCTTTTCCCGGGTCATTGGACAGGGCAGTGGGATTATATCAGTCAGCCTATCTCTAGTGCAATGATCGATTCCTAAACTGCACTGTTTCTCCTCAGTGTTGCAGGTTGGTCACAGTACACTACGATAAGCTTAGATTGTATTCTAAGTACAGTGGGAAGTCGCTGTGGAGTTTTAAGGAATGAAGGACGTGCTTAAATTTATGGTTTTGAGAAAGACGTTTAAGATATATGAGACACATTTTATCTGGGAAAAATATGAAAAACATGTAAAAGAACCTCCAGATATCAATAGCAAAAGTATAGGTCAGGGCCAATGAGATGGTTCATTGGGTAAAAGCTCTTGTTGCCATGTCTGACCACTTAAATTGATCTTCAGGACCACATGGCAGAAAGAGAGAGCTGACTCCCTGATGTTGTCATGACCACCACCTGCACACTGTAGCATATACACACTCACACACTCACACACACACACACAGAGAATAAAAAATTTTAACAATAAATCAATACGAAAAAAAGACACAAAAGACCTAAATATGCAACTCACCAAAAAAGGAAACAAACAGCATTGCAAGTCAAAATGGAAGTAAGGAGCTATTTTATACCTATATGATAAAAACATTAAAGACACATTAAAAAATACTGCTGACAATTCTGTGCTGCTGACGGGAGTATAAATTAATAGTACCAGTTTAGAAAACATTTGTCAGCGTAGTCACTGCTGCTTAGTGACAGGAACACGTCCCGAGAAACGTTTTGTTAGTTGACATCATTGTGCAAACATACAGTGTGCTTTCACAAGCCTGGATGCCATAAGTCAATCTTTGATATGGCCTCTAGATATAATCAAGAGGTATGGCAAATACAAGATATATGAGATTAAAGCTGGTGTAACATGGAATACTGTTTCACAGTAAAACTTTTTATATTAGTGGAATATACTCTATACTATATACTCTAAAACAACAATAAGTGTGGCAGAGTACAGAAACCAGTAACAGTCATTTCCTATGCTATTAAATGAGTGGTACAGCACGTTTGCTTATATAGCAGCCTACCACAAACATGTGAGTCATCTGTTGTGCTGTGACATCAGGACACAAGGTCACGAGGCCATAGGAACTTTTCAGCGCCACTAAAATCTTGTATGAACACTGTCTTATGTGCCATCTATCATCAATAGAACCATCCTTATACAGCATATGGCTGTATTTCATAAAGTCAAAGGTGTACATACTTTCTAACTCAGCAAATCTATTCTAGAACTACTCTGCCCAAGATGGTAGCCACCAGGTACTTGTGATTTAAGTTTAAAGTTTAAAATGTAGACTGGAAATGTATCTCAGGAGTAACATGAATGCCTAGTATGTGCAGAACCCTGGATTCAACCCCCAGCACGAAACTAAACTAAAATTCAAACTTTCAATTAGAGTAGTCACAATTTATCTGCTCAATATCCATATTTGGCTGGAGGCTAGGCCACTCTATTGGGCTGTTATATAGTGGAACACTTTTATCATCACAGTAATTCTATTGGACAGTGTTTCTCAGGAGAATGTTTTGTATGTGTGTACTAGAAGTCACAGTCAAGATTATTTATTTTAGAATTATTGATTTAGAATTATCTCCAAAAATTCAGCAGTTCATCAAAAGGCATTTGCATAAAGTATTACACAGTAATTAAAATATATGTAGATGAGTTTCAGAAACAGTATTTAGTGCTCTTAGAAAATCGTAAAATAAATATCATTACAGTCATTTTTCAAAAATTCAAAAGCAAGTCGAGTTAAATGTATTGGCTAGTTATACCTACATAAATGACAAAAATTATAAGGGAATATACAGTTCCGTGGTAGAATGATTGTCAGATATGCTCAAGTCCCTGAGTTTGATCCCTAATAACACATAACACACAGGTGTACAGACACACATACATACACACCTACCCCATGGAAACAGATAGACATGAAATAATGTTAAACATTAAATTCAATAGAATGGAGAGGAAATAATATTAATTTCAAAGACATATGTAATTATTTCTTTCTTTAAAAAATTTAAATTTATTTATTTTATATATGAGTGTTTTTCTGCATGTATCATTTAAGAGAAGAGGCAACCTATAGAATGGGAAAAAATATCTTTATCAGCTATATCTCTGATGGAGGGTTAGTATATAAAATATAAGAAGAACTTAAAAAAAGTAAGCTTTAAGAAAACCCAAACAACCCAGTTTAAAAAGTGGGGCAAGAAGCTGAACAGAGAGTTCTCTAAAAACGAAATGCAAATGAGAAACACTTTTTTAAAATGTTCAACATCTTTAGTCATCGGATTAAAACCACTTTGAGATTTCATCTTACACCCTCTTAGAATGGCAAAGACTTAAAGAAACAAACAACAACAAAGGCTGGCAAGGACAGGGAGACTGAACTCCCATCCACTGCTGATGGGAGCACACACTGTTGCGGCCACTGTGAAAACTCAGTGTGAGTCAATTCCTCAAAAAGCTCAAAATCGATCTACCGCACGATTCAGTCATACCACTCTTGGGCATATACCCAGAAGACTCTATACTCTACAACAGAGATACCTGTTCATCTATGTTCATTGCTGTCCTTTTCACAATAGCCAGAAATTGGAAGCAACCTAGATGTCCATGAACGTAGTACATACACACACACTATGTAATATTATTCAGTTCTTAAAAAAGCAAAATTATGAAATTCACAGGTAAATGGATGGAACTTGAAACCATCATCCTGAGTGACGTAACCCAGACTCAGAAGATAAGTGTCACATGTTCTCTCTCATAGCTAGATGCTAACTTTGAAATCTTAGATATGCATGTTTCAATTTGAAAATTCAGAGATGTCAAGAAACTACTAAACAGCCATAGGGTGGGAGGGCTCCCGAGAGGGGTGCTGGAATGCAGTGATGTGAAAGGGAAGCCGGAACATTAGAGTAGGAAGATGTAGATCAAGAAGGAGCGCAGAGGTAGAAGTGGGTGGGTGTGGGATACACACTGGTGGCTGTGGTGGAGGTTTGCGCAATGTGATCTGGTGCACAGAGAAGGAATTTTGAAGCGAGACTAGGAGCTTTAATGTCTGGTGGAAAGGAATTCTAGTTGGAGATAATGACAGATATCTTCAAACAGCTAGTCTCCGCCCCAGCGTGGTGCCACATGCCTTTAATCTCAGCATCAGGGAGGTGGAGGCAAGTAGATCTCTGAGACTGAGGCCAGCCTGGTCTAATAGTGAGTTCCAGGTCATGGAGCTACAGGCAAACCCTGTCTCAAAAAGAAAAAAACCCAGCATGTCTCTGAAAACTGAAGACTTCAGCATAGTAGGAGTCAAAAAGAGAGAGACCAGGGCAAACACAGAGGGGCTGTGTGCAAGGTGGAGTAGAAACACAATCCTAAAAGATGTGAGGAACTGCTTTCGGTTTTCTTTCCCCCAGCCTGGAAGAAAGGAAGCCCCTGTGAACGATGAGACAATGGGCAGGGGAGGTAGCCTGGTCTGGGAAGCACTGGGAAGCAAGCTGGCTGACCTGAGTTTGACTTCCAGCACCCCTGTGAAAGGCTGGGCATGGCGGCCCACACACTTCGAAACCCAGCCCTGAAGAGCAAGAGGCAAGTGAACCTCTGGGGCTTGCTGGCCAACCAGCCCAGTCTATTGGGCCTGTTCCCAAGTTCTACTAAGAAACAGTCTCAAAAAGTAAGGAGAATAATTCCTGAGGACCAAAGTGTGAGGTGGACTCCTGGTTTCTATGCACACACAGGCACACGTGCACACACTCACCCACCTACACGCATTCCCAATGCGTGGAGAGAGAGAAGGGGAGAGGAAGAGAGAGACAGCGAAAGAAGAGAGAGTGCAGGAACGGTCTGAGAGAGAACGCCAGGTTTCTTATTTAAATACATTTCTCATCACCTATCAGTTGCTCACCCACAATTGCCAAGACCTAAATTTAACTGAATGGAGTATAGACAAGTTGGAATGGAGACAAAAGGAACAGAAGGGCAAATAACAGGAGATATGAAACCAGAGAGATCTGACCTGAGGGAAAATAATGATTAGATCCCATTGGTGACTATAGGCCTAGTTTCCTTTAGGAATGCTGTCAGACTGGCTTTATTCAGCTGCAAAACCAGAGCTTCCTTCAATTCTTCTTCGTTTATGAACTTCATTCTTTACTATCCAAAGCAAACACTTCAGGGAAATGTTATTATCCTCTTCCGTTTCTTGGGACAAAAAGTGAAAATTTTCAATAAATAAAGTGAGCGTGCAGGAGAGGATGAATCAGCTTCACCTGTTCCAGTGCCTGCCCTTGGTGCTATTTTCCCATCTAATTTCTATTTTTAATTCTCACCTTATTTTTCTTTCACTTGATTGTGTTTCTTCTCTGCTCCAAGAGGAATGATTCATCAGATAGAAGTGAAACTGGGCATATTCATAGCCCAAATGAAAATCAAAAAAGAAATGGCATGCAGCTCACCCTGAAAGTGAATGAAAAAACAGGTTTCTCTTTTTAGGACTGGAAAAAAAAAAATGTGTTCTCTAAAACTCCTTAATTAGAAAACTTGGGGATGTAGCTCAGTGCTGAAAAGTCTGCCTAGCAGGCCTGAGGCCCTGGGCGTGGGGAGAGTTGATTTCTTTAATTAAATAAGGGATGTAGCACAGAGAGAGCTGGCCATGATGGCTCACATCTGTAATCCCAGCACTCAGAACCTGAGGCAGGAGGATTGCAAGTTTGAGGTCAGTCTGAGCTATTGAGCAAAACTCTGTCTCAGAAAAAAATACCAGAAAAAAAAAGCATCATGGAGTTAGAGAGTGCATTGGTCTTCCTAATAGTTAAAATCTCCTGAACCCGGTTTTAGGTCCCAGGTCTACTTTTTTTTTTTTTAAACTAATATCTACTAGTTATTGGATAATTTGCAAAGCACAGTGTAACAGAACACATACATCTTCTCAATCATTTCTTGTGAAAACCCTGTGAGGTAGGTAAGGCATCCCCATTGTCCCCACAGATAATGCAAAAGTTTCAGAAAGAGGAAGCTACTTGCCCATTTCCCACTGCCAAGGAGAAACCAAACTGAGTTTGATCTGTATCTGTGTCATACATGAGGATGACTTTTACAGGTACAAAACTTCATGTATGAGATCAGTGTCTGAAAATGGGATCTCTAAGTGACTCTTGCAGTCTATTGTCTTCAGTATCAGCAAAGCTGCCCTCTGGAACAAAACTCTCTGTATTAGTACAAATTAAATTTCTGGGTTTTTTTGTTACAACTGTCCTCTAGAAAGACATGTATAACAATAGTAGGTTCGATGTTACCACCACAATAGCAAAAGAACTACTTAAACATTCCTCAATAGCATATCAATGATGAAATATCCATTCAACAGAATTTAAACAAAGGAGTAAGACTCCATAGTCTTTACAGACTGATATGGAATACTCTCCATTAACTAGAAAACAAAAAGCCAGCTGGCCATGGTGGTGCATGCCCATAATCCCTGCACTTGGAAAGCAAAGGCAGGAGGAGCAGAAGTTGAGGGTCACCCTCAGCTATAAAGCATGGGCTTCATGACATTAAAGAAAAAGATGGACAGAAAAAGAACAAAAGCAAGAGGTAGACCTATATGGTAATAGTTTGTTATAATTTATGTAAAAAAATACACACATGTATTTAGACAGATTCCAGAAGCTAAGCACATAAAACTCTCCAGCCTAAGATCAATAGACAATGCAAGTGGGAGAACTGTGAGAATCGGGTACTAGAAACAGGCTGATTTGAAGAATAAGCCCACGCATTTACAAACTGCTGGATATTCTTGTGTATCATTTTTCAGTTTGCCACAAAGCAACTGTCTCTGAATAGTTTAGGTTCATTGGTGCTCCTCTTCCGCACCTTGACAACAGAACTGCCATCATGACGTTTTTCTTAGGCATGTATGCTGTGACTGACTTATGTTTTCCCATTGGCCATGTTAATTTGTCTGATACAGGTAGAAAATAATGATGGTCATTTAAACAGCCAAACAAGGAATGGACAGCAGAAGCATCAGTTAAATGACTATTGACATTGTGATATCAAAAAGCATTATCCCCACATTTAGACTGATCAAAAGAGAGTGTGACTCTAACAGAAATGCAAATTTGGTAATAAATCATTAAATATTTTCTTTAAAAAAAAGACAACCCACGTCTCAAATTGGAACAAAGTCCTCCAGACGTGATTTCCATGTGAGTCAAGTTTATTATCAAACAGGTTTATGAAGTCTCATAACTATAAAACTTATTTCGAGAATTCAAGGTTACGATTCCTCAGCAACTGCAGAGTTTATGTTCTCTAGGGTAGAATTGTTTAATGATGCACTTGAACTTACTGTAAAATCCACAAATAACAAACAGCCGGCATGAAAATACAACTGAGAATTTATTTCAAAAGACATCCAGTTAGCAAAAATGACACGTGAGGCTATAGTAAGGCCTCCTAAGAGCTGTGTTGTTAAATATATTTGTTGATCATGTAACAAGAGGGTTCATGTACTCTTACAGATAATCCTGCCTGGTCCTTCCATTTTGAATCTATAAGAGGTAAATGATTTCAAGTGGTGGATTCAGGATGAGAGGTCAGTTTTTCAAAGCAGCTGCTCGTATACTAGGCAGTTTCTTGGATGTCTGGCAGCTACAGCTTTTCCATGAGCAATGTACAGAACAGTCCAGATTAAGCTGGCTATTCAGGTCAGCACCGAACCTGACCAAAGCTGTAAGTAGAACTACGTTTTCCTCAAGGATAGGATTCCAAAGTCATACCAACATTGATTATTGTCAAAGATTTTCTCAGAAATAAATGCCTTAGAAAAAGTGTTAGCCCGGTGACTGTGACTAGATGAGATATGTGAATAGATGAGAAATCAATGTAATAAGGGAAAAGATAGTTTTCGGCTCACAGTTCAGAGATTTTAATTCATGATCATTTGGCCTTGTTGCTTTAGGCTGGTGGCCATGCTGTGCACAGCGACAGGAGCATGGGGCACAGCAGCTTCTCTCCTCCATGGTGGCAAAAAAGCAAAAGAGAAAGAGACCAGAGTCTCACAATCCCCTTCCAGGGCACACCCCAACTGACCTAAGACCTCCAAGTAAGCCCCACTTCTTAAACGTCCCGCCACCTCCCCAAAGTGCCACAGACAGGATCAAATCCAGAGCTTCATGCACACAAGACAAGCACTCTTCCATTGAATTACACGCCTTGCATCTCCTATGAGGCAAATCCTTGAACACTAGTCTCACCCTCAGCTCATGAGCTGCTCACACTTTGAAAGCCAAGAAGGAATGAGGACCAGTCAGGGGACTGATTCTCCTCCAGCCTGCGGCTCCCTTTGGGGTCCCCACTTTTCTCAGCACTGACACTATGAACTATTCTCTCTCTTTTCTTCTCTCTTTCCTCTTTTTGCCCTCCTTCTGTGTCCCTGTTTTCTATTTGATGTTAAATTTGTCGTTGCTGGGATTTAATTTATATACGTGTGTTCTGGCATACAGGAAGCACCTCATAAATGTTCGTTCTTGACATAAAAGGCAGATATGAAGTGAAATTATCTGGAGAAACTCCATCTATGTGAAGGAATTGGCTGAATAGAACATCCTGATTGTGGACAGATGGAATGTTGTAGGTCGAGATTCAGAATTATCTTGGGCTTATCTTAGGTCCTTTAACAGACATTTACCTTAATTGTTATATCTAGTTTGTAATGTATCACTAAGCTTAGCAGACCTCCAGCTTCCACTAACTCAAGCTAAGCGCGCTACCAGATGACACTGAAGCCTGCAGGTTCCCCCACTTTGCTGTGGCCTCTCTACCTGATTGACGCTCCTCCAGTGTGATTGGTAAGTGTATTGATTTATAACTTCCCTTGGCTCTGTGACTATGGAGGTTTGTGCAGCCTGTCCTTCAGTGGGGCATATCATTCCGGGTAACTTGAATTCTTTCTCCCAAGCCATCATAACTCATATTTGCTTTTGGATAAACAGATTTTTTTTTCTTTTGTTTGATATGAAACAGAGTCTTGTGTAGTTCAGGCTGCCCTCAAACTGTCTGCATAGCTGAGGATGTCCTTGAACTGCTGACTCTCCTATTTCTGCTTCCTGAGTGCTCAGATTACAGGTGTGTGTCACCACACCCAGCCCAGAGTAAACTATTTTCTTACTTCCTTTAAAGTATAGTTATTATTTTATGCTAACACAATTTAGTATAGTGGCTAAGGACCAAGGAGCCATATTTTCTAAGTCCAAATCCTGGTTCAACCTCTAGAAAGCTGTGTGACTCAGGGACACACGACTAAAATTTCTGTGCCCTAGTATCTACCACTGTAAAATGGATATGATAAAAAAATATGTATGGCCCTTCTTCTTGACTGTTATAAAGACTGAAGTTTTTGCTTTGTTTTATTTTGTTTGGTTTTGGTTTTGTTTTTTGGTTTTTTTTTGGAAGCAGGGTCTCCCTGTAGCCCAGCTAGCCTCAAAATCACTATGTAGTCCACGCTGATTTCCATCTCACGAAGAGCTGCCTGCCTCTGCCTCCCGAATGCTAGGATTAAAGGTACGTACCATCACACCCAGCCCTAAGACTGAGTTATATTTAAGGTGCTTGGGGTAACATAGGTTCCGTGCTGGTAGGAGTGTCACTGTTATGTGATATTACCACAAGCTAGGACACACAAAGAACTGGATTTTGGCAGTTCCTAACAACACCAATTGGAATCAACTGGGGTTTGTACCTGATAGTCAAATATGTCACCTCCTGTCTCCATTCTTCCTGTCAAATGGAGAAAGGGCCGAGTGCCCTATCAAACTGAGAGTAACTGAAGTACTTAAGCCAAATGGCAAAGTAAAGATGGCCCTCCACACTAGCTGTGTGGCCTTGGACAGATCACTTAACCTTTCTGAACTTTAGCGTCTTCCATCACAAATCATAAACAGTGACAGCATTACCTATCAGAGAGGCTATGTGGATCAAGAAATTACATGTGAAATGTTTATAAATGCTAAGGAAACATGAAAACATGATTTCTTACTAATTTATTGAAGCAGGAGCTAACATTGTTACTACAAAGAGCATCTGAAGAAACAAGGCCAGTGGTGAGCTATGAGTTTCTGCAGCAGCTCTTTAGGAATCTGTTGGCTGTGGCTCCAGATTGACAATTTTTCTTTGTGTATATGTGTGTATAAAGTTCTTTGAGACCAGCATGTCTTGCAGCATTGCATAAGTGCAGAGAACCCATGATGCAAGTTATTTGCTGCATAACTACCTTGAAGTTCTTGAGAAAAGATTACCTAAGACATGCGTGATTAATGGATGCATTGTGTTGTGTTCTCTGTAGTCATCAGCATAAGATTAAGTGTATAATTTGGAATTTTTTCATAAAAGGAGACAAATTGCTTAATTTTATCTTGGCTCAAATTGTTGCTGCCCCATTTCTTCAAAGTTGTGTTCTCAGTAGATGTAAATCTACTGAAAGGGGAAAATATAATTTTGTGGCATGTTGTTCAGCATTTTCTACGACTCAGAGTCCAAATGGGCCAAGAGGGTGGGGGTTGTTAAGAAGCCTGTCCTTGGGTTGGCAAGATGGCTCAGAGGGTAAGGGTGCTTGCTGCCAAAACTGATGACCTGCATTCGATCCTTTGGCCCTGCATGATCCCAACTCCTCCAAGTTTTCCTCTGATCTCCACTCATAGGTCCCCTCCAACACAAACAAATATATAAATGAAACTTAAAATTAAAAAGAAACTTGTTCTTAAAATTAAATATTGTTTTATTAACCTTTTATTGAACTGTTTGTTTTATTTTGCTGTGGCTTGAACCAAGGCCCTTACACATGCGAGGTAAGTGCTCTGCGACTGAGCTATACCTTCAATCCCTCTTGAATTCTTTTCTTAAAAGTATTTTTATTGAGCCAGGCATGGTGGTGCACTCCTTTAGGCAGAGTCAGGTAGATGTCTGTATGTTCGAGGCCAGCCTGGCCTACATAGTGAATTCTAGCCAGCTGGGACTACAGGAAGACTCTGAAAAAGACAAGAAAAGATTTTCTTATTTGTTATTTTAATTTGATGTGTGTGAGTGCATTGCTTGCATGTAGGTAGGTGCACTAATGTTGTGCAATGGAGGTCAGAAGAGGTTGTCAGATTTCATGCAACTGGAGTTGCAGACAGTTGTTAATCACCATGTGGGTGATGGGAATCAAGCCTAGATCCTCTACAAGAGCAGCCAGTGCTCTTAACCACTGAGACCATCCCTCCAGGCCTCCTCTTGAGTTTGTAATATAATGGAAATGCCTGAATTATTCAGAAAAAGCTAAGTTATATAGCAGTAACAAAATCTTTAAAATCTAATAGTGGGGCTGGGGAGGTGGCTCAGTGGATAAGAGCACTGATTGCTCTTGCGGAGGACCCAGGTTCAATTCCCAGCACCCACATGGCTGCTACCATCCATTAATGACTCCAGTTCTGGGGACTCTGACACCCTCTTCTGACCTCTGTGGTCACTGCATGACATGGGTGCACTTATACACATTCAGACAATACACTCACATGCATAAAAAGCAAAAATAATAAAAAAAAATCTGATGGCTTAACACAAAGGCATTTCTCATTTATATGTGAACAGGAAGCTCACGTGGTTATTCAGACTCTGACAGATGTCCTGACATCTCTCCACAGTTGCCAAGTCAAGGATAAAAAGAACCTAAAGAACACACACCTGTTCTGTTAGAAGTGACACCATGAATCCATCTATAGCCCCTTGACTAGAACTGGTCACATAGACTACCTACCATCAAGGACATGGGGAAATGTGAAGACCACAAAGATATCCAGGTGATGGATGCTTCTGTGCAATCCTTAGCCCTCTAAAGGATAGAATCTCAATGAATCAAGCACCTGTATCCTCACACTCTTGTCCTTGGACTGTGTAGAGCACAGGGAAGGGCATGGACTCTGGGGCCCAGCTGCTCTGGGTTTGACTGCCAGCTCTGCAGACTACTTCTGAGAATTTGAGCAAGTCATTCTGCTCCTCCATT
This sequence comes from Eospalax fontanierii, assembly GCA_035773235.1. NCBI lineage: Eukaryota > Metazoa > Chordata > Mammalia > Rodentia > Spalacidae > Eospalax > Eospalax fontanierii. Next base: position 51,648,814 of record CM069531.1, on the reverse strand, counting down.
TCGTCACCTGTAAAGTGGAGATTCCAACATTCACCTTTTAGTTTCTTGCAAAGATAAGAAATGATATGCGTAAGACAAAGAGTGATGCTTAGTGATTATCATCACCAGAAGGAAACAAACTATTTAGGGGAGAAATTCTCCCCAACAGTTCTGCAACAATCTGGCAAACCATCTCAAGGACTGTATAGTGGCATTTCCCAAAGGCATCTCAACCAAAATTATTGTAAATTTCCTTCACTTATAAATTCTGTACAGGTCATCCAGTGAGAAAAATACTGACATCATTCCTGGCATCATTGCTGGATGAGAAGTAAGGTTTTCTATATTACATAACCTTGCTCTCTTCTGTGACATCCTCTTCCCTACTCCAGCTTCCAAGCTTTAGATCTGCTTTGGTGTGAATGCCAGTTTAGTCACTCTCCTTATTTAGTTAATAAGTATTCTGAGCCCAAGTTATCCCTCTCTTTTTTCACCTCCCTTCCTCCCTCCCTTTCTTTTTTTTTTATACTGGGGATTGAAGGTTGAATCAAAGGGGACAATCATAACTATCTGACTTTTGACAATTTCTTATGATCATAACTGCATTTGGGAGGACAGGAAGGGATTAATAAAAACTGTAAGAGCATTTCCACAAAAATTTCCATGAGTGGCTAGAGAGATGGCTCAGAAGGTAAGAGCACTGATTGCTTTTGCATAGGACCCAGGTTTGGCTCTCAGCACCCACACAGTGACTATCGGTCCAGTTCCAGAGGACTTGACACCCTTTTCTGGCCTCCTTGGGTTTGTATACATGTGGTGCACTTATATCATTCAGGAAAAACACTCATACAAATAAATAAAAATAAGTAAATAAATAACTTTGAGGACAACCTGGGCCACTTGAGACCCTATGTCAAACAATAACAACAAAAGTACTTAAAACAACCATTGGTGTTTGGGTTTCTGAATAATTGAAAATAACTTCCAGAAAATAAAAATAAAAAATGAAAATCATGATTTAAAAAATCTCAATGAGTGAATGAAAGCCCAAGTAAACACTAGGTTTGAACCAACCTGCCAGAGAATGACATTTATTGTCAGGAGAGGATCCATCTACTCCTAGAAATTCAGGATAAATGGCAAAATTTAAAGTAGAGCCTGGAGAAGTGGCCCAGTGGTTAAGATCACTGACTGATTTTGCAGAGGACCTGGGTTCGATTCACAGCACCCACATGGTGGCTAAGAATCATCCCTAACTCCAATTCCAGGGAATGTGACACCCTCTTCTGACCTCTGTGGGCACTGCATGACATTGGTCCACTTATATACATGCAGGCAATACACTCATACATATGACAAAAATGAAAACAGGAGACTTATACATAACAAATGTAGATTTCTGCCTTCCCCTAAAGAATCCGTTATGTCCGGGTACAAAGATTAGCCTGGTGCAGACAGATGAGATCTCTGGCCACAGTCTTCATGGCTCCATAGTTCCGCATCTAGCCTGTTTTACTTATAGATCTGCTTAGCACATGAAGTGGGCATAGCAGGAATAACTGGAGAGTGGGGAGGGGTTTGGAAGTTATTTTCAATTATTCAGAAAGCCAAACCCCAATGGTTATATTAAGTATTTTTTTGTTCCTTTTTGGTTTTCATGGTTGTTGCTTGACACAGGGGTTCAAGTAGCCCAGGCTATCCTCAAACTTACAATTAGCTGCAGTTATCCTTAAACTTATGGATCCATCTGCCTTCATTTCCCTAGAGCTAGGATTACAGGTATATATTACCACACCTGGCTTTTAAAAAATATTTTATTTACTTTTTTATTTTATGTGCATTAGTGTATTGTCTGCATGTGTGTAAGTATACCATGTCGTGCAATGCTGACAGAGGTCAAAAGAGAGGTTCAGATTCCTCTGAACTGGAGTTAGGGACAGTTGTTAGCTGCCATGTGGGTGCTGGGAATCAAACTTGGGTCCTCTGCAAGATCAGTCAGTGCTCTTAACCACTGAACCATCTCTCCAGTCCCCACACCTGGCTTTTATTGTTTATCTTTAAAAGTACCAGCTTTCTTTGCTTTTAGGTGGAATTATATTGGTAATTGGATTGTCATACTACAAATTCAGATTGGTAGATACAAATGTTTCTAAAGTTAGGAAAATAGATTACCATAATAAATAAATTTTGCTTGATAGATCAATTCTATCAAAAAGTGGTAGCTTAAGGATATAGGTCAGTGGTAGAGCACTTTCCCTGGGTTTGATCCTTGGTACTGGTTGGAAAGAAAAGATGAAAAGATGGGGCTGGAGAGATGGTCCAGTGATTAAGAGCATATACTCCTCTTGCAGAGGACTCTGGTTTGGTTCCCAGCACCCAGGTTGGGTGGTTCACAACTGCCTATAACTCCAGGTCTAGGGAATCCAACACCCTCTTCTGATCTCCAATGGCACTGCATTACATGCACATACTCACACACAGACATAAATAGACACACAAGCACACACACATATGTATCATTAAAAATAAAAAAATAAGGGCTGGAGTTCAGTGGTTAAGAGCCCTGGCAGCTCTTGCAGAAGACTAGGGTTCAGTTCCCAGCACCCACAGGCCACATGGCAGCTAACAACCATCCGTGTAACTCCAGTTTCAGGGGATCTGACGCTCTCTTTTGACCTCTGCAGGCATTGCATGATACTGATGCACTTACATACACATACATACAACAATTTAAAAATATTAATAAATACATAGTTTAAAATAAAATAAAATCTTTTAAAAAAAAAGAGTCCAAAGAGGAAGAAAAAAGCAATGAAAGGTGTCCCTATTAGTGCGAAGACTAAGAAAGGCTCTGTCACTTTTCCTCTGGGAATTGATCTAAAGGGAATTGATCTGAGAAGACTGAGTGTTGGGATTCCAAGTACTTCACAGGAGACAGAGAAAATACTGAAGGAAAGTCACAGGATCCACTCTGAGGCCTGGAATTTCATGTTCTTCTAAGCAGGCTCACTTTTTATTTTAACAATAGCCGTAGTTAACAGTGGCCCTAGTTTTGATAGTGACTCTGTTTTCCCTTGGTTGACAGGCAACATGAAATGCAATGGCCCTTTAGGACATTAAAGGACTGTTAAACCTAGCCAGTGTTCTTTGTGCCAATGTACAAGGTCACTGTATTTTATACGGGTGAAGAAACTCTTTACTGATGACCTGCAATTCTCAAAGATTGTTCTATGTTCTAGAACATATTATGATTCATAATTTTGGTAGGTGGAGCAAAGGTATTACATTTTCAGTCTTTCTTGTCAGCTTTTTCACATTTACCTGAAGTATGAGGAAATCAGACTAGTCAGGCTGACAGAGGCTCTGTAAGGCTCTTCTTAATCTGGCCTCTGAATTTTTCAAATGCCCAAGGGGTGGGGGACGGCCCAAGACAGGGCAGCCAAGACCAGAGCTACATTTCCTGATTGCAACTCCATTTGGATATGTACATGTTTGCTCCTTTTTCCTTTTCACTTGATCCATGCCTGTCATTGCCTGAGATGTTTTGGTTTTATAGGATCCAGTTTCTACTGAATCATCTAAGCCTTCGCATTGATTCAAAGAGCTACTTTATCCTTACACGCATCTCTTCAGGACTTCCTGACTCTGCTCTGAGAAACCCTGCAGGAGTCGGGCGATCTCAGCTTTTCTCGTCTTTTCTACTCTGCTCCTCTGACTTTCTTTTTTCTAACAATGGTTTGTAGCCCAGGCTGTCCTTAAACTTAGGATATTCCTGCCTCACTTGACTTCCTGAGTGCCAGGATTATAAGCATGCTCTACCATGACTAGCAAATAGTTGTTGTTTTTTTTTAGTGCCGGGACCAATCCCAGAGCCTTAACAGACATGCTATGCAGGTCTTTACCACTGAACTAATCGCCCCAACCCACATGATACCATCTTAAGACTACCTCACAAAACCCTGCTGCGGCCTTCAAGAGGACAGAGAAACCTGTAACCTACAGTTTTTAGATCTCTCCCCTTCTCTCTCTCTCTCTCTCTCTCTCTCTCTCTCTCCCCCCTTATTTCTAGTGTATTTAGTGACTACACTATTAGACCAAACCAATTTTGGAGAAGGGAAAGACTGGGGATGTGGTTCATTGGTACAGCACTCGTCTAGGATGTGAAGAACCCTTGGTTTAATGCCCAGCACTTCAAAAGAAAAAAAATAGAGAAAAACATTCACCAAATTGGGGGTAGAATGTTGCGGAGACACCAGAGGTTCTTCTTGCCAGTTCTGCTTCTTGTTCGGCTCACCCCAGTTCGGTGGGAAAGAAAAGCATAAGCTCCTCTGAGGAAAACTCATGTAGAGAAAACAGAAGGAGGGGGAGCCGATGGTGAATTGGAAGTGAGCTGTACTTACAGCTGGTGTACATGACATGAGTACGGGCTGACTCATAATAAATACAGGCAGATCTATGCAAATGACTGTGGGAAAAAAAAACAACAAAGGATGCCTGGGAGAGGAGCAGCATCGGCCATCCAGCCCTGCCTGCTGCCCTTTGCACGTCCCACACCACACGGAGCTCACCAATTTGATGACCATGGCAGTCATGCTGAGAAGAGAGAAATAAGGACACACACTGAAGTTTTCATGGTACTAAATTTATTCCACTTAACCTTTTATTCTGAGATTATATCTTTCTTTCTTAGTCCTAAAACATTGATGAAATGATAAAGCAGGTGACAGTTTACATCTTTACACCCTCCCTGGCACCTCAGAAAACTGATCACGCTATAGTGTTCCCCACTTTTATTTCCATTTTCTGCTACTGCATTTATGTGTAAAACCCATGTCTGCCAATCTCTCACCTAGTAAAAGAAAATCAAACAGCAAGTGGCTACCAAGTTATTTGGAATAAATCTCAATTAATTAATATAGACTTCAAGAAAGGCTTAGCAAACAAATCTTACGTTTCATTCTGAACAGCCCTTTCCATAAAATTGTTCCATAAGTACATCAAATTAGTCATAACAACTACTGTTCAGTGATTAATGAAATACTTCTTCATAACCTCTGACAATGTGACAGGAGTGAATTTAATAATAGCAGTAAATACAGAAGGTACATAAATTGAGGCGGTCCCAATGCAAAACTCTTCCTGTGTTAGGTGACAGCTCAGCTTTCTCATCTGAAATGAAACAAGAGGTTAACTCAAATGATGATTACAGTAATAAGAACAAAACTGAAAACAAAACCCGTCCTCTCTGGCAGAGTGCCTCTGTTTATTACCCACTGCCCACTTCCCATGTGCTGAAACTCCTCGGAGGAAGGAGTGTATGGGATGAGGGCAGTGGCCCAGACCTTGCTCTAAGAGGATAATCCAGCAGTTGGCTCCTCCAGGGCAATCCCTCTCAGTTGCTTTGTGTGGCAATAGGGTTGCACAAGCTTTGGCCAAACTTGCTCAGGGAGTAAGTGGAAAGCCCAAAGGTGTTTTCAGTTTTAGACAACCTTCCTACTTCTTCCTCTAAAGTGGAGGTAGGTTTTCCTCCACCTTCCCTTCCTCTCTGAACCTCTTTACCTTTCAGTGCCTCCCATATCTGGAGGAGAATGCCTGGAATAGATTGAATGATGTAAACCACTGCTGCCCATTGCTTGTGAGAACAGAACCTGCCCAGAGCACTTACAAAGCTGTTTGAGTATCCGGGTCTTTCTCCTTCATGCAGAGCTAAAAAGCAAACACAAGTGCAATGAATTTGCTTCCTTTTCTAAGGCCCAAGGGTGAACATTTCAAATGAATGATGGTGTCTTAGGGACAGGTGTTGTGAAGATACAGTCACCTCTGCACAGACTCAGGTCTCATTTCTATAGACACATGGATAGTTTTTCTTGAACTTTGAGAAGATGTAACTCTTCATCAGAATGCCAGGGTTTATAGACAGGTCTTTCTCTTTTAAAATGAAAAAAAAAATGTGTGCGTGTGTGTGCGCGTGTGCGTGTGTAGTATGGGGTGTAACATGAGTGTGTCACAGTGTAGTTATGGAAATCATAGGACAACTTGCAGGGAGTTGGTTGTCTCTTCATGTGGGTTCCCGAGATTGTAGTCAGGTCATCAGACATGGCAGCAAGTGTCCTTATCTGCTGAGCTATCTTACCAACACAGGTTTCTTTCTTCCTTTCTTTCTTTCGAAAAAATGCTTTGGATTAGAACAGAGGGTGTGGTGCGTTTCTTGTGGGGAAACACTGTTGCACTGAATAACATTCAGTTACGTGCCTCATGGAGAATGCCACTTGCTGACTGATGAGTTCAGCCTTGGGCATACTGGCTTTCCTTAGAGGCTTTCTGCTGTAGGGCATTAATCCATGTTTACACATACTCTGAATCATAGTAAACAATGATGTTAACGACTGGACGAGTCAAAGCCCAGCCTACTCTAGTGGAACATGTGGCTGTGTTCAAGATGTAAGCATGCAAACCTCCAAATCTAGAGCAGATGTCTCGCTCTGTGTTTATTTATTGTACCACATGCACCATAGCAACAATAAAGGGAAAGTTATTTATTTGGGTTCTTTGAAACAAGATTTTGTTATGCAGACCAGGCTGGACTTAAACTCAGAACCATCCTGTTTCCACCAACCCACTGACTGGGATGACAGGTGTGCGCTACCACATCTGGCAGAAGAAATTTAAAAGGAAGAAAAATCAACTCCCAAACCCCTGCCTGTAACACCATGGCTGCTTTCATTCAGGCATTGCCCATATGCACTTCTGTTCTTGGTAAAGCTACTCTTGGGATGCATGTACAATTTTTATTCCCATGAGCAACACCATTTTATTTCATTTTCTTGCTGGGCTGAAGATGGAACCCAGAGCCTTATACATGCTAAGGCATGTACTCTACCAATGAACTACATCCCCAACATTTTAGATGACTTTTAACTTCCATAGCTCAGAGTACTTAGATACCTTCATTATTCTCTTCCTCCTAGCAAACAGTCCAAAGCACACTGTCAGGAAGACCACAATGCACGCTGCAATGATGGGTCCTACTGGTGCCCTCCCAACTTTATCTGTTAGGAATGCAAACACAGGGAAAAGGGCCAACATTTAATCCGTGTGTTACTAATATGTAAGTACCAGGCATGGCTCCTTGTACTCTTCATACAGTACCCCTTTAACCAAATCCTCTCAACAGCCCCAAAAGGTGACAGATGAGGAACTTTGAAAGATTAGTTATTTATCCAAAATCACAGAATTAGCAAATGGCAACAAAAGATTTTTAATCCATTCCTTTTAGAAAGAGTAATTTACTGAATAGTAACAACATTCCTGAAGCAAGAAGTCAGTCCATTTTGTACTTTCTTTACCCATAATTTTTGCCACACAGAAAGCAGAAGCAGGCTTGAGCCAAGGCTTTTCCTGCCTTCTCAAAAGCCCCGAGGTTATCAGAAGGGATTTCAGAAGGGGAAAGAGAGGAGGAGAGGCTGGAAAAACAAAAAGACCAAGTGGAAAGAGCTCCCTAAACTAAAACAAAAGAGCACTGTGGACACACAGAGCAGTGGAGACAGTTGGTTCCTGTATTGTGTCTGTGCTCCAGGCAGATGATAAGACTTTTTGGAAAATGACTGCATGGTATCCCCAAGCTCCACAAAGATCCCCACCCATCTCTAAATGCACAGAAGGACAAGATGTAACTTGATCAGGAAGGGAGCTGCAGCAACCATTGCAGCGTAGAAAGAAAACCCATTCTTCGTTACACCTCAAGCCTATAGAATAAAGTTTATTTTTATTACGCTTATTATTTATTTATTTGTGTGAGTGTGAATGTGTGCAAGGACATGCAGCACAAACATGTGAAAGTCAGAGGACGACTTGCAGGAGTCGAATCTCTCTTTCCACCATGTGAGATCCAGGAATAGAACTCAGGTTACCAGACTTGGTGGATATCATCTTTATACAGTGACCCAACTCATTGACCCAACCAATTATTTTTCAAACATTTTCATCCCAATAGTTTTCCAGCTCTTATTCAGGATAACTTGGGGAAGTAAATGAATGAAACATCTCTTGCTTTCTTGGTGGAGGATAGAATCCAGAGCCCAGCACATGCTAGACACAAACCCTACCACTGTGATACAACCCCAAAGCATCCTCTTCTGCCCTCTTTTAACTGTTCCTAAAAATTAGCCTCATGAAGGCTGGGAAGTGCCAATCCACAAGAGGAGCTTTGCTTAATGAGCTTTCTTCTAGAAAAGCTCTAATAATCAGCTCTGGGGCACATTGGGGTCTTTACCTCACTGTAGACCCCTCTACTTGTACACTAGGGACAGACGTCAGAACAAAAAGGGAGCAAAGACCAGATGATTCAGAAAAGAAATCAGAATGAAATATTTTTACCAAACTGAAAAAAAAATGAAGCCACTTGTGTCAGTTTTCATGCTACAAACCAAGCTGAAATAAACCAACTGACCTACTGACTCACTTTGGAATCCAAGTTCTTGTTGGAAATGACTTTGACATGGGTACTACCTGCCTCCTTCCCCTCATCCTATTTTGATGCTCTTATCTGAAACCAACCTATCTCCCCTCCCCCAGATCGTTATGATAAAATAATTCCAACATGCGAGCTAAATCTCAGGCTGAAGAAAAGCTTCGTGATGCCACATCCAGCTCTTCTCCGCCTTCATTTAGCAACTCCCCCACTGAGCATGGAAGTCAGGAGAGCCTCATGGAAGACCTGACATTGAGCCTGAGTGCCAGCAGCAGAAAGCTTGTGCTACAAAGGCAGCCAGCAGCCTGGGAAGTAACAAAGCAAGAAGAAATAAGAAAAACAAGTTGATTTGGCAGAGTTCCACCCCAAACAAGTTTCTGCCCACCTAAAAGGCAATTTACTGATTGCTACCCAAGCTGTGTGATTTTTTTTTTCAATGTGGCCTGGAGCAATTATGCTTTCTTCGTAATCAAGAAGGATGGTCTAGAGGCTGGAGAGATGGCTCAGTGGTTAAGAAAGATGGTATAATTCTCCCATTTCACAGTTAGATAAGATGGCAGGCATGAAGTTCACCCTACATGGCTCTTGGGAAGGTGAAAAGCCAAAAACTTCAAGGTAGTGTCCCTTCCACTGCTTCTGACCTTTAGACATAGGTTAGTTGTGGGTTTGGTTCTTTAATCAAGTAGCCCTTAGGCGTACTGTCATTGCTCTGTAGAATAAATTACTGAACAGACCAGTGATGGCCATTCAACCAATAGCAAGTCCCCCTCCCCTCTGGTGGCTCAGTTCATATCCCAGGCTCCCTAGTGTGGAGAGGAAAAAAAGACAGTGACATCAGTCCATGCTGGAGGTTGGTTTGTTTGCTGGGGACTGGCAAGAATGGCAATGAGGGGCACAGGGAGGCAAGTGTCAACGTGGTAATGTTCTAACGGGATGCAGGAGCCTCAGCTTGTTTGGCCGCTACCTGAGTACCAGCCCAAGACCAGAATGTGTATGCAGGAGCTAGTTCGCCTCTCTTTTTGTTTGAGCAAGAAATACAGGGATGCTTGGAACTTCACTTTTCCCGTTACCGCAGAGGTGGACAAGGAGTGGATGAAGCGGAACGCAGGGGAGGCAGCATCTCCTTTAAACATCTTCCCCTCCCTTTTCTGATCAGCTGACAGGTCAGAAGTTAAGAGTTAGGAGCAATGATTGCAGAGATCTATTTTGTCAAAAATCTAATCAATTGCTTTCTTCTGTGTGTTTCTGAATTCTCTTCTGTTATCAGGCTGTGAATTTAAAAAGTAAGTTCCTGCACATCTTTTTGCCCAACAAAATTTGTGGAATCCCCTTCCCCTACCAAAAAAAAAAAAAAAAAGTGCCACCAGAATTGCTTTCTACACTGGATCCTAGACTGGATTTCTAGCTCCTAAGACTAAAATTCTTGATAAGAAATCTCTTGGATGGGGATAATTTCCCAAGGAAAATCTTAGCTACAAATCATAATCATCATCATCATTTGTTGTCACTGAAAATGCTTATAGAGCCTCTATTCTCTTATGTCCCATGATGAGTCTTACTGAGAGATGGGAGAGAGAGAAGGGAGAGGGAGAGAGAGGGGAAGGGAGAGCGAGAGATACCTCTAACAACCAGCTGAAAATCCATGCTCTCCGTTTTCAGAGATGAGCTTGCAATACAGCTGTAGGTTCCGTTGTCAGATTTCTTGACTTTGGTAATTGACAACTGAAAAGATTCACTTGTCTGTTGGATGTGGTGACGATCTTTCTCCAAAATCAGGATGCTGTTGTCTTTATGCCACATCATTTGAGCTTGGGGGTTGGAATTCACATTGCAAACCAAACTTACATCACTGTTTTCCTCAACTGTTTGGAAGTTGTCTCCGCTCAGAAGAGGAGGAACTGCAAGACTCAAGCATTAAAGGTTAGTTAGAAGGTTAGCAATAGTTCACCATCAGCAATTCAAGATCTTCCATCCATATCAGGTTGTCATTCATTCCTTTTAAAAAATGTTTATTTTACATGTATGAGTGTATTGCCTGCATGTATGTAAGTGTATTATGTTGTGCAATGCCCGCAGAGGACAGAAGGCACAAGATTCCCCTGGAACTGGAGTTACGGATGGTTGTTAAGCTACCACGTGGGTGCTTAGAATCAAACCCAGGTCCTTTGCAAGAGCAGTTAGTGCACTTAATCACTGAGCCATCTCTCCACTCCTTTGACAAAGATTTAGTGAGTAGTTATTGTGTGCACTTGGCTAGGAACGAGGAACCTGAAAATAAATAACATACATTCAGTACCTAATGTCACAGAATCTTTAATGTGGTAAAGAAATACCACACAACAGTATACAATGAGAAACGTAATATATAATAATGAATCTGCCCAGGTAGACAAGAGAATAAACCATGCCTCCTTCTTTTTAAAGCATATGTAACAAACCAATCTGTGCCACAGTGGGTAAAACCGCACAGTGCTACAAAGGCAGACACTGTCGTTAGCCCAAGTTTCATACATATCACCTACTGTGACTTTGAGACAGTTATTCAACTGTTAAGGCATTGGTTTCCTCATCTAAAAAAAAAGCTGAGCTAATAATATCTTTCTCATGGGTTGCTGTGAAGATCAATTGAGACAGTTCCTGTAGAGAATTTGCTATCATGCTAGCTACTAATATGAAAGTGGTGGCAGTGGTTTTGACAGCTTACCCACACCCTCTATTTTGGCATTCTGTCTAACCACATTTGCCCCAGTCATATATTTACCAATGCATGTTTGCATTTCCCTAGGATCCTCTAGAAAGAATGTCCGCCTTCAGAAGTGTTCATACCATGATAACTCTGGTGTTCATGGAAGCTTAGTGAGCCCTTTTCATCCTTCTTTCCTGGTAACTCTTTACTCCATCCACAGTGAGAACAGTCACAGGTCCATGAACAGTCTGGCATATTCATCTTCACCAAATGATTCCAACCCTCACCCTCCACCAAGACTTTCCCACATCTAGTGGAGAAATGGCCACGCCAATTTTCCCTTTTTATCTATGCCTCGTGTATTTATTGGCAAAGGTTCAGAAGATGAATAAAATGGTTGAAGAGTAGGCAGTAAGGGAAGGAGGCAGACCTGGAGAAGAAGGAAGAAGGAGCTGGTATAATCAGCACACTGAATAATTAGACCTTGAGTAGGCTGTGCTATTAATAACTTTCTCAGAAGAATGACATTTTCTTGCTCTTTGGAATGAGCTTGAATTCTGTATTCATATCTAGCAAGGATGTTTTATGGTACTCAGATATGTAACAAGCTGCTGGAATAGTGAGCACATTTGCCAAGAATAACAGATACAGTTGTGGACAGATCTTGTTAACTGTTCCTTTTAACCATTTAACATGAATGAATGTTTAAGCATGCCTGCTATACAGGAACGTTATCCCTTTTAAAAAACGAGTACATCTTGGATAAAGCTAAAATTCTCTTTAACTCCAGCCTAGTCATTTCTTGACTTCCTATTGCTATGAATTTGGGGTAGATCCTTCGAAATCTTTTAAAAACTATCTTTCTAGGGGTTCGAGAGATGCTCAGCAGTTAAGAATGCTCCTCACGCTTCCAGATGACCAAATCCATATCCCATCACACAGGCAGCTTACAACTATCTGCAACTCCAGCTCCAGAGGATCCAAAGCCATTTTCTGACGTCCACAGACATACACACACACACACACACACACACACACACACACGTGACACACACAAATAAGAATGAAAGAAGTATATAATATACTTATATACATATAATATACCCTTTGGAAAAATATCAAATACTTTGAGCAACAACGCAGAACAGAACCAGTTTCTCTACACCTTCCTCAGGCAGTGCACTACCAAGCTTCCATCCAGTTGTTTTTGCTTTATTTTGCTTTCAGTGCTGAAAACTGAACCCCGAACCTCATGAGTACCAGACAAGCCCTGAACCTTGTTTGTTGCTCCACCAATGAGATACCTGAAAACCATCCCATTGGAAAACTTCCCTTTTCGGGGTGTTTTATGGTAACTGGTAGTAAATAATCCTCAGTGAAGGTCTTTCAATATAGAAGCACAAAGAAATTATTGGTAATTAAATATATAAATGTTAAAATAGTCACAAAGAAAGAACTACAAAAAATTTCAAAAGCAAGTAAGAGAAATGCCACCCAAAATGGCAAGGGGATGGGGGCCAGCAAGATGGCTCAGTGGTGAAGGTCAGGTCACCAATCCTGACCACCTAACTTCAATTCCCAGGATCCATATGGTAGAAGGAGAGAGCAACTCCTTCAGTTGTCCTCTGATCTCCACACACGTCACAGCACACATATGCACACACATATGAATGATAAACACACAAATGAATTAATAAACACAATAAAATTCAAAGTGACAAAAGGTTAGTTTCCCTAATTATGTATTTTTGCTTTGTTATTGCTGTGTTTTTTGTTGTTTGTTTTCTTGGGTTTTTGTGTGTGTGTGTGTGTGTGTGCTTTTGTTTGTTTGTTTTGAGGTAGGGTCTCCCTGTAGCCTCAGCTGGCCTGGAACTTGCTATGTAGACCAGACTGGCTTCAGTCTCACAGAGATCTTCCTGCCTCTGCTTCTCAAGTGCTAGGATTAAAGGCATGTGCCATAGCACTCAGCATTATTACTATTTTTGAGACAAGATCTTGCTATGTAACCCAGGCTGGCCTGTAACTGGCAATCTTTCTGTCTCAGGTCCCTTTCCAGTATTGGAATTATAGGTGTGTACCACTATGCTTTACTATTGATACAAATTAATGAGGAAAGTGGGGCAAATACCCAGTAGAAACATGGGTAAAGTACATGAACAGACATTTCACAGAAAAGAAGCATGAATGGCCAATATATGTATGATAAAGGCAAATACCCTCATTTTTAGTTAAAAAATGAAAATAAGCTAGGTACAGGGCACACACAACTGATAGTCCCAGCACTTGGAAGGCTGAGGCAGAATGATCACTTGAGCCCACAAATTTGAAACTAACCTGGGCAATATTATGAGATGAGAGACACATAGAGAGATGGAGGTGGGCAGGCTGTTCAATAGGGCTAGCATGTATCCAGTTTTCACAAGGGGATGGGGAAATAGGCCCTCTAATGTTTCATGTAGGCACATAAATTGGGCCATGTAGCAAAATTAAGATCTAGATTTCAACTATCACTTAATACATTACAGATTGACCCGTGGTTTCTTTTTCCTCTACTCACAAGTAACATTCAGTACCACTGAGATGGACACAGTCTGGTTCCTCTGCAGCTTGCAGGTAAAGCTGACTCCATTGTCCTTTTCACTGATGGAAGAGACACAGATAGAGCTGGTGTTGATTTGATTTCCGGGTTTCAAATCCACTATTCCATTTTCTCGGTACCAGAAAAGTTCTTCATCTCCAGTGTGGTTTTGAACAGCACATTCTAGAGATGCTTGAACCCCAAGCGAAGTGTCCAGAATATAGTTCTCAGTCTTACCATTCACAGTTAAAACAGAACCTAAGGATATAGGAAGAAACTATTAAGATATGCAGAGTAAATAGCCTGGGTGTCCACCAACAAGGGATAGGTTAAATAAATTAGGTTATATTAGTGCAGCAAAATATACTTTCAGTAATTAAAAAATAATTATGAATCTATATGATTTTACAGGGAAATGGAGGCACCATGTACATTTGTTTCTTTGTTTGAAGATTTCACTAGCCTCAAACTCAAGATCATCTGCCTCAGCTTATCAAGTGCTGGGATTACAGGTGTGAGCTATTGTGCCTACCCTGTAATGTATGATTAGCTAAAATAAGAAAAATATAAAGTAGTGCGGTTACTAAATCTGCCTGCACATCAAAATCACCTAGAGGTCTTTTAAAACGCCCTGATGCTGAGCTCACACTTAGCTGACCGATTGACACGAGTGTAACCTGAGCATTAGGCCTTTAAAAAGTTCCCCTAGGTGGTTCTAATGTCCAATGAAATGTGACAACCACCAAGGTAGAAATGAGTATGTACATAATAATCCCAGAATGCTCTGAGTTAAAATACATAATAATGCAGAAAATCTTGGGAAAATATGATATATTCATGTTGAGTAGCACTGGTAAAGAGTGGAGCAATATCAGACTTAGTGTTTTTGTCCCAAGGGGTTAGAAGTAGGCCAGGAAGTCAAGGGACTGGGAAGAGGGAAAGGATGCCAACGTGGAAAAGTACTTCAGACCTTACATTAGGCTCCTGGAAACGGCTTTAATTTGGTTTGGGGGACGCCCGCACATGAGGGTGCATGCACATGCAATTGTACACACCCAGGCAGAGGCCAGGGGAGGACTTGGGTACCTTCCTCTATACTTTCTACCTAACTGCTTTCAGACAAGATTCTCTCGCTGAACCGTAAATTTGTCATTTTAGCTAGATTGACTGGTCAGAGAGCTCTCAGGATCTCCCAGTTTTTTAAACTCTTAATGCTGGGATTGCAAGCACAACCATGCCGAGCTTTTTATTCAAGTGCTGGAGACTCAAACTCAGATCCTCTGGAACAACAGTATGTGCTCTTACCCCCTGAACCATCTCCACTTTAATTTTATTGTGTTTTCTTAATCTAAGAAGAAGTCAAAGAGTATAGTAACTTACTTGCTATTCCCTGTGGCGAAAATAAAATCACTAAGAGAAGTCTGCACATTTGCAGCGGACCGCCGCTCTTCCATGCCATCTTTAATGAATTCAAGTTGGCTTTCCTGGAGGCAAAGAATGCAATTGGTTCTGTACTTTGTTCTACAATGAGTTTATGAACTTTCTTCCTGTCTATTGAGCATTTAGAATAAAGTCCCAAGTGAGTCAACCCCACTATAATGGTACAACTTCTAGTTTTTAATTAAGCAGTTTTATTCTGATTAAGTTCAAAGTACTTTTAATTTTCAGAGTTTTTTTTAAGGCGATGAAAAGAAAACCACAATGAAATAAGGTGTATGATACAGGGTGGCTATATAAAGGATAAAATAGGCCTTCTCTAGAAAAATTGGTACAATGTCACTTTAACAAAAAGAAAATGAAACTCATATTATTCTCAGGTGGTCTTACTGAACAAAGTCATTCTTTTCTGAAAGCCTGGCTTAGGTCATTTTTGGAAAGCTGTTCTGTAATCATGGAGAGTTCGTGAGATGATTCCAGATTCAACTAGCGTACACTTAGAAAGGATTCAATGGAAACGTGGCCTCTAGTTTAAACCATGTTACTATCCCTGTCTTAATATTCCTCCCTTGACCATAGGTAGACAATAAAGAATATACAGTCAAGGCATCTACTGTGTATTGGTTCCTCTATCCCTCTGAGATATTTCTGCTTCTGTCTGGCAAAAGCATGCATGTATTCTTTTCTTTAGAGTTCAACTGTGAGCAGGGGTATAACTCTCAGTGGTAGAGTACCTGCCTAGCTGGCCTAAGGTCCTGCCTAGCATGTGCAAGGTCCTGGATAAACAGAACTGCATAAATAGATGGACAGGTGGGTGAATGGATGGATGGGTGGGTAGGTGGATGGGTAAATGGGTGGATGGATGGATAGATAGATAGATAGATCGACAGATAGATACATAGCACTACTGTGCTTATAGCAGAAACACATATGGAATGACTTTTCAACACTGTGTTAAACACTTACTGTACATTCATTCAATCACAATTAAGCCCTATCACCACTTTTTTGTTTCATTTTGTTTTTGAGACAGGGTCTTGCTATATAGCCCAAACTGGCCTGGAACTCATAATCCTCCTGTCTGGAATTACAATTGCACACCACTATGCCCAGGAACAACCAACTTCTTTGGGCAGTTTCTAAAGGAGATGATGCAATTTGCCCAACATCTTAAAGATGGTAAATGTGAGTCAGGATTCAAGGCGAAGACAGCCAAGGCTAGGCTCACAACTACTTTCTGCCTAAATTAATATTCTCATCAAAATAGGCTGCTAATCTATTCTGCTTCTCAGTCCCTCCATTGACTTTAGCAACTTGGTGTTTTGTACCCTGAGCTAATACCATGAGTATTAGCTGTTAAAAGAAGGAATATACCTCTAACTAATTTGAGTCTCCTCTGTTCCTTCCCATTCCAGGCCTGTCCTGACAAGAGCCTTCCTGCTAGGGTTACCTTTCTGGCTGGCAGGCCTGCATCAATCTTTTAATAACATGCAATTAGTACTAATATGAACTCTTTTGTAATTGAAATTTTCTTCTTAAAGTATTTCTATCACTCTGCTGTAAGAGTGATGGTTTCAGGGCCGGTGAGATGTCGGTTCAGTGAGGAAAGGTGTTTGCTGTGCAAACCTGACAACCTGAGTTTGATCCCAAAACCCATGTAAGAAAGAAGAACCAATCAACTCCAAAAAGTTGTCCTCTGACCTCCACATGGCACATGCATACCACACTCACACACAAATTAATAATAAGTAAAATAAAAGAGTGATGATTCCAGAATGTGATTATCAATAGTTTTTTGAATAGCTTAGTGGGGGAGCACGTTCCTAGCATCCCGGAGGCTCTCGATTCAATTCCCAGCTCTATAAAAACAGGTAAGTAAGTAAATAAAGCAAGGAGGGCTGAAAAAGGATGATAAAGAATTCATTTTTCTGAAGCACTTTCCACTATAAGTCATCATTAAGAACTTGGGGTGTGAATTTTCCAGCCACACCTCACCCCACCCTGAAAAGAGGAGACTTGCTGTCTATTCTTTCCTTCCAAGACACCAATTTTTCAAACTAATTTTCAAATTCAATGTCCCTTACTTGACTCCCTTTTCTGTACAGGACAGGCTTGCCACTTACCTGCTAACCTCTGAGCAGCTGACTTCCTCAGCTAACTCTTCCTTTGCCCAGGAACCCTGAGTTATCTCCCTGTTACGATCCTTTATAATACTTGAATTCGAACACTTTATGACAGTAGAATCAAGTAACAGATAAATTGGGTTCAAAGTCTGTTTCTCTTTATGGATTCTTAGAGAAGACAGTAATTGGGAAAGTCATCTTCTCAAGATCTAGGCTTTTCTGTGTATCCAGGTTACTAGGTGGGGCTGGATATTACTAATGAGGGTGCATTGTGCCAAGGAAGCCTGAACTTGTGCAAAAAATCAGTAGCACATCTCAGTGAACACTGTCATACTCAGCTTTGACATCTGATAGCTTGGGGACTGTGATGGGACAAGTCCAAGGACAGGTTTAACTTTCACAATAGTAGCAACATTGGAAGATTTCACACAACTTAATTCTGGAAAAGTTTTACCACTGGTAACCTGAGCCTAGACTGAAACTGTGCCAGTCCAACAAGGGATAGTTTTAGCTCCTGGACATTCTCACTTGATTGGAGAATCACTGTATTATGCTTTCAAGAACTAACTAAATTTATTTTATTGATAAAAAAATACTTATGTTGGGCTCAAGAGGATGGCTCAATGGGTAAAGCACTTGCTGTGTAAGTATAAGGACCTGAATACGGATCGCAAAGCCTAACACAGTAGCAGTAATCCCAGTGCTCCTACCGTGAGATGGGAGGTGGAGACCGGAAAATCCTTGAAATTCATCGAAGATCTACCCAGCAGCCAAGAGACAAGGTAGAAGGCAAGGACCAGCACCCAAAATTGTTCTCTGACTTCCACAGGCATTTATGGTCTATGTGCTTCACACATGAACACATACACACATACACACACACACACACACACACACACACACACACACACCAATACAGTTTATGATATCATTACCAATGGAAATTTTATCTGCAAAGTACTATTGTTTCCATTTATTCAAAAATAGAAGACTATGTATAACTACCCATACTTTTCTTCTTCTTTTTCTGTTTCAGGGAGCAAGCCCAGTGTCTTTCATATGCTAGACAAGCACTCCACCACTAAGGTAGGCTCCCAACTCTCTCCATTTTTGTTTTGTTTTTGAGGCAAAGTCTTGTGTAGCCTACACTGGCTTTGAGATCACTGTGCAGCCGAGTCTAGTCTTGAGTTCCTGATCCGCCTATCTCCACTCCCAGGTGTTGGGATTACAGATGTAGGCCACCACACCTGGCTCTTTCTTTATGTTTTAACATATTGAGTAAGCATACCAGAGATCTGTTTCTTACTGGCTGTGTGACTTTGAAAAGTTATTTAACCTCTTGATTAACACAATAGGAATAATAATAGTGTCCTCCCTACAGAGTCACTGTGAGGATTAAATGAAATGGAATATTCAAAGCTGCTATACAATAAGCTTTTATAAGTCATAACTATTATTGTTATTAAAATAAGCTCAGGAGGGCTCAGCCTCACTCTAGCATTATTCCAGTAAGGATCATCAGTAAGAGTAGCTCCTGTTGCAAGCTCCAAGCATGCTTGGAGTTTGTATATACTAATATACATTAAATAAAAACGATAAATAACGTATTATTTAAAAAGCCAAGTGTGGTGGCGCAAGCCTTTAGTCTCCACACTTGGGAGGCAGAGACAAGCAGATCTCTGTGAGTTCAAGGTCAGTCTGGTCTACACAGCAAGCTCCAGGCCAGCTGGGGCTATAGGGAAACCCTGTCTCAAAAAGACCAAATAAATAAATTAATTTAATTTAATTTAAAAAACAGGGCTAGGTGCAGCCAGAGCCAGGCAGTTGTCCACAACGTGTCCCAGTGGCTCAGGTTTAAAAATTTAAAAAAAAGGAAAAAAAATTAACAAAAAACCCCCCCACCAAAACAGGGCTAGGAATCTAGCTCAGTGGACGAGTGTATGCTTACCATGTTCAAGACTTTGGGTTCCATCTCCATTGATACAAAAAGCTGAATTCAGAGAGGGGTTATATAAATCTTGATTGTAGTATTCTTTCAACTTTTGTGTATATTTGATATTTGTTATAACTAAAATGTTGAGGAAGTCTATTAAGCAAGTATATATTGAATAGCTATTATTTACTAAGTATTTGGAATTCCAATCCCATCCAAACCAATATGATGGCTCTGTCTTGAACTAGGGAAAGACATCAAGTCACTCTACTGCCCCCTATGGAAGACTGTTGCAGTGACGCTATAGAGGTACGGCAACTCCAAGACGTGGTGCTCCCTAACCCTCACAACATTAAGTAGGTGTCCTGGGAGAGGCTCAAATGAGTAAAACAAAGCTTTCAACCTCAGGGCGGAAATGTTTCAGTCATTCTAGGGTGAAAAGTTAAAGATGGACAGAAACCCTGTAAAGGGCCCTTAGATGATGATGAAGAATTTCCAACAAGAAAATGGTAGCGTGGTGCCCCTTTTGGAGAGTCAGGGAACTGGCGTGATTGCATCAGCTCATATAAATCCCTGGAGCAGCCTCCTCCCTAGAACTGAGTGAGAAGGAAAATCATCTTTCCACTAGCAGTTAAGTCTAGTAGTTAACCATTAAGCCTAAGGAGTTTGACTGTCTTAATTATTAGCCGAGCTCAGGGCTTGGGCAAGGACAAGTGATAGAACACGTTCTCAGTACACACAGGACTCTGGGTTCCATCCCCAGCAGTGCAAAAACAGAGCTCAGTACTCCGCAGCTTTCACAAGCAGCTTAGATCCAGAAGAGTCAAGAAGGGGCAGCCTTGATTTGAAAGTTCTAGGAAAAGAGACCTATCTGCTCCACATTCCCCAGACTCAGGCCTTTCTAGAAAGGTACCAGACAAGGGAGTAAAGCGATGGGCAGTTGTGGCTTTCTGATTAGGTGAGAATAAGAATTATGGCATCAGGGTGTAAAAGTGTAGCTTAACAGTAGTAAAGCATACTCAGAATATGTGAGTTCCTGGGGGAACCTCTAGTCTTTCCTTCATCAGCACTGATGACACTCAGGTGTCTTCTGTTCAATAAGCCTCTCAAGTGGCTCTGACACAGGGACTTGGTGGCTTATGAATTTCTAAGAGTCATGGACTATGGACTCGGCCTTGACCAGGGTGACAAAGGTAAAAACCCTTAGTAAAGGAAGAACCTAGCATAGTGTCTAAAGCATAGTAGCTACTAAAGTGTAAGCTGAAGGGAGAGATGGCAGGATGTTCATTCCAGTACAAATTAGAGGTATGGGTTGGGTACTCTGCCTGGGAAGGGAATATGTATCCAGGGCTGCTCTGTGGCTCCCTAGCAACAAGGTCACGGGCCAGCAGGGTTGTTTGGTCAGGACATTGGGAATACCACTGAAGATTATAGAGTGACAGAAAAGCTAGGAATCTGGCAGTCACAGCCCAGTGATCATAGAATGGTTTTGGATCAATGCAGTGACCCAGTGTGTTGCCTTTTCCACTCAGAATCCAACAGTGTCTAGTATACTGCTTTCAATTATTCATAGGCCAGATGTACTCATATGTGCCTATGATTCTACCTCTAGAGGCTGAGGCAGGAGAACTGAAATTCTGAGGCCATCCTGTACTCCACAGTGACTTTAAGGTCATTGGACACAAGGGAGATTGGGAAGGACATGTGACCTTGGATTAATGAAATATTCTTGAACTAGGGATGAAAAGGCCAGATGGTCTGCTAAGATTAGAGAGGAGCCAAGCTTGTACTTCCCCAATTGAATATGGAGAAACCATTTTGAATAAAATGATGGATGGGGCTAGACTGGGACATAGTTCCAGGGACAGAATTCTAGCAATACAGTTTCATTGGCACAGTTCTAGGAGACAGACAGTTCCAAGAGATACCTAGGGAACAAGGGGCCCCCGAGTTTGGGTCCACTCTTAAAAACTAAATTTAAGAGTTAGGCTTTTTATTTGTTTAGGTAATTATAATGCTGGCATAGTAACTCCACATGACCCTCACTTGTTTTGTTTTTGTTTTTGTTTTCTTTGAGACAGGGTCTCATGTAGCTCAGGTTAGCCTCTAACTCACTATGTAGTCAAGAATTACCTTGAGCATCTGAATTTATAATCCTCCTGCCTTTGCCTCATGAGTACTGAGATTACAGGCATGTACCACCATGCCTATTGTATGTGAAGACAGGAATCAATCCCAGGGTTTCCACACGTTAGGCAAGTGCTCTACCAGCTGAGCTACATCCTCAGCCCCTCGCTTGAATTTTAGTAGGCAAAGAGATGGAGTGCAGACAAGGAAAGAGGCTTGTCCAAAAGTGACCAAGCAGGGATCAGAATTCATTCAGAACTGCTGTCTGCCCCACCACATGCTTTTCCAGGTGTCTTTAGAGTTTCTTAATTTTGTTTCTTGAACTACTACAAATGAACTTTAGTGCAGTGTGTGTGTGTGTGTGTGTGTGTGTGTGTATGTGTGCGCGCACGTGTGTGTGTGTGTGTGAGTCTGCAGAGATCATCTCTCATCTTGGGCTGAACAGACCTTAAGACACCATCTTACCCTCCACAGCCCACCTATATCAAAACCAAAAATCCCTCCCATCTGTCCTACAACTTCCTTCTTTCTTTGCCTTCTACAAATTTGGGTTTGAAGGGAGGATTGAGAACTAACTTGTACTGAGTAACGATCCCTTGCGGACCCTTCACACACATGCTTCATTCACTCTTTTGCCTCCACTAGAAGAAGATACTAAGATTTATCGGGCCACGGGGTAAAGACAAGGGCTGTCGGTGTGGCAGTGGTAGAGCTCCTGCCAAGCATGCACGAAGTTCTAGGTCTGATCTCCAATGCAAACAAACAAACAAACAAATGGGGGCTGGAGAGATGGCTCAGTGGTTAAGAGCACTGGCTGCTCTTGCAGAGGACCTGGGTTTAGTTCCCAGCACCCACATAACAGCTAATAACCATCTGTAACTCTAGTTCCAGAGGATCTGACCCCCTCTTCTGACCTCCATGGGCATTGCACAACACAGGTACACTTACATATATTTAGGCAATATACTCACATACATAAAATAAAATATATTAAAAACAAACAAGTATAATATAAAACAAATATAAGACAGTTATCCAAGTATAAGTGCTCTACAAATACCTGTGTCTCTGTACCCCAAATTCTCTGCCTCTAGTATATAGCGCGGTGGAAATGTTCAGTTCATTTTATCTTTTTTTTCTGTATATATGTAGTGTGTGTGTGTGTGTGTGTGTGTGTGTATACGCACAATGGTGCTTGCACAGGCCTGCATATGTGGAGGCCAGAGGTCAACATCAGGCATCTTCCTTTATAATTACTCACCTTGTTTTTTGTTTTTGTTTTTGAGCAGTCTTCCTGTAGCCTCAGCTGGCCTGGGACTCACTATGTAGACCAGGCTGGCCTCAGTCTCACAGAGAGATCTGCCTGCACTGCCTACTGAGTGCTGGTACTAAAGATGTGCACCATCATGCCCAGCTTTCACTTTATTTTTTAGAGACAGCATCTTTCACTGAATCTAGAGCTCACCATTTTGGCTAGACTGCCTGGCCACCAACATTCCAGATCCATCTGTCTCTCTTTCTCCCCCACGAAGCCTGGCACTTGGGTTACAAGTGCAAGCCACCACATTCTATGCGGGTGTTGAAGATCTGAACTCAGGTCCTCATGTTTGCACAGCAAGCACTTTATTCATTGAGCCCTCTCTAGCCCCTTTATCTTATTTTTGATACAGAATCTTACCACAAAGTGCAGGCTGGCTTCAAACTCCAAATCCTCCTGCCTCAGCCTCCACACTCAACTCAGTTGGCTTTTTAATAAAATATTTATTTTTATTACTTTTAATTAAGTATATATCTGTGTGTGTGTTCACATGAGACCATGGAGTTCAAAAAAGAGTGTTGAGAGTGTTGAATCCTCTGGAACTGGAGCTGTGAGCCAACTCATGTGGGTGTTGGGAACCAAACTTTTGTCCAACTACTGAGCCATCTCTAGCCCCCATCAACTAAGTGGGCTTTGAGTTCCCCAGCTTTTTCCACTTTAGGCGAGAGCACTGTTAAGCTCATAAGTAGGTGACCTTTGTGACTAACCACTAGAGGTCACTTCTCACCCACAGAGCTTCTGGAGTGAGGGTTAGAGAAGGCTCTTCCTTGCAGCTCTCTGAGTTACTAGCATTACTGGTCTGTTCTATATCAAGCAGATGGGAGTGGGGGAAAGCTGGGCTACTGGAGCAAAGCAAAATAAGTTCCTCCCTTAAAACAGGAGGGTAATGCCCTTTACAGCATCAGTCTTGAACTTTTCAAGTGGGAAGAGTTCTAAAACTCCTCATCCAAAAGGTGAGGAAAAAAAGGAAAAAATGCCATCCAAAACAAGACATTCCATCACCACAAACATTCACTTTCCTCTGAGTCCTATGGCCTCAAGATGTGTTTACCGGATACCAATGAAACTTTAGCCCCAGGAACTCTCAATGGCACAGGCCTCTTCTAAAGGCCCTGACCCTAATCACTAAATGTTTGTAATTTGGTACTCTTTTCCTTAAAGGAGACTGCTCATATAAACATCTGTGGGGCCTGGCTTCAGCCTCCCATTGGCTCTAGAACATAGGATTTAAGCAAGCAGACAGGAAAAGGGGGCAGGCATTTCAAAGGAAGCCCCCGTGGAAGCTACTAAGGGAGGGTTTCCTGTAGCCTGAAGAGGATTCCTACAAGTACCAAAGACACTGGCAGCCACTTAACTTCCAGAGGGCGGGGAACTGGGGGTTGGGGTGGGGATATGAACGGAGCAGAAGTGAGGGAGTCCTTTCCCCTGCCCCCTAGTTTCCTGTGACTGGTCAGAGTTTGTGGACTCTTTATACATACTTTTCAGATAGGCCTGTAGCATCCTGTTAGAGGCTTTCTGAATAAACAAATGGTCTCGCCAACCATTGTGTCGGTTTTGGAAAAAAAAAAAAAAAAAAAAAAAAAACCACTAAAATGACAGTTCCAGAATTCCTGAGTGAACTTTACAAAGAAATTAATGGTGACGTGGAATTGACATGGGAAACCACCTGCTCTTAGGCCCTGAATAAACCTTTTAACATCCCTTGTTTCATCTGTTCTCAGTTAACCTCGCCTCATGTTTCCGCACACCCCAGGTTATAAATATCCCCAAATCCTAGCTTCAGGGAGGGGATTTGGGATCTATTCTCCTGTGCCGATGTGCTTGGCTTCTGCATCAATAAACTCTCCTTTTGCAAAACTTGTCATTTCAGTGATTGGCATAATGCTCGGTGGGGAAAATGGGCCTGGCTATGTAAAAAGATGAACAATGCTGTGTGAGAAAAATGGATAGGTTCTAGAATAATAGTTCAAGCACTATCCATAAGGTTAAATGACTTAAGGAACTGGGAAATTTTTCTGTTTTTAAGACACCATCTGGGCCCAGCATCTTGCACCCACTGCTGATGACTGCCAGTGTCTCTCCCAACTCCACATCCAGTGACTTCAGTCTGGGAACTTGAAATTGGCCACAGTCATAGTATTTCTGTCATTGAAATTGGCAACCACTGAAAATCTGGGCTCTTCTCTCTGGAGCTGTTTGACATTTATTAGCGCATGGTTGTACCACCCCTAACACATACCTACTACCCCCTAAACCCACCAGCACCCCTCTGTGCATTTGTCTATGCATAAAGACACATATACTCCCTCTTACAGCAAGCTTGTTCTGTTATGTGGTCATTCTTAATATTTTCCTGCTAATTACTTCCTAATCCCAGTCAGCGCCCTCTATCTCTCTTTCTTTTACTTTCCTTCCTTCCTTCCTTTCTCTTTCTTTTTTTTAAAAATTCACAGTTGTTCTCTCCTTAAACTAGGAGGTCCTCAGTGCCTTAAGGACTGTGAAATCTATGACAATAATACAGTCATGACAGCAAATTATGGTTTTCCCAGGAGTGAGCAATACAGATACCACCACCAACGACGACACGGTATCATCCAAACGGAAACTGTCATGAGTCGGGTCTGTTTTGAAACCCCTGGCCTCACTCCTCATAGGCAAGTAGTTGTCTACCACTAAGCTCCAGGCCGGGCCCTGCCCCTGCCAGTGTTCTTTCAAGAAACTCAAAAGCCCTTCAGGAGTTTCCATACTGTACATCCTGTTCCTCTGGGACACTGACATATTTTATATGAGTAATTTTGGGTCTGATAGAAAGAGGCAAAGAGAAGTCATATAACCCACTCAGGCCAGACCCAATGATGGATATCAGACCTCTGCCTGAAGACCCCAAGCTGCAAGTTACAACATGGGACATGTAAGGGAGGGGATGGACATTTGTGTGCCTACTTCATGCCAAGTACTCCTATCACATATAGTTTTTGAGGAGCTGGAGGTAGAGCTCATTGGTAGAATACTTACTTAGCATATGCATATCACTAGCAACACACAGAGAAAGGAAGAGATAAATGAAGAAAAGGAAAAGAGTGGAGGGGCTAGATGCGACGGTACACCCCTACAATCCCTACTCTTGAGAGACTGAGGCAGGAGGACCTTGAGTTTAAGGTCAGCCTGAGCTATATAGTGAGACCTTGTCTCCAGCCAGGCATGGTAGTGCAAGCCTTTGATCTCAGCACTGGAGAGGCAGAGGCAGGCAGAGCTCTGGGAGTTTGAGGCTAGCCTGGTCTACACAGTGAGTTCCAGGCCAGCAGACCCTGTCTCAGAAAGAAAACAACAACAAAAAAACAAACTGTGTAGCTCATAACTAGTTAATAATTTAAATTTTTTAAAGTTTTAAATCAACTGTCACAGGAAGATTTATCAGTAAAAACAACCCTGTACCATGCTTCTCTGCATGACTGCCCTTCAGGCTGTTTTCCAAGACTTCTCTTTTTAAGAATTTTAACTATTTCTTCTGGTAGTCACTTTGGTATCTCTTTATTTTTTCAAACTTTTAAAAAAAAAATTTAGTTGGGCATGGTGATATACACCTTTCATCCCAGGAATCAGAAGGCAGAGAGGCAGGTGAATGTCTGTGAGATTGAGGTCAGCCTGGTCCACAAAGTGAGTTTCAGGCCATCTGGGGCTACAGGGAGAACCTGTCTCAAAAAGACCAAAAGAAAAAAAAAATCAACAAATGTTTTTAAAACTTTATCTCTATTTTATGTGTATGAGTGTATTGTCTCCATGTGTATAAGTACACCCGTGTCATACAATGCCTGCAGGGGCCACGGAGGGAGTCAGATCCCCTGGAACTGGAACTGGATCTCATGGTTGTTAGTTAGCTGCTATGTGGGTCCTCTGCAAGATCAGCCACTGCTCTAGTGAACCAGCTCTCCAGCCCTGGAGTCTCTTTCTTTAAGGTTTATTACTATGATAAATACAATCACCTCATTTTGTTTCTTGGTATGTTCACACCTAGGACATGATGACTATGTGTTGAAAAACCACTCCCTCCTCTCCTGCCCTCCATGCCAGGGTTTGAACTTGGGGCCTCTAAGCCACACTTCAACTCTGATCATTTCTGGACTTATCTATCCATTAACCTCTTGTTACCTACTATGACGTGAGGATTTAGTGTACTAACCACATTTCCTTTTTCTATCCCCACCTGCTCCAAGGTTTTGGCAAGATTTACTAGTTCCTGTGTACTGAATGCAATTGCACATTTATTAATTATTCTACAACGACAGATAATGGCTTTGGACTCTGATGTAAGAATCTTGATTTCACAGCCAATCTGCCTGACTTGAAGGCCCAGGCCCTTCTGCTCCCCACTGACTAGGTCCTTCTGCATCAAAGAGGGAAACATATTTTACAATAATGGCACTAGGAAATGGATTTGTACTAGAGGCATCCTTGGCCTAGTACAGCCCAAGGAAGAACAGACAGAAGATAATGCAAAGGAGCTCTAGTTATTTTGTTAAAGTAAGGTCAAATGTTAAGACTGGGGATATAATTTAGTGGTAGAGTGTTTCTGTGGCATGGATGAGGCCCTGGGTTGGATTCACAGCATTGTATTAAGTACAGTTCAGAAGTTTCTGGGGGGAAAAATACCCAAAGTCCAGAGACGGGAAATGAGCCCCCAATTTTTTTAATGGAATTTTTTAAAGTTCAGAGTTTTGCTAACAATCTCCTGTTATCTAAAGTGAATTCTTTCCCTGGCTATAGAACTTCATTTTGTTTTTGTTTGTTTGTCTGACAGGGTCTCACCGTCTACTCCTGACTAGCCTGGAACCAACCTGTATAGACCAGGTTGGCCTCAAAATTACAGAAATCCACCTGCCTCTGCCTCTCCAGTGCCGGGATTAAAGGTATGTGCCACCATTCTCTGCCCCAGAACTTGCATTTTAAAATAGGAACTCTTTGGGCCTAAGAAAAATTGGCCAGGAGATCAGACTTGATTTTCGACTTTGACCATGTGAGTCCCAGGGATAGAACTCATGTGATCAGCTTGGTGGCAGGTACCTTTACTAGAAGAGCCATCTCTTTGGCACCTGATAGGTACCCTGAGTTTGCTACTCCTGTTGTTGGCTTCTACAAATGCCATCTATGTGCCCCTGGCACATCATGAAAAGGAAAGTGCGAACTGAGCACAGCCCTGGCATAAGCTTGAGTGTGGGTTACACTAAAGAAAGTCCCTGACACCGTGGATCAGAGGCCCTGACAGGAAAACAAGCAGGACCTTTGTTTTCCAAGAGCTCTGGCTGGCATTGCACATAGAATGCAAACACTGTCCACACTGGTGCCTCATACAGATTTCTTTCTCTGTCTCCTTCCAGAAGTACACAAACTTCCCTTGTCTTTTATCTGTATTTCCTCATCCCTCGCCACACCCACTCTTTGTTTTTGAAGGTACATACTGGCTCTGTGGATCTGGGTTAGGGACTTGACCTATAAGTCTTGTATTTATCAGACTTTGGACTTAGGCAACACCTAGGACAAATGGCAGGAGAATAGCTTCCTGTTGATCTACTACATATTAAAATCCCAAGGACTAGCCCCTGCCCTGCCTTAGCCACAGCCTCAGCCCTATGACTCAATAGGGGCACCTAGCTTTCTGCCAATCACCTCGTACACTGGATACAGACAGCCTACTGGGTTCTTACACCCTACCAGTGGGACTCTACCAGTGTTTCCTATAATCTTTGCTGGGTGTTTAGAGACAATACCACTCACTAGAAGAACACATTGGGAAGCCTAGGGACTGTTCAGGCCATGACAAAGCTAAATTTGAAGTGTATAAATTTAGGATTTGAACTTGAATACAGATGATTTAGATTCAGTTAAGAATAATAGAAAAATCTAAAGATGGCCTTAAAATGCAAATTCATTTCTGATCACACACAAAGTCCAGAAATAGCCCAGGACTGGCAGTGTCAGTTTTGTCCCTGCCACAGGAAAGAGAAGCAGTGCTAAGACCTGACTAAGCAAACAGCCATGTAAAGATGTTCTATTTTCCTTCTACTTAGGTTTTTATCACAAAAGCAACTTAAGGAAGAAAGGACTTACTTGGCTTGTATTTCCAGGTTTCAATCAATCATTGAGGAAAGTCAAGAGAGGAACTTGAAGCAGAAACCACAGAAGAACACTGTTTACGGACTCACTGGCTCACACATAAGCTCATGACTAGCTAGCTTTTTTAAACAGCAGGATTACCTGCTTAAGGATGGTACTTCTCACAGTGGGCTGGTTCTTTAATCTAGACAATCCACACACACACCCCCACAGGTCGTTCTGGTCTAGAGAATTCCTCAATGAAGACTTTCTTCTCAGATGACTCTAGGCTGAATCAAGTTGACAGTTAAATAATGAGAATAGCAAGGAAAAAAATTTACCAGCTCTGGGGCCACCAGACCTTGTATCTGTCCAACATCTAACATGACTGACCAAGTTCTACCTACTGTCTTTGTTTTGTTTTGTTTATCCATGGGGGCAAGGTGGGTTGGGGAGGTGGTGCTGAGAACTGAACACATCACAAGTCTCAAGTATACTAAGCACCTGAACTGCACCCCCACCAAATTCTCCCTAATGAATCATAGGGCTTTGAGAACACAGGCTGTCCCAAACAAAAGAGCCTTAGAGAGCTTCATCAAGTAAACCTGGTCAATTGCGGGCAACCTGGTCCAGGCAGAGCCATTCCTGTGGAAGTATGTGGACATGTGGCAAGCAGTTTCTCAGGTGCCTCAATAGTCCACTTCTTGGCCTTCAAACTGTAGGGAAGTTTTCAGGGGATTTTTTTGTTTTATTTTTTTTGAGACAAAAACTCACTATATAAGCCAAGCAGACTTTAAACTCATGGTGATTCTTCTGTCTCAGCCTCCTGTGTATTGGGATTACAGATGTGTGCCAACACACCCAGCTGGGAAGTTTATGCATTTTTCCCTTTTGATTTTTCTGTAATTATAGTCTATCATAAACAGGCAATAGATAGGTAACAAGGAAAAGACCATACAAATTGTATTTTGTATATTAGTGTGAAACCACATATACATTCAGTATGAGACTCAAAAAGGGGCAGGCTGGCTGAGCCTCACGCAGAGCTTCACGAAGGAATGGGGTCTTGGGTTTCTAGGTAGAGCAGAGTTTCTGGCTTGGTGGGAAGCATACACAGCAAAGAAATGGACATATTTCCACTTGTTTATTTAGAGAGACTACAGGCGCAGGAATCTCTCTAGAAAGTTACCCTTTTGTAGAAGAAATTTACATGTATCCACAGAGATAAAAGGCAAATGCTGCTAGAGGCTTTTCTATCTTGTACCATTTTCTGCTTAGAGAAGAGGCCCACACTGCAAAGAACTGATGTCTCCAACTAACAGTCAAGGATGACTAAGACCTGCCCACAGTTACCTGAACTTGGAAATGAATCCTTCTTACATCAGCCCTGAGACGGACCAAGCCCTAGCTGATGGCTTGATCACATTCCCTGAGCCACAGTCACCCACTGATGGGCATCTATAATTCTATATCCCTGTACCACAGAAATTGTAAGATAATGAATGTTTGTTGTTTTAACCCAATAAGTTTTGATATAACTAGTTATACAGTCCTAAGAAATTCTACCAGTTTATTCTTACAGTCTCTTATGAAGTTTGTTGAACGATCAGTCCTGAAGAAGCAGGGTCAGGCCGTGCCAGATGTGAGTTAAACTAATCCACCTGAGTGTAGAGAAATGTAAACAGACATTAAGAGTGCCAGTGATGCAAGCTGGAGATGACTCAGCAGTTAAGAGCACTGGCTGCTTTTGCAGAGGGTTCAATTCTCAACACCTACATGGTGGCTAACAATCATCTGCAACTACAGTTCCAGGAGAATCAGATGCCCTCTTCTGACCTCTGCAGTCATTGAACAACAGGAGTGCACTTACACATGTGCAGGCAATACACTCATACACATAAAAAGTTTTAAGAGTGCCAATGATGAAATACTGTACTTCGTGTCCTTCATTTGTTTATTTATTTATTTTTGTATTTCAAGGTCCTGGAGAGTAAACCTAGGACTTCAAAAATGCTAGGCAAGTGCTGTACTACTGAGTTATCTCCTCATCCTGCTTCTACTTATTTGTTTGTTTTTAAGACAGAATTTCATGCAGCCCTAGTTAGCCTCAAATTGCCTTTGCAGCTAATGGTGGACTCAAAGTTCTGATCCTTCTGCCTCCATCTCTTGAGCACTGGGATTACAGGCCTGTACCAACCATACCTGGCCTTACTTTTTATTTTGAGACTGGGTCATGCTAAGTTGATGGCCTTGAACTTACTCTGTAGCACAGGCAGGTCTTTAGTTTATGATCCACAGCCTCCCTGAGGAAACTGGGATTACAGGCCTGTGACACCAGACCTGGCTTACTCGATTCCTTTATTTACAAAGAATTTGTGGTAGTGCACTGATAGACAGAAGGCATCCTTCTGAAAGAATTCTTGTTTGTACTGTTTTTTTTTTACACCACCGTGAGAAACCATTCAGCGGTTTTGGCCTAATCATATTTAAGAACAGGTTCAAGGTCAGGGCACAGGTTATCTGCCAATTTTTCCTCGAATGAAGCACTGTCTCCAAAGGCATGCAGGTGGAGCCTTTTATTTCTGTAACAGCACCCTCCTGCCAAGCCTATGTCCTGGGCTAGGGACATGGCTCAGTGTAAGAGTGCTTACCTAGCATGGACAAGGCTCTAGCTTCCATCTCCAGGACTGAAAATAAAAGATGGTGAATGTTCCAGAGGTACTGCCTCCAACATAGATATTCTCACAAAATAATCATAGATGGAAAAAAATCTCTCCTTTCATAGCACAAGTCTACAATGATACATAGGACAAAATGTCATTGCATGTTTTCCCACATATGGGTTGCACATGTGTGAGAGGTTGATTTATATTTAGCATATCAGTCATTTCCTTCCTATTTGTAAAGAGAAATAGCTTCTAGGATGTACACAGAATAGCAGTTACTTTTCGTAATATTGTACAATATATTTTTGTCTTCCTCTCAGTTTGCTATCATACTGACTCCTAAATTCCTTGAAATAGTCAAAGTGACACATGTCTTAGATGCTAATGAGATGATGATGACTAGCAGCTCTAGACACCTGCTGGATGAAGGCTGGTCACCAGAAGGATCAAACCATGACTAGAGGGTTGGGACACAGCAGCTGCACTTCCCAATCTCCAGAGAGGGGACTAGCAGAGGAGCTGAAAGTTAAACTGATCACCAGTGGCCAGTGGTTGAATCCAACAGCCCTATAGAGAGATGTCTCCATAAAATCCCAGAGCACAGGGCTTAGAAAACTTGCAGGCAGCTAGCCATGTGGAGGTTCTGCAGGGTGGACAGGGTGTGAAAGCTCTGCCTCCCTTCCTCTGTGCTTTGCCCTACCCGCTTCTCAGTGTACTGCTGTTTATCAGGAGCCTCTGGTGCTTAATTCTTGTTTTATGGTGCTGGGGATTGAATCCAGGCCTCAGTCATGCTAGGCAAGGGCTCTATCACTGAATCCCATCAGTTGCCTTTCAAATGTCCTTCATTCCGTTTTAAATTTTACTACTGGCTAGAAAGATGGCTGAGCCATCGAGCTCATGTACTACTCTTGCAGAGAACCTGAGCTTGGTTTCCAGCACACATGTCAGATGACTCATAACTACCTATAATTCCAGTTCCAGGGTACCCAACACCTCTGACTTCCACAAGCACACACACACACACGTGTGCGCACACATACATGTCTACACACAGGTACACATAATTGAAAATAAAATAAATCTTGAAAACTTTTATTATTACTGGGACTAGAGCAATGGCTCAGTGGTTAAGAGCACTGGCTGCTCTTGTAGAGGACCCAGGTTTAGTTCCCAGCACCTAAATGGCATCTAACAACAGTCAGTAACTGTCTTCCGACTGGTAGTAATGCTCCTGTCTCAGCATCCTAAATGCTGGGATTGAGGCACTATGACAAGGCTTCTAATACTAGCTCTGTGATAAACCTAAATGTTTCCCTGAGTTCTGTGAGCCATTCCAGCAAACAAAGCAATCAGAGGAGGGGATTGTGGGACGTCTGCAGGTGAAACACCCTGGGACTTGTGATGGGCATCTGAAATGGGGAAGGGTGACTTTCTGGGGGACTGAGTCCTCTCCTTGTTCAATCTGACCGACCTCTAATCTCCAAATAGACAATGTCAGAACACAATGGAGTCAAAGAACATCTGTTGCAGAATGGATTGTTTGGTTGGTGTTTGAGGGAGAAAACCCCAACATTTGATCACAGAAGTCTTCTGTTTGCTGTTGAGTGAGAGTCAAAGAGAAACTGAGCTTGTATTTTCCTGTGTGTTCTCAGACGCTTTCACAGCAACAGCCTAGACTGTCATCCATAAAAGACTTTTGTTTGCTTTCTCTTCACACATAAATCCTGTCAGCTTTGTGGACAGATTGGTATCTTTTTAGCAATAGGCTGATTTACAGCCTTGTTTTTGCTAAAGGAATTTAGATATCATCTATGTTGCATATTTACTATATTATTAGAGAGAAAATTCATCATTTTGGAAAGTAAGATTTTATTCTTATTCTAGGAGGGAAAAAAACATTTCTCCACTAGACAGTACTCTGGGTTTTCTCTGGAAATGACAGTTTAAAAAAAATGTGGAACCTGTGGTGTAGCTCAGTGGTTGCACATGCAAGACCTGGGTTCTACCCCCAGCACCAAAAATAAATAAATAGAAACAAAGGAGTAAAGGAAAAGGAAATATGGGTAGCTTTATGCTCATATACAAATAAATTCAGAGTGAATAATACATTCAGAAATAGGGATGAACAAACTGCTATCCCAGTGTACTTGTTCCAGAGGAACAGAGCCAATAGAAACAATCTATTTACCTGCCTATCTATCTATCTATCTATCTATCTATCTATCTATCTATCTATCATCTATCAAAAGACTTGTGGGAACTGGATCAAATTATTATGCTGGCCAAGCAGTCCCAAAATCTGCCATTTAATTGCTGGCCCCAGGAGAGCTGACAACCAGGAGAAGAGACTTTGCTCTTTCTCTGCCTTTAGGTTCCCTCCGTGGGTTAGATGATGCCCACTTGCCTTGGTAGGGCCTGGTGATGGAGGATCATCTTTATTTGGTCTACTTTCTTTCTTTCTTTCTTTCTTTCTTTCTTTCTTTCTTTCTTTCTCTCTTTCTCTCTTTCTCTCTCTCTCTCTTTCTCTCTTTCTCTCTTTCTCTCTTTCTCTCTCTCTCTCTCTTTCTCTCTTTCTCTCTTTCTCTCTCTCTTCTTCCAGAAGCATCTCCTAGCTTATCCCACAAGTACTGTTTTGCCAGCGCTACGGGGAATTGATTAGCACAATAACACATGCAAAAAGCTAACAGTTGCACGTGGTGAAATTAACTCAGCACTCTTCGTTCCTCCTCCTGTTTGCCCTGGTTTTGTTTTCTGTTTGCTTTTTTGGCTACTTCTGTGAAATAGTCATATTTTCAGACATGTATATAGAATATACTTTATTTTAACTAATATCTTGTTCATGATTTAGCCTTATAATGCTATTCTGATGTGTACTATTTACATTATTATAGTTATGATTTATAAAAACCTTAATAATAAGTTTGAGATCTAGTTCATATAAAACTTCTCCTTTTAAAATTATGATTCAGGAGCTGGAGAGATGACTCAGTGGTTAAGAGCACTTGTTGCTATTACAAAAGTCCTAGATTTGGTTCCCAGCATCCACATGGTAGCTCACAAACACCTGTAACTCCACTTTCTGGGGTACACTTATATACACGAAAGTAAAACACTCATACATATAAAATAAAATTTTTGAATTTTTTTTAAAAATTAAAATTCCATGCTAGTCACAAACTTGTGCAAATGTCATAATTACTTTATTTCAAAACAGTTTAGAACATTTTCATTACTGCAAAAGAAATCCTCCCTAGTGTCTCTCTGCCTTCCTGCCCTGCTAATCTACTTTCAGGCTCTATACAGCTGCTTTTTCCGAACATTTCATGTGATCATAAACATACAGTCTCTATGTTTTCCTTTTTAACTGACCTCTTTCATTTAGCATGATGGGCCATTTCTTATTTATTTTATATGTATGTGCATGTGTGTAAGTGCACCCCTGAGATGTCCACAGAGGTCAGAAGAGAGTGTTGGATTCTCCTGGAAATGGAACTATAGATGGTTGTTAGCCGCCATGTTGGTGCTGGGAATCAAACCTCGGTCTTCTGCAAGAGTAGCCAGTGCTCTTAACTGATGAGTTAAGAGCAGCCCCATGATGAAGTATTTTAGAGACTTACTTTATACATAATTATGCATATGTGTGCATGTCTGTATAGGATATGTGTATGAGTTCAGGAGCCCACAGATGGTGTGAGATCTCCTGGAGCTGGAGTTATGTGTAGTTATAAGCTGCCCAAAAGAGGAGCTGATCACCAAACTCCAGTTTCCTGGAAGAGCAGCAAATGTTCTTAACCACTAAGCCATCTCTCCAGCCCCAGCATGATGCTTTTAAGATTTATTCATGTGCTGGATGTGGTAGTTCATATCTTTATTTAATCCCAGCACTTAGGAGACAGAAGCAGGCAGATCTCTGTGAGACTGAGGCCAGCCTAGTTTACATAGTGAGTTCCAGGCTAATTGGACCTTGTTATTAAAATTTCTCTTGGGAGAGGTAGACTAAGCTTAGTCCCTCCCTCCCCAGGTCCTGTGACAAATACACAAATTTCTCAACTCACAGTTAGGCAAATTCTAGCTCGTTTACTTGGGCTTACTAACAGCAGTGGGTAGGGGCTTACTTACAGAACATGGATGCCCACCCTCCCGTCCGCAAGTTACATTAGTAAATCCATGAGGCTTGGATCTTGCGACTTCCCGGTGGTCAGATCCAAATGGCCAGTGAGGGGAGGAAAAGAGGGATGACTTCCTGGAGCCCCTAGTTTAAATACTTTTAGCCCTCCTCTTCTCACATCCAAGGCCAATGGACAGAAAATTCATGTGATAGTATGAGCTTCATTCTTTTTCAGAGGAAAATGTTATTATACAGATGTCGCACATTTTGTTTACTCACTCATAATTCATGAACGTTTGGTTTGTTTCTAATTTTGAGCTAGCATGAATAATATTGTCAAGAATACAAGTTTTATGTGCCTGTGAAACTTCTTTGGGATATATGAGTATAATTGCTAGGTTAGATAACTGTTTACTAGTTTTTAAGACCCACCACCCTGGGACTGGAGAGATGGCTCAACCATTAAGGAGCACTGGTTGCTTTTGCAAAGGACCCAGGTTTGGTTCCCAGCATCCACATGGTGACTAACAACTATCCATAACTCCAGTTTCAGGAGATCTGATGCCCTCTTCTGACTTCTGTGGGCATTGCATGACACAGGTGCATTAACATACATGCAGGCAATACACTCATACACATAAAAGAAAAAGAAAAGAACTGCCACCCTGTTTTCCAAACTAGAACTATTTTATCCTATCAACAATGAATGAGAAGTATATTTTTTTCATCAACTTGGTAGATGAAAAGTGACATTTCATTGGGTGTGTGTGTGTGTGTGTTTGCAATGACTTTATTGAGATATAATACACTTACATGCAATTCAGACAGGTAACATGCACAATTCAATGGTTTTTGCTACATTCACAGTTGTGCAGCAACCAATTTTAGAACACTAACACCTCTGTACTCTTTGGTGAGCTCCTTGAGGTTTTCTTTAATGAATAATAATGTTGAACATCTTTTCATAGACATATTGGACATTTGTATATTTTTCTTTAGAGAAAAATGCCTGTTAAAATATTCTGACTAGTTTTAACTGGGTATTTTTATTGCTGAGTTCTAAGGGTCTTTATATGTTCAAATTATAACTCCCTTATCAGATATATAATGTGCAAATATTTTCAATAAGTTTGTGGATTGCCTTTTAATTTTTTTCTAGTGTCCTTTATGGAATAAAAGTTTTTAATTTTAAAGAAATCTAAGCTAGACAGGGAAGTACATGTCGATGGTACCTAACTACTGAGGCAGGAGGAGCATTTGAAACCTAGGAGTTTAAGGACTTTCATTAGAAAACTGTTTTTCAAAAAGAGGGAAGGATAGGACTGCAGAGTTGGCTCAGCAGTTAGGAGCACTGCAAGCTCTTGCAGAGGATCCAGGTTCGATTCCCAGCACCCACATGGCAGTTAACAACTATCCATAACTCCAGTTCCAGGGAATCTGACACCCTCTTCTAACCTCTGTGGGTACTGCACAACCCAGGTACACTTGCATATATGCAAGCAATACACTCATACACATAAAAAATGAAAATAACAAAATATTTTTAAAGTAGGAGAGGGTGGAGAGATGGCTCATCTGTTAAGTGTATACTGCTCTTCCAGAGGATCCTCGTTCTGTTCCCAGCACCATCGGGTGCTCAAACGCATTTATAACTCCAGCTTCAGAGGATCTGATGTTTCTGTCAAGCTCTGATGGCATTTGCACTCACATTCACATACCCACACACAGAAACACTCATATAGACACAATTTAATAAAAAACGGAGAGCTGGCAAGATGACTCAGTGGGTTAAGGAGCTTGCTGCTAAGCCTGATGACGTGAGTTCCATTTCCTGGACCCACAGGGTAGAAGGACAGGCCTGACTCCTGCAAGTTGTCCTCTACACTCTCACTGCAGCGTGTATGCCCAACTACATATATGCACACACAGATAAACAAGTAAATAAATAAATGTAAAAAGAGCTTAATTTAGCTATTTTGCGTGTTCTGAGGATTTTGCTTTTGTGCATGTGCATTCATGTGTGGTATATGAGTTCCTGTGGGATAGGAGGGGTGCGTGCGTCCACACACAGGAGGAAACCAGCTGTCTCCGCCCCCACAGCATCTGGTTGCAAATGTAAGGCCATTTCTAGCTTTTTATGTGGGTTCTGGGGCCCCAAACTCAAGTCTTAATGCTTGTACAGCAAGTGCTCTTATCACTGAGCCATCTCGCCAACCCCTCTTCTGTGTTCTACTTTTTGTTTTTTTGAGACAAGTTCTTATGTAACATAGGCTGGTCTCAGACTTGCTATGTAGCCCAGGATGACCTGAGCTCTTGATCCTCCTGCCTCCAACTTTTACATCTGTGCTTGCAGGTACGTGCAACTATGCCCAACGACTTTTTCTTTGTATTTCCTATGACAAATCTAAGACATGATTTCTAATTCAATATCACAAAGATTTGTTCCTGTATTTTCTTCTAAGACTTTTATGGTTTTAGCTCTTACATTTAGGACCATGATCCGTTTGGGTGTATACAGCATGAGACAGGAATTCAAATTAGTGACTATCCAGTTGACCTAGCATCCTTTGATGAAAAGAAACTAATCTGCTGATGGTATTTTCTGAAAAATTAATTTAAAAAAAAGAAAGACGTCTTCTTTATGAACACTATTCCATTCTGTATGTCTACTCTTAAACTATTGCATTTCTCTCTCTCTCTCTCTCTCTCTCTCTCTCTCTCTCTCACACACACACACACACACACACACACACACTCACTCACTCTCATCTTGGATATCTCATGCTGGCCTTGAACTCACTATGTATCTGAGGATGATCTTAAACTAATCCTCCTGCGTCCAACTCCTGAATGATAGCATTGTATGTGTGATCATCATGCCTAGCTTATGTGGTACTGGGGAACTGAAGTCTCTGGGTTACTGTTAGCTTTTGGCTAAATTTTAAAATAAAGGGTAAGTTCTCCAACCTCATTCTTCTTTTTAATATTTTATTTATTATTTTTATTTTATGTGTACGAGTTTTTGCTTGCATGTATTTAAGTATACCATATGCATGCAATGCCCATGGAGGCCAGAAGAGGGCCTCTATTCTCTTGGAATTGGAGTTACAGATGGTTGTTAGCTGCCACGTAAGGGCTGCGATTCAAATCCAGTCTTCTGCAAGAGCAGTCACTTCTCCTAACTGTCCCTCTCCAGTCCCTCATTCTTCTTTTTTCCGACTGTCATTTCTATCCTGAGTCTTGCATTTCTATATGAATGTTAGGAGCCAAAAAAGAAGCAGGAAGAGGAGGAAGAAGAAGAAGAGAAGGAAGACGAAGAGGAGGAGAAGGAGAAGGAGGAGGAGGAGGAGGAGGAGGAGGAGGAGGAGGAGGAGGAGGAGCTAGCATTTTAATAGGCATTGCTTTGGATGTAGAGATCAATTTGAAGTAGTTCCATCTTAACACTTCTGATCGGTGAGCATAGGAAGCCTTTCAGCATTAGGTCTTCCTAATTTCTTTCAATGATGTTTTGTAGTCTTTCAGTGTAGGACTCTTACACTTCTTTTGTTAAATTTATTCTTAAGTATCTTATTCTTTTGGATGCCATTGGAAATGGCCCTTTTTTTCATTTCATTTTCAAATTATACATTGCTAGGGTAAAGAAATATGTTGAAGCCAGGTGTGTTGGCACAGGCCTTTAATCCCAGTATTTTAGAGGTTAAAGGCAGGAGGATTTAATATTCAAGACTATCCTGTGCTACCCAATAAAATCCTGTCTCAAAACACAGCAAAAAAGTACAATAGATATTCTTTTTGTTGTGTCTACTTACACAACTTTTTTATTAGTTCTTGATTATTAATAGACTCTTTAGGACTTTCTACTTAAAGATGAGATCATGTCATCTACAAATAAAATAGTTATGTCTCTTTTTTTCTTATCTGGATGCCATTTATTTATTTATTTATTTATCTGTCCTTATTTAATTGCCCTGACTGAAATATTCAGTACAATGCTGAGTAGGAAGCAAGCATTCTTGACTTCTTCCTGATTTTAATGGGGAGAATTCAGTCTACCACCATTAAGCACAATATCAATGTATGTTGTATTAATAATTTAATAAACCACTTTTAAGGTACTAATTATTTTAAGCTTATTATTTTCTCTTCTTTCTAACTTTAGTGCATGCATGTATTGTGTTTATAGTTATAAAAGTACAAAGTTAATTATTGTTTAGCAAGAGTTCTTAGCTGCAAAAAAACGGAAACTAATTCTAGCTTATTTAAGCAGCAAAGAAATTCACTAAAGCCGTACAACTGAGGGCAGAGGAGTTGGCTCTGAGAACGAGCAGAACAATGGGCTGGGAACAGCTACCAGGAACATAGCTTTTAGGTAATGTCATGAATCAGCTGGAAAGTCACTGCGACCTGTACTGCAGAACCACTGAATGCCTCTGCTTGGAACAGGAGAGCCAGGGACACCGGGCTACCACACTGCAGAATCTGAAGGCTGCGCCTGGAAATGGACACTTCTTTCATCATGCCTGCCAGTGGACACCATAATGAATCCTTCGCCCTTTTTTTTTCTTAATTGCTGTGAATTCAAAGTTGGGAAGGCTGAGGGTATGACTTGGTGGGATAAGGTTTGCCCGACATACTGGAGGCCCAGGTTCCAATTCAGCACTGCCAAACAAAACAGAACAAAACAGCAGACTTCCCTACTGGAGTTATAGGTGGGCACCACCATGCTGGACTCACTGTTTGCCAAATATCAGTAAACCTTGCATAATTGCTGTATGGAAATGAATATTAGGATTTAGTAAGGCTCTTTTGGTACATTTGGTACTTGTAACTGAAATATCTTTGTCAGTTATGGTGGCAACTAAAGCCTATTTTTAAAACAAACTTAAATTATGGGATCTGGAGAGATGGCTCAGCGGTTAAGAGGATTGGCTGCTCTTGCAGAGGACCTGGATTCAGTCCCCAGCACCCACATAGTAGCCAACAACCATCTGAACTCCAGTGCCAGGGGATCCAAAGTCCTCTTCTGACATCCAAGGGCACTGTATGACACAGGTACACTTACATACATGCAGGCCCAACACTCATACACATAAAATAAAAATACAAATAAAAAAAGTTAATAAATAAAATATTTTAAAATAAACTGAAATTAGAAGTATACATATGAATTACTGCAGCACAAGTTGTTAAGTCAATGTTTTATTTTTTAATTACTATTTTTTTCCTTTTTTGTAAATTTTTAATTGAATTTTAGTGTATTTCATACAAAGCATCTTAACCAACTTTATACCTCCTTCCCCGCTGGCACCCTCCCATAGTACCCCTTGCTGGAGTTTATATATTCTGTTATTTGTATTAAGACCTATCATGTCAGGTTAGTGTCCCCAGACTCCCTCAGTGCAAGTTCATCCACTGGGGTCTAGTCAGCCTTTCTAGAGTCCCTCCCTTTAACAAGTTCAACTCTTCTTCACCCATTATCACCTGTCAATAATTCTTCAACTGAGATTGGAGCTTGCTGTCCATTTCCACAGTTCTGTGCTGGGTTTTTGTCTGCTTGAGTTTGCATGGGCCTTGTGCATGCTGATTGGTGTAAGTGCATATGAGCAAGGTCCCAGGAGCTTGTAGGACTCTGCTTCTATATGGTCATGCACCTTCTCCCTAGCTCTTACAATCTTCTCACCCCCTCTTGCGCAATGGTCCCTGAGCCCTGGATGGGTAGAGTTTAAATAGGAGCCCTGCCCAAGGACCCACACTCTGCATACTCTTATTCTCTGTTTTGGCCATTTGTGATCTTTTGTGTCCCCTGGCCCTCTGTTGCATGAGGGAGCTTCATTGATGAGAACTGAGAGACACATTAGTGTCCTCTTTACTCCTTGTTCTACGTTCCTTGAATCTTAGATGTAGAGGTTGCATAGAAGCTGTGCCACTTGGGCTTAGGCAATTTACAATCTCTGTGCATGACCAGTTGTGAAACTCTGTAATAATCTCCATCTGTTGAAAAAGAAGCTTCTTTGATGGGTGGTGACTGGGATACTTGTCTATAAATGTTAGGATCCATATTTTGCACATAGTAAAAAATTACATTTGTCTAGGGAGGTGACATCCTTAGGGTTTTCACTAAGATCTATGATCTCTCCATCCATGTGTATTTGGCTATGTTTACAGTACCACATATGATTTTCCTCCCATTGAGTGGACTTTAAATCCAATTAGGTAGCTGTTGATTACCCCCAAGATAAAAGTACCACCACTACACCAGTGTCGAATACTATGCTGGTCACTGATGTGGCTATTAGGCCTTGAAGCTGGGCTTTGACCAACGCCTGATGTTCTCCCTTACCAGCTATGTTAGTGCTCTCCAAAGCTCTAAGAGCTAGCCTTCAGGAGAGGTGGCTTCCAGGTCAGTTCCAGCTCCATTGCTTCAAACCCTGTGTCTCTGAAGTATGCACTATCTTCAACAGGGAGGGTCTTACCTTCAAGTTCTAAGAGGCAATCAAGGGCTGTGGCAATAGCCCGTGTAATTTGGGGAGTCTCTTGGACTACCCTGCTCAATAACTCAAAGGAAGGTTTCTCCTGTCTGGCACTGTTTCTTATTATATAGCCTTCAGCTATGCACATGAACGCACCTAGAAATATTGTATGTGTAAATTTTTAGTAGGTTTTTGGACTAAAATGATTCCCTCTGGTTTTTTATACTCTGCAGACATTATTTGTCTCTCCCCTCTAAACTGTCCCTCTGAGCTCTCCCCAATTCTCCCTCGATAAGACCAGTCTCCTGTGG
Organism: Eospalax fontanierii; assembly: GCA_035773235.1. Lineage (NCBI taxonomy): Eukaryota > Metazoa > Chordata > Mammalia > Rodentia > Spalacidae > Eospalax > Eospalax fontanierii. The sequence continues at coordinate 51,606,518 of CM069531.1, read as the reverse complement.
TCCTGCATCTCTTGAGCTCCTTCTTCCCCTTTATCTCACAGTTCGTTGCATAACCCATCCTTCCCTCCTCCCATTTAATATTCCCACTTTACCCATTTCTCCCTTAGCAATGCCTGTCTCCTAGTGTTCTTCTCTCTCAGGTTCTTTCTTTCCCTTTACCTCCCTGGTTACTTTCCATTTTCCTGGTTCCCACAATTATGTTAGGATATATGCTCACATATAAGGATTTGGTGCTAAGATCCACAAATGAGGGAGAACATATATTGTTTGTTTTTCTGAGTCTGTGTTACTTCACTTAGTATAACAGTTTCTAGTTCCATCCATTTTCCTGCAATGTCATGATTTTGTCTTTATTTGCCACTGAGTAGAACTCCATTGTGCACATGTACCACATTTTCATTTTCTACTTGTCAGTTGAGGGACACACAGGCTGTTTCCATCCTTTAGCTATCGTGAAAAGTGCAGCCACAAACATGGATGTACAAGTATTCCTGCAATAGGATGAGTCCTTCGGGTATATGCCAAGGAGTGGTATAACCAGGACAAATAGCAGGTTTATTTTTAGTTTTTTTCAGAGTTCTCCACACTGCTTTCCGTAGGGTTGTGCGAATTTGCAATCCCACCAGCAGTGAGTGAGCATCCTCTTTCTCACATCCTCTCCAGTATTTGGTATCATTTGTTCTCTTGATTGTAGCCAGTCTGACAGGAGCAAGATGAAATCTTAAGGTGGTTTTAATTTGTATTTTCCTAATTACTAATGATATTGAATACTCTTTAAGGTATCTCTTAGCCATCTTTATTTCTTCTTTTGAGAACTCTCTGCTCAGATCTTTAGCCCATCTTTAAATTGGGCCTTTTATTTTCTTGATTCTTTCTTTTTTGAGTTCTTTATATATTCTGGATGTTAAACCTCTGTTAGGTGTGTTGCTGGTATAGATTTTCTCCCACTCTGTGGGTTTTCTCTTCACTTCTTTTCATGGTGTCCTACATTTCCTGTATATTGCATTCCTCTGGGTTTTTTTTAATTTTTCATAATCTTTTCTTGAGTGCTCAGTTCTTCAACTTCATCATGCAGTCTTGAGATTCTCTTTTCCATTTCATTCACTCTATTAATGTGGCTTTCTTCTGTTGTTTCAAAGTGACTTATTTTTTCACTTCCTTCTCATTCCAGCCTGTTTTCTTCAATATTTCTATCTCCTTTGTGAATTCAGTCAGAAGTTTATCTTCTTTTAGTTCTTTGTTTTGTTTGTTTGTGTCTTCTTTACATACATTGAATCCTTTGATCATGTTTATGACTGTTCTTTTAAGTTCTGTGTCCTGGGTTATCTCTAGGGGGTTCTCCTTGTAGAACTCTTCTATGGGACTGGTAGTGTTTGGTAGGAAAATATTAGTTTGGTTTTCCGTATTATTATTATTATTATTATTATTATTTTTCCATTGTGAATTTCTTTTGTTTGTGATTCTTCCTTTGAGAGTTGAAGTCTGATTCTGTTTGTATTATTCATGTGCCTTGGTTGTTTTCTTATTGGATATGAAAAGCTAGTTGGTCTAGGCTTCAGGTTCTCTCTTTTTATATTAGAGGGACCACATGGCTTTTGTCCAGCTACTCAGGAGCTTCTTCAGAGGCCCAAGTCAGATACCAGTCAGGAACTCTCAGGCTTTCTTCTAAGGTCTGGAGTCCTACTAGAGAGCAGTCACAGCACAATTTGGGAAGTTCATTAGGGGGGAGGCTCGACTTAGTCCCTCTCAGTCTACAAAGATCTAGGCCCTTACTAAAGGGCAGAGAAGCCTAGCCCTGGAGCAAAGGGAGGGGTCACACGTGGTCCCAATGAAGGGGACACACTTGGATCCATTTTGGGAGACTCTCCACAACAGAGGTTCAGATCTAGGCACTATCCAGAAGTCTGAAAATGTGTCAAGACAATAGGCTTTGAAAATAGATGTTTTTCAACAATGGGGAAGATAAAATTTTTTGACTTCTAAAAATTTAAGCAAAAATTTAATATTCAATAAGTTCACGAGGGATGGGGATAGCTCAGAAGCATAATGCTTGCTTAATGTTAGAGGCCTTGAGTTTGCTCCCCAGTACTTAAAAAAATTTCATTTTATCTCCTTTAAATTTTATATCAATATACATTTGTATATACTTTATAATATATGTTTAGTTATATAGGTACATAATTTAGAAACACATAAGTACAGTAGAGATTTATACACAAGCATGAATAAATAAACCAATCTTTTTTAAAAAGAGAGATCGTAATAGACTGATTCGTGGGCATTGCTCTGGAAATTCAGGTTCCAAACCTACTCTACCACTTTAGTAGTAATGAAACTCTGGGGATTTACTTAACCTTTCAAGATTTAGGCCCCTTGCCAGCATTGTGGCATGCCATAATCCCAGCACTTGGGAGGTAGGGGCAGGTAGATCTCTGTGAGATAAAGGCCAGACTGGTCTACATACTGAGTTTCAGGCTAGCTGGGGTTACAAAAAACCAAAAATATGAAAAATAAATAAATAAGATGGAGAGTCATTCAGGAAGACACCCATGCACATATGTACATGTGTGCATATGTACCCCCCACACACATACACATGAGTATGTATATACACATACATACACACACACACACACACTGAAAATAGAGCAGTCTCAAGGATGCCTGAAGTTCATACCAAAACACTTTTGAAAGTTACCTATGGCGAAGTCCAGCCAATGAAAAGAATTCCAGAATGAAAAACTAAAGAATACAGACAATGTGGTCAGTTGTGAAATCTGAAACCAGGTAAGTCCAGAAAAAAGGCAAAACAGTTACAGACATCACAAAATGGGTCCACATATTTGAACAAGGAAGATGATCTGCCAAGCAGTCTGAGGTAGATTTCCATGTGATGATGTGGCCTAGCGTGGCAAGTTAGAGCCTAGGTAGAGAAGGAGACACAAAGGGATCAGCTCAGCATGGGGTTCCGGGAATGGACCAGAGTACCCCTGTCAGAGGGCTGTTTCAGCGCCAGAAATGGGAGTGTGCAGCGTGAGGAGGTGTGAGGGAGTGCTGGTAGCTCAGTCTGAGCCGCATATAAGAAAGGAGTTCATGAATAAAAATGACCAAATGGGAGGGTCAGAGCCAAGCCAAAGGTGGACACTGAATGGGAAAGGATCCCATGGACTGGGGCAAGATAAGTTAAGCAGAGTGAAGAGGAAGTCCCCAGAAAGGGGCATACAGAACTTTTGATGAGCTGGGGGGAAGCATTTGCCTCCCATGTATGAGACCCTGGATTAAGTCTCCAACACTGAAATTAAAAGAAGTTTCTGGTACTCACTTGCCATTTCTCTTAAAGTGTGTCACTATTGTAAAAAATATGCCTTGGGCTGGGGATGTAGCTCAGTTGGTAGAGTGCTTCCCTAGCCTGGCATAAACTGGAAGTCATATGGGTGTCTATATTCCCAGTACCAGAAAGGTGGAGGCAGGAAGATCAGAAATTCAAGGTCATCATCAGCTACACAGTGAATTCAAGGCCTGCCTGTAACACACAGGCCCTGTCTCAAAAAAAAAAAAAGTCTTCGGCTTGAGAGATAGCTCAGGCTTAGTGGTTAAGAGCACTAGCTGTTCTTGCAGAGGACCCACCCCAGTTTGATTCCCAGTTCCTACATGGTAGCCAACTACTTGAAGTCCAGTTCTAGGGACTCCAACACTCTCTTCTAGTCTCTGAGGGCATTGCATGCACATGGTACTCTCACATACATGCAGGCAGAAAATTCAGAAACATAAAACAAAAATAAATACATAAATCAAAAACTTTGATTGGTGTTTGTCTGTTTATTGAGGGTCTGTCTCCCTGTAGCCCTGACCAGCCTGGAACTTGCTATGTAGACTAGGCTGGCCCCAGTCACACGGAGGTCCACCCGCTTCGGACCCCCAAGTACTGGAATTAAAGGTGTGTACCACCATTGCTGACTCTAGTCAAAAACATTTTTTTAATGTCTTAATTTATCAGATTTTCTTCTCCTTGAAAAAACAACATTGAAAATAAATTTAAAGTATTGTTTGCTCTACATGTACAAACATGCCAGATGTACCACGTTAATCACATGCTATCAATTCCTTTCAACTGTGTCTTGCTTTTCTAACAAATAATTTTAGATGTACCAATAAGGTAATCGTGCTAAGTTAATATAGTATTGTAATACTATTACAAAGATAGACCACATACAGAGCCTGAGAAGTCCCAGGCTGCCTCAGTTTGTAATGCCCATTCACCTTTTTCCTTGCTGCTGCTAAAAGGCACACAGAATAGAAAGCGTAATCACTATGCAGACTTCCAGAATTTCCTGGGATTCCACAGACAAGGTTAAATGTTGGAACCAATTCTTAAGGTCTATTGATTTCACACTTGTTATTTTGTGGTTCAGGGCATCAACCCCAAAGCTTTGCACTTGCTAGACAAGCGTTCTACCGCTAAGCCACATCCCTGTTCCCCCACTGTCTTTTCATGCTGCTTCACCTCCACCACACAGGCGTTGCCTCTGGGCTGAATCAAGCCTGGGTTGCTTCGTTTCCTGCCTTCTGGGAAACCACAGTGCAAGAACTACTGCTGGGGAAACTGGTAGCACATTAAAGGCACACACATCAGAATCTAGATACAGGACAGCATTGCACTTACCTAAATGCATTAGTGGAGAACAACCTATTTCCCCAGCTCTCACGCATCCTCTGGAGGGAAGGCCTCTCTGGTCTTCAGTCTTCTATCTTCTATTAGCTGTCTGTTGGGTATTTTTCCATGATTTCATTCCAGATATAGATGATGTAGTTATAGATATAGATATATGAATGAATGTAGCAGCTTTTGGGATAGGAAGGAAATGACATATTGGGCCAAAATAAGGTTTGATGGGTTCAGAGATTTTAATCAGTGATGGTAGTATCATCAATCTACTTTGTACTTGTTGTGGTTCCAAACTCTAGTACAAATTGGGGCAGATTGGAAAGAATTTTTATTATTAATCTCTGATAAAATAAAAGCAGTCAGATAACATGGGTCAACATATCCAGGGGTCTTTTTAAGGAAAGGAACTGTATTTATCTTGAGACTATTTCCTTTGTACGTTTTTAGTTTAATAAACATCCCCTGTGCTATGAAAATACAGGTGGTAGTAGGTGGTGGGTGGTTTGTTTCTTGGGGGTCCTACTGTGGCAAGACAAGCTTTTTAGTGCTTCTTTCCAATATGGTAAAAATACATATAACTTAAAATTTACCGTCTCAGCCCTTTGAAGGATACAGTTTGGTGACATTAACTACGTTCACAATGTTGTGCAACCTTCCCTACCACTCATTTCCTGAATTCTTGACATCTTGAAAAACTGAAAGTCCATGCTTGCTAAACAACAACTCCCCATTCCCCTTGCCCAACCCTGGGTGTCATCCACTCTCTGTCTCTATGAACTTAACCCATTCATGGGAGCATTTGACTCTTTTTTTTTTTTTTTTTTTTTTGGTGAATCTTACTTAGAAGAGCATCCTCAAGGTTCCTCTCTATTGTAATGTATGTTCAAATTTTCTTCTTTTTTTTAATGCGTATGAGTGTTATACCTGCATGTGTGTAAGTGCACTGCCTGTCTGTGGAAGACAGAAGAGGGCATTGTATCCATTGGAACTGGTTATGGATGGTTGTTAGCCACCATGTGCATGCTGGGATTCAAATCTGGGTCTTCTGCAAGAACTGCCAGTCCTCTTAACCGCTGAGCCATCCTCCAGCCCTGAATTCTCTTCTTTATTTTGAGGCTCATTAGTGTCCCATCGTATGTATCTAACATTTTGTTTATCCCCGCCTCTGTTGCTCGACCCATCATTGTGCCCACCTTTTCACCACTGTGAATAATGCTGCTATAAACGTGTTGCACACATAGTCTGTTCTTCAAAACTGAGCAGTAATTTGTATACAATCAAATACACAGATTTTGTCACCTTTTTTTCCTTTTTCTTTTCTTTTTTCCTTTCTCTAATTTTTGTTTTCTTTTGTGGTTTGAGATAGGGTTTCATAGAGTAAAGGTTGGCTTTTAACTCCTAATCCTCCTGCCTTACCCCCCGCCCCCGCCCACTGCTGGAATTACAAACCTGTGCCACCATGCCCAACTAAAATACACAATTCAAATGAGCTTTGATGAGCTGTCACATATGTTGATCACCGTAACTGCCAGCCAAATTACAATACAGAATATCTGAGTTACCCTGGAAAGCTCCCCTGTGGCTCCTTCCAATCAATATCTTCTTGCTAACAACTATTGGTCTAATTTTTAATCTCCATAAATTATGTTTGCTTGTTAACTTGATGTAAATGAAATTATACAGTATGTACCTACTTGCTTGTGTCTGGCTTATTTGGCTCAACATGTCTCTGCATTCAAAAACACATGATTGCAATTAATTCCTTTTCATTGTTCAATATTATGTCATTGTGTGTTGTAATTTTAAAAACCCAGTCTTATTTTGTTAGCCTCCAATTTGGGGATATTATAAATAAGCTATCGAGTGTGTGTGCATGTGTGTGTGTGTTTCTGGTGATTGAACCCAGGGCCTGGGCATGCTACGAAAGTGCTCTGCCAGTAAGCTACGTTCCCAGCACCCTGAATATTATTGGAGATCATTTTGGGGTCATATATTTTCATGTCTTTTGAGTAAACGACTAGGAGTGGAATTGCTTTCATTAGAGGACTGAATGTGTAATTTTATTTTAAAAGTCACACAGTTTCGCAAAGTAAAGTTTTTGGGTTTGGGTTTTTGTTTGGCTGGTTGGTTTGGTTTGGGTTTTTTAGACAGGGTCTTCCAGCTTACCTTTAACTTGCTATGTCAAGCAGGCTGACCTTGAACTCACAGAGATTTGCTTGCCTCTGCCTCCTGAGTGGTGGAATTTTAAACAAGGGTGTACGCCACCACACCTGGATAGTTTTCTTCTTTTTTTTTTTTTTAAAGACAGGGTCTCATGTAGCCAAGGCTAGCCTAGAATTTACTATGTAATGAGAATGCTCTTGAACATCTGAGCCTCCTGACTCCGCCTCCCAATTTCTGGAATCACTACCATGCACCACCACACCCAGTTTTATACAGTGCTGGGGCTCGAACCCAGGGTTTCCTGCATGCTAGGCAAGTACTCTACCAACTGAATTACATTCCAAACCCTCAAAAATATTTTATTTTTATCCTTTTACTCTCTCCTCTCCCAACAACATCTGACAATCAGTTATTCCACATTTCACAATTTTGTATTGTCAGCTTTTAGAATGTTAACCATGCTAGTGGGTACGTGGTCATACCTGTGCTATTGTTTATGAGTTCCCCCAATCCATTAATTTCAAAAAAATATTGCTGAATAGATTTGCTAGGACAGAACTCTTTGGATAGAAGGCAAAGAATCATACATGGATTTAATTGGAAAGCAGAACTTCTTACCACCTACAACCAAACCAAGGAGGGCAGAGATGGTACAGCCTTCAGGATGAGGTCATGACCTCATATCTGTATCCGTCCTCTCTGCTGCTTTTTGTTCTTGAGCTTCATCCCCCACAGCTCAGTTGATTCCACAGTCCTGGAATTGTCTTCATGTAAGTCTAGGCTTTTATCCATCCACACAGTTTTCCACCCTTGCAGGGAAGAAAGCGCCTGCCCCCGCTTCCAGCTGGAGAACTCTGATTACCCTGGCTTGGGATAAGTGCCAGCTCTGAACCAATCACAGCATTTAGGGTGGAGACAAGCTTGTAGCAGGAAATAAAGTTGAAGTTGGGCAGCCCTGCCATAACTATGTTTGGAACCGGGAAGGGAAGCTCCCACAGTACAGTACTCTTGGGCAGGTAACAGATGTCTACTTAAAACAAATTCTCTAGTTCTACAAAGTCCAAAAGTTTAGAATCTTGTTCTTCAATCTACTGATAACCACAAGTCAGAGATGTAACACAGACATTTCCATTTTATTATTTTTATTTTATGTGTATGCATGTATGTATATAAGTGTACCACATGTGTGCAATGCCTGCAGAGGCCAGAAGATGGTGTTGGATCCCCTGGAACTAGAGTTATGCACAGTTGTTAGCTGCCGTGTGTGCTGGGAATCAAACCTGGGTTCTCTGGAAGAACAGCAAGTGTTCTTAACCACTGAGCCATCACTCCAGCTCCATAACACAGACACTTAATATTTACATCTCTCAGCCTTGAACTTACCTAAACTACCTTATCTAAACATATTCTGTTTAGATTTGGCCAGGGGAGCCTCTCAGGCTAACTTAAGCACTTGGGTGTGGGGTGAGGAGTAAGAGACCAGAGAGATGGCTCAGTGGTTAAGAGGGCTTGTTGCTCTTTCAGAGCACCAGAGTTCAGAACCACATTGGGCAGCTCACAACAACCACCTATAACTCCAGCTTTAAGGGAGCTGACATCCTCTGCTGGCCTCCACAGGCATTTGCATGAATACACACACAAATAAAAATAATAATAAAAATAAATCTTTTTTAAAAAGAACTGGGGGGGAATGACTACTGTTAAACAACATGTTGTTGGGTCTCTGGATTCCACTAGAGCTTGAATTTAGTTTCAGTAAGTAACCACTACTTTCAGTGTTCAAAGTTATGATGAACAAAGACACATTTAATAAAGTCATATCTTTATGGTTTGGGTCCTATTATTTACCAACTTCTATATTTCTAGATAGTGTTAATGAAAATTTGCAGTTCATTCTAAAATGAAGTCCTTCTGTCTTTTGATATCTTGGCTTTCTCCAAACTTTTTCTACTTTTTGAAATACAACCAACAAAAGGTCTTTGTGGCATCTTGATACTGTAGCCCAATGATTTTGCCAGCAAGCTGGCCTCTTTTTAAGAAAAGTAATTCTGCTTCCTATTGCAACCTCAACCTCCTTCCACTCATTACCAGCTGTGGCAGCTTTAAGAAACTGAAGAAAGAAGAGACACAGTGGCCACCAAGACAGAGTCTCCTGAGCTTATTTGAGACCGGATTTGGTCATGTAGCACAGGCTAGGCTTGAACTCTTGATTCTTCTGCCCCAGTCTCCTGAGTGCTGGGACTACAGTTGTATACCATCACTCCCAGCTCCCATGAGTTTTTTAAAGGCAGGGGAAATATTTGTAGTTGATTCACCCCTGAAGGGAGAAAGCAAGAATGACAAAAACATTTATCTGCAGTCAATGAAATCTCAATTTTGCAATGTCCAAATGTAGAAAGAAGTTGTTTTAATTTTAGAATGTAGGTAAGCATTCATATTGTTTTAAAAATATCATTTTATCTTCAGTTTTCTTCTGGGAAGGAATATCTTCATCTTTTGATAGCTGGAAGCCACTAAGGTTCTTCTTAATCTGGCCTTGTGTTTTCTTAACTTCTGTATGCCTAGAGCCTTGTTCTGGGTTTTGGCATAAAGACTGTACTTAATCAAGGTCTGTCGGGTGAATCAACATGTAGTCCTTATAAAGCAGAACTAAGGACTACGAAGATGACAGAGAGGTTGGGCAGTAGGGTTGGGAGGAAGTGCTGGAGACTTGACTGGAACATCAGTTGTCCCTACAGATATGCCTCAGTTTCTGCCCATCCTGTCTTGTCTTTGATTGCACCGATTTCCCTGATTTGTATCTGGTTTCATTATTTCTTCTTTCTTTGGGGGTTTCCCACTTGTACCGAGCATGTGAGGTAGTCATTACTTCCTACAAGGTACTTTTGCAAGCCCTTCTGCACTATTCTGCATCCCTGGCTCTCAAGGTCCCCTAGGGATCCTTGGCTCTTGTGCAGACTTGCAGTATTTGGGTAGCTGCTCTCTCCAGAGCTCTAATTCTCTTTTCATCATTTTCCTCCCAGATCTGTAACAGAGATTGTTCCCATAAATAGCATCAATCTCTTCATCTTCTGGTGGTTCGGCATGCCCTCTTGAGACAGAGTCCAGCTGGCTGGGTGTGAATGTGCTTTGTTTATGCCAATTCATCCTTGGCAAGCATTTCCATCACTGTTGGAGGCTGACATTGCCGGCTGCCAGAACATCACTGCTACCTGAACTTTTAGTTTTTAATGGATAGGGGTTGTGAGTTGTGTTCTGGGCCCAAATGCATCTTCTTGTCATCTTTATTGGGAGTTGTCTTTGGATCTGGGTATGCCTTGCTCTATGTGGAAAAGCAACAAGCACTTAGGTCCTATTTGAATCTTTTGCTAGATTCTAGGGCCAATCTCTGGCAAAGGTATACATTAAGGTATAACTGAATTTACAACCCAACTATATTTAGTTCTATGTCAGCACAGATTCCTGAAAGGAATCCAAATCCAATTCCTATAAAAGCTTTAAAAAATAGTATGATGGGCCAGGGTTAGTGCTGCATGCCTTTAAATCCAGCATTAGGGAGGCAGAGGCAGGCAGATCTCTGTAAGACCAAGTCTCCATAGCAAGTTCCAGGCTAGCTGGGCTAGAGGACAATCTTATCTCAAAAAGACAAAAAAAGAAAGAAAAAGAAAAAGAGTATAATAAATATTCACTGTAGTTATCCTGTGGGCATCAAGCAAGAAGGAAGCAGCTCTGGGGCCACAAGATGGCTCAGCAGGTAAAGTGCCTGCAAGCCTGAAGATCCGAGTTCAATCCCTAGAGCCCATGTAAAGACAGAAGGCAAGACTGACTCCACAAAGTTGTCCTCTGACCTATGCATGCACACGCACACACACACACACACACACACTCACACACACACCGTGACACATATATGTCTCCACCCTTACATCACACACGCACAATAATGATATATTTAAAGCAAAAAGAAATGCCGAGCCCATTATAGAGCATATGATCTCTCTCCAAAAGTCACATGTTTCTCAAGAGCTGCCTCCAACTTTCCATTTCTCCCTAAAATTCTTCCACCCTCTTTTATGCTATTTATTACACTTTCTCCTCTCAGGGATGCTGGGAGCCAGGGGCTTATTTTTCAACTTGGGATAAAACCCACGTGACATAAATTTTACCATTTTAGAGGTTGGAATGTAGACCAGAGGTGGAACACATATTTACTGTGCACTAGACCCTGGATTCAAACCATAGTTTTCTCAAAAGGTTAACTTATTTATTATTTATTTGTTTTGCCTGCATGTGTATAAATGCACCTGTGCATGCAATACCCAAGGAGGTCAGACAAGAGTATCAGGTCCCCTGGAACTGGAGTTACAAATGGTTATTAGTCACGATATGGGTGCTGGGAATGGAACCCAGGTCCTCTGGAAGAGCAGCCAGAGCTCTTAACTGCTGAGCCATCTCCCCAGCCCCCAGGTTAACCGTTCTAAAGTACACAGTTTATCTGACACTACCACTACTGGCATTTAGTGCGCTCTCCATTAGCTCTATCATTTCTATAATTTTATCACCCTCAAAGGAAAACCTATTTAGCAATCCCCCTTATCTATGGTTTCATTTTCAGCAGTTTTGGTTACCAGAGCCATCCAAGATACAAAAATGTTAGATGGACAATTCTAGAAATAAGGAATTCAAATGTTTTTACCTTGCAAGCCATTCTGAGAAGAGTGATGGAATCGTACACTGCCCTACTCCATCCATCCAGTTGGGGACATAAAACATCCTTTACCCAGTATTTCTACACTGTATATGCCACCCATTAGTCAGTCTGTTAGTAGCCATCTGGGTTATCAATTTACTGCTGCAGTATCGAAGTGTTTGAGTCCAAGGAACTTTTATTTTAATAGTGGTCTCAAAGCACAAGAGTAGGGAGGGACATTGGAAAAATGCTTCTGTTAAGTGAAAAGATGAACTTTGTTTAGCAAGGGAAGAAGGAAAAAAAAAAACAACAACCCTGAATTCTGGCCTAGAGAAATGGCTCGGTAGATTAAAGTGCTTGTCAAAAAAGCATGAGTACTTGAGTTTGGATCCTCAAGGCACGTAAGAGATGAGTGCCATGGCATGCATCAGTAACTCCAGCATTGGAGAAGGCAGGGAGGGTTGTGGAGCTGGCCAGGGATGAATACCATCGAGAAGAAAGGGGATGGACTATTGACCCAATGAGCTGCTGTTCTCCATTTCCCACTGTCCCTGGTCAGTGTCTAGCTCTCAGCCCGCCCTTGCTTGCTGTTGATTCTAGTGATAGCCAGGGCTGAGAAATGCCACTATCAAGTAACCCAGTCTTCTAGGGGTTCTCCTACTGAGAGTTCCACGCTGTCTAGATGCTAAGAAGCCAAGCCAACGACCCATCTCAGACAAGCTCTGTTTTTTTGCCCCAGCCACATAAGTGCCCTATGGCAACTGAATTTTGCCCCTTTTAATATCTCTCCCTGTCCTCTGCCCTCCACCTTCATTCCACTTTCATGGGCTCTGACGCCTAAGAAGCCTGTGAAAGAAAGTCCTCTCTAGAGTCAGGACCCCACTTTCCCCACCCATTGTGCAGTGCTGTCTTCAGAGCATAATAGCCATTATCATCTTCATCAGAAGCCTTGCAGATCCCTCCGACTGCCATTCCCACATAGAAGCAGGCAGGGAGGGTCATGAGAGCCTCACCTGCGATTCAGTGACTCCCACCTGCACTTCCCTCCCAGCAGTAGTTAATTCTGCCCCAGCTGCATGCTGCTTCTGCTCTCAGAGGTGCTTGTGTTTACAAAGTATGGAAGGCTAATTGAAAGGGCTCCATCTACACTGCTTTAGAAAAGTCATTATCCATACTGGGGTTAGAAGCGGGTGGTGTGGCTATTTTAAGGTCCTATACTACTATCGGTAGCTCCTCACCCACACTCTGTAAGTAAGTCTAATAAACTCATTGATTCACCAAGTTAGCCTTGGGTAGAATTGTTACTTTGATCTGTCGTTAGTGCCCTATATGGTATAAGTAGATATCTGTTCACAGCTTCCCAGGAACAGTTCACACACTACCACCCCACCTGTGTATCAGCTGACATAGTCTCAAAGTCCACTGAAGTGTTTGCTTTAATATTTTATTTATTATCTTTATGTGTATGAGTGTGTTGCCTGCATGTATGTAAGTCCACCCGTGTCATGCACTGGTCAGAAGAGGGTATCAGATCCCCTGGATCTGAAGTTATGCACAGTTGTCAGCCACTATGTGGATGCTGGGTACTGAACATGAGTCCTCTGGAAGAGCAGTCAGTGCTCTTAACTGCTGAGTCATCTCTCCAGCCCCCTGAAGTGTTTCTTTTTAACTGAGGAAAAGGCTTTAGGACTCTGGAACAGTTTTCTAATGGTGTATTTTAGGCACTAGACAGATGGAGAGAAGAAAGGATGAGTTTTGGAAATGAAAGCACCTATTATAGCTCCTCTTTACCTTGAGTGATGAATATGCCAAAAAAAAGGGGGGGTGTGGTCTGAAGAGATGACTCAGCAGTTAAGAGCAACAGCCGCTCTTGTAGAGGACCTGGGTTTGATTCCCAGCACCCACACAGAAGCTAATTGTAACTCCAGTTCCAGGGGATCTGACACCCTCTTCTGACCTCCATGGGCATTGAACAACATGGGTGAACTTATATACAGATAGGCAATACAACCATATAAATAAAATAAAAATTATAAAATATTTTTAAATGGGATTTGAAGTTGGCAATGAAAACTGAAAAATAATGATCTAGTTATCTAATCTTTTAAAACATCTAATCTTTTAGAAAGTGTATTCTCACCTGATAAATGAGGATAACACTGACTTCCAAGGGTTGTATTTCAATAAGTGACAGTCATAGAGACTAGTTCTGGTTAAAAATGCATTCATTAAAAAGATAATGGGCTAGAGATCCAAATCTTTATGTTCATTTTCAGAACACTGTGAGGAGTGGGAATGTAACTCAGCAGTAGAATGCTTGCCTAGCATGCACAAGACCCTGAATTCAATACCCAGTACCACATGGAAAAAAAGTGAAATTTCCTGGGCCATTAAAGTCTTGTATATTCAAGAAACCACTAACTATCTGAAAAATATTACACGATGTGCCACCACTCTATTGTTACCATGACGAACAGAGTTGATAGTTGTACCTAGGCCCAACAGTGGGTCTCAGTGGCCTAAAGGTTTAGCTGAGTTTTTGCCTCTATATGCTCAAAATTGCAGAAGGTAATGTTCATGTATTAGTTACTTGTATTAGTTAATTTTCTGTTTTCATTCAAACCTTCACAGTTGATGTTAAGGAGTTAAATATAGATTATGTGATCACTGGGGACCTCTAAGTGAATGAAGCACTTAAAATACAACACCATACTACAGAGGTCATGGCCAGATTAACACACACACACACACCACACACACACACACACACACACACACACACACACACACACACACAGATGATCATCAGTGAAAAGGAACAAACTTTTCCCCAAAAGCTGTATAGAAGAAAAAGATTTCCCCAGAAGAAACAAAATCTTATGGCATGTGCTAATTAACTTTCCATTGCTGTAGCAAGTAACAGATAAATCAGCTTAAACAGAGAAATCCTGATTTAGGCTCAGTTTCAGTCCACAGTTGGCTGGTCCCCTTGCTCTGGGCCATTGATGGTACAGTATGTTATGATGGTAGCACTAGGTAGAGGAGACCTGTCCCGCTCTTGGCCACTGGGAAACAAGAGACTATGATGATCACCTTCAAGGGCATAGCCTCAGTAACCTAACTTCCTTCCACTCAGCCCTACCTTTTAAAGGTTGCATCAGTTCCCAATAGAGCTATAGCCTGGTGACAAAGCCTTAACATGTGGGGATGATATTTATGACACAAAACATAATAGCACAGCGTAAAATAAATGCAAATAAAACTATGAAGACACTGATCGATTCATAGATTTTCCAGAAAGCTGGAAAAACAAAAGATTATACACAGAAAATGAACATGATCCCAAAGCAAGGAGCAGAGCTTCAGAAACTGCTGTCACCAAATACAAGCTGCTGGGCCTGGCCCTGCCAACACCTCTGGTTCCCAAAGCCAACAGTTTCTGTTGTGCCAGAAACTGTTTTGGCCATCTCCATTCCACCCTAGCAAGAATTAGCCATGGCCTCTGTTTCTTTGTATCCCTAGCTCCTAATGTAAACTCTGCCACAGGTTCATCCGCTTGGCCAAACCTAAGCTATGTGCCCCTGTGCTGGCAGGGCAAGCTCCTGGACTTTTTAGACTGCAGAGGTTGGGAAGACTGTGCCTAAGACTCCCAGGATGGAGTATTTCTCAAATGCGGGAAGGGTCCAGATGCTGAATAGCCAAGGATAAGGATCCGTGCTTCCTTTCAAATTGCGGCACTTATCAAGATTAACTGTATGAAAAGCATATCATAGACTCTAAATCATCAGGCAGGCCCTAGCTATTGGTGCTTTGATCATATTGTAACTTACTTTGTGACTACACACTCCTCCCCTCTGCCTCATATGCCGTCATAGCACCCCCCAGTCCAGGAAAAGGCACTCTGATAAATGTTAAGTGAATAAGACATTCTGCTGGTTTCCCTTGTGTGGAGGCAGGATGGTATTTAGGTGTGTTCCCCAGATTCTGTGTCCCACTGTCTTCCTGCCATACACCTTCATTTCTGTTTGTGGGTCCAGGTAGCTTGTGGGAATCATGCACCATTCCTGATCCCAGCAATGGCTTAATGTGCTAAGTCTAGACTACTGGCATCTTTTCTCTCTCTGGTCATAGCGACTGGTTCAGAGGTAAACATGGGACCTAAAGTCCTCCAATCTAAGTGAAACTGGCAATTTGGCTAAACCAAAGGCATCCTCTGTTTCCTTGCCAAGTGTGAATGAGAAGGCATTTGACTTTGGGAACTCCCGGCAGCCTTCCTGGAATCACAAGGGGAGTCAGACTCAGACTAATGTAAACAGTTGGAAGGCAGGACCAAGGGACAAAAAGAAACAAGGCACTTGGATAAAGCTATGCCTGATACCAGACTTCTCCTTTGGACTTCTCAATTACATAAGCCAATAAGTTCCATTTATTATTTATTTAAGCTAGAGTGAGTCATATTTTCTAATATGTGTAACCGAAAGTATCTGATACCTGCTTACCTCCTCGCCTGCCTCATGGGAATAGAACTCTCCATTTAGCGTTGGCTAGCGGTCTTCTGGAAGCACAAAAATCACTATCCTGGTTTCAGGTCTCAGTAGCAGTACATCTCTGCCCTAGAGCTGAAATTTAAAAGAAGGCTGGGCATGTAGCTCAGTGGTAGAGCATTTACCTAACATGATCAAGGCCTGAGGTTCCACCTTCAACAACAACAAAAAAGAAAAACAACAGTAAAAAACCTTTTAAATAGAATGAGCCTGTCTATGGGCTATCTAGCGGGTTCAGGCTAGCCCACGATACAGTGTGATACCCAGTCTCAAAGGAAAAAAGCAAAATAAATGAACCAAGAACAACTCTTAAATATCAATAAACATATTTTATTTCTCTTTACTATAGAAATAGAAAGACTCCAAGGACTTAAGAACAAACTCTATTAAACAAAAAAGCTTACAGAAGCAAAAATCACTAACAAAACAGAAAACAAAGAGAGGACAATATATTCCAACTAACCCACAAGGAGAAGTACCATGGAGTTATATCCATTTAGATGTCTTTAAAAAAATTGTTTTTGGAAACATGTCTTAAGATTTTTTTCTTACATGTATGAGTGTTTCGCCTGCATGTATATACATGTACTGTGTATATGTTGGTGTCCACAGAGGCCAGAAGAGGGCATCAGATCCTTTGGAACTGGAGTGACAGCAGAGAGCTGCCACATGGGTGCTAGAAACAAAACCTGGGTCCCCTGCAAGAGCAGTCACTGCACCAGGCTGTTTTAATCCAGGTCTTTAGAAATGTATCTGAGACAGGGATGCTTGTATGAGATTAACTGGGGGAGTCTTTAGGAGAAGCCTATAGAGGTTTAAGGAAAACAAGGGAAGAAACAAAGCAAAGATGAATGGACTTTACTCTCAGTCTAATTCCACAGAAAGCATTGGAACATAAATTGCTCCAAAGTTTGGCCTATCCAGAAGCAAGGATTTGGATTGTATCCTGGCAGAGGAGAGGGTCAGGGCTGAAGGCAAAAGCAGGTCCTGCAGCTATCAAGGTGGGTGCCCACAGCACCTGCAAGGACTGAGTATGGCCAAGGTCCACCTCTCAAATTCCCTTTATTGGTCCATTTCGTGGCTTCCCTTCATTCACATTCCTTTTCAGAATTAAGATGATCTTATTTTCTACCTGCAGCACATCAACAAGTACACAAAAATTCGAGGAGACTAATCCTCATGTTTTCATCATCTTTTGCCAGCTCCTTCAGTTCTTTAAGCCAATGGTGTGTGTGGTTGAGTTCATGCCTCACATTTCTTTCTCCACGGGCATTAACCACATGCCAGCTCACCTGCATATTGTATTGCATTTCTTTGTTAATGAGCAATAGACCTTACAGTTTTCACCAACAAGTGTATTGTAGATGGCTTGTGATGATCTTTCAGTTTTTCTCACTGTGAGATATAATATACATATACGTCATGCTGAGTGAACTCTGTGAGATGACCACAGGAACTACTTGGAGAGGCAGGAAGGGCAAAGTCCACATCTCTGCTGTGTGTCTGTTCCTCCCTGAGCTAGTTAGTGGCAATTTAAAACTAGAAACTTTCTAGGATACCCTGTCAGCTTTGAGTTGTGAGCATTGAGTGAGACAACATACACAAAAGCACATACAACTATATGGCGGCAGCATTACGCAGACTGTGGTTGACATGATATTTTTCTTTCAGAGTCCAAATTCTCTTTTGGAGGGTTGCTGTTGAGCTTCTTAGAGGACTTCATCATTATTAGTTTTGGGGGCTGCCAGCTGCTGGGATTTAATTTGCCCTTGTGAGGTGACCTAAAGTGAGTAGCCTATGTGGTGTTACCCCAGGGAGACCCAGGCGTGAAGCAATTAGAATGACACTATACACTGGACTCAAACTAGTATTATCAGCCCTGACCTCTCCTAGAACTACAAATTTATATATCCAACTTCCTTTTTTATCCCTTACATGTCTACAAGGCATCTGTACAAACAGCTGCTGCTATTTCCCCACAACCTGCTCTTCTTCAAACCTTCCCCATCCAGTAAATGGTACTCCTTTAGTTAACTGACTAGCTAAATCCAGAATTTATCATTAGTTCTTGTTCCCCTACACTAGTTCACCAATGAATTCTATCAGTCCTACTTTCAAGACGTATTTCGAATCAAACCACTTCTCAACACTTCCACCTCTACCATCACCCGATGACACCATTATAGCTCTTGGCTGGATTACTGCACTCCTCCTAAGTGGCTCCTCTGCCTCTGCACACTGCTGTCTACTTTCATCAGAGAGGCCAAAGTGATCCTTTAAGGCTTAACGCTTCCCAGTTGGCTTCTTTTCTTCTGCCTTCCTTCTCTCTGATAATGGCAAAGTCACCTGCCTGGTCATTCTTCATAGTTTGTCTTCTTTCTCCCTCCCTCCCCAATTGTTAAACCTTTTCAACCCAACAACCTAAACATCCCTCAAATCCTTCTATCTTCCTGAATTTAGAGAATTCACTCTTGCCTAAATCTTGACTGCCCTTTAGCCTACTCAACACAGTCCCTGGAATTCTCTTGCTGAAACACAGATGTTATCTACACAATTTTTCCCCCACATATATCTCTGTAAGTTTTGTCTGTTGTAGAAAAAAAGGACACCCCCGCCTTAGTATGATATTCTAGTTCTTTCATAATTTGGCACCATCCTACCTTTATGGCTTAACCTCCTGTTCTAGTCTGCCTTCAGTTGCTATGACAAAACACTCTGACCAATACCAATTGGGGGAGGAAAGGTTTTTGTTTTTTGGCTTACATCTCCCAGGTCACAGTTCATCACTGAGAGAGTCCAAGGTAGGAACTCAGGGCAGGAACATGGAGGCAGGAGCTGAAGCACAGGCCATGGAGGAACACTGCATACTGCCTTGCTCCCCTGGTCCATACTCAGCTTGCTTTCTTATACAATACAGAACAACCTGCCCAGGGGTGGCATTACCCACAGTGGGCTGGGCCCTCCCACATCACTCAACAATCAAGAAAATACCCCACAGACATGACCACAGGCAAACCCAATGGAGGAAATTCCTCAATTGAGGTTCCCTCAGCCCAGGTGTGTCAAGTTGACACTAAAGCTCTCCAGTAC
Organism: Eospalax fontanierii; assembly: GCA_035773235.1. NCBI lineage: Eukaryota > Metazoa > Chordata > Mammalia > Rodentia > Spalacidae > Eospalax > Eospalax fontanierii. The sequence goes on along the minus strand of CM069531.1, from coordinate 51,587,365 downwards.
ACCTCCCATCATGTTTTCTTTTTTAGCCACTATTCCCTGGGTTTTTCTGGGCCCAGCTGACACTTCCTGTTCTTTGTTATGTCTATGTTCCTTTCTTCCTTAGTAGATTCTGCCTTTGAGAGGGAAGAGATCTCCCCCATCAGTCTTCTAATCCTCCTGTACTCACGGAGCAGAACATCCATCAGCTGGTGTGCTCCATAAATGACTATCAAATTAAGTTTGTAAATGTGGAGGTGTTAATGCCAGACAATGAGACATTTACAAGTTCATGATCTATACTGGCTTTTAATTACCTATGAATCTTTTGAAGAAAGTGGTTATTGAATCAGGCTGGTCAGCCACTAGCTCTGCCCTGTTTTAAAAAATCTAGATTATTGCCACTCAGATACTGAAAACAAGAAGTCCTTTTTTACGCTCAAGCTTTTCCGAAGTTCCCCCATTTGTGAGCCAAGACTTGTGTGGGAGACAGAGTAGGAAAGAGACACCTGTCACAAGGTCCCAGACTTGTGGAACACAGAGGGAGGTATTCAACTGTGGGTAACCACAAAGCCAGCTCTCCTCCCTGATATTTACTCCCCTCCAGTGAGCAGTGACCCAGTCTGGAGCTTCAGGTTTCATTTCCAATCATAGGCCAAGTTGTACCTGGAAGGAAGAAGACTCCAGACTTGAAAGGGGCCTAAAGCTACCCAGGAGGGCACTTACTCAAGTTACATTCCAGGATTTCACTGCACTTGTTTATTTGCATTTTAGCTACCCTTACTAGGAGAAGCTGCCCTGACAGAGTAAGGGGCATTCAAAGAGCTATGAAAATGATACAGAAGGAAGTACTTGATTAGAGGTTAATATGTCCCCTGGGCTTCTTTGATTTGGATGATTGCAAATATGCACAATGTAATGATTAAGCTCTCCCAGAGGAGACGAGGTCTCTGCATAGAGTTGGGGCTGGGTTTCCAATAAACTGCAGCTACTGTGTGTGATGTAAACTGGATCAAATAGGACATGGAGGAGAGAGAAGTGTTTACAAGACCAGAGTGGCTGTACTTGCTTTGATGGCAGAGTACTAGTTCATCATCTTCACCTACCATATGCAGGTTGCTTAGGAACAACTTGGAGTCAGCCTACTGTCCTCTCTCTATGTCACTATGAAGTGCCCCTTTCACTCCTGAAGTCATTTGCATCCATTCCCTTCTTGACATCTTCACTGGTGATGCTGCCTTTTTTCAAGGCTTCATCACATCTTCTTGCCTTACATATTCCTTGCAGGTCTCTCAGTCTCATGTCTTAGGTTGTCTGTTTTACTTTCGCAGTTACTATTTTTCTAAATTAGTTTCAAATTCATCCTTGGCTCTCTATGGATTTCCAAATTAAGTGTTTTCCCTAGGTCCTGGTTTTTAAGGCCCTTCAGGTTTGATCCTAAATGTTGTATTTCTTGTTACCCCCATACCTATCATCCCTGCACACTAGCCCTGATCTACACACAATTCTAGAACATACAGTATTTGCTCTCAAGCTTTGCAACCTTCTGTGCTTGCTCCTTCTTCTGCCCAGAATCCCTCCCTTCCCTTTTTGACTTTTATTCCATCTTCCCATTTCCCTCCTACTCAGGTTAAATGAGATTTCTCTCATTCCAAAGATGTGGTATAACATTTATCAACACACTGCACTGAATCTCTAATAAATATTTGATAATCAGTGAATTCCACCGGTCATACAAAGTTCAACTATAGGTCAGGGAAGAGGTCTTGAAATACTTAGCTCTGAAAGCAGGAATAATAGTTAATACAATTATGTTGTTAGATGGGTTAGAATTTCACACTTGATAAAAGGATTTCCAAATTTCAGATTTCTTCAAGTTAAAGTGATTACAGCCGACTTTGAAGGTCAGTTTAAAAGATCAGTTCTTCTGAACTTGGCCAAGCACTGAGTTCAGGAATTATACTTGCAAGGCATTTCTAAAAATGCCAAGTCTCTTAAAAACATTATTCCAATAGTATAGGGATATAGAGATGATATTGATTTAGATCCTGCTCAAAAGAAGTGTGAGAAGCAGGCCAGTGAACTATGAAATACCCGCCTAACAAGGGCTGAGATAACCCACATAGGAGACTAAAACTACAGTCAAGCACCCCGGGGTATTCAAAGGGACTATGTTAACACACAGGGAGAACACTACGCTAGAGACATCTATCCTCACAGCAATTGAAGAATAGAATGGTATGCTTTATGAGACTCCAAGTGTCCCACCTCTTAACTGCATGTCTGCAGGTGGGCTCAAGTCCAAGCAGGACATATGCAGAGGCAAGGGTGCAATGGAGATAGGTCGAAGGCGGCCAATCAATGGAACTTCTCTCTAACTTACTGATTTTCTTGAGTCTTTTGAATCTTTTTGAGTCATTCTGAGTCTTTTGATTCTCGGCTGTACGCCTTAAAGAACAGCTGAGAAACGCTGCAACGTTTCTACCCGATAAGTCGGGTAGTAAGAGTACTTGGAGAAAGAGAGGTAATGATTTCTGGGGAGAAGACATAAAAACGAGACAGAGAGAGCAGAGAAGCCAGAACAGACGAGAAGAGGAAACAGGGAGGCGGTGGAGAGAGGAAAAGGTTAGTGAAGGAAGAGAGTGACCAAACTGGAGTGGGATCGCACGCCCAGAGAGAACCTTCTGCTTTAAGGAAAGCCCGCCCCCTAGCGTGACGCCATGGCAGGCCGGGCCATTGATTGGCTGCGGCTGGAGGGCGGGATGGGGTTGCTAGGCGCCGAGGGGATCCGGCGGGCGGTGGCCTCCCGGAGCGTGGAGCCGCGGGAACGGAGCGGTGTTAGCGGCGCTGCTGGAAGATGGCGAGCGGCCGGGACGCGCGGCGGCCCTGGCGGCTGGGACGTCTGCGGCTGCCGCTGCTGCTGTGGCTGCTGCTGCTGCTGAGAAGCTCGGCGCGGGCGGCGCACATCAAGAAGGCAGAGGCGACGACGACGACGAGCTCCAGCGCCGAGGCAGCCGAGGGCCAGTTCGACCGCTACTACCACGAAGCGGCACTGGGCGAGGCGCTGGAGGCGGCGGCGGCCGCGGGGCCGCCCGGCCTGGCGCGTCTCTTCAGCATTGGCCGCTCGGTGGAGGGCCGGCCGCTGTGGGTGCTGCGCCTCACGGCCGGCCTGGGGCCGCCGCCCGCTGCGGACACGACGGGCCCGGACGCCGAGGGGCCGCTGCTACCCGGCCGGCCGCAGGTGAAGCTGGTGGGCAACATGCACGGGGACGAGACCGTGTCGCGCCAGGTGCTGGTCTACCTGGCCCGCGAGCTGGCGTCGGGCTACCGCCGCGGAGACCCGCGTCTCGTCCGCCTGCTCAACACCACGGACGTGTACTTGCTGCCTAGCCTCAACCCGGACGGCTTCGAGCGCGCCCGCGAGGGCGACTGCGGCCTCGGCGCCAGCGGCCTCCCCGGGACCAGCGGCCGTGACAACAGCCGCGGCCGCGACCTCAACCGCAGCTTCCCGGATCAGTTCAGCACCGGCGAGCCCCCTGCCCTGGACGAGGTACCCGAGGTGCGCGCCCTCATCGACTGGATCCGCAGGAACAAGTGAGTGTCGCCTGTCCGGCGCTCGCATCCACGTGAGCCGTCCAAGGCAGGAGGGTGGTCCAGACACCCAATAGGGCGCACAAACAATGCTTGCCAGTCTAAGGGGTTCGGGCAGTCAGTGTGGAGAGTGACACCCGGTAACAGGAATGGAGGCCAGGCTGCGGTGCTTCTAGTCCTGCTAATTGTCCAAGAAGCCTGCCTGGGGCTGTCATTTGTTCACCGCATAGCCGGAGGGAAGACTTCTCTCTGGCCTCGGGCCCTTGTTTTCTCAGGACCGTCTATGACCACAGTCTAGGAGTGTGTGGGTGAGATTTTAAGGATAACACTTAAGGATAGCATAACTCCTTCATTTTCTAGATGAGCTGTCAGTGTTATATTACTAGAGGCATTGTGGTAAGCACTTTCTGTGACTGCATTATCTCACTTGATGGTGACCACAAACCCAGAGACCTAGACACCACTCATCCTCTACATATCATTCATAGCCTTGTTTTGCATACGAGGAAACTGAGAGTCACACCGGTTAACTTATTTACATAGAAATTAACTGGGGCTCAGGCAATCTGAGCCTAGTTAGTGCTCTGGACCACCAAGGAGACAGACTTATAGCCCGTAAACTACAAACGACACCCCCACGTTCTTGCCCTTGGTTATTTGACAGAAACTGGTTCTTCTTCAGCCTTTACCTCTGACTCTGCTAAGGGGCGAATGGATTTGCCTGGGGAATTTACACAGCTCTGTGAGCTGCTTCATTTCTGATAGCAGTTGTGCACGTTTCGGGGCCTAGGTAGAGCAACTACTTGTTTAGTTTGAGTGTTATTAAGCATTGTGTGGGATTTTAAAACTCAAGAAGTAAAAGCTTGAGAACCTTCAGAAATTAGTATGTAACAAGAGAATATTATATATATATATATATTCAGTTAAAACTTTACAGAAACTGTGCCTCCAGGAAATGTGCATGAGCTAAAGTAATATGGACTATGTCTTATAGGAGAGGTAGAATTTGAACTGAGTCTTTGAGAGATGGATAGGATTTGTATATAGTAGAGTAGGAAGGATTAAAGGAAGATGGTACTTACTGCAGATGGAATAGTGTCTGAAGTGAACATAGACATTTTTTTCAAGTATCAGCTTTGCCTGTATATTCCCATTTTGTATCTTCTTCCTAAGACTTTTGAAGGCAATAGTTAATCTCTGTGATTTTTGACTGGCAGATAAGGTAAAGGTAATAATGAGCAAAGAAGTTTCTCTGTGAGGCTTGGAGAAGTTTTTTTCTTCATCTTTTTTTTTTTTTTGAAGCAAGACCTCATGTAGCTCAGGTTGGCCACAGGCTTGGCATATAGCTAGTGATGACCTTGAGCCTGATCCTCCTGCTACCTCCTCAGGGATAGGATTACAAACATAGGTCACCAAACATAGGTCACCACACCTGGTTTATGTAGTGCTGGTGATGGAACCCAGGACTTCATATATGCTAGGCAGGCATTGTACCAACTGAACTACATTCTAGACCCCCTGGAATAATTTCTTTTGGGAGATTTCAGTTATATGTTCAGTTCTAGAAAATGTATGGGTATCATGATGGTTCTAGATGGTTTTTATCTTCTACCTTTCACTTAGCCAGTTTAGAAGATCCTTTGTAGACATTTCATTTCATATAAATGTTCTAGGAAGGTTTTTATTCTTTTAAGGATGACCATGTCAGATCTCTGAACATTTGCATAAATTTGACTTTGATAGAGTACTTACTGTCAGATGCTGTGGTGACCAGGGATTTTCTGAGATAACATTTCAATAGCATTGATTCCATTGCTCAGGTGTTTAAACTTCATACATATAAAATACAAGTAAATAAAAAAAAATTTTAAAGTATACATCCATATTTCTCATCTTAAGAAATTAATCAGATATATATTCTTTACTGATAAATTGACAACAGAACATTGATATGTAAATAAAATTAAATACAAGTACACACAATGAGAGATTGATGCATAGACTATTAAAAAGAAAAACACAGATGTTAGTCTGTATGAGTGTGTTTTCAGTGTGTTTTGTTTTCAAAACAATGCCTAGTCACCCAGCTATATTAGAAATTGATTTTTCTTTTTAATTCAGGGGTTTTATAGCTTGGTAGTCGAGAGCCTGCCTCACCTACCTAAGGTCCTGAGCTCCAACACCAGCACCAAAAGTGCAGGAGTGGGGGGGCGAGTAGAAAGATTTTTTTATTTTGTTCTTATTTTGAATACATAAAACTTTAACACTTATTTCTCTGGTTTATGAGGGTTGAACCTCAGGTCCTAGCAAGTACTCAACCACTGAGCTACATTCCTACTTTGGGTTTATTCGTAAAGGACATTATCATATTTTGAGTATGGGTACAAATTATTTTTGAGGGCTATTGTATATTTATCTACAATTTTCTTTTTTTAATTAAAATATTTATTATTTTTATGTTATGTGTGTGGGTGTTTTGTCTGCATGTATATAAATGCACCCATGTCATGTGATGACCACAGAGGTTATAAGAGGGCGTTGAATTCTTTGGAACTGGCATTACAGACATGTGGGTGATAAGAATGAAACCCAGGTCCTCTAAGAGCAGCCAGTGCTCTTAACCACTGACATCTCTCCCCTGTTAGCTACAGTTTTTTGAGTCTTTGTAGTTTTTCAGACATCAAATTCTCAGTTTTTAAAGACATTATCTGGGGCCAGGTGAGGTGATGAATGCCTTTAATCCTAGCTTTTGGGATGCAGAGGCTGGTGGATCCTATTGAATTCCAGGCCAGCCTGATCAACATAGAGAGTTCCAGACCAGCCAGAGCTACGTAGTGAGACTTTGTCTCAAATAAATAAATAATCTATAGGGCTATGGAGAGAATATACTAAAGTTAATTTAGAGGAAATTTTAAATATATGAACATTCCTATTTTTCATATGGTATACTTAGCAACTACTTAAATCTTAAGATATGAAATCAAGCATGAGAAACACTTGTGGATTTGAATGGAAATCGTAAAATATCTTTCAAGTAGGATTGAAATTGATATTCAAGTTGTTTTGACAAAGGTACTAAAAATTATCTTATAGCTACCTTGATAGGTATTACTTTTTGTTGAAATCATCCCCAGAAGAATGACTTAGGAACCTTATAAACTATGTAGTTAAAAATAAAGGAAATTGATTTAATTTTATCAGTGACCTGGATTGCTAATATTTTCCTGTTCTACAAGTAGTTGAATAGCCAGGTCATCTTAACAATATTTTTGAGAAGTCTCGTGAAAATTATTGAATAAAATGATCTCTCATTTACTAGGGAATCTTGGAATTTAAAGTTTTAATTTAAAAATGTATAAAGTCGCAGACTTCTATAGACTATCCAGAGCTTTTGTGGTGTTGCTCATGATGTATTTTTAGCGCTAGATTACTTTAAAAATACTTGTTAAATGAATCACCCAAAGTGCATGAGCCTATAAACAACAACAAAAATATATAAAGCTTTCCCAAAGCCAGTGGAGGAAAAATTATTTCAAATAGTTTGAAAATACAAACCAGAAAGTAAACTGTTACTACTTAGCCCTGAGGGAGTGTAGTTAGGTAGAGTTGGAGAGAAATGTGCTTCATTTTTGTTTCTGTGTTTATCACTCAAGGGGTGGCATGGAAGTCAGAAGCAGGATGAGAATCTGTATGGCAGTTATTCCTTGACCAGGATCTAGATATCGCCAAAGAAATGAACATTTGTTGAGAAGCTGTAAAGCAGTCATTGTACTAAATGGTTCATGTGTATTATCTTAGTTTTTGTAACAATTCTGAGAGGTAGGTAGAATATTCTAGTTTTATACATGAGAGAAATTGGGGTTGTTGAATTTAGAGACAATAACTTCTGATCATATTACTGTTGAACAGTAGTTCAGAGACATACTGGGAGATATATTTTCCCAGTTCCAAAGCTTGTGTTGCTGCCATTACACCAAATGGCATTCTCTGGTGTCTGCTAGTTATAATTATATTAGTTTTAAAATAATCTCTTTTTATAGTCTATTACTGTGTTTATCATTATTGGCTAAGCTCTTTCTTGTTTGGTCACCTTAGGGATAGTGCTGATCATGGCAAAGCCCCTTTCAAATTATATATATTAGTTTTTAGTTTTCTTTCAGGCACATAGAAATATTCAGAACTTCTGAGGTCAGTTATTTCAACTGTAGATAAACAGAAGCAAGAAAGTTCAACTTAGAGTGCAAAAAGAAAAATATTTAATCTCTATTTGTAGTAATGGCTTGAACTGTTACATAAGGGAAAGATACAAAAATAGAATGTATACTTTTACTTTTCATTTTCACCACAAAAGGAGCTCTTGTGTATTTCTAAATCTGTAAATTGGACCACTTTATAAGTAGTTCACTGAGAAATAGAAACAGAGCTTGGATAGCTCTGTTAAGAGTGTATGGCTAGTGTGTGTGAAGTTTAAACTCCAGTACTAGAGATGGGGGGAGGGGGAGAGAGAAGCCTTGTCTGTATGTCTCTAGTTTATTTTTTTAGTGGCCCAGTCAGAAACCCTGGTACAATAGAGGATGTCTCTGATATACTGTATTGTTTTTCTACGAAAAAGGATTTTGTGAAACTGGAGTCAGACAAGACATGGTGTTTTTAATTATAAACTTTATCCTAAAACTTTTCTTTGCATAGTAAATATACAGAACATAATGCTATTAACCTAATTCTTGTATTCAACAAATATTTATATTAGCCACTTTTCCTCTGAAACACATTATGAAATATAAATTTGAGGTTATGCTATATGAAATTGTCACTTTTATTGGTAGAAAAAAAGGGTGAATATTGGCAAGTTCCTAAAGGTCAATCTAATTAATGAATTTGGAATTCCTCTTATAAGACATCTTCTAAAACATTAATTAATGCTATGTTATTCAGCATATTCAGCAACATGTTCAGTGATGGAAAACTCTTTGAAGTACATATGATTAACTTGAAATGTAAAGGAGACTTGATTATTTATTTATTTATTTGGTGGTTGATTGGTTGGTTGGTTGCTGGAAATCCAACCCAGGGCTTCACACATGCTAGGCAAATACTCTGCCACTGAGCTATATTCTCAGCTCTAAAATTTTTAATATTTTTAAGCATTTATTTATTTATGTGTGTATGTGTTTATATGTATGGAGGAATGCATGTGCCAAGGTTCTTATGTAGAGTCCAGAAGACAACTGTGGGAGTTGGTTCTTTCCACTGTGTGGGTCTTGGGGATTTAACTCAGCTGATCAGATTTGGCAGCAGGCATTTTTATCTGCTAAGCCATCTTACCAGCCCCAAGATGGGCATTATTTCATTTGTGGAGCTGGGGGATAGAATTCAGTGGTAGACCACTTACCGAGCATGTGCTCAGGCCCTGGATTCAACTATAGCACTGAATGAGTCAATGAATAAAAAATGGTGAAGAAAGAAAAATGCTGAGTTCATTTATGAAAGAACCTGTGGAATTTTTAAATGTGTAGTGTTTCTGTGCCTTTTAAAGGTAATAATGTGGTTTGATTATGTTTTCAAAGGTTTGTGCTTTCTGGAAATCTGCATGGTGGCTCAGTGGTAGCAAGCTATCCTTTTGATGATTCTCCAGAACATAAGCCCACTGGAATCTATAGCAAAACCTCAGATGATGAAGTCTTTAAATACTTGGCAAAAGCTTATGCTTCAAATCACCCTATAATGAAAACTGGTGAGCCTCATTGTCCAGGAGATGAAGATGAAACTTTCGAAGATGGGATCACAAATGGCGCACACTGGTATGATGTAGAAGGTATGCAAAGCACTGAGTCCCCTATATTTCCCTTCTGTTTAGCTTTCTTAAGTATATTCTGCAAGAGGAAATTGTGGAATTCTGATTTAAAAAAAAATACTTTATATTTTTATTTTATGTGTATGAATGTATTGTCTGCATGTATGTAAGTGTACACAGAAGTCAGAAGAAGGCATCGGATCTCCTGGAACTGGAATTATGGACGGTTGTTACCTGCCATGTGGGTGCTAGGAGTTGAACCTGGGTCCTCTGCAAGAGCAGCTAGTGCTATTAACCACTGAGCCACCTCTCCAACCCCCTGGATTTCTAATTTTTAAAGAAGTTATTTTAGAACTGAAGGGATGGCTCAGCGGTTAAGAGTACTGGCTGCTCTTACAGAGGACCTGGGTTTGGTTCCCAACACCCACACAGTGGCTAGTAACTGTCTGTGTGTATATCCTTATATAAATTCACTCCTATTCTCTTAGCCCATATACTTTCCTTCCCATCTACATAAGCAAACCCACAGTTTTTGCCAGACATCTAAAAATAGGTTGCTGATTTCATGACATATCTAAGTTTTTCAGCATATATTTATCAAGTACAGAGACCTTCTGTCTAACAATATAGCAGTACCATAACTGAGAAATCAGTAATAATTCAGTACTATCACCCACATGCTGCCAGTATTTCATTTCCCTTATTATATCCAAGCCATCCTCTGTGGTTCCTTTTTGTCCAAATCTAAGAGCTAGTCAAGGGTCATTCATTGCATTTGGCTCTTGTCAAGAGTCCAGGCTGAGGCTAGTGGTATGGCTCAATGGATGAAGGCACTTGACACCAAACCTGACCATCTTGTTTAATCCCCAGGATCCATTTGGTGGAGAGAACTGACTGCCCACAAATTGTTCCTTCTCATCTACAAATGCACTGTTATATATGTGTACCTGCACACACAAGTAAATGTAATAAAAAGAAAACAAAGAATCTAAACTGGTTGTCCTGTGGAACATTCATTTTGGGGGTTTGTCACTTTTTTGTATTCAAATTCAAATTCAATTTTCCAGTAAAATCATTATATAGACTATATAACATTGTATCAGGAGACACAGAAAGTCACACTGTGTGGCTAAGTTGTTTAGTTAGTTCAGTGACCACCAACTTTACCATTTTACTGTGGTATTTTAATCTGTGTAGGGATCATGAAATTCTGGTTTGGTTTTTAATGTAGTTTCATATATATATATGAAATACATATATACACACACATACACATATATATATTTAACAGAATTTGCCATTTTTGGCTGTGTGTGTATGTGTGTGTGTGTGTGTATGTGTGTTGGGTTTGTTTTTGTTTGTGTTTTTGTGGTGCTGGAGATCAAACTCCCAGGGCCCATACAAGCTAGGCAAGTACTAAATTTATTTATTTATTTGTTTGTTTATTTATTTATTTTTAGTTTTTTGAGACAGGGTCTCATGTAACCCAGACTGCCCTTGACTCCTTTTGCTCTTGCCTTCAACCTCCCAAGTAAGATTACAAGTTTATACCACCATGCCTGCCCAATTTTAGCAATTTCTAAGCTTAAGAATCCAGTGATATTAACTACATTCAAAATGCTGTACAACCATTACTACTATCTACTTTCAGAATTTTTTTATCACTTCAAGCAGAAACTCTATCATGATTAAGTAATAATTCCCATTCTCTTTTCCCTAGCCATAGGGAACCACTAATCTACTTTCTATCTCTGAATTTGTCTATACTAGGTATTTTACATATCTGAAGTCAGACAATGTTTGTACTTTTAAATCTAGTATGTTCTCGAGATTCATCCATTTTGTAGCATATATAGAACACAATTCACTTTTATTTCTGAATGATAGTCTACATATGGAATAAATACATATACACATAGATTATAAGAGATTTTATCTATTCATTCTTTGGTTGATGGACACTGGGTCATTTCTACTTTACTACCATGAATAATACTACAGTGAACATTGGTGTTTGAGTATCTGAGTCCTTGTTTTCAAATCTGGTTTCATGTCTAGCAGTGAAATTGCTGGGTCATTTATTATGTTTATATTCAACTTTTAAGGAGTCATCAAAGTATTTTCCATAGTGGCTATACTATTTTCATTCCTATCAGCAATGTATAAGGGTTCTAGCTTTTCATGGATTATTTTCTATGAAATAGAATTACTAAGGGCTGGGGAGATGGCTCAGTGAATAAAACACTTCTTGTACAAGCAAAAGAACTAGAGTTCAGATTTCCAGAACTCATATAAAAGCTGGGAGGGCATAGTGACCCACCTGTAAACCCACACTCAGGAGGCAGAGACAAGGCATCTCCTAGGCAAGCTGCCTAGCAAGGCTAGCCAAACTGGGGAGCTCCAGGTTCAGGAAGAGATCTGCCTCAGTAAATAAAGTGGACAGTGACTAAGGAAGATACGTGTTGTCAACCCCTTGCCTCTACACACCCATGCACACAATGCATGCGTACCTACAAATATATATACCCACATGTACCTACAAACATATGTACCTACATGCATATATGCATGGATGTTCACCACACATATACACGAAAAATTATTAAAGCTTGACTTGTTTACCTTTTATATCATGAAAACAGCTATCTCTTTGATTTTTTTTCAATATGCTTTGAATAATAACCTTTTTTAAAGCACAAACTTAGACTACGAAAATGTAGAAAAGGGACTGGGGAGATGATTCAGTAAGTAAGTAAGAGCATTTTCTGTAAAGCAAGGGGACCTGAGTTCACATCCCTAGCTCCCACATAAATGCTGGCCCTGGCTATGCATGCCTGTAACCCTAGCATAGACTGGGGAGACATGCAGAACCTGAAAAGATGAAAAGATGAGTTTCAGGGTCAGTAAGAGATACTCAGTAAGAGTCTCAAAAACTAATGTCAAGAACGATAAAGGAAGACATTCATGATCTTCCTCTGGCCTCTTCATGCACTATATATAGGTGTGCATATCCTTGTGCACACACACATACATTACACCCACATAGAGAATATGCAGAAAGAGGCTGCTGGGCATGATGGCATAGCCCATAGTCCCAGCACACAGGAGGCTAAAACAGGAGGATCATGGCTTATAAGTTTGGGGCCAGCCTAAGCTACATAGCCAAACTTTATTAAAAAATAATAATAATAAGCAGAAGGAAAAAAATCAATGCATAGAAATGTCACATGTGACTATTTCTCTTTCGAATCTGCCCAGAGTGAAATGGCTTTGGTATTCTTTACTTTTTTATTGGTAGTCTCATTATAAAATAGCTTGTGACATATCTATTAATACACCTTTATTTAAACCTTTGAATTACTCTTGGACTTTTTATGTCTAGCCACATATATTGAAAATGAGTCCTAAGTTTGAGGACTGGATGCTTCCAAGAGTTTCCTGATACCCCCTTTATTTTCTATCTATGTTTTTTTTTTAATTTTACTTTATGTGTATGAGTGTATTGCCTGCATGTATGTAAGTGCACCCATGTCATGCAGTGCTCTTGGAGGTCAGAAGAGGGTGTTGGATCCACTGAAACTAGAGTTACTGACAGTTGTTAGCTGCCATGTGGGTGCTGGGAATTGAACCTGGGTGCTCTGCGAGAACAGCCAGTGCTCTTAACCACTGAGTCATCTCTCCAATCCCTTTATGTTTCCTAGGTGTAACAAACATCCACAAAAAAGTCTGAAATATTTAGGAGCTAAACATTTCCCCCATAACAACTAGAGATGATTTAAAAACCATTGAGACTTTTTCATGATAAGAGGCATTCTTTAATGTGATGTGAATCCTTCCATATATTTATTATAGTATTATATTTAATTATTAAAATCTGACTTTGACTAATGGTTTCATTTAGTCAAGTTAATTCATGAATTTGAGATGTTAAGATAATGGGATAAAATATAAATTATCTTTTTGGAAGAAACCTAAAAGGTTGAAAAATAATTCTTAATTTACAGTTGATTGAAGATGTACTGTTTGCAAAACAAATGTTTCCTAACATGACAAAAAAGAAATGTATTTTGGCTGTATAGTCACAGTTTATTTGGTTAAACCAATTTTTAAATTTTTCTGATTCTTCAAACATCTGAAGACCTTAAATGTTGTTGCTGTCATTACTATTTTTATAAACATTAAATTTGCTTTCATTTGAGCTGGATATTAGGCATGTTTATGTCATTTCTATAGTAGCTAGCTTTTGTTCCTGCCATATTGCAGTTGTTCCTTAAGAGAAAGCTGTGATGGTTTCAGTAGTTTCAACAGGGCTAAATCATCTTGTTTACCTTCTGCAGGACTGCGGTAAGATGTCAGACCTGTGACTTGGCATATTTTCAAACCTGGATGTCCTGGAATGATTTTTACTAATACTTAATACTTTATGTAATGTATTTATGTATTCCTGCTCAAAGAAATATAGACATTTTAGAGCCAAAAAGTGATACATTGATCAAATTCAATCCTTTTCCGTTACAGGAAGTCAAGGCCCATGTGAGGAAATAACTTATACAATATACTTTATTCATTTTGCAAGCATTTCCTGTCTACCTGCTATGTCCCATACCCTGCATTCAATAATAGAGACACAGAACAAAATAGAAACAGTTGTTGCTCATCAGGATCAAATGGCATATTAGAATGATCTGGCCACTGCCACCCTTACCTTTATTGCCAGGGCTCATTCAGCATGTCCAGCTGCTTGTGTGAGTGAGCCTTGATTCTCTTAACATGTTTTTCAAACCCACAAGATCCAGATAGGGAATGACTATCCTAATGAGGCTTATGAATAGTCATGCCTCCTTATCAGGAGATTCTAAGCCTGAGTGTCATTTTTAAACAATAGTGAGCTTACCATTTTTTCACTCTTTCCTTACTTTTTTTGTTTGTTGTGTTTTGGGACAGTACTGGTGACTGAACCCAGGGCATGCTAGGGAAGCATTCTGCCACTGAGTGGTCTCCCTTTATGTTTTTAAATTTTATTTTGAGAGAGTTTTTCCAAGTTGCTCAGAATGGCATTGAGCTTGATCTTCCTGACTCAGAATTAACTGATAGTTTAGGATATATATTCCAAAGCATATATAATGAAGCTAGACTGTAGTTTAGGCCACTTCTTTTTTTTTAGGTCTTTTTGAGACAGGGTCTTTCTGTAACCCCAGTTGACCTAGCACTCACTACGTAAACCAAGCTAGCCTTGATCTCACAGAGATCCTTCTGCCTCTGCCTCCTGAGTGCTGGTACCATGTGCCATCACGCCCTAACTCACATTTTTTATTTTAAAGAATTCCCTCTTAAAAAGCTGGGGAGGTAACTCATTCTGTAAAGTGCTTGAGGCATGAAGTCCTGAGTTCTATCCTCAGGATCCACATAAAAATGCTGAGTGTAGTGGCATGCATGCACTTAAAATCCCAATGCTGGGAAGGTAGAGACAGGAGGATCCCTGGGGCTCGCTGGACAGCTAGTATAGCCTATTTGGTGAATTCTAGGCAATGAGAGATTCTGTCTCAAAGGATATAGACAGTGTTCTTGAGGATGACCCTGAGGTTATCTGGCCCCCGTATGCATTTGCACATATATGCACTGGCACATATTAATAGACACATACCCCCCCACACACACATATACACACAATTTCCACCTTTAAATGTATAGTTTAAGGGGGCTGAAGAGATGTCTCAGTGGTTAAGAGCACTTGCTGCTCTTCTAAGGACCCAAGTTTGGTTCCCAGCACCCATCTCTGGTAGTTCACAACCACCTATAACTCCAGTTCCATGAGATCTAAAGCCCTATCTGGCCTCCATAGGTACCCAAACTTACATGGGGCATACACTCTCAGACATAAATAAAAATTAAGTAAATCTCTTTAATGCATAAAGTTTAAGAAGGGGCAAGTAACTCAAGACTGTAATTGAAATTATTTGACCAAAATTACAGTTCTGTGTAAATTTTAGAAATAATATAGGACAGGTGATTATATTTTATTTTCCTGCAGACAGGTATAGTAGTTAAGAGTAGAGCCTTTGAATCCAGAGCTTGGGTTTAGGTCTCGGTTCTGTGTGCATGTGTGTGAGAGAGACCAGCTGATCTTAAACATGTTAATGAATTTAAGTCTCAATTCTTACACATATAAAATAAAGATAAAGGCTATATTATCCACATCATAGGACTTTGAGGTTCAACTTAGAACTATTGTAAGCACTTAGCTTCGCATCAGGTTCTGTAACTACTTATCTCTTTTGGAGTCCACACTTTATGAGGACAAGGACTTCTGTTTTATTTGGTTTTCACTTTCCATCAAATAGAACTGTGCATGGTGCATAGAAGGTAAGTAGTATAACTTTTGTGACTGTTTGAATAATGCAATTCCGAAAAAAAAAGTTTTCCTTATGGTATATCCCAGATCATAGTATTTTGTATTTTTCAAAAAGTTTTCACTAGTATCCTATAATATGAAATACCTTTTGATCGACTGTTTATGTGAAACTAATTTGTTTGTACATTAAAAAAAAAAGAAAACTTCACAAACAATACTTAAGTTTAGGTCAGAGGATGTAGTTTAGTGGTAGAGTGTTTGTCTAGCATGTACTAGGTTCTTGGTTCCATCCCTAGACAAAGAAAAAACACACACACACACAAAAAAATACCCAGTTTGTTCACTTGTTCACTATTATAATGTGATATTATTTCTTCTAGCACACTCTGTTTCATGTTATTAAAAAAGATGTGTCTAAACCCACTAATATATCTTATGACCCACTAATGGGTCAGTGACCTGCAGTTTGAAACAACACTGATTTTGATCACCCTATGGTAGAACTGAATTATTTTCAAAATTTCCTGGTAGGGACAAGGCACTTTACAAGTTACATGTGCTGGCTTTTTTTTTTTTTTTTTGCTTTTATCCCAGCTTGTTTATGTGCCTCAGACATTTCTAGTGATAACTGAGCTACATCTTGTTTTAGGAATCCTTCCCTATAATTTGAATGAGTACTGAGATAAGAAATTAGTCAGAAATGTAGTCACAGCCTTATGTGTTATTCACATGTCTATGCATGCTGTGGTTAGTTTGGACAGCTGCTATAATGCTTTTTATTTATGGGGCTTTGTTTTGGTTTTTAAGCCATTGCTAACATGGTACTGAGTCTTTTCAAACTAATAATTATGATTTTTTTTTCTCCAGAAGAAGAAGAAAATGTTCTGTGGGTTTATCAAACCTTCTTTCTTCTCTTTTTATACTTTGGGCAGAAAGTTATGAAATGGGAGCTGATAGCATATAATGTAACTAGAGTAGCTTTATATGAATGTGAACTCTTTTGATGATGTGGACATCCATTCCTCCTCTAAAGTGGCTGGTACTCTACCAGCAGTGATGTGTTCTAAACAGTGAAGTGTATTGGCTTGAAGTAGCTTGCTATTAATAAAAGGAAGAGCATGATTACCACTGTTTCAACAGCATTAAAGGTTAGGTGTGGTCCAAAGATGAACCAAGAAAGCTGAAAATTCAGAGTTAAATAGGGCATATAAAAGATGAACTGTAAGGATAGTAGGGAACTTAAATCGTACTTCTCTCCGTAACTGTTAGACATGAAGACAAATGTGAGGGGATACAGTGAATCTGAACAGCAAAGATAAACCAATCTTACCTGATGAATATGTGCAGAGGACTGCTCATACCTACTTTTCCTCAAGTCTGTTTACTAATATGAGGTAAAGATAACTAAGAAATTTACTAGATGTTAGGCCTAGTGAAGATGGTTCTGTTAAGTGCTTTGGTTAATTTTTTTAAAGCTGTATATTAAAAACAAAACAAGAAGCCAGGCAAGGTGATACATACTTTTAAAACTAGCACTTGGAAGGCAGAGGCAGGTAGATCTCTGTGAGATCAAGGCCAGCCTGGTCTACATACATAGTGAGTTTCAAACTAGCTAGGGCTACATGGAGACCCTGTCTCAAAATAATCAAAAAAAGATAAAACAAGCATGCAAAAAACAAAGTATTCTTCTATTTTCGCTAGTTTCACGTTTTAATAGAATCAGGCCTATACCATAGCAGAGCCTTATTTAGCCTCCATCTCTAACCTCATCTCTGCCTTTTCTTTACCAGTGAATTACTTGACCTTCCCCCAAAATCTGGACCTAAACAGATTATTGTGCCTCATTGAAAACCTGCACTGTAATTACTCTCCTGCCCTCCAGAGTTTCTTGTTTATTTAATTATGAGCGTAACCCTTACCTGCTCATGCTGGACAGGATGGTACTACTCATTTTGGAGTTACTTTCATTTAAAATGTATGAAAAGGGACAGTCTTACAGGAAGAGAGACTAAGGAGGACTTTTTATTAAAATATTTTTATTTTATGTGCATGAGTATTTTGCCTGCATGTAAGTTCACCATATGCATGCAGTGCCTGAAGAGGTCAGAAGATGGTGTCAGATCCCCTGGAACTGGAGTTACAGACCTTTGTTAGCTGTCATAGGTGCTAGGAATTAACCTCGGTCCTTTGGAAGAACAGCAAATGTTATTAACTGCTGAGCTATCTCTCCAGGCCCTAAAGAGGTTTTTAATAGTTATTTGGAGTGAGATCCCTTGGATGTAAGGGCTTATCTGCAGGAGTACATGGGCATGAAAAGGGAATATGAGAGATAAGAAATTGTACAAGCAGGATCAAAGGACTGGCTACTGATTAAATGTCAAGAAGAACCCAAAGATAAGACCTTGAGGGTTTTAAGCTTGAACAAGTGTGAGGAGGAAAAGCATTTGGAAATCTCTTCCCCCTCCTCCCTCTTTTCTTGGTGGTAGAAGAGTGAACATCAGAAGTAGTACTTGATGTACCAGTCATAAGTACCAATGGAGCTGTTAAGAAATAGGTTCCAGCTCTTGGGTGAGAAGTCAAAATGAGAAAGAGGTTTAGGCATTATGAGGTATTTAAAAGGCATATGTCAAAGTCCACTATTTTATGTATTTGAGTGTACTGCCTGCATGTGTGTAAGCACACCCATGTCATGCAGTGCCCACAGAGGTCAGAAGAGGGCATCAAAATTCTTAGACCTGGAGTTACAAACAAATGTTAGCCACCACATGGGTCCTAGGACTCGAATCCAGATCCTCTGGAAGAGCAACCAGTACTCTTTACCACTGAGCCATATCCCCATCCTCCAAAGTCCACAATTTTGAAAACTGAGTTGATATTGTTTCCTGGCATAATTTAATTGTTTGGAGCCAAAATTAAACTACAACATATATAAAAATAAACAGATGGGTGATTTTTTTTTTTTTTTCCTCATCCAGAGTGAAAGCACTTCTGGCATTTTTGTACCAGGATGTTTTCTTGAAGTCTGAGTGCTAATTTAAAAGGAAAGCAAAAAGATAAAACTATGTTTCAAATAGAACATTTGCTTCTACTTGACTCATGAGTTTACTTTTGTGACCTGTAATATAACCTCATATGGAGTCTGACCTTTAGGAGCAGCACACTTGTGTGCTTTGTGATGATAGACTGAGGAGAGCCTGTATATCCTTTACTGAGAACCAAGTGCTGTTGGTTTTATCCCCCAAAGCTTTAGAGCTGATGTTTACAAATTAGATGTTCTCAGTCCTCCTTCCCTTTCTGTTCTGTTCAAATGATAAATAGTAGGAGAATACTTTAGAAAAAAAAACAGAAAATGCAATTCAAAGATGTGTGTGAGAAGAATGTTGACCAAAGTGAGAACTGAAAATAGGCAGGAGTGTGTAATTGAGTTTAGTTCTGTAGAACCATATCATTAGTAAATATGTATCTAGTGGGAGTGGTGAAGGAAATGGGTTTTCACAAGATAAGTTGTCAGAATTCAAAACACAAGTTCAGTTAGGATTTAGCCAACTTGAATTTAGGATTAGAAATTTAAGATTTTGTTTTTTTTACTTTCTATTCATTTGGTTCAAATTTTCCACTTAAAACTTTTTATTGTCATGTTCATGAACTTTGAAATCTAAGGGAATGCAAAATTCACCTAATAGCACTTATTGTACATAAAGAAGTTAATAGATGTCAAAATTGTGAGACTTTCTTACTATTTTTTGAAAGTAGTCTGTCCTTATGTGAAGTTATGCTTTTCTAAGCTTTCATTACCAACCGTCAGTCATATGTGAAACTATTAAATGGAAAGCTCCAGGCATAAACAATTCATAAGCTTTAAATTATTAACTGTTCAGAGAAGTATGATGAAATCTCAGGTAGTCCTGATTGTGTCTTGCCTGGAGCATGATTCATCTTTTTGTCTCACATAGCCACACTGTATGTGCTATCTGCCCAGTAGTCCCTGGCTTGCAGTGCTCAGGTTCAAGTAGTGCTCACATAATAGCCTAACACTGTATCACATTACTTCACCTCCTCACAAGAAAGATGAGTATATTCCAATAAGATTTCCTGAGAGGGAGATATCACATCATGTAACATTTACTGTAGTATATTGCTGTATTTGTTTTATTTTACCAGTTGTTACTGCCATTGCTGTTTTAACATGAAAACATTAACTATATATATATATTTTTTTTTTTTTCTCTTAGCTCTGCTTAGGAGTAAATCATTAGTATCTTTGGAGAGTTGACTATATTGAAACCTTGCTCCTTTTAAAGCTAGATCTCTGTTCTAAAAACAGCCACAGAGACTTACTCTATTATAAAGATGACTTGAGTATCATAAAGCATGTGCAGATTAGTTGTAAGATAAATGAACTGAATTTAATGAGTAGATTCTTTGATCAAAAGATTTAGCTACCTGTAACAATTAATTTTGATATTGATTACAATTTGTTGTAGCACTGGACAACACTATTCATATGGTTACTTTGAGTCCTGTTCTTTGAAATGAATAAAGGAATAAAAGAATGGTAGGTTTCATTTTACACTGCATTCAGTTTTTTTCTGAGCATAGGAAATTCTGGATAGGTTTTAAAACAAATGTGTAGGTTCATTCATTCATCGTATTGCTGGATATTGAACCCAGGGCCTAGACAAGTGCTCTACCTGTACAAATGAGCTGTATTCCCAGTTCTAGAATATACACTTACTTCTGCTGTTATTTTGTTTGAGACAGGGTCTTCCTCTCTGACCCAGCTCTCCTCAAATGTGGTTCTTGTGCTTCTGCCTCCTGAATGCTGGAATTACAGTCACGTACCACTATACACAGGTGTTTATTATTTATAGGTTCTCTGCTTACCAAAGGAGACCCAGTTTCACTCAAACTTTTTAGAACTATGTTTAAGTAAACGTAAATGAAAGGAGAAAAATTGATGGTTCAATTTGGTTTCTTTAAAAAATGAGATATTTTAGTATTTACTATTGTATAAATAAAAATTTATAATAAAATTATGCAGCTTTGATGAATTGGGTGCCAGTGGTTATTGTAATAATTCTATCTAGTAATGGGATGTGATTCTGTGGTAGAGGGCCTTCCTAGCATCTATGAGGCACAGGGTTTGATCCCTACTATAATATAGTAATATTCAATCTCAAAGACAAATAATGTTTGGGACACTGTAGTCATTGGAAATTAAGAAAAATACATATACATATAGATTATAGAGCCAAGTATTTATCGGCTATTCAGTGAAAGACTTTAAAGCAGATATCACATTCTAATTAAGTCTGTAGGTAGAAGTGGAATGAGAGAAAACGTTCAAGGAAGAAAAGGAAAGTTACAGGTATGCATCTATTTATCTTAAAAATATGATCCTAAAAAGTGAATTTCTGTGCTGTTTTCATTTCTTTGGATGTTTTATTTAAATTTTTATATTTTGTAGGATATTTGTAGGATAAATAGTTTACAACTATTTAAGTAAATTTAAAACTTTTAGATACCAACTAAAAATTTATGAGGTGAGCTGATCATATAGCTCAGTGGTAGAGTGCTTGCTCAGTATTCATAAGACCCTGGCTTTGATCCTCAGCACTGCAAAAATAAATCAATAAATTGTGAACTGTTATGTAATTTATCAGTTTAATGTGAACAAGTTGAAGATTATTGGCTTGGATAACTCCCTAAGAGATTAATTGGTAATAGAAGCTTGTTTATTCATAATAATAAGTAGCAGATCCTTTATACTGTTTTCAAGGTGGTTTGTTGCTTTGAAATATACCTATAGCTGAATACTTTGCTCCCCAATTAAAATTTTCTTTGCCTGTATAAAGATGTCTTTGTGAAGCCTGGCATTTCTTCTTAACTTTGAGCCAGAACACATATTAGCCGGAGGGGAAAAAAAAAAGTGTCGTAACTGAATTTGGCAGTGGCTGCTGGAGGTAATGTCAGGTCTGTTTACAGAACAGTGGTTGCTTCCTAGTACAATGAAGGCTGGCTTTGTATAGGAAGGTGTTGTATTGAAGAAAAAGCAGCAAGGCAGATCTGAACCAACTACTTAGTTCAGATTACTTATGAGGCCTTTAACATTTAGTATTGGAAAAGTAAATGTTAACTTTAGCATAGATGCCAAATAATGACTATTGTGGCATATCACAAAAATTATTAAATTATTCATAAGTCAGACAGTATCTACATTTGTTTCCAGGTTTTTCGATAATTTTAGAAGAAATTTCTAAATTGTGACTGACTTGAAGCTGGTAAATACTTTTTGATTTTTAAAGGTAGGTTAGTTTGTTGTTTTGTCTTGTGAGATAAGTTTGTTTTCTACTCTTCTAACACTGGTGAGTCTTCTAAGTTTAGAAAAATGTAGGTTAAGGCAGGCATCAAAATCCATGAACTAATTTCTGAAGGTAGTTTTTAGAGGAAACATGCTTTACTTTTATGAAACTGAATCAAAACAAAGATATTTTATAGGTATCTTAATGATTTCTACTTAATTCCATCGTGGCAAGAGAACATATTTAGTGCAGTCTCACTTCTTTTAAACTTGGGTTTGTTTCATGAACCAGGATGTAGAGTATATGGGTGAATATTGTGTGTGCATTTGAAGAGCATGTGTACTCTGCTGCTGCTGGGTGGAGTGCAGTGTAAACATCCTTTGGATCTAGTTAGCTTATGGTGGGACTGAATTATCTTCTGCTGTTTCTTTTCCTATACCTCCATCCCCCGTTCCTCCCCTTCTTCCTTCTTCCCTCCCTCTCACCTTCCCTCCCTTTCTTTGTTTTCCCTGCCTATTCTGTTATTACTGAGAGCCGAGTGTTGAAGCCTGTGTCTATATCCGTGGATCTGTCCATTTCCCCTTCTTAGCTCTGTCAGTTTTGTTTCATGTATTTTGAAGTCGTGTTTTATGTCCTACACACTTAGGATTATATTGCCTTGGTGAACTGGCTCTTTTATCATTATATAATTTCTTTCTTTATTCCTAGCAGTTTCTCTTCCCCTGAAGTACACTATAACTGACTCCGTCTTTCTTTCCCTTCTTTTTCATATTCCTTTTATTTTCTTCTTTCTTTTCCTCCTTTCATCCTTTTCTTATATCCTTTCCTTCTTTCCTTCCGTCTCCTTTTTTTCCCTCTTCCTTGTATTCTTCCACTCCCTCCTCTTTCTGTTCGTCCTCCTTTTTTTGTGGTGCTGGGAATTGAGCCTAGAACCTTGAACATGCTAGGCAAGCACTCTACCAATGACCTAACATTCCCAGCCCTTTCAACTCAAAAAAGAAAATTTATGTGTGAGTGTTTTGCATGCAAGTGCACCCGTGTGTGCAGTGCCCCAGGAGATCAAATGAGGGCATCAGATCCCCCCTGGAACTGGAATTATAGATGTTTGTTAGCAGCCATGTGGGTGCTGGGAACCACACTCAGGTCCTCTGCAAGAATAGCCAGTGCTCTTAAATGTTGAACCATCTCTTCAGCTCCCTTCATCACTTTTTAAATGTGTGTTTACGTTATAGCTGTTTTTCCATTCTTTTATTTTTAACTTACCTATGCCACACATATGAAGTAATTTGATCTCTAGCACTGAATATTAATTCATTTTGACAATTTTTTTAGTTGATGAATATATAACATTTACATTGAATATATAATTATTGTTAGGTTTGGATTTAAGTCTATTTTTTTATTTTCCTCTTTGTATATCTGGGTTGTAGAGGAACTGAGGTTAAGTTATATATTGCTATATAGCTCAGTTTGGCCTTAAATTTATGATCCTCCTGCCTCAGCCTCCTAATTGCTGAGAGAGAAAAATTATTTACTTTTATTTGTATGCTAGGGCCTGAACCCATGGCCTTGTGTATGCTAGAAAGTTTCCTACTACTGAGCAACTTGCCTAGCTCTTGATTTCTTAAAGACAAACTTTCACTGTATGGCTCTGGCTTGGTCCTTTTGGCTTTCCCTCCTGAGTGTTGGGCTTAAGGCCTATACCCTTCCTGGCTCAAAAGTAATTTCTTTTGAAGTAAATCAGCTTACAGTGGAATCTTCTGGTCTTCTTTTATTGGATGTCTATTTTGCCTTTCTTTCTAAAGATTTTTTTTACTAGATATAAAATTCTAGGTTATGAGCTAACAGGTTTTAGTGGTGTTTCTTCCCTCCCCGTTTTTGGAGCATTTTATTTATTTTTATTGTTTATTTTTGTTTGTTTAGTATTGTTTATTAAAACATTTTTTAGAGAAACAGGAAGAAATAGGGAGAAAACAGTTTTCCTCTGTACATTTTAGCCAGTGTTCTCCAAATGATAATATTTTGCAAAGTTAGATTATTTCTTTTTCATGACAGAGTCCAGAGCCTTGCACATGCTAAACTGCAACCCCCAGCCCTTGGAATCGTTTTTGTTTTCCCCTCCCACCCCACCCTACCCACCCCTGTGATTAAACCCTGGGCCTTGAGCTTATCAAATGCTGTATCTCTGTGCTACAGCCTGAGCCCTTGGTTTTGTTTTTTGGTTTGGGGGTTTTTGTTTGTTTTTTAATTTCCCAGACTGTGATTTTTATCTCTAGAAGTTCCATTAGGTGTTTTACATTTCCTGTGGGGCACAGGTGAAGGCACACTGAGGCTGTAGAAAAGTAATAGAAACATGATGGAAAACCTCCTAGTGTCTGGAAATGGAAAAGGTCCAGTGTCAAAGCCTGGGTGTCCAGAACCATGTATGTAGTCAAGATCATAGCTGGCCATCAAGGGAGGTAGGAAGTGTATTCTAGAGAATCAGTCCTCCCAAGACTAGAATCTGCAAATGAAAGAAACTTCCCTGTCCCCAATATAAGCCAAACACAGAGGCAAAGCCACTGCCATACACAACCTGGGACCTTGGGGGAGAGGGTTGTGGGAAGTGCAAGCACTCAGAGAAGACTGAAACTGCTGTCCAACTTCGGGAAATCCTCCATCCTCCGCTCTGCTCCACTATCAGCCTACTACCAGAGGAGTGTGGAATCATGGCTCATGGTTGGGGACCACAGCTCTAGTTCTTTTATTCAAAGATTTAAGATTCTTTTCCTTTGTGTTTTGTTTTTAGCAATATGATTATGACAAACCTAGGCATAGTTTTTAATTTTTAAATTAAAAATTTATCCTATTTTTATCAGCTTTTTAAAGTGCAAATTTGTCTTTTGCCAAATTAGTGAAGTTTTTTGCCATCATTTCCTCAGCTGTCTTTTCAGTATAGTATTTTTTTCTGGCTAGTACCCCAAAAACAACAGTGCTGGGCCTCTTAATATTGTCCGTAAAACTCTTGCTTCTTCTTTCCCTCTCTTTCTCCCTCCCTCTCTTTTCTTTCTTTTCTCCCTTCCTTTCTTGTTTGAATTCTGTTTTAAAATGGTAAAGTTTTTGTTTACTTGTTCTAGAAGATAATGTCCCAGTTAGATTCAACTGCAAATTCTGACTCACCTTATATGGGGTGTGGTTCAGTACCTGTGTGAGGCTGTTGAGATCTGCCTCATCTATCATTCAGAGGTCAGTCTGGGAACTAGGTAGTGGCCTGTTCTGTAGTTCAGTTTTCAATGGTTTTGATGTGCCAGTTAAGATGAGACCGTTCAAGAGCCAGGACTTCATAGACAATGTTATGGGACCCTTTTTTGCAAGCTTCCTCACATTTACAACATCACCAAGTCTGTGGCTTTGCAGGTTTTCTGGTACAGATAATCAATATGGGTGTGAAAGATGTCTCTTCTTGGTAAAGGATGTGTGGTATCAGGGAAATATTAGTCATCAGGGAAATATATATTAGAACCACAATTAAATACCACTATATACATAGTAGAATGCTAAAAACTTTAAAATTAAAGTTGCTTAAGCAACTTATCTAGGTAATGCAGAACAATTAGAATGTTTATCCATTGCTTGTAAAATTGTGAAAATGATACAACCACTTTGGAAAACAAACCTCATATGAAGTTAAACTTAAAACTTACTTTATGACTTACCCATGCTGTTGAGGATATTTACCTAGAAGGCATGAAAACACTTCCTCAGTAAGATCTGTGTGTAGCTTTTTTCATATTCACCAAAAACCAAAATTGAAATAGCTCTCACATGGGGAACAGATAAGCACACTGTACTACGTCCATAAATAGAATACCTAGTAATAATTATTTTGTTTTTATGTACAGCAATATGGATGAATCTCAAAAGCATTGTGCTAAATGAAAGAAGCCCAATGCCAAAGGCTGCATATGTCACAATTCCATTTACATGACACATTGGAGAAAGCACAAATACAAGGAAATAAATTAATGGTTGCCCAGAACTAGGGAGCCAGGGCCAAGGAGCTTTCTGGGATTTTGTAAATATTCTGTATCTGAGTATAATGGTAGCTACATAACTGTATAGATTGCACTATGCATTTAAATGACATGAATCTTACAACAAAGTCGTATTCCATAAACCCGACTTTTAAGTTTTAAAATACTAAGTTGACTATAGAAGTTGTGAAGTGTTTTGAATCGATTTCTTCATAATTAAAAGTAAATGGGAATTGTTTTTAAAAATATTTTGGTTTTTTTTGTGTATGAGTGTATTGCCCTGATGTGTGTAAGTGCACCCATGTCATGCAGTGCCTATGGGGGTTAGAAGAGGGCGCCAGATTCCCCTAGAACAGGAGTTATGGATAGTTGTTAGCCACCACATGGATGATGAGAATCAAATGAGTCCTTTGCAGGAGTAGCCAGTGTTCTTAACCACTCTCCAGCCCCGTAAATGAGAATTGTTGAAGAAAACTGTATGCTTACTGACTTTTAATCTTTTATTAATAAATGGTAATTGTAACAGTAAATGTGTTTGTAACACTCTAGATGTTTGACTAGTAGCCCATCTTGTATCATACTTTGCTAAATTGGTATTCCTTTATTTTTAGATAGTTACAGTTATTTCCAGTTTTGTTTTCCTTTAACTTAAGCCCTATCTATATTCTTCATCCTTATTATTTAGGACAGATTTCTGGAAAAGGAATTTCTATATTAAGGTCATCCAATGTATACAGCACAGTCTGGCCTGGAATTTGCTGTGTAGCCCAGTCTAGTCTCAAACTTATGATCCTATTGCTTCATCTTCCTAAGTGCTGAGATTGTAGGCGTCCATCATCATGCCTTCTATTCCTATTTCGAAAAGATATATATCTTTTTTTTTTTTTTTAAAGACAGGGTTTCACTATGTAGCTCTGGTTAGCTTAGTACTTACTATATAGACCAAGCTGGCCCTGAGCTCACAGAGCTCCACCTCCCTCTGCCTCTGCCTCCCAAGTGCTGAGATTAAAGGTATGCACCACCACACTGGCCCTATTTTTAAAAGTTCATATACCTGTTTCCAGATTGATACCCAGAAATATTCTGTAAGCCCTTGTCCATTTTTTTTCTTTCTAATTTTTATGGTAGTATTTTAAAAGATATTTTACAGGTTTTAGGTAGTTAAATCTATTGTTCTTTTCCTTTAATGGTTTGTCATACTTTGATGTCGTACTTAGAAAGGCTCTCTGAAAGCATGGAAGTACTTGTATTGGCTTCTAGTTTTATGATTTAATTTTTACATTAGATTCCATATGAATCAAAGTGTTTATTTGATATGGCATATAAAGCTCCTTCTTGTATTTTTGCCACCTACGTAACCAGCTTTATCCACGTTAAAAAGTTACTTATTTTCCTGTTTTTGATTTTTGAGACAGGCTCTCCTCCTGCCCTCCACCTCTCAAGTAATGGAATTAGAGGTGTGAGCCACCATGTATGGCTCCCCCATTGGTTTTAAATGTCTCCATTATCATATCCCACATACTTTTGTTTTGGTAATTTCTTTTTTTACTTTGGTCTGCCTGTTTTGACATCTGAAAGGAGCTGCTTTGGTAAGAATAATTTTATAATATGCACATTAATGTCTGGCAATGCAGTTATCTTCTTTCTGCTCTTATTTTTTGTTAAATATTCCAACCATTTCTTAGAAAATTTCAGTTTTTTTTCAATTAACCTCCAAATACTTTTATCTGGTTATAGACTAAAAATCCATTTTTGCATATTTATAAATTAAATAGGGAAATTTTGATCTTTATAAGCCTCACACTTCAAATTATGATAGCATCTACTAAGATCTTTCATATCCTTCAGTAAAAATGTATGATACTAGTTTAAAATTTTTTTTAATGTTTTTTTTTTTATGTGTATGGGTATAGTGCCTGCATGCATGTAAGTGCACCCCTGACATGCAGTGCCCGAGGAAATCAGAAGAGGGCATCGGATCCTCTGGAACTGGAGTTAAAGATGTGGGTGCTGGGAATCAAACCTGGGTCCTCTGCAAGAACAGCCAGTACTCTTAAGCACTGAGCCATTTCTCCAACCCGTGTAATGCTGATTTATATCATACATTTTATTTTATTTAATCCTATAATTTTTGTTATTGTGGGGATCTTTTTTCTATCATGATTTCTGATTATTGTTGAGCTATAGCAGTACTTTTTCTTTTTGGTGTGATGTTGGTGTTTTAACCCAGGGCCTTACACGTGCTAGGTAAATGCTTCTACCACTAAGCTCCATCTCTAACCCAAGTATTAAAGTTGTTCTCTTTATTTCCAATATCATTTTACATGGCTTTATGTTTAATTTAAATATAATCTTATCTAAGGAAAATGTGGAGCAGGTATATCAAGATTTTAACTGATATTCTTTGTTTGCATTAAGCTCTGAACTGTGAGGCTAATAGTAATGTTAGTTAGGTACACTGTTCACTGAAACATTTCCTCAAATCTAAAAGACCTACAAAGAGATACTTATCTCCAGGAATCTGCCCTTTAGTTTTGGATTGCTCATAAAGTTATTTGTTATATAATCAATATTTATAATCTGTGATCTTTGAGACTAGGGACTGCTTAAGTGTACTTCCAAATCTTATTTTTAAAAGACTTCTGCCCTTCTTGCTTACGCACTACCTTGAGGATATATTTGTATGTGTCATTGATTGGAATTGGCTACCTATGGTCCTATTTAAGTTATATCTGAAAATCAGATTAGGCAACAATCTATGGTGTTACCATAAACTTGATCTTTCTGCTCTCTTTAGCTAGTATTTCGAATATTGCTACTGAGTAAAAATAAGGGATAGATAAAAGAATGCTGGGATTCAAGCCTGGTTATTTTTACAGTGTTATATCTGCTTCCTGCCTCTAGCATAGTTAACGTGTGAGTTGACCATGTTTATAATGACACGGCTATTACATGTCACTCATGCAGAAAAGGAAAAAAAGATGAATTCATATTAGCATGGCTCTCAAATCGTTCATTTTATACATTCTCTGTTCTTCACCAAGAGTAATCATTGACTGATAGTATTTATTTTTAGTTTATACGTCATAATAATTTTAGTTTGATGTCTTATACACAGTAATCATTGTATTATCAGTAATGCTAAATGAAATAAGCCCATCATAAAGAGAGAATTCTTCATATTTCCATACTTGTATGAGGAGATATCTGAGGTCAAGTGTTAGAAAGTAAAATTCTGGTTGCCAAGGGCCTAGGAGAGAAGGGAAAGGAGAGTTGTTCAGTAGGCATAGATTTTCAGATTTTCAAGATGAAAAAGTTCTAGAGATTTGTTACACAACAATGTGACTATAATTGTATTATTCTGTTTTCTATTGGTATTACAAAATACTGTGCTAATGCAGTCATCTATCACATCTGTAAAATGGGCAAAATAGTAATATCTACCTCATGTAATTGTTATAAATAATAATGTTCATACACATAAAGCTCTTAGAACTGGTTTGACATTTCATAAGAACTAATATAGAGTTTTTGTTATTAGATGGATTTAATCATACTCTATAATTGCTCATCCTACCAGTTAAATGTATCACATATTATAATTATAAATGTATTATAAGTTATATATATATATGTATATATATATATATATATATATACACACACCTTTCCAAAGTATATAAACTTTATAGAGGAAAATTGGAATCTTCTCCAATTTCAAGCAACTTAATGGAAAAAAAAAAACACATGAAAAAAATGGCTGGTTTAATTTCTTCAGTTTGGGAAAGGTGGAATTCCTTTTCTTTTAAAAGTAAACTTGTTTTTCCATCATGTTACAGGTGGTATGCAAGATTACAATTATGTATGGGCCAATTGTTTTGAGATCACATTAGAACTGTCTTGTTGCAAGTACCCACCTGCTTCACAGCTTCAACAGGAATGGGAGAATAATCGTGAGTCTTTGATCACATTGATTGAAAAGGTAAAAGTATCTCACTGGAAGGTTGAAATATAGAAATGAATTAAATAAGAAATTTGAATGCATATGAACGACAATCTAAATTATGTATTCTTTTTTACCCCTTAAACTGCTTAAGTGTATTGTAGCCATAAGATGGAATCTTACAAAATAAAAAAGATGGTTAATATATACAATACATGGATGAACCTCAAATGCATTATGTTAAATGAAAAAAAAAGGTACAAAAAGCAACATACTCTGTGACTGTACTTTTAAGATGTTCTAGAATAAATTATGTATTTTTATCTTATGTTTTAAGATTGTAGCTTATCTCTAGAAATTATTGGATTATAATCTATTAGAGCACATCTAACCAAATTTGTACTTGTGGTATATCTCAGTGGTTGGACAAGTGTTTGGCATGAATGAAATCCTGAATTTAATTTCAGCACCAGGAAAACCAGATTTTTACTGTCTGGTTAACAATGCCATGTGTTCATTTTTGCTAGAGAGCCTTTACCACTCACTGTGTGAACTGTAGACATCAGTTTAATGTAAATATCAGAAAAGCGCATGCAGTTATTTGCTATACCAGAAATTATAGTTTGGAAGCAAATTTAGAAGCTTAGATTTAAAGGGGGAGAACTTCAAAAACACTATATATACTGTACACACACACACACACACACACACACACACATAGAGACATTTATAAGTATAAGAATGTGGGCCTGGAGACTTAGCTCAGCAGTTAAGAGCACTGAGTGCTCTTATAGAGGACCCAGGTTCGGTTCCCAGCACCTACATGGTGGCTAACAATCATCCATAACTCCAGTTCCAGGGGCACCTAATGCCCTCTTCTGACCTCCACAGGCATTGCATGACACAGGTGCACTTACGTACATGAAGACAATACATTTATACACATAAAATAAAAACAATAAAAATTTTTTTGAAAAAAGAAAGTCTAGCACAAAATTGATAGCCTCTGAGCTTTGATTCTTGTCTTTTAGGTCCACATTGGAATTAAAGGATTTGTTAAAGATTCAGTAACAGGATCTGGACTAGAGAATGCAACTATCTCAGTGGCTGGTATTAATCATAATATCACAACAGGAAGATTTGGTGACTTCCACAGATTACTCATTCCTGGAATTTATAATCTTACAGCAGTTTCAACTGGGTAAAAATTTTAGACTCAATTAAAATGTCAAGCCTCTCTTTTATATCTAAGACAGAAAGGTTGTCTACTAACTGTTACTATATCTGGCCTTTTTTTTTTTTCCTTTATATTCCCATTTTTAGTAGGAAACAGCTCACTTTTATAATGAGAAAATATGTCATGAAGTGTTTTGTCACATAGTCTAACAATGTGAAACATAATCATAACATTGAGAGGAAGAATGACTTTAAAAGTTTGAAAAATGCTCAGCTGTCTAACCTCAGGACTAATTGAATCCCAGGGCAGAAGAAACCCTGAGCCTTGTAAATGGCGTTTGAAGAACCATCCAAGCAGCTTTTAATATTTTATTCTCACCTCCAGTGGAAACCTTTCTTCAAACTCACTTCATAAAGATTTAATTGATAGCCTTCAGTTTATTTTTGGACTTTGTAACTTGGGAAAAAGTAGAAATACTAGTTTGATAAGGCACTGTAAAGGTGAATAATGTATACCTTGGAATATGGTAGCAAGTTATGGTGGTGTAATTAGTATATATGTTCCTTTGAATATAGGTTTTGTTTGGTTGTTTGGGTTTGTTTTGGTAAACATTCTAGTGTATGATACCTGAGACTGTTGGTGGGATACTCTTTAAAGACTTAACCTGAGATTCTTTATGAAATAGCATCCTAAGATGGTTTCATTTATACAATTATCTTTGTTCAGTATTGAGTTGTGATAGA
This sequence comes from Eospalax fontanierii, assembly GCA_035773235.1. Taxonomy (NCBI): domain Eukaryota; kingdom Metazoa; phylum Chordata; class Mammalia; order Rodentia; family Spalacidae; genus Eospalax; species Eospalax fontanierii. The sequence continues at coordinate 51,555,474 of CM069531.1, read as the reverse complement.
TCACTAAGTGCAAGAATATGAAAAGGCTATTATGTTTTCATAATGCTAAAGCATTGTGGGTCTTAATGCCAAGCCTCTTCTGTTTTCAATTTTTTTTTAGATATATGCCATTGACTATTAATAATATAATGGTGAAAGAAGGACCAGCCACAGAGGTGGATTTTTCCCTTCGACCAACTGTGATTTCAGTAATTCCCAACTCAACTGAGGCTGCAGAAACTGGTAGCACAGTTACCACCCCTAATATTCCTTCAGGAACATCATCTTCCCATCAGCCAATTCAGCCTAAAGACTTTCACCATCACCATTTTCCTGATATGGAAATCTTCTTAAGAAGATTTGCCAATGAATATCCTAATATTACTCGACTTTATTCATTGGGAAAATCAGTAGAATCAAGAGAACTCTATGTGATGGAGATATCCGATAATCCAGGTGTCCATGAACCAGGTAATTGGTGTGGCTTTATATCTGATTTCAGTAGTGCCTTTCAAAGCTATGTGTTTCGTTTCTGTGCCTTGTCCAGAAATGTCATGTATACTATGTGTAACTTGAATTAAAAACACATAATCAAAAAAGAAAATAGAGTCACTCTGTTTCCAAAAAGGGAAATACATTTGGTAATCCACATTTACATGGTATTTAACATGTTCGTAGATTCAATTCATTCTGCTGATGCTATAGAACATGGATACATGTGTATATGTATCTCTGTATAGAAAGATATGTGTCTATCTATATAAATATGCATAGATATATGTGCTGTGAGCCTGCTCAGACATATATGTTGGTAAGGAAACTATAATATGTTTGTGAAGATTTTTCTTGCATTTGGAAAAATACATGTTTTCTTAAAATTTTGGTTCAGAATTTTTATATTCATTGGAGAAAAAAAGGCTCCATGTTAACTGAAGAAGGAAAAAATGTCTTCCATGTACTTTGTTTTCAGGTGAACCAGAATTTAAGTATATTGGGAATATGCATGGAAATGAGGTGGTTGGAAGAGAACTGCTACTGAACCTCATTGAATACCTTTGTAAGAACTTTGGAACAGACCCTGAAGTAACAGATTTGGTCCGTAGCACTAGAATTCACCTTATGCCATCCATGAATCCTGATGGATATGAAAAGTCCCAGGAAGGTAAAGAACAGTTGACTGCTAATGCTTAATCTTTTGATTATTATATAACATGATTATTTTGGAATAGAGAAAACCTTTAACTTTAAAAAATTTTTATGACTTATTATTGGCCTTTTTATATACATGTAAGATAGGGCAGACTTTTCATTCTATGATCAAACATAATATATATTCATACACATATACACACATACAATTTTATTTTTATTTTATGTATATGAATGTATTGCCTGCATGTATATAAGTGCACCTGTGTCGTGCAGTGCCCACAGAGGTCAGAAGAGAGGGTGTCAGATCCCCTGAAACTGGAGTTACAGAAACTGGAATTGTTAGCTGCCATGTGGATGCTGGGAACCGAATGTGTCTTCTATAAGAGTAGCCATTGCTCTTAACCATTGAGCCATCTCTTCAGTCCTGAGATTTTTTTTGTTAAACATACAATGTGGAAAAAACTTTTAGTCATAGTGGGATTGATAACAGTGAGCCTGATAGGTTTGTACATACCTTCAAGGTACCTGAAGCAGTATGCCTTGTATTAATTGCAATTAATTTGAATCCTTTATCCTGCAGGAGATTCAATAAGTGTAATTGGCAGAAACAACAGCAACAACTTTGACCTAAACCGAAATTTCCCAGACCAGTTTGTTCAGATTACAGATCCTACCCAACCAGAAACTATTGCTGTAATGAGCTGGATGAAGGCCTATCCATTTGTGCTGTCAGCAAATCTACATGGAGGTATAGCAACTTTATATGCAGCTAATTAGTTCTTATTGAGAACATTTGAAAATCCTCAAATTTTATAGTTCTAGACTTTCTTCAGGTGAATGTTCTTTTGCTGCTCCTGTAAAAGATAACAAAATTTTTTCTTCTTTTTAGGCCAATTTCCTGGCTGTTGTCTCCCGACTCTACTTTTCTTTTTTAAAATTTATTTTTATGTGTATGTTTTGCCTGCATGTATGTAAGTGTACCTGTGCATGCAATGCCCATGGAGGCCAGAAGGGGACATCAGATCCCTTGGAACTGGGGCTATAGGTGGTTGAGAGCCACCATGCAGGTGTTGAGAACTGAACCCATGTTCCCTGCAAGAGCAGCCAGTGCTCTTAACTGCTGAATCATCTCTTCAGCCCTTGTTTTTGTTTTGGTGTGTGGTGGGGTGCTGAGACAGAATCTCCCTGTAACCCCAACTGGCCTGGATTTCACAGAGATACACCTGCCTCTGCCTCCTGGGATTAAAGGTGTGTGCCACCACACCTAGCTTGTTATTTTTTGAGACGCATTCTCATCAAGTGCTGGAGGCAGGCCTGGAACTCACTCTTGTAGACTTTGCTGACCTTGATCTTGCAGCCACCCTCCTCCTGTCCCTGCCTCCCTATTGCTAGGATTACAGGCAACATTACTACCAAACCCTTCCCCTCATCTTTCTTTGCCCCTCTCAGCCTTTCTCTCCTTCTTTGCCCTTTTCTTTCTCTTTTCTCTCTTCCTTTTTCATTTATCATTATTGTGTATGTGACATGTGGGGGATGAGTACATGCCATAGCATGTAGAGAGCCGGGGATTGCTGCGTCTTAAAGATGGCGCCTGCTCCCGCCTCCCACCATCCCGAGGTGGGCGCTCTCTGGAGCAAACAGCTCCATGATTGGCTGTGGCTGAGGTCTGGCCCTGCTTCCGCATGTGTGCGCCTATCTGCTTTCACTACGTGGTAGTTTGGGGTTGGCTGGCAGGAGGGAATTTGACTTTGTGGCGGGCTTTCCCCGGGAGGAGAAGGAGAAGCAGTAAGGAGGGGAAAGAAGGAGTTATAAAGTTAAAAAACCAAAAGGTTGTTCAAGGTTCCTGAATAAACTGCTTTTGGAAGAGTCCGGAGTCGCGTCTTCCTTGCTGGACGAGGTGGGCGCGACAAGTGGGATTATGTCCTGGAGACAATAGCACACGTGTGGAAATCAAGGGACATCTTTTGGGAGTCAGTTCTCTTCTTTCACAGGGTTTGGAGATCCAAGTCAGGTTGCCATGTTTGACCAGTGAACACTTTTATCCACCAAATCATCTCGTCAGCCCACTTCTTCTCGCTCCTTTCCCTCCTTCTTCCTTTTTCCTTGCTCTTCTTCCCTTTCTCTTTTCTTTCTCTCTATCATTCCCCCTTCCCTATTTCCTCTAATAGTTTTGTGTTTACTCTCTATACTGTTAGCTAGATATGTGCTCTTTGTCTTTCATAAAAATTGAGCACCAACAGATCCACATGTTCAGTACTGTTTTCTCCCCTGAAATTTCATAAATTCTTATATAAATATGGATTTTGATACTACCTTTCACTTAGAGAGAGAGAGAGACAGAGAGAAAGAGATACTAGCTGCAGCTAATGACCTCATTCTCATACAGAGGATCTAAGATTACATATCTCCATATGATTCATTAGGAGTAAGTCAGTTGAATAGAATGAGAGGTTAGCATTACAAAAATAGTCATAGGCTGCTTGTGTTGATACACACCTTTAATCTCAGAACTTGGGAGGCAGAAGCAGGCAGATCTCTGTGAGATCAAGGCTAGCCTGGTCTACATAGTGCATTCCAGGCGAGTAGGGAGACACTATCTCAAAACAAAACAAAAATAATCATAAGACTAGGGATGTATCCCAGTTGGTAGAGTACCTGTCTAGGATGCTCAAAGTCCTAGGGGTCTATGCCCATCATCTCATAAACCTAGTATGGTAGCATGTGCCTATAATCCCAGCACTCAGAAAAGAGAAGCAGGAAGATCACAAGTTCAAGGTAATCCTAATTCAAGGCCAGCCTGGGATACATGAAACTCTATTCTCCTCCATCCCCACCCCCACCGCCAGAAAACATCACAATGTCCTGCTAAGGGTATGTGAATAGGAGTGGAAGATGTAAAGGCCTGGTGAGATGACTTGGCATGTAAGGACAGACCATGTTTGGTATCTGAACCCACATGGTGGAAGATAAGAACCAAGTCCCCAAATTTGTCTTTTGACTTCCACACATGCAGCTGATGCTCAGTAGAAGGTATAATAAGAGTGTATAGAGACAAATGAAAACAAAAGCATATTATTTTGGTTTATGGTTCCAGAAGGAGAGTCCATAAAGCAGGAGGCCTGGCAGCAGGCAGCTGGAGCAGAAAGCTAGGAGATCACATCTTTAACTGCAAACACAAAGTAGAAAGAACAAACTGGTAGTGGGGCAAGGCTTATAAACTTTCAAAGCCTACCTACCCACCCCCCTCAGTGATGTGCTTCCTCCAGCAAGATTCCACCTTCCAAAGGTTCCATAACCTCTCCAAACAGTGCCACCAACTAGGAACCAAGTGTTCAAAGACCTGAGCTTATGGGGGATATTTCTCATTCAAACCTCCACAGACAGGAAAATAAGTGCTTTAGTTGTTTGACAAATGAAGTTCATAGCTTTTTCCTGAGACACATCCTTACTACTTTGAATCCTGGTAAGTTTGAACAGAGTTGATGTCCTTTACATGCTTTAAAGCATTACTTACTTTACCTTAAATTATAAAGCATCATGGAATACAACTCCAAATATATTTTTTAGTTTAGATTATAAGAGAAATTTTTAGAATTCTTCCTAGTTTTCAGGCTGCCTCTCCTGCCCCTAAGTTGCTTAACCTCTCTGTTTTAGATTCCACATCTCCAAAATGAGGAATTGCTTAGTTGAACCTTAAGGGTCTGTTCTGATTTTAAGATTCCTTGGTCTTTAAAATGTATGGATTTTACTGAAAAAGTACTTTAAAAATTTACTCAGTTTTTATGACTATAAATAGTATACAAGTAAAGGTGTTTGTTATACTTGTACTTTCTGGTTTTAGATCTGATGGGTAAACCATACCAATAAATTCCAAAGAGCTTTCTAGTTAAGACAGCCTTTAGATATCATACATGGGTGTTATTTTTTCCCTTGCTTCCTTGATTTTCATTGAGGAAATTAGTGAGGGTGGTTTGTTTTTAGAAAGGCCAGAGTTTGACCCCAAGGCCTTGTATATTCCTAGCCTTTATTTTTCATTTATAGTAAGAAAATTAGTCTTGACATACCTCATGAATTCCCTTCTGTTTTACTTTTCCTGTTGCTATGATAGAATACCCTGACTAAAGCAACTTAAGAGAAAGGGTTTATTTTGGCTCATAGTTCCAGGGTACTGCCCATCATGGCAGGGAAGTCATGGCAGCAGTTGATCACATTGTGTCCACAGTTAGGAAGCAGAGAGTGACAAATGCTCATGCTCAGCTCTCCTTTTAGACAGGCCAAAACCCAAACCCAGGAAATGGTGCTGCTTTAGGATGGATCTTCCCACCTCAATTAACCTAATTAAGATAATCACTCACAGGGTTGCCCAAAGCCTGTCCTAATCCAAGTACTCTCTCATAGATGTACCTGAAGGCTTGTCTCCTAGGTGATTCCAAATCCTATCAAGGTTACAATTAACACTAACCATCACACCTTCTCTGACCAAATTGTGAAAGGTTTATATTGCTGATCCATTTTGAAACGAATAATTATACATTTTTCTCATTTCCCTTATAGGTTCTTTGGTGGTTAACTACCCTTTTGATGATGATCAACAAGGAGTTGCAACATATAGTAAATCTCCAGATGATGCTGTGTTTCAACAAATAGCACTTTCTTATTCCAAGGTATGCTTGTGTTTGAATACCAGATGCTATAAAATTAATTCATTAAAAATACCTTAAAGGATTCAGGTCAGGTACTCTCATAGTTAAGATACTCATGACTCTTCCAGTCAGCCTTCAGTTTTTGTTTTGTTTTGTTTTTTCCTCCTGTTTCTCAACTTACTTTGGAACATCTATACCTCTTTCTTTATTAATGTTTAAGATCAGGTCATGTATTTTCATCTATAGTTTTTAGCACAGTAGGTGGGAACATAAATGATGCTAACTTATGTCATTTGTCAAATACTTAACTTATAAGCCCAGTAAAGTAGTCTGAAGCAGAATTGATGAATTACAGTTTTGCAGCCAGATCTTGTTTTGTGAATTAAATTTTATTGGCTATAGCCACAGTCATACTTTAGACATTGTCTATAGTTGCTTTTCTTTTTAAGCATTTAAAAATAAGTCAGTCTAATTTACTGTACTAATGAAGAAGGAAAACCCTGCAACCATCTCAATAGCTATACAACAAAGATTTAGGTCTGTAAAGGCTAAAATTTTACTATCTGACTCTATATAAAAAATTGCCATCTTGTCACATTGGTGCACGCCTGCAGCCCCAGACACTTGGGAGTTGGATAATAAAGCAGAAGGAATGTGAGTTTGAAAATGGATAGCCTGGGTTAAACAGCAAGTTCTGAGTCAGTCTGGGCTATGAGAGCCATCTCAAACAAAACAAAAAAATTGCTAGTGACTAAGGAATTTAAAATCGTACCATAATATAACAAAAGTAAACAGAAGATTCTGTGTTTTCTAAATTTCCTGTAGTGAGCATGATGCCTTTTCTAATCAGAAATGTTTAGTAGTAGCTAGGAAGATGGCACAGTTAGTAAAATACTTGTGCACACTTGAGGACCTAAATTCAAATCCTCAGATCCCCAGTTCCCATGCTAAAAAACAGTCACTACAGCCCATCTAACCCCACCAGCCAGCCTAGCTGAATCCATGAGCTCCAAGCTCAAAAAATAATGTAGAAACAATTGAAGAAAGTTCTCAATGTCAATCTCTGGCCTCTATATATACATATTAATTAGTATGATGTATTATACTGACTGATTCAAACTGTACCCCTCAACACACAAATGTTAAAATACATGTGTATATGAAAATTTCATTTAAAAAGAGTTCTAAGAAAGTATGTTCCATGTTGGGACTTGAATACAAGGACACTAGTTTCCATTTCTAGTCTACTGATTGAGCCTGTGATTTTACCAGTTATAGATAGACGGTTATTACCGCTCTAGGCTTTCTTAATTACAAACTTGTCATTCTGCCTTTATACTCACTCCCTTTCTGCAAATGGACCTTGTGAGATCGATATTCAGAACTGCTAATAAACAATACAGCTGTTTATTTCACCTTAAAGAACTGTTACCTTCTATTTAGATATACCATTTTTGGTGGGGGGAGGGCATGCATGGAGTAATGAGAATGGATTTTGTACCATCTATCAAAATCAAAATTAATTGATCACATTTTTCATATATTCCCCTCATGTTGTCTACTCATTCACTGTAACTTAGGTCTTTGCCTTCATTTTATTTTGTTAGACTAGATTTGTCTTTCTCCCCAGCCTGGACCCATGACCATATCATTCCACTGATATTTTTAAAGACCTTGCACACCCCTTTGACACATCTGCTTTCCCAATATCTAGTCCTCAGTAATTACCACCAGCCTCTTCTCCATCCCAGTACTACAGGTATATCCCAGAATAGTCACACGATTTACTACATTCAGTGTTTTTTCTGCACACTGACAGCTGAGTACTCAGTCCCAGTTGGCAGCATTTCTTTGCTATTTGACTCCTTGACTCATTTCCCACTATGGTGATTCTAAGTCTTTAGTCTGACTCCTTTTACTCTAAGTAGATGACTTTGCACTTGTCTAAAGCACAACTGCATGAACTGATGTGAGTTCATTCAAATTCTGTCTTCGCAGTCATTATTTATGTGTGTCCTACCTGTATTTGCCTCCTTTTCTTGATCCCGCTGAACCCTTCCTTCTCTAGAGTCTTGTATCTGGATCTTCTGTTGTTGATAGGAAAGGTGGTCATGAAAGTCCTCAGTCTTTATTCACAGTCTCCTATTTCTTGGCCAGTAAGCTACTTACCTAAAACTGAAAGCTTACATTAACCTTCATAAACACCCATAAAGCTACCACCACAGATTTTTCATCTTTATGCTTCCAGTTTCTTTCATGTGAACAGTCTCGGGAGGCTTCTGTGTAGCTAAAGATAGTGATTGCTATGTAGAGTCAGCCTCTAAGAATGTCTCCCCAAATAATACAAAACAACTTTATAATTACCAAAATTCTACCCTTAGTACTATAAAAGATTCTGAAAATCCAAAATCACTATGAGTTGAAACAACAAGGCTGTCAATATGGCTCAGTAGGTAAAGGCACTTGCTGCCAAGCCTGATGACCCAATTTCAGTCTCTGGGACCAAATGGTGGAAAGAGAGACTGACTCCCAGAAGTTGTTCTCTGACCTCTGTGCATGCAAATAAAGAAATGTAAAACAACAATGACAAGCCAATGTAGTGGTGCACCTTAATCCCAGCACTTGAGAGGCAGAGACAGATCTCTGTGAGATCGAGGTCATTCTGGTCTACATAGCAAGTTCCAGGACAAGAAGTTGAAGTATGATTTGTTATATGCCCATCCCTAGGGCCCAAGATACTAAACAATTAACCAAGCAAATCAGAGCATTGAAATATTGGTAAAGGATTTCAAAATCTTTATCACTTAAAGGCTCTGGTATGGTTTAAAGGGGTAGGCACAGTTTAGAAGGATAGATGTGGTAAAGGGAAACCTTTGCAACTTGTGGCTTCTGGAGGAGAAAGAAAACTGAAAGAAATTAAAGATGCCCTTTGGCAGTTTGTTGGTTTTGAAAAACAGGCAAACAATGAAATGAGAAGTGTAGGGTCAGATAAGACTGAAAAGTACAATAAAGCCCAACCTCACAGCTTCATCTTCTCATCAAGACAAACTGATAAAGCACCTGCACTGAAGCACCTAGACTTTGCCAGACTGAGAGAAAAGATACCATTCAGCCAGGACTCATGTGAAGTAGCCCAGTATCATAAAAATGAACAAGAAGAAATAAAGTCTATGGAGAACAATTGCAGAAAGTTAGAAATTAAAATGTCAGTCATATAGACAAGGAAACCCTCTTACCATCAAAAGGCAATCAGGAGAAAAAAAGTTTAAGTTGGTACCGCAGAGAGATTAAATACCACACAAACATATGCTAAAAATATGAAGCAACATCTTTACTTTGTCAAATAATGAAAAATTAGGAACAAATATTAGAGAGTAATAAGATTGATGATATCCAATATATCACTCTCTTTTTATCATTTTTACTTTTGATGTACTATCTAGTAAACAAAGATTATAAAGACTTATTCTTAATAATGATTTTTCTGTAAATGTTTTAAAGTTTCAGCTTATACATTCAGATTTATGCTCTATTTTGAACTAATTCAAAGTATAATTTGCAGAAGGGGTCTACATTCATTCTTTCACATGTGGATGCTAACTTGTCTGTCTCTACACCTTTTTTTTTTTAATTTTAATTTTTATTTTATGGATATGAGTATATTGCTTGCATGTGTGTAAGTGCACCTGTGTTGTACAGTGCCTGTGGAGGTCAGAAAAAGGTGTTGGATCTCCCTAGAACTTTAGTTATGAGTGGTTGTTAGCTACTATGTGGGTGCTGGGAATTCTGGGTCCTCTGTAAGAGGAGCCAAGTGCTCTTAACTGCTGAGCCATCTCTCCAGTCCCTCTATACCTTTTCAAAAGATTATTCTTTGCTTATTGAATTGTCTTGGCATTCTTATCAAAGTATGAAAGAATGATCAGAATAAACGACCTAGAGCCATTTATATACCTTCACTGGCTCCTTCCTGCTCTTAAAAATGAAGTCAAATTGTTGATAGTTATTGCCTAGACCTGTGGTATCCAGAACAGAATTTATACAAGATGGTCTTAAAATGGAAGAATATTAAAAATTCTATGTAGATTGTTGTTGTTTGTTTGTTTGTTTTTTGAGACAAAGTTCCCTTGTAGCCCCAGTTAGCCTGGAACTTGCTATGTAAACCGGGCTGGCCTTGGTCTCACACAGATTCATCCACTTGCCTCTGCTTCCCAAGTGCTGGAATTAAATGTGTGCACCACTACACCCAGATTCTATTTAGATTATTTTTATAGTATCCTTTAGTTTTTAAATTTTTGTGAATGTTTATAATACACATGCTGGATTAATGGCAAAATAGTACATCTGTATCCTATATAATTGGATGGATAGATAGATATAAGTTGGAAGCATAGGAAATTGTGGTACCAGCCTTCAGTAGAAAACCAGAATGCAAAAAAAGAATGCTATGGGATCATAAGCCTTTAACAACATATTATGTTTCTACAAGGGGATTGTTTATATATTTTTAAGTTAAATGACTAATTCTCAAAGGGCTAGAAAAACAAAATTTTTCTCCACATTTTTTGCCCTTTTCTCCTATTTCCAAAAGGGAGAAATGAAGCTTTGACCATCTTCAGAGTTTAATTTCTTCAAGGAAACTCTTCCTCTGCTATTCTACTCAAAAGTAATCTTTCTCAGGCTGGAGAGATGGCACAGTGGTTAAAAGAACTGGCTACTTTTGCATAGGACCTGAATTTAGGGCCTAGAACCCACATGGTGACTAACAAACCATCTGTAACTCTAGTTACAGGGGAATCCAGTGCCTTCTTCTGACCTCAGCTGGCATTTCACGACACAGGTACACATGCATTACACTCATACACAAAAATAATAATAATAAATAAAATATTAAAAACAAATAAGCCAGGTGTGGTGGCACACACCTTTAGTCCCAGCAGTCAGGAGGCAGAGACAGGTGGATCTCTGTGAGATTGAGGCCAGTTTGGTATATATAGAGAGTTCCAGGACAGCTGGAGCTACAAGAAAATCCTCTCTCAAAAAGACCAAACAACAAAATGTAATCTTTCTCTACCATTTATTTATGCTCCATGACACTTTTTTTTCTTTCCATTGAGTAATTGCACGTGTGTCCTATGTCAGTCCTAGGCTGGATACTGAGGACATAGAGATATACTGTTTCCCAGAGTATTGTCTCAAAAGAAGAAAATACTTGGACATTGCCATCAAAGCACAGAGAGCCTGTCTCAGTTCCCCAGAAGTCAGGGAAACCTGCTTACGCTACATTATGTGTTTACTCTTAAGCAATTTAAGCTTGTTGAAAGTATGAAATGAATGCATAAATATATACCTTTTAAAGAACGGTTAGCCACCATTTTACAAGGAATTTTCCACCCATCTCTTTTTGAAAATGTTTATTCTTTGATAATTTCATACATGCATTAATTTATTTTGATCATATTCATCCCCCCAGTCCTTCCCCAGTTCCTCCTAGATATACCCCCAAACCCCTTTCCACCTGTCTCAACTTCACGTTCTCTCTCCCTCTTTTTTTTAATAACTCACATAACTCACAGAGTTCATTATGTCCTGAGTTCATATGCCATTCATTGGAACATGGTTGACCTACCAGGGACACATAAAGAAAACTGACTCTTCCCCCAACCCAGCAGCCATCATTTCCTAAAACATCCTCAGCTAGTAGCTGAAAAGTTGGCTCAGTGGTTACAGAGGACCAGGTTTTGGTTCCCAGCACATTGGGGTTAGCAACCACCTGTATGTAACTCTAGCTCCAGGGGATATGACACCCTCTTCTGGCCTCCATGGATACCAGGTGCACATGCAGTATACATATGTACATGCAGGCAAGCACTCATACACATAAAATAAAAACAATTTAAAAAAAAACAAAAAACTCCTCAGAACCTGGCCATGGTTATGCCTGTCTTTAATTCCAGCACTGGGGAGGCAGAGGTAGGTAGACCTCTGTAAGATCAAGGCTACCCTGGTCTCCATAGCAAGTTCCAGGCCAGCTGTGGCTACAGGGAGACCCTGTCTCAAAGAAGATCTCCCCACCAAAAAATAACTCCACAGCCAGGGGGTCGAGAGCCCTCCTTCTTCTACGCTGGAATGTTGTTTTGATATTGTGCAGGCAGCCGCAGCTGCTGCTATAACCCAGCTTTTAATTTAGATTTTAAAAACTTATTATTACTTGTATGTGTTTAGGTGGGGTGGTAGAGAGGTATACATGCCACAGCACATGTATGGAGATAAGAGGACAGACAACTCTGTGGAGTTCTCTCCCTTCCATTTTCTTGTGGATTCCAGGATCAAACTCAGGTCTCCAGGTCACCAAGTACCTTTACGCACTATACCCTCTTATTGGCCCTTAATTTTTATTTTGAAAAATAAATGCAGGGGGCTGGAGAGATGGCTGAGTGATTAAAGAGCATTGGTTATTCTTGCAGAGGACCTGGGTTCAATTCCCATCACCTACGTGGCAGCTAACAACTGTTCATATCTCCAATTCCAGGGGAATTCAATTCCCTCTTCTGACATCTGTGGGCATGCATGACACAGGTACACTTACAACCCATGCAGTCATAACATTCATATACATAAAGATAAATACAAAATAAATTCAGGGCTGGAGAGATGGCCCAGTGGTTAAGAACTGGCTGCTTTTACAGAGGACTTGGGTTTGATTCCCAGCACCCTCATGGTGACTAACAATCATCCTAACTCCAGTTCCAGGAGATCCAGTGTCTTCTTCTGATTTCCAAGGGCATTACACACATGTGCTACACTTGCATATATGCAGCAAAACACTCATGGACATACAATTTAAAAATCAATCTAAAATATACATGGCTAGGCAAGATGGTGCACACCTTTAATCCCATCACTCAGAAGGCAGAGGCAGGTGGATCTTTGTGAAGTCAACCTAGTCTAGTCTACATAGTAAGACCACTAAATAAATAAATAAATTTTTTTAAATGATAAGTTCATACACTCAAATGTCATAGAACTGTCCTACACTGAACGTCTCACTGTTTCCTGTGGCTCTGCCTTTCATGGTTTTTTCCTGTATTCTTACAGTGGGGCTGTCTTTTCTTTAATGTAAATGCAAATAAATGCAAGTAAAGATCCTCTTTTTTTTTTTTTTTTTCAGGAAAATTCTAAGATGTTTCAAGGTAGACCTTGCAAGAATATGTACCCTAATGAATATTTTCCTCATGGAATAACAAATGGAGCGAGTTGGTATAATGTTCCAGGTAAAGATCATCAAGGCCTTACAACTTGGATTTTCTACTCGCCCAAATTGTGCTTCTTGCTACTGTGCTTTTTCAGTTTTGAGAAAGGATCATTATTTCTAAAAAATGTTTAAATGGTTTGAGACATTAAATTAACATTTTCAACTATTTTGTATTTGGGGCTCTTTGAGTTTTGAGTAAAAAGTAGTCACTGTAACTTGATCAAAGTGTTGCAGTCTTCCTCCATCTATTGCATAGGAAGAACAAAGGTAAGGTGCACTTGAATTCTGAGTATGGAAATACAGATGTTTTGCCTAGATTGCTAGTATCTCAGAGCTCTCCCATGAATACATTATTGTTTTCCAATCACTACAAATCCAGGATAACTGGCTTTTTACTAGGATTGCTTCCCCGCTTTTAGAATCAACACTATTTCAAAGTGATTTAATTTTTTGTTCTTTAGGTGGTATGCAGGACTGGAACTATTTACAAACAAATTGTTTTGAAGTAACTATTGAACTTGGTTGTGTGAAATACCCATTTGAGAAAGATTTGCCAAAGTTTTGGGAACAGAATCGAAGATCTCTAATCCAGTTTATGAAACAGGTAAGTACTCAGGAGCAAGGTATAATTTTTTCCAAGAGCAAGATTTTTGTGTGCTTGTATTCCCTAGATATGAAGTTAGAATAGATTCATTTTAGTGTATTTGCCCAATTGGTATGTTCCGGTTTGTTTAGTGTATTTAGAAAATTCATGGGTACAAATGAGTTTATTTGTCTGTATGGGGAAGAATTGGAGAAAAAGGGATAAATAAGGTAGGAACATTTGCTCTTAATGGCTGGTGGTCATTTTACTATGTCTTTATTTTTAAAAAATGACATAAATTAGGTCCACATGTAAGTATTTGCCAAATAACAGGAAGGATTCTTTCTTATTGCCAGTGATTTTTTTTTTTTCATTTTGGTGAAACTGTTGGTTTTCTTTTGTTTAAATACACATGGTGGCCTGTAGGTAAAGACTCTTAAGAAATATGTGAATGGTTTATTAGGATTACCTGTTACATTAGTATATTTCCAATATTTTCCTGAGTGATGTACATAAAATCTGTGAGCTTATTTACTAATATTAAAATAACTTGTATATATTTACATATGTAGAAAAGGTCTGACTGGTGCAATACACACTCCCATACTTATTGTAACAATTTTTAACATTTTGCTGTGTTTGCTTTAATATATGAAAAATAAGATGTGTAGAGTAACCAAAGGGTAATTTTATGGCAATGGTATATTGTTGGCTTAAATTCCAAAAACAAAACCATCCCCCAAAAACATCTATAAAATCTAAGTAGCAAACAGAACAGCCAAAGGAGTCAGTACTCAAGCTTTGGAAGTCCTGAAAGTCAGTGAAGCTTCATTAATTTGGAATTTACAATACTGAGTTTGATGCTTATAGATCACTAAATGCTGTCTAAATGTTTATTTACTTTGGTATACATAACATTATTTATTTGCAAATAAATGGTTTATTAAATATTTGAAAAATATATGCAGATGGATGTTTTTGGCTGAACTATTTCAGTAGAAATTGAAAATGTCGGAACATTTTTATCATTAAATAATTAAGCCTTCCTCTCCTAAAAATAAGAATATTCTCCTGTCATCTCTAAATGCCATTATCTCACCTAAGAAAATTAACAGTAACTGTCTAATATTACCTAATACCCAGTCTGTATTCAAATTTCTTTGTGCTCCAAGTATAATTTTAAAGATGTATTTGGAACCAAAATCAAGTACATTTGATTATTGTATTTCCTCCTTACCCTTTTAGACCTAGAATGTCCTTCCTTTAAGAAAATTTTCCCTTTAGAAAAGGCTTTCTTGTTTTCTTTTACAGCATCCTATATTCTGAAATAATCTGAATGTACTAAAGTTAAGCAATGTTATTTGTATTCTTCATGATAAAGACAAACTTGACTTATGAAAGATTAGCCTTTAAAAACAAAAATATGTTCTAATGAGCATTTACATTTAGCTAGCTTTACCCTGAATTCATAAATTCCTGTATATTCCATTTGTTTATATTATTAACTATGTTATTTTGGATATGACCTCCCCAAATAATTACATTATCTTTCCCTTTAAAATCTGGTGTTCTTATCCAGGTTCATCAGGGTGTCAAAGGATTTGTCCTTGATGCCACAGATGGTAGGGGTATATTAAATGCCACCATCAGTGTTGCTGAAATTAACCACCCAGTCACTACTTACAAAGCTGGAGATTACTGGCGCCTCTTGGTTCCAGGGACTTATAAAATTACAGCATCTGCTCGAGGGTAAGTGATGAATGCTTTAAAATTGAGGGCTTGGGAATAGGACAAACATGGCTCCATTCTGGAAGGTTATTTCCAGAAAGTCCTAGAAAGCCTGCTGAGCAACCTGGAGTTTAGTGCCAGGAAGTTTAGAACAAGTTTCACCCTGTTCTAGTGACAGGATAAACACCTGTTGCGTATGCCACTGTCATACAGAAAGCTCTGAAGTCATACACGTTGGCCTTCCCCTGCTCTGATCACCTGCCCTCTATCATAGTAAGTGGTTTCCTTTGCTGTTGATAATTCCGGGATGTACCTGCAGGTTGAAAGAAAAAGCACATACTCATGTTTTACTGAATGTTCACATATCCAGTGTGCCCCCATTTTATATTTGCTACCTTTCACAGCTTTCCAAAGCTATCACATAACATTCATGAGATCCTGTCTCAAAAAAGGAAGTAGAGGAGTTGGGGGTGGGGAGAGGAGCAGGAGAAGGGAAGAAGAGGAGGGTGGGGAATTAGCCTATGGCTTTTTTGCCGTCTTGTAGGGATTTTGTTTTGGATTTTGTGTTTTGGTTTTTTGAGACAGGATCTCATGTATCCCAGTCATGTTGCCCAGGCTGGCTGAGAACGACCTGCTTCCACGTCTGGAGTGCTGGTAGTACAGGCATGTAACCACACTCAGCTAGCTTTCTTTGTTCATGTTTCAATGAAAATAGGTGCTACCACAGAATATTCCCATCTCTTTTCTAACCAACATACTTATGAAGGGTTTGTTTGACCATCTATTAGAGTTAAGTACATAAAAATATGGTTGTTAGTACCTATTTTCTCTTACAAAGAAGAAAAAGTTTTCAGATATCCACTGGCTCATAAATAGGGGATCAGAAACCCATGCAAATGAGTTATAAGGTTACTTCTGTTTTTCTTCCACTGTGGAAAAGTAGTAGAAAACCTATAACAGCAAGGCAAGAATGATGTCTTTAGTGGAGAATGTCCTAAGTTGGTACCTTGATTTTACTACCCATATACCTTGATGGCAGATAGTGGATACAGATTCCAAGAGCCGTGGGATGTCTGCAACAAGCACAAACTTTCATTTGAAATCATATTTTAAATTCTAGAAATTTATATTTTACATTTACTTACATTTGTTCTTTGTTAATTGCTTTTTTAAAAATCATAAATTCCCTCAAAGTTGAAATCTTGACTCTTTAGGAAACTACCCCACATTTATTCCTTGGATTCATGTATCCTCTGCACACCTCTGTTTCCTAGTGTAGCTGAAGAAGTGTGGCTCTAATTTGTCTGCTTTTTATAGGTATAACCCAGTTACCAAGAACGTGACCGTCAAGAGTGAAGGTGCTATTCAGGTCAACTTCACACTTTTTCGATCCTCAACAGATGCAAACAATGAATCAAAGAAAGGACAAGGAGATAGCACCAGCCCTGAGGATGCCCGCGACCCGACTACAAAACAATTTGAAGCTCTAATCAAAGACCTTTCAGCTGAGAATGGTCTGGAAGGCTTCATGTTAAGCTCCTCCTCCAATCTGGCTCTGTATCGATACCATTCATACAAAGACTTATCAGAGTTTTTGAGAGGGCTTGTAATGAACTATCCACATATTACAAATCTTACCACGTAAGGATCATCTTCTTTTTCTTTCTTTAAGAGGATTCATTCATACTGAGCCATGTTGGATGAGTCTTATAATTTACTTATCTGGGAGCTGAGGGTATGAGAGTTGGAGTTTATTTATTTCACAATAGATATTGCTTGGAGATTTTTCTGACAGTGAGTTTTGAAAACATTGGAGGAAAACTACTTATTAGATTAGGAATGCACAGATTGAGACTTCTAAAAATGGAAAGTTTTTTTTCCTAATCCTTTCTCTGACAGATTTCATACCTTTCCCATGTTCCAGCTATAGATTTAGATTCTGACTATATACTGTTTAACTTGTTTTGTTTTGCTGAGGGAAGTAGAGATAATTTTGAACTATGAGCTTACCTGTCAGGGATCATGTATAAGACTTGTATCATATTTTTAAAAAAAGGTCTGGCTGCTGTTACTTCTTCAACTCTAGTCTGTACACAGTCTTCTTACCTGAAGATTTAGAGACATGTTTAAGTGCTACTCCCTGGGGAAGTCCACAGTATGGTTTCCCCCCACTTTCTGGGTCCTCTCTGCCTCACTTTCCCTGTGTCACTATAGGTTCTCTTAAATATTATTGTACTTACTCCAAAACTGTTTCCATGATTAGTTGATTGCTATTGTCTGCCTGCTATAGGGAGGGTGTTCACATCTTGCCATGAGCTTTCAAGCTTATACACCTACTTCTGCATTCCTAATGAACATTAGGCAGCCTTTTACTTTTTTACTTATCTGGTTATGTTGGTTCTTTTAATTTTAACAGAAACTTTGGCTTGTTAAATTCTGGTTTATAACATTTATAGATGCAGAGTGCTATTTAATTTGGCAGAGCCAGTTATCTTCCTTCCTCAATTGATTTTTGAATATTTCTGCCTTGTTCAGATTTTAAAGCCATCTACCATAGCATCATATGCAGTTTACAGGCTTCCTTATTTTAAAATAAAACCAAAATTGGACATTATTTTGCTATCTAACTTAGCTTATTTATTTTTTTGTTCTTCTAATTCAAGGTGTTCTTTTAAATTAAATTTTTCATTAAAATAAAGCATACCTACCATTGGTAGGGGCCGGAGTTTTAAATGGTATACCAATAGACGCTAAGTATCATTGAATGGTATCATGAAAAAGCAATTTTAAAAATATTTTTATTGATTTGAGAATTTCATACAATGTATTTTAATCATATTCGGGCCCCCTCCCCCATGACCACCCCACATTCATACCCCCTACTTCATATCCTCTATTATTATTTGTCTTTTTTTCCCCAAAAGGCCTATTGAGTCTAATTTGTGTTTCCTAAATGCTTTTGGGTGTGGGATTATTCCTTGGAGTCTGGTCAACATACCAGGTGTCACACCAGTAAGGAAAGCTGACTCACCCTCTCCCAACATCTATCAATTGCTCCAACCTACCTCCCTTATCCATGATGGGCCCCTGTGTGGCTTGGGTCTGCACAGGTCTTATGCATGCTATCATAAGCACTGTGGGTTCATACATGAAAGTACTCCATTGTGTCCAGACAGCACAGTTTTCTTATATTCATCTACAGTCTCAATCTTCCATAATGATCCCTGAGCCTTGGGAGAAGGTGTGATACAGGTATTCCTTTTGGTGCTGAACACTCTGCAGTCTGTTATTCTCTGCATGATGACCAGTTGTGGGTCTCTGTTAATCACCGTCTGCTGCTGAACCTTCTCTGGTGAGAGATGCACTAATAGGGCTGGAGGAATTTCCAAGTCCCAAAAGCAATATTTTTTATCCTATTAATGTTCCTCAATTTAAAGCTAATATATTATTCTTATCTAACTCTTGTAAATCTTCCTTATAAAGAAACCTAGCCATAGGCTCAGAGCTCTTGTTCAAATGGAAATTTAACCATTGCTCTGCTTTCATTGACTTGTTTTTGCTGTCAGACTGCTGTTGCAGTTATAGTAAAGTATAAGATGTGTTGTTTACATATATTATTTTAGATTTAAAAAGAGACTTTTTCTACATTTACCTATATTTAAATATTTCCATAATAAAAATTCAGTGACTGGATTTAAAGGACAGAACAGAAGGTTGGTGAACACTGTGAGGTTGGCGTGACAAGGACTAACTTGGGAGGGTGCTGAATTAAATCACAGTCTTGCCTAATCTAGTAACTGTTCTTCTATTTAACTGGTTTTGGTCAAGGAAAACTATCTTCCTTAAGGTTTTCTGCCATGCACAGTAATTCAATTTTAAAACAACTTCAAGGCTTTTGTGCTTTATTTTATTTCCCCTTCATTTTTATTTTTAAAGTCCATAAGTTAAGTTTAACATAATGCTTAATTGTTGACTTTTTGTTTCTGGCTTTTCAAAGTTTGGGACAGAGTGTTGAATATCGTCACATTTGGTCCCTTGAAATCTCCAATAAGCCCAACGTATCTGAACCTGAAGAACCAAAGATTCGTTTTGTTGCCGGTATCCATGGAAATGCTCCAGTTGGAACTGAATTGCTTTTGGCTCTGGCAGAATTTCTCTGCCTGAATTACAAAAAGAACCCAGTTGTTACCCAAGTAAGAGAATAGCCTGTTTTGACATGCTTGAAAAGTATTGCTCAGTGATATATTGACATCAGGGCACCATTTAAATGTTTACTGTCTTGCTAGATTTTATATAGGTGCACTTTTGGTATATTAATGTTACTTTAACAAAATGAACCATCTTTATATATACTCGTTCATCATAGTGTCTTCCTATTATATCTTTTTTTATTTTGAGAGGCAAAGAAGAAAAAAAATACTAAAAGTTTGCGTTTAGTCCTGGACTCCTTTATTTAAACTGAGACTACCTTCTGATTGTTATTCACAACTCCGGACATTCTAACTTGAGGAACGTCCATTCTCGGTTACTTATAAATATTGAAAATACAATGAAAGACATATTTTTTTTCTTTTCATGTAATACATAAAAAATGAAGGTATCTTGGCTGCAAGAGATTTTATAAAAACTGATACAGCATTGTCTAATTAACAATTTGTAGCTATAGAAAGTAACTTTGATCTAGGGGCTTAGTCATATGATTAATAAACCTAGTTCTGTGTTGTTTCAAGGAAAAGAATACCCGCTAATTAGCACTGTCTATTAAATTTAGGAAAAGGGAAAAAGAACTAATATTTTTTGACTATATATTGATTACAAATTACCCAGTACTTTACATATATCATTAATTCGATTTTCATCCTTGTTAAAAACAATGATCCTATTTTATACACGTGGAACTTGAGGTAGAGATATTTGTTTTCTATAGACTATCTCAAAGCCAGTAAAACTAGTTTAAACGAAGTGTAGATTTTATTTTCATTTTTCTTGTAATTTTAACGAAGTAAACACCAAATATATCTCGCTCCCCATGCCATGTTGCTATGCCATACTGCCTTCCCCTAAGAAACTGGGGAAGAGCTGGTAGGATTAGGGTAGAAGGAACCTGTGTGGCCTGGATAAGTGAGACCTGATCAAAAATTACTTTAGCATCTTCAACAAAGCAAATTCCATTGACAACTTCTTATAGGTTGAAAAAGTACCTCTTAGACACTTTTTTTTGTTCTTTGTTAAAATGAGAGAGTAGTTAGGACAGTGATTTTTTCAACCCTGGCCACACATTGGAGCCTTTAAAATCACCAGTGCCTAGACTCACCCCACAGGCATCAATATTTCTTTTAAAACTCTTTAGTCTCCACCCCCTAAACAAAAACACTACAATTTGAGGCTATTTATTTATTTAAGACAGAGTCTTCCTAGATACCCAAGGCTGGCCTTGAACTTGCTGTTTAGCTCAGGTTGGTCTCAAATCTACAGTCTTCCACCTCCACTTCCAAAATTCTAGGATTATAGGCATGTACACACACATATGCTAAGGATCAAATTCAGGGTCTTGTATATATTAGGCACATGATATCCTACATAGTTATACCTCCAGCCCAGGTTATTCTTCTGTATAGCCAGACTTGTGTCATATTGGTTTTAAGGTAATGAGACCATATCATAAGTAAAACTTTTGAACAGGAATCCCAAAGCTTTTAAAGTCAGTCTAGGATATAGCAGACCTTGCCTTTTAAAAAAAAAAAAGTTACAGGATCTCTGTCATCAGAAATTCTATTGAATAGGAATATAGCAAAATGTAAGGTATAAGTTAATAAAATCTCCCCCAAAGGAAAAGATTTAAGAACCAGTGAGCAGCCAAATGTGGTAGCTAGCACACACCTTTGATCCTAGCATACAGGAGGCAGAGGCAGGCAGATCTCTGTGAGTTTGATGCCAGCCAGTCAGGTCTACATAGAGTGTTCTAGGCCAGAGAGGGTCGCATAGTGAACCCCTGTTTCAAACAAACTAACAAACCAAAGAAACTAGTCAGTTAAAAGCTGTCAAATATTTTCAATTCATTAGACTATTTTACCAGAATAAATAAGTCAGGAATTACTTTACTTATAACTGACCAAATAACTGACAAAAGTAACTTCAGAAAGGAAGGGTTTGTTGTGGCTCTTGGTTTGGGGGCTACAGTCCATCACGGTGGGGAAAGCATGGTGGCAGGAACATGAGGTAGCTGGTCATTTTGAGTCTGCAATCAAGAAGCACAGGGAAGTGAATGCTGGTGCTTGGATTGCTTTCTCTTCTTTCATTTTTATTCAGTCTGGGACCCCAATTTATAGGATGGTGCCGTGGATATTTAGGGCAAATCTTCCCTTCACAGTTAAACTTCTCGAAAATACCCTCACAGACATGCCCAGAGGTGTGTTTCTTAGGTGAATCTAAATTCAGTGAAAATGCTAGTGAAGATTATGCATCACACTATTAGAAAACTGTAGCATGAAGTACATCAGAATTAGTTTATGCCACATGTATAGGTATTAATGCTTCTGATCATCTGGAATAGAAATTATACTTAGACAAAGAGCCTACCTCATGTTTTCTTTTTTAGACATAAAAAATTGCTTTTATTTTATATGTATGTGTTTTGCCTACATATATGTATTTGTACCTGGTGTGTGTACTGGACTTATGGAAGCCAGAAGAGAGTGACAGAGCTGCCTTGTGGGTACTGGAAAGTGAACCTGGGTCCTCTGCAAGAGAATCTGTGTTCTTAACCCCTGAGCCATCTCCAGCCCTCGTGTTTTTGATTTTGACATGCTGTTTTCTATTCTTCTGTCTCACTATCTGGACAGGCATTGATGTTTTCAGATTATACATTTCCATGTTTAATACAGAAAATTGCCTCACCATTATTAAGTTAGTGATCAGCAAACTTTTTCTATAATTGGTCAGACTGTATGTATTTAGGCTTTATGGGTCAGATATTCTGTAACTACTCACTTCCATCTCTATAGTGAAAAAGTAGTCACATGTAAATGAATGGGCATGGCTATGCCAATAAAGCCATACATAGGAAAAAAAGCAGGCAGCAGGCTGAACTCAGCTTGCCAGAGTGCTGTTGTGACCCCTCTTCTTTTTCACCATGAGGTCACAGGGAGCATTAGCTACACAGTATTTTCTTGTCTTGTTAAAATTCATTTGAAGCAAATGAGAATTATATTTTACATTTTAATTTCTTTTAATTCTGCATTTTAAATTATTTTAAATGAACAATAAAGACCTTGTGTTTGAGGGAAAGTACCTATTGATTCCACATACAGCTCATAAACTCTTAATTTTTGTTTCTGTTTTAGTTGGTTGATAGGACTCGGATTGTGATTGTCCCTTCTCTAAATCCAGATGGGCGAGAACGAGCACAAGAAAAGTACTGTACTTCAAAGACAGGACAGACAAATGCCCGTGGCAAAGACCTGGACACAGACTTCACAAGTAGGATTAATTATAGGCCATTTAAGACTACAGATCATTCTCTTTCTGTTGCTTAGGAGATTGATCAATCCTGTGTTGTAGATGAGTAATGGAGTATTTTCAGGTCTAGGTTATGAATGTGAGGTATAAATGAATACAGACACCCAGAAAACATTTGGAACTTCTTACCTTTTGCTTTGTAAAAGTAATTGAAGTTTTGTTGTTTTGAAAAAAGAAAGAAAGAAAGAAAGAAAGGAGGGAGGGAGGGAGGGAGGAAAGGAAAAAAGAAAAGAAAAGAAATTCAGGGAAATGGAGAGATGACTCCATGGTTAAGAGCACTGAATGCTCTTGCAAAGGACCCAGGTTCAATTCCCAGCACCCACATAGTGGCCAAGAACTGTCAGTAACTCCAGTTCCAGGGGATCCAATGCCCACACCTGACCTCCACAGGCATTGCACAACACGGGTGCACTTACACACATGCAGGCAATACACTCATACACTTTAAAAAAAAGAAAAAACAAAAATTGAGTGAATATTATTGAAGTGTTCCGTTGCTAGTTTTCATAGAGATGCCAAGGCCCTTTCTCTCTTGTTTCTGTATGTGTGCTTACACATAATATATATGTATGTTGAATTGGAGTGGCCTGTTTCTTATTTATATCGGGTCATCATATACACATTCTGTAACTTCTCACTGAGAATATCATTGATATCTTTCCTTTTTAGTGCTTTTAGATCTGTGATGTTTTTATTAAAGACATTTTTTGCCCTTAACATTTAGAAATCTAAGTTATTCAAACATTAAAATGGTGAACATTTTGTTTCTAATTTTTTTACTCTTATAAATAGTACTGCAGAAAATATTTGCTCTCTGAAAATCAAATAGAAATATTCTCTAAGTTCTTTTTTAAAGCAGGATAAATCCATCTTCCCTTTTTTTTTCCAGTAAGAATTTTCTTACAGTTGTTTACCGTTATTAATGTACACATATTATCTCAAAGTATGTAATACTCAGAATAACTTTCCTTTGAGAATGCATCTTTCTTGCTTAGGGTAACTTATGGAGAAATACCTACAAATTTTGTGGTTGGCATTATGATTGAGTTCAAATAGAGAATATTTTCTTTATAGTGATACTAAATTTTATAACTTGATACTTTGTTTTTGTTTTGAGGCGATCTTCCTTTAGCCCTAGGTGGCCTGGAGCTTGATATATAGACTAGGCTGGCCTCAATCTCATAGAGATTCATCCACCTGTCTCTACCACCAGAGTGCTGGGACCAAAGGCATGCACCACTATGCCCACTATAACTTCGTGTTTTATATCTAACTTTTCTCTTTTGTAGGTAATGCCTCTCAACCAGAGACTAAAGCCATCATTGAAAACTTGATTCAGAAACAGGACTTCAGCCTTTCTATTGCTTTAGATGGTGGTTCTGTGCTGGTCACATATCCATATGACAAACCAGTTCAGACAGGTTTGCAGAATATCATTTTGTATATATATACTAGTTAAGCCTGGTAGGAAATTCCAAGTTAATACATAATACCCCTCATAAGTGTTTTTGAATGGTGAGCATTTGTTTTATTCTGTGTGCAACTAATCAACCTTAGAAAACCATCCATAGTATATTTGAACAATTCAAGTGGGTACTTGGAGAAGAGATGAGAGATTTACTGAAAGTCTAACTACATGTAGTACTTTTTTAATGTGGGGAAGATGTTTGCTTCTAGGTATGATTATCTAGGACTAAACAAAATGATATAGTTCGTTATTATAACTCCTCAGTAAACTTTAGTGGGGTGAAGGATTTAACAAGAGAAGATGACTTGAACCCATGATACTTGAACAAAAATCTTTTTAATTTCTCCACTGACTTTCAATTTTTTCTTCTTGATAGTGGAAAACAAAGAAACTTTAAAGCATTTGGCATCTCTTTATGCAAATAACCATCCATCAATGCACATGGGTCAGCCTAGTTGTCCAAATAAGTCAGGTAAGCATTTTTCATACCCTTTGTTACTAATTTAGGTCATGGTTGCTTTGGGGAGGAGAGTTCTGCTTCATAGTCTTGTTGATCCTATACCTCAAATGCTTTTGTAGATGAGAATATTCCAGGAGGAGTAATGCGTGGAGCAGAATGGCACAGTCACTTGGGCAGCATGAAGGTACGTTTTATAGAACATGATTAGAATAGAATATGAATACTGGTCACTGAGTGAAAGAACAAGTATTTCTGATATGGGACCCGAAAGGCATTTGCCTCTGGAGCACTGGGATAAAAGCTGTGCGCCACCACACTGAGTTACTTGGTTCTTCTTTAGGATTGTCTTGGCTATTCAAGGTTCCTTGCATTCCACTTTAATTTGAAATTTTCTTTTCCTGCATTAAAGGCTCTTGGAATTTAGTAAGGGGTTATGTTGACTCTGTAGATCACTTTGAGTAGTGTAGGTATCTCAACAATATTGTCTTCCTATGCATAAATATAGTATATTCCTAGATATTTTTCATTTCTTTTGGAAAGCATTTTATCTGGTTGCTCATGCACTTAAAATTATGCATGGTGACTTATTTATATTAACTGTAAGATGGATTTCAGATGCTTTGTTTACATCACCAGTTTTTCTTATTTCATTTTTTATGTGTTGTTTTACAAAACCTTATTCTTGCATTTATTCATTTTCCTGAATTTGACTTTGAACTTTATATTCCAGGATTATAGTGTCACTTACGGCCATTGCCCTGAAATCACAGTGTACACAAGCTGCTGCTACTTTCCTAGTGCAGCACAACTCCCCACCTTGTGGGCAGAAAATAAAAGGTCTCTCTTTAGCATGCTGGTGGAGGTGAGTTTGTTTTGAGTTTGTGCCCCCAACACCCCCTATACTAGAGACCAAACCCAGGGGCTCCTGCAGGTTAGACTCCATCATAGGAGTATGTCCAGTGAAAACCCTTATTAAAACATTGTCTTTCAGATGCACATAAAGAATAATTTTATTCTTTGTGTGTGCATATATGTGTGGTGTATGTGTATTGTGTCCAAGTATGTGGGTGGGCATACACATATGTACATATGTATGTGGAGACAAGAGGCTGACCTCCGGTGACTTCCATGGTCACTCTCCACTGTATTTACTGAGGCAGGGTCTCTTGCTGAACCTGGAGCTCATTGATTTGGCTAGTCTAGCTAACCACCTTGCCCTCAGGATCTCCTGTCTCCACCTATTGAACAGTGGATTATAGGCACCTGGCCTTTACATTGCTGGGAATCCAAATGAGCCCTCATACTCATATGGAAAGCACTTTATCCACAGAGCCATCTCCCCAGCCTGAATTTTGTTCAACTTTTTGTTGCCAAAATAGAGGCCATTCATCTCATGTACTGTGAATCTGCTGTACGTGAGAGAGACTGCATGTTCTTCAGTCTACAGAACACACAGAGTTGTGGAGCCAGTACTGTGGGAAGGAAACCATTCGGAGCACTTGAATACTGGGTGTAATGCTTTAGACTTTCATCATACAGAGTTCTCTTATCTCCAGCTCTGACTCTAAAGCACTAAAAGACTAGCAAATGTGGTCAGGGTCAGTGAGGAGCAAGGGTAAGCCAGGCTGATAGGGTCATTTTTGTTTTGTTTTTTACTATACTGGGGATGAACCCAGGGTCGTTTGCATGCTAGGTAAGCACTCCACCACTGAGCTGTAATCTACCCAGTATCCCCTACTTCTTTCTTTTTTGAAAAAGATTTATTTTATGTATGAGTGCTTACTTCCATGTATGTATATGCACCATGGGCATGCCTGGTGCTTACAGAGGCCAGAAGAGGATGCCATACCCTGTGGAACTGGAGTTATGGAGAGTTGTTAGCCACCATATGGGTTCTGGAAGCCAAGCCTGGGTCCTCTGCAAGAGCAGCCAGTGCTAATGGCTGAGTCATCTCTCCAGCCCTCTTTTTAGTTTTTAAGACAGGGTTTGCTCACTTGATGAGAGTGGCCTTGAACTCCCAGTTTCTTACATCAGCCTCCTAAGTAGCTGGGATTACAGTCATGTGCTACCATGAGAGGTTTTTTGTTTTGTTTTGTGAAGAATGTATGTTTTGGTTGATTTTGATCAAGCCTTAGGTATTGTCTCTAAGGTACCTGTTGATTTTATGAAAACAAATTTATATTTTTAACATTATTTTTCAGGTTCACAAAGGAGTCCATGGATTTGTTAAAGATAAGACTGGTAAACCAATCTCTAAAGCAGTCATTGTACTCAATGAAGGAATAAAAGTACACACAAAAGAGGGAGGTTATTTCCATGTGCTGTTAGCTCCTGGTGTCCATAACATCAATGCCATTGCTGATGGTTACCAGCAGCAACATTCACAGGTACGAAATGCAAACGGGATTATGTAAATCCTTCTTCTTCTTTTTTTTTTTGTCTTTCTTTCTTTTTTTTTTTTGAGACAAGGTCTCCCTGTAGCCACAGCTGGAGCTGGCCTGGAACTCTCTATGTAGACCAGAAATCAGCCTACCTCTGCCTCCTAAGTGCTGGGATTAAAGGCGTGTACCCCCATGCCTAGCCATAAATGCTGATTCTTAATAATACTTGTATCTTATCTTGAAACTCTTGCTAGAAAACTTGAAAGGAATTAAAAAATAAAAAGTATGCCCACCTCCTGATTATAGTATCCTATCTTTTTGTTTCCTAAGAATATTTTTATAACATTAGATGATGATAAATCACTT
This sequence comes from Eospalax fontanierii, assembly GCA_035773235.1. Taxonomy (NCBI): domain Eukaryota; kingdom Metazoa; phylum Chordata; class Mammalia; order Rodentia; family Spalacidae; genus Eospalax; species Eospalax fontanierii. The sequence continues at coordinate 51,527,944 of CM069531.1, read as the reverse complement.
TCTTGATTTTCCCTAAAGGCCCTAAAGTATTTATTGAAGCATAGCTGCACTAGACTGACTTTTTCATGATTGTTACATTTATCCTTTCAGGTCTTTGTGCATCACGATGCAGCCAGTTCTGTGGTAATAGTCTTTGACACAGATAACCGGATATTTGGTTTGCCAAGGGAGCTTGTGGTAACTGTGTTAGGTAAAAGAATTTTAATTTTTAGTGCTTGAAGTTAAAACTACTTCTAGAACACTTTGAGAGTGGACAGCCCCACAGTCACCTGTAGCTAATCACTCTTACTTGGTCTCCTTATCTAACTAAACCTGATTTTCTTGAGCCACTGCTCTTACATATGTTCTCCTGGCTTGCCTTTCCCCTTTTCAAACTCATCTCCGTGGAAAGGCCTTTCCTCGTCACCCTAGCTGCCTTAGTAGCTCTATCATTGTTTCTACCCTGCTTTTTCCATCATTATATTTGTCACAAACTGGTATATCATGTACATTTATTCGTTGTATTGTTTATAGTTAATGTGCCCCACCAAAAGAAAAGCTCTGGGCAAAGAGTTGATCTGCAGCCCTGAACCCTAGAGCCATAATTAACACAAAGTGGATCTTTTGACAATTTTTGTGTATTTGTTTTTTTGTTTTTTATGTGTATGAGTGTTTTGCAAATGTGTACCTAAGTGCACCCAACCATGAAACAAGTGCCGATGCCAGAAGAGGACATCAGATCCCCTGGAACTGGAGTTACTGATGGTTGTTAGCAGCTATGTTGGTGCTGGGAACTGAACCCAGGTCCTCTGCAAGAGCAGCCAGTGCTCTTAACCATGCTGGAGCCCTGTCCAGCCCCACAAACTGAATCTTAATAAATATTGTAGAATAAGCAATGATTTGCCTTCTATCAAGATCATACAGGTTGCCTAGGACTTAGACTTAAGTTTTGCTTTTTCAAGGTTCAGGAAAGAGGAAATGTTAGGCTTTTTTTGTGTGTCCCCTTTCTCGTTGGGTTGATTTGTGCCATTGTTTGAATTACTCTAAGGTTAGTGGGAAAAAATCATTACTCCACTGTGCTCTGTCTATTTGACACAATAAACTTTGGTTCATATCTAGAAGCAACCTGGAATTGAAGTAAAATAACCAGGTTTTATTAAAGGGTGTATATGGAAGATCTTAGATGAAAGAAAGTGGTATCTTGGGAACATGATGTAATCATAGAACCTATTGTGGGATGTTTAGAGTTCTTGATTTGAACCTGATAAAATATGAAGAACTTAGTGGTTAAAAGCTCAGGAACTAGGATTCAGCCATTAGCTGCTGTGAACTCAATCATTTTATAACTATTATTCTTTTGTTACTAAAACTGTTATTTTGTATACAAATTTCAAAGAAAAGAGAGCCTAAAGCATGAGGATTACTGCAAATTGGAAACCAGTCTGGACCACGTAAGCAAGTGTCAGGCTCTCCCAAGATACAGAGTAAGACCCAGTCTCAAAAAACCAAAATAAGGACCAGTGAGATGGTTTAGAGGTAAAAGCTTGCCACACAAGCCTGATGACCTGAGTCACCCCTGGAACCCACGTGATAGACAGAAGGAACCAGCTCCTACAAGTTGTCCTCTGACCTCTACATACCACACACACATACACAATAAATGAATAAATAAATATAATTTAAAATTTTTAAGTAAAAAAGAGAAAGATCTAAGGGGTTGGGAATACAGCTCAGTGATATAGTGCTTGCCAAGCATGTGTGAAGCCATAAGTTAAACTGCCAGCAACCCCCCTCAAAAAAAAAAAAAAAAAAAAGGAAAATAACACTATTGTAATTAAGAATCATCTTTGAGTAGTACAAACCTAAAGATAATGATTTTATTTTTGTTGTTATCGTTTGCTGGTTTTGCATATTAGTTTTTTTCCAACTTTGCATGCTTTAAAAATGTGCTACTTATATAATAATAAAGAGTTGGTTTCTTTTTATTGTTGTGATATACTGGAGATTGAACCCAGGTCTTCCAGGCTGCTTGGCAAGCACTTTGCCACAGAGCTACATCCCCAGACCAAGAATTACTTTTAATTGCATGAAAGTAAATTAAATGACATATAACTAGAAGTGCCATTGAAGGTGGCTGTTATGACTCATATCAGTAAAGTCTTAACACCCCCATGTGGGTTTTTGTTGGGCAGGTGCCACCATGTCAGCATTGATCTTAACAGCTTGCATCATTTGGTGTGTCTGCTCAATCAAGTCTAACAGACACAAGGATGGCTTTCATCGACTCCGGCAACATCATGATGAATATGAAGATGAAATTCGAATGATGTCAACTGGCTCCAAGAAGTCTCTCCTAAGCCATGAGTTCCAGGATGAAACAGACACAGAAGAGGAAACATTGTATTCTAGCAAACATTGAAATCTACATTTTGCATATCTCCCAGCATAAGCATCAAGCAAAATGACAGCTCCTTTTGGGAGACACTGCATTAAGAAGAAAGATTCCTTCTTCAAAGAGCTTTGGGAAGTTAATTTGCTAAATTTATATTCTCAATGAATATTGCTGGCAGTTTTGAACTTCCCTTCCTTAAAGTACTCTTAATCTTTTCTAAAAATCTGATTTCTATTTATGCAGCAGAGATGGGACAGCCACTTTGTTTTCCTTTTTAATTTAAGATGAGCTTTTGGAGCTTATATAGTAACAGCATAAAGCCGTCTAGTGGATGTTGTATTTTGCACATCAGGTATTTACTAGTGGCTTTTGTTTTGTTTTTATTTTAAAGGCCAAAAGAATCTAGAAACATTAAGGCAGGGACACCAGTCAAACTCTGACATAAAGCTTTAAAAACTCGAGATTTTTCTCAATCTACTGAGGAGTTCTCTTCTCTAGTTATTAAATAACTGGAGTTTCTCTTATTCAGGTTTAATGGAGGTTGGATGATTTTTAAACATATATGACATTAGGAAATGAATAAATAGGCTTCCGTATTTGTCTTTTGTTTCCAAGCTGGAACAGAACTGGTGGGCTATGCTGTAAGCAGGATTTTACTACCTCTCTCATAAGGTTTGGCAAAGTTTGGAATATCCCCATCTTAAAGGAGAACTCAGTGACTTTGTTGTGAAAGTTCCAAATGTCCACTTGAGTGGAGGTGAGAGGGAGATCTAGCAGAAGCTGAAACTCATATTGCCTGTCTTTTAACTAGGTAAAACCCACAGGTGCTGCTGCTTTTATCTGTGAAGCACTCGTTTATTCTAGGAATGCCAGTTCCTTAATGTTTCCTAAATTTCAGCCTTTTTCTGTGTTGTGTACTTGTGGTTTTCAAATGATCCAGCATCTAAGACTCTGAATTCTACTGAAAATATCTGGATTTGTGGAAGAGACAGTCTTAATACATTTGAATCCAAAATGTCCACACTTAATGCTCCAGCCCACACTTCGCCCTGTGGTGGCATACTGTTATTGAAATTCCTTGACCGGTCTGTGCACAAAGGCCTCTGCAAGTGATTTGGTTCTTTGTCCTAATGTTTCCTTTGATGGTCTGCTTTTGACCAAGCAATTTTGTTAAAATTTTCAGTTCAATGCTTTTAAATATGGCTCCCTCTATTTAAGAAAAAAAAAAAAAAAAACAGTCAACTAAAGGACTGCCTTGTGATAGAACACTGAAAGTGTCATCTTCACTGCCAGTCAGGCAAAGATCTGAAAGATTTGCATTGTATTGTGTCTTAATGCTGTTCAGTGGAATGAAGCTCTTTGTACATGTGAGTCTTACCAATGATGTAATGGTTTAGTATTTTGAATGTTGTAATGGCCAAGTTGCTGCTGAACTTGTACTAAATCAGGGGATAAAAAAAAAAAAAAAAAACTAGCTCTTATCTTTCCAAATTGCATTCATAGCCATTAACGGATCAGTTGTCCCAAAGCTTTCATGTAGAAGGGTTTATTCAGCTCACCGAGGTCCTTCAGCCAAGCTTTGTAAGGAATACATCCAAAGTGACTTTATAAAACAGAGATCTTGTTTAGTGGAAAGAAATAATGAGGTCATGACATTTGTTAGAAAATACCTGTGGTGAGCTGGCTGGCTGAAGGTTAAGCCCTTCTGAATTAATCCTGGCATTAGTAGCTCTGAATTCTGTCATCTCACTCTCATCCTGCCACATGAACAGAACAGTTTGTGGAATGTTAATATTTAATGACACATGATTTCATTTCTTCCAATAATACTTTGTTTTCTAAATGATGTGATGTATTGCTCTTTTTCAGCTTTATTTTTAAAAGTGCAAAGTCAAAACCAACAAGGGGCTTAGGGCTGGGCCCTGCTTGGGACATTATAACCAAGTTCACGTGACAGCCTTTGCTTTATTAGCATTGGTCTTCACTGAAAGGATACCTTCACCTTTACTGCTCTCTTGAATTAAATATGTCTTTAACAGTACATCTCAGTGGTTGGAGGCCCTGTCTTTTTAAGTGTGTATGAAATATTTTTAGAGATGAATATACAGATAGTTCCTTTAGTATTTTTTTTTTCCTGAAACAAAACCCAAAATTCTGCTATAAGTCTTGAGTCTTTAGTGGACTTTTAAATAATGCATTGAGCTGGGGGGAAAAAAGGCCTCCCAACCCAGAATTACCTATGATCATGAATGTACAAGATCCATGACTACTAAGGACTGTGTTCTCAGCCCTGCTGTCGTTTATTTGTGGAGCTAATCTAATCTAGGCCACATTAACAGCAGAAGGCACTGAAGCCATATGGGAGTGCATTTCTTCAGTGTTTCTCCTAGAGACTTTCCATTTCTTTCAAGTCATGGAGGCAAGTAGTTACCACAGTATTAAGAAATTTGCTCAAATCTGAGATGTGCCTTTTTTTTACTCAGAAGGCATTGTTTTGTCCTGGTGATCAGTTTCTAACTTCCTTCCCTCTCTGTTCCCTATTGAAAGCAAAATGATTGACTAGGCAGTGTCCCAAGTGTCTGTGCAAATGTACTTGTACTGATATAGTTTGGTAAGGTGAGCCCAAGTCATTTCAGAAGTTTTGATGTATTTGGTGTGGAACTCTGGGGTGGTAATAGAATCCATTCCAGTTGAAGAACACTTGCAATTCTCACTGAAGAGAATTCACTTTGGGACTCTCTCAGCTTCCAGAAAGAAAACATTGTATTTTGGTTCAGTGTGCTTGATTGGTTAATCATTGGCAAATTTCATCTGAATGGGATTCGCTGAATTAGTGAATATTAAATTTAAAACTAATCATGAGTGGAAAAATAAAAAAGGTAGTGCTTACGTCTGAACTTCTTGTGTTTCTGAGCTAGCACCAGGTTCCCCAGTAGATGACCTGCTACTCCATTTGTTTTCATTTATTTTCCACATTAGTAGGTGTATCGTCTTGTACACTTGTGCCAGGCTCTGTCTCTGCTGTATTAGAAACTTCTTGGCTATGAACATGTCACAGTGCCCCATGGTATGGTTCTCTTGTGGATTGTCTTTACAGTCACAGCTGGGCATTGACCCTAAATTTTTGCTTTATTGTTATTACTAAAACTCCACTAATGGTCGATGTTCCAGGATTTTTCTATCTAGCAACTTTTTGATAACTTTAGGTTCCTGAGTTACCTTAATTAAAGCAGACTTTGGGGAGGTGATTGGGGTCTTTCATTAATGTCAGTTGAATTTGGATTTCTAATTCATGTAGAAAACCCAACACTTCTCTATTTGGGGCAAAAATTCAATAATGATTCCACTAGACTTTCAGAATGTTGTCCTGGATGATTTTTATTTGACAGAATATAGTATGAAATTTTAAAGTAGGTCATTGTTTGGGGGAAATTGGATAAAAATTATGTACATATATAGAGTTATGATGTTTATAAAAGGCATAACATGAATGTACTAGCTACATTCTATGCTGCAGATTTTTGGGGGTCTGACATAATGGTATTTTTCATGTTCTTTTTACCTGTTTTTTCAGAATGATACTCCCCAGCTCCAGAACTCTCTCTAGCTATTTATATGACAATGCCCAATACCCAGTCATCTTAAGTGCTTCGGTCTTGTTTATTTCATGCGCTGTGCCTTCAAAATGAAATTTTTAAAAGGGACTTTAAAAGAATTGAATAGTAATTTTTAAAAGTTAATCTGTGTAATTTATGTGAAATCTAACTGTAATGAGGTCCTTTGTTTTTTATATGTAAACAGATCTAATCCTGTATAAAAGTTATTTTATGATGTTTGTCTTTGTGTTTTGTCTCATAATCTTTTTCTAAACCAGTTATTGCTCTAATTTGAAAGTTATAAGTTTAGTTTTTCTACCTAACTTAAGTAGAAAATAAGGCGAACATCAGAAACAGGAAATTGCCCCTAAAATGTTCCCATCTCTGAACTGACTCACAAGAAAGCTTTGTTTCAGAAGGAACAGTGTTGTATAACAGTCACAGTCTTCTGTCTATAGTTCATCTAGAATGATTTATGTTCAGTCATTCCACAGTCACAGCAGAGAGTAGCGACCCAACGTTTTAACCCTGTGCCTGTTTCCCACCCATTCAATGTGCTAGCCTTTGGATCAAGAAAGGCTGAAAGGCTTATGTACCCGTTTTAAACTTGTTAAAATGTTGGTCCTTGTTCCAGGTGAAGCCATTGAACTGACATGTCCTAGCCTATTTAGGTAGAGTGATGATGAATTCAGTGCCTCTTCGATAGTGCTACCCTAACAGAGATTAAGAAAACAATGTATGCAAGAAACATGGGCCGTGCTGATAAGGAATCATAATCCGAACTAGAGGAGCAGGAGCAGAAATACACTGTGCTGCAGTAGTGTTGAGTTTCTCCCAAAAGAAAGGCTTGGAAGGAAGTTCCAAGAGCTTTCAGCTTGGAACAGCCTGTGAGGGATACTCGGCTCTGCCATCTGATACACGCAGGACATTCTCAGAGTCTCTGCTAAGGGACAGCCTTTTGTGGGCCCAGTGAACAGGCATTAGCATGATATTTGGCTAGAATTGAATGCTTGGAGTAGACCAGTCGTTGCCTTCCTTCATTTGTTGCTTTCTGGTCTGTTTGGAAGTATTTTGTCAGTTATATGAACAAAGACCTTTTTAGAAGTAGTTTTTTTTTATTTTAATTTAGAAGAAATAATATGAGAACTTGCTGGAATTTTTCTCCTATGTGTTTCAAGAGATTGTCTAAAGTACACCAAAGTTGTTATTTGCCTAATGCTTCATATTTGTCTTTAGATGAGATTAGACTGTTATTATATTTCTTTGGTAAAGCCTTATTTAACTGTTAGAAGTCTGGACAGAGATAAGGATTCTTTTTCTCTAAAAGTTTGCAACTTTTCATGCGCTTTACCAGTTTTCTCGTACCTGAATCAATAACTCTTTTGGTTGGTTTCATAAAAAGTACTGATTGTGTTCAGTGTTTCAGATTTTCAGCAGAGTAAATATGGTAGTCACTGCTAATACAATGCTCAGTCACAAGTAAATGTCAGCATGTAGCTCTATATCCCTCATTCTCACTTGCAGTTAAAATGCCATCTGAGTCTATATTATTTAGTGCAAACATCAAGTAAATACACCATCAACTATTACCCAGAACTTAAAAAGCCACAAGATCAGATAAAGCACGGTATTTAATATTACAATTTCCCCTGCATTATCCAGTGAAAGGTTAAAAGCAAACATGTTGTTTCTTTGGCACTCTGGCTAAGGTCATGTGGAATCCAGTTCCCTGTCACTGTAAACCCATGTGGATGAGAGGAGAAGAATGGCAAGCCCCGATGGAGTACAGCCAAGCTGGTGCTCAGAGGCCATCCTAGAAGACTAGAGATGAAGGGTGAGCATTTCATGATTACTATGGTAGCAGTGTGGTAATTAAGTGATAGTATGTTGAGATGGATCCCTCAGCTTCAGCAAAAGTAATGTGTTGACTCAACTGGAAGTAATACAGAGAGGCCAAGATATGTCACAGCTGTAGGCAGAGAATACGGGCAACGGCCATAGAAATGTGAGGTGGGATATTGAGAAGCTGAATATAGAATAAACAGCAATGGCTGATGAAATGGATTCCATTCTGTAATTATAGTTTGGCTTGATCCAAGGTGAAAACACTGGGGAAGGTTTAGCTTGCTGGGGCTGGAGCTGGGACTGGGGGCATAGTTGAGTGGTAGGCACTTGTCAACATGTACAAGGCCACCACCAAATGGAAGTTGCTAGGTCTAAATGTTTCCTGTGGCTCCAGGATTTATACTTACTGTCACTTATGCATTATATGGTTCCTGGAAGAGTGTTTCAGCACCCACCAGGCTTTTGATTTAGTATCTAAAAAGACATAAGGAATTCTTCTAGAAGAATTTATATTAAAGATAGAGTAATGGAATAGGTGAGGTGTGGGCAGGTTCTGGAGAGGCGGGATTACAGGACGACTGCTGAATATTTAAAAATAACTTTAGAATAGTTTCAGATGTGTAAAGCTGCAAAGAGAATGCAGAGTTGACTGCTGAATTTAATGTGAGGGATGTGGACATTAACTATAAAATAACAGACTTCTGCAAATTAAAGATACAGGCTAAGAGAAAGGACTATATAGTTTTCTATTTAAAAAGACTTGATTGGAACACATTTGAAAAGACTGGGCATAGGGATTAGAATGTCTAGAACCTAGGTAGCTATGCATGACTCAGTTTGAGTTAGACTCAGGTCTCTAGTGGAAAGTATATCTCCATTGTGGAGTTGGGGACCTTACTTTTCTTTTTAACCAGTAAAAGCAAATAGAAAAGGTTCTATCCAAGTTTCAGATGTTGACATTATCAAATGCTTATAAATTAAGAAATAAAAGATAAAGTCATTTGGGACTATCACAGGAAACTATAAAATAATAGACTTCTGCAAATGAAAGATACAGAAAATAAAATTAGATAGTTATAGTGACCACAAGATACAGAAATTCTTAGGAGTCTAGAGATGTGACACACTCCCAACAATAGAAACCAACATACCACGAAAGTCTACTTTCAAAGTGCTGGCTAAAATATGAATAATCCAACATAGAATTATATAGTAAACTTATCTCTCAAGAATGACTGTGCACTTAAGGTAGCTGGAAACACTGTTAGCAGCCTAGCTGTCTCCCAATATTTCATTACAAAATAATGCAAAATAGAAAAAGTATGAGAATGGTCGCACTCGCCTATAATCTCAGCACTCAAGAGGTAGAGAAGCAGAAACATCACGAGTTTGAGGCCAGTCTGGGCTATGTAGCAAGATCCTGTCTCAAAAAAAATTTTTTTAAGGAAAAAAAAGTGTGTGTGTCTTGCTGTAATTTGAAATGAGAATTTCAAAACCAAAGTAAATGAGAAAAATCAAATCTCAGTTTATACTCTCGCCTGCTAACCCTCAGCCCCACTCCACTACAAGACTGTGTGAGGCAACCTGCAGGGAGGACAGGAGGAACATCAGCGAGAAGACGTGATGCTCCACTGCTCGTGTAAAACTACTGCCAAAAGACTTATCCACTAAAGAACTTACTCCTTTTTGCCCAATAATTTTGTGCAAAATCATGGGTATATATACAAATCCAATGTTTAGTATTAAGAAATCAAAGTATTTTTAAAATAATTGTTTGGTACACATATAATTTTACCATTTGTTAAAGATGAAAACATGTACTAATGAGATACATATGTCTTGTTTACTTTATTTTTGGAGACAAGGGTCTCACAATGTAGCCCTGGCTGGCCAAGAATGTGCTATGGAGCCCGCACTAGCCTAGAATTCACAGAGATCTCCGTGCCTCTGTTTCCTGAGTGCTGGGACTGACAGTATACTCCACCATGCCCAGGTAGTGCTTATTTTCATGTAAAGAAATCTTGGCTAAATATTTGACACTGCAAGACATAGAGCATCTTCATTGTTTTTCAGAGTTTATTGCTATTTTGATTTTATTATCAAATGTATAGACATGTAGTACAAAAAAGCAGGGCCATTTCAGAAACCTGAGAGTTCCATCCTAATCCCAAGACAGAATTTATTTGATGAATTTTTATAAAATCAAACATCAGTTTTTAAAGTCAAAATTCTAACACTACAAACAAAAGTTGTACCAATTTGATACTTACATGCTGAGGAATAATAGAAAAACATTAAGAGACTGTTTTCTATAATCAGACCATTGTTTAGTACGTATAGGAGAAACGCTGCACTTTATAACATAGCCTTGATCTGAGCAGGGATTCTAGGTGGCATTCATTGCTGCCACTTGGCACGATGACATGCACAGTGCAAAATGTGCGGGTTCCGTGTTCAGAGCCAAAGCTGTAGTGAGTGCTGTGATGCAGCGCAGGCCAGCACTGCGTAATACCTTGGATTCCTTACATACTTGCTTTGGAATTTTTGGCGATTGTATATGCAAAAACCCCTCACCATTGCCAAATTTGTGACACTCATGTTCAGTCACTGGACCCCATTTTAGGGTCACCACCATGTCCTAGTGGTTCAGACCACAAACAGAAAATGTAAGCGAGGCAAGGGTGATTTCTAAAGGAAACCTTTGGAAGATGGTTTCTAATGAAACAAGCAAGAAGCACCTAAGGATTCACCTTTGACCTCAGCACTCAGGAGGCAGAGGCAAGCAAATCTCTGTGAGAGGGAGTCCAGCCTGGGCTACATAGGGAGTTCGAGGCCAGCTGGGGCTACAGAGAGATCCTATCTCAAAAAAGATTTTTTAAAAAATAAAGAAAAGACAATTAGGGATAAAAGAAGCAAAAGAGGTCATTTAAAATCCTGCTCCTGGGCGGAGAGATGGCTGAGTGGTCAAGAGCATGGCTGCTCCTACAGGGTTTGATCCCCAGCACCCACACAGCAGCTAACAACATCCATAACCCCAGTTCTAGGGGATCTAACACCCTCTTCTGACCTCCATGGGCATTGCATGACATGGGTGCACTTACACGCAGACAATACACTCATAAAATACAAATAAATAAGATATTTTAAAAAGTAAAGTCTTCCCAGATGAGAACTGTACACTTGGAGCATCTTCAGTCCCCATCAGCAAAAACACACACAGACTGAACCCAAACTTGTCTCTGTTGACAGACAAATCTCAGCCATTTAAACAAGATATAGACCTGATATCTCTAAAATTATCTACATTTGGGGCAGAGGTTACCTGCCCAAATGTAAATGCCCTCAGAAGCCAAAAGAGGATGTTAGATTCCTCTGGAGCTGGAGTCAAGGCGTTTGTGAGTTATACAACATGGATGCTGGGAACCAAACTTGTCTGCTGTTTGGATGTCTGCCCTGCACATCCATCAGACCATTTCCTGTTGGCATCCAGAGAAGACACTTTCACAGCTTTGAAAAGCGCTCTGAACCAGTGATTCGTCCCTCCAGCCCTTGATTTTTAAAAAAAGTCATAATTTGCAGATAATAAGATTATGTGGAAGAATACAAAAAATTATGGACAAATTAGAAATAACACAATAATTGAACTCTACCTACAACTTGGTGGATTGTTTTGAAACAGACCTCATTAAGAACAATTTGAAAATCTGGGAGAACTACTAAGAGAAGGACAACTCAGGATCAAGAGCCTAAAGCCGAGTGATCTGAGCAGTGAACGTGATGGGAAAATGTCTCCCTTGAGGCATTTGTTTCATAAATGGAGGTAGAAGAGAAAGTGCCACCTAGCCACAGGGAGGCAGATAGAAGGCAGACATGGGTGTCTGGGTGAATCCAGCATCTGGCAAGGCAATTGACACTGGTAAACAGCTTTCTATTACAAAAAGAATGTCTATGCATTAAAAGTAAAGACTAATCAAACTCATGGACTTTGACAGAGAACCCCACCTGACATTAATCCATCCCATGATGGATTGAGCTGATCTGCCCCTACTCGTACTGCCTGTAAGAAACAACGGTGAATTCTAGATTGGCAAGATGACTCAGAGGGTAAAACACGCAAAGCTGATGACCTGGGTTCAGTTGATCCCTGGAACCCACATTAACATGCCCAAATAATAAGTTAATAAAATAACACTAAATTTTGTCTAGAGGAAAATAACATCATCCCAAGTCTCAAATGATTAAAAGTTTTATCCACAAATGGCAGTCAATCAAAAGCCACTCCTATCAAAAGAAAAAATCAAATGAAGCCTCTATGTGCCTCACACCTGTAATCCAAGAAGTTTAGGCAAGATCATTTCAAGTTTGAGGACCACCTGGACTACAAAGCTCAAAGCACTGCAAGCCTGAGCTGCAGATTGAGACCATTGAACAAGGAGAAGAGAAAGCTGTGAAAGTGTCTTCTCTGGATGCCCACAGGAAATGGTCTGATGGATGTGCAGGGTAGACATCCAAGTGGAACAGAAGCAGCCGATTGAGCAGGGATTTCTTGCCACACTTACTCTTAAGAATTTCTTCTTTAAGAAAATACTATTTATTTTATGTGTATGAGTGTATTTCATACATGTATATAGGTGTACCAGTGTCTTGCAATGCCTAAAGAGGTCAGAAGAGGGTGCTGGATCCCCTGGAACTGGAGTTATGGATGGTTGTTAGCTGCCATGTAGGTGCTGAGGATCAAACCTGGGTCCTCTGTAAGAGCAACCATGCTCTTAACCACTGAGCCATCTCTCCAGCCCCAGGAGAAGGATTTTAAATGACCTCTTTTGATTTTTTTCATCCCTAATTGTCTTTTCTTTATTTTTTAAAAATCTCTCTTGAGACAGAATTTCTCTATAGCCCCAGCTGGCCTGGAACTCCCTATGTAGTTGTTAGCTGCCCTTAGAAGAATTTCTTTAGGCCAAGCCTGGTGGCACAAGCCTGTAATCCCAGCTTGTTGGGAGGCTGAAGCAAGGAGGATTCAAAGTGAGTTAAGTACCAGACTGGGAAATTTAGTGAGACTGTCTCAAATCTTTTAATTAAAGGAAGGCTGGTGGGAGAGAGGCGAGGGAGATAAATCAGTCAGGAAGTGCTTGCTATACAAGGATGAGGACCTGAGCTCAATCCCTGGGACCCACATAAAAGCTGGGTGAGGGGCAGGAAAGATGGCTCAGTGGTTAAGAGCAGTAGTTGCTCTTGCAGAGGACCTGAGTCCAGTTCCTAGCACCCACATGGCCACAAATAGCTAATAACTATCTGTAACTCCAGCTCTACGGGATCTGATACCCTCTGCTGGCCTCCATGGGCATTGCATACACATGGTGCACTCATACATGTGAGGCAAAATATTCATATACAAATAAATTTTTAAAATGTTTAAAAGCTGGATGAAGCTGCACACACTTGTAATCCCTGTGCTGGAAAACAAACAGGAGGAGGATCCCTGGGGCTTGCTGGCCAGCCAATCTAGCCAGATTGGTTTAGTGAGAGACCCTGTCTCAAAAAGTAAGGTAAAGGGGCTGGAGAGATGGCTCAGCAGTTAAGAACCTTGGCTGCTCTTGCAGAGGACTGGGGTTCAGTTCCCAGCACCCACATGGCAGCTAACAACTGTCCTAACTCTAGTTCCACTGAATCTGACTCCCTCTTCTGACATGCACTTATATGCATACAGGTAATACACTCATACACATAAAATAATAAATTTTTAAAAATAAAGTGAAAAATGACAGAAGACGACACCTGACATCAACCTCTGGCCTCCTCACAACCTACACACATACATACACACAAACATACAAAAGAGGGCTGGAGCTTCAGCTTAGTGGTAGAGCACCTGCCCAGATGTGGAAGATCCTAGGCTCAATCCCAGCACTGTAGGGAAAAATTCCTTCTACCTGAGGTCTGGGCTCGTGTGTCCACCTGTTTCAAATACCAGAATTCTATCACAGAAGGTGTGAAAGCCGCTGCTAGGGATTTAGCTCTTCAGCCAAGGAATGTCCTGAACTGTCATCCCTTTCTTGTCCTGTCTTGAGAAGAACTTTGATCAGGATAGACTTCTGAAACACCAAATTATCCTCAGCATTGAATCCATGTCTGTGATTTGTTAAGTATCAGCCTCCAGGTCCTGTTAAGACCCAAGTTATTTCAGTGCCATCTTCACAGAGCACATCCAGTGGTGCTGCCAGTCTTCTATGACACCTCTGGATTATGATGCTGAAGAGGACATGCTGAGCATTGAAGCTCTCTGTCATCAGTCAGTGAGCAGGGTCCTTACTGCTTGTCTTGTGTTCTGGAGCTTCCACTACATGGTAAGAAGTGTGAAGCCCACACACGGATTAGGAAAAGAACCATGGCATGGGACAGGGGCACTTCTGACAGGAGAAATGGGTTCTTAGGTCTGAGTGCTCTTTTCCTTTAGGCTCTTAAAAACACTGTTTTCCCCACTATTAATCTTGTTTATCAAGTGGTCTAGCCTTTAGTCCTCCAGTATGACTGGAGTTTTGCCTCCTCTTTTGAAAGTGAATCCAACTTTCCACCTTCGCATATTCTTTGACATTTGTACCCCCGTCCACTGTTCATCTCAGGTCCTCCAAGCCACCTGAGACCTTTTCTAGGTCATGAATAGCACAATGTAAGTGTCTCCTTTGCTTGTCCCCAAGGTGTATGAATTCTAACAGGGCACCTGACTTGGGGCTGAGGCACCTCTGCGCCACTGAGCTGCTGATTTCCAGAGCTCTCTCAAGGCAAACATTCTGAATTTTGCATGATCTAATGCTGGGGGTTTTGATTAGAGATAGTTTCCTATATTTTCAGCATACTCTTAGAATTGATGTGTTCTGTCTTAAATGCCTGCATGGTGTCATACATTTTCAGTGGACTTGTTTCTAGATTAAAAAAACATAGATGCACTGGCTGTCAGAAACCCAGGTACAAGCAGTTAAAGAAAGCTGTGTACTGGAAACTCCAGGAGCACCTCAAGACACCTGCTGATCAGCACTTCACTAACAGTAAAGTACGAGGCTAAGAGCCATTAGCCCAGTCTGTAGCAGGTCCTCTGATTGACAAACACTGCATGGATTTAAAGCTGGACATGGTGGCACACACCTTTAATCCGCAATTGGAAGGTGGATCTCTGTGACTTCCAGACCAGCCTGGTCTACATAGTACGATTCAGAACAGTCAGAGCTATACATAGTGAGACTTTGTCTCAAAAATATCAAAAATAAACAAGCAAAAAAATGGATTTTGGTCCGTGTGTGTGTGTGTGTGTGTGTGTGTGTGTGTGTGTTTATCCCGTATGTGAGCACGTGTTCTCTGGCATGGGTAAACCAGATGTTGAGGTGAAGTGTCCTCCTCAGTTGCTCTCAGGGTCTCTCTTTTGAACATAGAGCTTACCAATTTGACCAGCCTAGCTAGTCAGCTTGTTACAGGGATCACAGGCTCTGCCACTGAGGGCTGGGATTTTAGGCAGGCCACCCATGCCCACCCAGCATTCATGTGGGTCCTGGGGATCCAAACTCTGTCCTCATACTTGCACAGCAAGGACTTTATTCACTGAGCTATCTCACTAGCCTCTGGATCATTCTTTCATGTCACATATCTCTAGTCTGGATATTTTCTCTGGCCTTTACCTGAGGTCCCAAGTGAAAGGAGACTTTAGGTTTGTGCCCCGATAGCTGCTAATAGGCATCTGCCTACCTACCAAGGGAGAACAAGCTCAGATGCCTAGTGACCAAGCATATGGGACCCATTTAGAGCAAAAGAATTTTTAAAAATATGTTATTATTTAGAAAACCTCAAATGTTAAGGTCCACTTCTTGCCTGTAATTTCTGAAAAAAAGTTCCCCCAGACTTCCCTGAACTGAGATCACCTCAGTACAAGTTTAGGAGGAAATTGACAAAACCTTCATTTAAGGGACCTGAGAAGACCACATCCATCTCTTATTTTCTTGTACTAAGTGCACTTCATTTATTCCTAATAAGATGCCCTTCCACAAAGTGAAATTTACTGTGTGAGAGCTAATAAAGATGTAATATAAATAAATTATATATTTTTATTAGAAATTTAAATAGCAGTAGTTCCTAAGGAAGTAGAAATGTTTTCAACTGGGCTGGAGAGATGGTTCAGCAGTTAAGAGCATTGGCTGATCTGGGTCTCTTGTAACTGCCACAGGCATTGCACAGCACAGGTGCACTTACATATATGGAGGCAATCCACTCATGCATATAAAATAAAAATAATAAAATATTTTTTAAAAACCAAATGTTTTCACCTGTCAATCAGACATTGTTAAGACAATGTCGATGAATAACTCAAGGAAGTAGACAAGATAGGAATAAGATGACGTACCATGGAGACAATTAAAATTTAAATGGAGAACTTCATCTCTGGACAAGATACACATATTTCTCTCTAGTCCTCCCATAAGTACAGCAAAACTTTGTGCATTGTATCTAAAACAATTAAACTTTGAAAAGTGGATGGTCGTGGTTGGAGACCTCAAGGGCTACAGGATGGCATGGAGGTGGCTCCCTGGGCTCTTTCTTTGTCTTTTATATCCCGGAACGAGTGCCAGAGAAACTGGAGACCCAGACATGTGGAAATGTACACACAAGAAGAGCTCCAAGGACTTTCTTTAGGAAAAGGATCAAGAAATGAGTAACCTAGCAACTTAGAATATTTTTAGATAATAATTGTACCACTCCAGAGAAATGCCAGAAAGCTGAATCCCATCACCACCTCTTGTCAGTGAAGGCTAAGAAAGGAGCCTATCATCTTTTACCCTCCCCTACCTTAAATGAATCTCTCATACTAACCTGGGTGATGTCAAAATGGGGAGCCAGATCTTCTGTAGCACATAATTGTAATAACGCCTCTGCTGTGGTGTCAGAAGGGGCCTTGTGGGGAATAGTAACAAGGCACTCCCCTCACCTGTAGTAAAAGGCCAAGGAAGAGCCTCAACTTCCACTCCCATCTGGAAGGATCAAGACAGACTCCAGCCTCGCCACTAGAACAATGTCTGAAGACATCTGCCTAAACAGACGATCTGAATAAGATACAGAGTCTTGTCTTCATTTCTTTCTCTCTGCTGTGACAAAATTCCCTGACAAAATCAACTTAAGAGAGAGAGTGTTTATTTTGGTTCACAGGTCCAGAGGATACAGTCCATCATTATGGGTAAGACATGGCAGCAGGCAGGGAAGGTATGCTGTCAGGAGCGGAAAGCTGGCTGGTTACATTGCATCTGCACTCAGGAAGCAGAGAGTAAACAGGAAGCCAGCCCGGCCAAGCTATAAAACCTCAAGGCCCACTCCCAGACATCCACTTCCTCCAGAAATACTCTATCTGTCTAAAAGTGCCACCAACTGGAGACCAAGTATTCAAACACGTGACATTTCATATTCAAACCACAATACTTATAGTACCTAAAATATCCAACATATAGTTTTAAATTATTTATTTGTGTGTGTCTGATGTATGTGTTTGAGTGTGTACACATATGTGTGCAGAGGTGAAAACATTTCTGTGCACACTGAGGCCAGAGATGGATGTCTCCTAACTTCTTCACTCTCCACCTTATTTTTTGAGACAGGGTCTCTCACTGAACCCAGAGCTTCATTGATTCAGCTAGGCTGGCTGCCAGTGCGCTCCAGGGATCTGCCCATCTCTGTCCCCCTCACCCACACAGCACTGGGACTACAAATGCAAGCTTCCAGGCCCAGATTTCCACCCCCACCATGGGTGCTGGGGATCTGAACTCAGGTTCTCATGCTTGTATGGCATTCCCCTTACCCACTGATCCAACTCCACCAGCTCTAAAATACCAACATATAGGTTTTTTAAATATCACTCATTGTGATAAGATCCCAGAAAATTTCAATTCATGAAAAAACACAAGCATGAGACTCCAGCATCTAGATGTCCAAATAATCCAACAAAGATTTCAAAACTGCTGTGACAAAAATAATTGGATGAGCACTCATAAACAAATTTATGACAAATGATTTGTAACAGTCTCAGCAAGAAACCGTTTCCACAAATAAAAAGAAGATATGAGGAAATGGATAGATCTGAAAAATTCATCCATTGAAATTATGCTCACCAAATGGACTCCAGCAGCTTGGAGGGGACAGAAGACCTACTTGTCTGTCAGTGAACCTGAAAACACAATAGCAGATATCATCCAACCCGAACAATGGAAATAGGGTTTTGTTTGTTTGTTTGTTTGTTTGTTTTTAATTAGCATTGGGGCAGAGAGAAGGCTCAGCAATTAATAGCATGTGCTGCTCTTGAAGAAGTCCCAAATTTGGTTCCCAACACCCACATCAGAAGGCATATAGCCGTCTGTAACTCCAGCTCCAGGAGGATCTGCTGATTCTAATTCTAGCCTCTGTGGGCACTTGTACAAACACGTGTGCACACAACATACACTCATAATTGTTAAATAATAAAAAAAAATGTTTTAAATTAGCACTCAGTGGACTGGGGAGGTGGCTCGGTGTTCTATATGAAGAATGATCTGTGATAGCCATGATTTCATATGAATCTTTTTTTTTTCATGTATACAGTAAGCAGGAGTAAAAGAATTAAAAAAAGCAAACAGCAGATAGATAGTAAAGTACCAGATCAGACACAGCATCCAGCAGAAAATAGCTGGGGAAGCCTGGAGAACCAGATAGTCAGCCTCAGCCTCTGACTCACAAAGAGGGTCCCTGGCAGAAAGTCTCCTCCTGGGTGAGACTTCCGATTAGACATCCCACCACAGGCATTTTTAGATGATGGAATAAAAAGTAGCTGAATCTTTTGCTTTGAAAAGGTGCTTGGGAATGATTTACCTTCTAGCTATGTTCAAGGACACAATGTTTTACTCAAATGATTTACTATCCTCTTCTCATCTTAAGAACATGATATTTTTGCTCTTGAGCTATTTTACTGTTTTCATTTTTCTTTCTCGCAGGGTCAGGTGGCTAGCCTGTCTCTGGAAAAGGAGTCTTGGAAGATACTTTAAGACAAACATGCTTGGGTATGGAAGTAAGGGGAAAGGGCAACCCTACTTCCGGAGCTAGCTTTGCAGTGAGTTTGTTTTTGTTTGGGAGTTGTTGTTACTGTTGTGAGACAGGGTCTTCCTGTAGCCAAGCTGGCCTGGAACTCACTATGTAGACTAAGCTGGCCTTGATATCACAGAGATACACCTGCCTTTGCCTTTCCAGTGCTGGGATTAAAGGTATGGGCCACCATGCCTGGCTTTTCACAGTAAGCTTAAACAGCACATAACAATGTACTAATATAATGCATATTATCCTTGGTCAATAAAGTGCCTGGCATGTGAGCATGACGACTAGAGTTCAGATCCCTAGCACACACATAGAACACTAGGTGTGGCAGCACAAGCCTAGAATCCTAGCACTGGGGAGGCCAGGACAGGAAGGTCTCTGGACTTGCTGGCCAGCCAATCTAACCAAATCAGTGAGAGACCTTGCCTCAAAACCTAAGGTCTGGAGCAATAGAGGAAGACACTTGACATTGATCTCTGGCCTCCACATACACACATGCACACATACCTACAAAATTTGCACTCCAGAATTTATGAAGCTTTAACAAACAATCTAGCAGATAGGGTAGATCAAGGATGGCATGGTCTACATAGCAAGTTCCAGTTCAGCTGGGACTACAGGGAGACTATCACAAAAACAAAACAAAAAAATAAATCGTTAAAAATAAATGGCTGAAGGAAATTCTTGGAACAACAGGAAGAAAAGGACAGTGGGAGTAAAATACGGGTAAGTTGGGTAAGTTTTCCCCTCCACTTAGATCCTGTGTGTTTGACAGTTAAAGCAAAAATTACAATCTGATGGAGTTCTCAACTCAGGAAATATTAAAGATATTTAAAAATGAGATTCGGAGAAGGGACTTCACAGGAGGCAAAGTGTCCAACAGTTTCACAAGAACTATAAAATGTCAACACCAGTACACAATGCTAACTGGTCTAATCTATAAAATGTAGGTTTGGTCATTTTAACAGGTTGAGGGCACATGGAAGCAGTTAGATTTGGCAGCTGGAAAGACTGACTCTGCTGTAGACACCTGGAAAACAGCCAGTGGAGAAGGCCTCACAAGCTAGAGAGTGGGTAACAGAGTACAAGTGGGAGGAGGAGGAGGAAGAGGAAGAAGAAAAGAGCCCCTAGCTCTAAGAAAGAAAAGTGCTGACCGAAGATACTTTTCTGGAGACGGTCCATTTATCCCAGGCTGGCTTCGAACACCCTATGTAACTGAGGATGACCTTAACTTTGATCCTCCTGAGTGCTTGGGATTACAGGCCGTGGTGACCACGCCAGGTTTATGCAATGCTGGAGATGGAAAAGAGTCTAGTGCATACTCCGCAAGCATCTTACCAAGATACAGTCCCAACCCCAAGATACGTATTAAAGGAGACATGAGGGGACTGCAAGGGACTGTCCTCTAGGTCACCTGCTGAACGAAGGAACAAACTGAGGCGAATGACTTGAAGATCTGGGGCGCGGAAAGTGGGTATGAACATCCAGAGATGGAAATTCTGGGAGCTAAATCCAATTTCCACACAGGCTATTTAAAACTGTAAAATAACGAATTGTCCACCAGGTGGCGGTGTTTGCGGAGGCTCGCGTATCCCATCGGCCCAGGCACTGTGTCGAGGTGACTCTCTGGCCCGAATCACCTCTACTCTCCCGTCCCGACTGACGTTGGGCAACAAAGATGGCGGCAGGAACCAGCAATTACTGGGAAGGTGAGGGTGAGGCATCCGGGTGGGTTCGGCCAGGGGCAGACGGGGCTGAGGGAGGATGGGACCTGAGAGAGGCCGCCGAGGAAAAAGCCACACCTAAGGGACGACCTGCCGAGGGCTGAGTCGGACAGAGTGGAACCCCCAGCCTGGGAACGCGGGGAAGGGGCTGGCCGGACCTGGCGGAGTCTGCCGGACCAGGAAAGGGGTTGGGCCGAATGGAGGGTCCGGGGATGGAGGGAACAGGCGCCTGATCAGCTCGACCTGGGTGAGGGGTGGTAGAGCTCCGAGGACCGGCCTTGGTTAAGAACTCTGGAGAGGGCGAGTGCTGAGTGAGAAGATCTAGAGCCCGGAAGACTGGAGTAGTCAGAACCTTGGAGTTGAGGTCACCGTCGGAAAACCGAGAAGAGGAGGAATTTGTCAGTCGGGGCTATCGGGAAGAAGTGTGAACGGAATGCTGGGTCCTCCTCCTGGGTCCCAGTTGGCAGCTTCAGATTGAGACTTCATGAGGATTGGGTGATAGATAGATAACAGAGCATAACTGCCTTCTGCCCCAGAGGCTTGGTTTGGTTTTGTTAAAAAGGTGAAGTTCAAAGAACTTTGTGGGTTCTAACATTTGCTGTACTTCCACCAGAAAACCTTTAAAGTGCATTTATTAAATTACTGAAAATGTGGTCCAGTCAAGTGAGGTCATATTAAAACATTACTGGACCATGATGAACCACAAAAATCAGAAACGGCTCACCCTTTTCTTTGAACTGTTTGCTTTTCTACTCTTAAAAAAAAAAAAAAACTCTTGAGTTTTTAACCTGTTTCCTCTTGTTACCTACTGAAGTCTCTGGAAACCACGGCATTGCCACTAACAGCCACTTGACCCAAGAAACTGAATCTTAAGTTCATACCTGTCCTATTTTCAAAATGCTTTTTACTTGATGTTTTCCATTAGAAAGATAATTTCTAGAATTACAGAGAGGCATGCCTGTAGTTTAAAATATGTACTAAATATGCCCAGCTGAACTATTTGTAGTGGCTAAAATACATTTTTAAATTATGCAGATGTGGCTGCTGGTATCTAATAGTAGTCATTAGGCTGTGTATTTTTTAAACTCTTACTGTAATAATTATAGCAAGTCATTATTGGCAACCTACCTTGTGCCAGATGCTTTAAGCATATAATTACTAATGCTTAGAGAAACCCTAAAGGTAGAGGTTTTAAAAACAAAAGGCCAAGATTCTTAGGTGATTTGGAGTGCCAGTAAATCTCAGAGCCAGTAGGTAGCTGATCTGAGATTTGAACTGGGATTTGGTCTTTGGGTAGATAACACGCCTCTATGTAACTGTTGCAAAATGTAATGAAATAATGTTTTTGTTTTCCATATATCTGAGACATTTGTAAACTGTCCCTTCCTGTATTTCAGTCCTTTTACTTTAACCACATTTGACCATGAATAAAAGTAGTGGGATACATGTAGGGGTTCTGGGTACTGCTTCTTTGATTCAGCCCATAAGATGCCTAACTCTTAACACCAGTTTCTCCGTTTGCTTCTACTCTGAAAACTTAAGCTTTGTTTTGTTTTGTTTTAAGCTGTTACAGTTATATTTGGTCTTGTTAGTAGCACATTGTTTGCCTTCAATTTTTCCTAATGTTTTTATTTTTGTTAATTGTGGGTTTTATGTCTAATTGCTAAGTATTTTACTATTAAATAAGAAGAATTCCAAAATGCTAGCAAAGCTTTGGAACATAAAAAGTGAAATTTCTGTTAAAAAGAACTACAGCTTCTTACAGAGCTAGCTGGTACGTTGATGTGATGGTTATAAATCATACTGATTTGTTTTGGGATTTGTATTCTCGTTTTCCTCTGAGTTAATAGAATTTTAGTTATCACTGTAAAAATAATCTCAGGGATGTTAGAACTTTTTGTTTAGTTGTCTTTGGATTAAAACTGACACATTGTGTCTCCTACTGCTTACCTTCTTGCTCTCATCTAGAATTTAAATATGTGGCAAGTTGACTTTCTTGGGTAGGTCTTTGGTTTCCTCCTTTTAACGCTTTATATGGGAAATTAAATCAAAGATCAATACCTGATCATTTTCATAGTTTGTTTTCTTCAAAATAGTCTTGTGATTTTAATGTCTTTTTAGACAATGTCTAATTATTTACTTTTTAAATTTTCTTAAAGATCTCAGGAAACAAGCTAGACAGCTAGAAAATGAACTTGACCTGAAACTAGTTTCCTTCAGTAAGCTGTGTACAAGCTACAGTCACAGCAGTGCGCGAGATGGAAGACGCGACAGGTATAGGTACTACCAGATTCTTTCTCTTATGCCTTTAACTATATAATATTTCTAAAGCATTAAAAAGATATATAACTCTGTAACTTGGTCTGTTGGTGAATTTTGGGTGGTTTTTAGGGTTTTTTTTTTTTTGTCATTGGTGGTTTTATTTTTGAGTGACTTATTCTTATTCTTCCTAATTCTTGAGACTAGCATTTATTTGGGCTCTCTGTACAAAGATTGTGACATCTCAGGAAAAAACTTCTAGAGTTCAAAAATGAATTTGTATCAAAAATCAGTGTTTCTGAAGCCAGGCCTGTACACCAATAATCCCAGTTCTTGAGACAAGTTCACCGTGGGCTACATAGCAGATCCACAGGGAAAAAAAAGAGAGTTTCTACTTCCATCGGTATAGGGAACTATGCTGATTGCCCACGTTTTTGGTGTGCATTTTTAAATTGCTGAACAGCTCTGAGGAGCTACTGAAATGCAAAGTACACAGACTGATCTTCTGGGATTTATTCTTTTAGACTGAATCTAATATCATTAATCATAGAAACTTTTTGATGTTTGGTACCTTTTGAGAAACTAGCATATTACAACTGTAGTAAACCAATGGAAAATATATATTCACATTTTTAAATCTTAAAATTATCGACTTGTTTAAAACAAAGCCAGAAGAATGTAAGATACTTAGAAAGGTATAAAGAATAACATAATGAGGGGCTGGAGTAATGACTCAGTGGTTAAGAGCACTGACTACTCTTACAGAAGACCTGGGTTTGGTTCTCAGGTGGCTAACAGCCATCTGTAACTCCAGTTCCTGGGGATCTGATGCCCTCTTCTAACCTCTGTGGGCATTGCATGACACAGGTGCACCTACCTACACGCAGGCATTACACTCATACACATAAAATGAAAGTAAAGAATATTTTTTAAATAAAATAAAAGAATAACATAATGAAACCTTATGCCCTGTCTCTTAATTTAAGATATAATTATTGTAGATTCATTTGAAGCCCCTAATAGCATCCCCCATTCTCTTTCCTATTTACATAGAAATCATTGTATGGTTTCACTTCATAAATTGGTATTCGTTGGCAATTCATGGTATCCTATAATAGCTATTTTGTGGGTTTTTATTGTTGTTTAGCATTATCTTTGAGGTTCAGCTATGAATGTATTTAGCTGTTTTCCTTTTCTACATGTATTAAGTAATTATATTAAGATTTAATCTAAGTTAAATAAGTGGACATTGTTTCTAATTTTTGCTAATTAATAATAATTTTAATAGCTGACACATCACAATATTGCAAATTCTGTTCTAAGAGCCTTGTGTAAATGCTCCTATAAACATTTTCACATAGAATAACCTTATATAATGCCCTAGCAGTGATTGTTTATAGCAGGGTTATTAGTACTCTACTTTTATTTTCATATTTCTTTCAAAGATCCGTGGAGGATGTATTTTATTTTTAAGCTCCTTAAAACAAAAACAAAAAAACTTGAATCTGAACTTACGTCTTCTGTCCCCAGAGCCCACATTCTAAAGGCTGCTATATTATACATATCCCAGCAAAAAGCTCTCTTCAGTATTGTGGCCAAAGTGCTGTTCCTTTTAAATAAGAGCATACGGGTTACAGAGTTAGCAGGGCCAGTAGGTTGTTCATTGAGGACCTAAAAATAAGTTAGTGGCACACCACATGGATTTCGTTGCAAGCTGTTGCTTTGAGCACCTTCATTTACCAAGTAAAGTGAATGGGGAGTTGTTGCTTTTTAAGGAGTAAATTTATTTCTTATTAGAAGCTTTTTTTCCTAAATTTAAGTCCCCCACTTGGTTGTGCCCTTGAGTACAGTTTTAAAACCTGTGCTTGTTAGGAAAAACTATTGTATGCTGCTTTTTCAGTGTTCTCTGCTTGATAATCCCTTTAAAAGAAACACCATCTTGAAAACATCTAAGGAAATTTTACTGCATTGGGACTGACTTTGCTTTCCCTAAAAGGTCTTAGGTTGCGAGGATTCAGATCCAGTGTACAGCCTGAGGATGTAGCTGTGTGGCTGAGCACTTGCCAGTACTTTATGAAACCCTAGGTTTAATCCCCAGCACTGAAAAATAAAACTGCGTGTACATTCTGAAGTGTTTTTCTTGATACCCAGGTTGGAGGCATTTCACAGTGAATACTCAACAGTGACTAGAACTTTTCTTCCAGAAACCTTGAGAGTTTTCCCCTTCTGCATTTTGAGAATCTCACATGTTTAAAAAGTGGTTAACTTTGACCAATTCCTAGTATTGTAGAAAATGAGTTTTTGATCATTTCCTTGTTCTAAGACTTGTGAATATGGAATCTCTCCAGGAGTAGTCATTCACTCAAGTATTTAAAGAACAGTTAAACAACAGCCACCATTTGCCAGCATGTATCATGAAAAAGACAGAAGCAGTTTTCCTTCCTTGAGTTTCTATTGGCCCATTGTTCTTTTAAATTTATGTGGTAGGAGAGAGTGTGTTCGCTGTATACAGAGCATTTTTGCATATGTGCATTTTTGTGGGGCACGTTCTAGGAAATAACCTTACAACGTTGGCTTAGCTCTGGCATAGAATAAAGAACTAGATTCTTCCCCCAACCTATCATCCTTCTTTCTTTTTCATTACTTTGTAGCCCAAACTGGACTTGACCCTGTGACTTTCCTGTCTCTGTCTCCCATATGCTTGAGTTACAGGTCTGTACCAGTAGGTCTAGCTAAGAATTAGATATTTTGATGTCACGTTGCAGGGCATATGAATGGGAATGTTTGAAGGAGAGATAAAACTTAAGACCTTGTTAAACATCTAAAATAAAAGTCCTTTTTAAAGCTAGAAGTAATAGTACACACCTATAATCCCAGTACTAGAGAGAACAGAGCAGAAGAATCACAAGTTTGAGGCCAGCTTGGACTTCATTTATATATATGTATGTATGTAGCAAGACCCTGTCTTAAAAACAAAAACAGTCCATTTTTTGGCTGTTTCTCTATTCTTGTGAAAATAAATATATACATGGGGAGCAGGGTAGCTCAGGTACCTTTTGATATTGAATAGAGGATTTAGTCTTTGAATTGCCATAACTTATTTTTATTCGATTTATATGTATTGATGTTTTGCATATGTGTATGCATACCATGTATATGTCTGTTGCCCTCAAAGGCTAAAAGAGGGCATGAGATCTCTTGCAACTGGATTTACAGACCATTGTGAGCCTCCATGTGGGTGCCGAGAACTCAGTCCAAGTTCTCTGCAAGAGCAGCAGGAGCTCATAACCGCTGAGCCAGCTCCAGACCCTCAAATGCTATTACAGGACAGAAAAAAAGTCTGCAGTAAGGCTGGAGGGCATGGTCCATTCCTGGGCATTTTGCATGTGTCAGGATTAACTCTAATCTGTAGAAAGCTGCTCGTGGGTGGTGCACACTACTCAGGTTCCTGATAAAAGGTGGTGATTTTTCCAGAGAGACAGATGGAACATCATGATATATGGTTTTAGAATTTGAGTCTGTCAGACATCTTTCATCTGTAAAAAATTAGGTTTTTGGCTGGCTATTCTGATATCAAAGACAGTTCCACACATTTTTGTAAAATAGTATGAGGTGATTGTGTGTTATAAGTGGAAATGCGGGTTACTGTGAAAATATGCCAGATGGGGCTGGCTGGGTTAGACTGAATGTTAGCTCCTGATTGTTTAGTAACTAGGTACCCATCCAATCCAGATCATTTCAATCTCAGTGTTATTTCTTGTTAAGAGTCAATAAAAGAAGAGAGGACCTAAAGGAACCATAATTTTGGAGGAAAACTTAAAAGATTATTTCTCACAGGCCCCACCCGTAACATAACCTGCAATTCATTTTATTGCTTCACTTACAGAGTTCTCTGGTTTTCTTTCAGGTAAATTGTTCTTTCAATTCAGAGTTGAATTGGACACTGCCATAACTTGTTTTTTTCTATCATTTGGGGAATGGTACATAAGCATTTAGAATTTCTTTACATTCATTCAATTTTATACTGTATTTACCTCCAAAAGTAGGACATACAGAGTTTTTTTTTAATAGAAAAACATACAAAATTATAATTAAAAATTCTTTTTCTGATCTTTTTGAGACAGGTTTCCCTGTAGCCCCAGCTGGCCTTGAACTCACAGAGATTCACCTGCTTCTGCCTCCCGAGTGCTGTGTTAAAGGCGTGTGCCACCATACCTTGCAATTAAAATTTGTTTTAATTACATTTATTTATTTATGTGGGGTAAAGGACGTGCATTGTTAGAGGAAAACTTGCAAGAATCAGTTTTCTCTTTGACTGTGGGTCTCAGGAATTGAACTGATGTCACCAGACTTGGCAGCAGGCACCTTTATCTACTGAGCTGTCTCACTGGCCATAAAATCTTAATTTTTAAAGAACTAGAGGGAATTTTTCAGAGTTCATTAGACCTCTTTAAGAAAAATTAATTTATTATTTTAAGTATGTTTTGAAGGACTAAGTAATGGATTCCCTTTAATTGAACTTTTCTTTAGTTCTGACACAACACCCCTATTAAATGGATCAAGCCAAGACAGAATGTTTGAGACAATGGCAATTGAAATTGAACAGCTTTTGGCAAGGGTAAGTGCTTTGAGGTAAATGGTACCATGCTGTTTGTTGATAGGGTGCTCCATTATACTGTTTATTAAAATCGTCCATTCTTTCAAGGTGTTCCTCCTCAGACTTCTTGAGTTTTGATGGCAGCCATCCTCAAGTCATAACAGGTGTTTTTATAGCTTTTATGTGTTATTTGAGTGAACTACTGACTCACTAGGTTTTGTTTTGTTTACTCTCAGCCAGGCAGTCATACAGGCAAATAATTTATTTTAGGTGTTTGTGGTACTTTTTACAGTATTTTCTCCTTTTCTTCTAGCTTACAGGAGTCAACGATAAAATGGCAGAATATACCAACAGTGCAGGTGTGCCCTCATTGAATGCAGCCCTGATGCATACGTTGCAGCGACATAGAGACATATTGCAGGTGATGTATTGGGCTCAATATTTTTATGTTATGAAGGTAACATGGAAGGGGAGTAACTATGTTTAGTATATTATTTGCGAAAATGTCAAAAGTATCTCAAAACTAAACTCTTAAAAATATGTCGGTGTTAAAAATATAGAAGTACAAATTAGAAAGCAAAAATTTTATTACTGAGAAAATTTATCAACCATTTTCTTTCTATTAAAGAGTTCATTTTATTTATCGTTATTATTATTACTACTACTATTATTATTATTATTTTGGTCTTTTTGAGGCAAGGTTTCCCTGTATCCCCACCTGGCCTAGAACTCCCCATGTAGGCCAGCCTGGCCTTGAACTCACAAAGATCTGCCTGCCTCTGCCTCCCGAGTGCTGGGATTAAAGGCCTCCACCACCACTCCCAATAAGAACTCATTTTAAAAATAGGAATAGAAAGCTGAGGTGGTGGCACATACCTTTACTCTCAACACCAGGCGGTAGAGGCAGGCAGAGCTCTAGAGGTGGTTCAGTGGGTAAGAGCATTTGCTGTAAAAGTAAGAGTTCAAACCCCCAGCACCCGCATGCATGCCTTTCACCCCGGCAGTTGTGGGTACTGGGGCTTAGAGACAGATAATCCCCAGGAACTGGTCAGCCAGCCTAACCAAAACAGGCTTCAGATTCAGGGAAAGACCGTGTCTCAAAAAATAAAGTGGAAGATAGTAACATCCATTTCTCTGCATACATACCCAGCAGTCTTTTTTTTAACTTTTTGACATTATTTGTGCTGAGGTGAGGGCACACATTTGCCACGATGTGATGTATGAAAGTCAGAGGAAAACTTGCAGGACTCAGTTCTCTCCTGCCACCATGTCATTTCTGGGGATTGACTCCAGGTTGTCAGACTTGGCAGCAAGCCTTGTTACCTGCTGAGCCATCTTGCTAGCCCACAAATATGAATCTAAGTATGGTGGCACATGCCTATAATCCCAACACTTGGGAGACACAGGCAGGTGGATTGCCACAAAGTGGAGGCAAACCTGGATCTGCATAGCAGGTTCCAGGCCAACCGGGATACATTAAGATTGTGAAAAACAAAACAAAAAAAGAATAGAGGTATAATTGATGCTAAAATATGTACTTAGCATGCACAAGGCCTTAGGTTCTGTCTCCAGAAGCATGTATATTTGTGCACACTCACACAAAGAAGGAATAAAAAGATAACTTTCATAATGCAAAAAAATGTGAATATCGGATTGAAAGCTAAGATTTTGGCCAATGAGCTGGGTGTGTTGGTACATACTTTTAATCCCAGCACTTGGGTGGCAGAGGCAGGTTGATCTCTGAGTTCAAGGCCAGCCGGGTCTACATAATGAGTTCTAGGCCAACTGGGCTACAGGGAGACCCTGTCTCAAAAAGACATAATAATAATAATAATAATAATAATAAAAGACTAAGATGATAATGATGATGATTATGGCCAATGATAAAACACTAAAAGCATTCCCATTAAAGAAAAAAATAGGAGGTGTGGAGATACAGTTCAGGCGATGGAGTACTTACCTGGTATGCACAAAGCTCTGGGTTCAGTCCCCTAATCCTCATAAAACTGGGTGTGATGGTACATGCCTGTAATCTCAACATGTAGGAGATAGAGGCAGGAGGGTCAGAAGTTCAAGCCCATCCTTGACTACATAGCAAGTTCAAGGCCAGACTGGACTATGTGAGACCCCCCAAAAAAGAGAGGAAAAACCAAGATAAGGATACCTCTAACTATCATAAATGTCTGGCTTTGTTTTGGAATTTCTTGGTAGTACAGTTAGTAAAAACAGTAACAGCAAAAACTTAGAAAGACAGAGGCAAAATTCCCAATATATGGCATAGTAGGATCATATGTCTGATATACCCAAGAACGTTTACTGAAAAAAGTTAGAAACAATTAAATTCAGTAATATGATATAATATATAAACAATGACTTCTTAGAAAATGTAATGGAAAGTCTGGAGAGTGAGGGCAGCTTAGTGATAGCATTAATGAGACCCTGTATTTACTGTCTTCACCAGAAAAATTAAAGGAATCTGTATAATGAAAATGGTTTTGTATTTGTTTGGAGAAAGCTCTAGCTTTTAGTCTAGGATTGTGTTTGACTCTCAGTCTTCCTCCCTCAGCCTTCGGGTATTGGATTTGCAAGTGTGTGCCACAACATCCAGCTCTTTGGTTCCTATTTTTAAATTAATTATTTACTTTATTTTTGGCGTTTATTTATTTTTGAAACAGAGTCACTATGTAGCCCAGGTTGACCTAGAACTTACTATGTAGATGAGGCTGCCCTCAAACTCACAGATATCTGCCTGCCTCTACATCTAAAATACTGGAACTACAAGTGTATACCGCCACACCTGTCTTACTTAATTTTTTTTTCTTTTTGAGAAGAGTTTCCCTGTGGCCACAGCTGGCCTGGAACTCTCTGTGTAGACCATGGCTGGCCTTGAACTCATACAGATTCACCTGCCTCTGTCTCCCGAGTGCTGGGACTAAAGATGTGTATACCACCATGCTCGGCTTCTTTATTTTTAATATAGCAAAATAACACCAAATTTCATTTTGAAGCATATAACTGAGAATAAAGTTTAATAAGGTACTGAAAATGAAAACGAGTAATAATTCTACCAGATGTTAAAACCTATTAAAAAGCTAGTTTAGGGGCTGGAGAGATGGCTTAGCAGTTAAGAGCACTGGCTGCTCTTGCAAATGACTGGGGCTTGATTCCCAGTACCTGCATGGCAGCTAACAGTCATCTCTAACTCCAGTTCCAAGGGATCTAATGCCCTTTTCTTACCTCTCTGAGCATTGCACAACAGAGGTACATTTACACATATGCAGGTAATATACCCATACAATAAAAATAATATTTTAAAAAACTAGAATAGTTTAGATAGATAGTTTAGTTGTAGAGACTAGCCAGATGGCTAAGTAGGTAAAGGCATTTTAAGGCCTCAAAGCTTAAGGATCTCAATCTTGGTCTCAATCTGCTTGCGCTTTGTGTGTGTGTGTGTGTGTGTGTTGTGTATGTGTGTGTGACTGTTAAGTGTAGTTGCCTGTATGTGGAGGCCAGCCTTGGGTTCCTTAGGAGCCGTCCAGCTTGTGTTTTGAGGCAGGGTCTCTCACTGGGGTGTGCGGCTTGCCGGTTTGGCTAGGCTGATTGTCCGGTGATCCCAGGGTTCCTCCTGTCTCCATTTCCCCAGTGTTAGAGTTATAAGGGTATGCTGTCATTCCCAGCTTTTTATGTGGGTGCTGAGATCAAATTCAGGCCCTTGTGTTTGGACAATAAGCACTCTCCTGACTCATCTACCTCTCTGGCCCCTGAACCAAAGATTTCAAAGTAGAAAAAGCATTGGAAGGGAGGGAGAAGAGGAAAGAAAAGCCTTAAAAGTTCAGAATAGAACATGGATGAAATTTACAAATTTTTGAGCAGTAAAGAGTTTTCCTAAGGAAGATCTAATACCAGAAACTACAACAAATGACTAATTTGTTTAGTGTACTCAGAAGTAATATCAATAAGAAAGGCAGTTTAATAGGAAAATATACAAAAATAAAGGACTGAGGGGTATAGCTCAGTGGTAGAGCATTTGCTTAGCATTTTTAAAGCCTTGGCCTAGATCCCTAGCACTGACTTGAGGTGGGGGGAAGACAGAGAAAGAGAGAATTTGGAAGAAAATCAGCCATAAGCCTCATTAAGTACACTACTGAGTAGAAAAATCTTCCCTCTTTGACCCTAGGCTATTTTGAAGCCATTTTGTCTTAGAATTTTTTGTTTATGATTCTGCCCTATATGCTAAGGTACTAGATGGTAGAAAGCATAGTAATTGAAATTTACAATGTGATGACAATATACAACTAGCTCAGGCAGGTGGAAATACATGATGAGCTTTATTGAGACTGGATGTTGATTTATTGCAGGATTATACACATGAATTCCATAAAACCAAAGCAAACTTTATGGCAATACGGGAAAGGGAGAATCTCATGGGATCAGTACGAAAAGATATTGAGTAAGTCACCTTTTATATTACTGTGCAGAATACTTATGTGGGTCTAACTCTGTCTGTGGTTAATTGTAAACTGAGTAGCAAAACCAGGACTTTGATTTCAGGGATTCTGATTTCCATTTCATTGTCCTCTGCACCTCACTCCTGTAGTATGGTCTTAGTCTACTTTGCCAGTCTTACCTCCTGCATCGCCTAGATTTACCATGAGCGCTTACCAACCTTGATCTTCCTGTCTTAATTCAGAGTCCAGCTTGAATGAAACCTTCATGAGTTCTCTGACCTCCTAGCACATTCTAAGAACAATGTCAGTGACAGGTTTCCGTGTCCCTCTTCCTGATCACCCTGTCTCTTGCTTCTTTCTCTACTCTACGGTCATATGTTCAGAAACCATTAACTTCCTGAAGTTCTGGGTTACGTGGAGGGGTTCCCAGGTTTTATTTAACAACTTTGAACATTTTAGGCTGATCTCGACCCATAAAATTTGATCTTTTCTTCTATTCCTTCACCTTATTCTCAATAATATTTCTTAGCATTTCTTATATA
This sequence comes from Eospalax fontanierii, assembly GCA_035773235.1. NCBI lineage: Eukaryota > Metazoa > Chordata > Mammalia > Rodentia > Spalacidae > Eospalax > Eospalax fontanierii. Next base: position 51,495,471 of record CM069531.1, on the reverse strand, counting down.
TTTTTTGAAAAAAAATTTCTTCAAAAAAAAAATGTATGTGTATGAGTATTTTGCCTGCTTGTGTGCTACATACATGGAATGCCTACAGAGGCCAGAAGAGGGTGTTAGGTCCTCTAGAACTAGAGTTAAGGATGATTGTTAGCCACCATGTGGGTACAAGGAACTGAACTTGACTCTTCAGCAAGAGCAACCTGTGTTCTTAACCACTGAACTATCTCTCAGCCCCTATTTTTGATAAACTTGACTGATGAAGTTAAGTCCTATGGGACATCTAACTGATCCTGAAGACTCTTCTGTTTGGGGTTCTGATTTGTTTGTTTTGTTCTTGGATTTGGGAGACAAGGTCTCCTACAGACCAGGCTAGCTTTCAACTTCTGGTCCTCTTGGCTCTCTCTCCCAAGGGCCGAGATTATGGATTTGTACCCCCATGCTGACAGGGGTATGGTAGTTAGGTTATATAATCTAGGTATACTCATCATAAATTAGTATGTATTATGCATGCTCTGAGGAACATATTCCTAAGGATCCTTTATTTTGTTATAATACTTGATAGTTTTAACAATAAGGCTATTAAATTTTTTGTTCTTTGGTATTGTATCTTGTTTGATTTCTGTACAGTTGACTAGCATATTTGTAGGAATGCTGTAAGAGCCAATTTAGAGGGCAGCTAAATGGAGTATAGACTTAAGTCCTTGTCATCGGTCTTCAAGGTCCAGTGTTCTCGGTTCTGTCACTCTGCTTTTCCTGGTGTTTTTCCTGTGCCTTGCCTGGTAGCACTGCCTTTCAGCCAGGACTTCAGATTCTGTAACTTGACTCTCTCTTCTCTTAGTAGGTATTTGTGTTGTTCTTGAACTTTTTAAACTTGTTCTTGATTCTTGGGACTAGTGGAAAGCAGAAAAATGAGAATGTTGACAGAAATAAAAGGATATTTTGGTAAATTTTCATGTGCTAGAGATTGGCATAGAGATCCTGAGTGGGCTGAGTTTGGCAGTACATGGAACACTTGTTTTCAGGGTTCCTTGAACTCTGGACACTGAGTGACTTGTACTTACGTGAAGGAAAACATGGTTTCAGAAGCATCCTTACTCTGTGCTGTTTGCTGATTAGTCCAGTGTTTTACTCTGCTGGAAAAAATGAAAATAGGGACGATAATACACAACAGAAAAGTAAGATTCTTTCGTAAGAATATTGGGTGGACTTGGTGAAGAACAGAAAATTAAATCTAAGTTAGAGAAACATGCATATTTGATATCTATTTGTGGTAGTATTTTTACATGGATAAAGTCAGTATACATTTTGATTGTTCAAAAACTAAAGAGGCCCAATCTGCTCTCTTTTGATCTCTAAGCTCAGCCACTTAATTTCATGTTACAGTATCTTCCAAAAATATTCTTAAGTTTTCTTTGCATTGTTTTAGGTCATATAAAAGTGGATCTGGAGTAAACAACAGGAGAACTGAACTGTTTTTGAAAGAACATGACCACCTTCGAAAGTAAGTGCTGTCTGGCTTCTTAGACCTATTCATTCATTTACTTCTATAACATTTCATGGTGTTTAGTCTAGTAAGTGCTTTGCCAGTAATAATTCACTTAATTCTCTCAGTGGCACTATTCAGTTCTTCCATCCATAATTAGGAAAGATACTGTGCTGTTATTTTACTTGTTTCCTATTGTGTGTTTTTATTGCTTCAATGCATTCTTCAGCTAGTCAGTGCTGTTTTTTCATACTACAAGTTATTAATAAGATCAATAATAGCCTGATAATTTATTTTTGAATGGTCTATAGCCATTTACATATTGAAGAAACTTTATGAGGGGTAATTAGGCCATATATCAAATACCAAAAAAACACCTTTTTGTTTTCTAAGATTTCAATAGAAAGTGAAGTATATATGTATCTTAAAACAAGTCACCATATTCTGTTCCTATGTATTTTTCCCAAAACTTTGTATTTTGCAGAACTTAAAGTTCAGAAACGTTATCTCTAAACTCAGTTTCTAGGCCCTTGAGTAACTTGGATCCATAATAATTAATGTTAGGATAGGTTGATACTTGCCACTGAATGTCATAAATGAAATGTCATATCAGATAAGCTTAAGTTCATTTGCCTTTAAAAATCACCACTTCAAATATAAACTGCTAAAATCAAAACACAGAGGGTAGAGTGTGACAGTATAAGCCTGTTATCCCAGCTGCTTGGGAAATGGAGTCAGGATGGTTACCTTGGACCGTGAGTCTGGGCAACATAGTGAGACTGTATTTCAACACATACACACAGACATCAAAGTCTTGTGTATGGTGTGGGTAATCAGTTTTAAGGTCTCCTCGTAATGCTAGGCAGGTGTTCTGCCTTTGAACTACCCAGGTAGCCAATTAAAGTCTTTTTAGGAAACAGGATTCTTTCTAGTGTTGGTTTTTAGGGTTTTGTTTTATTTTGTTACTCCATTTTTATGTGTATATGTATTTGCATGTGCGTGGTATACATATGTGAGTGTGTGTACCTGTGTGCATAACATGTGGCGGCCCAAGGTTGATGCCAGGAATCATCATTGATGGTTCTTCTGCCATATTTATCGGGGCAGGTTCTCAGTCAAAACGAGAGTTCGTCAGGAGGTTGGTCTCTCTGGCCAACTTGCTCTGGGGATCCTCTCTCTCTTCTGACAGTTGAAATACAGGCATTTTTTGTGAGCTCTGGGAATCTGAACACTGATCCTCATTCTTGCATAGCAAACACGGTTGTTGAGCTATCTTTTCAGCCCCTTAATTTTTTTATTATATATTTTTAAATTTTAATTTGTGCTTTGGGGGTGTATACCACAGCACACCTGTGATGGTCAGAGGACAAGTTTTGAGAGTCTCTTCTCTCCTTGCACTGTGTAGGTGCTGGGGAGTGAACTTGGGCCTTAGATTTCATAGGAAGTGCCTTTACATGTTGAACCATCTCACTGGCCCAAGTTGTTTTTTAGTTTCTGGAGTATTACTGAGGGCATAAAAGAGGGCAGTCTCTTTTAGAGTATATTTAGTTGCAGTCCTTTAGAACTTTCATAGTTGTTTTGTATTGGGTAAAGGCCCCATGAAAGACCTTTTGCATTCCATCCAAAACTATATTAATATATCCCTGAAGTGCAGAGTCACTAAAGAGATAATACATTCAAATAATTCAAAGTAAAGATTAGATTGCATTAGTGTTTTTATGTTTATTGCCTCAAAAAAATTAAGCATTAGAAAAAACAGCAGTTTATTTTTCAAAATATGGTTTGGACAGGGGAGACGGCTCAGTGAGTAAAGTGATTGCTGGGTAAGCATGAGGACCTGACTTCAGATTCCCCCAAACCTATATCAAAGCAGATGTGGTAGGCTGCGTCTGTAATCCCAGTACCCTATCATGGAATGGGAAATAGAGACAGAAGAATCTTTGGAAACTCATGGACCAGCTAGCCTGGCTTGTGTGGCAAACAAGACACCCTGGTTCAAACAAGGGAGGTGAGGACTGACACCTGAAATTGTCCTATGACCTCCATTCACACTCCATGGTATGTACACACATCCACTCACATACACAAATGTGCACACACAGAGACACAATTAAAATTATTATTTGAGGCCTGACAAGATGACTCTGATGATTAAGGTACTTGCTGCCAAGCCTGAATGACCTGAGTCGAGTCCCTGGGACCCATATGGTGGGAGGAAAGAACCAACTTCTAAAAGTTGCCTCTGGCTTCCACACAAATGCTGTGGCATTCATAGGTCCACACACATACACATGTGTTGTGTGTACACAAAATAAATAAATAAAATGTAATAAAAGTTTAAAAAAATTATTTGGTGTTGAAGAAAGTATATCAAAATAATAATTCACATTAGTACCCTTTATTTCATTATCGAAGAATATAGTATGCATATATTTTATAGGAATTTTTCAGGAGGCTAGAGCACACTGACTGCCCTTGCAGAGGACCTCAGTTTAGTTCCCAATACCCACAAGGAGGCTAATCATAATCTTTAACTCAAGTTCTAGAGGTCTGGCGCTCTCTTCAGACCTCCGTGGGCACCAGGCATGTATGTGCACGTGTGCACATGTAGGCAAAACCCTCATACACATAAACTAAAAATAAATATATCTTTAAAAAGAGTTTTTCATAAAACTTTGCATTTATTTTAATTATTCAAAACTAATCTTTAGGAGTTGGATATTGTTCAGTTTACAGAAAAAAAATGTGAGGCAGCTCAAGTCTATACATCTTACCTGATTTTTTAGGGTGTAAAAATGACAAGAAGGTAGAAATTAGAAGATATCTTTACATTTTTATTCAAAGTACTTCATGTTTATCTTTCTACATGCTTTTGAAAAAGAGAGGTTGAGGCAAGATGAAGCTGAATGGGACAGGATCTTGAAATAAGTTAAAGGAATGGTTGAGACCTAAAAACAAGTGGTCAGTCATTGTTCTCGATAGAACACAGCTTCCAAATGCCTCTTTTAAAAGTCAGATTTTTAATATAATGAAATATAATTTGCTGGCTAACAAGATATACAAGTTACGAGCTAATATTGTTTACAAAATAATATGAAAAGTGTTCTGTGGTTTTTTTAGTGCAATGTTTCATTTACATAAGTGTTTTTTAGGAAAATTGAGAATATAATTTTTTTTAAGATGAGATTTCATGTAGCCCAAGCTATGTAGCCTAGGATGGCTTTGAACTTCTGATCCACCTGCCTCTATCTTCTGAGTTCTGAGATTACAGGTGTGCACTCCCATGTTCAGTTAAGGCTGCTGGGATCATGGGTGATAGGCAACCATTCTATCAGCTGAACTACACCCCCAAATTTATAATGCTCATTTTCAAAAGCATGAAGCACTTTTTTAAAATCGTGGGCATGGCAGCACACACCTATAATTCCTGCATTCTGAATACTGAGACAGGAAGATCTCAAGTTCAAAGTCAACCTGGGCTCTATACAAGATCCTGTCTCAAACCCCCAAGAATAAGCAAACAAACAAATAAATAGCATGTCTAGTTCAAAATGTGAAAAGAAAATTCTTATCAGTACAATTCTGTAACTTTTTTTACCTTATCAGTAGATTGTGGGCCTTTTTCCATGTTATTTGACCAATGTTTTTGTTGTTTAAAAACAGTTTATATATTCCACAATAGAGATAAACCATAATTCATGTAACCATTTTCCTAATGCTTGCCTTTTAGATTATTATCAGTTTTTACTATTCTACACAGTGAAGTCTTTGCATCTATTTATAATTATTTTCCTATTATAAATTACTAAAATTAGACTCATAAAATTAAAGAATAATTTCGTTTTGGAGCCAGAGGGGTTACTCAGTAACAGAGTGCTTTCTTAGCATACATGACGCTCTGAATATAAAAAAAAATTATATTCTCAATTTTCCTAAAAAACACTTATGTAAATGAAACATTGCACTAAAAAAACCACAGAACACTTTTCATATTATTTTGTAAACAATATTAGCTCATAACTTGTATATCTTGTTAGCCAGCAAATTATATTTCATTATATTAAAAATCTGACTTTTAAAAGAGGCATTTGGAAGCTGTGTTCCATCGAGAACAATGACTGACCACTTGTTTGCACATACACAAAAGAACAGCAAAGAAGAATATCTTCATTTTAAAATCTTTGAGGTGGTTTTGTCAAATTTCCCATTTAACGATCGCGTTAGCATGGCATGAACATTCTCTGCTGCCTCAGGATCACTATTTGCTTTGATGATTTTTTTTTTTTTCTCCTGTGCTAGGGATAGAACAGAGGGCCGTGTTCATATTGAGCAAGCATTCCAACACTTAGCTACACCTCTAGTGTGTGTGTGTGTGTGTGTGTGTGTGTGTGTGTTGTGCACATGCGTACATGCCTGTGGAGAGCCAAGGCTGATGCACAGCATCCTTCCTCTATATTCTCCACTTCTAGTTTTGAGACAGTTTCTCACTGAGCCTAAGGTCATTGGTTTGGCTGGGCAGTGAGCAGGGGTCCATCCACCTGTCCTCCCTCGTTCTCCTTTTCTGGGTTGGAATTATAGGCACTTGCACCTTGCCTGACATTATGTGATTACTGGGGATCCAAACTCGGGTCCTCATGCTTGCATGGCCATCACTTTATTATCAGAGTCATCTCCCCAGCACCCCTCCCCAAGAGAGGTGAATTTTCAGAAAAGGCTTTTGTTTTGTGTTTTAAAAAAGAAATGCTGGGGACTGGAGAGATGGCTCAGTGGTTAAGAGCACTGGCTGCTCTTGCAGAGAACCTGGGTTCGATTCTCAGCCCCCACATAGCAACTAACAACCATCTGTGACTCCAGTTCCAGGGGATCTGATACCCTCTTCTGACCTCTTTGGCACTGCAGAACACTTACATACATGCAGGCAGTGCACTCATACACATAAAAATGAAAACAATAAAATAAAAATATTCAAAAAGGAAATGCTGAAAACTTAAGCAGCCGGTTAAAGAAGTGTATGGTAGTAACAGTTACACTCCTCTAAGAAGTTGGATGAGGCGTGCACAAGAAAACAAGTACAGAGTGGTTCTGCAATTTTCTGTAAGTCTAAAATTATTTCAAAATAGGTAACCCATAGCAAGAACAACAGAAAACTCTATCACTAAATAATAAGAAAGGAATGAGATCCTAATGCTGGTCTTATAAATGCTAATATAGTTATCAATTAGCAAGTTAATTATTGGCACAATAATATTAACTGCACACTTTACTCACCAGTTTCCTACTAGTGATCCTTGTCCACTAGGATCCTTGTCCATGACATTTAGTTGTCATGCTTCTTCATGCTTCTTCAGTCCCCTCCAATTTGTGACAAACTGCCCAACTTTAAATTTCTCCTGACAGTTTAGAAAACTACTGTCTTGTTCTCTAAAGTGTTGTCATTGTGACCTTACACAATTCGGAGTGAAAAAGCCACCAAAAAGGTATTATGTCCTTGGAGTATCATATCAAGGTTTATGATATGTCTGTAAGTCTTATTACTGCTAATGAAAGGCTACATTACTTGATTACTTTGTCCCCCAAAATAAACAGGGTCAGCGAGGTGGCTCAACAAGTAAAGGCAACTTGCCACCATGCCTGGCAACCCCAGTTTAGTCTCCAGAACCCACACGGTGAAAAGAGAACAAGACTCCTTCAGTTGTCCTCTGACCTCTACATACACATACACACAATAAATAAAAATGCAATTAAAAATTTTTGATAAACAGATATAAGGAAGCTAGTTGGTGATTCTGTAAATACTGTTTTTGCCTCAAAATTTCCCCACTAGTTTTAGCATTTGTTGCTGAATCTTACCTCTCACCACAGTGTTTGCTTACTGGTGATTTTGTTTCCATTGGGCCTTTTTACATTTAATTCTGTAAAGAAGAGCTGTCTCTTCACTGTCTATTTTATTCTTTCATCAGCATAGACTCAGATACAGTGGGTTTTCATAAACTATACTATAATAAGATGAAATATAATAAAACACTGTAGTTACTTTGTTCACATCATTCCATATTTGGCCACTGAGAGCTCATTTCGGTTAGGTTCTGTCCTTTGACATGCTTTGTTGTTTTCCAAGTACTTCCTTTAGTTTCTGGCAGCCTTGAGACATCTGTGGCTCGTGCTCTGTTTTCTTTCCCTCAGCCACTTGTCCAGGCTGCCTTGTTTTTATTATTGATGGATGTTATTCAGAAACTTAGATCTAGGTTTTATGTGGGTTTATTTATTGCTATTGAGATGATTGCTCCATGTTCTTGGTAGACGTTTTTATTGTGAATGTTAAATTTTTTCACTATGTATTAACATCTATTGAGATCTTTTATTACTATAATAACAATTAACATTGATTATTTTCAAGCATTAAACCATTCTTGAATTCTTAGAATCCCACTTGATCACAATATACTGTCTCCTTTCAGTGACTTGAAAAGTGTATCTTTTATATTTTCTGAAAATGTTTGTGTAGGCTTAGTAGTATTTCTTTCTTAAATGAATGTAGAATTTATCAGTGAATCCATCCTAGCCCAGAGTTTTCTTTGTGGCAAGATTTTTAAGTTATAAATTGTGTAAGTTTTCCCTTACATACAGGATAGGAAGTCTGGACTACCCTCAGCCAGTAAGTGGCATACTATAATCAGTTCAACCTAAGTTGCAAATCCATTCTTGTGTCCAAAGCATGTGGAAAGTTATCAGAAGAGAAAATGGTATGCTCAGGGCTCCAAGGGAATGTTCATCCAACTGGTAGCCTCAGTTTGGATTTTCTGTTTTCTATGAGAATCCAAACCATAAACAGAAATAGTATGGTTAAACACAGTCTTTTTCTAATGCATTTATTGAAAGAGATTTTACTTTCATATTCCCTTCCTCCCTCATTCCCACAACAATGAATTAGTTTTCCTTAGCCTATAGGCATTCCATCTTGGGCCATCCTGCTACCTACCTGTCTCCCTCCCCGCCGTGTCTTTTGCAGCTTGCTTCTAGCCACACTGGCCTGTGCCCTTTCACAAAGATACCAAGCCCTTTCCCATTTTATGTTCTTTGTGATTTTTGCTTTGTTTGTTCTAAGTCTCTGATCTCAAATTGGCCATCACGTGTTCTTACTTAGCAAAGCATTCTTTTGTTTCCCTCAAAGCATTTTGACAGTCTGTAATTTGATTACTTTGTTCTTTCTATGTTTTCAGAGCCTGGAATATAAGCTTCATGAGGGAGAGTTTATCTACTTGTTAGCATTTCCAGCTCCCATTATGACATTAACACCTACTATCTAGTTGTGTGGATCAGTGAATATAAACAGAAGTGTTAATTTTGTTGTAGTGTATGTTTGAATATACTTGTGTACCGCACCCTAGAAATACATTTCATTCATTCATTCTTCAGATATTTACCAAAGATATGGTATAGACACTTGCAAATGTGAAATCTAATTTTAAGGACTATAGGAAATATTATCCATATATCAAGTTATCTTTTGCTTGTAAAATGAATTCCTCCTGAAATTCTTTTGAAAATTTAAATTCTAGGGCTGGAGAGATAACTCAGTGTGTTAAGCGCACTTGCTGTGCAGCCAGGAAGATCTGAATTCAGATTCTATCACCGCAAGCTGGGCACGGTCTCATGTGCCTGTAACTGCAGCACTGTGGGGCGCAGATCATGTAACTGCAGCACTGTGGGGACAGATCATGTAACTGCAGCACTGTGGGGACAGATCATGTAACTGCAGCACTGTGGGGACAGATCATGTAACTGCAGCACTGTGGGGACAGATCATGTAACTGCAGCACTGTGGGGACAGATCATGTAACTGCAGCACTGTGGGGACAGAGACAGGAGGGCCACTGGGCTTGCTGGTCACTAGCCTTAGCTGAAAACCATGAGCCCCAGGTTCAGGGAGAGTCTCTACCTCAAAGGAATGGGGCAGAGAGTGATAGAGGACCCCTGACACTCTCTACTGATACATGCTTATGCACACATGACACAATACACCATACAAGAGAGAAAAGGTGTGAAAATTTAAATTCTTTTAGAAGTCTCTGGAAAGCATCTCTCTTACTTACAGATAAGAAAACATTCAGAGAAGATGTAGGCCAAGGTCTCATAAGTATTTAATAGCATGGCTTTTACTAAATGCACATTTTCCCACATTTCAGTGCTTGTCCCACATCCTACTACCTTTCCTGTCAATTGCTTCTTTAAAATTTTATTTTCAGTTTAGCAAGGAACCACCATGGACTGATTTTACAGACATTTGAAAGACCAATTGCTTTGAAAATCCTATAATTTGGTGTGTGTGTGTGTGTGTGTGTGTGTGTGTGTGTGTGTGTGTGTGTGTGTGATTTTGTTTGTAGTTGTCTTTTGCATTTTAAAATGAAATGTTTGCTGTTTCTCATATTACATGAGGGTTAATAGCATTAGAGTTAAGTCATTTTGTAAAATTAAAAGCAATTAGCCAGGTGTGGTGGCACATACCTTTAAGCCTTGCACTTGGGAGGCAGAGGCAAGCAAATCTGAGGCCAGCCTGGGCTGTCTGCTTGGTGAGTTCCAGGCCAGCCAGGGCTGCATAATGAGACCCTGTCTTTAAAACAAACAGACAAAAACAAAATACTCTAAAAATGTAAAACATTCATTTCAAGTAACTTCAGGTATAAAACAATTGTATTAAGCAAGTTACACTTAAAAAAGATTGATTACAGTATTTAGTTGGGAACTGTTACTCTGTGGATCGTTTAGCATATGTGCTTATTACCCGAGAACACATACATTATCTATTTGTGGCTATGAATAAGTAAAGAATTCTTAAGATCTCAGATGAAAGTTTATGTTTTAACTGCTGCTTATTTTTCTTATGGCATTAATTAGGTTATATTTAGACTTTTGATGTTTTGAATTCTTAAAATTTACCAGCCATATCATTTGGATAGTCCAAAGTTGTTTGCAGAAACATTTTAGATAGACTTGTTTGTTTTGAAATAGGGTTCTCTATAGCCCAGGCTGGCCTCAAACTCAACTATGTGGCCAAGGATAACTTTGAACTCTGGTCCTCCTGCCTATACTTCCTTAGTGCTGAAGCTATAGGCACATGCCACCATGTCCAGTTTATGTGGTGCCAGGGACTGAACTCAGAGCTTCATGCATGCAAAGCAAGCACTCTATCTGGTGCTTTATCACCAGAATTTAAGATTTGTTTTTATGTGTATGAGAGTTTTGCCTACATGTACATAAGTGTACCACATGTATACAGTGCATACAGAGGCCAAAAAAGGGCATCAGATCACTTGGAACTGCAGTGAAAAATGGTTGAAAGCTTCCCTTTAGGGCCTCTGCAAGAGCAGCAAGTGCTCTTAACCACTGAGCCGTCTCTCCAGCCTCCCTACATGGATAGTTTCATAACATTGAAAATGGTTTCACTTTTGTTTGTTTTGAAATTTTAGCCCGATTTCCCTGATGTTTCCCAGCTAGTAAAACCTGGGATTTGAGCACAAGTTGTTTGATTGTGTTGCTTCTGCAGTACTCTACTGTTTCTCAAGATGGTTCTAATGGCATGGACATCACAGGGTTGCTAATACATATGAAAAGGCTGTGTAAGCTCCTTCTGCATAACTAGAGTACAGTAAGTGTTGTAAGATTAAGAAAAGTACATACTAAAGGAGGAAGGGACTGCAGCCACAGATCTTTATATATACTCTGTCAGTTTAGGTTTTATGTGTGTACACATTTGGTTGTGTGTGTATAAGTGTGCATGTGCATGCAATGTGTGCGTATGCATGTGGCGGCCAGAAGTCAGCTTTGAGTGGTGTTCCCAGGAGCTATCCATTTTGTGTTTTGAGACCAGGTCTCTTGGTAGGACCTGAGGATTTGTTTTTTTTAATTTTGGGTTTTTTCCTTTTTTAATGTTTTACAATATTTTATGTGTATGAGTATAATGCCTGCTTGTAGGTGGGGTGCAGTGCCTGTGGGGATCAGAAAAGGGTGTCAGATCCCATGGAACTGGAGTTACAAATGGTTGTTAACCCCCATGTGGGTGCTGGGACTCGAACCTGGATCCTCTGCAAGAGTAGCCAGTACTCTATTGCTGAGCCATCTCCCCAGCCCCCAAAATTTGTTTTTTATGTGTGAAGCTCCCTGATTAGGACAGCCTGATTTCTCACTAGGACCTGAAGAGTTGTTTTTTATATGCATGAAGCATTCTGATTAGGCTAGCCTGGCTGTCCTGTGAGCTCCAGGGATCTACCTGTCTCTGCATCCCCAGCACTATGATTACAAGCATGTACCTCCCACCTTCCTTGTTACATGGCTTCTAGGGACTGAACACAGGTCCGCATGCATAGCAAGCACTTTACTGACTGAGTCAAGTCCCCAGCCCCCAATTTATGTATGTTTAATAGAAATTGAAATATTTATGGGGTAGGGGGTGCTGCAGAGATGGTTCGTATGAAATATTTATCGGGGTGGGGGAGCTGCAGAGATGGTTCGTATGAAATATTTATCGGGGAGGGAGGGCTGCAGAGGTGGTTCATATGTTAAGAGCACTGGCTGTTTTTGTAGAGAATCTGTGTTTGGTTCCCAGCACCCACATAACAGTTGACAACCATCCATAACTCCAGTTCCAGGAAACAATGCTCTCTTCTGGCCTCTGTGGGCATTGCAGACACAGATGCACTTATATACATACATGCAAAACACTCATAGTCATAAAACAAAAATAAATAAATAAATAAATTTGTAATTCAATTAAAATACTTTTAATGTTAGGATTGTCTTAGTGAGATGGAGTTCTAATTATATTGGTAGACAATGACCATATTTGAAAAATGGTCATAATTTAGTGACCTTACCAGTAAGCAGTGATTTTATCTCAAAAGATTTTTGTGGGGCTAGAGTAATGACTCAGTGGTTAAGAGTGTGTACTGCTGTTTCAGAGGACGTGATTTCTGTTCCTAGCTCCCACATCAGGCAGTTCACAACCACCTGTAATCCCTGTTCCAGGTGATGCCTCCGACCTTAGTGGGTACCTGCACTCATGTGCCCAGACACACATGTATTAAAGGTAATACAAATAAATCTTTTTTAAAAGTTCTTTGTATAGTTGTATATAGATGGTTTAACAATCATCATATAACTCTAGTTAAATAATAGTCAAATATGACCTCCATGAGGGTATAACATAGAGTCCTTGCATTCAGGGATTTGGCATTAGCTTTCTCAACTGTTTATGGCCCCATTTGGCTCATGATGTATAGTCTTGTTGAGGTAGACTTGAATGTTATGTGCTGTGGAGCTTGTGTCAGGGCGATCACTTGGCTGGCTAATGAGTCAGACTCATTTACACTTCAGCCTTGTTTCTAACTTCATATTTGTTGCTCGTTATTTCCATGATAACTACAGTGAGACAATTTATATACATGTTTATGTATTCTTTGGTGTATGTATCTGTCTGTCTGTCTTGCCTGTCTGTTTGTAACCTTACTCCCAGAAGAAAACACCACGGGCATGGAGAACATGTGTTCACAAGCACATATTTAATAAAAAGTATCTGTCTTTATCATTCTATGACCTACTGTTTTATGTAGACAGGTAAAGGGAGTAAAAATTTTATTTTTGCTCATGATTTCAGAGGTGACAGTTCATCATGCCAAGGAGGGCATGATGAGAGAGCAGTCGTCCTCAGACAGCAGTGGGAAGTATGTGGAAGAAGTAGGTGAGATTAGTGGCCATAGGCCTTGAAATGTGCATTAATCTTTAAATATATCCCTCAACTATACTTCATTTGTGTAGTACAAAATTGAAATGTTAGCTTATGAGAACTGACGGCATTTATTTCATTATATGTCTGTCAGTTCATTCATGGTGTATTTCAAGGAGTGAAAGATCCATTTCTCTCAGGTGGTCCAACTACCCACAATATTAAAAAAGGTGGCAAGGCAAAATAACCTTGATAGCCAAGGATGACCTTGAATTTCTCCTGCTCCCACCTCCCAAGTACTAGGATCATAGCTTGCACTAACTACCACACCTGGTTTCTGGTTTGGAATGTTTATACACCACAGCTCTTTTTTCCTTATTTGGAGCTTGTTAGTTTAGTAGTGGAATCAAATCTATCTTCAGTTGGCACATAACTTTCTAAACACTTCAGTTGGAGGTGCTGTATCATAATGAATAATTTTATTTCCTCAGATAAAAATGTGTGTGTGTCTGTGTGTAGGGGTCTCTGTGTGTGGGTCTCTGTGTGTCTGTGTCCTGTGGACAGTCTATAAGGATTCTTCACTGTTAATCCTGATTGATAATTTCATCACTGCAGGAAGTCTCTGTTACTCATATACTCATTCATCAAGCATTAATGAGTAGCTCCTGTGTGCTAGGTACTTTGCTAGACTCTGGGGAGTCAAAGATGCATCAAACTCAGTCTCTACTCCTGGGAACTCATTCTACTTAGAGAAATTGTAAACAAATAACTGTGATTTCCTATGAGAAAAGTATTAAATAAGATTATATATAAAAAAATGTAAGTTTTGCACATTTCTTTTTCTTCACGTATAGCACAGTGTCTGACATATGTTCAGTGCTATATTCCTGAATGAAATGAAGAGCAGAGTTACGAGAGCATTTTATCATACTGTAAAGAACTGGTTCTGCCTGCATATGCAGGTGGGTCTGGGGAGGTTTCACAAAGATACAACTTTTGAACTAAACTTTGAAATATGCAAGTTTTCTTTTGTTAAGGATTGTGAGGGACTGGAGATACAGCTCAAAGGTTCTTTCTTTCTTTCTTTTTTTTTTTAAATAAGGTCTCATGTGACCCAGATCAGCCGTTAACTTTCTTTGTAGTCTACTACAGGATGACCTTGAATTTCTGGTCCTTTTGCCTCTCTCTACCTTTCAAGTGCTAGGGTTATAAGCATATCCACCATACCCAGTTTGTACACTTCTCCAACTGAGCTTCATTCCCAGCCCTCTTGTCCTTTTAAACCATTTATGTAACAGGCTGGAGAGATGGTGCAGCAGTAAAGAGCAGTTGCTACTCTTCCAGAGGGCCTGAGTTCAGTTCCCAGCACCTGCTTTGGGCAGCTCAGAACCACCTCAGACTCCAGTTACAGGCAATCCAACACCCTTTTGTGGCCTCCACCAGGGCTCTTACACACAGGCATACCCAAACACATACACATAATCTTATTTAATCTTTTTTTAAGTGGGCGGTGGTGAAAGAGTAAGTCAGTAGCACAGGAGGAGACCCAGGAAATGGAGCTACACAAATACAACAAACTGATTTTTGTTTGTTTTGAGACAAAGTGACAGGCCAGTCACTATCCATGATTGGCCTGGCCCTCACTGCTTAGACCAAGCTGGCACTGAACTCACAGAGATCCACTTACCTCTGCCTTCCAAGTGCTGGGAGTAAGGGGGTGTGCCACCACACCTGCCTAGCCACCTATCTTTAACAGAGGAACAAAGTCAGTTCAGTGGAGAAAGAATAATCTGTTCAGCAAGTAAAGCTAAAACAACCAGACTTCACCTGTGAGAATCTGCACAGAGAGCTTGTGTGGACTGAAGAACTTTGTTTAATAATGAAGAAATCTCAGCAACTTTGGATCTGGTAGTGAGTTTTAAAATCTAACACCAAAAAATTTTAACAAGATGGAGTTTGTTTTTTTTTTAATTTTATTACTTTTAAAAAATATGTTTGAATGTATTGTCTGCATGTGTATAAATACACCCGTGTCACAGAGATCAGAAGACGGCGTTGGAGCCCTTGGAATAGAGTTAGGGCCAGTTGTTAGTTGCCATGCAGGTGCTGGGAATCGAACCTGGGTTCTCTGTGAGAGCAGTCAGTGCTCTTAACCACTGAGCCAGCTCTCCAGCCCCCCAAGATAGACCTTATTAAAATAATAATTAGGACCTTACATTTTAAAATGCATGCTATACATAATGTATGGTTAAGAAAATGGAAAAGACAAGCCATAGGCTAGAAAAAAATGTTTACAAAACACACATCTGATAAAGTTTTTATGAGAGTTGGCCTTATTGTTACTGTGACCAAAACCTGACAGAAATATCTGAAGAGGAGGAAACGATTACTTTGGCTCTTGGTTTCAGAGGGATCAGTCTGTCGTGGCAGGGAGGGTGTGGCAAAGCAGAGCAGTTCACATATTTTCCAGGAAGCAGAAAAAGGTGTATAAGAAGAAGCCAGGGCGAGACAAAATACAGCCTCCCAAAGATGCCTTCCCTGCCCAGTGACTACTTCCTCTAGACCCATCTCCTGCCTCTCACTCCTTCCTAGTAATGTTGTCATGTTATGAGTTTATCAAGGGACTAATCCTAAGGTTCTGATTGCCTCTGGAAGCACTATCACAGACATCCTCAGAGGTGTGCTTTACTAATCTAGTCATTTCTCAATCCACTCAAGTTGACAGTATTACCTGTTGCAGTCTTTTAAACAAAATATACAAAGAACACTGAATATTCAACAGTTCAAATATGGACAAAAGATCTGAATAGACCTACCTCATCCAAAAATATGTAAGTAGAAAGTTAAAACTATGAAAGATTTTCAATATCATATCACTAAAGAATAGAAAATTAAAATAGAAATGAGATAGCACTATTTACATGTTAGGATGGCAAAAACCCAATACCCAGTACTGACGAGAATGGACCAACCAGAATTCTCATTCTGGGGGAATATGAACTGGCACAAGCACTGGGAAGCCATTTGGCATTTTTCTTAAACTGGATTTAATCTTATATATTCCAGCAGTCATGCACCTGTTAATGAATAGGAAATTTATATCTCTACAAAAACTGGAACATGAATATTTATTGCAGCTTTCTTCTTGGTTGCCAAAAATTGGAAGCATAGTTCCATAGTACATATCTAATGTGTAGGACCCACAAATGAGGAAGATGTGGAATCCTTACCTTTCTGAGATGAACTTACTTCACTTATTATGATTCTCTTCAGTTGTATCTATTTTCCTACAAATGGTGTAATTAATTTCATTCTTTTTAGCTGAAAAAAATCCATTGTGTGTATAAACCGCATTGCCTTATCCATTCCTCTGCCATTGGACACGTAGGTTCCATAACTTAGCTGTTGTGAGTGGTGCTGTAGGAAACACTGATGTCCAGTGTCAGTGATATGTTGACCTGGAGTCTTTTGGGTAGATACCAAGAAGTGGTATGGTTGGGTCATACAGTATGTCTATTTTTAGTCTTTGAGGAGCCTTCATACTCGCTGAACTATTTCCATAGTGACTGAACAGCGTATATTTCATCAGCACTGTAGAAGACTTCATTTTGTCCACATCGTTTGGTCTCTTGATGACTACCTTTCTTACTGGATGAAATGGAATTTATGCAGGTTGTATTTGTATGCCTTAGATGACGGTGATGTTGAGCAGTTTTTTCCTGTGTCTGTTTGCCCCACCTACCCTTTTAAAGGGGATTTTTAGTTACTTATTACCTAAACGATTTTGCAAATTGTTTTAAAACATATGCTTGAAATCACATTTTTATCCTTGAAATTTGGGTTTGCAGTATGTGCATACATGTACAACTGAAGAGGCCAGAGGTCAGTTTCAGTTGTCTTTCCCTATCACTTTCCACCTTATGTTTTGAGAGCCAGTCTCTTACTGAACCTGGGCCTCACTCACTGGATAGACTGGCCAGCCATCAAGCCCTGGGATCTTCCTATCTTTACCCAGCTAGGATTACAGGCACATGCCACCACACCTGGCTTTTTTATGTTGATGCTGAGGACCCAAACTTTGATCCTCGTACTTGGGCAGCAAGCATTGTTACCCATTGAGCCATCTCTCCAGACCCAGGAAGTACTTTTTTAAAAATGTGTCTTGCATATTGCCTGCATGTAAGTGCACTTGTGTCATGCAGTGCCTGAGGAGGTCAGAAGAGGGCGTTGGATCTCCGTGGAACTGGGGTTATGGGTGGTTGTTTACCACCATGTGGGTACTGGGATTCGAACCCTAGTCCTATGCATGAGCAATCAGTGCTCTTAGCTGCTGAGCCATCACTCCAGCCCCACATGAAGTGTTTTTTTAAGGACTTATTTAAATGTGGTGTTAGTTATTTGACTCCTCAGTGTAATGATTGGTGGTGAAATTTAGCTCATTATGATGAGCTACTTTAAATTGATCTTGAAAAAAATAAAAACTTGTTGCCTAATTACAGGTTATAGATGACTTTATGGAGTGCCTTTGGGCAGTTATGAAGTACTTGTTTAAGGATAATTCCACTTGATTATATATTTATATCCCAGGGGAAAGCAATTCTGAATTCAATTTTACCAGATTATGCCGTCTTTATGGAGCCACTATTGTTGAGTTGTATTTGTGCAGTCCAAGATGCTTTTAGGTTTCCAAAACCCCTGAAGGCAGGGTTTTATGACTGGGAATTGTAGTTCGTCAGGATTTTTTTTTAATCAATTTTTTTTTTTTTTTAGATAAAGACTCATGATGTTCAGACAGCCCTTAAACTCAAAATCTTCCTGCCTTAGCCTCCTGGATACTGGGATTACAGTGATGAACTGCTGTATATAGATATTATATTATTGATTTGTGAACTGGAAAGATGGCTCAGCAGTTAAGTGCATGTACTGCTCTGCCAGAGGATTGGAGTTCAGTTCCCAGTACTCATTTTGGGTGGCTCATTAACCCCTTGTAACTCCAGGTCCTGGGGATCTGATGTCTTCCTCTGGCCTCAGGGGACACCTGCATTCACTGGCACATATCCCCACAGAGACAGACAGAGTTAAAAAAATAAAACGTTTTTAATGGATCATTGATGGGGGGACACACATGCCATAACAAGTGTGTGGGAAGGAGAGAGGGGGTTATTTTATTATTTTGTTTTATTTTACTTTATTTGAGATAGGGTCTTCCTGTAACCCCCAGCTGGCCTAGAACTCAGTAGGTAGACCAGGCTAGCTTTGATCTCACAGAGACCCCGCCCTCCCTGCCTCTGTCTCCCATGTGCTGGAATTAAAGATGTGTACTACCACACCCAGCCTTCCAGTATATATGAATGATATTTATTCTGTTTAATTGATCTTAGCCAAATGATTTGGGCAATTTGAGAAGGTAAAGATCACTCTCCTTGCCTGTTTATGCTGCTGTGTCGGCTAATGGTGATGGGATGGGGGTTGAGAAATGCCTATGTAAGACATTGTGACTCTACCACATGCGTGATTAAGCTAGAATTCTTATATCTTCTTATAAGATGAAGGTCTGTTCTGGGAGCATAACTCCTGGACATTCATGTGGGTTGTATTTGGACATGTGCTCTGTATTATTTTTTAGACTAAAATAGATATAAAAGAAGAAAAAGTCCTGCATAGTGAGATCCTGTCTCATAAAAAAACAAAGGGGGGAGGGTAAAAAAGATGTTTAGTATGTCTAGATATGAGTAGATTCACCAGAAGAATGGATTTACCTGGAAACTTAGAGCAGCTTCATGCCTAGATTTAGAATCAGTCTATAGTTATTAAGAAACTACAAGAATAATAGCAGAAATATTTAATACTTACTGGTGCTAGGTATGGGTCTAATCATTACTATATAAGGTCCTTTAATTCTGTAGGCAAGTAGGGTTTAGTGCCACTACTGGTTTACAGCTGAGAAAACGGGGTAGAAAGAAACTTGCCTACTGTCAAATAACTAGTCAGCCTGCAAACCCTGTAAACACATCTGGCTTTTAACCTCTCTCTTTGCTATTTTTAAAATTCTTAATTGTAAGTCTTCAAGGTATTTATTACATTCTTAAGAGACTTATCTTTATTGCCACTCTATATTATTATTATATTGAAACTTCGGTGTTCTGTTTTTTTTTCAAACTGAGTGATTCTTTTGGAAGGGAGTAGTTGGAAAAATGCATGTATTTATTAAATGCCTATTGTGTGTCTTGCACTGCACCAAATGAATACAGGTGCCTGGAACTTTCTTTTTGTGCTTTCTGATATAAAGCTACCCCCTTACCAAACTTAACTATCTAAATTCCTCAAAGTAACTTTGTTCCTTACAATGTATGAGACATTAAAGGCCTATAGTTTTTAAATCAAAGGCACATACTTACTGTCTTTAGTTAGATTCTTAAATTCTAAAGTTTAGTGAGCTAAGATTCGTTTAGTTTAAAAAAAAAAAGTTTCCCCCAAAAGGAAGGAACTTGGAGGTGTAAACTAATTACTACTGAGAGGCAACAGAATTGCGTTCATCTACTGTGTCTCAACAAGTTGATTGTAATTCTTTCCTTTTGACTAGATAGTGATAACAACTTTGAGTAATTTCCATTAAAGAACTTGCATTTCTTTTTATTGATATCTTATTTATTACTTTTATTTTATGTGTATGTATGTATTACCTGCGTGTATGTATGTATGTAAGTGCCCGGGTGGCATGCAGTGCCTGCAAAAGACAAATAAGGGTGCTGGATCCCCTGGAACTGGAGTTATGGATGGTTGTTAGCTGCCGTGTGGGTGCTGGGATTCAAGCCTGGGTCTTCTACAAGAACAGCCAGTGCTCTTAACCACTGAGCCATCTCTCCAGTCCCCTAGAACTTGCGTTTCTTAATGCTGCCATTAAAAGTAGACATACTTTAATAGTCGGTATCCCCCTGGAAGAATGTTTAAGGTAACCAATAAAACAAGATATAAGTTACTTATGCATGGACCAGTTAATTTCAGAGTTCAGATTTTTCTCGAGGTGCTTTCAAAAGTCTTAACTATTCTGTATACATAAATGGCTGAAAGTTTATAAATGTAGAAAGTTTTAAAGTATGTGTTTAATAATTCTAGGATTTGAATTTTCTTTTAGTTCAGATCGCCTGATAGAAGAAACAATAAGGTGAGAGTTTTTGTTTTACTTCATTGATATTTGTTTGTGTATATATATTTAATGAACAGATCAAGCTAACTCTTTTAACTAGAGTGAAAGTCAAGTCATGCTTCTGAGGATGAGAATTTCACTAGATGGTAATGCAATTTTACCATGACCTTCCTTTATAAGGAACATTTGAAACCCAAAGCATTTATTCCCATAGTTACTGGAATTAAGTTATTTTATTTAGGTTAAATTTTCCATTTAATTCATAGTTAATGTTTTAGCTTTAATACTTTTTTTTTAGCCAGAGATTCCCCACCCCCAACCCCCTCACTGGCCTTGAACTCACTATATTAGAACAAGCCTTGCCTGCTTGCCTCAATCTCACGGAGATACACCTGCCTCTGTCTTCCAAGTGCTGGATTAAAGATGTGCACCATCATACCTAGTTTAACTTTGATCTTTTTCTTGTCACCTTTTAATGGAAACATCTTAAATGTGATTGAAAAATGTCTTATTTATACTGCTTATATAGATTTGATTTATATCATAATAGTATGAAAAGTATAGTACAGTAATATATAATATTTGTAATGATATTGTTTCTTGCTTGAATTAAGGAACATATATTTGTTGGTTTGAGTTGCTTAATTGTCTAAGTTTGAATCTTTATATCTGTTTTGTGTTATTAAATGATTAAATTAACTAGATGTGGTCTCTGAACTTTAGAACAGCATTGTTTTTAGGAAAGACAGTGTATGCAGGAAACAACAAACACTCATATTCTTTTGGGGGTGGTTGGTTGTGGGTTTTTTTTGATAGGATCTCCCTAGCTCTAGCTGGTCTCAGCTCACTATATAGACCAGGCTGACCTAGATCTCATAGCAGTCCACCCGCCTCTGCCCCCAAGTGCTGGAACTGATGGTGTGCACCACCGCACCTGGCCAGACACTTGTATTTTTGCTGTGGGTGTTGGTCGTCGTATGCTGAAGGACTGTGTTTGTTAGCTCTCTATTGCTGTGATAAAACACAGACCAACTAGAGGAGGAAAGGGTTTATTTAAATAGTTAATAAGTCTACTATCAAGAGAATCCAAGGCAAGAACTTGGTGCAGAAACCTGGAGGTAGGCTAGGCACAGACCTTTGAAGAACACTGCTTACTGGCTTGCTCCTCTGGCCTGTGCTCAGCCTGCTTTCTTATACAACCTGGACCACCTGCCCAGAGGTGGCACCACCCACACTAGGCTGGACCCTGGCATGTCACTCAGCAATCAAGAAAATGCCTCCCAGATCTGCCCACAGGCCCATCCAATAGAGGAAATTCTCCATTGAGCATCCCTCTTCCCAGGTGTGTCAGGTCGGCGCCTGCAGCACTAAGGCTTTTCCTGCACTGTTTTATCTGCTGGGGAACCTGTGAGATAGACATTAGCCAGCAGGTACCATCTCCAAAACAAAAAGAAATTAAGTAATTTGTCTGCAGTTACAAGACTAATAACTAATATTAAAGATTTCATATCCTCAAATTAGGGTCTCTTGCAACTCTAGGGTTGCATTATACCTAAACCACTGCTATGGGCCAGAGGGATGGCTCAGTGCATAAAGGTACCTGCCACCAAATCTGATAACTTGAGTTTGATCCCCAGGATCCATGTGGTGGAAGAAGAGAATCAACTCCTGAAAGTTGTCCTCTGACTGCCACACACACACACAAATAAATAGATTAATAAACAAATAAAAATGTAAAAACATTTTTAAAAATTCTGTAACTGAGTTTAGTTCACAAAATAAGTAAAAAAAAAAAAACAAAACTGAAGTTCCAGTAAGCACATCAATGATTTATTATTTTTCAAACATTTATATATTATGTGAAGCTTATATTTTGCCTCTTAAGTTTTTGATGCTTGAAATAATAGCCTAGAATTCACTGAGCTCAACTCCAATGATGGAATGAGATGGGAAAGTATGTCTAGATAGACTTTATGTGATACTGGAAATCATGCATATTCAACAAGGTAATAACTTAATGTATGATGGAATATCCATTCTCTAAGGAATACAAAGTGCTTTGTGGAAATTATTTTTTAATGTTTATCCACTTGTGAATCAGAGTGCACAGGAGATAATGTTAGTCCCTCATCTAAATAACAGAGGCATATATGGTTTGAAGATTGGCTTCATTACTCAGCCTAGGTTTGAATTCTGTCACTTTATGAGACCATTAACCTATTTTAAAGTCGGGGTACTTTGTTCAAGATTCTTACAATGTCAAGCCGAATTTTATCCATTTCCATTTCTGCTGCTGCTTTCATTTCTTCCTGATACTTTCAAAGGATACTACTGTGCCAGAGATAATGGTGCATGCTACTAATCCCAGCACTCAGGAAACCAGGACAACAGGATCTAGAGTTTTAAGACCAGTCTGGGCTACAGTGAGGAAAAAAGCGTGCTTTGAGATCTCCTAGTGGTCGCAGCCTTCATCATCTCACCAGACAGCTCAGAACGAAGGCTGGATTCTAGGGTCTTTTTTTTTAATGTATGTGTTTTGCCTGCATGTATGTAAGTTCACCTGTGCATACAGTGCTCATGGAGATCAGAAGAGAGTGCCAGATCCCCTGGAAATAGAGTTATGGATGGTGGTTAGCTGCCATGTGGGTCCTGGGAACAGAATCTAGCTTCTCTGTGAGAGCAGCCAGTGTTCTTAAGTGCTGAGCCATCTCTCCAGCCCTGATTCTAGGATCTTCATGAGACTCTGCCTGACCTTCTTCAGTCAGTGCTCCTCTGTGATCTGGCTGTTCACAGGATTCTGGCTGGTTCTTTGTCCACATGAGCATGACTTTGTGTGTGCTTTACAGACAGAACTTGTTTGCTTACCCTTGCCTTGCTTAACCTGGTTTTCCGTGGCCAGAACCGCACAGATTGTGTCTGGCTCTTCTCAGCAGCGTCTTTAAACGTCTCCCTTTTCTGCTTTCCTTTACATATGGCTTATTTGCCTGTCAGAAACACTCATTTCCTTTCTTCACTGACCATTTCCTGACCCTTTGGGCAGCTGCTCTGTGGTTTTTCCAAACAGGTTGTTGCAAACTGAACTTATCTTGGACTTTTGGCTTTTTGTTCTTTGAGGTCATTGGCTTGGTGGGATGTTTTTTGGTACCTTTAAAAAAAAAAAACACAACAACTATTCCTACATACTTCAGTAAATATCCTTTTGTATATTTCCTTGTACATTCTTCATCTTTTCTATCTTAAAATTCAAGTTTTTATTAATCTGTCATTCCTCTAACATCTCACTTTGATTAAGATACCTGGTAGTTTGTTCTGTGAGGCTTTGCCTGTCCAAAAATGTGTTTACCTGCAGGGCTGAAGAGGTTGCTCAGGGGTTAAGAGCACTCTTTCTTCCAGATGACCCAGGCCTCGTTCCCAGCGCCCACATGGTGGCTCTGACGTCCTTTTCCAGTCTTCGTAGGCACTACACACATACCAGTAAAATACCAACCATCAAAACACTTGTACAAACAAGTAAATCATTTTTTAATGTGTTAATCTGCTCTGGAAGGTCAGTGGCCAGCAGTGGGTGGCCCAGTAAATGTTCCCCTTCAGGAGCTGAGCATCTCTTCACTGAGTAGGCTGTAGCCCTCTGCTCATAAGTCTGTGAGCAGCAGACCTTTCCAACTGCAGAGACTAAGAGGCATTGAGTCCATCACTGTAGCCCTGCATGTGTGAAGCCACAGTCTTCTGCTGTCTTGGTTGTCTTGCTTGAGAAGGCATAGCCCTCCACCTAGCTGTCTTCCCTGGAGATTGCAAGGGAACTGGGGCTTTAGATGGCCCTTCCCCAGCATGCGTGCTTTTGTTCAGGTGTCGCTCCACAGAGGAAAAAGAACCAGAAGTGGATCAGAAATTTGTACTCTGGCTGCTGCCTTCCCCATTTCCATAACTTTTTAAAGAATATCTTTTATTGGACATGGAGAGATGGCTCAGGAGGTAAGAGCACTTACTGCTCTTCCAGAGACCTGAGTTCAGTTTTCAGCATCTACACGGCAGCTGACAACTATCTGTAACTCCATTTCCAGGGAATCCAACACTCTCTTCTGGCCTCCATGGGCATTTTTTATTATCAGCCGAGCATGGTGGCACACATCTTAAATCCTAGCACTCAGGAAGCAGAGGCAGGCAGATCTCTGTGAGTTCAAAGCCGACCTGGTCTTATAGCAAGTTTCAGGCTAGTTGGGGCTATAAAGAGACCCTGTCTCAAAAAGACCAATAGATAGGTAGGTAGATAGATAGATAAATTTTTTAATGTCAGTATTAAAGCACCCTCCCATGAATAGTAGTTACTGACCCTGCCTTCTAGGATTCTAATATTGGAACATAAGACTAGAAAATACAAAATCCTGGAAGTGACCCCAAGAAGGTAGTAAATCAGATTCTTAAACAGGACATCAACATGGTCCCGTGGAAGAGGCTGCATTCTATAGAGTGACTTTCCTTTTTCA
This sequence comes from Eospalax fontanierii, assembly GCA_035773235.1. Taxonomy (NCBI): domain Eukaryota; kingdom Metazoa; phylum Chordata; class Mammalia; order Rodentia; family Spalacidae; genus Eospalax; species Eospalax fontanierii. The sequence goes on along the minus strand of CM069531.1, from coordinate 51,470,647 downwards.
CAGTCATATTTAATGAGTTCCAGATCTGCCTAGTGATTTTCAAGTAGAAGTTTGAAAGCTAATCTGTTTATATTTTGAGGGCTGGTTGAATGTGAATATATATTTGGACTTCTTTTTGGGGTCATAATTCTTTGTTTTCCTGTTCATTTTTTCTGATTAAAAATATTGAAGTGGGGGCATTGCTGGAGAGATGGCCAGCAGGCAAGAGCACTAACTGCTCTTGCAGAGGACCCAGGTTCAATTCCCAGCGCCCACATGGCCACTAACAATCATCCTAACTCCAGTTCCAGGGGATATGATGCCCTCTTCTGACATCTGTAGGTATTGCATGACACAGATGCACTTACATACATGCAGGCAATGCACTCATACACATAAAATAAAAATTACTTAATTAACTAAATTAAATTAAATAAAAATATTTCAGTAACTGGCCCCTTTAAAAACCATTGAAGAAGCTTTGCAATGTGTGATTTGTTTCTTTTTTTTAATTATTTGTTTATATTTTATGTATATATGTGAATGTTTTGCCTACATGTGTGTAAATGCATCCAGGCCTGCAATACCCAGAGGCCAGAAGAAGGTGTTCAGTTCCCTGGAACTGAAGTTATGGATTGTTGCTAGCCACCATGTGGGTGCTGGGAACTAAACCTGGGTCCTTTGCAAATGTAGCCAATGGTATTAACCACCAACCCATCTCTCCAGCCCATGATTTGTCTCTTAATGTTTTGTTTCCTTTGTTATTTCGAAGAGAACAGAGAATACTTTATATAAAAAGACTTCATTAGGTAACAGTGGAGTCAGTGAGAAAAGGACAGTGGAAAGTGATTAGGAAGTGATCTCCCCATTTTCCTCTCTGGTCATTTCAGGATTGGTGGCTTACCATAGTTCTCTGTGTATAGGTATGAGTCCATGCAGAGTAATCTAAATGCCAATGTAATTGTTTCTTTTTTTTTCCTGAAGCATTGCTATGGCAACAAAAGAAAATATGACTTCACAGAGAGGGATGCTCAAGTCAATTCACAGCAAAATGAACACTTTGGCCAGTATCCTTTTTTGGAATTCATTGGTAGAGTGTGGAATGCCTGTTCCTTTCTTTTCCGTTTTATGGAGGTAGGGCTGTAGCCAGCATCCATCACAGCAAAGCCCCTTAGCAATTACAGAATAGTAATATTTCCTACTTTGTGAAAGTTCACGCCATTTGGCACCATTTCTAGAGGACAGCATACCAGAGGTTTAATACTAATAGATTTAGACTTCTAAAATTATTTTAAAAGTTATTTTTGTTCTAAAATATTTGAGTTTATGTTAGTCCTCTGTCACATAATATTGTTCTTTTTAATCTTCCAGCTGATGTGCTTTTTCATTTTGTCAGTGGCAGGGAGGGGACGATGTGGGCAGGTATGCTGTGTAGCTGCTCGTAGAATATGGTGATGTCACAAGCTCAGGTTCAGGGGACAGTTGCTTCTTATTTGTTGTGACCTCTACTTTAAAATTTTTTAGCTTCCCAGCTTAAAGTAGAATTACTTAAAAGATTTTTCTTCCCAAATGACTTTGTGAAGGACCTGTAATTTTTCAAAAGCTGAATATTGTCTGGTCCAAAATAATTTAAGGCCATTTTTATTCTAATACCTAGAGTCTAAGAAAAAGGATATATTTGTCATTAGTCAGTACTTTCCAATCTTTTGTGAATTTTGTTCTTACCATGTTAGTCTAGTATAAAACCACACATCCCAGTCACTCCTAGTTCATCTAGTGTTGTACAGTTTGCAGAGTACTGTCGTGTGCATTATCTCATTTTTGTTTTCATTTCCACAAAAGGAGAGTGTAGAAAATATTACCAGAGTTGGGACTCCATAGAGAGACAGTAGCAGAAGCCTAATGCACACTGACCTGAAGGAGAAAAGGAGGGGATTTTCCTTTTTAAAAATTTTTCTTTTTATTTTTATGTGTATGTGTATGCAACTGCTTATCTGTATGTGAACCATGTATGTGCAGCTGTCTTCAGAGGCCAGAAGAGGATGTTGGATGCCCTGGCCCTGGAGTTACAGAAGATTGTGAGCCACCCAATATGGGTGCTAGGAACTGAACCCAGATCCTCTGCGCAAGAGCAGGAAGTGTTCTTAATTGCTGAGCCATCTTTCCAGCCCCTACTTTCTTTATACAACTGTAGAACCTAGGAGTAGAATTTGGCCTACGGCGTGGCTAGATTCAGTGGTTTAGACAGAGGACCTAAGTTTGACTATATCAGTAGAAATTTGAGATTTTTCTCTCTGTCCCCTCCCTCTTCTTTGAAGGATCTCAGTTTTCCTCTGTGTCAGTCTGACTCTCGGGTCGATCTCTCATCATCATGACAGATGACTAGAACATTAGTTTGAGAGGCTTGGGAGGACATCCTTTCTAATAACTATCACCAAACACCCCAGCCTGAACCACTGCCCATCCCTAGCCTAGCTACTGGCCCCTGAGTGGGGACTTGTGACAGCAGAGGGTGAGTTCAGCCCTTCTACTAAACTAGATTATAGAAAAGGGGAGAGGATGGAAACTCAACAAAACGTACCTACTGTAGGCAAGGTTTCCTAAAGCCAAAATAGTAGTTTCTGTATTCTTGAATTCATGTGCCTGTGCCTGTGTGAGTGAATGCCACATGTGTGTGGGTGCCTAGAGGGGCCAGAAGAGGGTGCAGCTGGAATTACAAGCTGTTGTAAGCTGCCTGACACGGGTGCTAGGAACCAAACTTGAGTGCTCTGGAAGAACAGCAGGCACTCTGAACCGCTGAGCCATCTCTTCAAGTCCCCTGATGCAAAAATTTTCTATTCATCCCTAAACTGAGCAAGAAAAGATGGAGGATTTTCTGTATGGAAGGTTTTACTTTGTCAACGTTTTTGTTACTTCAGTACATGTGTCTTATTCCTGGTCTTTTAAGTTGTTTCTGCTGGTTGTCACTTTGTTTTTTGTTTTTCTCTTTCTTTTTTCATTCAGAAATATGCTGATGCTAATAGTGTCTAAAGTAGTCTAGACATTGAAGAGAATTCAGGATTGGAAGTCATGATGATACAGACGGTATATAGACTAAGTGTACAAGTAAATGTGCCCGTCAGCCACAGGAGGTCCAGCAGCAGGTCTCAAGGAGTGGCTTCTTCCTCTAGCAGTTTTCTGAACTTAATATAATGCCTCTATTAACATTAAACATTAAAAGGGGTCTCCTGCAGCTTGTCTTGTCATAAACCACTCCCAGAAATAGGGAACAGTGTGGCTACTTTGGTCTACATGTAAAAGAGAGTGTTTTGATTATGTAGAATATAGCTAATGACCATTATAAAAATGCCTAAAATTGAAATTTTCTTAATTTATTATGTTCCCAAATAGAGTGTGATTAGAGCATTTTAACCCATTTTCCTTCAGTATTCTGTCTCCCGCTGCACAGTAAATCTAAAACTTCAGGGTCCAACTGCCTGAATCCAAGGAGTCTTCCCCTGTGGAAAAAGAATTAGGTTTTCTTTAAAACTCTTCAGGCAAGAGACTGGAGAGATAGCTCAGTGGTTAAGAGCACTATCTCCTCTTATAGAACCCAGGTTCAGTTCCAAACACTCACGTGACTCCAGTTCCAGAGGCTCCCACGCCCTCTTCTGACCTCCACAGACACTGCATGTCATGGATGCACGTACACACATGCAGTACACCCGTACACATACAATCAAAATAATAAATAAAATATTCTTTTAAAAAAAAACTCTGAGACAGAAGTGCCCTGTCTCCTGAAGGGAGGGGACAAAGGAGGAGAAGGGACAGGAGGAGGTGGGTGGGAACTGGGAAGCCCCTGTCTGCAGCTCCTCTTCCTGACCACACTGGCTCCCATTCACACTTGAAGCCAGAATCCCTTGGGGATTCTGGGAGCTTGCGTTTGTTTGTTTGTCCCTACTTGCATACTCTACGCAGGTCACAGAGTTTGGGAATGTTTTGCTCGTCTCTTCCTGCTGTCTGATCAGTCACTGTTTCTGGACCCCACTGATGGCTGTTTGGGGTTCCTGTGACTTTTTACTAAAACCGCTTCTTTCAGACCTTAACAAGGGTTTCCCACAGACCGTTTTCCTGCTGTGAACAACCTGATCCAGAGGATCAACCTTAGGAAGCGTCGAGACTCGCTCATCCTCGGCGGTGTCATTGGTGTCTGTACCATCCTATTGCTGCTGTATGCTTTCCACTGATAGGACGTCTCCAGGGACTCTCAGCGACCACCACCTTCATGTTCCAGTCTGGAATAAGGGAAGTGGGAAGGAGAAGCTGACTGTCCCGATCATGAGCCTACCAGCCAGATGAATTCAAACTGACAGCCGTGGTTCTGTGACCTGGTCGGTTTGAGTTGGAGCCACAGTTTTTCTGTGCTGTCTTTTCTAACACACATTATTCTGTTTTTAATTTAAAAGAAAACAAACAACAACAAAAAAGGCTTTCAGTTGCTTTGTCTCCCTGGGAGGTAAATAAGCAATCAAAAGCAGAGCGCCTGAGGCTTCACCAACCTTGAAGCCTGGGGGCCAGCAGGCCTCGAAGCTGGACTCCTCAAAGTGCCAGCTCTCTGCATCCAAAGACTGCTTTGCTTTCAAAGCCACGAGATTGAGTGTGAATAAAAACAGTTCTTGTCTTTTTATTTAACACACATGATGAGAAATCAGATGTCCTTCCTGATGATCTGTGCTGTAGATTTCTGTACTGTAGTGTCCCTAACTCTTTTGGCAATCAAGAAAATTTCCATTTTTTACTGATTCTTTAAGATGCTTAATAGGCCAACTTCATCATGTTGGAGGTTGTTTGAAATGCAGAACATTGCAAAAAGGAGTTCTTTTTCTCTTTGGGAGTGCCCTGGGGTAGCTGTATTGCTGGCAGTGCATGGAGAACAGCAGGCCTTGTGTTAAGGGACTAATCATTGTTTTGATTTTGTTGTTTCTTCCATTGGAGTGATATTTGTGACTGGAAAATGAACACCCACTTCTGCCATGACAAAAGAAACAACCAGTGTCTGTCAGTGCCCCCAGCTGTTCACCATCATGTGAAGACTAATTATGGTAACTGAGGGAGGAGATGGTGATTTTCAGTATGATCTGCTCACCAAGCTACCTGGGAAAGACATTAAGGGGTCACTCTCCAGGTAACTCCATTTGTAAGTGCTCTGCAACATAGAGCAAAAGTTTAACAGCCGTTGCCTGGTATACCAGGAATTCTGTGTTCTGTGCAAATCTATTCATTCCAAATCTGTTAGGCTTTTCCAGACCTCCAGATAATGGTTTCGTTGTTGAAGGTGCCTGTGCCTGAGTCTCTGTCTACCTGCACCTGTCTTCCCTTGTGTGCCTGGACAGTGACAGAACTGTAAACTATCCACCAAAATTATTTTTATGTTTAGCCATTTCTTTCTCTGTAAATTGATTGTCTTACTGAACTACCCCAATTTTAAAGACATCTGCGCTCACTGAGAGAGAGGGCCACTGTTTCCTGTTGGCATGCACTCTGACAGCACCCCGGGGAGCGGGATGTCCACTCTAGTTCTTCACTCTGTCCTGTGGAGATGGTACTGTCAGGCAGGCTTGATTATTGCCTCCTGGATAGATTGACACCCAGTCTGGGACAGGGACTGAGAGATTTGTCATTCTGCTGTTAAGAGTTTTGCTACATTCTAGGTTATGAAAGGCATTTGATATATTTTTCTTAATTATGGGGGTTTATTTTTCTAAATACGGGTTGGTCGATCAGTTTGTTGACTACAGATGCCCTTTAAAGGAAGTTAAATTTTCCCACTGTGAACCTTAAAAAGTCAGGGAAATTCATTCATTTATCAGTTCTCTTTTGGAGAACAAAAGTCTCTTCCCTGACACTTTATTATCTTTGATTTTTTCAAAGGGCCTTGATTGGTGGTTGTGCCTCAGCTAGATTTAACGGGATTTTGGTTGTTATATAGCGGGCATATATAAAATCTGAAGTATCGTAAATAAAGTTATTTATTTCAATATGCTACCAGTCTTCTGCTGGTCTGGTTACTCAGTTCATCCGTTGAGGCTGATGAGAGAGTAGAGGGGCTCTGTGCTTGCTGCACGGCGGCAGACTCCGTGCCTCCTGCGGCTTGCTGCAGCCAAGCACTGCAGTGAGCACGCTGGCAGAGTCGGTGACTGGCCAGACCTTCCAGGATCATTGTGTTTATGTGAAGTGTTAGAATTATGTTGGTCATTTTCTTTATGAAAATAAGCCAGTTCTTCCTTGGAAGCTAAAAAGTGTGTGGCTGCTGGTGTCGGGAGGGAGGTCTGACTGACATCACAATGCTGGTGCACACAGCGGGGCGCCTGACTGGGAGGAGGCGTTCTTCCTCCCTTTCCAGATCCTGCCTCCATTTGCAGAAGGAAACAGAGATGTGCTTTTTACAGGATCCTGTGGTTGCTGATTAGAACTTCAGTTTCATGGCGTTTAACTTTTTAATCATCTTTATTTCTCCCATTTTTTTACAAACCCAGTTTTCAGGCTTAGGAATCAACAGTTTCTGATTAAAGCCAGTCAGAGTCTGAGGTCAGGAGAACCTTTTTTGTGATCCCAAAGAGATGTTGCTTCTTAGAAAAGATTTGTTCTCTTAGCCATCGTTTTATACAATATGACTTTAAAAATCACTTAAAAGCCTATTCCACCCCCTTCCACTTCACTAAAAGATACGAAACACGGCAGACAAATTCCAAATGGTAGATTTGTTTGTTTTGAGATGGCATCTCACTATTTAGCCCTGTTTGACCTTGAGCTTAGTCCTGCCTCACCTCCTGGGACTACCACCTGATGCACACCACCTTGCCTGGCTCCAAGCAGTTCATTTCTAAGACTTTGTTTTAATCTCTACTGAGAGCTTGGTAAAAATGTCCAGTAAGCTATCACCGAGGTCCGAGCCTGGACATGCAGGTGCTGTAGATGATTCAGCCTGGCGGGCTCTGTGCATTTTGTTGCTTTAATGATGGCTAAGGATTCTCTGCAACCTGCATCAGTCACCTTTTATTTTTCTAATTCCAGAAAAGGACTTTCCATTTCTACTGTTCCCTCTGTTGTCCCTCTCCTAAAATCTAAGTACCAAAATATTTGTATCCAGTCCCACTCTGTTAGCTCTTAAAAATGGGGCGGAGAATTTACTTTTATCAAGAATGCGTTTTTCCGTCTGCTTGGTACTCAGATCAGACATGGTAGGATTTGTTATAAGTTGGGGATGGAGACAGTTGAGAAGAGATACCTTGAGGGCATTTCTCATACCTAGAACCAAGCACTATTTGCTCTGTCTCTTGTATTGGGTGTGAATACATCTGAACTGGAGATGTGCTTACTGAAGTCTTCTGCAGTGACTCTGGCCTTCTGTGGAATCGAGGCACCTGCTCTTCGTCTGCTCTCCTGTCTGTTGCTGATGATTTCACCCTGACGGGATGATGTCTGGGAACTGCTCTCGTCGTTTTGATTTCTAATACCTTGTGGTTTTTGTCATTAGATAACACTTTTGGAAACTCACTGAATGTTCTAACTAGGGATATTAAGTTTTTGTTGGGCTAAGTGGCATGTCCAAGTCATTACCCTAAATTTTGGGGCAGATGTGACAGCAAATGAATCCTATTCAAAGACAGTGAGTATGCCTCGTTCTCCTTTTATAATAAGGGTTATTGTGCGCCCTGATCTCCAGAAAGATGCACAGCCTCTCATCATGATCTCAAATTCTTGTTGATTCCTTTGTGTCCCCGCAGACACTTTTGTTCCACAGGGGAAGGCCAATGAGAAAAAAAAAAAGTGAATTTTTAAGGATGTTTATCAGAAAAGAAATTGGGACAAAGTTGAGGCATGTCTTAATGGATCTTTCTCATTTTCTTTGTGTCCAACTTAAAATCTAAGTACCAAAATATTTGTATCCAGTCCCACCCTGTTAGCTCTTAAAGATGGGGTGGAGAATCAGTTCTGATCACACTTTATTATGATGGAAAATGTTTCCTCATGAAAAATGCCAATACAGATTTTTTAATCTATTCTTTTCCAAATGCACTTTCTAAATTTTTGCTTTTAAAATAGCTTCTTGAAACAAATATTGTATTTGTACTTAGTTTTTGTTCTCATTTAAATGTGCATTTTCTGACTGTATAGAAGAAGCTTTGTTACATAATTTAATAATAAATTAAATATCTAAACTGTTATACCTTTGGTTGTAACCTTGATCCACTCTGGGAACAGGATTATGAAATTATTGTGTTGTTAAGGATTCCTGACGATGCTCCAAAACCCAGTATGAAGTAACACAGACACTGAAAATGGTCACCTAATGCTTAGTGATCAGTTGGATTATGTTTTACAATCTTCTTATGTTTATGAGTGGTGTGTATTGCCTGCATGCATATAAGTGTACCCATGTCGTTCAGTGCCCAAGGAGGTCAGAAGAGGGTGTCAGAACTAGAGTTAAAGATTGTTGTTGGCTGCCGTGTGGGTGCAGGGATTCAAACTCAGGTCCCCTGCACTAGCAGCCAGTGCTCTTAACCTCTGAGTTATCTCTCTAACCCCAGTTAGGTGATGTTTTAGCTCAAGAAGTGAAGAATCTTGTTATCATCATGAAATGCCATGAGTTATGATAAGAGTCTAAAAATCATGTAACTGGTTCTCACCCTCTTTAAATAGTGACTTTTTACCTACAGATTAGAACTTGATTCTCCAGAAAATGGACATAACCTCATTTCTCATTACCTGACCTAATAGTCTTCACATTTTCTGTGTCTCCTGTTAAAATAACACTCTAGGGCTGGGGTGTAGCTCAGTAATAGAGCATTTGCCATGCATACACAACGATTTGTGTTTGATTCTCAGCACCGCAAAATCAATAAAGCAGAAGTATAGTTTCTATAATCCATGTACTTTTAAAAGTATACTGACGGGGCTTGGTGTATTGCATAACTTGTAGAACTCCAGAGCATTTCCTCACTCACAGAATAACCCTGTACCCAGTAGCAACAGCCTCCAAGTCCTTTTTAATCTGCCCCTTTCTCCCTTTCTTAGGATCCCGGCCATTCCTTCTGAGCAGTGTGGTTTATAAGTGCCACCTGCATCTTCCTTGGGGATACTGACCTAACTACCCACTATGTACCCCATGTGTGTACACACACCATGTGGATATCCATAATAACCAACTCCCTAGTGTTTTGTAGATATGAAACAAAGCTGGAGGGATTAAGAAATTTGCTTAGTCATTGAATGAAAATAAGAATTTGAACTTGCCAGGTGTGGTTGTGCACACCTTTGATCCTGGCACTCAGTGAGTTTGAGGCCAGCCTGGTCTACTTCGTGATTTCCAGGCAGCTGGGGCTACAGGGAGATCCTGTCTCAAAAAAAGACCAAAAAAAAAAAAACCACTAGGGATGGAATTTAGTGCTTTGTGCAAATCTAGGCAAGTGATCTGCCGCTGAGCTGTGTCCCAGGCCTTGACAGCTCTTTGATGCGAAGTCTTAATCCTACTTTCGCAAGACCTATTTTAATTCTTGCTGCCTGATTAGGAAATAAGGTATAAAGTCACCGATTTTGCTTAATTTAAATTATAAAGGCAATTATTTAGAATCCACTTAATGTCTATGGCCTGATTATTTTCAAGGAATGCTATTAACCAAGTGATTCAGAAGACTCATTTGTAGATATATGCTTTTATGAGGACTAATGGATTAGTGCAGTGAAGTCAGAGAAAATGTTTTTAGGTGACTTTAATTTAGCCCAACTTCCATCCTAGCCTCATACTCTCTTGTTTAGAACCTCAGTTCCTTCTGGCTGGCGCCAAGGCCATCCAGGCAAAGGCACTGGTGCTTTTCGGGAGAGGGGACCCAGACTTGCTCTGCGCTTTCCTCACAGAAGGCTGCCCAGTGCACCCTACTCTCAGGTCAAGAGATTTCTAGAAGTAGTAAGTCTGGCTGGAGACTCCCTGAAGATGCTTGCCATCAGGACAATGTGTTAAAGTGAAAGCCAGGAGAACAACATCATCCTCCTCTTGACAGGGTTGTGTGCTGAATCGGAGCCCATGGGAGGATTCTTTGACCTCGTGGTTTCTGCACTACCCACCTTGTGCTACAGTTCTTCAGCTCAGCAGAGCTGCTTGGGTTGCAAAGCTCTTTTCTGTCGTTAACCCTCAGAAGACACTAGAAGCTAGTCTGACTGCTTAGAAGAACGCCAGCTATCGCTGGAAATGCTCTTCTCTCCCAAATGAGGAGCTCGCTGGAGGTGCCCCCCGCCACACACACAATACAGATACCCTCCCCCTGTGTAACTCATCCCAGCCTGTAATTTTTTTCTTTGCCTCTTTGAAAGATGTGGCTTTTAGGAAACAGTCACATTCATTAACCTGTTTCTTTCGGATATTTTCAAACACCAGCCTTTTACGGAGATTGCTTACCGCTTGAGGAGGACCATGTAAATACGATCGGTGGCCACTTTAAACCCGGTGTCAGAGTATGCTTTAAACAGGCGTTTCCCCAAAAGTAGAGATTTGCCTCAACACCAAGGTGACTTTTTACTTTCACCCTGAAAGTGGTCCTCTGTCCTCTCCATTTCCCTTGTCCCCCGCTGTCACACAAACTGGAGCCGGTCACTACTGCCTGACTGGCATCAGCTGTGAACAGATGTCCCGTCTCTGACTGCCCTTGATGTCACCCTGTCTAGGTTATCCTCCTAAACAACCACATCCACGGCATCCACAGCTCCCTAATGTCTGGGACAGTGTATAGACATTTGTTTAGACGCACACAGAGGTACATGTTAGTGAGGTAGCTTTTGCCTTCAAAGAAGGAAACAAGCTCTCTCTGAGATTAAGCATTTCATTCAAATTCACAGGGCCCTCCTGAAAGAGCAGTGACTACCCTTAGCCTAACCAGGTTTCTTGTCTCTGAACTCAGCAGAGCTCTCTGGTGCACTGGCTGGGCTTAGAGTCAGGGTCCCTGCGCTCTGCTGCTGGATCTGATACTTTAGGCCAAGGCCAGATCCTTAAGTCACTCTGTGTTCTGTTTTCTCAAACAGACTTCCCTTTGCTGCTTGTGTTGTGGGCTCCCTAGTCCTCCAGTCCTGACTATTTGGGGCAAACACCAAATCTACACTGGACCCTTGAGCTACTCATTGAACCATGCAGTCCTCTGAAGACATTGTTCCTCTGTGTGATACTTGCACAAGAGATCCTTGCCGAGGAGCCCCTGGGCCTGGGTTCTGTGGTCATCCTCAGGGGCACGTGAGGGTGAGGGACACCAATAGGAAGGAAGCCCGGCCGCTGCTCCTTCTCTACTTCTCTACACAACGGACCCGCTCTCAGAACTGAGGAACAGTGAATCACAGTCCTTACAGCGGTCTTAATTGGGTACTTCCCCAAAGGGACATTTGGCAGCGTTTAGAGAATCTTTGGTTGTCACAATGGGGAGAGAGAGTAGAGGCGAGAGGTACTGCTGAGTATTCTACAGTGCACAGGACAGTCAGTAACCCAGCCAAGATGTTGGCAGAGCCCACCATGAAACTTTGGCCAAGCTAAACTCATGGAAGCTGACAGCCTCTCCAGGGATGAAATTGCTCAGGTGGGTTCCAGTTTTGCCCTACACCCTTGCTCTCCAGAACAAAGCGTGTGGTCTCTGCTGCCCATCCTGTTTCACCCCCATGACACACATCATCATCATCATCCCTCTCAGGTGCCCTTTCCAGACTTGCTTGTGAAGTGCGTCACAGGGAATGAGGGCTCAATGGGTTCAGGGTTTGATCTGGGGCAATATGAATATAAATCCCACAGAACTGCCATTCACTTTGAAGTGATACATTTTATACTGTATGAACCTCATGGCCCTTCACTTCTCTGCAGTCGGTAAAGTAGACCATGACACACATCGTTCACAGCTGTCTCAAGACTTCAATTGCCAAAGACTGGAATCAAAGAGAAACTGCATCCAGGACTGTCCATAGGAGAGTGGCCCCATGAAAACGCCCTTTGTTGACGTTCTTAATCCACATGGAGGCTCCCACCTCGTCCATTTGAGACAGGCCAAGCTGGGTCTGTGAAAGAAACAGCCATTTCATAACATCTTTTAAAGTCATAAACAAATATAACTGCATTAGTTACTTTTTTGTTGCTGTGATAAAACACCATAACCAAGGAAACTTAAAAGGAAGAGTTTATTTAGCTTACAGTTTGAAGGGATCAAGAGTCCATCATGGCGGGGAGGCATGGCGGCAAAGGTGGCTGGAGCACAGGAAGCAGGGTGTGACTCAGAATCCAGCAAGGCTTTCAAAAGCCCACCTCCAGCAAGGCCACATCTAAATTCTCCCAAAACATATGCCACCAACTGGGGACAAAATGTTCAAATACTTGGACCACTGAGTCATCTCTTCAGCCCTTTCTCCCCCTTTGACTGAGCCATCTTGAAAGCCCAGGGCAATGATTAAATAATTTAGTAAATTTTGACATATCTATACAAGTGTGGCTCCTTCACTTTTAATCAAGATAGTTGCTATATGATATCCCTAAAGGTTTTCTTGTGCCCCTTGAAGATGCTGAGCTGTTCCCCAGTGTGTACCATTTCACACAGGAGAGCCCCGGGGTTCACCCTTAAGTCTGTTAGACTTGAGCTATTGTGGAAGACACGGAGAGACATCTCACTGTGCTTTTATTTGCATTTCTCTAATGGCTGTGGATGCTGGGCATCCCTTCCTGAGTTTCTTTATCACCTAAATATCATTTTTTGGTAAAATGATTGTTCATATATTTGCCCATTTTCGTAGATTGTTTTCTGTGTAGACTACTGAGGAAGATATTCAAGAAAATGGTTTGCAGAATTGCCTGGAGGAAAAGGAGAGACTAGAGGTCACCGGTAGGGAGGACCTGTTCCTACACTCTGCATAGATGGCATTTTTAATCATTTAAATTCTATTTTTATAAAAAGAAATAGGCCGCTTTGAAAGCATCTGTACTGAAGTCATGTTTCTTAATGGATGGATGGAGGCTGCCTATTTAGCCAGGAGCACTTCAGAAACTCCTCACGGGTAGGAAATGGAGCGCTGAGCCGTTAAAGGAACCATGAGCGTCTTGCATCGGCTCATAGTCGGTCATTTATGGTGCTACACAGTTGGCAGTGGTGACGTCTGGACCAGGGATCATACTGAAGGGAACTGGGCTAGCTTTGTGATGTCCTTCCTAGATCCTGCTGAAGATGACCTGTGCAAAGATTGAGAGAAAAAGGCCACCTCCTGTTTTTTGCTACCTGCCTGGGGCATGATGCAGATTTGTAGGTTCAGATAGACAAGCACCTCATCCAAGTTCATGTTCTTTTAAGAAAGTAATGGAGAATTAACAAGAAATGTTTTCTCATCTAAGACCTCCTGTGACTCTATTTTGCCCCTGCTATTAATCCAATCCATTAATTCATTGGTTCATAAAGATGTTCAAATAAATTAAAATTCATCTCTTAGACTGAGCTCCAGGATGACCAGGAACTCACTATGTAGCCAAGAATGACCCTGAACCTCTGATCCTCCTGCCTCCACCTCCTAAGTGCTGGGATTACAGGCGTGTACCACCTTGCCCAGTTTATGCTGTGCTGGGTATTGAACCCAGGGCACCCTACATGCCAGGCAGGCAAGCTGAGCCGCATCACCAGCCCCCCACATTGAATTCTCACAGATTAATTTGTTTTAACTCTGAGGAACTCTTCATGCTGGGAGTGGTGCATGCCTTTGATCCCAGTGCTTGGGAGGCAGAGCCGGCAGAGCTCTCTCTGTGAATTCAAGGCCAGCCTGATCTACATAGGGAGTTCCGGGCCAGCTAGGGCTAAAAGGAGACGCTGTCTCAAAACAAAAAGGAAAGAAAGATGCTCCATTTCAAGGCAGTACCATATTTACTGATTATAGCTTGAAATTTAATTTCAGCCTAAAACTCTTGTTATCTGTGAAAATTGAAAACTTACATGAGCCTATCCTTTGTTCAGCATCTGACAGGTTTAAATTACATTTTTCTGATAAGGGTGATGTTTAAATGACTTATTTCTCCAAATAATAGCTGTAATCACTTTGTATCTTTTTTGTTTTTTAAAGGTCTAAACATTGTACTTTTTTTTCACAAAATTGGATCATGTATCATAAATAAACACTGTCCCTTTCTGCTCCCTCCCCTTCTCTCTCCCTCTTACCCTCTCTTTCTCTGTCTCTCCCTCTCTCTCTCCAGTGCTGAGGGGCAAACTTAGGGCCTCACTCACACAGGCTAGGTAAGCACTCTACCACCAAGCCACATCCCTACCCCACACTGCTTTGTGGCCATGGCTTTCCAGGCCATTATCTCTTCATCCACATCATGATTTGCAAAAGCTGCATTGAATTCCATTCTGCAGATACCTGACCCCTGGTTAATTTTTCAAACATGAAAACCCCCTTCTTTTCAACTATAGTGCCAACTTTGAGCCCATTATAAATAAATGAGCTATGCTTACTTTTCCTGTTAAAAATTCTGAGAGCAAGGTGCCTTCTGCCTACTCTCCCCATCAAGTGCACAGCCTCGTGATTTCTGAGTGTTTGTTTCAGGAAATGGACTAAGGAGAACTCTCTAGTTTGCTTAGGGAAGTGTTTGGAAATTTCTTGAACTTGAGAACATATTGGCCAGCCAAGGCCAAGGAGGAGAATCCCAGAATGGAAAGAGGATCACTCCCTCCTTTTAAAGTAGGCTAGGAAGCCCCTCTAAGCACTTGGGAGGCTGAGACTGAATTTCCTTAAATTTGAAACCAGCCTGGGCTACATGGTGAATTCAAGGTGCCCCTGGATTGTGTTAATTAATTTATTTACTTATTAGTTAATATTTGGATCAGGAATTATTTTTATATGAGTAGTTTAAAAGGGTAGGCTCCTTTAAAACTCAAAGTCTGCAACATGTAGGAGGCTTGAGACAGGAGGATTGCTGTCACTTTCAGTCTATCCTGGAATACATGAGATCCTGTCTCAAACAAATAAAATAAATGAATGAATAACAAATAAATGGATAAAATAAATAATAATAAATTTAAAGTTCCATGGTCCGCAGTAAGACCTGTCTTGGGACACTCTATCTCCCCTTTGGGGTTCACACCAGCAGCCTCAGCCATGCTCACACTAGATTCACCAGCAGAAGGCAGTTCAAAATAGCATCACTGGACATCAAGTATAGCAGAATCCACTGAGCTATGGCAGAGCCCACAGCAAGGGACGACCCCTCTGAAAGGAATCCTATTGGAGCCAACCTTTTAATACCAAAAGCACATTACAGAGAGGACCTACTGTTGTCACAGCACAGAAAAACCTAGCTTCGGGTGGCTAGGCTGAACAGGCAGGAAACTCGTCTTATATAGGCGCTTGAGGCCCCAGGATGGGCAGAGAGGAGGGGCTAAGTGTGCATGGCATTCTTGGTGGGCCACCAGCTCTGGAGCACAGAGCATCACACCCAGAACTCAGATATGGCTTGTTTTGGCAATTGCCCCAACCGACGGTCAACTGCTTCCCTATGAAAAGTGATGGGATGGTTCCCATCCCTGCATCTTGAGTATGTGGACAGGGTCATGTGAAGTGATACTCTTAAGCATATCAATAAAGTCCAAAGACTTGGCATCAGAAAGGTGTGTGTATGTTTGTACTGCTAGCCAGAAACCAAAATTTTGGTGCCTCCGTGGCTCCATCTCTTGCTGGTTAGGAGTACAAAACATTCGAGAAGGAATCACAGACATCTGCAACTATGAGAAAGGCAGCTGAAGCCCAAACATGAGCTGAGTCTGGTGTGCACTGACAGGGAGCCCGGCAATCAGTAGCTGACCAAGCCTGTTGTGGCACAGGTGCCCACTCCTATCTGAGAGCCACTCCCCTGTGGCAGCACACTGTGGCAACAGCCACTCTGGACTCAGCCATGCTTCAGTAGATGGATGCTGTTTTGTTTGTTTAGCTCACTGGTTAGTTGTGTTGTGTTGTGTTGTGTTTTGGGACAAGGTCTTACTTATAACCCAGGCTGGCCCTTGAACTTGCCTTGAATCTCTTGCCTCTGCCTCAGAAGTGCTAGGTTTATAGGTGTGAGGATCATGCCCAGTAGGGGTGGCTGCCTTTTATTCTTAGTGTTCTAGTTTGCTTTCATACTGCTGTGATTACAACACTGACCAAAACCAACTTGGGGAGGAAAGGGTTTTTTTGGTTTACATCTCCGGGACAGGGTTCCTCACTGAGGAAACCCAAGATAGGAACTCAAGGCAGGGGCTGAATCACAGGCCATGGACAAACGCTGCTTTCTGGCTTGCTCCTTTGATCTGTGCTCAGCCTGCTTTCTTATATACAGAACAACCTGCCCAGGGGTGGCACCACCCGCAGTGGGCTGGGCCCTCCCACCTCACTCAACAAACAAGAAAATGCCCCACAGGTTTGGCCACAGGCCAATCCAATGGAGGTAATTCCTCAGTTGAGGCCTCCTCCACCCAGGTGTGTCAAGTTGACAACTAAAGTTATCCAGCACACTTAGACTGGAACTATTATAAATTGTGCTGCTCTGAACAGTCTAGAGAACCATCATGTGACTATTTCAGTTTCAGGATATATTATTAAACAAGGTATTTTAAAATATGTATTTATTATTTTTATTTTATGTGTATGAGTGTATTGCCTGCATGTATGTACAATGCCCATGGAGATCAGAAGAAGGCATCAGATCCCCTAGAACTGGAATTAGGACAGTTGTTAGTTGTCATGTGGGTGCTGCGAACCAAGCATGGGCCCTCTGCAAGAGTAGACAGTGCTCTTAACTACTAAGCCATCTCTCCAGTCCCAAAACATTTATTTTTATTATTTTTAATTATGTGTATATGTGAGTACGTGCATGTGAGTGTGCATGGAGACCAGAAGAGGACATCAGATGCCTAGAGTTAGAAGCCATTATGAGCCACTTGATGTGGGCGCTGGGAACTGAACCCAGGTCCTCTGCAAGAGAAGCAAGTACTCTTAGGTGCTGAACCATCTCTCCAGCCCTTTAAATAGGTTGTTATTATTATAATTTTAACTCCTCAGTCTGTGATTTTTTTATATCTCTAGAAGTTCCATTAGGTATTTTGTATTTCTTGTGGGCCACAGGGGAAGGCACACTGGAGCTGTAGAAGAGTAATAGAAACATGACAGAAAACTTCTCGGTGCCTAGGAAAGGAAAGGTCCAGTGTCAAGGCCTGGGTGCCAGGAACACATGTGGAGACAAGACCATAGCTGGTCCTCAAAGGCAGTGGGAAGTCCATTCATGAGAATCAGTCCCCTCCCAAGACTAGAATCTGCAAATGACAAAAACCTCCACTGTCTCCAGGATGAGCCCAACACCAAGGCAAATAGGCTACATACACAACCTGGTACCTCAGGGGAGGGAGGGTGGGGTGAAACTGCTGCCAACATCAGAAAGCCCTCCACTCTCCACTCTGTCCACCATCAGACCACCACCAGAGGAGTGTGGAACTGTAGCTCACAGCTGGGGGCTGCAGCACCAGGTTCATGGGAGGAGACCACAATTCTGGTTCACCGGAGGGGACCAACCACAGCTCTAGGATTACAGGTGGGGACCAAAGCTCCAGATTCGTAGGAGTGGACCATAGCTCCAGGCTCATAAGAGATGACTGGAGCTGCAGGTAAGGGGAGAGGGCCCCAGCTTCAGGTGTTCGAAAGGCAACCACAGTTCCAGGCTCATGGGAGGGGTCATAATTTCAATTACGCGGGTTCTTGTTATGTTCCTGTTTCCATCACTCTGTCTACATGATTATACTTGTGTTTAAGAAAGCATTCTGGCTTCTGTGCAACAAACAGGGGCAGTATTTCCTTGCTGGTTTTAATTTCTCGCTAGAGGAACATCAATATTGGAGAAAACCACTTTTCGCTTTTGCTCAAGGAGACTGATAGATCAAGTGTTTACTTCTCACAAGTCAAGCATCTGGTTAGCTCTCTCTGTGTCTGCCGTTTTCACAACTGCGTCTGTGGTCAGGGGAACAAGTGACGAGACATCATCTTAATGGAGTCACATTGTAAGTCCGTGCTAAGAACCGCGCCTCCCGGTAGCCGCCGAGCCCCCGGCCACGCCGCCGCCGAGCCCCCGGCCACGCCGCCGCAGCTGCCATCTTGGCTCTCCGGTATTTTTCTTTCTTTCTTGCCAAGTGCCTGTCCCATCTGAAGCAGAGGCTAAAGCAGTCAAGCTGTTTCCTCTGTGCTCTGAGTGCAGCTTTCTGGATGCAGATTCCTCTCTAGGGCAGCATTTTTGAGCAGACAATCCAAATGCATCCCGCCCCTAGGGTCGACACCCTGCAAGCCTCGCATCTCCTGAGAGTGCAGACATGAACATGGCGGCCCAGGTGCAGCTTGCCAGAAGACAACTAACACGAGAGCACACATGGGGAACTTGGGCTTTGCTCCATCTTCTGAAACTTGGATGCCTGCTCTTTTATTTGTTGATGCCATCATTTCTGGACGCCCTCTCTCGTCTGCAGTGTGTGCATCCACTCCCCTATGATGCTGTAAATACTTCTGACACATCCTGGAATTGCTCTCCTTTCCCACTGGATAACAATTAGTCTACCATTTAGCTGCCTTTTCAGAAGAGAGGCATAAAACCCACTTTCTGCCAAGCTGATGTCATCATTCAAAAGTCAGGAAGGCCCCGAAAGAAGGCAGAGAGCCCTCTGGGGTTCTTCTTTCAGACCAGCACAGCACAGGATTGACCACATTCTTTCTCTTCTTCGTTTGATGATCATTCCCTGCTCACAGGCTCTGGCCTGCAGTTCCTCTCTGCCTGTTCTCAGAACCATTAGGTGAACACAGCCACTCACCTTGGGTGCTGCCATGTTGACAAAACAACACGGGAATGGGTTTTTAATGGTCCTCCCAAGCTGGGTTGCCACCAGCCATGAGTGAGCATTCCAGTTCCTTCACATCCTCACCAACACTCTCCAGTGTTTCTTCTAGAAGCTATACTGTTTTGTTGTCCAGGAGTGTAGTTTCCTGCAGTTGATTTCTCTGTATGGATTGAGGCAGGGGTCAAGGTTAGTTTTTCCACACAGCCACGTGGTGGAGCCCTGGTGTGGGAACACCCCCTGCCTCCCCCTCACTGAACCACCCACAGTGCTGGGAATCCAGGAATCATGTCTTCTTCTAGATGTTTCCGTCTTTCCCATTGGCCTATTTTTCTACTGGACTAAATACCTCTTGCCCTCTGGTAGTATACTCCTAGAGACATGCTTGTCTTCCCTGGGATTGTGTGGGGCTGTCTCTTGGTTCTTTGCATTTTTATATAAATGTTGGAATCCCTTAGCTCCTAGAAAACCGAGCTGGATTTTGATAGAAATACTGCTAAACATACAGGTCGGTAAGAACAGAGTAAGCTTTGTGATGTCACCTCTTCTGATCCATGTGTGGGATGGTTCTCTCCATCGCTTCAGGTCTTGTTAATCCCTCAGAGTGTCTCGTGGTGGATCTTGCTAACTGTCTGACCAGTGTCCTTTCACCCATTCCCTTAAGATCCTCCCTGTCCCTGAGACCATGGGCAGGACTTAGAGCTGGGGGCTTATACCTCACACCCAGTACGATGACTGCTAGCAGAGGAAATACAAGGCAGGCGTCTGTGATGATGTGGGAAGCTGGAAACCCCTGGACACTACTGGGTGGATTATAATATGGTGCAACCACAGCGGGCAACAGAGCGCTGATTCCTCAAAAAATTAACACTACAGTCACCAAAGTGGCAGTTCTGAAAATGTCCATGGTTCTCCAGCCAGGAGTGCAAAAAGGGAGCTCTGGTTTCTGATCTCCTAAGTGGGTGCCTCTGGCTAGAGGCTGAATATCAGGGGAGAATTAAAGCTCCAGTCCCAACATTAGTTCCATCTGGTAAAAAGCTATGGAACTGGATCTCTAGGTTTTCATGAAAAAATGGGCTCTATTTAGTCCCCAATTCCATCATACCCCCTTCAAAGGAGAGAATGTTACCGTATCATTGAAGGCCCACTAAAGGAAAGCTGTTATATCCTAGTCAAAAGAATGGAATGACCCTTTGGGTGGCGACTTGGCATTGGCTTCTCCCTTATGAGTTAATCTAGGTGGGCTGGTCAGCCAGCTGATCTAGGCTACATGAGACCCCGTCTCAGAAGGAGAAAGAAAGGGAGGAAAAAGAAAAAAATTTTAAACTGCTTAAAACTAGTTTCAATGGGGTTGGAGATTTGGCTCAGCAGGTAAGGGCACTGACTGCTCTTGAGGAGGACCTGAGTTCTGTTCCCAGCGCCCACATGGCAGCTAACAACCATCTGTAACTCCAGTTCCAGGGAATCCGACACCCTCTTCTGACCTCCCTGTGCATTGCATGACACTGGTGCACTTACATGCAGGCAATGCACTCTTACACTAAAAATGGTAAAATATATTTTTAAAAAGCTGATTTCAAGGGCCACGTATGGTGGCACATGCCTTTGATCCCAGCACTCAGGAGGCAGAGGCAAGTGGATCTCTGTGAGGTCAAGGCCAGCCTTGTCTCCATAGTAAGTTCCAGGCCAGTTAGGGCTACAAGGAGATCCTATCTCAAACAACAACAACGAAACAGTCAAACAAAAGATCCCACTGCTTTCAGCATTTCTTAGCTGTCAGAGCAGAAGACAAAACTTTTAATGTTTGCAGGATCTTGAGGTACTCAGGTGTCTGAGGAAGGAGGGTGCAGAGTTTAAAGCCAGCCTATTCTACACAGTAAGTTTTGTGCCAACTTGGGATACATAAAGGGACCCTGTTGCCAAAACAATGTCAATTTTATTCTCAAGTGTCCAGCTGTGTGCCTTATGTATACTAACTTGAACACTGGCAAGTCTCAGAGTTGTTGTTGTTGTTGTTGTTTTTTTCATTCTCATCTGTAAAATGTAGAGACTAATCTCTATTTAAAATAGATTTTGGGGCTCAGTGGTTAGGAGCACTGGCTGCTCTTGCAGAGAACCCAACTCCCAGCTAACACCTGTCCATAACTCCAGTTCCAGAGGATCTGACACCCCCTTTCTGAGCTCCAAGGCCATTTCATGACATGGGTGCTCTTACACACATGCAGACAAAACACTCATACACATAAAATAAATAAATCCAAACAAGATAAGTAAATAAATAAAACAAAATAATATAAACTATTGTGGGCTGACAAGATGGCTCAGCTGAAAAAGAAGCCTGCCACAAAGTGTGAGTTCAATCTGCAGGACCCACATGTGGAAGGAGAGAACTAACTCCCACAAGCTGTCCTCCAACCTCTACTGGTGTGCCATGGCGTCCACATGCCACCCCTAAATAATACATTTTTTAAGCAAGAAAAAAAAGGTCGTTGGGGCTGGGGATATAACTCAGTGGGGAGATCAGCTGCCTAGCACACACAAGGCCTTGGCTAGATCCCTAGCTCACACACATACACACACACACACACACACAAATCAAAAACTGGGTGGATAAATAAATAACCATCATGCTGACAAGATGGTAGTGGATAAAAGCACTTGCCAAGGAAGCCTGATGACCTGAACTTAATCCCCAGACCCACACTTTAACAGGGAGAGGGGAGAAGATAGGAGAATCACTTGGAGCGGGTAAACAGCATGAAGAACTGGAGAACACATGCCTTGGCAAGCTGCACAAGAGACAGACCCCTGGAAGTGTCCTCATTCCTCCACATTCATGCTGTGGCACACACACACACACACTTAAATAACATTTTAAGGTTTTAAAATTAAATAAAATGCACTGTCATGAGGCTCAAATGAAAGTGGTATACAGTAGATGCTTACTAAATGTGACTCTCTTTTGGGGGGGTTCTTTTTGAGACAGGGTCTCCCTGTACCCACAGCTGGCCTAGAACTCGCTATGGCCTTGGACTTACTGAGATCTGCCTGCCTCTGCCTCTTGAGTACTGGGTTTAAAGGCATGTACCACTATGCCTGACTGACTCTCTCTTTTGTAATTATATATATATATATATATATTCATATAATTCATATATATATATATATATATATATATATGAATTAGCAGCTAGACTCAGTTTAAATTGGAAACTCAGTTTTATTGGAAACATCCATTTCTCAAAATCTGGCGTCAGTTGAATGTACACCTTCTCGGGGTATTGACTTTGGCCATTGAATGTGACCAAATCTCTTAAAGAAAATCAGGAGACCAGTGAGATGGCTCAGTGGATAAAGGTGCCTGTGGCCAAGCACCTGATTTGATCCTCAAGACCCACATGGTGGAAGGAGAGAACTGACTCCCTCAAGTTGTCTTCTGACCTCTACACTCAAGCCATGGTGTGTGTACGCACACACACACACACACACACACACACACACACAAATAAATGAATGTAAAAAATAAAAATAAAATTTAAGGAACATCAGAGCTTCTAGGCGTTACCGCATTGATGGCGAGATTGTTGGTGAGAGTCTGGCACCCTCTGTGAGGACTGGCTGTGAGGGCCCCAGGGCTCCACGGTCTTCCTCCCCAGGCTGTGTATGTAACGAGGGGGAATTTTTCACCTCTGTTCTCCAATCATATGCCCTTCAATGTCCCCTCCTGGGAGTTCCTTAATGTCTCTCTCACTGAATCCCTCCTTCCAGCAGGAGAAAGCTCCAGAGAGACTGTCTTTCCCTGAAGGACCATGTGTCCATCGGGAATGAGCCTCCAGGGCCGGCTTCCCATCATCGACCTGTGCAGAATCTCCAGCAAGGCCAGCAGGGCAGAGCAGAAGACTCTGGGGCACCACCTACTGCGTCACTGGCTGCTCAGGGACCTCCTTGGGCAGGCAGGACTCTGTCCCTGATGTGAGTGAACCACTCAGAGCTACCCATTGGGCCAGGACTGAGCTCCAAGAAGCCGTTAGGAGCCTGAGCAGGAATCAGGAGCCTAAGCCTTCTCATTAAAGCCTGGAGCCTGGCACAGTGGCACACACCTGGAATTCCAGCCTCAGGAGGGTGAGGCAGGATGGAAGACCTTGTCCCAAAAACTGCCAGGTGAGGTGGTGCGCACTTTTAATCCCAGCACTCGGGGAGGCAGAGGCAGGTGGAGCTCTATGAGATCAAGGCCAGCCTGGCCTACATAATGAATTCTAGGACAGCTGGGGCTACAAGCAGACCCTGTCTCAAAACAATGACAACAAAAAAACCCACAAACAGAAATGGGCTTGGCAAGAGAGCATGTGCTTAACATTCACAAAGTCCTGGGTTTAGCCACCAGCACCAAAGAGTGAAATAAACTAAAGTGATAATAGGGTCTGTGCAGTTAAGTCCAGCCCAGATACAGCCTCAGCTGGGTAAGTACCAATGGTTGTAGGTGACCAAAAAAGACCTGCAGCAAGGGCCGGGCAGGGGAAGCAGCACCTGGCTGTGGGGCTGAAAGACCTGCAAATCTGACTGTTTTTTTTTTATGTTAGGTGTATGAGTGTATTGCCTGCATGTACGTAAGTGCACCTGTATTGTGTGATGCTCAAGAAGGTTAGATGAGATCATCAAATCCCCTAGAACTGGAGTTATGGACAGTTGTTAGCTGCCATGTGGATGCTGAGAATCGAACCTGAGTTCTCTGCAAGAGCAGCCAGTGCTCTTAACCTCTGAGCCATCTCTCCAGCCCCTATTTTATTTTTTAGAAGATTTATTTATTATATGTGTATGTATGTAGGCCTGAGTGTGTATTTGTGCACCATATGTGTGCCAATACCTGTAGTGGTCAGAAGAGGGCTTCTGATCCCCTGAAACTGGGAGCTGGGAACCTAACTTGGGTCCTCTGCAAGAGAGCAGCAAGTGCTCATAACCTCTGAGTCGTCCCTCCAGCTCCCTACCTTCAACCCCTACCTGAGATTTGAATCTAAATCTGTCAGAGACTCTTGGTTAGAGCAAGGTCTTGCTGGTGGAATCTGCCCACTTCAGCTGCCATCTCTAAAGCCGCTCTGAGGTATCTGTAGCTTTGAGAGAATGAACACCAAGAGCTGTGGATGGTTTCTTTTGAATCAGCAAAGGTAACGGCCATTTGGCTTGAATGGGGTGATGAAGGTACATAACTGAGGAACTTTGACCCTCCCAACCTCAACCACAATGTTCCACAACTGTCTGTGCTTTAAAGGCTTTACAGTTGAGCTGGACAAAGGCAGACATACCAGAGCAGACAGGGAGAGTCTCAGTCTTCACATGGCTCATAAGAACAAAGGGCCACCCCGTTTAAAACTCCCTGGAGAACTTTGCCTCCCTTAATTAATCAGCTGGCCAGACCTGGCTGTTGAACCCTGTCTGATGAAATCCATTTCCTCATCAGCCCAGATGAAGGCTTTCGACAGAGCGAGTCCAAATGCAAAGGGCACTTAGCTTCCTGAGACGGCTCCACAGCTTCTTCGTAATTGAAAGCCTTAAATGTAGCCCCACTTTCTGGCTTCATGTTTCTCTAAGAGGCATCTTTTATTATACTTCAGCTTGCATTCAGTTCCACTGCTGCCCAGCCGGAGACCACCACATATTCAGAATCCTCTGTGATGTTGAAGGCCAGGGGTGTGAGGATGTGGGCCCCACAGACAGGGGCCTGACAGGACCTGCCCTCACTTACCTCCTCTCTATGGAGTTCTTGATGCCATCAGACTCCAATATCATCTTCATGGGATCCGTCTTCTCTCTGCCAGACCAGGGCATAGTCATCATCCTGGACCTCCTTCAGCTCCATCCCACCTGGCATGAGAAGCCTAGTGACATTTTGGGTCCAGAAATTAGTATGGAGCTGGCAAGACGGCTCAGCGGGTAAAGATACTTGCCATGCAAGCCTGGAGACCTGAGGTGAGAGAAGAGAGCCAACTGCCTCCACAAAATTGACCTGTCATCTCCACATGTGCAGCGTTGCACAGGTGCCCACACACACATTATGCACGCACACAATGATAAATAAATAAGAACACCAGAAATGACAATCGATCATCTGGGGTATAAATATTTAAAGCTACCAAAAAAGAACTGAGTACAGAAACTGGGTGTAGTCGTGCACATCTGAGTACAGCCTTAGCAAGTGGAAGGCTAAGGCAGGAGGGTCACAAGTTTGAGGCTAACCTGGCTATGTAATAAAATCCTGTAGAAAGAAAGAGAGAGAAAAAGAGAGGAAGGGAGGGGTTGATATAAAGGATCTGAGTGATCACACTCACTGATGAATTCACTCATCCATCAGTCACCCAGTAAAGCACCTACTATGTGCCCTATCCTGGGTAAGGGACAGACAAGAACACGCCCCCAGTTCCCCACCCCTTCCCCGCCAATCTCTTGTAGTCTCATGGGACACAGAATTGCAGCAAGGGAGAAGCTGGCAGTAAACATGTCTGCAAGCTGAGCTGGGCGGGAGGGAGCAGCCATGGACTTTGAGTGGGAGATGGGGGCGGGGCCAGGGAAATGAAGAAAGGTAGTCTTCTTATGCTTTTAGGTTTTCCCAATTTGCCACAATGAAGTTGTAGTGATGATGCAAGGAGAATGAAATTAAGAAGGAAACAAAATATCTCTCAGGCCTGGGGATGCTCAACAGGCAGCTGTGCCGGCCAGGGTCACAGCACCCCCTCAGCTTCCCCAAGTCCTTCCTGTTGTACTGATAAGTAAACCCATAGCACAGAAAGCTGCTTCTCCTCCCTGGTGTGTGTTTACCTCCTGCCTGTTTAACTGTCCCAAGAGCAGCTCCCATGGGCCAAGATCAAAACATGAGTTCATCCAGCGCGGTTCCCCTGGAGGGTGGCCTGACCCGCCTGGAACTGTGTGTTCCCCTCTCTAGGGAATGTTCCACCTCCCAGACAGGCTGAGGGCCTCCCAGGGCCCCCCAACAGATGGGTGGGTTAGTTTCCTTGTTGCTTTCTTTGTTGCTGTGACAAAATACCAGACAAAAGCAACTTCAGGAAGGGTTTATTGCGTCTCTTGATTCATCATGGCACAGAGGGCCTGGAGAGAGAGGGGATGGCAGCCAGTCACGTCGTGTCTACAGTCAGGAAGCAAAGAGACTGGTGCTTTCTCCTTCCTACTCAGTCAGGCGCCCCAGCCGAGGGAATAGCGCTGCCCACATTCAAGGCGGGTCTTTTTCAGTTAAACTTCTGGGGAAACATCCTCAGACAGGCCCTCGGTGATGCTCAGTGCGGTCACATTGACAGGGAAGATGAATCACCACAGTGGAAGCGGAGAGGTCTGTGAGCCTGACTTGGGGCGGGGGGGCGGGGGGGAGCAAGTCCCTCCCAAGTCCCGCCCCGTCGCAGTGTATGGGCTTCCGCAGCACCCAGCACTCCTGAACACTCCGCAAGTAGGAAGGGGCTCTGGCTCCCGCCTCTGCAGCCGGTTCCTGAAGGGCAAGGTTAAGACAAGGGAAGAGGGCAGGCAGGGCTGAAGGGAAAGGAGATAAGAGCCCAAGAAGTGTCAGAACACCTGAGACGGAAGGGGGGCGGGGGGGCTGCGATGACCCTGGTGGTGAGCGAGAGGGAGGTGCGTCCCTGCAGTTTCTGCCAAGTGAGCAAAACAGCCTCCGGGGCGCTGCTCAGCCCCGCGGCCTCCTAGCGCCATCTTCTCAGTTGCATCATCTGGCATTTCAGTCCATGAGGCTGGTTCATCTGAAGGAGGCCCGCTGCAGGAGTGGACGGGGCCTGCGGCTTAAAAGCTCCGTCAAGTCCAGCGGCAGAGAGCACTTAGCCAAGCTCTGTTGCTGCAAAGTGACTTGCTGTATATTCAAAACAATCCCCTTTTAAAAGCTGGGAAGAGAAATGCTCAGACACTCATTGATTGCCTCAGCTAATGGAGCAATTCTTCCTCCCTTATACTTATTTTTCAAATTAAATTATGAATTATAAAAGTCGTACAGGAATAAAGACTTGCTGTGAGTTTCTGATGGTATTATTTCCAATGAAAACCCAAAGACTGGCTGTATCACACCCCGTGTGACCACTGCTAGCAGATGGAACCAGAATCTCATGCGTGCTAAGTGAGCACTCTGCCACTGAGCTACATACCCTCAGCCCCACATTTTTACAGAGTTGGACAACTAAGTGTCAGGGTGAGGGTTGCACCATCAGACAGAGACCTCTGGAATACTGGCCCCCTGCTGGTTGCATTCCCAGAAATGTCCCAGGATAACCAAGGTCCCCTCTCACCCAGAAACTTCAACTATGCAAAAGGGAGATCCCTGTTACAAATTCCCTGGGGAAGCTGGAATTCAAACCAGACTGAACAACTTCTAAAAGAAAATTCTCCATGCGTGAGAAAAAGCCCTATTCAATCTTCAGAGGCAAAGGCACTCACGCCCTGAGCAAGAAGATAGACTGACTACTCAACCTCAAACCATGGATTCTCAGCCTAAACTTTGCCCCAACAGACATACTCAAGGAAGAAAGAGGCTTATAGCTGAGACTCTGATAGGCTGGCACTCTCCAGAGCTATGTGAAAAACAATAGCCATCATTCCCAGGGGTCTCCAACAGACTGGTCTAGACAGCTTCAGCACCAGGCTCCTAAGTAAGCCTCCTGGTCCAGACTTCCTTATCCAGCCCCATCCAAGAGCATCTTCCCCCTGTCCGACTCTTGTGTTGCCATGGTGACCAGGTCAGCTGCCTCTATGGGGAGCCTGACTTTGGATGTCACTCACTGCTGGCTCAGAAGAACGTGAAACTCAGGTGTGAGCAGTAACAGCTGTCCTGCCCAAGTTTTTAACCTACAGGCAGAAAAACAAGTGGAACCATCAACACAGGAATGCCCAACAATGGAAGGAAAGGCAAGTCATAAAGATATGTTTATGTGGCATATTTAGTCACTTTAAAAGGATGCTTAGGGCTAGAGCCATGGCTCTGCAGTTAAGAGCACTGACCACTGTTACAAAGGATCCAGTGAGTTTGGCCTGAGATTCAGGCATTCTGTTGCCTTCAGTAACTGTGTTCAGGGGAACTTTTGAGCAGAGCTGAGCCCAGGGCCTTCAATGCATTGGGGCTGAGCTGGCCAGCTCCACAGCCATCCCCTGCAGAGTGGCCTCTGTTTTGAGGCCATTCCATCCCTCGTGGAAGCTCCTGTGACTGTACTTCAGAAGAGGCTGATCAGGGAGGAGACTCACCGCAGGATTCTGGATAATTCTTTATGTCTTTCCAATCTCTGCCCCTGCCCACTCCTGCTTCTCCACCCGGAGATGCACCGGCTGGAGCTCCACTGTCGTGGGCACACATTCACCTGAAGCTCTGACCAATACACCCCAGACCCAGGGCAGGAGCATCAGCTGTCCTGCTGCCTCCTGGTTCCTAACCCCTTGGTGACAAGGACAGCAGTTAGCATGGATTATAAACAAGGTAGGCAGCACAGCTCATGACCATGGGTTTCAGGGCAGCGGGTGCACAGCCCATCCACATAACAGCGTGGTCTCCAATCTGCCCCCAGGACACAGAGGTTCAGAGAGATAACGCTCCCTGTCTAGGGACTGTGGGTAGCTCCATCATAGGTAAGACCACGTAAGGGACCATTCCAACTCCAGGGAGTCCATTCCTGGGCCTCCTCATGGGCAGCAGAAATCTGAGGTTCAATTTGGTCCATTAAGCAAAGAGTAAACGCCAAGCCAGAGGGTACAGGGAGGAGCTGGGATGCCTCCAGTTGGCAAACCTCTTGTTTCCTTGCCCTGGTGAATTATTCATCCCCGTGGCCAGGCAGTGCATCAATAATGCAGGAGGCAGAAGCCTGGGCAGGGCCCAAATTCCAGTTGACTGGCTCAGCTACCACAGGCTCTGAGGGAAGAGTCAAGCCCTCCCCTGTGGGACCACAGAGATTGGCTGTACACAGGCCACTGAAACCCACATGTTGTCAGGGATCCAAGTTCAATGCTGGGGGACTGCAAACAGGAAGGAAGGCCTTTTGTAATTCCCCTGCTTCCTCTGTCTATAGGTGACCATTCGGGGATGGTACCTGGGCACCTCCTGGGAGTGACTCTTGGGAAGCCAGGAGTTCTGGAAGCAGTACAGCTTCCTCATGGTACCGTCCTTCATCCTCTGCTAGGCCCGGAAGATGAGAGAGGAGACTCTCAGGAGCCTTGAGTCTTCATTCTGAATGTGAGTAGAAGTTTCTGTCCAGGCAGTTCTAACACATCAACTTGGCCCTCCCTCCCCACTAGGAAGCTTCCAGAAGACCCACCGTTCCTCAGATATTGTGGTTTGGAGACAGACCAGCCTGAGCCTCCCACCTGGGCTGCAGGTTCACTAACAAACTCTAGAAAGTAGGATTCGGGCTTCCGCTGCTAGGAGACACCCACTAAACTGAGCCAGGGATTTTCTTATCTTTCCCTAAGAGTGTGTCCTAAGTGAGCAAGAGGACCAATAAGCAAGATTGCTTAGATGTTCGAGGACCCGTAAAAGGGAGAGAGCAAGAAGAACCAGTGAGGGCTCAGGGGTGGCTCAGTGGTAGAATGCTTGCCTAACATGAGCAGGGCCCTGGGTTCCATCACCAGCCCCATCAATAAAAGAACTGAAGGAAGGTCACTTGAGAGGGGGACTCCTAAAGCAGGTAAGGCCTGCAGTGCCCTGAAGCCCCGTGTGTCTGAGACTGCAGCAGGACTGAGAGCTGGAGGCATGCAGCTCGGACATCATAACCAGAGTTCCTATAAAAAATTTTTTTTTCTTTTTGAGAAAGGGTCATCCTGTAGCCCCAGCTGGCTTGGAACCATAGAGACCAGGCTATGGTCTCACAGAGATCCACCTGCCTCTGCCTCCTGAGTGCTAGGATTAAAGACATGTGCCACCATACCCGGCGAGTTCCTCTAACTTTAAAACGTGTGAACCACTTGCCCATTGGAATGGTAAGGGTTAGGGTGTGGCTTTGACTTCCGCTGACAACTCTGGGAATGCTGCCATGTTGCTTGCTGGTGGCCCAGGGTCCACCCTTTGAGTAATAAGGCTCTAGAGTCTAGATCTGTGCCTCAGTCTCAAATGACTGTCAGGACCCCCTGAATGCACAGGCCACACCCAGAGCAATTATGCCAGACCCTCCTGGGGTGGCACCAGATAGCAAGACCCTGTAAAACAGAGCTATCCACCCTGGCATTTTGACATGATGTCATATACAAAGTTCTAGGCTTCATTCATCCTGGACACATGGGTCCTGCAGGCCACAGTTGGGTGTGCCCATTAATGCTACTAGGTGACTCGCCTGTGGCCAGGATGGTGAAGCCTGCTGTAAACTGACTCTTTCCTTTATGAGAGTGGGCTAAGCCCAGAGACAGACCACAGCCTGCCCTAGACCATACAATCAGTGAGTGAAAGACAGCACTGAGTTTGTGTGCTCAGGTGTTAGGCAGACAGAGCTGTGCATCAGAGAAGGGAGAAGAGTGAAGGACAGCGGGGACTCTGCAGGATTGAAAGGGACTGTCAGGCTGTGTCACAGGACGGGGCTCTCCATGCCCCTCATGGCTATCCAGCTCGAATTCTCTCCCACCCACATCCACCCCACTGTCATCACCCTGTGTACAGACGGGGAATCCGAGTCCCCTTGCCCGGCTTCACAGCCTCTGCTATTTGAAGCCTCCTATGTATTGGAAGTTCCAATTTTTCCCTTACCAATGTCAAAATGCAAGTGCTCCTTCTTGTCCCCTCTTAAATTTCTGAAATTTGGTTGTCTCTAGGTAATGATGCCAGAGAAACTGTTGGACTATCATGCTGGGCAGAAAAGTAGTGTGGTCACTACTGTATGAAACAGCTTCTGGAAGACCAGCGGCTTGGGCAATGAAAGAATTTACCATGACATGGACAGATGAGAGTGAGTTTATTGAAACACCACGAGAAAGCAGTGGGGAAGTTCCAGAAAGGGGATCAAGCCACTGACAGAGGGGGCAGTCTTTCAGCACGGTTGAAGGGGAGCTGTTTGTTTGAATCCTTGAAGGACTCCTGTGAATGCTGGTGTCTGAAGGGACAGGCAGCCCTCCCACAGTCTTGTTGAGTGGTAAATCTCACAGTATGGAGTTCTTTTTCTTGAGACTGGCCATTTGTGAAAGGCGCTATGGGTCACTGAGTGTTAGGTTCTAGATGTCTGCCTGAGACATGGTGGGTCAGCTTCTAAATGGTCGTGGGAGTTGGTGCTTTTACTTTTGGACCTTTGTTCTCTGCAGTCACGGCCAGTGACAGTGCATGTGGATGTGCCTATTCACCCCAGAGTGGCTGCCTCACCCTGGTGACCTTTCTTGCTGTGGACCTTCAGGGGTACTTCAAATGCCCTTGAAAAGATGGCTGTCATCCAGTTCTAAGACAGAACAGTATGACGGTCACATGCCAAGCTGTGCAGTGAAGGACATTAAAATGGCCAGGTCCCCTGGAAGAGCTTGCAGGTTTTTAAAGGCCTGGAAAGGCTGTCACTCATTTGTTTTCCAAAGGACTGTCCTGCTTCTCCATCATTCCTCGCTGGCCCTGGCAAGTCACTGACCTCTCTGAGTCCTGTTGTAGCTCAGAAAAATGGACGAGCCCTCCCAGAGATGCCAGGAACATTGAGATCATTCTGTCAGTCATACAGACAAAGCACTGGCCTCATCCCTACAGAGCTGGATGAATTTTTATGGCACAGGGCCTAAGACCCTGAAGCTCCTAATAGGGGCCACTCTGCTGGCTGGCTGTCCCTGAACTCCTGGAACAGGCCTCTAAACTGCTACCATCAGCTATTCAAGGCAGCTCCACTGCCCCCCCCCCCACCGCCCAAACCCTCTCCTTCCTTCCTAGAGCTTTAGTTCAATGATCACATGGTCCAGGGAATCTGTCCTTTTTCGTCTCCTGTCTCTAGAGGCCACTACAGGGCCTAGCACATAGTAGGTGTTTACTACAAGTTTGTGATGGAGAAAGGAAGGGGCCCCTTGAGGAAGCCACCCCACCCTTCCCTTGCAGGTAGGCTGTGCTGTTTCCTCAGGTGTTCTCAAACATACTCACACGTGTCCTCACTGTGTACCTTCCTCATGAGCTGGGGGCTCCTCCAAGGCCTGGCTCTGCTCGTTCATCCTAATGTATAGGAGGTGCTTGTTACATAGAGAGGACTGAACCTGAGACCAGATGGATGTGGTCAGTCACTCCTGGTTGTTCAGGCCTGGCTTTGCAGAAGGGGAGTTAATTGCTAACCACATGGTACCCCACTTACCCCTCCATAGGAGGCAGGTATGGGGGATGGTCATCAGGACAGGCATTCTCTGTGTATGTGGTACTGGGGATTGAACCTAGGGCATCGCGTGAACGAGCTAAGCAAGTGCTGTATCACTGAGTTGTAACCCTCGTCTCTTCTTACTTTTTATTTGACATAGTGTCTCACTAAATTGCCCAGGATGGTCTTGAGCTCACTCTAGGCTGGCTTTGAACTTTCTGTCTTTCTGCCTCAGCCACCCAGGTAGCTGGAATTACAGGCTTTGTACTACCAGGCCTGGATAAAGGACAGTTGTTTGTTAACTCTCCTGTACACATGTATGGAGCAGATGGAGCAATCTTGTTCCTGCAGGAGCAAGCTTCCAAGCAGAGACGTGGGTGGGTGATCCACCTACGACTGAGGAAGGAAGCAGAGCAGAGCCTGTGGCCTCCTGTCCTGCCCCATGGACACTCCAAAGTCAACTGTTTGCTGTGTTCCTGTGGGGACGGATGCGTCCATCTGTGTCCACAATCAAGATGGGGCACTGTGGCTTTGCATGGATTATTTCGTTGGCTGTCCACACTTGCAGACTGGGTCTGGCTCTGAGAGGTTGAGGGGCTGCCCCAGGGGGAGCTCAACTAAGCAGCCAGGCTAGATGTGACTCCAGGTGGGTCTGCTCCGCCTCCGTGTCCTGACCCACTCTGCTCTGCTGTCTGCTGGGCTCTGTGACCCTCCCTCCCTGCTTCCTTCTCACTCTGCCCTGTCCTCTCCTGTACCCGCCCCTTGTCCCTCATGAGCACTTCCTTCCCTTCCCATTGGCTACCCTGCCTGGGGGCTCTTCCATGTCCACCCTCAGCCTTCCCTCCTCAGGAAAGTCGCCACTATCCGTGGCTCACTGAAGCTAAGAAATGGCTCCATCTTCCTCTCACGCCCAACCCAAAACTCTCACCTTCCTTCCACAGGGCTTTTTCCTTCTGGGCCAGTAAAGAGTGTGGCCAGAGTTGAGAATGCTGTCATGTCACTAAAATGTACTTGTGCTTTCTGTGTGTCAAGCATAGTACCACCTCAGTTTACCAATGTTGAGTGTGGGGCATGGTAACATTAGTAACTCTACAAGACTGCCGTGGAGATTTGTCTAAAACAGTAAGAGCTGGCTTCGTGCCTTCTCTCCAGCCCAAGATCTTGGTTCATGAGCAGAAAGAAGGAGAGTGGGACTTGAGAGATGACTCAGTTAATAAAGTGCTTGCCAGGCTAGCATAAAGACCTGAGTTCGATCCCCAGCAACCACATAAGAAGTCATGTGTGGTGGCATGAGCTTGAAATCCCAGCACTGGGAAGCTAGGAACAGGTGAGTCCCTCAGGCTTGCTGTCCAGACAGTCTAGCCCAATCTGCAAGCCTCCAGTCCCAGTGAGAGTTCCTGTCTCAAAAAAGCAATGTGAATGATGCCTAAGGAGCACCTGATCTTGGCTTCAGGCTTTCACATACATACTTAAAATTTTTTTATTATTATTTTTATTTTTATGTATATGAGTGTATTGCCTGCATGTATGTAAGCACAATGCCCACAGAGGTCAGAAGAGAGTATCAGATCCCCTGGAACTAGAGATACAGTTGTCAGCTGCCATGTGGACGCTGGGAATTGAACCCAGGTCCTCCACAAGAGCAGCCAGTGCTCTTAACTGCTGGGCCACCTCGCCAGCCCCCTCCGCACACATTCTTATACACATGAACATACACACATACGCACACACACACACACACACACACACACACACACACACACGCAAAGGACAGAGGGAAGGTGGGACCAGCGTTGCCCATCTGCTTTGCAGTGGGAGAAATGGAGGCCTGGGAGAACCGTCGTTTGCCCAGAGGAATGCTTTGCATTGGTTGTGGAGCCCCAGTGTGCCCAGGGTCGCCAGGCCCATGCTAGCGCCAGGGATCAACAAGCAGAGTAGACAGCTCTCTTGGGTATTTGGAATGCCCAACCTTGGTAGTGCACACACACCGAGGAACTCGTATGTTCAGCTTTATTTCTTTCCATGCCAAGAAATACAGAGTCACTGGTGTATACGGTGGGAAGGAGCTGTTCTTTCTGTTCCCCAGGGAGTCCATGAAGAGGCTGAGCCAGCGCCCACAGCTAAGGAACCACTGTGTTCATGCAACTGGCAACTGAACCAAGACAGAGTTAGGACTGCAGGACCCTTGTTCCCCCTACACTTCAGCACAGACTAGGGGTACTGGGCTCCCTGTGGCTGGGGCCTGTGAGAACCATCTCTCAGTCTTCTCCCATCCCAAGGGCTCTTGCCTCCTGCCCTGTGCGTCCGGCTGCCCAAAGGCTGCCTCCCTGGAGCCACAAAGACTCCCAGGATTTTCTTGCCTAAATTGAAGACCCTTCCAGCTAAGTCATTCTCTGAGGCATGGTACTCAACTGTTGGGGGCTTGAAGTGTGTGCATGTGTCAGGGTGTTCATGGTAGGCCTAGTGTACATGTGTGACTAGGGCGCAGGAAGGCCTGGCTGGTTGGGTGTGTGCTGTGCTCCAAGGGCACAGAGGCTGCGGTCACTTCTGCCTCTTCTCCCCATGTAACAATCCCTAGACTCTTTCAATGTCTCTCTTTTTGAGGATCCTGAAGCTGGATCCCCCAAAGGGCTAGGGGAGACTCTCTACTCCAGGAGCCCGTGATGGGCTGATCCCATAGGCATCACACCTCCCCTGAACTAACTTCCCAAGTCACATAAATTGACAAATTGAGCTCACATACTTCCTCCCCCCAGTAAATGGGGCTATCTCTACTTTGGCTTCAAAGATCCTATAAAGGATACTCAGCCAGTCTTGGCTTTAGGAGCATAAGTGAGTTTATTCCCTTAATAGGGACCTGATGTAAGAACAGCAAACCCAAAGGAATCCCCTCAACCCCTCTGCCCTCCCAGCAGTCACTCTGACCCTGAAAGTCCAGAGCTGCCATTACAACTACTGTGCCTCCCAGCAGCCAGCGCCTCTGCGCTAATCTGACCTGCCCATGGCCTCTGAGACAGCCAGGCAAGGGCCCTGGGGAGAAGGTACTCTTGGCCTTAATGGTGCAAAGGGGAAGCAGACTTCCAATCCCCAGTCAGTGTGGCTGCAGCTTCAGATCTGTTCCCCACTGAGGGCAGGACCCCTGGCTGCCAGGTGGGGAAGCCTGGACCATTCCTCCCAGATCTGAGCTGAAGAAGAGGATGGAAATGTGACAATTGGGTGAGGGGGTTCAGAACAGACAGGGCCAGCAGGTGAGGCCTATGGGCACAGCCTGTGCCAGAGAGAGAAAAAAGGGAGAACCACAGAGTCAAAAAGCAGGAGGCACAGGACCCTGCGCAGCTGCTTTCTCAGTGTCTACTGGCTCCTAAGACACAGAGGCTTCAAGGCCCCTGCGTCCTGCTCTGTGGCCCCACTCACCAAGGACCCACCCTTCAGCTAAGCCCTTCCTTCTAGACTCCTGGGACACTAGATCAAGAACAAGCCTTCACAAGAATTCTCCAGCCTGCTCCCTTCCAAGCAGTGGCAAAGACTCCTGACAGCATGCAAGTCTGTGAGTGGCCAGGGAGGGGTCTCTAAGTCACTTCTAGAGTGAGTCTTTTTGGGTGGACAGCCAGGGACACGGGACCAGACACAAAATATCTGATGAAGGTGGGTTAGGAGCCTGAAGCCATCTTCCCCACCCCCACCCACAGGGCCCTGCATGGGGTCCCTGAGCATGGCTTTCAAAGATTGGAACCCAGACCTCCTGCAACAGGAGAAAGCTCAGGCCTGGCTGCTCCCCACTGGCTAAGCTGGGTCAGATCAAGTTCTAGGACTTCAGGTTGGTACCCCAGGCTTCAGGATAGATGGGAAGCAAGAGACAGACACCAATGTCCTAGAAGACACTCTGGGATCAGAGTCCTAGGCAGAAAAACCCTGAGGCTGAAGTTTGGGAGAGCTGGAGGTGTGTCTTGTCATATGCTGTCTCTAGCCCAGCCTTCACTTTGCAGTGGGGGATTTTTCCATGTGGTTCTTGCCTGTTTCCAGGGCAGCTAGTCTGCCCATGTGCCTGCAAGGATGCAGGTCCGGTTCTGAGCAGCCTTCGGGCTCAGGCTGCGATTAGAACCGGCAGTGGCGAAAGACATGCAAGCAGTCTATTTGCTCCCCCTCAAGAAAAGTAGAAAAGAGCTCAAAGTCCGGGTCCACAGACGCAGGGCGTGTGCTGCTTCATTCTTGGCTGTGAGGCTGGTTTTCTTCTTGCTCTGGCAGTTTACGCTGCGTGTAGGTCCCAGGAATTGTGGAGATTAGAAACAAGCCAGAGAAATGGGTCAAAAAGTAAGGGATATATCCGAAAGATTAAACCACATTATTCACTATCAAAGGCAACTTCATTTCACTTTCTTCCTTCCTTCCTTCCTCCAGATTTCCCTTCCCCTCCACCGTGGGCTGACAATGGAATGGTGGGGGATTCCTTCCAAATTTGTGCTTTTGGAGCTTGGGGACAGGTGGGCACTTGGCAGTTACCATCCTGCTCTCGGTAGTGTGTGGGGTGTGTGTGTTGGGAGCTCTCCAGCTGGTCGGCATCTGCCTCTGCTAGAAACAGCTCCTCGGTTACTTCTGAACTGTAAAGAAAAGAACAGTTACGGTAGAGCCGCGTGGAGAACGCTGGGTCTGTGGGTCCCTGCTTTGAAGAGCCACAGCCCCACACTACACTGTTCCCAGGTGGGAAATGAAGTCCAAGGACATCTTTGGTTTTGGGCTTTTGATGGAAAGAAACTCCTACCAATGAAAACACTGTGGTCTGGTTGGTGATTGGTTAGAGGATGAGTATGACTCTAACTGGACCAATCAAAATCAGTCCTTGGATCTTTACCATGTAAATAGAGACTTTTATTTTTTAAGGCAGGGTCTCCTATGTAGCCCAGGCTGACCTTAAACTCAGTATGTAACCAAGGCTGGCCTTGAATTCTTGACCCTCCTCCCAAGTGATCTATCTCCCAAGTGCGAGGATTACAGACATATGGACTATGTCTGGAACTCGCTGTTGTTTTCATTACTACTCAATCGTGGACTGACGAGCATGGGTGCCTCTCCAAGGACGCACTGAAAAGCAGGACAAGGGCATGAGACAGATTCTTTTGTCTCATTTAGTCGCCTGGGTACACCCTTGTGCCAAACGAATAATCTATCCTGAAAGTTATACATTTCCTTTGCCAATTTGAGTTCAGAAGTTGTCCTGGCTATAGTGACAAGCCGCAGAGACCCCGCGAGCGAGGTGAGCGATAGGGAACCTAATTCTCCAGTCTAGTGGTTCCTGCCACTTGCAAACCTGTGCATACATGAGACTCCACACTAGTGAAGTAATTGAGGCCCAGAGCTTATGGAACATACTTTGATTTATACAGGAAAAGAATGGAGTACTTGAACTCTAAGCCCAGAAAAACTGACTGTAAACTCTTATGCTTGCTTCTCCTGAGTAGTCAAGGCTGCCCATGGCCCCACACTGGATCCCAGACTCTGAGCACCCCATGCTGTAGGCTAGGACCTCCCATATAAATGCTTGGAATCTTACTAAAATGCAGAATTAGGGCTTGAGGTTTGGCTCAGTGATAGGTTCATTCTGTAGCATGAATGAGACCCTGGGCGTTCTATACCCAGTACTGCCAAAGAGGAGGAAGAGAAGGAGGAGGAGGAGGAAGAGGAGGACGAGGAGGACGAGGAGGACGAGGAGGAGGGAGAGAAAGAAGAGGAGGAGAAGGAGAAGGAGGAGGAAGGGAAGGAGGAGGAGGAAGAGAAAGAGGAGAAGGAGGAGAAGGAGGAGGAGGAAGGAGGAGGAGGAGGAAGAGAAAGAGGAGGAGCAGGAGGAGGAAGGGGAGGAGGAGGAGAAAAAGAAGTAAAGAAAGAAAGAAAATTTCTAAAATGCAATCCCCACTCAGCGGGTGCACGGTGAGACCTGAGATTCTAGCACAGCCCCAAGGTGCCCCTGCTGCAGGTCCGAGGGGCATATTTTGAGCAGCAATACTTTTAGAAGAACAGCTCGGCTTGGTCACTAAATGAGCAGAGATGTCTGACGCATTTCATACGGGGACAGAGCTAAGATGGGGTCCTCTACACTCACAGTTGCTAAGGATTCCCCTGCTGAGATAACTTCCCAGTCACCTCTGAGTGTTCACAAGAGGGCTGCTTCCTGTCCACCCTGACGACTCAGCAAGGAGGCCTGTTCATCAGTTTACTTAGTGATTACATCCATTATCTGGAGTGATACTCACAAAAACCTCCACGCTGGAGGCCTCTTCTTGGGATTTTATATACTTGAAAACACAAGGTTCAGCCAAATGGGACACTGGCCCAAGTCCCGGGCCATCAGAGCTGAGACTGGAATTCTTGGCCTCTGACTCTAGGCCTTTTCCATTGATTCAGTAATTCCAGGTATAAGATGAGCCAGAAACCCATCTTTACACAAATGGCTGAGATTGGGGGATTGGACCACTCTTCTGGAGAGGTCTCAGCTCTACATTTCCCCTATCCACTGCTCTTTCACAAATGCTCCCTCTGCTCTGTGCAGCCGAGCCTTACCTGTGAAGTTGACAGTGATAGCCACAACGATGATGACAATGCCCAGGATGATGAAGCTGATGCTGAGCAGCCGTGCCAGGCGGCCCAGCCTCCGTGCCCCATCCAGGTCCCCCTGCTGCACACTACTTCGAGACTGCAGAGAGAGGACAAAGAGACCTCAGGTTACCCTTCAATCATGTGGGCAAGGAAGCCAGGCAGTGGCCTCTTGAGCTTTCAGATACACTCCTTCCTTCCTGCCCGCGCTCCAGTAGCTCCTCCTGGATACACGACCCGGGCTTCTTGTGGGGACCTCTCTGCAAGACCAGAACCAAGCTGTGCCGACACCTCCTCTCGGGGTAATGACAGGGCAGGGTCAGAGTGGCAGTGACGGTTGGTACGGTGCATACCTAGGACCAGAGAGGATGGACTAGGTCCAGGCCAACTTGGAGGGGCAAACAAGCCAAAAGCCTTCCCAAATGTGATGCCACAGCCACATGGGGACTGAAAGGCAGCCTGTGGTTTTCTCTGCTTGTGACGTGTCTGCTTCTTTCCTCTGTGGCCTTATTGCCACAAAACCAAACAAAGACACTGACCTCCCTCTCTAGTTCCTTCCATGACTGTGACTTTGTTCAACACGGTATACCTTCTGGATTGCATAAAGGTGTCTCGGAAAGGCTTCCCTGAAAGGCTGGGCTGGATGAAACAGCCCTGATCTGTGTCTCGCTTCTTCTTGGTGAGCTCTGTTCCTCTGGAACCTGGTAAATCTAGTGACATCAAGTGGATGCAGGTCAGATGGAGAATGTAAGAGCAGGAAGCCCTCAGTGGGCCCTGGGTACATTTATAGGAGAGGTATCCAAGCAAGGGTGGCCCAGGGCCATTCATATTGTGGTCAGAGAACATCTGATGGCCAGGGCTGTCCCCATGAGCTGAGTGCTTACCCTAGAATCTCTCTGGTTTTCTTGGGCTTTGTCAACTTGCCCAACCCCCTAGGACCAGGCACAGAGGGTCCACCAAGGGTATGACTGCTTTCAGAGTCACAGGTAAGTCATTTGAGTTTGGGGTTATTCTGGGGTTTTGTTATTGTTGCTGTGCTGAGAATAGAAGCCAGGACCTTGGCCATGCTAAGCAAGCACTTTACCACCGGGCTGTATCCTCAGTCCTTTCTAAAAAAGATTTTTAAAAATCTTGGCACAGAGGGACTGGAGAGATGGCTCAGTGGTTAAGAGCACTGGCTATTCTTGCAGAAGACTTGAGTTCAAACCCAACACCCACATAACAGCTAGCAACTGTCTGTAACTCCAGTTCCAGGGGACCTGCCATCCTCTTCTGTCCTCCGCAGGCATGGCAAGATACAGGTGCACTCATATGCACGCGACACATACATACACATAAAAGAAAAATAAAGCAAATAATTTTTTTTAGTCTTGGCACAAAATCAAGACTCTGAGATAACCAAGCTGGCCTTGAATTCACTCTGTAGCCCAGGAAGTTCTTGGACCCGCAGTCTTCTGCCTCAGCCTCCCAAATTTCAAGCTTGCGCTACCAAGCTAGCCAGATCTTTTATATTCTGATTCTTAGAGGCTCTGGGGTGCAACAGGGAAATGTGACCAAGAACTTTGATGGCAGAAATGATGACGACAATGATGACGGGAACTTACTGAACTGAGCGTCAGAGATGTGACCCTTCTTCCTCTCTCTGCTTCTAATCCAGGTCCCCTCCACTGGTGTCCTGTCCTTTTCACCTCGTGAATTCTAACCAACCTCCTCCCTCTGCCTTTCCATTCCAAGTGACTTCTAGACAAGGTGGCATCCAATCCCATCTGCTTCACCCCGAGTGACTCCTCTCACTTGCCCACACCCCAGTTACTGGTAATAGCTGAAGCCCACCATCTAGGTCACAGCTTTTTGTTTGTTTTCAATGCCAAGGATTGACACCAATCCGTGTGCATACTAAGCCAGTGCTCCACCACTGGGCTACATCCCCAGGGACCACCTTTCTAATGTGTTTCCCCTCCTAGTCAATTCCATTTGCCACACTCCTTTCTAATGCCCTTGCACCTGCCCTGGTACCAAGCAACCCTTTTGACTTGAGACAGCTGACAGCCTACTAAAGATCCCCCTGCTCCAAGCTCTGTTCTCTTCCATCCACCACTCACAAAAACCATTTCACTCCACGGATATTCATCCCAGGCTCTGTATCAGGTCCCCAGGGTGCTACAGTGTGCAAGAGTTTCAGCATCTATACTCAGGATCTTACAACCTGCTGGCCTTCTTTGCAGCCACCTAAATAAAGATGCAAGTGTAGGGAGTGTTACAGAGAAGAGACACAGTACCCATGAGAGCTTATAAAATGGGAGAAGCAGGGAGGAAGTCCTGGACGAAGGAACACAGAGTTGATTATGAAGGATGAGTGAGAATTGGAGAGATTTCTTCTCTAAAGGAAGAAGAATATCCAGGCAGAAAGTGCCACGTGCAAATGGCCTGTGTGGCAGCTATGCACATTCAACATTCGATGCCTGAGGAAAACAGGAGGCACCAAAGGCCAATGTGGCTGGATTGACAGAGGTGGGCTGAGGAAGCTATAGAGGTGGGCAGGGCTCTGCCAAGCCAAAAGGAGATGGCTCCTGGTCCCATCAGCAGGAGCTGATGAGGGAAGGGCAAGGGACTAAAATGACTGAATACCAGCTTCTGCAGGGCACCTCTCTGTTAGTGAGGATCACAGTGGAGATGGGGAGGTACATTGAGAGCTGCTGCAAAAGTTCAGTGAGAATGAGATGGAGAGACAGCTCGGCAGTAAGAGCACTGTCTGCTCCTGCAGAGGCCCAGGTTGGATTCCCAGCACCCACATGGTGGCTAACAACTGTCCATAACTCCAGTTCCAGGGAAATACAATGCCTTCTTCTGACCTCCATGGGCATTGCACAAGAATGAACTTACATACATGCAGGCAATACATTATACACATAAAATTTAAATAATAAATAATTTTTTTAAGTTCAGTGAGAGCATGGCATGACAGAGCCTGTCTGGCATCCCAGCCCTCAGGAACAGAGGGATGTGAGTTCAGATCCTGATGCCCATATTAAAAAGTCAAATTGGTATGCCTAAGAACAGGGTTTAATAAGGAAGTTGGGGCTTTCAACTTAAATATGCATATATGTAAATGTATATTTGCACAAACCTTCATGATGTTTGCCAGGGGTGGGAACCAAAACGTAAGAAATATGAAAATTAAAGAATAATTCAACATACTGACTCAAACTGGCATCAAAATGCATTCATTTAGGAGCTGGAGAAATGATTCAGCAGTTAAGAGCCTTGGTTGCTCTTGCAGAAGACCCAGATTCAATTCCCAGCACCCAGGCTTTCAGCTTGTTTGCCCCTCCAAGTTGGCCTGGACCCAGTCCATCCTCTCTGGTCCTAGGTATGCACAGTACCAACTGTCACTGCCACTCTGACCCTGCCCTGTCACTACCCTGAGAACAAGTGTCAGCACAGCTTGGTTCTGTGTCTTGCAGAGAGGTCCCCACAAGAAGCTGACAATATGACGGCTAACCATCGTCCGTTACTCCAATTGAGAGGATCAAACACCTTCTTCTGGCCTCCGTGGGCATTGCACAACATGAGTGTACTTACATACATGCAGGCAACCCATGCATACATATAAAATAATAAAGCAGAATAATAAATAAAACATTTAAAATGTGTTCATTTAGATCTGTTGACACAATAAAAGATTTGTAAAATGTAGCTTAAAACTCAAAGCTGTTGATTATAATAAATAAATAAGGTGGAGAGTACTTGAAGGAGACTCCTGACATTGACCTTTGCCCCCCCCCCCACAAGTTCAGGGGCTGAGTGTTGGGCATAATGCAGGGTGGGCCTAGCTAGGCCACCTGCCAGGAGAAATGAAGGAATGGCTCTCCTGGGTGTGGTGCTCCACACCGGTTGGTTGTGAAGCTGGTTGTGCCCAGCACCTGGAGGGAGCCTGATCCACCTGGGAGCAAACTGCGATTGGCTGTGGTCAGGACCCCACCCCATAAGGCTGTTGGCTAACAAGACCTATAAGACACTCTGCTCTTTCTTGAATAAATGAGTTTGCAGCAGACCACCACTGCTGGCTTTTCGTTCAACTCCCAGAGTATGCGTGTTGACTCTGCGCCTATTCACCCCCCACGACGGCGGAGACCCTTCGGTCCCCCTCAGGCTAGCCCTGAGTGCCGGGACCCCCAACATCTGAGGAGACGGCTCAGTGGGTAAGAGCACTTGCGCTATAAGCATGAATTAGTATCCCCAGAACCCATGTAAAACTCGGGGCATGGATGCTGGGGCCTGTAACCTCAGAATGGGAGACAGGTGGGGACGGGAACCCAGAAAGCTCGCTGGCTAGCCACGAGCCAAAGCAGCAAGCTTCAGGCAAGAGTGTTGGCACGTGTCTTTAATCTCAGCACTCAGGAAGCAGAGGCAGGTGGAGCTCTCTGATTTAGAGACCAGCCTGGTCTCCATGGCAAGTTTCAGGCCAGGCAGAAATACATAGACCTTGTCCCAAAAAACAGTCAAGGGGGCTGGAGAGATGGCTCAGTGGTTAAGAAAACTGGTTGCTCTTGCAGAGGACCCAGGTTCAATTCCCAGACCCACATGTGGCTAACAATCATCTGTAACTCCAGTTCCAGAGGATCTGACCCCCTCTTCCTACCTCCCCGCGCACTGCACGACACAGGTGCAGTTACATATGTGCAGGCAATACACTCATACACATAAAATAATAAATAAAATATTTTTAAAACAGCCCAACCCCCGCAAACAAACAAATAAACAAAAAAAGCAAATTTCCAGTTTAGTGAGAGACTGTCTCATGGCAATAAGAAAGAGAGAACTCAAGGAAGATACTACTTTGATCACACACACGCACGCACGCACGCAAGCATGCACACACCTCTTAGGTGAGATGACGGTGGCTAAGCAGCCTCACCTGCTCACGTCTCCTACTCTTCCCCATTGTCCATAGAACAAAACCAAGATTCAGGCTTTACTCCCCTGGTTGCAACCCTCACCACTCACTTCCCAAGCTCTGGAGCGAGCCACTCTGAGCCAAAAGTGTAGGTCTAACCTCGAGCCTTTGCTGCTGTCCACCTTTCTGCCTCCCCACAGTGCTAATCCATCCACGCTTCAAGGGCTGGTTCCAACGACATATCCTTTATGGAGCCTCTTTCACGAAGTCCTCCACCTCTGATGGAACAGTGATATGCCCTCACATTATTTGAGTGCTTACTTTGTGTCAAGAAGGATACTAACTGTTTGCCCTCCATCATGGCCTTTCATTCTCCAATACACTGGTGAGACAGGAATGGAGCAAAGTGTAGAACACTGTGTGTACACGTGAGAGATACAA
Source organism: Eospalax fontanierii (assembly GCA_035773235.1). NCBI lineage: Eukaryota > Metazoa > Chordata > Mammalia > Rodentia > Spalacidae > Eospalax > Eospalax fontanierii. Next base: position 51,426,584 of record CM069531.1, on the reverse strand, counting down.
TTGCCAGAGAAAGGCCGGATCAGGAGGAGCTACGCTGGGAACAGTGACACATGCCTGTAACCCAGGCACTCCGGGAGGCCTCGTGAGTTTGAGTCCATCCTGGGCTACAGAGTAAAGTTGAAGTCAGTCAGAGCTACCTAGTAAGATCCTGTGGAGGAAGACAAACCTTGACTGCTGTATAAGGGAGGTGGTTGGATTTTGTCCTGGAGGCTAATGAAAGATTTTTTTACATTTTTATTTATTATTGATGTGTGTGAATGTGTGTGTGTGTGTGTGTGTGTGTGTGTAGAGAGAGAGAGGGGACACGCATGCCACAGAACACATGTGGAGGTCAAAGATAACCTTATGGAGTCAGTTCTCTCCTTCTACCTTTACATGAATTCCAGGGATTGAAGTCAGGTTGTGAGGTTTGTGTGGCAAGCATTATACCCACTGAGCCATCTCTCTGGTCATAATGCAGGATTTTAAGTAGGGATAAAACTAGACTTGCATCCTGAGAATGCAAATCTGATTACAGGATGGGCTGTATGTCTGGAGGATGGGCTAAACTGGTGGAGACAGGGCAGGCAGATTCAAAGGCTTGAACTGAGTGGGGATATGGAAAAAGAGTTCAGTTTGTGGAAGGAGGTCATATAGGTGGGAGAAAGACTGGTTGCAAGGCTGTGGAGGAATGTGGCCTGAATGACGGAGGAGTGGAGACCATCTTCCTTGTAATGGCTGACAACGGCCCATTCATCAGAACCAGCTCAGGTAGAGATGCCTGGGCACTATAAATGTGTCTGAGTTTGGGTCCTACCCACTAATCCATGTCACCTCCAGCCACCTGGATGACTAACACAGCTCACTGAACCCATGACATCAATGACAACCTTAGGAGGAAGAAAGGAGAGCATAGAGAAAGGTCTTGAGGGTTTCCAAGAAGCTCAAAATTACAATTCTAGGACTCTAGGGCATGGCATCAAGTACATGTAATCTTGGCTACTTGAGAGGCCAAGGCAAGAGAGTCAAACACTCAGAGCCAACCTAAATAGCTTACAGACTATTCTTGTCTCCAGATAAAATTTTTAAAGGTTTGAGGAAAAGCGTTCACTGGCAGAACACTTGCCTAACTTGTGCAGGGCCCTGGCTTCAGTCCCCAGTACTCAAAAGAAAAAGGAGAGGAGGACTCTGGAACTGCCTTTAATAACTGCCAAGGAACTCTCAGCTGTGAGCATCACATGCAGGGTACAGGACATCTTCGAGATGGGTCCCAACGTCATAGAGAACAGCAGCAGCATAGTCGTGATTCAGCACCATGGAGAGAAACACATGTGCCAACATAAATGGAAGCAGTAGGAGGAAACGGGAGGTTTCCCACTCCTCCTCCCGGCTGTGTCTCTCCTTCAGGCACAGAGCCAGAGTCCCCACAGTTCAGCCACATGTGCACCTTTGGGTCTGAGAAACATTAGCACACACTCCTGGTTGGGGCTCAGCACATTTTCCCCATATGAAGACGAACACACAAATGAACCCATCTAAGTGTGGGGAAAAAAACGTGCTGCTCTTAAACATCACTTCATCAGTTACTGAAACGCATAAGGAGGGCTAGGGATATAGCTTGATCCTCAGAGTGCTTACCTAGCATGTGCGAAGCCCTGAATTCTATCCCTAGCACCATATAAACCAAGCATGGTGATACATGCCTGTAACCCCTGCAACTCAACAAATAGGGTTGTGGCCTTCCACTCCCTGTGAGCACAGAGGCTTTAGAACAAAAGCCATTCCCTTTTCTCTGAGTATTTCTCCCTCAGGGGCCTCCCTCCATTGACCTCCACCCTCCCTTTCTCCAGGACTCTCCATCACCAGACACCTGGAATCTACAAATGGCCAACCCAGGAGACCTGAGCTCACCAGCTCTTTGGCCACTCCCTCTCTTCAGACTCTGCCTCTCAATCTCCCCCTCTTTTCTAGCTCTCCTGGAACCTGCTTTTCAAACCTCCCCTTCTGTTCACTCCTCTCTGCCCACCCCATTTTGGTTTTTTGGTTTTCATTTTGGTTTTGTTTTTGAGATATGTCTTCACTATGTAGCCCAGAGTGGTGTTGAACTCACTATGTAACTAAAACTGACCTTGATCACGGCAATCCTCTGGCTTCAGCCTCTCATGTGCTGGGGTGACAGGCATGGACTACCATACTCAGCTTCATCCTTAAATGTTGAGGGTTCCAGAGCTAGCTCTGAGAAGCCTCCGAATTTCTGAGTTCAATGGCCAGGAACTTAAGCATACATTGCCCCCCAAAACTTTTTCCCTTCTTTCCCAGCCTCTTTGGAGCCACAGAATGAGACTTAAACTCCAAGAGCACATCCTGTGTTGTATCAGCCCCCATCACACTCTTCCGCTCGGCCGTGCCACATGGCAGTGACCCATCTTTGGTGCCCACTTTACAATGACTATCACTGCGTCTGGCTCTTAAACAGACTTAGTCACTGTGGGGGCCAGGTGTCCTCTACCACTGCATTCCCTCAAAGCAAGCAACTTGCCATTCAAGTCGAATGAATGAATGAAGGAATGAATGAGCCAGTGAGGAAGAAAATGAATGAAAGGTCAGTGTCGCCTCTTAGGGGGATTCCTGAACATCCCCTCTGCTCCTTGCTATGAGCCTGGTTCATGACTCAACACCTACATATCTAATGCTCTTTTTATTTTTATTTTTTAGTGTTGGACATCAAACCTAAGACTGGTACAGGCTAAGCAAGTGCTCTTCACTGAGTTATATCCCCAACTCCTTGAATTCACAGAGATCCACTTGTCTCTGGCTCCCCAGTGCTAGGATTAAAAGTCTGAACCACCATGCCTGGTATTTTTTATTTTTGAGACAGAATCTTTCAAAGTTACCCAGGCTGGCCTTGAGCTTGTTCTGTAACCCAAGTAGACTTTAGACTTGCAGTCCTCCTGCCTTAACTCCTTTAGTTGCTGGATTAGAGGTATATGCCACCAGACCCAGCTTGGCCTGTATCCTTACACTGAATGCCATACTCAGACCATTCAATCCCTCCTATCCTGTACCAGCCCTATCACCAGATGGAAATCTAGCCACTGCGAATGAAATGTAAAGGCTATATAAGCAAAACAGTCACAAACAGCCATGTGTCACATAATCCCATTTATAAAGTGTCTGGAATATGTGCCTCTATAGAGACAGGAAGATTCCTCTCACGCAGGGCTGGATGGGATGGGGAGATGGGGAATAACAGCTAACACTCACAGGGTTTCTTTTGAAAGTGAGGAAAATGTTCTAAAATGGACTGTGGTTAAGTTATAACTCTATGCGAATATACTAAAAACCACTGAATGACCTCAGCCACAAAGAGAATGGAATCCTGTCATTTGCAACAATGAGGATGGAACTGGAAATCATTGTTAAGTGGAATAAGTCAAGCACAGAAAGACAAGTACTGCATGATTCCACTTGAGTCTAAAAGAGTTGATCTTAAAATGAGTATGGTGGTTCTCAATTAAGCTCAGTAATAGGGAGGCTGAGGCAGGAGGATGGCCACAACCTGGAAACTTACCTGGGCTACAGAATAAGAGCCTGTCTCCTGACAGGAGAGATGGCTCAGTGATTAACAGCACTAGCTACTCTTGAAGACGACCCAGGTTCGATTTCCAGCACCCACATGGCAGCTAACAACTGTCTGCAACTCCAATTCCAGGGAATCCAACACCCTCTTCTGACCTCCATGAGCACCGCATGACACAGGTGCATTTACATACATGCAGGCAATACACTCACACACCAGAAATAAAAATAATGTAACTTTTTTAAAAAAAGACCCTGTCTCAGAATAAGCAGGTACAGTGTATATGCTTGTAATCTTAGCTAGAAGTAAGATGACTATAAATAACAAAATCGTACTATACATTGTGTATGTGTGTGTGTTGTATGTGTAGGGGGTGTGGGTGCTTGTGTGCATGAGTACCTGAGAAAGCCAGAGGAAAACCTTCATTATTGTTCCTTAGGAGCAGTCTATTTTAGTTTTTAAGATTTATTTTTTATTTACACATATGTATGTCTGTGTGAATGTATGCCACATGAGTGCAGGTACCTGCAGAGGCCGAAAGAGGGAGTCAGATCTCCTGGAGCTAGAGATAAAGGCAATTGTGAGCTACTCAGCATGGATACTGAAAACTGAACTCAAGTTCTCTGGAAGAACAATAAGTGCTCTTATCCCCTGAGCCGTCTCTCCTCCCCTGGTTCACTTTCTGTTTTTGAGACAAAAAATAGAGTCTCAAAAACAAACCTGTAGTTTACCACATAGACTAAGCTGACTAGTCAGTGACCCCAGGAATCCACCCATCTCAGTTTCCTGCCCTCGAATTACAGGTACACACAACCACACCCAGCTTTTTTAGAGACAGGGTCTCCCTGTAGCCACCACTGGCCTGGAACTCACTGTGTAGACCAGGCTGGTCATGAACTCACAGAGATCCACCCGGCTCTGCCTCCCAAGTGCTGGGACTAAAGGTGTGTGTCACCATGCCTGGCCTGACTTAAATATTATACAATGAGGGGCTGGAGAGATGGCATAAAATTGTATATATGGATGGAGTACCATATGTGTTTCAATGTATTATAGTTTATATAATATTTTTAAATTTTTCTATTTTTATTATTTTATGTGTATGAGTGTATTGCCTGCATGTATGTAAGTGAACCCATGTCATGCAATGCCTGTGGAGGTCAGAAGAGAGTATCAGACCCCCTGAACTGGAGTTATGGATGGTTGTTAGCCTCTGGGAATCAAACCCAAGTCCTTTGGAAGAACAGCCAATGCTCTTAACTGCTGAGCCATCTCTCTAGGCCCCAAATAAAAATTATTTTATATATCATTTTAAAATAATTTGGGAGGCTGGAGTTTTAGGTCAGTGATAAAGTATTCGTTTAGCATGTTCTATACCACAAAACAACAATAAATAAATATATTTTATAAGAAACTCACCGTAACATGAATTATATGATATGTGAATTGTATCTGAATAAAGCTATTAAAAACAAGGCTTAAAAAATACTGGGTAGAGTGGCACACTCCTGTAACACAGCACTTGGGAGGCTGAGGCAAGAGGATTGCCATGGGTTTAAGGCCAGCCTGGGCAATGCAGCAAGACCTTGTCTCAAAAATCAAAAACTAAAATAAAATAAAAGTCCTCCGGTGGCTTCCCATGCCCCAGGAGGGAAGCTCCCAGCTGCACTTAGTCACTGTAACCACAGAACACACTTAGGATGGGCCTGTGTTGCTCTTAAGCACTTTGTGTGGCCTATCTGATCTCAGCCTCACAGTTCTCTAATGCAGGCATAAATTATGCTCAAGCCCACTTTTCGGATGAATAAACTGATGGGAGATTGAATGACTTGCTCAAGATTACACAATTCCCTTGTGCTGTGTCTAGCCTAGGCAGTTCTTGCAATGTGCTGTAAGGGCCTGTACTGGCCTCTCCCCAGGAAGGCAGCTCCTGGGATTTGTTTGTGATGTCTGGCTTAGCGCTGTAATCCTTGTTCTTTGCCTATCAGACCCACACAAGAAGAGCAAAAAGAGGCCCAACTATCAGGGATGGGTCCGGTGACCACCCAGTCTTGAACCCACGTTTCTTCTGGAAAAATCAGCTCCTACTCATCTCACCCTGCCTAGAACTCCCAGGAGACAGATTCCAGAATGCTTTCTCCTGAGCCTTCACATGATCTCCCTTGCAGAAGCCCGTCTCTCCTTCTGGGACCTTTCCCTGTGACCAAGTAGTTGGCCCTTCCCAGAGCCACTGGCAGCACCCCGGAGCCTAGCTCTGTCCCCAAATGCAGCGGGCAGCAAAGACATTCAGAAGACCACTGGCTAGTGCCCTGCCTAACCTCATGTCCTGAGCTGCGTCCCTCATACTGGAGACGTTTCCACTGCTGCTGTCCCCTGCCGGCCTGACAGGTGCCACTAGATCTGATGGGGACTTAGTGAAGTGGACAGAAATGTTTGAAGAAGTACAGGCTTTCTCAGAGGACAGTGGGACCACAGCTCCTAGCAGCTTGGTGATCATGAGTCAGCAGTAGTGTCACTCCAGGGAGACAGGCAGCACCACCTCACCCAGGTCTCTGGCTCTGACCAGCCCCGAAGCAATAGTTTGTGCCCATTGCCCTTATTCTCATTCTGAAAGTCACTGCCCTGTCCAGCCCATCCGCAGACACTCTGAGATCTTCTGCTGGCAGCCTTACCCACATGGCTAGAGGACAGTTTATTCAGAGCCCTGCAGAAGTGAAGACATGCCACTCCTTGGCAAGACTAGCCATGCCCTCTGACTCCAGTCCAGACCTCCTAGCCTAAACCCAGATGGTGAAATCTGAGTAATTGTGAGGTCCAGAGCTCTAGGGAGAACCCCGCTGTGCTCCACCCCCCGCAGCCAGCCAATTTCTCCCTCCCCGAGTTACCCAGGGAAAACCAGGTCCCAGGGCCTCAGTGTGTGGCAGAGAGGCCACTGTGGCTCTTGGAAACCAGATCTGGCAGTGGCTGGTAGAATGCCCAGGTGGCTTGGGAGGCCGGGCTCCCCTCAGGGCATCCAGAACCCCGGGCTTTCTTCTGGCTTCATTCTCTGCTGATATAGAGCTTCACTCTGACAGCCCCACACCTTCAAAATAACATGCAAGACCCGTAACTTGGCTATCTGTTTGGGCTCCAGAATTTCACTCTAGGTTTACCCTGAATCCCTCTCCAAACAAACAGGGAGAAGTCAAGCTGTGATACCCAGAGGCAGATATGAAAGAAGTACAAACAGAACTGAGCTCTGGGCCCCTTTAGAAGGAAAACAGAGGCCCCACCAAGGCCCCAGTACCCTTCTCTTCTATGCACTCCGGGTGCCTGCTCTAGGGCCAAGCCTGCCATCCAGCACCCAAGCCCTTCCCCCTGAACAAAGCATAGCACTTACCATGATAGAAAAGATGAGTGGGATGAGGTTGAGGGGCCAGACTGGACAGAAACAAGAGGCGATGGCAAGGACCAGGTAATCTTTGGGAACTTCTTGGTCCTGGGCATAAGAGGTGGTGACAATGGAGGATGCCCGCCTTGAGCTGGCCCGGGAAGGGGAGCCAGAGAGGGAGGCTTGGCGATGCCCCTCAGTGATGACCTTGAAGGGTAGACTGTGGCCATTCTGCTCCAAATCCAGAGCCCCCGACAGGGACTTGGATAGACCCAGGGCTTTGTCATCCTTGTTTTCCACCTTGGTAAGAAGCTTCTCCATCTCAGGCAGGTCCAGCGGTGAGGTGGAACCTGGGTCCTGCTCTTGGGGAAACTGAGGCAGTGCTGGGTTGGCCATGTTGGCTTGGGCCTTGGGGTTCTCCAGGTCCAGGCCAGGACAAGGTGCTCCAGAAGATCCTCAGCACACCATTCCCTAGCCCAGATTTCAAGCCTCCAGGACTTTGCAGGGCGCTTAAGGCCAGCTGGGTGTTGGGAAGCTCAGAGAAAGATTCTCAAGCGTAGCAAGGTTCAGACCCCGGAGGCTGCTGCTGCTCCTGTGGCGCTCCCCGGAATCTGGAGGTTTCCGCTTGGTTCAAGTTTGAGGCCAACTTTGCTGGCGCTGCTGACAGCACAGATGGGCGGGGAAGCTAGAGAAAGCACAGCTAGCAGAAAGAAGAGCGCTCCTTTCCTCTTCTCTCCAGTGAATGAGGCTGAGGCAGAGGCAGGGAGGCTGTGTGTGTGTGTGTGTGTGTGTGTGTGTGTGTGTGTGTGTATGTGTGTGTGTGTCCCTCACCACCCTCCTTGGAGATGCCTTTCGTTTTCAATTCCCTTCTCCCCAGAGAATCACCCCAGCAGCATCCTGCCTCTGCCCCAGCCCAGTCTGGCACAGCCCAGCACAGTCCACAGGGACTTTGCAGCCCTATGATCTGCTCCTCCGGGCCAGGGGCTCTGGATAGAAAAAAAGACAGTGATCACAAAAGCATGTGACTTCTCTTTCTCCTCTACCAAACAGATTAGTGCTTCCCCCTGTCTATTAGGAAATGCCTATCACATCCCACCCTGGCCTTGACCCTCAACCCTTAGAGGCATCTGGGTCAAAGCCCACCTCCTCAGAAGAGAACAGACATGAACTGTTGGCCCCTGGAGGACCCAGGAGGGCCTTCTGCCTGAGTTTCTAAGCAGGTCACCAAAGACTGGGGAACGGGCTTGTAAGTTAAATGCTTCTCCATCCCATGCCCACTGGGACTTTTCCATGGTACTGAGCAGTAGGCTGAGACCCTCCTGGAGCTGCTCCAAAGTCTCATGGGATCTGGTTGCTTTCCCTTTGACTCTCTCTCCCTCTCCTTCTCTGTTCTGCCTCCTTGATCCTCTTCCTCACCTCTCTCCTCATTCAGTTTTACTAGAGTGACCTGGAGCTATCATGGGTACACAGAGGGTACGGTTTGGATGAGGTATACGAAGCCACTTAAGATCCCAGGGTCATGCACGATGTGGACAGTTGGCGTGAAATTCCAGTCCTCAGGAAGCAGAGACAGGGGATTCCCATCTTGCAAATCAGTGAGCTCCAGGTTCAAAGAGAGACCTTGCCTCAATATGTCATAAGTGGAGAGTAATTGAAGAAGATACCCATTGTCAAGCTCTGTCCTCCACACGCATATGCACACGTCATAATCTGAATATACATACACATGAAAAAATAATTTTTGTTCAATAAGGAAAACCCATTGTTATTTGTAAAATACAACCTTCCAGAGGGCCATTTCCTGCATCTCAGACCAGCAGCTCTAACTCAGCCCAAGCCAGGAGGCCTCCTGGGCTCCCCTGACAGGAGGTTTCAAACACCACACCAATGCCTTGCAAATAGGGAAAGCTCTTCCAAGAAAAGGCAGTTAGGTCCCAACAGTGACAGGTTCTCCATCAGTATTCCATGTTACAACCTGGGAGCTGCTCGGTGGATGGAGGGACCCAGGCCCAGTTCAGTTCGGTTGTGGTTCCTGAGCACTCACAATGTAACTAGTCCAAATGAAAATGTACTGCTTGTGTAAAACACACACAAGATTTTGAAGACCTTGAATCAAAAGAAATAATGTACTAGTCCATCCATACTTTTTATACTGATGGCATGCTGAAATAATATTTGTATATGTTTAAATGAAATATTAAAAGTAATTTCAGATTTATTTTTACTTTTTCTTTTAATATGTCTAGTAGAAAAACAAAATAAAAAATAAGACTTACAGGCTAGAGAGATGGCTCAGTAGTTAAAATCTGGCTGCTCTTGCAGAAGACCAAGGTTCGAATTCCAGCACCCACATGGCGGCTAACAACCATCTGTAACTCCAATTCCAGGGGATCTAACACCATCTTCTGTTCTCTGCAGGCACTGCATGACATGGGTGTACTTACATACATACAGGTAATATACTCATACACATACAATAAAATAAATAATTTAAAAAAATATGACTTACATTATATGTTTATAAGGCAATACTTGTCTAAAAGATACAGGGGTGGGGCGGGGAGCTAGTGAGATGGGTTAACAGATTAAGGCACTTGCCACCAAACCTGAATTTGAGAGCCCCAACCCAATCCAAACAACGGAAGGCAAGAAATGACTCTTGCAAGTTTTCCTCTGACCTCCACCCTTACACATGGCATACATGTGCCCCCCCATACACAATAAATTGGTTAATTAATGTTTTACTTTAAATAAAAGACAGAGGGAGCAAGACATAAATAGGCCTGATTTGACTTAATAAAAGAAACAGGAAAAATTCAAGATGTCCCCAGAGTGGCCAAGACAGTAGCAGCAAAGTTGACTAGATGAGCCAGGGCTGAGCAAACACCAAGTCAGCAAGGCCTGCTGTAAGACTCTGGGTCTTCAGTGCCATCTAGTGGCTGACAGTGATAAGGGACTGACCAGAGTTCGAGGTGGGCATCTCAGAGGATGGACGTTGGAGAAGTAACTGGTTTGCGCTGTCCACGTGAACCCAACCTAGCCAGTAGAGCAAGGGTTCTGGTCTGGTCTGCAGTGATCCCAGGCAGGGTCCCACAAGGTTGTACATGAGGCCTATGAATTAGGCCTCTTCAAGGTGGGTTTGGCCTGCATAGCATTGACTTAACACATGTTTGTGTGTATGTGTGTGTGTGTGTGTGTGTGTGTGTGTGTGTGTGTATGTGTGTGTGTTCGTGTATGCATGCAGGCCAGAAGTCAAAATCAAGTGTCTTCTTCAATTACTCTCCACCTTATTTTTTGAGACAGACTCTATCACTGAACTTGGAGCCTGCTGATTGACTAGACTGGCTGGACAGCAAGCCCCAGGGATCCTCCTATTTCTGCCTCTCCAGTGTTGGGATTATAGGGGCATGCATGTTTCACCTGGTTTATATAAGCGCTAGGGCTTGAACTCAGGTCCTCATGCTTGCCCACCAAGCACTTTACCGACTGAGCCACCCCCTTACCCTTTAGCACCGCCCCATTCCTCTTCCTTTACAACAATTTCTATTATGTCTATTTATTTTGTTGGGCCACAGTATGCATGTGGAGATCAGGGAACAATGTTTGGGAGTTGATTCTCTCCTTCCACTGTGTGGGTTCTGCGGATCAAACTCGGGTCGTCAGCCTTGGCAGCATGCACCTTTCCCTGCTGAACCACCTCCTCAGCCCGTAACAAGTGTTTTAAAAATATATAATAACTTATTCCACAGTTAAGGTTTAAGACTTTTAAAGTGAAGATATTGGAGCCCTAGACCAATTTCCAATGCAAATCAAGTCAGTTAAGTCTTTGGGAGGGCTTTGAACACCTTGGCCAACTCCATGTTCACATGATCCAGCCTGCCTGGGAAGGTGAGCGCTGAGCCGCGGACATGCGCTCTGAAAATGCTGAAATGCTGCAACTGTCACCATTCTCTGCATTAAAAGTTAAATTTTGCTAGGCAGGGTGGTATATGCCTGTGATCCCAACACTTCTAAGGCAGAGGCAGGAGGATGGTGAATTCCAAGTCACTACCTCAGAGACCCAGTAGGGAAGCCGGAGAGACAGCGCAGCAGTTAAAAGCGTGTTCTGCTCTTGCAGAAGACCTCAGTTTGGTTCCCAGAACCCACATGGAGTGGCTCATAGCCCCTTGTAACTCCAGCTGTAGGGAATCTAGCACCCTCTTCTGGACTCTGAGAGTACCTACATTTATGTGCCCATAGATACATACATACACACAAAACAAATAATTAAAAATAAAATAAAGGCTGGAGAGATGGTTCGGTGGTTAAGAGCACTTACAAAGTACCTGAGTTCAGTTCCCAGCACCCACATGGTAGCTCAAAACCATTTTTGACTCCAGTTCCAGGGGATCTGATGCTCTCTTCTGGTCCAGGTGGCACCAGGTTAGCACATGCAGGCACAACACTCATTTACATAAAAGAAAAAATAAATCTTTTTTAAAAACAATAAGCCTTTATTGAGCTTTGGTGTTCCCATTTGTGTAACTCAGTTGCAGCATTTCAGCATTTTCAGAGCCCATCAGGGCTCCATAATCCACATGTCCAGGCCACAGTCTGTTCTTGTAACATCCTCCTGAACAGACTGATTAGCTTCTAATCAGTGAGTGCTTACAGAGGGGCTAAGTCGAGTGCTTTAAGTACCTATCTAATTGGATGTAAGAACTGAGTTATACAAATGGGAACACCAAAGCTCAAAGAGGCTAGGTGATTTGTCCAGGGTCACTCAGCTGAAGCTGAAAAAAGGGGAGCAGTCTAGTTGAACCTTCTCATCGGCGGCATGTCCTGATTCTACTTACAGAGGGCGCAGTTGCTATTGAGTGGAGAATGTGATTAGTCGGAAAACAGGACTTGTTAGTCATTTATCATGCTTCCAAAGAATAATTTTCTGATGGCAAACAAGGATAAAGCATTTTTTAGGCTGCCCAAGCACAAAATTTAAACAAACAGTAACAATTTATAAACAACTGCTAGAAACTATATATTTCGAACCACAGTCATCTCACAACCACTCTGAGGTATCATTATCCAAGGCATAAGTGAGTAAGTAGCAGAGGGTTAGAGCCCAGGAAGATCTAGTTCTTTCCTTTCCATCCATCCTCTCAGTGACAGGTCTCCAGAGTCCCCTAGGTTCCTCCCTAGACCTAGAGCCCAAACCATCCTGTGGGCTCTGCCACAAGCTTGACTGTGAAACTGGGATCCCTATGGCCTATATGAGGACAGAGGCCCAGTGTGCCAGCAGAGTTGCCAACCCAGACATCCTCAGTTGCAACCATGAGCTGAGAAATTCTCACTCTCCCTGAGTGTAGGCCTGGGGCATCTCTCCAGCCTCGGCCAGGCCTCCATTCCGAGCTGGCAAGAGCCCAGCTTTCCAGAGACCAGAAGTCCTCACCCCTGCAAGCGTCGCCTGCAGCATGAGCACCATCAGCAGGAGCTGGGCTAGGCAGGAGTCCATCTTAAATGCAGGGCAGCTCTCCAGAATTCTCATCCAAAGGTGGCCTGAGTCTTACACTCCTTTGACCTTGGGCTAAGACCCTTCTTCTCCAAACCCCTCCCCAAATCACTCCTGAATTCCAAGTCTACTACTCATGACAGAAGCCCTGGCATCTTATTCACTAAGAGGTTTGCCTGTCACTCTGAGGGTATAAACACAATTTCCTGACCCCCACCTTTGCCCTCAGCTTCCCTCCCTACAACTGGTCCAGCCATTCTTTTCATGTCAGCCTGGGCTGAGACTCATTGAAAACAGCAGCCTTGAAGGAGGGCCATGACCTCGGCATTACAGGTCCCATCAACCTCCTCCAAATTATGTTCTAAGCCCAGAGAGGAATGTCTTTTCTGGATGTATCTCTTCCCCTGGAGTCCCTGACTCTGCCCAGCCATTCCTGGGGGTTTGCTATAAACCAGTGCCCAGGTTCCCACCTGCGGGCTGTAGCCCTGGCCCACCCTTCCAAGGTAAGCCCCAGGTCCTGAAGTTTTCCTGTGACCTTGGGCCATTGGGCTCAGGGGAGTGGTAGTAGCAGACAGAGAAGACAGTTTTCCTTTTTATTTGGTCATTCTCTGCCTCTCTCGGACAGACATGGAGCAGCAGCCCAAGTAGAGAGGGGACGGGGGGTCACACCTTGTGCCCTTAGACCACAGCCGCTGTCTACCCACATTTACGTACACGTCCCACTGTTCAAAATAAGCAAGAGAAATCAGGGCTCAGAGGCACGCACAGGCCACTTTTCCAGGAAGTTGAAGAAGTCCAAACTTAAGATCCTGCTCCTTTCTCAGCACCCCAGACTGGGATGTGGAGGAGTCCAGAGCCCCTTCCCACTGGCAAAGCAGCCTCCTCTCTCAGGTCTCAACCCTTTCGTTTGCTCCATCCGGGACGATTTTTGCAGTCTTCTCTGTTGCAATCATTCTGCCAGCCCGACTTTCCTCCTGGAGACCAAAGGCACTGTCAGGGCTGCTGATAGCCCAGCCCGGAGCCGGTTCGCAAGTAGCCCCGCGGCCATGGAATCAGCCCAGCAGGGGGAGCCCCGGGACACCGGCGCCAGCTTCCCCCGGAGGCCTGGGCCAAGCCGGGCAGCTCAGTCACCGCCCTGGGCCGCTCCGGGTGCGTGTGCGGGCCGCACGAGGCGCAGCGCGGAGCAGGCGGCGCGAAGGGGCAGGTGGCGTCTCGGCGGGCGAGGCCGGGCGCTGCGGGGGGCGGCGCGGGACGCGGAGGGCTGAAGGCCGCATCCCCGGAGCCCGGCCCACGAGCGGCCTGGCCGTGACACTCCAGGTGGCCGCAGGGCCAGCGCGGCGCGGGGCTGGCGCGCAGGACCAGGGAGAGCGCGGCGATGCGGTGGATGGCCCTGCGCAGCGTGGCGATCTTGGAGAGCCTCTTGCCGCCCAGGTCGTGCCGCAGCGCCCGCCGCAGCGAGTTGAAGGCCTCGTTGTAGTCCAGGATGCGCTTGCGCTCCCGCACGTTGGCGGCCATGCGCCGGGCCTTGGACCGTGCGGGCCGCGCGCGCTTTCTGCCCGCCCCCTCCTCTGCCTCGCCCAGGCTGCGGGGCGCGCTGTTCTCCCTCAGGACCCCTAAATCCCTGCCAGCCTCTGGACAAGAGCCCTCCGAGTCCTCCACACAGTCCTCGGCCCCCTTCAGGCTCCTAAGGCCTAGCCCTGGCACGCCTCGGAACATGGCCTATGCCTGGGCCTGGCTCCTTCGGCTTTGGGTCCGAAAGGCTGCTGAGCGTTGGGTCCTGCCGGCTGGACACTCCCTGGACAGGCCCTCTCTAGCTGGGCTTTATGGCACCACGTGGCTCCCCGCCCTTCCCATCCATCCATCTCCCTCCTCCTGCTTTATTACCTGCCCCCAGGTAGCACGGTGAGGGAGGAACTCAGAGGACGGAAGCAGGCAAGGAAGGAAGCATGCAGATTCTTGTACACAGGACCAGCTGGGTAGCCCAGCCACACCCGGGGCAGTGCTCCCACTGCCACAGGGAACATCCTAGTCCTGCCTCACTCCAGGGGACTGAACCTCTGGGGTGACCTGGGTTCTATTTCTTTCCTCCGACCCCAGATAGAATGCTACATTTGGTTCTGAGCAGGAGAGCCGATAGGCTTACAGAAAGGTAGCAGTGTGGGTTGAGGGTGGTTTAAGAAACTTGAGGGCCAGCGAGATGGCTTAGCATAAGGGCTCCCACAACCATGCATTAACACTTGAGCTCAGTCCACATGGTAGGAGAGAACCGCAAGTCCCACGAGTTGAATTCTGACTCCAACATGCTGTGGCATGCACATTTTATATATATATATATATATATATATATATATATATATATATATATATATATATATGAGGAAGAGAGAGAGAGAGAGAGAGGAAAATAAATAAATTAAAAAAAAAAAAAAAAAAAAAAACAGAACCTTGAAGGTTCTTGTCAAGTCCTGTGGGCAACCAGAGTTGACCTTAAGGAACTGCATAACCATCCCCCAAGGATCCAGAAGGGAAAGGCAGAGCTGACACAGCAGGCCCTTCAGTCTGCTACAAATAAGCTATGTAGGGCTTCGGGAGTTTCTACTATCATAAGCCTGGCAGGGATTCTGGGCTCGGGTTTGGACTGAGCCTAGGACTCCCCCTACCTCTCTTTGGCTCCCCCTTCTGCTGGACTCCCCCTACCTCTCTTTGGCTCCCCCTTCTGCTGGACTCCCCCTACCTCTCTTTGGCTCCCCATTCTACTGGAGAGCTGGGCTGAGTCAGCAGCAAAGGATGACCCAGACTTATCTCTGGTGTCTCTTGCAGTACCCATCAGGGGTCATCCTTCAAAGTCCAGGGCCCTTGAGCAGCCCTGTCCCATGACACAGTGTGGACGTTATGAATGCAGTGGACAATCCCCACAGCCACCACCAAGGACTAGAATTTTAAACAAGATTTTTAAAAGGAAAAGAAAATTATAACGCCTAATCCTAGAGAAAGACCCTCAATGGAATTTCAAGCATGCATGCATGACCTATCAGGAGCACTATAAGATTAAGATTAATCTCATTCCCAGCCACATTCCAAATGCTACTGCTTGTAATGTCAGCCAGAATAGGGGTGCAGTTCACATCCACCTCACCAAGAGCATTACCAATGACCTTATTACTTCAAGCTGAATTTCCCCATAGAGGAGCATAGCAGGGCACTAGGAGACAAACTGTATGTGTGTAGGTATGTGTTTGTGATTGTTTATCTGTCTTGCTCACTAGACTACAAGTATTCTAAAGACTGTATTTCCCAGGATCAATTCCTTCAAAATCTGCAATATATGTGGAATAGAAAGTAGCTAAGCTAGGTATGTTGGCACACACCCGTACTCCCAGAAGGTAGAGGCAGGAAGATCAAGAGTTTGAGGCTAGCTTCAGCTATATTTAGAGTGGGAGGTCAGCCTCAAACAGAATAGGGGACCTTGCAAAGCAAGTAAACAGACCTCAAAACATAAAAGGAGCAAGAAGCCAGGCATAGTAGTACATGTCTGTGATCTGAGTACTCAGGAGTAAGGACGATCCTTTAAGCCCAGCCTGGATTACCTAGTGAGACCCTGTTTCAGAAAAGGGGGAAGGAGGGCTGGGGGTGTATCTCAGTGGTAGAGTGCCTATGCATAAAACCCTTGGTTCAAACTCTAGCATTGCAAAACAAAACAAAATAAATAAACAACTAGTCAGAACCAGCCATTTCAGTATCTGAGCGATTCATGCCCTCTATCTACCTCAAGCAATGAGAAGTCAGTCTCTCTAAACTCAGAACAGAAGATAGGACAGGCCAAAACCCAGGCATCTGGTTTCTGAGTATCACACTCCATGGCCACGTCTGTCCTACCCACCATATCTTTTAGTCTGTTGAAACCACTCTAAAGATGTCTGAGTAATCTGTCCCAGGTAGACTCTAGGACTCAGGGCCTTACCCAGCCCAGGATGCCAGGGAAAAGCATCTAGACTGTTCAGCACTAGAGTGCCAAGTAGTAGAGGAAGCTTGATGATGCCAAGCTGACTTGTGCCAAGTCAGTAGACTGAACTACTGTGTGCTTCCTATTTGAACACCAAGGTCTTAACCTCTCTGGACTGGACCTGCATCCTCAGTTCTTGAGCACCCATGCCCCAGCACCCAAAGGCCCCATCTACCTCCAGCCAGTGGCACCTCACTATACAAACTTGTACCAGTCATCTCCCCCAGCTTTACAACTTACTTCTTTTTGTTTTGTATGGAAGCTATCTTCTCTATGAAAGTTTAGCTAGGGGACTGGGGAGATGGCTCAGTCGGTAAATTGCCTACAGTTCAAGCCTGAGGACCTGAGTTCAGATCCCCAAGCACCCACATAAAAGCTAGCCACAGCAATGTGCCTCTGTAACCCCAGCTCTGGCTGGGCAGAGACGGGTGAACCTCTGGAGCTTATTGACCTGCCAGTCTAGCTATATTGATGAGCTCCAGGTTCAATTAGAGACCCTGTCTCAAAAGATGGAGGGGCTAAAGAGATGGCTCAGCAGTTAAGAACACTGGCCGTTCTTGTCGAGGACCCATGTTCTGTTCCTGGCACCCACATAGCAGCTAGCAATCATCTATAACTCCAGTTACAGGGGATCTTCTTTTGGCCTCTGCAAGCATTGCACAGCATGGGTGCACTTACATACATGCTAGCAAAAGACTCATACACATAATTTTTAAAATTTTGATTGAAAAAAAAGATGGAGAGCAATTAAGAACAACACTTGATAACCACCTTTAGCTTCCACATGCATGCATGCACACATGCACATACACACACACATATGCCACACACAGATACACCAGCATAAAAAAGAATGTGTATTCTTTTAGCTGGAAGTCACCAGCTAGCTATGTGACTTCTCAGGACAACAGCAGAACAATATGAAAATGTGGGGCCTTTGTTCCAAATTATTAAGAAATTGAAGATGATGGTAGACAGCATTAAACCAAACCCAGGTGTCTCGAAAGCACCGCACTGGTTCCAGGCCCGTGCGTGTAGACACGAAACTCAAGCTCTGGGTGAAAACTCACTTGAATGCCTAACAAGACCTTCACTACACCCCCAAAATGGGCAAGCCAAGAGTACCCCTATCACCATAGAGGGATGGAAGAGACCTATGTAAGTAAACCTTCCCAACCAAGCCATCCTCCTGCAGTCTCTAGGGACCCCCACAAAGGTGGAGAGGAAGGTGCCAGTGGGTGGCAAGGAAGCTTAAACTGCTTCTGGCACCTTTCTTCCTCCAGGGACTCAGCATCCTTAACTCACACTCCACTATGGGACATATGCTGCTTAGTAATAATTAATCATGAAAATAATTACTTTATTAGTAGATACTGACTTCTATGAAGTACTTATTTATTGTAGGACATGCAATTGGACTGTTTTTAAGCATACATTATCGTAGCCTCACAACAATCCTGTATGGAAAGCCTATTATTATAATACCCATTTTACAGCCTGCAAACTGAGACTCAGTCAAGGAACTTATGCCAAGCCAGTGAGTGGACTGACCCGCAGTGTAGGTCCAGCACTAAGGTCTTAACCACTGTGGGTTGGGCCTGCATTCTCAGCTCATAAGCACCCCTTACCCCAGCACCCAAAGCTCCACTGACCACCTATAGCTATTAGAAGCCTGGCATTAGTCTTTTGAAGTAAACACTGTTAAAGAGGCTGGGGCTGGAGCTTAATAGTAAAACAGTCGCTTAACACGTGCAAGGACCCTAGATTCCATCACGAACAAGGAGATGGGGTAGAGGATGAAGGGATTTAAATAGTTTCAACTGCCAGACACGGCAGCACATACCTGTAATCCCAGAACCAGGAGGACTAAGGCAGGAAGATTGAGAGTTCAAGGCCAGCTTGGGTGTCTCAGTCTGTTTTTAAGGAGTTATATTATTATTTTAATTGTGTGTGTGTGTACATGAGTGCAGGTACCAGAGCTGATGGTTAGCTGGTGGTTATAACCATTGGTGCTGTCTCAGTTCTTTTTAAACTTATTTTTATTTTATTTACATGAGAGTTTTGCCTGCATCTATATAAGTGCACCACATGCATGCAATGCCTGCGGAGGCCAGAAGAGAGTGTCAGATCTCTCTGGAACTGGAGTTACAGAGGTTTGTTAGCCACCATGTGAGTGCTGGTAGCTGAACCCAGGTCCTCTGCAAGAGTAGCCAGCACTCTTAGCTGCTGAGCCACCTGTCCAGTCCCCTATGTCAATTTTTAAAATTTAATTTTTCATACAGGTGTGAAAAATAAAAAGCAGTTGACCAATATGGAGAAAACCTAGAAGATCAAGGTCAAGGCAAATGGAAAGGTAAACAGAGAGCACTGGACTGGGAGGCAGGAGAAGGCCGACCAGCCTGACAGCCAGCCTCCTGAGACTGAGGCTTGTGCTTCAAGCTTCTTTGGCCAACTGTAACCAACTCCAGTGGAACAGATGCCCATGAGATCCCAGAGACAGCAACAGAATGCAGAAGTGACAGGCCTATGCCCACTGACATTTCCAGTAGGTGAGTTTAGAGTAGCCTGAGGGGATTCAGGATCAGTCTGTAGCTCTGAGCTTGTATCTGTAGCTGCATCTTTGTTGGGAAGTTTTGAACTGAGTTCCCATGGTCGCCTGCAGTGAGTTTTGAACCTCAACACCTTATTAATTTTTTCTTCTCTGTGGAGCCAGCCCTGAGCCTTCCCCACAGAGATCCCTTCAGGTTTTTGAACTCCATCTCAGAGTCTGTCACTTCTGCATTCATGCTAGGGCCACCTCCCGGCCGCCTTAGAGCCACAGTTCCTAGGACAGTACATAGTGTGAGCAAATATTTGCTGAATGTTGAATAAATTGTGCAGTCCCTTATATTAAAATAATCATGACTGACCAGTATGGCAATCCACATCCATAATGCCAATACTAGGGAGGCAGACACAGAAGGATTGTGAGTTCAAGGTCAGCCTGGCCTACACAGCAAGAGTTTGTCTCTAACAATAGTCATCATTAAACTGAAAACTCCACATGGGTCTGATCAAGCAAGCTTTACCTTCAGATCCAGGGAACACTTATTGAGCACCTACCAAATACAAGAACTGTGAGCAATCGCAAACAAACGTATTAACTGAAGATAAGTTATGAGGCTCAATGTTAAAATAGAAGAAAAGCTTGCAACCAAATAGAAATGTTTTCATTCGCCACCTGCTCTAATCACCTGTAACAGGGGCTCCAATCACCTGGGACGGGGACTCTAATCACCTGGGATGGGAGAAGGGGTATTTTTGACAGTTGTCTTGAAGCTGTGAGCAAAAATTTCTAGAGTCCCTCTCCCAGCACCAGCCACTGCATTCCAAATGGTCTCCACAGCAAAGCAGTTTGAATGTTCAGAAAAATGTATTGTAGTGACTGGAGATGCCTCGGTGGTTAAGAGCACTTGCTGCTCTTGCAGAAGACCCAAGGTCAGCCGTTAGCACCTGTCATGTGGCTCACAACCACTTTCAACTCCAGCTTAAGGACATCTGATTCCCACTGCTGACCTCAGGGGGCATCAGCATACATGTATGAATACCCACACAGACACACACATAAATAAATAATAAAGAAATAAAGAAATAAAATATTTTAAATATATTTATATGTGTTCTTTCAAAATCTAGCTTGGTGCTTACTAAGTTTTTGACTTGCATAGCCAAGTGTGCTGATGGACACCTGTGATCCCAGGATGCAAGAGGCAGAGAAGCAGGAGGCAGAGGCAAGACGATTGTTGTAATTTTGTGGCTAGCCTGGTTTACACAGCAAGTTTCAGATCAGTCAGGGTTACCAAGTGAGATCCTGTCTCTACAAACAAAATTTTAGCTTGCATAAAAACATTGTTCAAGACTGAGCACAGTGGCTCATGCTTGTAATCCAGTACTCCAGTAGGTTGAGACAGGAGTAGCTTATGTTTGCAGCCAGCATGGGCAATTTAGTGAGAACCAGTTTCAGAAAAGAAGGAAGAATCGAGGGAGAGGGCAGGGGCGGGGTGCGTATTCATAAGTCTGGGATCCTGCTTCCTGGACACAGCAACCGCAAGCCTGTGCCTGGACCGGAGCATGGAGGACTGCAGCGATCCCTGACCCGCGGCCCGACTTCAAAGCGGCACCTGCGGCTCAGCTCAGCGAATCCCGCCCCTGGCGGCAGCAGAGGGAGGAGCGGCTGCGGGTGATTTAGGGCCGGGTGGTTCCGCTGGCTCGCGAAGGTGCCTATTAACACTCAGGCGGGCCAGGATTTCAGAAATTCCTGCTCTTCTCTAGAAGTTCCGGCGTCGCTCCCCCCCAGGGGGAGGGGAGGGCACAGAATCCCACCTTGGAAGAAAGCCCGGGAACCACCCCTCCGGAGGCGCCGGAACGCACCAGTCTCCCTGTGCTGCCAGACTCAGGCCTTCCTCTGCCTTGCAACTCCGGACTTAAGGTAGGACACTGTGGATTCCAGCAGGTGTGGGCTCTGTTCCAGAATCTGCCGCTTCATGCTGTCATTCAACAACTGGAGAGAGAAAAAAAAAACAAACAACAAAAAAAACCTGTATGCACTCAGTGCCTTCTACACCCCAGCCCCAAGAAAAAATTACTAACTACCTGCCGGTGTACTTACTGGTGGCTTACAGAAGAGACTAAAATGGCCAATAACTTGTCCTCATGGAGGTCACTTTCTCCTGGAGAGAGCAAACTATATATACATAATTATTTGTGTATTAAGGGCAGGAATGTAACTCAGTTGGTAGAGTTCCATTCCCAGTACTGCATAAACCAGGTTTGGTGACACGAGCTAGTAATTCCAGCACTCAGGAGGTGCAGGAGAATCAGAAGTTCAAGGTCATCCTAGGCTACATAAATTCGAGGTCAGCCTGGACTACATGAGACCCTGTCTCAAAGGAACAAAAGGTAAAAAATCAGTGGCTTTACTAATATATTTTCACAATAATCAAATAAAGCTAATCTTTGAAACACACACACACACACACACACACACAATGTGTGCATTAAGTATTGACAAAGTCAGCAAAGTGACACACACTTATAATTCCAGCACTCAGAAGACTGAATCAGGAGAATCTTGAATTTAAGGACAATCTGGGTTACAGACCCAGACCATGACTCACAGAGAAAAAAAGAAAGGAAGGAACAAAGGGTGGATTAGAAGTATATTAACGGGCTGGAGCGACGGTTCCATGTTTCAGAGCACTGACTACTCTTTCAGAGGACCTGGGTTCCATTCCCAAAACCCATATGGAAGATAGTAACCAGCAGTTAACGCTAGTTCCAGGGTATCTGGCGCCCTCTTCTGGCCTCTGTGGGCATTGCATGCACGTAGTGCCCTTACCGTCAGGCAAAATATTCATACACATAAAATAAATAAATAATTAATTAAAGAAGTATATTGCACAATGATAAATGCTACGGGAAAAAAAATTACCAGAAAAAGTAGTAAGTGTATGTGGGGGAGGGAGAGTCAAGGAAAGCACGCCTGAGAAGGTGATGCCTAGGTTAGAAACATGTCTAGGCAAAGGGAATGATAAAGACTCAATGGTAACTGCAGAAGCATATCTCCGAGCTCCAGTGGGTACAGGGTGGCCCACTGGCCTGGGGCTGAGTATGAAGTGAGCTCAGATTGATGACAGGTACTTGATGGTGCATAGACACATAGACCACTGAAATGTCTGCTTTTATTTGGCAAGAGATGAGGAAGCCTTTAAATATTTCCTCTCTAGCTGGGGGGATGTAGCTCAGTGACAGAGAGCTTGACCAGAAAGCTCTGATTCCCTCCACTCCATCCAGCTCCACAAAGGACTTCTCTTTGGGCTTACTGTCTTTCCTTCTCAGGACCCCTGTTTGAACTCTAGGTGCTGACTCCTGTGCATCCTTCCTCCACTCCATCTCTGCTAGAGATCTGCCCCATCAGTCACTCTCCCTAGGTTTTACAGCTTTTCTGCTCCTGGCTCCCTTCCCTGGAAAAACAAATATGCAGCCCAGGCTGCTTTCTCCAAATAAGTGCTCTTGCCTGGAATTGACGTCTTTGCCCCTTCCTTTCACCTCTGGCCTGAATTCCCAGCTCTTATAAGTAATAGAAGTCCAGATCTTGCCATCTCCCAAACCCCAGTCTCCTGAAACCATTCTTTTATACATCAGCATTGCCTGGCCAATTAAGTTGGTTACAGAGCACTTGCTACTACCTACCAGGACTTAGGTTAAGCAAAGAAGAAAACATCATACACAAAACAGACATTGCTCCTGTCCCTCTAAGCTAGTCATGAGTGGGAAAGGATGCCCCATAAGTGTCATAGCTACAGGAATGAAATAGATTGAAAGAACCAGCAAGGTTTGGAAGTAGTATACAGGACATATGAGCTCTGAGGGGCCAGGGACCATTTGACAGTGGAGAGAAGCTGGAACCAGACTTCCAGTGATTAATGGGAGAGTGAGAGGGTACAAAGCAGTGTGGAAGGGCATTAAAGATTGAGGGAGCAGCGTGTGGCCCAGCCAGGAAGTGCAAAGCAATGAGGAAAAAGTGCAGTAAACTGATTTTGCCAAAGCATGAAGCAGGAGATGATTAAAGATGAGACTGGGAATTTCTAGGCACTATGGGAAAATCCTTGGGGTTTTGTCGTGTAGATAGTTAGCAGCTTACATATAATCTATGTACATATATTATATAATATATATTATATATATGATGCATAACCCAGAGTAGCAGAGTGGTAGAGCATTCCTGCAAACACAGCACTCTGGAGGTTGAGGCAAGAAGCTTGTGGATTCTAGGTGAGCCTCGGCTACATAGACAGATGCTGCTAAATAAATAAACTGAAGCGTATCTTGCTATATTGAATTGTAGCGTGAATACATTTGAACAGTGGAGCATGAACAGAACACAAATTTCTGAGGAAATAAGGGTGCAGGAGGCAGAAGAGGGTCTGAGCTAGGCAGGTGGTAGAGACAGGCACTGGAGCTGACAGAAAATAGAGCTGACAGGTGGTGGAGACAAAGGGGGTTCTTATCTCCACATTCTCCTTCGAGAGTGAAGGCCCAGGCTTCTGAAGAGCCTGTAGCAGCTGGCTGTCTGAAATAGGGTCCAACTACGGACAGGGGCACCTCTTTTTGGGTAGCTGGGGCACCTCGACACCATGGGCTTATGGCAGATCTTTTCTGCTGTCGTTTCAGCCTTTGAACGGTCTTCTGTCTGAGAGAGGGGTGCCCTCAGGGTGGGACTAGGGAAGTGGAGAGTTTTGGGTGGAGGACAGACACTTGGATCCTTGTCCTGCGTCCAGGAAAGGTAGAATCCCACAGAAACACAGTCAGGGAGAAATCACTCTGCTGGGACCAGGGACGGTGACCTTTAGCTTCCTGTGGGAACACTTAGAAAGATTACTGGCTAAATTGTCAGTCCAACCCTTCAGTTTCCTACCTAACTTAATTCTCATCCTCTTGGTTCTTCGAGCTACCTCAGTGTTACCCCCAAATACTCTCTGCTACTACATGATTCAAGCTGGGTTTTGTTGTTTCCAAGCAAGAATCTTAACAACCAAAGAAAACAGGAAGCAACCGTCCTGTTGCTCCTCTCTTGTCTCCCTCCTGAACCAATCCCAGAACCTGCCACTTGCCAGCTTTAAGAGCTGGGACATGTGAGTTGACCTCCCTGACTTCTCTCAGTTTCCTCATCTATAGAATGCATTAGTGGGTTGGAGATACAGCTCTGTGGAAGAGCACTTGCAGATTGTGGGAGGCCCTGGGTTCAATTCCCAGCACTGCTAAATATAAATAATAAATAAATAAATAAATAAATGGCTGTACAGATGGCTCCATGATTAAGAGCACCAGTTGCTCTTGCAGAAGACCAGGGTTTAATTCCCAACACCTACACGGCAGCTAAACCACCCATAACTCCAGTTCCAGGAGAATCAGACACCCACTTCTGATCTCTGAGGACATTGCATGACATGGATGCATTTACACACATGCAGACAATACACTCATACACATAAAATTTTTTAAATTAAATAAATAAGTATTGGTTGCTGCATCATAACATTGTAAGAATTCAATGACACTGTTCAGAAAGCCTTTGGCCAGCTACATGAAGCAATAATAGGCACTTAGTAATATTTAGTTATTTATTCTCTTTCCAACAAACAGCTTTTGAGGGTTCCAGCTTCATGCACACCTTTGGCTCTTTCTGCCACTCCCATTTTCAGCCCACACAGCATACCCCTCAACTGAGCACTTCCTTAGTAAGCTTCTTCTCTGGTTCCTTAGCCTCCAGCCATGGGACGCCTTGACCTTCCTTCACCTCTCCTATGCCAACACCCCACAGCCAGATGCTGGTTTGGGCTGGAAGTAAACCATCATTTACTAGCTCTACAACCTTGAATAAGATATCCTCTTTGCCTCTCTCAGTTTCCTTATTTTAAAGCGGGAAGGTAGAGTAATACTGTTTCATCAGATTTCTTGTGAGAATTAAACAAAACAGAACATACTAATGTAGCTCTTGGTCCCCTCCTAGACGGTCCTAGGGGCATGAGCTCTCACTCCTCTTTCACTCACTCCCTTCTGTCAGGCTGCCAATCATGCACCTGACCACTAGCAGCCTCACCTTCCAGCCCAGCACTGTTCATCCCCTTCCACCCACTAATGACAGGGCCATTGGCTTCTCATTAAGAAAATGACAAAGAGGCCTCTGTGTGTAGCTGGGGTCCAATTTCAAGACCTTCCCCAGGGAGTAAAGCAGGAGTGCCAGATCTGGGGGCTGACATGGTGAGGACAGAGGGCTCTGCCTCCTGGGAGAGACAGTTTCTGCTCTGACCAGGCCTGATGAAGGCCAGGAACTCTCCAAAAAGGATTCAGCTACTTTAGCCAGAGCTCCCAGAAAGATGTGGGGGCACATACCTTTAACACCAGCACCCTAGAGGTAAAAGCAGGTGGATCTTTGAGAGTTCAAGGCCAACCTGGTCTACACAGCAAGTTCCAGGCCAGCTAGGGCTACAGGGAGACCGTGTCTTAAAAAAAAAAAAAAAACAAAGCAAAACAGCAGAGCTCCTCTCCTGGGCTCAGAAAGCTGAGAGTCAGACATGGGCTCAAGATGCCATCTTTGTCCTCCTGAGGGCAGTCTCCTCATCTGTTAAATGACTAATGTTTACTTTCTAAGGTTAGTGTGAGAACAAAATGGAATAAGCCAAAAATAAGTTTCTAGAACTCTGATGTCCACAAAGTGTGTCCATCATGATTGTGGATATTGCTGTTACTGCTTTCATCGTGGTTACTGGAACCTAGGTAGCACTCTTCAACTCCATTAGGTGACTATTCATCCCCCCCAAAGATGCTCTGTCTGTGTGTAATGTCTGTTTATCTGGGTTATTTTTCAGAATAATCCTGGGTGTTCTGAGCCCTTTGTACTTTCAAAGGAAAATTTAGAGTTTCTTTGTATAGTTGTATAGTTAGTCTGTGATTTTTTTTATTTTAAAATTTGTGTGTGTGCATGTGTGTGTGTGTGTGTGTGTGTATGTATGTATGTGTGTGTTGATCAGAGGACAATTTGTGGGACTCAGTTCTCGCCTTCCAGCATGTAGGTCCTGGGGATTAAACTGTGATCATCAGGCTGGCAGCAAGCTGAGCTATCTCATCAACCCTATTCTATCATTTTAGTTCATTGGTTTGTTTGATGTCTTTATTTCATTGATTTTTTTCCTGTCACCCTATCTGGCATGAAGCTGGCAATGTAGTTCACCTTGGCCTCTATTTCACAGAAATTCACCTACCTCTGGCACCTGAGTGCTGGGATTAAAGGTGTGCACCACTCAGCCTGGCTGATTTTATTTATTTTTATTTTATGTGTATGAATGTTTTGTCTGCATGTAGGTAAGTGTATGCAATGTCCACAGAGGCCAGAATAAAGTAAGAGATCCCCCTGGTAGTGGAGTTAGCTGCCATGTGGGTGCCAAGATTAGAAGCCTGGTCCTCCTGACGAGCAGTAAATGCTTTTAACTGCTGAGCCATCTCTCCAGCCCTCTATGGTTTGTTTTCTACTCCATTTCTACGCCTGTGTCTTTCTTAAGGTGGCTTCTCTGGTGTAAGAAAATGGTTGCGGGAATCCTAGAGTTCACATACATACTCCATTATGTACAAAAAGGAAAGAGAATGATCCAGGAAGGTCACCCCTAAAATCTTGACCTAGAGGGACTGGAGAGATGGCTCAGCAGTTAAAAGCACTGACTGTACTTGCAGATGACCCAAGTTCAAATTCAAGCACCCACATAGTGGCTAAGAACCATTTATAACTCCAGTTCCAGGGGATCCAACACTGTCTTCTATCCTCCCAGGGCACTGCATGACACAGGTCCACTTACATACATGCAGGCATAACACTCATACACACAAAATAAAAAATAAATTAAAATATTGACTCAGAGAGACCGTGAGCTAATATGTTGTTGTTGTTGTTTGTTTGTTGAGAGAGGGTCTCCTGTGTAGGCCTCTTGCCTCAGAATCTGAAGTGCTGAGATCATACATGTGCGCCATCAGGCTGCACTTGTTTTCAACCAATAGGTTTTGGGGTGATCTATTATATAGCAAGAGATGATGAATCAACAGATGCCATTGACCAGCCTGCCCTGCCGATGACAGGATCTTCCAGTGTGAGCAGAATCAATGAGCTCTACTTCAGGCTGGCCCCTACACATAACTTCTCTCTGGTCCTTTCCCTTCTTGCCAGCTTAGTTACCCCTGGTCAGCCACAGGTTAGCAACAACAGTTCTCAGGTGACCATGAAGTCCCTGACTTTATCATGCTTGAAAGAGAACTGTCCATAAAGAGTGCCTGACTGGAAACACCCTCCTTGAAGGTACACGAGCAGGAAATAAGCTTATATGTATAAGCTGCTGAGATTAGAGATTTGTCTATTCAGTACCTAACATTACCTTAACTAGTATCTCTTCCTACAGAACTGTATAGGTAAATTTTTAAACAAAACAACCTCACCGCATTTATGATCACTGATAACAAGATAAAGGTCAACAAAAAGTAAGAGTAAACGTTGCAGACTATGCTCCCAGCAGAAGACACCTTTAAAAAAAGAACAAACTGGAGGCTAGAGAGATAGCTCAGCTGTTAAGAGCACTGACCTCTTACAGAGGACCTGGGTTCGATTCTCAGCACCCACATGGCAGCTATCAACCGCCTATAACTCCAGTTCCAGGGGAATTCGACCTCTGAGAGCACTGCATGACACTGGTGCACTTACATACACGCAGACAAATACACTCACACACATATAAATAAATAAATGAATAAAATAATTTTTTAGAAAAGAACAAACTGTATCGCCATCTCAACTTCTCCCTTCCTTGATCATTTCTAGATGGACACACTGTAGCATCATCTCCTTTTAGCATGACCCAACCCAGTGGTTTTCTTAACTTTGTTTTAGAATGAATTTCTTCTGCATCATCTAATTTCGTATCCTTATCAAAACCAACAATACAACCCTCCAGTTGCATACTTACTTGCAACACCTGAATCCGAAATCGATTTTGCAAATATCTGAATATGAGGCTGATGAGTTACACCTTCTGGCCCTGGCTGCAGTGTGCCATGGTGAGAGTCACAAAGACCACAGGAACAGCACGCTGCCTCAGAAAACGACTTCTGGAACAAAGATTACGGGTAAAATTTAAAGCTTGCTCATAGACTTCCTCTGCATTTTATGCTCCATTAGGAGTTACCCAGGAGTTCTCTTTAGACTATGAAGACAGCTAAGACTCAGAGAGGTCACCCATTTGCCCATGGAGGGATCAAGAAGACAGCTAAGCAAGTGGAGTAAAGAGACAGGATAATCTGGTTCCCAAGGTTCGGACTTCAGTGAGAGGTGACCAGGAGGCGAATGCTGTAGGAGCCACAGTTTAGCAGCCAAGTGATCTTGGATAAATCATTTAATTGCTTACTTCCACTTGACAAACTTTCAAGGCTGTTGGTAGATGTTTAGGAGACAATATATGTAAAATTCCCGGCACCAAATAGGCATTCAACTGTTTGACAAATAAATTTAAAGAGTGTAGCATAGTTAGCTATTGTTCCTGAGTTCATATTGCATATACAAACATATTACCACTTATTACTATCAAGGTTCTCATTTCAACAAGGCCCTGGAATTTGGGAGCCTCTCAGGCTCCGCCCCTTCCCACCCCCCACCTCCCCAGGCACAGCCAGACGTGCAGACCCGCGCCTCCTTCCCAGCCATAAATCAGGACCCGCAGGTCTGTAATTAAGCAGCCGGGAAGGACCACTGCATCCCGCCCACCCTGTCCCAGGGGCTTCCTGCGCCCCGCCCCTCCAGAAGGGGAGGGAGGAGCTGAGAGCTGGGGGGTCCCTCCACCGCCCCCCTGATTTATGGCCCTCTGTGTGAAGGAGATTTACGAGTCAAGGCCGGAGCCCAGGCAAATCTGGGAGCACTGTGAGCGAGGCGCGCCCCCAGGACACCCCACCGTGGGAGTGGCAGCCGCTCAGGGACCCCCACACACACTCCTGGGGTTTCCCTCGGCTGGTCTCCAGGTCCACGGCTCAGAGCCCTAGATCTGTCGCCCTGCTTTTCAGATGAAAAAATTAAGTGTGAGGCCTTGTCTCCCTTACTCCAAAGCTCTAACTAATGCTCAGTCCTCATTGGCCTCTAGTGGATCAGTCACCGCTGAGCCTTTGACTCCATCATGTTCCTAAGTGCAAAGACTCAGTCTAGAATAGGCACTTGCTTGGGAAGGGTCAGGGAAGGATAAAGGGGGCGACATCCTCCAGGCACTCACCCTCTCACTTAGGTTTGAGTCTCATGCATTGCAGTTTTATCTTTGTAGTTTTGTGTGGTGCAGTGGTGTGTTGTGTTGTGTTTTGATTTTGGAGGCAGGCTCTCATGTAGCCTAGCTACCTAGGCCTCAAACTTGCTAGGTAGCTAACCTTGCAGTCTGATCCTCCTGCTTCAGCCCTTCCACGTGATGCCATCTACTGGTGCAGAAATGGGTTCATTTTCTCTGCCAATGAAAGAATTAAAAGCTGGGGAAGAAGTGTTATCAGCAATCTTGGGGAGCTGCAGCAGAGCCATCATCTGATACCCGGGAAGCCAGGGTCCCCTCTTGGGGTATTTAGTCTCATTAATAGAAGAATTTAAGAATAGACACAGTGGAGGCTCAAGGACAACTTATTAGAGTTTAAAAGGAAAACCCCAGGGCAGGCAAGCTGTAAATCTGGCAATTGCTTGGAAGGGAGGAGGAAAATGGAGAAGAGAAGAAACAAAAGCCACATGGAAGTCAACCACATAGCAGGTGGCCGTCCGGCAGGGAGAGGAGCTGTAGAAAAGAACAAGAACGCCCACAGCACAGTTAGGGAATTTAAAAGCACACTTAAGTCTGGCCAGCATCTGAAAGAAAAAGACAGAAGAGAAGAAAAAAGAAAGAGTTATGCCTTTCCGAGGAAAGGTGGGCAGACCCAGCCCAACCTCATGGTGACTGGTAGGGACTGCACTAGCCTGTGGGGATTCTGGGAAAGAAAAGCACACTATCTTGAAGTGAACCCAATCTCCTAGGGCTGGTTCCCCAGCCAGGTCCCTGAACTGCCCCACTGGATTAAACATTAAAGGAGGTGACAAGGGCATGTCTCCCAGAGGTAGATTCTGTTCTTTACACAAGTGTGGGATCACCCACCTCTCAAATGTCAGATCTCTATCTCCAGCTGCCTCCTAACCCCATGCTCCTAATTTTTGAAGATGTTGAAACCCAAATCCTAGTCTTCCCTTTCTTCTTGGTAAATAAGATAAACAAAGAGGGCTTGGCTTTGCAGGGTGGTACTGGGCTGGTGGGCTGTGGGGCTTCTGGTCAGGCATGCCTAGGGCCTGCTGGATGGGGTCTGCCTGGGCAGCCCCCATTGAGGATACCTCAGGCAGTGTCTCTGTCCTTGACGTCTGGCCTTTCCAGGGGCAGATGGTGATGCTGTCAGAAATGGGCATGCTGGTGGCAGGGGATGCAAGGCTAGCTGTGGCTCTGCATTTCACATGAGTGCCAGTGACCTGAACTACACTGCACTCCCGCCCCCAGCTTTCCATCGTCTCAAGGTGGCTTCCTCTCCTCCTTAGCCCACACCAGCATCTGGAGGAGTTTCCAGGTGTA
The DNA here is from genome assembly GCA_035773235.1 of Eospalax fontanierii. Classification (NCBI taxonomy): domain Eukaryota; kingdom Metazoa; phylum Chordata; class Mammalia; order Rodentia; family Spalacidae; genus Eospalax; species Eospalax fontanierii. The sequence continues at coordinate 51,395,975 of CM069531.1, read as the reverse complement.
GAGTCCATGTGCTTTTACTGCCACATGAATTGGCATGTGCTGTACAGAGGATGAAGGTGCTGGCTGAGAAGGCATAGGGTCCATGATGACCCAATAAGGATGTCAAGTTGTTCATGGGTCCAGGGGAGCTATCTGACCATCTCTCAAAACCATTCCCCAACCCTGAGGCTGTCAGAGCTGCTACCAATGGAGCCTTGTGCCCTGATCTCTTCTACATCTGGTATGAGCTAGTCATGGTGACCAGGACTGTGTCTTCTCCTGCTTGCTGGCTACTGCGAGCCCCTCACTGGGGTGTCACTTTGAGGAGGTGTCTACTTCAACTTTTACTTCCCTGGCCAGGTCATTGCATGGATGATCCCATCTACTACTGACGCCTTGGAGTATGGTAATAGCGTCCCGACTACCATGTCACAAGTAGCCAAGGATGTCCCTACCTTCTTGTGCTGGCTCATAGTATGACCTTTGCAAACACATGGGGCTCACAATGTTGGTGATGATGGATTTGCTTCTGCCCCGGATCTCTTCCATGTAGCAACATAAGTGGTCAGTCGTGGAAAGCTGGTCTAGTGGCCGCCCAGTGACCTTGCCTGAAAAGGCTCTCAAACCCAGAACAGTCCTACCAGACCCGTTGAGGTCTCAGCTGGCCCACTGGTCTAGCCCCCTTTTCATCTGGGAAAAGAAGAAAAGATAGGAGACCAGGCTCTTGCTCCAGATCTTTCTTCAGCTTTCATCATGGGAAGAAATTAAGTTTTTTAAAAAATGAACAAGCTGGGTGTGATGGTGTATGCCTTCGATCCCAGCACTCAGGAAGCAGAAGCAGGAAGATCTCTGTGAGCTCAAGGCCAGCCTGGTCTGCAGAGTGAGTTCCAGGCCAGTTGGGGCTACAGGGAGACCCTGTCTTAAAAACACCAAATAAATAGATAAATAAATGAGCAAGTAGCTGGAGGGATGGCTCAGTGGTTAAGAGCACTGGCTGTTCTTGCAGAGGACCCAGGTTCAAATCCCAGCACCAATTTAGTGGCTAACAACCACCTGTAACTCCAGTTCCAGGGAATCTGATACCCTCTTCTGTCTTCCTCAGACACTGCATGACGCAGGTGCACTTACACACATGTAGGCATACACTCATACACATAAAATAAAAGTAAAATAAATAAATAATCATTTTAATTTAAAAAATAAACAAAAAACTTTAAAATGAGGGCCTAGAGAGATGGCTCAGTGGTTAAGAGCACTGGCTGCTCTTACAGAAGAGCCAGGTTTGAGTCCCAGCACCCGCATGGCAGCTAACGACTGTCTATAACTCCAGTTCAAGGGGATCTGACACCCTTTCTGACCTCTACAGGCACTGCATGACATGGGTGTACTCACATACATGCAGGCAGGCAATGCATACATACACATAAAATAAAAATAATAAATAATTTTTTTTAATTTTAGAAATGAACAAAAGAACAAAACCATCATTTGCCTTGTTGGTGCACCCCAAACCCTCCCACACTGTCAAGCCCCTGGCCTGGCAAGGCTGGCGGCCACACAGCCTGACTCATGCCCTTCCTCCCTCACAGCCACTGCCTTCAGGGTAGAGAACCTGAGCCTTCACGTTCCCCAAAGTGCTTCTGAACAGGAGTTTGTTGCCACACAGACTTAACACAGAATCTTTGCCTCAAGAGCACCTCTAGGGTGGAGAGATGGCTCAGTGGTTAAGGGTCCTGCTTGCTGTTGTTGCAGAGGACCCAAATCAGGTGGATTGCAGCCATCTAAAAACTCCAGCTCTGGGAGATCCAACACCTTCTAGACTCCCTTCACAGGCACCTGCACACATACACACAAATGCATAATTAGAAAGTGAAAATAAGTCTGGACATAGTGGCGCATCCCTTTAATCCCAGCACTCAGGAGGCAGAGGCAAGTGGATCTCTGCGAGACTGAGGTCAGAATGGTCTACATAGTGAGTTCCAGTCCAGCTGGGACTACAGGGAGATACTGTCTCAAACAAAACAAAACACTTTTTTAAAAGTACAAAATATCTTAAAAAATATATATCTTAGACAGGAAAAGTGCTCCAACACACACTTCTGCTGTTAATTTGTTGACATCAAATAGGAATATAACATATAACTTAGCCCTGCAGTCAGGCAGACCCTCCCCCACCCTCCCTTCCCTTCCCCTGCATTCAGCAACATCCAGAACTAAAGAGACCTATTAACATGCCATGAAATGGAGGTAACGCTGAAAGCTGCTTCAGAGGGACAGCACTGGACACACAGTATGTCCTCTCCTTTGTTGGCTCTTCTCGGGGGAAGACTTTTGAAGGAAGCAAGAAATTAGAAGTGTTCCTTGGGCAATTTCACAGTCTCTCAATCCTTTAAGCATGGCCAACTCAGAAAACTTTTTCACTCCTAAAATCAAGAGTTTTGGTATTTTAGAAAGAGAAATTCAGAAAGGCAAAAGAAAATTTATGTGGTGCATTCACGCCCTCTGCTGGTCATGACGCAGAACTTTAGAGAGATGAACTCTAGGCACGGAGGCACAGACCCTGCTCCTTGGGGCTCCCTGGGTCAGAGGCAGTGTTTTATTCGTGACTGTCACCCAGCTCCTGCTGCTGGGGTGAGGGGCTCCTCTACCCCTATACTTTACAGAAGCCAGACTTTGTTCCACTGGCTATTAGCTCTCCCTTCCCAAGATCTAAGATTGTTTAGTGAAAGGGGAGGGGTTATTACATTTATTCTTTTGTGTGTGTGTGTGTGTGTGTGTGTGTGCATGTGCATGTGTGTGTATGCCACAGTGCATATGTGGAGGTCAGAGGACAACTTGTGGGGATTGGTTCTCTCCTTCTACCGTATTGGTTTATTGGTTTGCTCCCTTTGCTTGCTCAACTACTTTTCTTATAGAGCCCAGACCCACCATGGGCTGGGCTCTCCCACATCAATTAGCAATCAAGGAAATGCCTCACAGGCTTGCCCACAGGCCAGCTTGATGGAGGAGAGTCCTCAAATGAGAATCCTTCTTCCCAGGTGACTGTAGTTTGTGTCAATTTGGCAAAAACTAACCAGTACAGCCTCTCTGTGCCACCATCACTTTCTTTGAATGAAATATGTCTTAAGGGGATGAAGAGATGCCTCAGCAGTTAGGAGCTTCGCAAAGGACCCAATTTTGATTCCCAGAACTCACATGGCAGCTAACAACTGTCCATAACTCCAATTCCAGGGAGAATGACGCCCTCTTCTGACCTCCCTGGGCTTTGTATAACATAGGTGCACATTCAGGCAATACATTCATACACACAAAATAAAAATAACTAAATATTTTTTAAAAAGAAATGTATCTTTAAAGTACTTTCATGGAAAAGCATGATGACTAAGGTCATAGACTCTGAAAACCAGATGAGTCTAAATTCATTCCAATGTTATAGCTTTGGACAATTTACTTAAGTTTTTTGAGTCTCAGTTTCTTTGTCTACAAAACTGTGACTACAGAAAATCTATCTTACAGGATTCTTGGAGAATTAAATAATACATGTAAATTTCAGCAGTCAGGGGACTAAGGCAGGGGGATCATATGTTTAAAATCAGTCTTGGCTACATAATAAGACCCTGGTCTCAGAAATCAAAATTTTCCAGGTGTGGTTGTAGGATATGCATTTAATCCTAGCATTTGGGAGGCAGAGGCAGGCAGTTCTCTGTGCATTTGAGGTCAGCCTGGTCTACATAGTGAGTTTTGGGCTAGCCAGGGCTATAGAGTAAGACTTTGTCTTAAAACAATAACAATAACAAAAAGCAAAAATTAAAATATGTACACAAATAAATACATGTAAAATACTTAGAACTGTGCAAGGCACATGCTAAATTTCAATGAACATAAATAATTATTAGAATTATGGCAGAAGGGTCTCCAAAATACTCTTGAGTAAAAAAGACAAGTTGCAGAAAAACACAAAAAGTATATTGCTTTATATGAAAATGTGAGACAAGATCACATTTCCCCCCATGTACAGTGTGTGGGAGTGTCCCTTGTCCCACAGCTGTCCATAACTCCAGTTCCAGAGAATACCAATGCCCTCTTCTGACCTCCCTGGGCTTTGCATAACACAGGTGCACTTGGGGGACTAGAAAGAAGTTTCTATTTAAACTTCTTCTACCCAAGAACCATAATACAGAATAGTAATAATAATTAGGCTCTTACAGTGAGTCAGACTCTGAGCTAAGTGCTTCCTATAATACATACTACTTCTGTGTATTTAAAAATGGAAAAGTGAGACACAGAGGGGATTTGGAGCTAGCCAGAAAGTAACTAAGGTTTGAACCCAGGCACTTAGACCTCCCAGAATTCTTGACCCAAATTCACCAATTTTAAATATTTTGTCCTATTTGTATTAGTGTTTTTCTTTGCATATTTTTTTCTTGAACTCCTTTACCCCAAGGACTTCAGAGTGAATTTCCTAAGAACAAAGCCATGTTATTCTGCAACCTCAGTAAGAGCTGTCACAATAATATCTAGTCTATGGGGCACAGTCACATTTTGACAGTTGCTCCAATAACAACCTTAGTAGCGGAGTATTTCCCCCTCCTGTCCAGTATCTGATTCCAGATCACATGCTGTGTGTGACTGTCTGCACCTTTTGTGTCCTTCAATTGGAAACCATCTTTGTCAGATTTTCTTTGCTTTCGCCACAAACATTACTGTTCTATTTCACCACCGAAACATTGAGTTCATTCAAGAAATTATATGGGGCTAGAGAGATGGCTTATTGGGTAAAGGGACTTGCTGCCAAGCCTGAGGGACCTGGAAACCACATGATGGAAGGAGAGAACCAACTCCTAAAAGTTGTCCTCTGTCATCTGTGGCATGTGTGTATATGTAACTAAATAAATAAAGTAATAAGTAAGTTAAAAATGAAAGAAAAAGAAAAGAGCTAGGTGTGGTGGCACATGCCTGTGATTCCAGCACTTGAGAGGTAGAGGCATGAGGATCAGGAGTTCAAGGTCATCCTTAGCAACATAACAAGCTTGAAGCCAGCCTGGGCTCAATGAGAGTCTATCTCACAAAAAGGGGCTGGGAGTCTGGGGATGTGGCTAGTTAATAAAGTATGTATCTAGCATGTACCAAGCTCTGGGTCCAATTCCCAGCACGGCATAAACTAGATGTGGTATTACATGGCTATAATCCCAGCACTCAGGAGACTGAGGCAGGAGAATAGAATTTGAGTCCAGCTTGGGCTATATAGCAAGACTTTGTCTCACACACATGCACACACACATGCAAGCACACATGAGCACGGGGGAGCAGGTGTTGCTGATACCTCTGGCTTAGCAGCATGAGGATCTGAGCTCAAATCCCCAGAATATTCTTGAAAGTCCAGGCATGGTCCCACTTGTGTCTGTAACCCCATCACCAAGTTGTGGGGTTGGCATGGAAACACAAGGATCCCCCAGTTTGCCAGCTACCACCCTAGGTTCACATCAGTGAGATATCTGTCTCAAGAGAGTAAGACAAGAATGATAGAGCAGGACAGCTGACCTCTTCCTCTGCCTCCACGCACATGCATAGGGCACATGCATTGCACACGCTTGCATCACACAGATCTCACACACACATACATCACACACACACAGAAATGTTCAAAGCAATGACTATTTCAGACATGCAACTAAAAAGAGTGTCCACAGGGCTGAAGAGACATGTGTGTGGTCCCAGAACTCTGGAGGCTGAGGCAGGGGAGCGTCCAACTTTCTTGCAGACAATCTTGGTTTGGTTCCCAGCATAGCAGATCAGAATCATCTATAACTCCAGCTCCAAGGGATTCGATGGCTCTTCTGGCCTCCACAGAAAATTCATACACATAAAATAAAAATAAAGTATTAACTTTTTTCTTTGGGGAGGTAAGCTCATTTGTTTACGACAAGGTTGAATTCTGTGGCATAGCTGTCTTAGAATTCACCAGGAAGCCCAGGTTGGCATCAACCTTTTGTCAATCTTTCTGCCTCAGTCTCCTGACTCCCGGGATTACAAATGTGAATCATTATACCCAGGGGTTTTTTTCTTTTTCTTTTTTTTTTTTTTTTGACGGGGGGAGAGGACAAAATTTTGTATAGTACAGGCTGGCTTCAAACTCATTATGTAATCAAGGCTGGTCTTGAACTTACAATGTGACCCAGGCTAGCCCTCACAGCAGTCCTCCTACTTCAGCCTCTAATCCTGCTAGACTGCTAGGATTAGAGGTATGTAATATCACATCTAGTAAAACTTTTTAAATTAATTTACTTTTATTTCAGTTTTTAAATTTTTATCGTATGTGTGTGTTTGTGAGATGTCAGGGAGATGGTGCACATGCATGCCACAGCATGGGTGTGGACACCGGAGAACAACTTTGTGGAATTATTTCTGTCCTGCATTTATGTGGGTTATGGGAATTGAACTCAGGTCGCCAGGACTGCACTGCAAGCATCTTTACCAGTTTCTGCATCTTGCAGGCCCTGTGTTTTTCATTTTTTGTTTTTTAATATATGAGTGGTTTGCCTTCATGTATGTGTAAGTACACCGTGTGCTGCAGTCCCCCCTATGGAAGCCAGAAGAGGTGTTGGCTCCCCTGGAACTGGAGTTTCGAACAGTTCTTAGCTACCATGTGGATACTGGGAACCAAACTTGGGTCCTGCAGAAAAGCAGTCAATGCTCTTAACTACTGAGCCATCTCTCCAGCCCCTAAATTTTGTTTTTTAAGATAGAGTTTCATGCATCCAATGCTGGCCTCAAACCGGATATGTACCCCAGGGTAGCCTTGATCTCCTGATCCTCCTGCCTCCACCTCTCTAGACACATGACACAAGGTGAAGCAGGAGCCTCCTCCCCTCAGAAAGTGACTACTTTGCTCAGAGGAGGACTATGGGAGAAACAAGCACTCAGAACCGGCTGGTTCTTGTAGCATAGTTGGTTAGAAAAGAAACAGAATCCAGGAAGAGTGTGGGAGAAAGTGAAAAGGATAGAGGTCTATTATTACAGGTTTACAGTTGTTGAAAGGATCAATTGAATCAATCTACATTCAGTCCTTCCTAAAATGCTGGGCACATTGTAAGCACTCGATATATGGCATCATTGAGAACAATGACTTGGTGATGATGTTGATGGTGATGATTCTAACTGTTCTCAGATTGGAGGTCTGTCTGTGACAGGTACCCTCGGGCTACATGATTGGGAGGCAACCATTTGGGCAGAGGTCCTAGGGATAGGAAAAGGTGTGCTTATCTAGAAACCCCTTCCTGCTGGAGCCGCACACTGGTCCAGAAGGCCAGGCTTCATATTCTGCTGGGTCTCACCCAGTGCCTACTCTTCCTGTCTCAGGTCCACCAGAACCCACCACGATGTTTTCAGAGTCCCCAGTCTCCCTCCTAGGACTCCAAGAAGGGGTCAGTATTTGAGGTTCTCCTGCCAGGCTAAATAAGCACTCCTGCCGAGTGGCCAGGTGGCACTCACAAGAGACTGGCATGAACTCAGGCAGCGGAGGAGGTTCCAGAATGCAAGGTTATTTTTAACTTGGCACAGATGCCCTATTTCCAGCTTGGGGGGGGGCAGTCCTGCCTTCATGGTTTGTTATTTTATTAACCAAATAGGATGCTGGGCACCTGGTTTCATTACTAGTTCCCTTTTCTGCAACTCCCTCACTCTTCTTACTTCTCAGACAATATTCTTCCCCAGGGACCAAAGAAGGATGGGAAGAAAATGAAATTGACCAAGTGAGGATGAATGAGGGCAAGGAAGGGGTAAACATCCCATCCTGAGCCATCAGCAGTGGGAGTGGGTCCAAAAAACCACTTAGCCCTTTAAATTGCCCACTTATTCTCTGCAGTGAGTTTGCTCCAAATGGCTTGGGAAACTATCACAGCTAATCAAAGGCGGCAGGCTCATTTCTGGAAGAGGGCCAGGCTGGGCCCAGCAGGAGTCTGAATTGAGCCTGGATTCATTAGCGTTATCTAGTCCAACATTTTAGTAGTAGGTTTTTGTTTGATTTCAAAGTGAGATGGTTAGATCATTATTTGTTAAATTATAGCTTTTAATTAGTGGATCTATTGAAATGAAAAGCCTGAGAGATGCACACATGCCTCAAGGTTTTTGTTTGGAATTTATAATTATCACTGTTTAGGAAAGATTAGTTGGAGGGCGTTAGAGGCATCTTTTAAGAAAATCCTCAAATGATCTGCTGCTGGGGGAGGGGCAAAGAGAGATGCCAGTAGGCGAGATACAGGCCTCTCTGGTGACGCCATCCATACCATTATCTGTTTCTCATAACTGCAGAAAAAGGAAGAGGAAAGGACTCATCTATAGTTTAGCACATTGGAGGCCCTGGGTTCCATCTCCAGCACGATAAATAAATAAGTAAACAAATAAACAAACAAACAAATAAATAAATAGAGGGAGGACTAGACTGGATTGTGGCTCTGTGGTAGACCACTTGCCTAGGTAGCATGAGTTGAATTCAAATCATGAGTTCATCCCCAACACTAAACTGTCTATGAACTATTACAAAGGAACCCAGGGCTTTGTCTGTGTGCCACAAACCCTACCACTGAGCTATATCCTCAACACAATTCAATACTTTTCCCGAGAGGGGGGCCCAGTACAAGAACTGAGGCACAAAAGAAGATTGTAGTCAACAGAACTGGTAGCCAAGATGGACTGCGGGGAGTTTTGACCAATCATTCCTTCCTGATCGCTTCCGCGTTCTTGGACTTTGCAAGGGTCGGGGAGCGGGAGACTGATCAGCCTTGGTAAATTTCTCCCCTGGGGGGTTTGACTTGCCTTTGGGAAGAAACAGCTGGAACTCTATTCGAATCTGAGCTTCTAGCTTTACCCTGGCTCTGCCGCGTGCAGAACGGCTTTAGATCCAGCAGAGAGCGCACAACTGCCTGTTTTAGATGCTTTCTCTTCTTACCCCTAGGACACCACACCCCCACCATCTGTCTGAGCCCAGAAACATGGCTTTCCTTTCTGCTCTGTGTTGGTTGTCCGTCTCTGGTAACAGCAATGAAGCAGATTACAATCTGCGCATGTCAAATCTCGGGCTGTCAGAGGCTGCCAACTTGAAAGCTTCAGTATTTTTCATCTTTTTACATCCATGCAAAGCCTCACTGCTCACTGCACCCTTGGATGAGGCTGCTAGGCTCTGGGTATCTGAACTGCTTCTTCCAAGACTTCAGTTCTGAATTCCCTCATTCCCTTTGCTCTGTGGTTTTCGGGCCCCACTGACAGCCGCTAGGAAGCCTCGCCCCAGTCCTGCCTGAGCCCTTGTCCACTATCCACCATGCTCCCTGGGGCTTCCAAATCTCCCATGAGGGACCAGGAACCCTATCAGTGCAGGGCCCAGGGATGTCTTCTTCCTCTGTCACCAGCATTCAGCACAGTGCTTGACACGGGACACCCCATAAACACTCAATGAAAAATGAGTTGTCATGTACAATATTTTAACTCATTCTTTCATTCAATGAGCACCAAGCATGAAGAATCAGAGATTAGTGCAAGTCCTGTCCTCAAAGAGATTGTAATCAGAAGAAGGCAGATATGAATCTGGGTGACTTGAATTTCTAGCTTCCTCTCAGTAGCTAATTTCACCGCAGTCACATAGAAGGGCTGTTTGCTGACTGAACTACTAAACATCCTTCTGAAATTCAAACATAGATCTCGGTAAAATTGACTCTCAGCCTTTTCTCCAGATTTGTGGGTTTGAGGAGTTCCAATTCAGCTATCCTCAGTATTCTGTTACTTCAAAGGGCCAGATTATATTCTATACTGGATGGATCCTTCCTATGAAACCAGATCAACTTGCCAAGGTCATTGTCATAGTTGGCTTCAGTTGTCATCTTGACACACCTGGGAAGAAGGAACCTTAATTGGGGAACTACCTCTATCAGATTGGCCTGTCGGCATGCCTTTGGGGCATTTTCTTGGTGCCCTCCCTGGGCAAATTGACCTGGGTTGTATAAGAAAGTAGACTGAGCACAGGCCAGAGGAGCAAACCAGTAAGCAGCATTCCTCCACACTCTCTTGGCTTCTGCTTCTGGCTCCAGGTTCCTACCTAAAATTCCTGCCCTGGCTTCCCTCAGTGATGGACTATGACGGAGACATGTAAGCCAGGTAAACCCTCTCCTTCCCAAGTAGGTTTTGTTCGGTGTGTTTTCTCACAGCAATAAAAAGCTCACTGGGACAGACATGTTGGTTGTGCATCCAGATTTGAGCTGAGTTTCCCCACAAAGGGAAATGAGAAAACTGTCCACTGATAGATGGAATGTATTCTAAAGGGGGTTGGGGCTTTTGCTGTTGGTAGGCTTTGTTGAAGCATTTTGGTTTGGTTTGGTTGGTTTGGTCTGAGATAAGATCTCACTCTGTCTGCCAGGTTGGACTCAGATTTGCAGCAATTCTCCTGCCTCAGCCTCCCGAGTGAACCACCACACCCAGCTTGTTGGTTTGAATTTATAAAATCTGGGTGTAAGTCTGATGCTCTGCCTTCATCTTTATGCTTAATAACCACATTTGTTCTCCTTACAGGAGTAATCAAAAGGTACAGCCCACTCTCTGTGAGGGAAGGCACACACACAAAGCCTGCAAACAGGAATTGCTTTCTGATGAGCAAATGTCAAATCCCACAGATGAGCTCTGGGACAGGAGGACAGGCTACCATTATGGCCTGAAGCAATTCAGATTCATTTCTAGAGCACAGTAAATGTTTGGGGAATGGTTTTATGCAAAACTCCAGTTTCTGAAAAAGGCCCAAGCATGTAACAAGTAAAAGGTTTCAAAATGGATTGTTTTTCACTTTTGCAGCAACAAAACCCAAGAATTTGATCTTTACAATTTCATGGTGTTGGAATTTTACTCTAATAAAATGCTTTGTTCTGGTTGCCTTTGCTTTTCTAACCACTCAGTTTCTCCAGCTACAGCTGTGTGCACTGGTGTGAATCAAATACTATCTGTCATTTGGATTATGTGTCTCCCCTGCATAGCCCCCAGCAAGGGTCCCAAGGAACACAATTAAACCGTTGCACTGGATGGTTCACAGGGTAATGCTATCAAACCTTTGGAAATAATGTAATACCAGGGATGCTTAAAATGTTACAGACTATAGAAAAAGGAAAGAAAATATCCAAAATCTTTTAAAAACATGAGCACAGAGCTGATACCAAACTCAATAAAGACTACTAAAACTATAAACGTGAATATATCTCACTAATTAATAGCAGTGCAAAAAGCACAAATGAAAGGTTGATATATATGATGACAAAGAATATTATAATTAATATGTAATGGTCATGAAATATTTGTTCCTGGAATTCAAGGATGGTTTACCATAGGAAACTCTACCATAACCTAGAACTTCTGGTCCTAGTAGACTAAGGTGTTGGGGGGTTTTTGTTTTGTGTTTGAGTTTTTATTGTTATCACTTTTTGGTTCTTTGCATTGCTGGTATTCGAACCTAGGGCCTTGTGCATGTTAGGCCAGTGTTCTACAACTGAGCTATGCCACAATCCAACTAGATGATTTAGAAAAATCTGTTCTATGTGTGAAAGATTGGGAAATCTACCCTGATGAACAGAGGATTTGGAGTCACTTTTTCCAGAATGTTTGATAAAAGTCTGATATAGGCCCCGGATAGTGGCACAAACATATAATCTCAGCACTCAGAAGGTAAAGCAGGATGGCTGTGAGTTCAAGGCAGGCCTCTCTTACAGAGTACATTCAAGGGTACTTTTGCTACATAATGAGATTTTATCTTAAAGAAAAAAAACTAAGAGTTGGGGGTAATTTTGCTACTTAAGCAAAATTGGGGGTGTAGCTCAGTAGTAGAGCACTTGACTGGCATATAAAGACCCTGTGTTCAATCCCAGCCTATATATACAAAAAGGAATCTAAGATGTTCTTTGGGTAGTCTCACAGGGATGGGAACAAAAATGAAAGCCAGCAAGGGTGGGTAGTGTAGCAAACCACTCCATCCCCAAACATTATTTGGCTGGGACTCCTTAACTCAGAGGATAAGAGAGCAGGGAATTCAGTTCTCTACTTCAAGAGAGCTACTTGTTATGTAGGCCAGGCTAGCCTCAAACTCACAGAGATCCCCCTGCCTCTGCCTCCTGAGTGCTAGGATTAAAGGTGAGTGTCATCACACACAACCCCCTTCTTTTCGTACAAGTCTGTATTGTACACTGGACGCACTCCCCCGTTCCCTGCTCCTTGTCATGCTTTCCCCTCCTATCGGTCCCCTCTGACCCCCAGACAGCCTCACTTCTGCTTTCATGTTATAAATACACAAATGATTGTATATATCTATGTAAAATCTAAGAATCACAAATGAGAGAAAACATACTATTTGTCTTTTCAAGAAATTTTTTTTACTTACTTTTATTTTATGTGTATGAGTGTTTTGCCTGCACGTATGTAAGTGCACTACATGCATTGTTAGTCACCATGTGTGTGCTGGGAACTGAACCCAGGTCCTCTGCAAGAGCCATCAGTGCTCTTAAGGACTGAGCCATCTCTACAATCCCCAACTATGTGTCTTTCTGAGGGTGTTTTAATTCACTTAATATGATTTTCTCCAATTACATCCATTTTCCTACAAACATTACTTCATTCTTCTTTATCTCTCTCCTCCTTTTAACTCAGATGGTAGCTTGCAATTCTGGACCCTGACTTTGGGGGATTTTTTCTTGTTGTTGTTGTTACTGTGTATGTTCTTTTTAATATTTTTAAAGATTATATTTAGTGTGAATGTGTGTGTATGTGCACATGCCTGTGCCACGGCCCACATGTGAAGGTCAGAGGGCACCTATCAGGAGTCAGTTTTTTTCCCTCTATCACATAGATCTTGGGAACTGAACTCAAATCATCAGGATTGACTACAAATGCCTTTCTGTACTGAGTCATCTTGTCAACCCTATAAGCAACTTAAGGAAAGATTTATTTTGACTCAGTGGTTTCAGAAGTTTAAGTCCATGGTGAATTGCACTATTACTAGGTCTGTGGTGAGCCCCTTTCATGGTGTAAGGTTGCGGTGGGCAGAGCAGCTCACCTCATGGTAACCAGGAAGGCCTGAGGGATAAGACACCCTTCAAAGAGACATTCCTAGTCACCTACTTTCTTCAGCTGAGCCCCACTTCCTAGGTTTCCACCATCTTTCAAAACAGTACTACTAGCTCAAGACCAAGCCTTCAACATCGGAGCCTAGAGGGGACACTTCATACTGAAACCCAACATTGATCATCATAGTTTCTTTCCCTGTTGCTGTGATAAAAATACTTGGACAAAGCACTTAATGGAAAGAGGGTTTATTTTAGTTTACAGTTCAAGATACAGTCCATCCTGATGGGGAAGCCAAGGTAGCAGGAGCTTGAAGCAACTGGTCACATTGTATCCACAATCAGGAGACAGGGGAACAAATGCATGCTGTTGCTTCCCCCTCTACTATGTATACAGCCTGGATCCCAGCCAGAGAATGGTGCCACCCACGATGCTGGGTCTTTCCACCTTATTTAATGCAATGGAGATAACCCCACAGACATGCACAGAGGCCTATCTCCCAGGAAATTCTAGATTCTGTCAAGTTTACAATTAACACTATCAAACTGATCTTTCTGTAAAATGCTTAAAGAGCTTCTTGGCTTTCTTTCTACACCTGTTTGATGTTCCAGCATATGGAGGTACCATAATTTTTTTGTCTACTCCTTTACTAGTGAATGTGGAGCTTGTATTCTAATCTTTTGTCATTATTGGATTGTAGCAGATAAGCGTGTCTGAATGTCATTTTGCGCATGTGTAAAGGTAATTACTGGATCATGGGGTCTATACATGTGAATGTATTTTGAAAAATACTAAATTGTCCTTGATATGGATGTCAGTTTACCTGCTTATCAGCAATATTTGAGAATGCTTATTTCATTATAACAGTGTGATATCCACATTTTTGGATTTTTACTAGTATAATGAGTGAAATCCTCTTTCACTATAGCTTTGATTTGCATTTATCTTATGATGCCTGGTGTTGAGCATCTTTTCATAATGAGCCATTTTTCTTTTCTTTCTGCAGACCATCTGTTCTTATCTTTTGCTCCGTTTTCTCTTTTCCTAATCTTTTACTTATCAATTTGTAGGAGACCTTCTAATATTAGAGAAATAAGACCTTTTCCTGAAGTTGAAAGTAGTTTTCTAAATTTATCATTTTTTCTTGACTTGGCTTATTGCCTTGGTGCATTAAGATTTTTTTTAAATTGTAGCCTAGCATGTGGGCCATGTCTTTAACCCTAGCACTCAGAAGGCTAAAGCAGGCAGACCTCTGTGAATCTGAGGCCAGTTTGGTCTACATAGTGAGGTCCAGGCCAACCAAGGTTACATAGTAAAATCCTGTCTCAAAAGACTTTTTATAATTTTTAAAATTTATTTATTTAAGTGTGTGTGTGTGTGTGTGTGTTTACATGTGCCACAGTAGACATATGGAAGTCAGAGGGTGACTTGCAGGAGTTGGTTCTCTCCTTCCACCATGTGGGACTCAGAGTTGGAACTCCGGCTTTCTGCCAAGCACCTTTACCTGCTGAGCCATTTTACTGGCCCCTTAGTGTACTTTTGTGCTGCAATCACAGATTACCTGAAACTGGGTGATATATGTTGAACAGAAGTCTATTGGCGTGCAGGTCTAGATGGAGGCTGGGAAGTCTGAGATCAAGATACCAGAAGATTGGTGTCTGGTGAGGGTCTGGACTCTACTTCTGTGTCAACCTATAGCCAAGGTTGACTTTAAACTTTCAATCCTCTTAATTCAGGCTCCTGAGTGATGGGATTACAGGTTCAAGTCTTTTTTCTATAAATCTCACTTTTATTCTGAGGTTTATTTCTATATAATTTATCTATTTTTGTGATTATTACTTGCAAAGGACCCAGGTTCTGTTCCCAGCACCCATATGGCAGCTAGCAACCATCCATTACTCCAGTTCCAGGGGCATCTGATGCCCTCTTCTTACCTCTACCGGCATTGCACAACACAGGTCAGTTTACATACATGCAGGCAATACACTCATACACATAAAACAAAAATAATAAAATTTAAAAAAAGAGCCAGGGGTGGTGGCATGCATTTTTAATCCCAGCACTCAGGAGGCAGAAGTTGGTGGATCTCCATGAATTCAAGGACAGCTTGCCCTACATAGTCTAAAAAAGAAGTAAAATAACCAACAAATAAAACTTTAAAAAGAGGAGAGATGAAACCAATATATCTTTATATATATAGTAGCTTGTATGTACATTAACTTGTTCTAGAAGGTTAAACAAGAAGCTAGAAATAAGTCATGGTACATGGGAACTGAGTGGAGCACACATAAGAGTTTTTATAGCATGCTTTATTTGATGTTTGAATATGTGCATGTCCTGTCTGTTACAGGTGCAGGCTGTGATCCTCCTGAGTCTTCTTACCTGCTTTTAAAGCAACAGATGGACCATATTTCCCAGCAAGCAGAAGCTGCTGCCCTGAAACAAGCTCTCTTGTAGCTAAAGGCGTATTTTTTTTTAATCACCAGCTGGGCCTCTTTGGTTCTGGGTTCATGAGAGAATAGAACTTGTTGACCCCTCTTAAATGTTGTCTCTGACTTTAAATATATATATAATATCAGAGAGAGAGAGATTCACTATATCTCCTTGGTTGGCCTGGAATTCACAGAAATCTACCTGCCTCTGCACCCTGATTGCTGGAATTAAAGGTGCACCACCAAGCTTGTCTTTAAATTTTTATTAAAACATTCATAGAGGCTGGGGATGTGGCCCAGTTGGTAGAGTGCTTACCTAGCACAAATGAAGCCCTGGGTTAAATCCTCAGCACCAAATAAAGGCAGGCATGATGGCACAAGCCTATAATCTTAGCATTTGGGAAGTAAAGGCAGGAGGATCAGGAGTCCACCACAAGCCTTGACTACATAACGAACCAGAGGCCACATGAAGGAGGCTACATGAAACTTATCTCAAAAGAAAACACAACAGCAGGCATACAGTCAGCCACTGAGCCCAGGTTTAACAGTTTTTAAGTGTACAGTTCAGCAGCATTAAGTACATTCACAGTGTTATGCGGCTGTCCCCACCATCTATTTATCTCTAGAACTTTGTCACTGATTCCATATTGAAAATGTAAACTCATTAAGCCACAAGCCTTCATTCTCTCTACCCACTCCTTGTCCATCTAGTTCCAGGTAACCATCATTTCTAAATAAATTTCTTATTCTAGGAATCCCACGTAAGTGGAATCACATGTTTGTTCCTAAGTCTAGCATATTTCACTTATTACTTCAAAGCCTTGTCCATGTCATAGTGCATATCAGAAGCCCGTCCCTTATTTGTGGCGGAATATATTCTAGGTATCTTACTTTATTATGCAACCATCTGCTGATGGACATTTGGGTTGTTTCCGCTTTTGACCTCTTGTGAACAGTGCCACTGTGGACATTGACTCACCAGTTACACAAGTATTTTTTGATTTCTAGCTTTCAGTTTGAGGGGGTGTGTATACTTGAGAGTACACATACTCTAATTTTGGATTTTAACCAACTAAGCTAATCCAGGGTAACACATCTTTAAGATTAAGGACTAGATATGAAAATAGGGGTGTTTATTTATTTATTTTGAGACAGGGTCTCACTAGGCAGCCCCAAGTGACTTGGAACTCCTTATGTAAAAGATCTGGCTGGACTCAAGTTCATAGAGATCTGCCTGGCTCTGCCTCTGGAGTGCAGGGATTAAAGGTATGTACAACCATGTCCAGCTTGAGCATCTTTTTCTAAAACTACAGGGGAAAAAACAGAAAATTGAGACATTAAAATCCAGAGAAATAATGTAGGGCAACCAAAGTCTTTCTTGACATAAATACTTACAGCCCAATGGCTTCAGCACTTCTGCACTGTTTCCACAAATGAACTGTGGTTTCAAAAGTAGTTAAGAGCACTGACTGGTTTTGTAGAGGACTCAGGTTCAGTTCCCAGCACCCACATGGCATCTAACAACCATCCATAACTCTAGTTCCAGGAGATCTGACTTCAGTGGGTATCGCTCATACACAATA
Organism: Eospalax fontanierii; assembly: GCA_035773235.1. NCBI lineage: Eukaryota > Metazoa > Chordata > Mammalia > Rodentia > Spalacidae > Eospalax > Eospalax fontanierii. Next base: position 51,378,898 of record CM069531.1, on the reverse strand, counting down.
CTCTTGCACACGTAAAGGCAAAGCACTTATACCATTAAAAAAAAAAAAGCCGCCTGTCACCCATCCCTTTCCCTACATGCGTAGGAAGGACAGATGGCTGGCTATATCCGTGTGCCCATTGGTAAATAATAAGCAGAGCCCTGCCCCAATTGTCACAGGTTTTGTTGTTTCTGGCACCTGATGAAAGTGACCTGTGGGGACATTAATGTACCTGTTTACTAACGAGAACTCTGGAAAAGCTCAGCAATTTGCTGTTGCCTTCTGACCTCCTCTGAGAGGGCTTTGGGGCAGGGGCAGTCCCACTGTGCCAGGCCATCACTTCAGCTGTGAAAAGCTCACATTGCCCACTCCTTTCACTGGCATCAGTTTCTCCTCACCCTGGGCACATTATTTTTTTAATGTGTATGAATGTATTACCTGCATCCACTGTAAGTGCACCCATGTCATACAAGGTCTATGGAGGTCAGAAGAGGGCATTGGATCCCTGGAATTGGAGTAATAGATGGTTGTTAGCCACCATATGGGTGCTGGGGATCAAACTCTGGTCCTCTAGCCAGTGCTCTTAATCACTGAGCCAACTCTCCAGTCCGTGCCTGGTTGTTTTTAAGGTGCTTCCTCTAAGCCTTTCTACAGTGGATTGTGTAAACATTCCACCTTCTGGCACACACATAGCTATCAAAGAAGTGCCAGTGAGAGAAAATTGCTAGCTGTGTCTGTGACGTGCTCCTAAATATTCAGTAGTGGATCCGGGCAAGGGTGCAGGAAGCAGTGAGGGGGAGAGATCCCACCCAGAGGGAGCAGATGTCACTGCAGCCACTAATTCCCAAGAGAGGTGTGTGCCCCCATTGATGGCATGAGGACTGGCCCTGAAGGAAGCAGAGAACATTTGTCTCTGTTCTTGCCCTGTTATCTCCAATGTAAGGGCACTGGCTGTGGGTGAGTTTTGAGGTCTGTCTAGTTTCAGCATGCTGCACATTCTTGTGTTTCTGTAGAACAAACACACCAGGCTGGAGAGATGGCTCAAAGAACATGGACTACTCCTGCAGAGAACCGCAGTTTGGTTTTCTGACCCACTGTGTGTGGGTAACTCCGGTTCCAGGGAATCCTACACCTTCTTCTGGCCTCTGCAGGCATTGTACTCACATGCACCTCTCCCTCATAGATACGTAATTTAAATGTTTTAACTCTTTTTTAAAAGCACAAGCTTGGAAATGCCACACATCTCCATTCAAACCCTGTTAGCATACCTGACGCAGCCTCCACTGAGTTCCTTAACTTCTCTGAGCCTCCGTTTCCGCCCATACTAAGTGGGTTACCTACTTTACCTTCTACATAGTGATTCTTGGAGGACCAAATGAGATGCTGGCATCAGAGTGTTAGCACTGTGCTGTGGCATGCTATGTCTTCTTCCTCCCCTCACCCACTGCCTTTCTCTATATTTAGAATGAAGAATTCAAGGGGCTCGAGAGATGGCTCAGCAGTTAAGAGCATTTAAGGTCAGTTCAAGTTCCCAACACACAAGTAGAAGGACCACAACCACCTGTAACTCCTGCTCCAGGGGGACCCAACACCTCTGACCTCCAAGGATACCTGTACTTAGTGCACATACCCACACACAGATGCATGCACATAAACATAATTTTTAAAAGAAACAAATGAAGAATTTGAAACCTTTGGCCAGTGAGCTGTCTGCTCCTTTAGGGGATAAGTTTATTCAAGTTTGATACAGAATCCAAAGCCATGAACCAGTTTAAGAAATTTTTAGCATCATCAGGTTGGGTAGGGGAAGCACTGTGAAAAATTAAGGAATTCCTTAACATCCCTTGGGTCTTTAATTTATTCTTTTTTTTTCGTTTTTTGAGAAAGCATCTCCCTGTAGCCCCAGCTGGCTTAGAGTTCGATATGTAGACCAGGCTAGCCTCAGTCTCACAGAGATTCACCTGTCTCTGCCTCCCCAGTGCTAGGATTAAAAGCATGGGCCACTCTGAGCAGCTCCCTTGGCCTTTTACAATGACTCTGACTTTTCATTTTGAAGATGAGGAGAATGTCCAGGGTAGTAAACGATCCTGGTAAAGTAGTCCGAAGGCATTCTATATTCAAGGCTACCCAAAACTAGAGGGAAGGGGCAAGGGAAGAATGACTGTCTAGACACAGAGACACATGCACATACACATACTGGTTCAAGGAAGTAGAGTGTGGTTGTACATACCTGAAATTTTATTTTTTGAGAGATGGAGGCAGGAGTGTCAGGAGTTCAAGGTCAACCTCAGCTACATAGCTGATTGGAAGTGAGACTAAGCTACATGGAACTCTGTTTCAAAAAACAAAAAAAAGAGAAGATTCAAGGAAATTACCCCTACACACTTTTTTATTTATGTGATGGCTAATCTTGGTGTCAACTTGACTGGATCTGGAACTAATTAAAATGAGAAGGACTTTCTTCATCAGGGAATTTGAAGCTGGAAGACCCGTCCTAAATGTGGCAGTACCTTCTCGTGGCAGAAGGGAGTCTTGCTTTTTGCCTGCTTGCCTTCATTCTTGCTGGTGACTTTATCTGTCCTGTTGCTATGGCATGACTTCACCCATAGTAGAAACAGCTTATGTGGCTGGTTCCAATATAGACTGGAGACTGGCAGCTCTCCAGAAATCCTCTAGGCTTCTAGCACCAGATTGGGACTGTTGAGACATCCAGCCTCATGGACTCAGCAACTACCAGGTTCTCAGCCTCTCCAGTGTGGTGCAGCCATTGTTGGGGTACCCTGACCCTAGCCTGTAAGTCAGTCTAATAACTCCCTCCTTGATATTCATTCTGTCTGTTTGGTTTTTCTAGAGAAGTTTAATTAATACAATTTATTCACTAATTTGGGGGATATGAAGACTGGGTCCCATTCCAGAGTAGAAGTCCAGATAAGCCTTGAATTCCTGACAATTCTGCTTTGGCTTCTTGACTGAGGCTGGGATCATAAGCGTGAGCCACCACACTCAGTTTCCCATACTTATATACTTAATTTTCTTTTTTTTTTTTTTTGAGACAGAGTGTCCCTGTCACCCTAGCTAACCTGAACTTGCTATGTAGACCAGGTTGGCCTTGATTTCACAGCCCTGTCTGCCTCTGTCTCCCAAAGTATGTACCACATTCAGTATACACATATATTTTTAAGTCCAAAAAGGGGAAACCAAATGGTGCAATGGGTCTCAGGTTCTGTCCCTGTGGCAGTGTTCAGCTTTCTGGGGCAGCTCAATGTTCCCTGGGTGTCTGGAAGGGATCACCAATGCCCATATTATCACAAACAGGTGACTCAGCACTGACCATTTGGACCTGGGCTTTATGTCATAAACAGGCCTCCTGGCTCTCTGTTCAGAGTAATCTAGTCCCCTCTGCATACATGACTGTCTGAGCACATCATGTTTTACATTCTCAGCTGCCACTCTTCTAATTGTGCCCACATAACTCATGGTAGCTGTTCACACAGACGTGGTACAAGTTGCAGTCTTTAGGACTATAAATTTACTGCCAGAGAAGATACTATCACGGACAACTTGGTTTTCTCACTAAACAGGAAAACAAGGCTTACATGCTGCTAAGCAATATGATTGGCTTTTTTGTTTGTTTTTATCTTTTAAAAAGAATTTATTTGGGATTTGGGGAGACGGCTCAGCAGTTAAGAGCACTGGTTGCTTTTGCAGAGGACCTAGGTTCAATTCCCAGCACCCACATGGTGGCTAACAACTGTTCATCGTAACTGCAGTTCCAGGGGATTCAGTGCTCTTTTCTGACCTCCACGGGCATTGCACAACACAGGTGCACTTACATACATTCAGGCAATACCCTAACTTCAGTTTTCAACTTGACATACCTCGTTAGAAGGAGCCTCAATTGGGGAATTTCCTTCATTGGACTGGCCTGTGGCCATGACTGTGAGGCATTTTCTTGATTGTTGGGTATGTGGGAGGACCCCTGGGCAGATGGTCCTATGCATAAGAAAGCACGTTGAACACAGGCTGGGGGAGCAAGCCAGTAAGGAGCATTCTTCCATGGCCTGTGCTTCAGCTCCTGCTCCAGGTTCCTGGCCTACGTTCCTACCTTGGGCTCCCTCAGTGATGAACTGTGACCTGGGAGAAGTAAACTGAATAAACCCTTTCCTCCCCAAGTTGGTGTTGGTCAGAGTATTTTGTCACAGTAATTGAAGGCAAACTAAAACAACACTCATGCACATAAAATAAAAATAATAAATTTTTTTTTAAAGATTTGTTTATTTTATCTATGTTATGTGTCTGTGTGGTATTTGCACATGTGTGTGCAGATACTTGTACCTGTTCCTGTGCATGAAGGCTGGAGGTGGGCATTGATGTCCTTTTCTATCACTTACCTCTATTCCTTTGAGGTAGAATCTCTCCCTAAAGCTGGAACTTCTATTTTCTCTGTTAAGACAACAGGTCCCAGAGATCCTCCTGTCTCTACCCTACAAGGAGCTGAGGTTTCAGATATGCAAGACACCCAGGGATACTAGAATCTAAACTCTGGTCCTCATGATCGTGCAGCAAGCTCTTTCTCTTTTAAGGCAAGGTCTCCCTCTAGCTCCAGCTGGCCTGGAACTCACTATGTAAACCAGGTTGGCCTTGAACTCTCAAAGATCTGCCTGCCTCTGCCTCCCAGGTGCTGGGATTAAAGGTGTGTGCCACCATGCCGGCTGTAGTAAGCTTTCTTAACTGCTGAGATATAGCCCAGGCTGGCCTCCAGCTATATGGGGAATGTTGGCCTTGAACTCTGGATTCTTATGAATCTATCTCCTGGAATGCTGAGATTACAGGCATGTGACATCACACCTGGGGATCAAGCTGAATGAGGCTTTGTGCATGCTATGGAAGCACTCTACCAACTCAGTTACATCCCCAGCCTGGGTTTTTGTTGTTTGTTTTTGTTTGTTTAAGAGTTATTTTATGAGCTGGAGAGATGGCTCAAGAGATAGCTCAGCAGTTAAAAGCACTGATTGCTCTTGAAGAGGACCTGGGTTTGGTTCCCAGCACCCAAATGTGGCTAAGTGCCATCCTTAATTCCAGTTCCAAGGGACCCAATGCCCTCTTCTGGCCTCCATAGACATTACACAACATGGGTGCACTTACATACATGTAGGAAAAACACTCATACATAGAAAATAAAAAAGTAAGTAAATAAATTTTTTTATACTTTATTACTTTTTTTATGTATATGAGTGTTTTGCTTGCATTCATGTCATGCAATGCCCACAGAGGTCAGAAGAGGGCATCAGATCCTCTGGAATTGAGGTTATGGACAGTTGTTAACCACCATGTAGGTGATGGAAACTGAACCCAGGTCCTCTGCAAGAGCAACCACTGTTCTTAACCACTGAGCCATCTCTCCAGTCCCAATAAAACTTTTTTAAACATAAAAATTATTTATTTTATTATGTATGTGTATGTGTGCACATCTGTGCAAATGGATATATATGTGTATAAGTGCTTGCAGAGGTCAGAAGAAGGTGCCAGATCCCCTGAAGCTGGAGTTAGAGGTGGTTGTGAGCCACCAGATGTGGGTGCTGAGAACTGAAGTCAAGTCCTCTGCAAGAGCAACAAGTGCTCTTTACAGCTGAGTATCTTTCCACCCCCCAGTTTTTGTTGTTGTTGCTTTTGATGTATGAGAAAAGCTCATCTCTGGATATCTCATTTTCCTGCCATGCCTCAGAACTAGGGACCCTTACTCCACCATATCGGAGAAGAGGTATTGAGTACTGTTCTTCTTTCCACTATTTTCTGCTTATTCTCTCTCAGACACATAAAATACACAAAAGCTGTTTACAACTACTATATTCCTCATCTCTTGAAATTTAATTTTTTTATTTATGTATATTTATTTATTTTTAATTTTTTATTTTATTTTATGTGCATAAGTGTGCTGCCTGTGAATGAGGGCACCCCTGTCGTGCAGTGCCTGCAGAAGTCAGAAGAGGGCATCAGATTCCCTGCAACTGGAGTTATGGATGGTTGTTAGCTGCCATATGAATGATGGAATTTGAACTTGGGTCCTCTGCAAGAGTGCCCAGCACTCTTAATTGCTGAGCCATCTCTCCTGCCCCTGCTTTATGTATTTTTATTTTATGTGTGGGAGTGTCCTGCCTGCATGTATAAATGTACCACATGCATGCAGGCAAACCCACAGAGGGCAGATGAGGGCATCAGAGCCCCTGGAACTGGAGTTACAGACAGCTGTGAGCTCCTATGTGACTGGGGAACCAAACTTGAGTCCTTTGCAAGAACAACTAGTTTTCTTAACTGCTAAGCCAACTCTCTAGCCCTTCTTATAAGACTTTTAATCTTCACCACTTTCTTATGAAGTTGGTAATACTATGATCCCTGTATTATAAATGAGGAACTTAAGGCACAAGTCATGAAGTGAATTCCTTAAGGACATATAGCTGCCAGTATAAATGATGATAATCCCAGGCACTCTCAGGTTCACAGACACTGTGTCTTTCTACTTTTCTGGACATTACATACAGTGCACACACACACATGAACACATACACAGAGTCACAGTACATTCTTGATGCTCCAGATCTGGATCTGGTGCTGGAAGGTAGACTACCAGGGATGAGTAGGCTTCTAGGGTTGCTGAAGGCCTCTCCTGACCTTGACCATGCCCTTCCCTGCTGGCTCCACCATCTATGCAGGGCCACTTTAAACTCTTCCTCTACCATTAGGAGTAGGTTGGCTTTCTGGGTATGAATTCTCTGTGGCTGATGCTAGAGTGAGACTTGCTGTTATATTCTGAGGCCTCTAGTTCTGATACAAGAACCCAAATGGAGAAAGTGAATAGCTGATCAATGCTTTCACTTCTAAACTAAGAACTCTTTTTTTTTTTTTTTTTTGACAGGGTCTTTCTGGTCCCAGCCCTCCTGGAAGTCATTATGTGGGCCAGGCTGGCCTCAATCTTGCAGGGAGCCACTTGCTTCTGTCTCTTGAGGGCTAGGATTAAAGGCACTCACCATCATGCCCAGCATTATTATTATTTCTTAAGATTTTATTTATTTTCATTTTATGTGTATGAGTATTTTGTTTGTGTGTATGTAAGTGCACCATGTGTGTGCCTGGTGCCCATGATGTCCAGAAGAGGGTGTTGGATCGCTTGGAACTGGAGTGAAGGATGGATGTTAGCCACCATGTGGGTGCTGGGAACAAAAACCCCAGTCCTCTGCAAGAACAGTCAATTCTCTTAACTGCTGAACCATCTCTTCAGCACCTAAAGCAGGAATGCTTGCTGCACACAGATAGAAGGGCTGCAAACCCTGTTTTCAGACCTGGAGTGGCAGAACATTTACTCCAACAACATTCCCTATTCCAGATGAGGAAACTGAGAGTTAGGGAATTGTGTGGTTTCTCTACGGTACTCTACTGACTCACATCAGCACCTCGGGCCATTCCCAGGTCCCTGTCACATCAAGCCCTCGTGGTTCTGGTGCCTCTGCCTCCAGCACCAAGGGAGCCTGGGAATTTCACTGATTTTCCTTAGGAGAGTCCTTTTTATCCAACACTGACCCAGAGGATGACCCCAGGCAGATATCACTCACTGTATTTCAGTCACAGAATGCTAGAAGGTGTAGAACAGTAACTCTGAGTGTGGCTTTCCCGATGCAAGTGTGTGGGAGGATGTGAGATGTTTCAGATGGCACCCACATTTTATTTTCAGAGTATTATACTGTGTCGGCCATGATGATCTATACCTATAATCTCAACTGTTTGGAAAGCTGAAGCAGGAGGACCCTGAGTTCAAGGTCAGCCTGGGCTGAATTACAAGACGTTATCTTTAAAGGGGGAAAAAGGCAATATATTTATGTCAATATATTTATGTCAAATATATTATGTTAATATATTTATGTCAATACACTCAGGAAGTATATAAGCAGACAGCAAAGATGTTAATATTGTAACATGTCTATGTGATGGCTTAGGAAGATGCTCACTAAATAAAAGTATGCCCAGTAAATAATGTTGAGGTCATTTGTCAATTGGAAAGAACATACTACACAGATGTATGAAGTCTGGGAAATGCTCGATAATATCAACAATTTAGGAGAAGAAGTTTAAACCAGGGACTTGTCCATAATGCAAAGACATAATTCCCATGAATTACCAAGGAAATCCCAAATAAACTACAAGGTGGCTGTTTTCACCTTGGAGCTCAGTAAAGATTTCAGTGTGTTCTCACTTTGGCAGCACACAGACTAAGTTTAGGATGATACTGAATATCAGTCCCTGGGTGTGGGTGACATACAGATAATGACAAATCTCAGGAGACTGCTGTGTGAGTAATCGAGTTGATATGACTGAGAACAGGAGCTCTCCTTTGAGCAGGAAAAAGGAGAGAAAAATGAGCTCTTTAAGATTCAGTCAAAATTATGTTGTCTTAAATACTAATTTGAAAATTACCATACATTTATAATATGCTGAAGATATTTTCTAGTTTTGTCCACTGAACCAACCCAGCAGAAATAAACACCTCTAATCTCCTGACTGAGGTTTCTAAAGGCCATTTCTCAATGAAAAGTACCAGGACTCTTTTGAAAATGGGGACCGTTTAATCTGGTACAGAAACCACACAAGATAAACTAGGAACATCTTGCCAAACTAGAAAAGTCAGTGACAAAGCTCCCAGAGACACAAAGGTGACATAAAAGTCCTCAAAAGTAAACTCAGAGAGGCCCTCTCTGGCCAAAGATGGGACAAACAACTTCACACAGGAAGGATGAAACTACAGCAGAAGAGAACGGATGAATATATTTTAGCTGCTGGTGTGGTAGCTTACGCCTTTAATCCTAGCATTCTAGAGGCAGAGGTGGGTAGAACTCTGTGAGCGAGTTCTAAATTAGCCGGCTCTACACAGTGAATTCCAGGTCAGCCAGGATTATACAGTGAGATTGTGGTGTAAAAAAAAAGTCTGTGCTTTGCAGATGCCGCTGTCACCTTAGGCTGCTGTCAGCGATGGTCGACCCCATCATGTTCGTCAACATTCTGGTCTTTGGGTCCCATCTCCTTGAAGCTGTTTACAGAGTTCCAAAGACATGAGAAAACTTTCCTGCTCTGAGCACAGGAGAGAAAAGATTTGGGTTTCTCTTTTCACAGAATTAATCCAGGATTCATGTGCCAGGGTGGTGGCTCCACACACCACGATGGCGCTGGTGGCAAGTCCATCTCCGGGAGAAATTCAAGGGTGAGAACTTCACCCCGAAGCATACGGGCCCTGGCATCTTGTTCATGGCAAATGCTGGGCCAAACACAAATGGTTCTCAGTTTTCATCTGCACTGCCAAGACTGAGTGGGTGGATGGCAAATACGGTCTTTAAGAAGGTGAAAGAAGGCGTGAGCATCGTGCAAGCCACAGAGTGCGTTGGGTGCAGGAATGGCAAGAAGATCCGCATTGCTGACTGCGGACGGCTCTGATATCGTTGTGCATCTTCACCACCACACTATCCTTTCTGTAGCTCAGGAGGGCACCCTCCACCAGACCTGCTCGCAGTAGCCCGTAATCTGTGCTCTCGATGCAGTTCTTTGGGTTCCACAGTCTCCTTATTCTCCTCCAAATCTAGCTGGATTGCAGAGTTAAGTTTGATTATGACGAAAAACTAAATATCAAAAAAATTCATGTTGAGGCTGAGGATGTAGCTCTGTTGGTAGAGTCCCTGTTTATCATGCACAAAACCCTGGTTTCGATCCCTAGTACCTCATAACCAAAAGTAGGAGAGGTGACACATACGTGTAATCCCAGTATTTAGGAGGTGCAGGTAGGAGGGTCGGAAAGAAGTTCAAAGTCATCCTTGGCTATATGTGAGTTCAAGGCCAACCCAGCATCCTTGAGGACCATTTTGAAAGAAAGAGAGCACATGAATGTGGAGGCTGAGGTTGATACAGTGCTCTACTTTTTGGAGAGTGTGGACACTGTCTCCCACAGAATCTAGACCTCACCAATTTACCTATGATAGCTGATTAGACAGCTAGCTAGCAGACTGTAAGTATCCGTTTGTTTCTGCCTCTCCCAGTGCTGGAATTACTGGCCTACACACTGCCTAGCTTTTTAGCTGTGCCTGGGTTTTTCTACGTGTGCTGAGGATCTGAACTGAGGTCCTCAGGCAAGCCTTCAGCAGCTGAGCCATAGCCCCTGCTGTCTTATTTTTCTTATCTTAAAGAATTTCCTTTTGTAAATGCATTGTAAGGTGGTATGAGATGAACTGTTCAGACTTAGGGATCAGAAGTTTCTGATGCTAATACATGAAACTCAAGGTAACAAACATTTTGGCCCTAAGCAAACAGTTCATTTTTAAAAAAAGGTTTATTTCACGTGTGTGTATGTGTGTGTGTGTGTGTGTGTGTGTTGTACCTGAGTGTGTTTTTGCACCTTGTGCAAGCAGGCAGTTGTGAACTGCCATGTGGTTGCTGGGATCTGAACCCTGGTCCTTCGGAAGAGCAGCAAGTGTTATTAACTGCTAAACCATCTCTCCAGTCTCTCATTTGTTGTTTTTAACATCCTTGTTTGAGATGTCTGTAGGAAACTGCATCATCTCTGTAGGCAATTTAGGCATTATCAAGTGTGCTGAAGTTTATTCTTGATTCTCAGTCCGTAGGGAAAGAAAGTTAGATCCCAGAGTGAGGGGCTTCTTTATCCTCTCTAATCTTCTTAATTCTGCCAATCTTTCTATGTGGCCTCATGAATAGCTCTTTCAGATTATTCTAATCTGTGGTCTGGAGAACTCTGGTTTAGGGAACAAAAGCTTGATAGGCAAGGTACTCACAGGGAAGGTCCTTTCCCCTGTGTTTACATCTACAACACTCAAAGATGCGGGTCCCTCCCAGCCAAGCTCCTCCCTGACCTGCTCATCCTCCTGACAACTGTTTTCATTCCTTTGGGTTACTCAGACTGTTTTTTACTAAACTCAGATCACCATGACTAGAGCAAAGGCAAAGGCAGTTCAAATTGACATGTAAATGACTGATAACTGAATTTTATGTTTCCATAAAGGCTAGTTATTTAAAGGTAGAATTTCTGGCGGCATGGTTCTCATCAGCATCTTCCCACTATGTTTACTACATATGCATTGTTCTTCTTTAAGATTAAGATTGTGCGAAGAGGCCAGCAAGATGCCCGGGAGCCTGATGAGCTGAGTTTGATCCCAACAGATCCATAAACTGGAAGGAGAGAACCAACTCCCACAAGTTGTTCACCATACAGGTATTGTGGCATGTGTGTGATACACACACACACACGCACACACACACGCGCACACACACACACACAGAGGAACTAGGAACATGTGCCACTGTCTATTTTTCATGGTCATGGAAGCTTCCCCATGGAAGTTTCCATCTGAGATGCTCTTGAGAACTTAAGGATTTTGAGAAAAAAAAAACAAAAAACAAAACTTTAGATATAAAAATGGAGCATGGTAGAGATTTGCACTTGAGGTGAGATCCCAGCACCCCATGGAGGCCATTCACTACAGCTGCAGCAAAAACCCCCATACATAGGGCAAGGGGAGGTGACATGGGACAGGAAAAGCATCTGGTACAGAGGGTCACTCAGGTTGAAAGATTGGATGGGTGAAGCATATGGAAGGGACTCAGGAAATGAAGAAGCATCTCTTGTGAAGACTGGCATGCCAGGCAACAATCTTTAAACTTTATTTGCCTGGTCCTGACACCCCACAGGTACTCAATACATCTCTACCGAAAGAGTGAATGGTGAATGGCAAAGACAAATGCGTCAGGACCATAGTGGTGCAAAGCTGCTGGACTTTAGAATCCCGCAGACTAGCTAGCTATGTGCCCTCTAACCTTTGTGACTTTTCATTTCTGTCTTTCTGAAGCAGCAACAATAACACCTTCTTTATAGGGTTGTTGCACAGAATTAGATGAAATCAAAGCTGTACATCAAGAAGAAATATGGATTCAATAAATGTCAGCCACCCTACTCCTGTCCCCACGGTAACCCAAAGTCAGGTAATAAGGCTGAACTGTTCACTAGCTAGAGACAATAAAGGCTGCTCCTGGGATCTGTTTACAGAAGATGTATGCTGGCATTTCTAGCTATATTGGTCCTGGTGGAAAAAATTAGTGGTTTTGGTAACAACTTCCTTGAGCCAAAAGGGGATCATACTACTGCTTTAATTAAAGGACAGAGTTGAAACCATCCTCCCTGGGAACTTAGGCATTCAGAAATTGATGTTTATAGCAAGTTATATTTTTTCTCTTTCTTTGTCCATTTCAATATACATACAGAAAGATCTTTGGATCAATATACTATTGACTGAGGTTATCTATCACTGCTGAGCTGTGGTTTTTCTCTCCCCTTCTGGAGCCTTAACAGAGGCCACAATTTCTGTACACTCTGGTGGAATGTCCCTGAACTGACTGGTTGGAGGAATGGGGAGTTCCTCAGTTTTGCAGTGGACAAAGGAGACTATGGTGGCTCTGGGACCTCAGGGTATGGAACTTAAGTGAGGAAAAATGTAGCTGAATGAAGAACTAGATGAAGGGTTGAGAAGTCATTCCAACTAGGAACTATGTAATTAGTGTATTTTAAGATGTATTTAAGTCAGGCTTTTAATCTCAGAACCCAAGAGGCAGAGGCAGGTGAATCTCCGTGAGTTTGAAGCCTACATAGTGAGTTCCAGGACAGCCAGGGCTACATAGTGAAACCCTGTCAGAAAAAAAAAAGAATCGCCACATACCGCCACAACAGTCTGCCACTAAGGCAAATACTGTGCTAATCCATGCTAGTTGTACACCAAATGAGAAAGAAAAAGTAAAGAAGGAAGAGGGGACAGTCATAAAACCAGTAAACACATACTTTGGCAAGAAAGGAAATTCCAGAGTGAGAAGCCTCTGGGGGAAGCACATTTGGCCCAGTCATGAAGGTTGCAGAACAGAAGCCAAGCAGGACAGGTGAGGTGTGGGTGTGTGAGTATGCATGTGTATGCATATGTGCGTGTGGGGTGGGGTGGTGGGGGTGGGGGTGCATTCATTTGCCTGACCACTCTTTTCCTTTTTCCCTTCAACAATGATCAGCCATCTTTATATTACATGAAGCAGCTGACAAAAACAAAGTAACAATACCTGCCCTGGTGCACCTTTGTAAAGGAAACAAAAAGTGTCACTAATTATAATGAAGCAGAAGGCAAAGACAAAAAGTTCTGTGCACAGTTCAGTGGTGATAACAAACAGGACGGGGAGGGGCAGGAAAAGGCTTCTTGGAGGTGGAGGTCTTCAGGCTGCAGCGAATTTTGTGTGTGTAGGAAGTTCCTACACACACAAAGAGGAAGAGGAATAAAGAAATTTTTTGGGTGGCCAGAGAGATGGCTCAATGCTTAATAGCACTGGCTTGCAGAGGACCCAGGTTCAGTTCCCAGCACCCACATAGTAGTTCACAACTTTCTGGAACTCCAGTTCTGGGGGGTTGGGGGGGGCTCTGATGCCCTCTTCTGGCCTCTGCAGGCATTGCATGCACATGGTGTACTTGGACACATGCAGGTAAAACACTCATAAAATAAAAATAACTGACTAAATGGATGAAAAATTTTTTAAAAAGAAACTTTGGAGGGGTGGGGACAGGGAGGTGGTTCAGCATTTCAGAGCACTTACTGCTCTTAACAGGACCCAAGTTCTGTTCCCAGCATTCATAGATTCATAATGGCCTATGACTCTAGTTCCAGGGGACTCAAGGCATTGAGTGGTTCAGGCTAAAGTTAAGAGGAAACTGAGAGACCAAACGTAGCAGGATTTCTGATGTCATGCAAAGGGGTCTGGACTCCATCTTGCAGGAAGGAGTCTGAGCAAAAGTATTGACACTATCCCATTTGTGGTTAGGAAATATCTTACCAGCTGGTGCAATAGTTCAGTGGGTAAAGTGTTAATCTCAGAAACATGAGGACCTGAGTTCAGATCCTCAGTACCCACCTAAAAACTGGGCATGACTACAGGAGCTGGTGAGATAGGCAGATTCTGGGGGCTCACTGGCTAGCAAGTCCAGCCCATATGGGGAGCCTCAGGTTCAGTGAGATACCCTCTTCCAAAAAATATGATGGAGGTGAAGCGTGAGAGAGGAAGACACTGGACCCTTGATTTCTGGTTGGGCGAGCACACCTGCACACACATGTGCATACAGACATTCACCACATGCACAAATACACAGACACATCAAAGAGATGGAAGGAAGGAAGGAAGGAAGGAAGGAAGGAAGGAAGGAAGGAAGGAAGGAAGGAAGGAAGGAAGGAAGGATCTTTTTTGGAGACTTGAAGGATGGATTAAAGGGGATTGATAAGGAGGAGCTATTTGGATGGACTATGCCAAAAGATCTGGTGACAGGTTGAGTAACAGGGGGGTGGAGAGAAAGTATCCCCGAGTTTAGCTCTAGTCCCCCAAATAAAGTATGGGAAGGAAGACCTTCCAGCTGACAAGTCACTTTGCCTCTCAACAGTATCGATTTCCTCATCCTTGAAAAGAAGGAACCACGAATCACTAAGGTCTCCCTCTCCAGCGAACAGGAGACAATGTATCAGGGCCCTTCCAGGCCTCTGCAGGGGACAGACCTCACAGGAGAGAGAAGCTTGAGTCCCCAAGCAGCCCACTTGTTCCTTACACCAGCTCCTACCTCCTTTAATAAGGGTTGTCTGAGGTGGCTGAGAGGAGGTGGAGTGGAGGGCCCTCTACCTAGATCTAGGCCTCTGCAATTACGGTTTGAATTCAGTCACTCTGGAGTGCCCTCTGCTTTGAGGTCACAGTACCCTCCAATACAGCCACTTGTCGCTATCACCCTAACTCATTTCTCCTCCGGCAAACCTCTAGGAAGGCAATGAGAACTTAAAGGGACTCAAACACCAAAGTTTTATCCTCATTTTTGGATTAAGCTGTTGTATAATCCTGGGTAAATGAGTCTGAGGCGCTGAATAGATCCCGGCTCTAAGCAAGCCCGAGGATCGGCACACCGCTTCCTTTCACATCGCCTTTCCACGCACTTTTCCCGCGTTGGTCCTGGATCTCGCCCGGACCCTGGGCAAGGTCTGATGAGCTTGCCGAGAGAGAAGCCGGGAGGCCTGAGGAACGCAGGGACCCAGGGCGCCCCCGCGCGCTCCCTCGCCCGAGCTCCCGCCTCCCCGGGGCCGCGCGCTCCGGTGCAGGGAAGGGGCGCGGACCGCGCTGCGGCGGGAGCTGCGCAACGCGCCAGGCGGGGACGGTGCGCGCGGGCCCAGCGGCGGCCGGCAGCCACGCCGGCCGGCCCTCCGTGGCCCTCTCCAGGCTGTCCGCGCAGCTCCGGGGCGCGCCCGCAGGCTCTGGCCCTGCGCCGCCGAGGCTCCGCCCCCCACCGCGGCTCTCCGCGCGCTCGAGCCCACCCGCGCCCGGCCGAGCGGCGCGGCTGCGGTCTCAGGGCTCCGCGAGTGCCGCCCCGGGGTCCCCAGGCTCCCGCCTCCGCCGCTGGCGGCTGCTTACGTCAGGGAGGCGAAATCCAGACGAAGAGGAAAAAAGAAGGCACGAGGGCGGAAGGGGAAAACTTTATTTTTTTTTTCCGCCTCAGGCGCTGAAGCGGAGCGCAGGCGACGGCGACGGCCCGGGCGTCCCGGAGAGGTCCGGACGCCGCCTCTGCCGGCTGCGGCGCGGACCAGTCGGGGCCCCGGAGGCTCGACGGCGCGGCCAGCATGTGGGACCCGCAGGAGTTTGAGCGCCACTGGCAGGCCGAGTTCCCGGGGGAGGAGGCGCCGCTCATGAGGCTGGAGACAGTGCTGGACATGGAGCGCGAGCTCGAGCGTTGCAAACTCAACCTGAAGCGGCTGCAACAGGTGTTGGCTGAGGAGAAGTTCAAAGTCTGGTACCTGCAGGCGGCTCTGGCCGGGGAGAAGCTGGACCCACCCGGCGGCGGGCCGGAGGGCCGGGACGACGGCGGAGGCGGCGGGGGCGGGGGCGGCCGGGGAGCCTCTGCGGAGGAGCCGGAGCCGGCCAGGCCCGAGTGCGCGCCACCATCGCGGGAGGAGGAGGGCGCGACGGGCGGCGGCGGAGACCCCGCGGGCCCCGCACCGCGCGACCCGGAGGTGGCGGCGCGGGCCCCGCCGTCCCGCTTCGTGTGCCTAGACCTTCCCGCCTGGCCCCGGACGGTGGAGGGAGGGGGTGCGGTGCGCAGCTTGACCGCCGCCATCCACCGGCAGCTGGTGCAGCCTCGCCTGCTCTTCGGGCTCCGAGATGACTGCGCGCCCCCCGGGCACGAAGACACCGTGTCCCCCACACCCGGAGAGGAGGCGGCCTCAGGGACACGGGCGGAGCGGGGATCGGAGGAGGGCGAACCGGACGCCTCGGGTGGGGACGATGGGGGCGACAGCAGTGACCACGACTTTGAGATGGTGGACTTGAATGAGAAATTCGTCCTGGGTCACTTACTCATGGCCCCCTGCCGATTTGGGACCCGAGAGGAGGCCGAGAAGCCGGCGCGGGCGAGCAGTCCCCACCGCTGGATGCACCTGATCCCTGGGGGCTGGCGGCACCATCGCCGGAGTCGAGACCTGGAGCAGGTGGAGGCGGAGGTCAAGGATGGGCGCGCCTCGCTGCAGACGGAGGATGAACCCCCCAGGCGCGCGGCGAGAGAGCACCTCGCCCAGTGGGGGCGCAAGAGGTTCCTGCGGGTGCCCGAGCGGGACTCGCCCAGTCACTGCTCGCCCGACAGAGGTAGCGACTGCAGCCGCAACAGCTCGGACCACGAAGACGGCTCCTCGGCAGGTAGGTACACTCTAGGCACTCACCCGGCCGGCCCAGGCCACTGGCTGCTGGTACCCCGCCTGGCAGAACCTTAGAGGTCCTGTTTAACTGTAGGCCCTTTGGAAGAAGGGGGTGCCTGTTTCGCATTCAGCCACCTGTGGAACTCCAGGCAAGGAGGTGCAACGTGAATCTGGGGCTTGGGTGGGTTTGTGAAAATAAGTGTGATGACCGTGGCAGGGGTGATGGGATGGTGCATTTGACCAGACCTGGGGGGAGGGGAGTATCCGTTAACCTCAGGCCTCAACCTCTACCCCCCAAAGGCTCTCCAGAGTCCTTTCCATCACCCTCATGGTATTCTCTGCTTAAACTCCAGAAGCCCCCATTTCCCCGCGATGCCTTAGTGTGGGAGTCTCAGTCTTTCCCTTGTTCTGGAGTTATCCTGCATCTTCTCCCAATTGCATCTTGTGTTAGGGGCCCAATTCACTCCAGAAGAGGTGCGTAATGCTCCTCTTGGTGAACTGTTCCCCTTCCTAAGGATGCTCTGGCTCTGTCAGCTTCCCAGGAGCTGGAGAGGAGGGAAAGGCTTGGAATCCTGGTTTCAAGCTGGCTTGGTTCCCAGAGAGCCTGTCCTGTTCAGTGCCTTCGCCCAATAAACAACACTGAAGATTAGGTAGATGAAGTGTTCAGGCTGAGACCTTTGCTGATTCTTCTCTCCTTTACTTCCCCCGTATCTCCTCCGCCTCTTTTCCCCCGTTTTGGTTTTTTGAGATGGGCTCCCTGTAGCCCTAGATAGCCTAGAGCTTGTTGTATAGATCAGACTGCCCTCCGTCTCACAGTATCAATCTGCCTCTGCCTCCCAAGTGCTGGGATTAAAGGCCTGCACTACCACACACAGCCTCTGCCCTTTTTCTTGAGGACAGGGTCTGGTCTTAGTCGTCTTTGAATCCCCTTGTGGTCATCACAGTACTGAAATAATTTCTGAGCAACTGAATTGGATTTGAATGACTCCCCAGGTCTTCATTTGTCAGTGAGCGGAAGTGGGTAAGAGGGACATGGGTCAAGGGGCTGTGGGGCAGCATGTGACTGCTTCAGGACTGTCAGGGTCTCCTCAAGCATGCAGAAAGCATATTTGGTGTCTGGTTGGATTGGGTTGCAGTGAGGAACTTAAGATGCCTTCTTGCACTCAGCAGGGGGTAGGAGGATGTCACTGGTGCTGGTATTGTTCCAAAATCTCCATTATTAGATCTTATCTGGGTGAGTTTGTGTTTGAATGAAAAACTGCACTTTGCTAAAAGCACATTTGGAAGGTCCATCAAGTCATCTGTTTTGATCAATTACACTTATTCATTAGCAGATATTGGCTCCTTTTCCCATAGGTAATGCGTTTGCCACCCATGCTAGTAACCATTTTTTATGTTCCCCTTTAATTTAAAACAAGAGTCTGAAGATTTTTAACTCTGGTGCCAAGTTCCAAATGCCCTCCATGGAGGCCTCCCAAATAGCCCCAGCTGCTTTATAGTTGGCGGCAGTCCCATCTTTCCCAAGACCCACATCAGTCACTCTGCCAGGTATGCTCAGTGCTCTGCATTTTCTCCAGCAGTGGTTATTAATTCTGTGTGCTTCTATTCTTTAGCACCTTGATGCAGATTAGAAACACAGTCTTGATGTACAGTCTGGGCTATCTACAAAGGTGTTAACTACAAAGGTACTCACTCAGGTTAGAAAAAAAGATTCTTCCTTTGGACTAAATACTCCAGCCAGGGCACATGTCTGGCACCCATGGCTTTGCCTAGTGGTTCCGGGACTGAGTTTCAGGTTCCATTCTAGACCCTCTGCAAGGCAAACTTGTGTAGGAAACCCCTGGATAGCTGCAGGTGGGGCCCTCCAAAACCTCAGGGAGGCTGTGAATGGGATGCACACCCATATACACTGACACATTTACATACATGTGCACAGTCATAGACCTGTGTGCACATGAAAGCAAGTAAGGCCGGGTGTTATCACACTGCAGAACAGTACATGGGAAGTGGAAGATCCTGAGGCCATCCTTGATTACTTTTCCTATAGTACTATTCATTAAATCATTATGGTTTTGTATGTTTCTGATCTCTGTCTCTGGTGAAATGGGAACTACAGGAGCACAGGATTTTTTTGTCTTTCATTCACTGACATAACCCAAAGTGTATGTATCTAACATATACCAAGTGTTTCAGAAACACTTGATAAATGGTATGTTCTTGCATTTATTTTTGTGTGTATGCATGCATATATATGTGGGTGCGTGTGTGAAGGTCAGAGGATTAACTTTTGTGAGTTGGTCTTCTCCTTCTACCATGTGACTCCTAGGCATCAAACTCAGATTGTCAGCCTTAGGGGCAAGTGCCCTTATCTCCTGAGCCATCTCTCTGGCTCAGAGTAATATACTTTTTTTTTTTTTTTTTTTTGAGACAGGCCTTCACTATGTAGTACTGGCTGACCTGGAACTTGTTATGTAAACTAGGCTACAGTCAAACTCACAGAGTTCTACCTTCCTTTCTCTCCTGAAGTGCTGGGATTAAAGTGTACTGCCATGTTCAGCCAGTGATATGTTTTTAATGGGATGAAACAATAGAAAAAAAAATAAGGGCTGGAGATGTAGCTCATGGATAGAACACATATTTATCTTGCTCTGGATTCAATCCCTAGCACCAAACATGAAAAGAAAGGGGCTGAGTGGCAGTGGGGGGAAGAAAGAAGAAAGCAAGAAAGCATTGCATATGGTAGGGTGGGTATTAGTCTGTTTTAAAAGTCTGTTTCATTGACATAAATGTGTGAGTGTTAGTAGATGCTGCTATAGAATATATTTCTTGCTGTGGACTGGACGGAGAATTTTGAAAACATCAAGACAACAATCTCTACAGCTAGGGGCAATGCTGCTGCACAACTGTAATTCTAGCACTCCAGTAGGCTGAGGCAGGAGGATGGAGAATTCCGAGTCCACCTAGGCTACAAAGTAAGATCCTATGTAAAAGAAGAAAAAGGTCATGGTCTCTGAATCACCGTGTTTGTGTGACAGTGGGAGAAGTTATTTGACTTTTCTTTGGCTTGTTTTCCCCATTAGTAAAATGGGACTGATAAGCTATGCTTCCCTGGTACTGTCCATAGGAGGAATAAATGGGATATCATTGGTAAGAGGCTTTGAACAGGAGATAGTACACACCTGAGAGGATTAATGAACCGCAGCTAATTCTATAAAGCTTCCTATTTCTACAATATTCTGTATCACAGATAGTTTGGTTGTTATAACATGTTTGTTTTCTTCCTTTCTTTTTCTTTCTCTCTCTTTCTTTCACTCTCTCTCCCTTCCTTCCTTCTTTCTTTTCTTTTCTTTTCTTTTCTTTTTTTTCTTCTCTTTCCAGAAGCTTCCAGATATCAGGGCAGGACCTAGAACAGATCAGTAATCTTGGCCTAATGGCGCTCTTTGGATTGGCCCTTGTGCTATTTCTCCCTCTCTAACAGTGACCACACCCCATATCTGCATCCAGAGGACTTAACTGAAGGGCAGGTTTTATTGGGCAATAGTAGGCCTTGCCTTAGCCACAGATTTTCAAGGAGAGCCCTGAGGTTACATTTATAAAAAGGACCAAAGGCAAAGGAGCTTCTTCCATCCATGGAAAAGGGCCATATTCTGTTAAATGAGGGGCAAATCCCTAAACCTAGACACCTTCTGGATTGCCTTTCATACATAATAGCAAAATGAGAGCCTAACAAGTAAGAATGCCTTACTTAGGTATCTTTTCTTTACCTTCTTTGTAGCCTTGATAGGTATGAGAAAGGTCTAGCCCATGGTAGCATGGTTAGGAGAGGGGGTTAGGATAGGGCAGAGGTATGACTGGAGGGAACAGCCCAGCACAGTCTGTGAAGTCAGACCTGAGTCTGTACCTGGCTCCACTCTTACCAGATGTGAGGCCCTGGACAAGTAACTGGC
The DNA here is from genome assembly GCA_035773235.1 of Eospalax fontanierii. Lineage (NCBI taxonomy): Eukaryota > Metazoa > Chordata > Mammalia > Rodentia > Spalacidae > Eospalax > Eospalax fontanierii. The sequence continues at coordinate 51,358,185 of CM069531.1, read as the reverse complement.
CTTCCCAAGTCTCAGCCTGTGTTTCGAAGAGGCAGTAACAAGACTAGCAAGCACTCACTTGGCTTACTTTTGCCAGCTCCTGTTGTGAGCGCTTTATCCCTAGTAACTCATTTATGCCATACAACTTCATGAGGCAGACGCTGCTGTTATTTCCACTTTGTGTATGAGAATCATGAGGCCTGGAAAGCTTAACCCTCCACAAGTTACCCAGATGCCAAAAGGAGTACTTAGTTAGGATTCAAACCGGCAATCTGGCTCCCAAGTCCATTCTTTCACATGTGTAACTTCCTGTTACTCGTTTTAGTATGTACCTCTCAGGATCATGATGAAGACTGTGTACAGGAAACTAGGGATCTATTTAGATGGGGTTAGCAGTACACTTGGCTTGTTATGATCACAGAATGGGTACATGTGTATATGTGTCATTACAGCCTTCTTCATCACTAAAGTCCCTGACAGACCCCAGATCATCAGGTGCAGGGGACCTGTCAGGGCTACCACTGTCCCATGGGGCTCCTATGGACCGAGCCCTGTAGGTAGCAGGCCCCATGCTGGATTTCACTTCCTCTCAGTGCTCGGCAGTCCTGGGCACAGATCACTGTGTGTTCTTGTATGGAGGCCTTGGTGTTTCCCTGTGGACTAGCTTGCTTCTGACACCACCTCTGCCATAGGAGCTGAGGGATGGGTCCTCAGGACTCATGCCTCCCTTTTGTAGCCTATGGTTTCCCCTGTTTCAGCACTCTCTGTGGACCAAAAATGCTCTCCTCCAACAAAGGTCAGAGGTGACTTTTCCATCATCCTTTTGACAGCCAGAGACTATTCATCTGATATCATTGAACATTCAGTTCAAGTGTCTAAGTAAATATCATTAATACTTTAAATAGGTGGCACTTTCTCCTTGCATTAAATTTTGCTCAGTGAAGACAAGTACTCTCTCTATTTGCTGTTCCTTGAAATCCTTCCTTCCTCCTTTCCTTCCTTCCTTTCATCCATCCGTCATCCATCCCACTCAGAAAGCATTTATCGAGGTCATACTTCATACGAGCTGTGTTCAGGGTTAAGACTGCTCATGGTGGCCCAGCCTCATGGTTCCCATTGGTTCTTTGCTGGATAAAAATGTTTGATTGTTAGATAAAGAAACAATTTTCTAATGCATTACTATTGTTAAATTCTAAGTAAGGAACCAGGCATGGTGGTGCATGCCTGTAATTCCAACGTTTGGAGGCTAAAGCAAGAGGCTCATGAGCTGGAGGCCATGATGGCTCTGAGCTCCATACCTGTGCCGTTACATGCACCCACCCCCAATAATAATTAATAAAAAATTTTAAATTTTTAAATAGAAAAAAAGAAATGAAATTTTTTAGAGCCTGAAAGATATTCAGGGCCTAGAAGTGGAAGAAAATCAGATAGATGATAACCGTGGACCCTAAAAGCTACCTCAAGGTCATGCTTAGGGTCTCCCAGAGAGACTTAGGAGTCAGACCTGGACTGCTTCTATTGTATCCGCAGCCTCTTCCAGGGATCCCAAGCAGAGGATACTAAAGCCATAGCCTTTGGATGTCTGAGTGACAGTACCACCTTCGCAGGTGGGAATGGTTAGTCCCATATCACAGGTGATGTGCTGGGTTTCTGAAGAAACTTGCCCAAGCTTCGAGGTGAGCTTGTGGAGGGATTTGCATTGGAACAGGGGTCTGTCTACAAACCTGCCATCTCACACTCAGCCTGTGAGGACCAATTGCCCAGGGACAGATTTCTACACCTGGGAGGCCTGGCTGTTGGGTTCTGTCCCATTGCTGATGGAGATGTTTTATTGTTTTATTTTTTTTAGTATTTTTATTTTGTTTATTTATTTTTATGCGTATGAGTGTATTGCCTGTATGTGTGTAAGTACACTTGTGTCGTAAACGTGTGTAAGTGCACCCATGTCGTGCAGTGCCCTTGGAAGTCAGAAGAAGGTGTTGAATCCCCTAGAACTGGAATTGCTAGCTACCATGTGGGTGTCTTGGGAATCAAACCTGGGTCCTCTGCAAGAGCAGTCAGTGCTCTTAACCGATGAGCCATTTCTCCAGCCCTGGGATGTTTTATTTTTAATCTTTATGGGAAATGCATTTCCTACTATGGGCTCTAGTTACCTAAGCTCATTTGTAGTCTCATGGTGTCTGCCCCTCCTCCCAGTGACTAATGAGATTGTTGCTCCAGGAAGAATTCCTTGCATTCAGTAGATGTGTTAGAATAGCTTAACTCAAAGTATTGAATTTTCAGCAGTAGCTGTGATAAAAAAAATTTTGTTCTAGTCCCTGTTGTGTAGAGATATTTTTAAAAAAATTCATGCCAAATGTGGTGATGCAGGCCTGTAATCCTGCACTTGGGAGGCTCAGGTGGGAGGATCAGGAATTCCAGGCTAGCCTGAACTGTGGAATGAACACTGTCAAAAATAAAACTATTTGGTTTGCTCAGGCTCATTGGTGACTGAAGTCAACACTGAGTTATTGTTTGGCTTCCAGGGCTTGCCTTTCTCCACAACTCACCGCCATCATCTTATTCCATCTGTACCAACTCTTTGTTGCCAGCTGTTGGGTAGTGGGTGGGTTGACTTAACTTACCTTCCTATAGAAGTAGGAAATGCAATGCCAACCTTGAAACCCTTTCTGATTCCTCTGGTCTGTCTGATTCTTTTCTGGTTAATAGACTGTTCACAAAGTAGTTGGCTTTGTATTTGCCACTGTATCCTTCTTTTTTATTTTAAATTTTTTTTGAGGCATGGTCTCACCATGTATACCAGGCTAACCTGGAGCTCATAGAGATCCGTCTGCTTCTGCCTCCAGAGTGGTGGGATTAAAAACTTGCTGGTGCCACCACACCAGGCAAGATTGCTCATGTTGGGCTTGGTGGCACACATCTTGGGAGGGAGAGGCAGATGGATCTCTGTGAGTTCAAAGCCAGCCTAGTTTACATAGTGAGTTTCAAGGCCTCCCTCTAGGGCTTGTATATCAAAACCCTGTCTCAAACAAAGCAAAAACAAAAAACAAAACAAAATAACTAAACTCAGAATCTTCATGCATTTTCCTGGCTTTTAAATAAAGATATAAACACTTTCCTTATCTGGAAAAAGAGGGTGGGCTGAGACTGCAGGCAGGGTTGCAGGGTTGTAATGAGCTCCAGGTCTCTGGTCTACGAAATGGGGGTGACAATAATGGGAGTATGTCCTAGTCTTGTGAAGGCTCAATGAAATAATGTGGGATGTACACAGCACAGTGCTGGGCACGTAGCCTGCAGGGGATCTTAGATGGTGGTATTGCTGTGACTGTTAAGTCCAGGAATTTTCAGTTGGCATAGTTGGGCTTGTATCTTTTTTTTTTTTTTTAATTTAGTTTGTATTTTATGTATGAGTGTTACACTTGCATGTATGTAAGTGTATCCGAGTTGTACAGTGCCCACGGAGGACAGAAAAGGACTTTGGATTCCCTGGAACTGGAGTTACAGGTGGTTAACTGCCACGTGGGTGCTAGGGTTTGAGCCCAGGTTTCCTGCAAGAACAGCCAGTGTTCTTAACTGCTGAACCATCTCTTCAGCCCCCCTGGGCTTGTATCTTGTCTTTCTTTTTTTTTCTCTCTTTTTCCTTCCTTTTCTCCCTTTCTCTCCTCTCTCCCTTCCTTCTTCCCTTTTTCCTGTTTTAGATGCAGGACATAGAAGCCAGAGCCCTGTACACACTAAGGCTCTACCTTAGAGTTACACGCTCAGTCCCACATCTGTATCTCTTCACATATTGACACTTCCTACAGCTCTATTATTTCTTCTCTCCTTTCTTCCTCAGTCCAGAGCTGTGATGTTTCTTCAGAGAAAAGCAGCTTTCCTGGCTGTTTGTGGTCCCTGATCCTTCTCTCTGCCAAACCTCTGCAAAGCCGTCCCTGGGATTTCCATGTGTCCTGGCCTCTCTCCACCTGCTTCAGTTGTCCTTTTTGCCTTCCCATGTTCTCTTTCTGGCATTTGAGGGGCATGTCCAAAATCTCCCTAAAATCCTTCGTTTAGGGCCTAGCTTTTCCATGGAACCTGTATTGGTTAAGATGTTGGGTTTAGTGGATATGATAAAATCCAAAATAGTGGCTTAAGCAAGGTAAGAGTTTTATTTATCTCACATCAAAGAATTACAGAGGTAAACAATTATGGTGACTCCCTAATCACAAATTCAGGCTTTTTTATCTTCCTATTTTTTTCTGACTTCAAGATTCCATTATAGCACAAAATAGCTGCTGGAGATCCACCTATCACATTTATACATCAGGTATGAATTAAAACAGGAAAAAGCAGAAGAGTGAGTGGCAGTTGTTAGGTCTCTATTTTGAGGCACTTTTCTAGAAAACTCTCTTGACAATCTGTATTAATTACTTTAGCTAGAGGGAGGCTGGGCATATGGCCACCTCAAGTCAAATAGGGTCTCTGTTACAAGGAAAAAATGGGAGAATTAATAGCGAGCAATAAGCAGCTAGCAGCCTCTGACACAGGCCTTTTCCAACTCTCCAGCCCATCTTATGGTTCTTAGAGTGAGCCCACACTACACAATTGTTTTGCTATTGTGCCATCTATCAATTCATTGACCTCGAGGACAAGTGACAACAGACCACTTCTCTGCAAGGCACGATGCCTGTTATACGTTTAGTGGTGTTGCTCTCGAGCAAAGGAGGAGGCTGGCTCCTTGAGAGCAGGGAATTGCTTTTTCTCCCTACAGTATCATTCCCAGGACTGAGCATATGGCAGGCACTAGACTAGATAAGCACCAGACTGATTTTATAACAATCACAAATGAGAGATGCAGGGGAAAATGCACAAACATTTCTCTGCCTTGACACTGTGTGCTGGAAAATTCTGGTTGTGTAGTGTTTTGGGTTCCTCTGGTAGACGGGGAACCATCTCCAAACTTCAGAGCTGCCTTAAAGCCACGGGGGTTTGTCCAGGTGTTGAGGCTTATTTGTCTGTTTTGGACACTGCTCTCTGTTTGCATGCCAAGCAAGAATTACAAACAGAAGTCTCTGTGCCCACCTGTTTCCCTCACCACTGCTCTGCTCGGAGCTGTAGCTGTACCACGTGCATTGCCCTTGTCACTTCTGCACTGCGTAGCTGTCTGGAAAAGCTGCAGTCTCTCTGCACTGAGAGTCAGTTCCTGTTCTCTCTTCCTGTTTGATCCTTGCCATCATTTGCCCAAGACTAGACTATCTGAAGGGAGGTTGCCTGGAGCTCGAGTCACATCTTGCAACTGTTGAGCAAAAGATAGCTTTAAAGGTTTATTGGCACCTAGGAGGGAAGGAACTAGAATATATTTAGCACCTGCTGTCTGTGCTATGTGAAGTGCATTCCCTACATTGTCACGGTTAATATTCAGAACATTCTCCTAAAGAGTATACCACTGCCAGGCCTGGTAACACAGGTTTGAAATCCCAGCTACTCAGGAGACTGAGGTGGAAGCATCAGAAGGTCAAGGCCAGCCTGTGTTACAGACTGAATTCAAGGCCAGCAATTTAATGAGACCCTGTCTTAAAATAAAGAGTGAAAAGAAGACTAGGGAAATAACTCAGTGGCATACAAGGAGACTTAGGTTCAGTTTCCAGGACAGCAGAAAAGAAGGATGCACTTCCCTTTTCCTTTTGTAGATGAAGAAACCGAGGCACCAGCAGGTTAACTAACTAGGCCAAGCTTGCTTGGTGCTACGTGATTAATTTTTTCACATTAATTTTTTTGTGAGAGAATTCCCATATTATAAAATTGGCCCCATTTAGAGCATACAGTGGTGGGGTTTTAGTGCATTTGCAAAGTTATGTAGTCAGCACCGTCCTCTAATTTCTGATTTTGTCCTTTGGAGAATGGGATTGATTTTGAGTACAGACCTCTCCTGGATGTGGTGGTACACGTCTTTAATCTTTGCACTCAGAAAGCCTACACAAGTAGATCTCTGTGAGTTCAAAGCCAATGTGGTCTATGTATCAAGCTCTAGGCTAGCCAGGGTTACATAGTGAGATCCGCCTCAAAATAAAATTAATAACTGGAGCCATGCTGGGGATGTAGCTCAGTTGGCAGAGTGCTTGCCTAGCACACATAAGGCTCTAGGTTCAACTCTCAGCACCTCATAAACCAGGCATTGTGGTGCAGGGCCTGTAATCCCAGCACTGAGACGTAGAAGTTTGGTGTTATCCTTAGCTACATGCTTAGCTATCCTTAGCATGTTTGAAGCTAGCCTTGGCTACTGAAGACCCTCTCTCAAAACACAAATAAATTAATTGCTTAATTAAAGCTGATGTATGGAGGAGCAGGGAAGGGGGGCTATTAGGTCTTCTTTGAGTGACATATACTCATAAAAGGGCTGCTAGCTTCTCAGTCCCTTTCTGTCACTGCTAACCCTGTGGCTGCTTTGGGATGGCTGGGACAGACTTAATTCCTCTGGGCACCACCCCTCTCTGTCTGTGCTTCTGGAAGGAATTACAGTATCTCAAACTTGAGGCTTCTTTGCTGAACACCCTGTATTCCACCCTGGTTTTGGTTGTCAGGCTGACAGGCAACCTTGTTCTGACCTATGCTTTCTTTGTTTTGTAGTCTCAGAACGTCCTAGTACCTGACTCATGGGAGGCGCTCAATAAAGCTAGAGGTCTCTCACCCTCACCCAGACTACCACAGTAACTCACTGTTGCCCTGTAGTGGTCCCCTCTGGCCTAGGTTTCCATTTCTCCCTAAAGACAAGTAGTTGTTCTGTGCCCCTAAGTCAAAATGTGTATGCTTTACTCACTGTCTGCAGTGGCTTTCTGTAGCCCACAGAGTAACATCCGAGCTTTTTAGATGCCAGTGTGCCAGGCTGTCCACGAACTGTGCTGTGCTTATCTCCCTCCCCGCATACACGCACACACTTCATGCTCCAATAATGCTGAACGAAGGTACCGTACAAACCCTCCTCCCTCTCTCCATGCTGTCCTCCACATTATCCTTAGACGAATTCCCATACATCCTTCAAGCCTGGGCTAGGAAGCTTCCTCCTCTGTGAGGCCTTCTCTGCCTCCCTTATGCAGAACTAGGAGCTGGTTCCCAGTTAAGAGTGCTTTGGGGAGCCTGGAGTGATAAGAGCACTGGCTACTCTTCTAGAGGTCCTGAATTTGGTTTCCAGCACCCATATGGTGGCTAATAATCATCTGTAACTCTAGTTCCAGAGGATCTGATTCCCCTTTTGACCTCCGAGGGCATTGCATGACATGGGTGCACTTACATACATGCAGGCAATTCACTCATATACTTAAAAAAATAATAAATAAAATAAAAAAAAGAGTGCATTTGGCTATAAGTACCAGAAAAATTCTCTTCTACAATGCATACTGTGGAACCGTGCACTTCTACAATGGTCATAATAGAATAGTCCCCCACATCCCAAAGAGGCCCACATCTTAATTCCTGGATGTGGAGGGGGAATTATCCCGCAGAATCTAGGTGGGCCCAGTATATCCACAGGATCTTAAGGTAAATCTGGGAGAAGGAGGCAGAAGAGGTCAGAGTGATGTAGTGGAGAAGGATTCAACTCATTGAACTTGAAAGAAGGGGCCATGAGCCAAGAAATGTGGGTGACCTCAAGGGAATGGTGACTCCTCTATTTCCTAGAAAAGAACTGGTTTCCAAGATACAGAACTGTAAGACAATAAGCTGGTCATAGTTTTTTTTTTGTTGTTGTTGTTGGTTTTGTTTTTGGGGACAGGGTCTCCCTGTAGCCCTTGCTGGCCTGGAATTCACCATGTAGACCAGGCTGGCCTCAATCTCACAGAGACCATCTGCCTCTATCTCCTGAAAGTTGGTGCTGTTTTACGCCATTGTTTGCTGTGATTTGTTAACAGCAGTCACTGGAAACTACAGTGGCTTAACCAGCTACTGGCAAAAACCCACAGATGTGGTGTTACTGTGGCACAGAAGTGCCCTTGGAATTCCAGTCCTCCATTCCCTTACAGTAGAAAGATGTTTGTTCCCTTGCTTGTGATGTCACAGTTTGATATGCTAAATCATCTGCTGTATGCTTGTGATTTAGGGAAAGAAAAAAGTTAAGGACTCAAGTTGGTCCTAGTTGACTGTCTTTTTAAAAAAAAAAAAAAAATTGGAGCCAGGTATGATGGCTCATGCCTGTAATCCCAGCACTCAAGACTCACCTTATAGTGAGTTCCAGACCACCCTGGGCTACCAAGTAATGACCTGTCTTTAAAAAGAAAAAGGCTTTCTTGGAAGCCCTAACCCAACAACTCCTATTGTCACACAATTGAGCCACTTTGACTTAAAAATCACAGAGATCTTTCTACCCCTGACTCCTGAGAACTGGGATTAAAGTTGTACAGCTCTCCCCACCTCCACCCCGTCCCCTGCCAGACCAGGTCTTTTAATTGTAATATCCTTGCCTCCCAGACAGTGCTGACACAATGTATGTATTCAACAAATAAAAGGATAATTGTGTTTTTTTGAGATAGGGGCTCACTATGTGGCCTAGGTTGAACCTGAACTTAAGAGCCTTCTGCCTCTTCCTCCAATGTGCTGGGCTTGCAGGTGTGGGCCAGCTGATTCTACATTTTCAAGTGAGGATCTTGTGTGAGTTAGAGTACCTGGGCAGCCTATTAGGGTGTCTAGGAATTTAAATTATTCCTCCTCTTCCTCCTCCTCCTCCTCCTCCTCCTCCTCCTCCTCCTCCTCCTCCTCCTCCTCCTCCTCCTCCTCCTCCTCCTCCTCCTCCCCCCTCCTCCTCCCCCCTCCTCCTCCCCCCTCCTCCTCCCTCTCCCCCCCCCCCCTGTAGCTGAGCTCTGGGATTACAGGAGTGTAACACCATCTGCCTTCCCTTTTCCCTTTAGTATTATCTTTGTCTTCATCTACATTTTCTCTTCTTCCTCCTTCTCCCTTTTTGGACTACTAGGATACTTCACATTCTAGAGCAGTGATTCTCAAGGGCTGTCTTAGCCTTTTTTCAAGCTTTATATGCTTGAAAGATTTTTATTTTATTTATGTATCTGTATTTGCCTTTAAACTAATAAAACTGCTTCAGTGTTAGCTTGGGTGTCTTGCATCAGGAAGCTTCCGTGAACTCATGATCCTCCTACCTCCCCCTCTGAGGTCCTGGGATCACAGGCATCGATCACCATGTCTGGCTCTATAACTGTTTTTATGTGCATTTGAGCAGTAAGTCTCATACCTGTAATAAACAATGTTAGAATGACTCCCTCCTCTCCACTCTCACTTTCTTTTCTTCTGAAATAAGCTTGCAATGTGTTGCCCATGTATTGTAGAGATGTTCTCAGACTCTAAGGCTCAAAAGGTCCTCAGCTTCCTAAGTGCTGGAACTATAGGCAAGTGTCACTGTGCCCAGCCTTTCACTGTTGTCTTTCAGAAATTTACTAGGACATGTATAAGACTGACTAGATTATGTCAGTGTCTTCCTTGTTTGCTTTCCACCTTATTTTGAGATAGGATCTCTCAGTAAACTTAAGAGTTCACCAATTCAGCTAGACTAGTTGGCCAGAGATCTCTGGGAATCTGCTTGTCTCTGTTCCAAATATTTGGATCACAGAAATGCACTACGTGTGCCCAGCTTTTATGTGGGTGCTGGGAATTCAAACTCAGGTCTTTATGCACTTTACCCATTGAGCCATCTCCCTAGTTCCTGTTAGTTTTTTGATGGTACTTGGGATTGAACCTAGTTCAATCAATTCATGGGTACTAGGCAAACTACATCATTGGTTTGCCACCCCGGCACAATCTGTCGTTCCAAAATGTGAAATCATTAAATCATTAGCAGTGCAAAGGATCCTAGCATTTCAAACCACTCAAACCTATTCTGTGCATTGTTCTAGTAGTATATAAAATGTGTTTGTGAGCATAGAAGACCTAAATGTCCTGTTGTCCAGCTCTGAGAAGTATGATTTCCTTGGGAATCTCACACATTTGGAAGTGATAGAATCCAGGAAGTGCAATGCAGTTGTGGAGGTACTTGTCTACTAATTAGATTTTTGGAGCCATCCTAGCAACAATGCTTACCACTTATACCATTATTTCTAATCATAAAGAACAGACTTGTAAACAAAAGTATGAAGCTATTCATTTGTAAGTTATCGATAGCTCGCTATAATATTCTTGGTGTGATGAGTGGTTATTTGAAATATATTGCAGATATTTGCTTTTTTTCTTACTACTATGGTAATTATTCAACATCTACAGCTCTCTCTGGTCAGAAGTTCTTTGAGATGGTGCTAGTGTTTTTGGCGAATTGGAGAGCAGAGTGAGATGACTCATGAAGTTTTCAAATGACCCTACAGATAGCTGGGGCTTTGGGGTGGGTTTGGGAGTGTGTAGGGTCTCATACTTGTTACAGCTTTGAATCAGAGGAACTTGGGTGTTATGGTTTGAACTGGAAATGTTCCCCGCAGGTTCATGTTTTGAACCCGTGTTTCTCAGCTGGTGGTGCGGTGCTCTTTGGGGATGCTGTGAAACCTTTAAGAGGTGGACTGTGGCTGGGAGAAGCAGGTCCCTAGGGGCAGCAAGAGAACCAGAACTGGGTTCCTGGTTCTGACTCATTCTCTGCTTCTTGGTTTATCTATGTGAGCAGGGAACATCTGCACATGGACTCAGCTGTTCCATCATGCCTTCCCCCAGGATAGACCGCAACCCTTCAAAACTGAGTCCGAATCTGTCATTTCCTCACTTAAGTTGTTTCTGTCAGCTAGTAATTTTACTTATTTTTATTTTATGTATATAAGTGTTTTGCTTGCACGTATGTAAGTGTACTACATGCATGCACTGCCCGCAGAGGCCAAAGAGGGTGTTAGATCCCCTGGAATGGCAGTAACAGATGACTATTAGCTGCTGTGTGGGTGCTGGGAACTGAACCTGGGTCCTCTGCAAGAGCAGCAAGTGTTCTTAACTGCTGAGTCATCTCTCCAGCTCCTCTGTCAGATATTTTGATCACATGACACAAAGGTAACTAATGTGCTGGATTTACAGCCATGCATCTTGTAACCATTTGCTGTTTTGCTCCATTAACGAAATTATCTCACTTTAAAGGTATTTTCTTTTCTGTACAATAGGAATGATTATACCTCATTTGGTGCTGTAAAGATTAAAGGAGAGCTATAGCTCAGGTAGTAGGGGACGGCTAGCATCTGTGAGACCCTGAATTTTATTTCTAGTCTCACACACACACACACACACACACACACACACACACACACACACACGTACACGTGCACACACATGTACAGAAAGCAGGTGGCACAGGGTATATGACCCGTAGAATCAGAGCTGTGTAAATGCAAATAGCCACTAGTGGATGGTCAAGGTCAAGGTCTTGCTATCTGGGAACATCACTTAGGAGGTACTAATTCTTCCACTTAATTGCTATGTCACCCTGAATAACTTAACTTATTAGCCTTTTTGTGTCTCAGTTTCTATCTATATCTGTAGACTGGGGAAGACATAACAATACAATATCAATGTTTAATTAAGTTAGGTGAAGATTAAACAAATCTGTATATATAAAGCACTTTGGACAGCACCTGGCGCATGGTAAACACCCAGTGCATGCTGTTAAATGTATCACTGTCATTAGTAGTATGGCCATGTGCATTGCTGAAATGGACTACAAGGGTGAAAAATAGTATCTTGCTTGTTTTGTTGCCTAGTCATATCCTTAATTGAAACTGGAGGCTTCTGGAAATCCAAGAGCAGGAGCAGTGGAGCATCCAATTACAGATGCCACCCAGCGGCAGCCCAGGGAGGAAGGTGAGACCTCTGCAGTGTCTAGCTGGGTTGTGGTCCTATTATGCAGAAAGCCCTGCTTTGTATGCAGCTGCCTCGGCTTCGCTTGGCTGCATAATCGCGCCTTTTTGTCTTATTTTAAAACATCTTGAGGAATCCGGACCCCACTCCCACTGACAGCAGTGAAAGCCACAGCATGTCACGGCTCTAATGAGCCTCACTGACATCGTGATGGCCCTGCTGAGGCAGCTAGGCGGGAGCAGGCGCAGCACCCAGGCCAGCATCCACCGCTCCCTTTGAGCACAGAGCCACGCCAGGTTTCAGGAAGGGGCCCCGGGGTCTCCCTGTCCTGTGCCCATTGTTTTAGAAGAGTGTGGAGTTGCTTTCTTCCTGAATGTTGGGCTTGTTGGTAACCTTTGTGGGTGGCAGTACTAAGGCAAATTAGTTATTCATATCAGTGGGCCTGAAGGAGCTGTTGTTTGCTGAGGGAACTCCCTCTGGTCACCAGACCTGAAGTGCCCCCCAGGGACCTTTGGTCAAACTGGAGGCAGCTGTGGTCGGGCCCTAAGCTCAGTGCAGTGCAATGTGATGACATGCTTTGTTGGAACTGCAGAGGGTTAAAATGAAATGGAGTTGATTTGGAATCTGATTTTACATGAACAGACCTACCCCTGTCTTTTCTCTGACCCCTGTATCCACAAGTATTGAGGATATGGAAGAGCGAGCTGGGCTGCTTGGCTTTACAGCCTGCCTCAGTCTAGTCCCAGCCATGTGACTGACCTTAGGCAAATCACATAACTCCTGTGGCCTCACTTTCCTTCTCTACAAAATGGGGTTTATAAGAGTTTACCTCACAGATTTATGAAAATGAAATGAGTCAATGTTAGTGCTCAGCCTGGCACTTACTTAGTGCTTCTTGGGTGTCAGTATCTACCAATATTACACTACCTGTCTATTCTCTACAGGCATTTGAGGTTGCATCCCTTGTGTTCAGGGGTTTTCCATAGAAGACAGAAATGTCTGTCTTTGCTAGTGTGTCTCTGAGCTCACTAATAAGCTTTTTCTCCATCCCCTAAACTCCATCTCAGACCTTGGAATATAATGACTATATTAGAGTAGCACCAGCCACTGCACCCAGACCATTCCAGTGTTCTAGTGGTTGAACCTCATTTTTTTCCAGGTTCACAGAACACAGGCTTCTGTGGATCTGCCTTCTGCAGATCCTGGTGTTCTCAGCTTTCAGAGAGCAGTGGGAAAGCAAGAAGGTAAAGAGACACTAGCTTCTTTACTCTCCTTGCCCAGAAGCAGTACCTGTTACTTCTGCTCCATTGGCAAGGACTAGGTACAACCCAAAGATGCAGGGGTTCTAGAAAGAATAGTTCTAACAATGAAGTCATTTCCAGGCAGGCTCAGCTCTACTGAGTTGGGGAGGCAACTTAGGCATGAATTTGATTCAGGCAATATTATGTATTTTCTTAGTGGGAGAAATACAATTTAGCCTGCACACATGCACACATACACACATGCACACCCCCTCACACACATTGTGTTAAATTTAGAGGGAGAATATTTATAACTATAATTTTTAAAATTTATTTTTAACTTTTATTTTATTTTTATTTTTGTGTATGTATGTGCCTGAATAAGTTTATATGCATGCAGGTGCCTGCAGAGGCCAGAAGGTATAGGACCCCTGGAACTGGAGTAACAAGTGGTTGTAATCTGCCTTTTATATGGGTGCTGGGAACTGAACCCAGTTCCTCTGCAAGAGTAGTAAGCACTCATCCACTGAGCCAGATCTCCGACTTTTAAATCCAAAATTTTAAATTATTTTGTATTCACTATTATTATTATTATGTTTTGTGACTGTTTCATGTACCCCAGCCTGACCTTAAACTCACCATGTAGCCTTTCCTGGTCTTTCCTGCTTGACAAGCGCTGAGATTATCAACTGTTATTTTTGTCTTTAATGCATATGTAGCTAAGGCTGAGTACTGGGATTACAGACATGTGCCATCATATCCAGACTATATTTAATATCTCCTGCAGACCCTGGGAATCAAACCCAGGGCTTCAGGGATGCTAGGCCAACATTCTCCCACTGAGCCACATCCCCAGCTCTTATATTCAAATCTTAAATTCCTGGTTCTTTTCTTCTTTTAAATTGGTATTGCATTATAGACATTTTTAGCATTTGGCTTTGTTAAGGAAGGTAATTTAAACTTGTTAAGGAGTAATTCACATATATTGCTTAAGTCATCACCAAAGTGGAGGAAGAAAGGAAGGAAGGGAGAGAGGGAGGGAGGGAGGGAGGGAGGGAGGGAGGAGAAAGGGAGGGTAAGAAAAGATTCATGGTTATAAAATATACAAGTATCTAAAAATTGATGAAGGTGATTTTTTTTTTTTTTTTAAGAGATAGGATTTTATGTAGCCCTCGCTGTCCTCAAACTTGCTATTTTGCCGTGCTGGCCTTGAACAACTGATCCCCCTACCTTCACCTCCCAAGTTAGACATACTGCACACCTTATTTTAAGTTGAAGAAATCCTTGGTTAGCTAATCATTTGGTTTAAGAAAAGTGCTGTGCAGCATTTCACATGTCTTAAAGACAGGAACCACGGTGCACCTTGTTTTTAGCCATTTTGTTTTTGGAGCCACAGAGCCTGTCACCTTTGAAGGAGTAAGGTCACTATGGAGAAGACAGTATCTTTGCTTCAGCTTGCATGTAGGCACTAAGAAACTTGCTCAGAGGAACTTGTGAGTTAGGACAATAACCTTCAACCTCTACAACCCTAATTCAAACTGCACAATATGTTTAGTCACTAAAAATATGGTGACTAGGCATCTTCCTGCTTTTAAGATGATCCTTGGTGTGTTATTTGGCTCCCAGATTGACTGACAGCTTTCTTTGTCTCTAAATCATTATCTTTAGGGGAGACTGTTTCAGGTACAGTCTCTTGGAAAGAAAATATAGAATTTCATGTTTCATGCTTCCCAGACTGACCTAACTCCTACCGCAAGCACATTATGAAATCAAGAGGTCTTAGAAACCAAAACATGGAAATGACCAGCCTTCCCCCTGGCTGGTCTGAAACTCATTAGAGAAGACAATGTGCTATGCTCAGGTGGGATGACTTGATTATTTGCAGCTCCATTCAAGAAATTGTTGGGAATTTCACATTCCTTTAGTTGTTTGGCAAAAGATAGAAAAAAAAAAAATCCCTTGAGTCTAAACCCTTACTTCAGCGCCTGTCTTTAGATCTCAGTTTAAAATCTGCTTCATTCTGCCTTACTAGGGTTACAAAAGGTAGATACTGGTTCATAGTGGTAAAGGGCTCAGGATCTGAAGCCAGACTGTATACCTTTAAAGCTCAGTTCTGCCCCTTAGTAGTTATAAAGATCTATTTATTTAATCATCTATATATTGTTCTGAGACAGTCTCACTATATAGCCCCGGCTGGCCTGGAACTGGAACTTACTCTGTAGACCAAACGTATGCCTCTCCAAGTACTGGGATTACCAGTGTGTACTACCATACCTGGTTTAGGTAGTGGTAGGAATTGAACCCAGAGTTTCTTTTATGCTAGGCAAGCTCTCTATCAACTGAAGTATATCCCTTCCCTAGTAATGAGGATTTAAAAGGTGGTTCTGCTTCTTTGTGCCTGGATTTATCTGTGTGATGGATATGTTAGTAGCTTCTGTCTTCCAGAATGTTACGAAGATGTATGAAGAAACTGATGGTAAACCTTCAGCACAGACCTGACACATAGTGAGCCATCAAAACTACCTGTTAGCTACCCTTTGTTTTCCCAGCATCTGTGACAGCATCTTTTGCCCCCTATCTACTTGATGAATGTTTGATAGTTAACCTGAAAGATTAAGGAAATTACTAAATTATTCTTCTACTTCTAAAATAATATAGATAAAGAATTGACCGGAGGCTAGGGAGATGGCTCAGCAGTTAAAAGTACTTCCTGTGCACTCAAGATAAGGACTGAAATTTAGCCCAGGACCCACATAACCCGGGTGTCTGGAGCATACTTACAACCCTATCTCTGAGGGGAGCAGAGACTGGAGGGGCACTGGAGCTTGATGGCTTCCAGCCTAGCTGAGAAAAACAAGTCCCAATTTCAAACAGAACCCTCACTTCAAAGTGAGAGAGAGTAGCAGAGGAGGACACTCAATGCTCTTTTCTGGTATCTGTGTGCGTGTGTGCGCATATGCATGTGTGAGTGAGTGTGTGTCTATGTATGTGTGTATGCTGTATAGACCAGGCCAGCTTCCCGCTCCTTTTTTAATGGAGTCTTAACTTTGTTGTCCAGATTGACATTGACTGTAAACTTCTGGGCTCAAGCCATTCTCCTACCTTAGCCTTCTGAGTAGTTGGGACCATAGGTGTGTGCCAAGGTGCCAAACTCTGAAATCTATATTTTTATTCAGTTCAGGTGATTCAGAGTAACCAAGCCCAGCTACTCCAGAGTTTGATGTGAGGTGGTAATAAATGTCTAATGAGACTTAGATATAGGGCCCTTTCTGCCCACATAGTCTCAAAGGTTGCAATTAAGAGGAAGAAAGAAAGAAAAAGAAAAGAAAGAGAAAAAGGCCCAGATTTACTTAAAAATTTAAAGGGATCTAAGCAAACTGAGGAAGGGAAGGCCTTTTTGAGTTTGTGTGTGAGTAGATAAAACGTTGCCAGACAGCTGATAATATAAAATAATCCATTTATGGTTTGGAGCCAACAAACTGAAGGAGCTCACAGGGCCTTTGGCCCCAAAGCAAACACAGTGGCCCAAAGCTGAGTGGCACTTGGACAGTGGCACAAAGTTCTTTCAAATGCACTGTTTCCAAACACTTGGCTGACTGGGGTTTGAGTCATGCAGGTAACCCTTCCTGCCCCAAGACAGTCATTCTGCTGCTTGACAGCATCAGGATACTCACTTTTTCCCCTTGCTGAGCTCCAGAGGAGTTCCCTGGGGTGGAGTCTTCTCTCTAGATGACAGGTAACAGCCCCCAGAGTCCCAATGCAGTTGAGCGAACACCTTTTGTATCTGTTTTTTTTTTTTTACCTCTTTCAAAAAACAAAAGAAAAAACTGCTATTAATTTAGATGTGGGTGGCATAGAAAATGTATGTGTTCTTCATGAGTGGAGATCATTGTGTAGTTAAGACAACTTTGCTGTGGTTTCCACATTTGCTGGAAACTAGCAATTAATAGTTATATATTTACATAGTTAATAGTTGGGCATACCTGCAGGACTTTGATAAATGGAACTTTTCCTGATGTTTTTAAAAATCACTCTGAAATGCTTATACCTCCAAACCAAGCAGTGAAAAGGTCAACAAAATGCTTTTCCTAGAGGTCTCAATGTTGATAGAGTAACCAGACCACCAAGAATCATAAAGTTTAAAGAGGAGGATGTAGACAGTGTAACTTTCTCACTTCAAAACAGGTTCAGAGTGTAAAGCATTAGCTGTATGATTTTATGACCCATGGGAGATTAATTCTGGGCTCCTAAAAACTACTCTTATCTAGAAGCAGGAAGGTAGGCACCATTAACCCAAACGTTACTGATATCTGATTGTACCCAGCAGCACCCCAGAGGAAAGAGTTCAGCATTCTGTTTCAAGGACTGGCAGTACTCCTGTAGGCGCAGACTGATGAACAGCATTCACTGTATAAATGCAGACCACAGAGACTCATGCTAAGGGCTTGCCGTCTCCAACTGGCTTGCAAGACCCCAAAGTAGCTTTTTATACTTTTCAGCTCCAGGATCCACATGCCTACCAGCAGGAAGTTCATCAACCCTTCCTGAAGCTCTCCCTTGCCATTCTAGTGCTGCTGTTCTCCCAGACTGGCAGAGAACTTGACCATGTAGCCAGTCCTTACCTTCACAGGAGGGCTCCTTGCAGGCCAGCAGGTGACTTGCATATGTGTTAGTGAGAGACTCAGCACAGGGAGTGTGAATTTCTCAGTGCTGAGGTGGCTTGGATTTCCTGACTTGCTTCCCCCATTTTTTTCAGATCCCAGATTGAACTGTCATGTGTCAGTCTGCTCAGGAAAGCCCAGTAAGGCAGCTTCTAGTGTCTGCCACATCCTTGGTGCACCCTCAGAGACTCATTTAGGGGTCTAACAACTTCTCATTTAAAATTATTTATTATTTTTAAATTTCATGTGTCTGAGTGTATGACCTGCATGTGTGTGTGTGCACCCTGATGTGCAGTGCGGGCAGTCAGAAGAAGGTGTTGAATTTCCCAGGAACTGGAGTTACAGACGGTTGTTAGCTTCCATGTGGGTGCTGGAAATTGAACCCGGGTCCTCTGTAAGAGCAGTCAGTGTTCTTAACCACTGAGCCATCTCTCCAGCCCAACTTTTTTTTTTTTTTTAAACCCTCAAAACTCAGTGAGTCTGTTCACATGCCCTCTTCTCCTAGACAGCAGTAGGGAGGTCAGTTCTGATGGCAGTGACCCCAGAGTGGCTCATCTGTTAAGAGATGAAACTGGGGAGGTACAGTTATAATGTCTGCTAAGAGCCTCCAGCCCCCATGCTCTTGAGAGAAAAGATGCCGGAGACAAATCTAATCCTGAAAGGGGACTTCAGTTTTTGCTATTCCAAACAACACAGGAATGAAAAACCATGAATCATACACAATCCATGGCTCACACAAGTGAATGTTTTTCTAAAAAACATCTAGATGTGGAGTCACCAAGTTGAGAAACAGATGCATTTTTTTTTTTAATTTTTAATTTTATTTTTTGTTTTTTGAGACAAGGTTTCCCTGTAGTCCCAGCTGGCCTGGAATTCACTTTCTAGACCAGGCTAGCCTCAATGTTACAGAGATCTGCCTGCCTCTGCTTCCATATGTACATTCAAAAAGTGCATGTACACTCATGAATATAACACACAGATACAGAGTATAACTGTACAAAAAGTAGGACATGCTTCCCTGTGAACCAGAGATGGAGCAGGAGCTACCATGTGGAAAGAGAAACTGAAGCAGGAGACTGGCCCACGTTGGGGCCTGGGCCTGGGTTATTGGGCAGGAAGGGCATATGTGTGCTGGTGGCTCCTCCTGCCTCTGAGCTAGTTAGCCACATCATCTCCTGCCTCTCCCCTTCCCCTGCTGATGGCAGTCCTTGTGAGAATATATTGTGGCCTGTAGTTTTTTCCTTCTACCCATGTCTGGGATTTCTTGAACTTCCTGGTCTTTGAGAGTACCCTGTGGTATCTTCCCAGACTGTAAATTGACTTTGTTTTGATATGTGACTCCTACCATGTTTATGCATTTAAGTTAAGAGGGAAAGATATACAAGTTGACCATAATGATCTAAAACACACACTCAAGTGCCACACACTTGGTTGTCTTCTTTGAATCAGAATCTAAATTACAAATATAAGTTAGAAGCCAGGTGTTGGGTCTTATGCCTGAGATCCTATCTCCAAAAAAGGAAAAGAGTTAGAATGAAAATCTCAGATTACTTATTTTTAAATTTTTATTTTATGTGTATGTTTTGCCTGCATGTAAGTGCACCTGTGCAATGGAATACCTTCAGAGACCAGAAGAGGGTGTTGGATACTGGGAGCTGGAGCACAGGTGGTTGTGAGCTACCTAATGTGGGTGTTGGGAACTGAACCTAGATGCCCTGCAAGAGCAGCCAGAGCTCTTAACTGCTGAGCCATTTCTCTAGTCCCAGATCTCAGATTTTTATTGTTGTTGGAGGGTGGTAGTTGGTTTATTTTTGGGACAGAGTCACACTCTGTAGCTTAGGCCTTAGACTTTCAGCAGTCCTCCCAGGTATTGGAAGATCTCTTTCAAAATCAACATCTGGGGGCTAGTGTAAGGTGTGAATGAACCCAAAACCTGACAACTAGAGAGTTGGTTCGGCAGTTAGGAGCACTTGTTGCTCTCCCAGAGGACCTGAGTTCCATTCCTAACACCCACATTAGGTAGCTCACAACCACCTTTGCTCCAGCTCCAGGAGATCTGACATTCTGGTCTCCATGGGCACCCACATACACTTGACAGTCGTTCCCACAGATGCACACTTACATACACATAAATAAAAATTAATCTTTAAAAAGTGCATTTAAAAAATCAACACCTGACTACTATGCCCAGGCCCATTCTAAGCGTCTGAATTATGTAAGTGCATTTTCATTAAAAAAGATTCAAATACACTGAAATCTTTGGAATGAAACATGCCCTTAATTCCTCAGGTCCTGTCTTTCTACCCCAGGGAACTTGGCAGTTAATAGCATGTCATACGTTATATATCCTTCATTCTGTCCTTCTGGCACACTTACAAGAGACAATTATTGTTATTATCATTTTTTGTTTTCTGAAACAAGATCTCACTCCATAGTCCCACGTTAACCTGGATCTCCTTGTGTAGCTCAGGCAGCCCTTAAACTTGGAATTCTCCTGCTTCAGCCTCCAGAATGCTGGAGATTACAGCTATGTGCCATCACCCTGGGTCAGAGGTTAGTATTACTAACTTTTTATAGAGGAGAAAACTGAATACTGAGGTTAACATACTAATGTCTTCTCATTGTTAAAGAACTAAGGTTTTTTTTGAGAAAGAGCCCATAGCTCTTGAAAATATGCACAAAGGAGTGTATTTGGTGTGTGGGGATAGGCTGGTGGCTTCTGATGTCCTTCCTCAGGTACCAACCCCTCCCCACTTTTTGAGACAGGGCCTCCCAGTGGCGGGGATGGCTGGTCATGCTGCCAGCACTGTGCCTACACCACTCCCAAGTTTAATTTTACCTGGGTTCTGGGGATTAATCTCAGGTCCTCTCACTCTTGCCAGACAAGCACTACCAACTCATCTGTCTCACTGTTGCCAAGAGTGTATTTCTTAACACTCAGAATGGTCTGAGGCAGTCCCTTGAGGTGGGCCTGAGGCCCTGCTCCACTCTTTAAGAGAGATGAGTGGGATTTAGTCTTGCCTGGCTTGAATTTCTAAACCACACTGCCAGAACTTCAGAGTTTCCCTCTTCCTGGGCCACTAAAGCCCTGTACAAAACAATTTTAAGTTCCTCCAGGGAAGGTTGTACTAGCATGTCCCCATAGATCTCAGATTCAGGCGCTGGCGTGTCTGGTGAGCTTTGGGATAAACCCAGAGGAAGTGGGCGAGCCCAGCCCCTGGGCAGCTGGGACTGGGCCTTCTGGTCCTAGCTCAGGAACTTCCTCTATGGTTCCTGCCCAGGAGGCTTGGAAAACTCTACTTACTTTAAAGCCAAACAAACGGTTGGGTCTGGTGTCCTCTCCCACTTGAGTGTGCACCTCCTGGATGTTCTCTGTTCCCTGCTGGCCGTTCCTGTGAGAGGTGGCGGTGCCCCCCGCAGTGCCCCATTTCCCTGCAAGCCTTTACAGCTTGGGCTCCTCTTACCCCATAAACAAAAAGGGTTTGTAGCATATGCCTTCCTGCGCAAATCTAAGGAAAAGGCTTCAGGCCCTGATTGTATTGTATTTGCATCTGGACTGCTACCTAAACCTTAGAAACCCGGGCTGCCTCCTCAGCACCTCGCTGCTTGAGCGGCAGGACTAACCGTACTTGCAAAAGAAGAAGGCTGCAGGGCCCCTCAACCTTGTGACTGAATCTGTAGGATTTCAGGTTTAAATGCTGCAGCACCATCACGTGACCCAGTGCCCTCAGCCCCACCCCCACTCCACACCCTGGGAAGTTTCTGCCTGCGGGTGTGGGAGGTGTGGGAGGTGTGGGGGGTGTGGGGGGTGTGGGAGGCGGGGATTTGCCGCTAAGCTGGACTAGAGTGTAGAAACTAGCAGCAGGGGGTGGGGAGGCAGCTGAAGCCTCTAGGCATTTGTCTTCAAAGCTAGCAATTCCTACTTAGTCATGTCCCTAAATCCTACATCCTTGGCGTGATTTCAAGGGTCTGTGGATTAGGAATAGATGAGTATGAACATACCTTCCCTAACAGGATCATACATTTTACGAAACATTTACTAGCAACTGATATGTAAAAATCTGAAAGGTGGAGCCGTGCACACTGGGGAGCACACTGGGTCCATTGAGACTTCGGCCTGTTCACAGAAGTGCCCTTAAAAGTGAGTGTGAGAAGCCACGGAGGTGTGGACAGGGAAGGGCAGGGCACCTTTTTTTTGAGGACTGTTTGCTGAAGAAAACAGGAAGGGGCATCGGGGATATTCTTTGAGCTGTAACTCAGGAGTGCTCACATTGAATTCTATCATGAGTTATAGAAATTGCTGGAAACCGTCTTTTTGCAGTGCTGGGAATTGAACCCGGGGCTTGGGCATGTACATGCTACCCAACACCGGGCTGCATCCCTGCGACCTCCGCTTTTTTTTTTTTTTTTTTTTTGACAGACTCTTGCTAAATTGTCCAGGCTGGCCTTGAATTTGCTATATAGCCTCCTAGGCTGGCCTACAAACTTAAATCCTCCTGCCTCAGCCTCCAGGCAGTTAGGATAAGAGGTCTGTGTGAACACGTCACAGAGATTTTCTTCTGAATGTAAACTATGGGGCTGTAGTACCACTGCCTCTAATGTCATAAAGATTTGCTGGATAGAAATGTGTCCTTGCTGTAATAGTAAGGCCTATCCTGTTAATTACATGTAGATGTGTGTGTGTGTGTGCATGTGTGTATGGTTCTATAATAATTTCTGATTTTGTGTTGCTGTCAGTGGTGCTGGGGACCAAATCTAGGGTCTATGCATGCTAACCATGTGCTCTATTGAGCTGTCCCAGCCCAGCCTCTAACTCTTTTTTCTTTTCCTTTTTTTTTTTTTTTTTTTTTTTTTTGTTCTTGTTTTTTTAATAGTGCCTACTGTGTATTCCAGGCTAGCCTTGAACTTACAAGGTCTCCCTGTAGCCCCAGCTGGCCTGGAACTCACTATGTAGACCAGGCTGCCCTTGAACTAACAGAGATCCACCTGCCTCTGCCTCCTGAGTGCTGGGATCAAAGGCGTGCACCACCATGCCTGGCTGGCCTTAAACTTTTCATGCTCTTGCCTCTGCTTTTTATGTTTTTATTTTATTTTTAATTTTTGTTTTTTTTGAGACAGGGCCTCACTGTATAGCTCTAGCTGGCCTAGAACTCACTATGTAGACTAGGTTGGCCTTGATTTCACTGAAATCTGCCTGTCTCTGCCTCCCAAGTGTTGGGATTAAAGCCATGCACCTGGCCAAAGCTTACATTTCTAATAGGAAATGATCTACATATCTGTTCTCTTTACACATGGAACATGAAGGCAGTGTGCAACATGAGCACTGTCATCAGCTGTTCTTGGGTCTTCTCTTCTTGGTGGGTCCAGGGCTTTGAAGTGGTGGAGCCTATGCCAGGAATGGACAGTATCTTCAATCCAACAGCATGTGTGTTTGCATGTTATATATACTATAGCTGTTAAGTTGCTTGAGGGTACACTGGGCCTCTGTCTTCCTGGTACTAAGTTCTCTGGCATCCCTTACTGGTTCTGTCTGTGTAGCCTGTATCCTGTTCTTTGTGCTTTATGATTTCTGTATCATTTGCCATCAATGTGACCTGATATTGCTTATCTTCCAGGAGGTGCCAGAATCCAAGACCAAGAGGCACTGAGGCTTTACCCGGTGCAGGCTGACCCCGTGTGGCACATGGGCTTTGCCCAAAAGTGTCATGTCTGTGTCCCTAGAAGGCCCTGTTTCCTTTCTCTATCCCACTGCCCACCCCTAACCACACACAGAACAGTGACCAAATGTGCCTCTAGTTTTGTTTGCAAGGGCTGTTTTCTGCCATTGCCCAGAGAGGAACGGTTCTGATCAGGAGAATTACTCAATTTGAAAAAAAAAAAAGGACAAAAATCCATCCATGACAGCTCTGAATTTAAGGTGAAGGAATTGTGCTTTTTCTAGATGGATCTCTTCCTTACTCTAGGTACTCTTGAATTCCAAACAATGAAGGGAATACACTTAACACAGGCCAGGTATAATCTCAGCACTCAGGAGACAGAGGCTGGAGGCTCACAAGTTTGAGGCTAGCCTAGGCTATGCTGTAAGACTTTTTGTCTCAAAAAGCCCAAAGAAGGTGGGCATGGTCATACATACCTATAATCTCAACTCTTGAGAGGTAAGGCAAGAAGATTAGAAATTCAAGGTCATTCTTGGCTATAAAATAAGTTTGAGACCAATCTGGGATGTAGAAGACTCTGTCTCAAAAGAGACTGTAGTGAAATTCACTGGCAAAGTGCTTGCCTAACATGCAAAAGGCCCTAGGTTTGATCCCCAGTAGTACAAAAATTAAAATAAAACAAATAAGAGGGAGGTAGGGTTGCTTTGGTTTTTACAGCTTGCAAACAAGATAACTTTGCAGCAACACTCAGATACCCACAGTGGGGGCGGGGGAAACTGTGGTCTGGATTTGGTAACCTCAGTACTATGCACAGTGTCTTTTCAGGGGACTGTTCCACTCTTTATCTTCTTGTTAGTATTAGAAGAAAGTTATAATGCATGTGTATGAGTCTGCATTTATGTGTATGTGTGCAAAGCTTGATCAACAGTGATAATAACTCATTGCAAGTGTATGAAGGGACAGGTACTCTGCTGGTATCTCCTTTAAAGATTTATTTTTATTTATTTTAAAATTTTATTTATTATTTTTATGTGTATGACTGGATTGTGTACATGTATATAAATGCACCCATGTTCTGCAATGCCCTTGAAGGCCAGAAGAGGGCATTGGATCCTCTGGAACTGGAGTTATGGATGGTTGTTAGCTGCTTGCGGGTGCTAGGAACTGAACCTGGGTCCTCTGCAAGAGTAGCCAGTACTCTTAACCTCTGAGTCCTCTCTACAGCTCCAGGATTTATTTTTATTTTTAAAAATTATGTATATGTGTATGTGTATGTGTATGTGTATGTGTGGGGCTAAGTGCACTGGAGTGCAGGTACCTGTAGAAGCCAGAGGTGTTGGACCCTCCTGGAGCAGGAGTTACAAGCGGTTGGTGGGTGCACATATGCTGTGGAGTGGGTATGAAGGTCAGAGGACAACTTTGTGCAGTCAGTTATGTCCTTCTACTGTATGTGGGTTCTGGGCACTTGAACTCGGGCTGTCAGGCTTGTGTAGCAAACACCTTCACCCACTGAGCTATCTCACCAGCCCTGCCATCCTTATTTATCAGAAAATGAATTGAAGTTCAGGGAGGTGAGATTTCCTAGGGAAAGAAAGTCTTGAGTCTTGGTATATTCTGCCTCTAGCACCCACATCCTGAGCAACACCATTTAAACTCTGTTGCAGTGTGGCGGCCCAGATACTGGTCCAGTATAGCTGTGAGTGATGCTGCCTGCATGTACTGGGGACCGTAGCCGTGTCCTGGGCAATTAGATGCTCCCCATTCCGACCCTGAATGGGAGAGTCAGCTGAGCCGGGCAGGCACATGACAGTGCAGTGTGCTAACAGCCCTGCCTTTTATTCTCTCCCCCAAGAGAGACGTGGTGTTACTATAACGCCCCCAACTTGTAGACTGAGCTGACCTTGAACTCACAGAGATCTGCCTGTCTCTGCCTCCGAAGTGCTGGAATTAAAGGTAGGTGCCACCATAATCACCTCTGCTTTTAAAATAAAAGAAAATACCAGATTTTACCTTAGCTATAAGGCCTATGAACTCCTGACTTGGGAAAGAGGAGCTTTTTGTTAAGAATGACTGATGTCTGGCACAAGCTGGGCTGTGTCACTCCTGGGTTATTGTTAGTACTGTTCTATCTGCAGCCATGCTTAACAATAGTGTCCCCCTGGCAAGTGTGCCCTATGCCTCCTTGTCTGTGTAGGGAAAGTCACTTGGACACTGCCTCATTTCAGTGCTGTGGGACTGGGACAGTTGTCTTGAAGGATCTCATGGATTTCATCATGATTGTGTGGAGGCTTATGAAGTCAGAAATGCTGCGCTGAGCTAGGTGGTACACACCTGCAATCCTAGCACTTCGGAGGCTGGAGGAGGAAGATCATGAGTTTGAGGCCAGCCTAGGCAACATGAGACCCTGTCTCAAAAAAAACTGAAATGAAATCAGAAATACTTATGAAGCCTACAGCCTCTGGGAATGGTTAGCTAGAAGTCCAATGCCTTCTCTCCTGCCCCTTCTCTCAGAACTTCCAAATGACTGTGCCTAGAAGGAGTTGGAGTGTGAAGAAATATGATTCTCCTCTTCACCTCTTACTTTGACTGCTAACAGCTTTGTGAACCCCAGGATGTTGTGCACGTGCTGCCATTTCGAGCGTGTGTGTGTGTGTGTGTGTGTGTGTGTGTGGTATGGAAAGTCTGGAAAGCATCTTTCTCCCATCCTCCTTCAGGTTGGAATGGAGCTGTGGTTTGGGTGGTGGACCCAAGTCTTTTTCATTACAGTTCTTCCTGCACCTTTCTCTCCTTTCTGTTTCCATTGCTGAAAGGCTGATGTCACTGAGTCTGCCCTTCCTGGGACAGGTGGGAAGTCCTGGCTAAATACAAGGCTTCTTGCCAGTTGCAATGCTAAAACTTTGAACTTCAAGCCCAAAGGAAGAAAGAATGCCAAGGCTCTGTCAGAAGCAGTTCTTGACTTTTTATCAAGGAATACTACAAATCACACCTTATCACTGGCATCTCTGAACAATATGGAAAACTCATCGATATTCCTCACCTGCCACAAGAAACCAGAAACATTTCACACTATGAGCAGACTTGGATGATGTACTAGATTTCTCACACAAGGACTTGTGTTGTATTTTTGTGTTTGAGGCCAGGGAGGCCCTGAACAAAGTTCAGTCATCCTCATTTACAAAGAAACCACCCTGCTTGATGTAGTAGGACGGGGTTGAAAATGAAGATGGCCAGTGCTTGCCTGAGAACTCTAGTGCAGCCTGCAGAACCACTCTGATTTTAAGTATGTTGTGCATATCCTCCAAAAGACTGGAAATGCTAGTTGGGGTGGTACACTTATGAGTCATAATTTATTCTTTTACTGTCTAAAAGATTTTTTTTTTCAGTGCCAGGGATAGAGCCCCAAGCCTTGCAATACTGGGTAAGAGAATTATCACTAGAACCCTAGCCTCTGACAAAAAGAATTTTTATTGTGATGTTACGGCTTTTACAACAGAAGAAATTATTGAATAATCATCTAGTTTTTAAAAAAATTGGGGGGGGGTGAGATTGCTCAGCTGATAAGGGCATTTTCACACAGGTCTGATGACATAAAGTTGGATCCCAGGATCCCAGAAGGTGGCAGGAGAAAACTGAATCCTCTGACCTCTGTATGTATGCTGGCATGTGTGCATGTGCCAGCATTCAATAATAATAATAATACATGCATTCAATAACAATAGTAATAATTTTTAAAAAAATCAGAGACTAGGCATGTAGCTCAATGGTAGAGCTCTTGCCTAGCATGCATAAGACTCTGGGCTCAACCCCAGCACCACCCAAAGCAAATGAAAACAATGAATAGCCTATGTACTTCACATGCTCCGTGGCCTTCTGATGATACATGACATGCATACAGATGAGCAAATGACAGGATGCTAACTGTGGTGTGGTTTCCAAGCCAGCGCTTGGGTGTTCTTGGTAGCAGGTCCGTGGCACATTTCATCTGTCAGCTCTCCCTCCATTTTCCCTGCTACCTGCAGAGCTGGAGAGAGGTTTTGTTTTCTAGAACACGGTGTCTGTGGCCCTGATCATTTTAAGCAGCTTTGGCACCTTCACCAGCTTGCTCAGAAGAGTAAGGGTCTGGGTAGAGGACAGTGCTTTGTACTAGGACACAGACCCCTTTGCTTTCAAAATCAGGCGAGCCAGCTGGAAACCATGCTTCTGTTTGTGTTTGGGGGCCATTCTTTTCTTTTAAGACAGAACCTCTTCCTTTTTGGTCCTGAAGTCACACTGAAGATCTTCAGCAGCTCAGATGTGCCCGTGGGTACTGGTATTGGGGTTAATGCTCTTTACAGCAAGTCAAGGTTCCTGGCAGGCCTGGGAGGAAGTGTGGCCTGCTTGCGTATGCAGTTCTACGTGTGGCCTCTGAGAGAGAGCTCTGTGGTAGCTTCCTCATCTCTGCTTAATTGCAGTGGGAGGCAGATAGGGTCGCTTACAAAAATAGCCCCTTTACCTCTAGAGAAAAGTAGCCCAGCCCTCCCAAAGGGCCCACTGAAGAACTAACCCCAGAGCAGAGACTGGCAAGCCCAATACAGCAGCAGCACATTCCTGCCTCCTCAGCTTGTGGCATGCTTTAATCTCATGGTCTTATGGTACATTTGCCTCAGGAGTCAGGGATTTGAGGAGCAGAGAGCTGGAGCCTAGGTCCAGCTAAGTATTTAGAAAAACATAGGAACTTCTTTCTGGGGAAACCGAAAGCCAAGTTGTGATCTCATTTAGGCTTGTCCTGATTCCCCAGGGGAACCAAAGCTTAAGATACTAGCTAAGGGAGAAACAACCCACAGGTCTGAACCAGTCTGGGATCCAAGAAATGAGATTTCCTAGCATCCTTCCTCCCTCTGCCTGTAGCCTGTGGCTACCCTCATGTAACGAATATGTAGCTTCCTGGGAGAAAGAAACTTGCACAATCAGACAGAAATAGGACCCTGGAGAATAATTCAGTGTGATGCATAGAGAATTGGGCAATGAGTTGTGGCAAGACTTTGGTCCATGAGAGGGGAGACAGATTTCCTCTGAGTCGTGTCTAAAGTCTGAGGGGAACCCCTGGATCCTGATTTGTCTGAGAGGTCAAGAGACACAGACCCAATGTCATCCTCTCCTTGGCCTGTCAGACTAAAATTGGGCATGGAACTGGCCCTGACAGAGATGGGCAGGGCCAAAGATTTGAAGTTTTGCAACATGAAGTGGAAGCTGCTGTGTCTCAGAGCTACCAGACATTTCCTCATTACCCCAGAGCAGACCACGGCTGTGTCCTAATGGCTCTGAACGATCCACTTTAACATGCTCCCTGAGCCAGGCAGAATGGGGAGAGGGTTCTGGCTGCTTGTTCCCTCCAAGAGCAGATAACTCCTGAACATTTTACAGGGCTCCTGCCCAGGTGGCTCCACAAGGGAACTGAAATACATCAAAACCTTCGTGCTTCCAGTTCCTGTGTGGTTTTTCAGAAGCAGGGTTGTCCAACCTTAGGAAAGTGAATCATGTAGTAGTATCTTTTCCCAGAGTATCATTCATTACCATTCAGAACACTGAACAGAGAATGTTCCAGAAAGCTCAATCTTAGGGCAAGAGAAGTATGGAGATTTGGGAAGCCGGGGCTGGGTTAGACAGGATATAGAGCTGATACCTCAGTTGTCTTTGCTGTTCCCCTGAGATACTTTTCCTTAAAATGCTCTTTGTGAGGTTAGTGAGATGGCTCAGTCTGTAAAAGTGCTTGCTGTACAAGCCTAATGACCTCAATTCAATCTTCAGAACCCACAGTGGGAAGAGAGAAGTGACTCCTAAAAGTTATCCTCTGACCTCCAGATGTGCACCAGGGCACATGTGCACATGCACGCACACACACACACACACACACACACACACACACGCAGGGACAGGAGGTGTAGCTTAGTGTAAAGCATGGGTTTAGAGGCCCCAGGTTGTATCCCTAGCACCAAGGAAGAAAAATTTCTCCTTATAATTCTCATTTGTTTGAGCCTATGTTAGGCAAGGACTACCTCTGTGAGACAGATGCCTGGAAGTCTCTAAAGTTAACTCTAAAACTGTTAACTGCCCTTACTGTCAGGGACACTCCAGACACAAGTCTCATGCTAACGGACGTGAAAGCTTCTTAGACTTTCCTTTAGGAGAAAGCATGGAAATCTATGTGTGTGTCATTTCACTTCCCTTAGAATGCAGCTTAAGCACTCTGCTGAAGCTGGGCATGGAGGCACATACCTGTCATTCTAGTACTGGGAAGGCTGAGGCAGGAGGATGGCAGGTTTGAAGCCAGCTTGGGCTACATATAGAGAGCCAGAAAGGAGTGCCATTGTAATCATGAACATCCAGCAACAACAGATACCTGCACAAGACTGAGCCCTTCAGCATTCCATCATGGGTAAGGAGGTACCCACAAAGCCTCAGACTGTTAATGGTTTCTGCAGGAGAGGTTGTCATTTTCTTCAATGATATAGCCACTAGTTGGGAAGAAGGGGTTCAGAGGAAAAGGAATAACAGAGGGTAATGGAGAGTGACTATAACCATAGTGCAGTGTGTGTGTGCACATGTGCCTGTGTGTGTGTAACTATAAAATAACAGCAACAATAACAACAGAAAGAGCCCCGCTAGTAAATGCACAGCAGTATCATATACCTATGCTGCCTGGAGCTCAGCTTCTCAGTGGGCCACCTGGTTAGAATGCTTGCTAAGGCTTCATGACTGGGAGCCATAGCCATACCATAATGACTCCACCCTTTGCTGGAGGTGCAACCTCCAATTTCTTCTTTAAAGTGAGGGTAATGATTGTGTCTTCCACTGTTGCCACATACTAGAAAGGGAAAGCAATTTGCACAGTGTCTAGAACATAAATCTTGGTGACACCAGGGGCATGTTAACTGAAGGACTTTTCAGTGATCTCATGGCGAGGAGATTGGTTTTAAACCCTTGTATGCATAAAGGGGAGAGGATGTCTGTAGGTCAGGCCTAAGAAGTGCTGCAAATTCTGTTGGGTCTCTGAGTTTGTGCAAAGGCTCCAGACTGAACTGATGAGCACATCTCCTTCAGGCATCTATTTTAGTGTTCCCACACCCTTTCTTCTTCTTCCTCTTCCTCATTTCATATATCTCATATATCCCTTGCTCTGGGCTTGAACTTGCTATGTAGCAGAAGATTACCCTGAACTTCTGATTTCCCTGCCTCTACCTCCAAAGTGCTAGGATGACAGGCATACACCACCACATCTGGTTTTATGTGTCTCTGGAGCTTGAACCATGGTCTGTGTGCATACTAGGTATTTTCTTTTTAAGAATGAATCTCACTTTGTTCTCCAGACTGATCGCTAACTTGGGGCTCAAGTGATCCTCCTGCCTCAGTCTCCTAAGGGTTTGGTATTATGGGCATGTATCCCCCATTTCTGGCTCTCCACCCCACCCTTTGCCTCTGCAGTTGCTTATGTTTTAACTTCTCTCCCAGAATGCTTTGCCCCACCCCTGCCCCCTTTCATTTTCCTAGTGAGACATTAGGTGTCTTTCCAGGTCTTGGTTCAGATGCTACTTTCTTTAGGAGGCATTTGGTTATCATTTCAGGTGAAGTGGTGGCCTCCTCCCACACAGTACACTGTTCAGGCTGCTTGGGACCCACCAGACAATGCTGCCCCTTAAAGATTTCCGTAATCACAAACATCCTGGGCAAAGAAATCCTGACCCATGTAGGGCTCAGAAAATGTTTGAACAGATAATAACTTCCACCATTTAGTACCCATTCAACTTCCTGAAATATAGGAACTGAGGGATGAAAAAGAAGAACATTTTCCCCTCCCTGTTTTCTGATCATTTATCTCTCAAGGAATCATACATATTATGACATACCCATTCCTATCAGGGTAAGAAAATGAAGCTGTGCCTTAAAGCCACCCAGCCAGTTTAAAAGCAGAACCAGAATCTGAATTCAGGGTATGCTCAGGTTAGTGTCTCATCTCTTCTGCAGCATCTTAAGGGACTGGGACATGGATTCTGGAAAGACTCTGGTTTATTATGATAATCGACTGATTTAATACATATAAAGTGCTTATATCACTGGCACAGTAAACATTAGTATCTGTGGCTGTCACATTATTCCACTCTCCTCGTTAACACCTCTTGCCTGCTATATTAGCTTTTCGTTCCTATAATGAAATTCCTGAGGCAGACTACTTTATGAAGAAATTTATTAAGCTTACAAGTTTGGAGGCTAGAAGTCCAAACAGCATAATATAGGCTCTGATGAAGTGACTTCATCACATCCTGGCAGGAGCATATGTGTATCTCTGTCTGTGTTGTCCCTCTCCTTCTAAAGCCACCAGAATTCAATCATGGGGATGTCCCCTAATGTCCTAGCCTAATTATTTTCCAAAGTCCTCTCTTTTGAACTTAGTGGTGGAGTGATTACCTAGTTTCTGAGGTCCTCTGAGGGTTCAATCCCTAGCACTGCAAACAAACAATAAAAGAGAAAACAAAGTCCTGATCTCTAAATACCACAGGCAAATTAAGTTTCTACTCTCTTAAAATCTTTTAAAATGTATACATATGTGTGTCTGTGTGAGGGTATTTGCACATGGGTGCAGGCACCCAAGAAAGCCAGAAGAAGGCATCAGATACCCTGGAACTGGAGCTGTGGGTGGTTTTGAGCTGCTAGACATGTGTGTGGGAACTGAATCTGGGTCCTTTGAAAGTTCAGCAAGTGCTTTTAACTGCTAAACCATCTCTCTAGCCTCAAGCTTCTATTCTCTTAATACCATTAACATATGACTTTGGGAATTAGACTTCTGTATGAGTTTAGGGAAATAAATCGTATTCAAACCATAGCACAGGAAGGAGAGATGGGATCCAAGAATATTAAATACATCAGAATATTCTTATTGGGTTAGCAGGTAAGAAGCTGGCAGAAACCTCAGGAGATTAACCATCTGGGGAAAAAAGAAAAAGAAAAGGGCCGGGGATTTAGCCCAGTAGTAGAGTGCTTACTTAGCATGCATGAGACTCCGGTAACGTCCCCAGTACCCCCTACCCCCACACTAACCATCTGGATTATTGACCCCTGATAGCCTCCAGTGATTTTTCTGGGCCAGCAAGTGAGACCTTGACCAAGTATTGAGTGTTGTAGTCACCTCTTTGTTTTGGTGAAGA
This sequence comes from Eospalax fontanierii, assembly GCA_035773235.1. Classification (NCBI taxonomy): domain Eukaryota; kingdom Metazoa; phylum Chordata; class Mammalia; order Rodentia; family Spalacidae; genus Eospalax; species Eospalax fontanierii. Next base: position 51,325,678 of record CM069531.1, on the reverse strand, counting down.
ATTGAAAAGGAACCTCCTTCACTGGGTGCAGGCACCAGCAGACTGTGGGAGTCTGGCCCTGTGTTGTCTGGGGCTCTGTGGCCTTCCCAGCAGTTGCTGTGGATACAAGAACATAGCAGCCACAGAGGGTCAGTCAGTTACCCTACCCCTTCTGGGTCAGGCTGCCTGCAGAACCTCTTAGGCTAGATCCTTGAGTGGGTAGGAATTCAGAATCAGGATCCCCTAACTTCTCCTATCACTGAGCTGAAAAGCAAGGTTTCCTGAATACCTGGTTGGAAGGACTTCTCAAGATGGAGTGCATTGAGTGAGCTCTGGGAGTCTTTCAACTTCAGCCTGTAGAGCCCCAGGCAAAGAGGTCTGCACTGCTGCCAGCAACTAGCATCTTTCTTCACAGACACCCAGTACCAGCACCCTATAGAGGAGACAGGACAGAGAGACTGCACACAGGGGCTGCTTTGCCTGTGAAAGCAGTGAAACTGACAGTTCACCATCCTCCTCCAGAACTAAATTGCCTTGCAAATTTGGGACAGGTCTAGGAGAATGACTCTAGATACTGAAACTGAAATTCCCTTAGTGGGCTGAATCTTTCTAGGTTTCTATTCTATTTCTATGTTGGAACCAGATTGGGTAAAAAGGAGTGCAACATTGGAGGCTGGCCACTTAGCAGGGGAGCCTGTGCATTGGGGAGTTTTTAGTTGGAGTTTTGTGTGAGCAGTTAGAGAGCAACTGGAGCAGCAATTTTCCTGCCCCAAATCTGATTTTAAGTTCCTGTCATTCATATATATATATATATATATATATATACACACACATACATACATACACACATATCTTCAATCTTTCCAGAGAATGTGGCCACATGTTATCCATCCAGCTCAGGCAGCTCATTTCCACTTGGTAGAACTTGAGTAACTAAATATCTGTACTATTTTATTCCACGCACTTTGTAACCAAGAACAATTCATTCATTCAAATCGATTCATTCATTTGAACCACTATTTTAACAATGTGCCAGGGTTGCAGAGAACAAGAAAGCTCTCAGTCTAGCAGGAGACTGAATTTTTGTTGTTGCTGTTGATTGTTTGTTTGTCTTTGAGACAGTATTTCCCTGTAGCCTCAGCTGCCCTGGAACTTGATATATGGACCAGGCGGCCTTGATCTCACAGAGATCTGCTGCCTTTGCCTCCCAAGTGCTGGATTAAAGGTGTGCACAGTTTGAATGATTTTTCAGAGCAGCAAGAAGGCAGAAAGAGGGAAGTAGGCCTCCCTCGCTTAGTGGTTACTGGAAGCCCCTAAAAGTAGTATAACACCAGAAGGTAAGTAGGAGATGCTCAGGCAGAGTGGAGGAAGAGGTTGCTGTTTTCTTGATGCAGGGTCTCATTATGGAGCTCAGGCCAGCCTTACCACTTACTTGTGATCCACTTGCCTCATTCTCTCACCTCTCACATGATTGAATAAAGGCCGTGTGTCACCATACCACATCGAGGAAAGAACATCTTAACTAAAGGTTTTACCATGTGTCGAAGTTCAAAGACAGGAAAGAGCAGGGAGAATGTGCTAGGTGAAGTTGGGATGTGTAGGTCAGGCCACATGGCCTTATAGGTCATGAAAACAATAATGGGGGTTAGGACTATAGCTCAGCAGTGGAACACTTGCTTAGCATGTGTAAGACCCTGGGTTTTGTCTCTAGCACTGCAAAAAGAAAAAGGAAGGAAACATATGGGTCTTTCTCTTAATAGTGGTGGGAGGCCATAGATGTCCCTTAGAGTTTCACAGCACGTTCTCTGGTGGCTGTGGGATGCTTGGAAACTTTCCTCAGAGTTTCATATCCTTGATGACCCTACATTGCTCAAGCCAACAGATCCAAGTCAGGTGTAACCCCTGGGCAGCCTTTACTGACCATTTCTCTCTGTCCCATCCTTTGCCACTTTCCCTTCATTAGAATACAAGTCATGTGTGTTGGTCTCTCATGTCAGCACGGGGCTATGTTGTGTGGTCTAGCTGACCAGCTTAGGACAGGGCACAGAAAGGAAATTCAGAGTCATGAGGTTCATGAAGAGAAGCTGAAAGCGCCCTATGTGAGAGATGTATGACCTGAGGCAGTTCCAAGCAGAGAGTGGGGCTAAGCTGAGTCAGTCATCCCTTTCGACGTTAAGATGGTAGGTGGTCCCTTATGGGTTGAGGTTGATGGCCTTCTGGTTTTTCAGTGACCATCTTTGGACTTCTGAGGACCTGCCAGCCAGTCTGCCTCTCCCCTCCAAGGTAATAATAACCCAGTTGGAATTGCCTGGGTGCAGATGTGTATGCCTGGCTTCCAGGGAGGAGAAACAGAGTACTGGCACCCCTTATGGAGGTGGCTTGGGCCGGTCCAACCTGCCTCTCAAACTCTTAAGTTTATAGCAATGACATTGGCCAACAAGATGACTCACTCTGTTGGTAAAAGCACTTGTTGCCAAGCCTGTCTGACAACCTGAGTTGGATCTGTGGGATTCACATCGTGGAAAGAGAGCAACCAATTCCTGCAAGTTATCCTTTAACCTCCACATATGCACCTTGGCATGAGCTCACATGCATGTGTGCATGATTAATAAATAAATAAATGTAATGAGAAAATAAAAAAATTAAGATGATGTTTAGTTATTAAAGACAACAAAGGTAACATTATGGGGAAAAGAAGGCAGGTACAAGCTTGCCAAGGAGTCCCCTAACCATGGTGTGTCTTCAACACTGTTGGCATTAAGGATGGATATTCTTTGGGCATTGCTGTCCTAGCTCCCTTACATTTTAAAAATGCTTTCTGGTGGCTGAAGAGATGGCTCAGTGGTTAAGAACACTGGCTGCTCTAGCAGAGGACCCAGTTTTGGCTCCCAGCATCTACATGACAGCTAACAACTCCAGTTCCAGGGGCTCTGACATCCTCTTCTGGCCTTTTTGGGCACTGCATGACATTGGTGTACTTACATACATTCAGGCAAAACATTCATATGCATAAAAAATAATAATTAAAAAAACTTCCTGATAGAACAGTGACAACTACCCATCCCATAATTGAGAGCTACTGTCTTTTGATGAGGGGACAAAGTTATATTCAGCTGTGTTTCATGCAGGGAGGTCCAAAGTCTCCTTATTTAAGATGTTACAAGAGGAAGTGGAAAGGGTTCAGCAGTTAAGGGTGCGTGCTGGTCTTTCAGAGGATGGAAGTTCAGTTCCCAGCACCCGTGTCAGAGGGCCTAAAACTGCCTACAACTCCCAGTTCCAGAGGATCCGACATCCCCTTCTGGCCTCCAAGGGCACCCACACACATAAGCACATACCCTGACACAAACACATATGCATACACATAAATAGAATTAAAATAAACTCTTTAACAAAGATGTCACAGGAGGTTTAGTTTAATGGGAGGGCATTCTTCCCACATCTTTCTCTCAGATTGTTGTTCCTCTTTGCTTTCCCAGACTCCTTGCTCACAGTGATAACCTGCAGCCCTGAGCAGAATCTGGTGGAAGAGCTGAAATTTGAGTGCAGACACTTGGAGCCTGTCTAGAACACCTCTGGTGGCCAAGGTGACATTCTGTTCAGCCACCAGATGGCACTTGAGAGGCCCCTCTTCTCTGCCGCAGGACCAGTTGTGGCAGGAGTTTACTGCAGAGAGAACTTGCCCTAAAAGAGGCTTGGTGCTTAAAGAGGCACAGCCACACATGCACAGGCTCAATCATTACACCCAGAGTGAGACTCCACCTTTGGCAAGTACTATTGTGCAGGCTCAGTGGCTCATTTGCCCTTGCTGTCTCGGATGTTGATCTCATCTCCTCGATGGCTGTCAGTCCCTGCAGCCACTCCTGGGCCTGAAGGGACTGGACCAGGCTAAAGGGTGGCGTCAGAATTCCTGGCAGAACAGCGTGGAGCTGGGACACATCTGCAGAATTCTGGCTACAAGAATAGGGAGGACGGCCAGCTTCAGGGCACTGTTGACCACAGGAGGGCAGAGGGCCAACCTGTCAGCTCTGACCTCTGCTGGATTTGTCTCTGCTTTCCTTGGAGCTGAGGAGACTGCAGCCATTGAACTTGATCTTTGGGTTTTGGGGATTTTGAGAATTTGTGTCTTCTTTAGCTGGCATCTTTCAAATGCTGATGGGGACCATAAGGTAAGTAAACATAGGAGAACATTGCAAAAAGTCCCTGCATTCCACTGTGGAATCTTATTGATTATAGGAAAACTGTCATGTAGACAGTTGGTTGGTGAGGTTTGAGCAGTGTTAGGTGAGAACCACTTTAGCTGGAGCTTGGCAAGGGATCCTCCTGAAATTGCAGTTCCTCTAAGCCAAGTCATCTGCCAGGATGCTGGGTACTCTGTGGTGTTTAGCTGTGGGGATAGAGCTTTAACACAGCCACCGGGCAATGTGTGGATATTGGGTATTGGTTCTATGAAGTGAGGAAAGTAGTAAGGGGTGAATACAGTTCTATAGAGATCGAGTCTACATCTTGCCCTTGATTCAAGCTGACATAAAGCTTCCTAGAGAAATGAATTGGGTGGGGCTTTTCATTTCTGTTGCCTGTAGATCTCACTGTCTGCTGGAAAAGCCAGGAGGCTGGAAAGGGGCAGATAAGAAGAAAGCAAAAGACAGTGTTTTGTTTTGTTTTGTTTTCTTTTCTTTCGTGTATGTGTATGTTTTTGCTTTTTTGAGACAGAGATCCACTATATAGCCCTGGCTGGCCTAGAACTCACAGAGATCCACGGCCTCTACTGGGATTAAAAGTGTGTGCCACCATGCCAGGAAAGGATAGAGTCTTAGGCCAAACCTTCTCCCTGAGATGCTTCTCATCAGAAGACTGGCCTAGGGGAATTTTCTTTTTAAATTGTTTTTTAATTACATTGATTGATTGTGTGTATGTGTGTATGGCATATATATGTGTGTAAAGATCAGGGGAGGTCAAAGGACAACTTTCAGGAGTTGGTTCTCCAACTACCATGTGGGTCTTGGGGATCAAACTCAGATTGTCACTGGTGGCTGTTGCCTTTATCTACTGAGTCATCTCAGTGGCCTCAGAGAATTTTCTTCTTTCTAGACTCTAGAGCTGAAGGTGAATTTTAGAATAGTAAATGCTGTTTTGCTGTATCAAGGCAAAGGATGTGAAGCAAAGCAGACAACCAAAGGGTCTTCTGGGAAGCAAAATTTATAGTCTGCCAGCACTAATAGAAGACCTGGAGGTTATATACCCGACTGACCTGGTGCCACCTTCTGTAGATGTGAAAAATAAGGTTGGAAGACCCGAGGCATACACACAGGGGTGTTGGGAGACCTGGCACATAAGAGATTGTCACTAAGATTTCTTTCCGCTTGTCTCTGGGATCATCTGACTTGTTGCAGTAGGTGTGGCTTTCTTTGGGAAATCTTTTTGCTTAGTTATTGGAAGCCCTGGGAGTTCGGGAGTGACACCATTTTCCCTCTTCATGAAGTTCTGATTTCTTCCCTGTTTATTCATTTGTTTACTTCCTGTCGCCTAACACAGCTCTGCACATGTGGACTCTGGGTTCAGACTTGGTTCATTTTCAAGTGTCACCATCTGCTGGCTGGCCACTGGCTTAGCCTTTCTGAGCCTTCATTTCCTCTTCTGTGAAATAGAGCTAATGGGAGCACCTGTCTCATTGGCTTACTGTGAGCATTAGGCCGGATGAAGCTTGTGAAACACACCTGGCACTTACGTGCTCCATCAGCATTAGCTGCCATTAATGTTTATGATTCAGTCAGCATTTTTTGAGACAGGTTCTAACCTTGAACTCCTGGTCAGCCTTCAGAGTACTGAGTACTGGGATTACAGGTGTGCACTGCTATACCTGGTTCAACACACATTTTTGAATGCTGGTCTGTTGGACTTTGGGCAAAAAACTGGTCAGGATCATGTTACTGTAATAGCTTTACAGCTTTAGAGGTCTGCATACACTAATGTTCCCTGCTTGGCCCCAGCAACAGAGACACATCCTTTTTTTTTTTTTTTTTTTTTACCAGCTGTGACCGCTGACTGGGTGATCAAGCAAGGAAGGATTTGGGGCCCTTCTTGTGGTACACTGTGAAGCTGGGTTGCTAACATGACAAGGGAAGAAGAATGTGGAGATAACTAGTTTGATCTAAGCAACATCATTCTTTTTCATCCTGGCCAAGTGGTTGGTTGAAGTGAGAGCTGGTTGTTGGAGAGGCAGTGAGTAGAACACACCCAGGAATAAAGGGCAGGGCTGCTGGTTTTCAGAATGGGGTGAATCTTCTTCCCACTCAGGCCCTCATCAGCAGTCCAGCAGGCATGGCTGTGTAACCTTAAATCCCCCTTACATCCAGTGATAAGGGAGGAACAGGCAGGTAACTATGGAGACGAAGGGAGCTGAGGATAAGCTGAGTACATAGGCTGTGGAGATGAAGAATGTTGGCCCTGAGGAATAGATAGGGAATGGTCACTGGGGCTTGGAGGAGGTAGTGTATGGATGCTGACTCAGTGCCTTGGGGTACACCATGCATCTGTGCATCCAGGCATTAGCTGAGTCAGGGAGGTCTGTCCACAAAGATGCTGCTCTGACAGATTAGGGCAGATGACTGGGGTTAAGAGCACTACAGGAGAGCAGGCCTTGGGCAAAATAGAGAATGCCTCTTTAACTCCTTCCTTTCCAGGGTGTGGGTTGAGTTAGGGGTTCTCCAGCTTCCCCATGCCCTCAGTGCCAGAGATCTGGTAGCATTTGTTCCAGTTCCAAGTCACCCTGGTGCTTCAAGGCCCATCTCTGTACACAAGGTTAGAATCAGGTGTGTGGTGAGAATCTTGAATTAACTATCCTTTCCCAAGACAATATTCAGAGACTGGCATCTGGAGATGGAACAGAGCTGCAAGAGCTTCCTAGAAGGTGATCTCAAACCCAGGGACCAGTGAAGATTTCCAGGGATTTCAAGACCATGGATTTATTATCATCAGCTAAGAAAGAAGCAACATGCGTGGCCTTAAAATAGACTGTAAGACTGGGCTAGGTTACTGAACTAGACACGGTAACATAGGCCTCTAATCTCAGCTAGTAGGGAGGCTGAGGAAGAAAGATTACAAGTTCAAGGCCAACTTGGTTAATAGTAAATTCAAGATCAGCATGGGCAACCTAGGGAGATCCTGTCTCAAAAAGTAAGAGGGCAGGGTCTATTGCTCAGTGGTAGGGTGCTTGCCTAGTATAAGTAAGGTCCTGGGTTCAGTTCTCATTACTGCAAAAGAAAGGAGGGGTATGGGGATGGTGGAAGGGAGAGGAAGAGGAAGAGGATAAGAAAAAAAGAAAACTGAGTTAACAATGCTGCTCATAGAAAGACCATCCTTGTGAATAAAACTCTAAAATCCAAGCCAGAAACACAGCAAGCATTCAGTGTCAGATATTAGAGCAGCATGGCCTCCTAGGTTCTCTCTCTACCTAATACCATGTTGTAGAGGGGACAGGCCAGGGCAAAATTGGGCAAAATGTAGAATAAAGCAAGCAGTGACAATGCTAAGGAGAGCAACTGCAACATTTTAGCTTGAAAAAATGCTGAAAATAGCTTGCTCAAGCCTTTGTAGATAAAAATGTAAAATGTATGCAAATGTATGTGACTCATACAGAAACATACATCCATGGCCTCCCCACAGTCAGCACCGGATGTGGCCATCAGGAAAATCTCTGTGGTGCAGGGAGAGGGCCGAAGTTGCCTTGACTATTGCTCTGAGGAGTTAGTGCTCTTGCCTTCCAGGGCTTAGAGCCAATAGCTGTTGCTGGGGCACGTTTCCCTTTTCCTGGGTTCCTTGCCATCAAGAGGTCTATGCATAAAGAGAAGCTCTTTTCCTTTTCTCTGCTCCTCCGTCTGCTTCCTCAAAGAGCCTGCTTGCTCCCTTTCCCATCCCCGGAGCTCTATTTCTGGATAGTCTCATTGGAGATGCATGATCCCCTCTCTTGCCAAGTTCCAGGTGTCTGCTTGGTCCTCCCAATCTTATATGCCTGTCAGGGACATTGGGAGGGTAAGATCTGAGCAGGGAGGGGCAGCAAGCCACAAAAACAGAGCTTGAGTTAGGAGGACTGGGGTGGAGTAGAGCTGAGTGGGCACAAGGCTCCCACACCCCAAAGAACTACATCTTCCCCCGTGCCTCCCAGAGGCTGGATCCCAGGCATTGATGACCACTCTCTCTCCTTGACAGCTATGGAGGCCAGTGCCCAGGCAGCAAGTCAGCTTAGAAGGCTGGGAACGGGCTTCCTTCCAGCTTTATCGGTAAGGGTGTGCTTCTCCCTTTCAGAACTCGATCTGTGCTTGTCTGGAATGAGGAGCCCCTACCCCCATACTCTGTGGGTGCTGACAACACTGCCTTCCATAGAGACCATGGAGTAGTTTAACTCTTTGTAGACCTCTTTGTATTGCTGGGACCCAAGAAAGTTTTGCCCTAAGCTGTCTGAAGATGGGGTGGGATGGGAATTGCTCTATTATCAGAAATGTCATTATCCTGGTACATAAATAGTGTAGTTCAGGGCTTCCTTGGTGGGCCTGGCTGCCTCCCTCCCTGGGGATTTGGGGAAGGGGCTTCAGTCTCTGCTATACTGGATCACCCTAGCCTGACTCCCTTACATCAGTTCTGAGTCCAAGTCCCTTGGCCCAAAAAGGTCTGTAGGACCTAACCTGTGGGAAAGTGGCCATGGGTCCCAAAGACCCATGAGGCATACTGTCCCCCACCTCCCAGGCCTTCACTGCTGTTGAGGTCACTGTTAAGAGAAATTTTGTTTCTTAAGGTTCTGTTATCAAAGGCACTGTCCGACCCTCTTTCCTCAACTCTTGTGTGATTATGAATATGTGATTATGCATTTATGATGGGCTCTTGCGCTAAGGCTAGAGGTCCTCAGAGAGGGTTCCCGGAGGAACCAGAAGGAAGAACAACCAGGAGCTTCTCCTGTACCCCCAGTTTGTCTCACAGCCCCAAAGGGGCACAAGTAAGAGATTCCTCCTCCTCAGCACATGGTTGACCCTGCGGTCCTGCCTTCCTTCAGCCACCCCCTGGTGTGTGGGGCGGGGGGGGGGGGACTGACCCACTTGTAAGGTCAAGGGTGCTTCAATAGATAGGGCGCTTTAAGGTTTGGAAGGAAATAGTCCATTGGTGGCCCAGCCTTCTAGCGGGCGCACAGGACATTAACCCTGTCCATACCGATGCCCAGCCTTGCCTAGGGGAGGGGCCTGGCAACTGCACCAGCCCCAAAATCGCGCTTAGAGATCCTGGGGTGGCAGGTGATGTCACCCCTGCGGTCCCATAGGTCTCCCTAGTCTGCTGGGTGCCAGAATTCTGCTGAGCCTAACCCGGCGAGGAGGGGGAGCCTGGCCCTGCGCCGCCGCCCGGAGACCCCGCGGGAGCTCTGGTGTGCCGGCTGGAGGCCGTCGGCGGGGTGCGGGCTGCTCTCACACCCCTTCAGCCCCGCTGCGGCTGGGGGGTGGGGGCGCGCTGAGCCTCGCGCCGATTGGCCGCGCCCCCCGCCCCCCGCCCCTGGGCGCCGCGCAGCCCCGGGGAAGTTGCTAGTTGGCGCGCGGACTGCGGGGCCGCGGCTCCCAGATCCGCCGCGGGGCTCTCGGCAGCCGCAGCACCACGAAGGGCTCCCGGGGGCGCTCGCCCGCCCTCGCCTCCTCCCCTGCGGCCCCGGCTCGCTCCTCCTCGCTACCTGTTTCCCCGGCTCCCCCGCCTCCGCCCTGAGCTCTGTAACTTCGGCCTCCGGGTCCGGCCGCCCCTCCTGGCTGCCCGCCCGCCGGCGCCCTCCCTCCTTTGTTGTGCGATGAGGGTCGGGTTTCCGATCTGACCGAGCCGCCGCCGCCGCCGCCGTGCGGAGCCGCGCGCATGGAGCCGCTCAGCCACCGGGGCCTGCCGCGCCTCTCCTGGATCGACACCCTCTACAGCAGTACGTGTGCGCTTGGGCCGGGGTCAGGACTGGGCCGGGCGGGACGGGCCCGGCACCCTACGAGGCGCCCCGATGCCCTAGGGTCCAGTTGTAGCCGGGCACCAGTGAGGGACCGCGGGCATCGCCCGCTAGGTGTGCAGCGGGCCCGGAGGTGAGGGAGCGGTGCGGGGTCCCCAAAGCAGACTTCAGGTTGGGGTGGGGGCTTGGATGTACAAGAGCCGGGAGAACTGTGTCATTCCTCCCACCTGTTGTGCAGCCCAGCACTCCAGCGCTTCGGGAGTGGGGAGTGCCCTTTTTAGGGCGCTACCTTGGCTTCTGGATTGGCAGCTTCTCTCTCCACACTGAAGCAGAAAGGCCATTTTGGGAAAAGTCCTTGGCTCTTGAGTTTCCCACCGCAGGAACATCCTGAAGCCGTTGTGTGATTCAGAGCGAAGATGAGATCAGGTTGGAAGGGGGACTGTAGGTGCGGATCTCCATGGGGCCGTTTCATGACGAGCCACCCCTCTAGCTCAGCAGTCTTCCTCGCCAGCCTCACTACCCCTATTCTCATCACCACCACCACCCCAGAAAAGAAAAAGAAAAAACCTCTGGCTCTCCACCCCCTCTTTCCAAAATCAGCCGCGATCATGTGATTGCTCTTGCACAGCCTGGGGGATGTGTAGTTGATCCCTGGGACTTCCTAGGGCTTGAGGCAAACTCAAATCGGAGCCATTCTCCCCTACCCATGTCTATGTGGCACTGCCCCTTTTCCTCACTCCTTCCTTGAGACACGTTTCCCAGAGGCATTCTGTGGTGTAGGGTCCTGCTGGCCTCTGAAGAAGACTGTGGACTTCCTTATTGACTTGCTGGGGACCCTCCCACTCTCTTAACATCCCCCAGCCCAGACGCTGGTAGACTTAGGTGGTGGTTCGGAACATTGGATACCATGACACAAGGACATTTTGAAAGGTCAGCCTGGCTTGAGTTACTTAATCACATTCTAGGGGTGAGGGGAGATGATTCCTTGAGACCCGGGGTCTTATCTTGAAGTCCCTGCATTACTCAACATCAAGCCTCTGCCTTCAGCATCCCCCGTGGGTCCTGTCCTTCCTGCATCTTCTTCCTAACCTTCCATCCCAGCTTTCCATTCCAGTTTGCTTCCCCCTCCCTCCCCTCCTCCCCCCTCCTCCGATGCCCAGGAGCTCTCCTTATGATGGTTCATTCTGCTTTGGTTTTTTTTACATCAAAGGGACAAAGCTGGTTCCCCTGGGCCTTGCTTGGTCCTGGCCAAACCCAGCAAGTCCATCTGCTCATTCCTGGCAGAAGCTAGTGTTGTTGGGTGAAGGTCGGGGGCCCACAGCTGTGTGACGTGTGTGTGTACACGTGTGTCTGTGCGCATGGGGACACACATCTGTTCAGAGGCCTGATGCAGATCAGCTTCTGACCCAAAGGATTAGTGACCTCTGCTTAGCCTGCTCTTGCAAATAACAGTCATAACAATGGCTCATATTCATATGCTGCTTATGTTCATGGATATTTCTGGCCCTTCGAAAAACCCATCCCTGGTTTCCCCGTTTCCCATAACATAGAATCCCATGGAAAGCCATCTGTGGCTTTCTCTCCATTGCTAAAGAAGATTTCATAACTTGATCATCCAAGTCCCCACCCCCATCTCCAGCCTGGAACTGAGAAGCAAAATTGCCTGAGGCTTCTTTGAGAATTCCTGACCCAAGGCTATTAGAAAAGGGAATTAGGCCAAGGGCCTCTTTAGGGGGTACCCTAAACCAGTCCTAACTCAGAAAACCTGGCATCTGAGCTAGCTTTAACTACCTGTTGCTAAGGCCCTGGGCCTCTTGGCCCCTGGAGCAGTTGGATGGTGAGGTGGGCAGGGGCACCAACTTGACAGTGGTGCATGGAGTCCCTGCCTTGGTCTTCACAATGCCTTATTTGGGACTCTGGAGCAGAAGGCTTCCTGGGGAGGGTCTCTGTGCAGTCATATTTGGGCTGCTAGCCATCAAGTTTCTTTTTGACAAGAGCCTAAATTAAACAAATACCCAGGCTATCATTTGCCAGGCAGCATAGTTCTGTGGCTCCCAGAGGAAGTTCCTCTGCCTCTTTGGAAGTTGTTTGCTTACCAGGCCCACAGGTCGCCACAAATGCCAGACCCATCAAGAACTGTAGACATGTAGCAGCCAGTGTGACTCCTTAGAGATGTGAACCACAGAGTGATAAAGGCTCAGCTTTAAGTAGTCCTCCTGTAACAGTGATCATAGCTTCTCCTGGTTGTTCAGAGTACGGAAGATACCATGCCACTATGCTAGATATTTTCTGCTTATTCTTTCCCAACCTCCCAGCTCAGACTCTTGCAGATTAGGAGAGATTGAGTAACCCAAATCAATTATTCAAAGCCACATAATTGGTAACTGATAGAAGGGAATTCAGATATTACCCTAGGCCAATGGGGAGGACTCTACTTTGAACAATGCCCAGCTAAATCTGGGCTTATTTAAGGTCTTGCACTACCCTGTAGTAGGAAATACCTCTGTTCAGATTTTTTTTCCCCTGAAACGATCCAGCAGGGTAAGTGGCTTTGTTGACTCCACTCTATACTGTCCCTGTATCTTTTGCAGGGCCTAGTTGCTGGTCTGGGAGTCTAGGCCAGGATGACTGAGGCTCCCTCTAAGGCCAGTAATTGTCTACCTCTAAGGTGTCAGACTGCCCACCAACCCCTTCCTTCCTGTTTGTCTTTGGAGTCTTCAGTCTGTTCTTTCTCGTGTCAGCAGCTGTGCCAGGAAGAATATGCCCACTTCATCACAGATTGATGGCTATTTGAAAAGGGGTGGCAGCAAATTTCCTCTGTCCTCAGTTAGGAGCCCTGAAGGGCTGGGGTGGTGGAGATTTGTCTGGCTCCAGGGGAAATGTTAGATCCCCGCTGCCAATGTGATCTGGGACTGATTGGAGCAAGGCCTTTGGTCCTAATAACTGAGATTGGCAGGGTTGCAGCAGCCATCTCCTGTCCCTGTACCATTCTTTTTCTGTGTGGATATAATGATGCCAGTTTCTTTCCTTTCTGCCTTGTTTTAGTTCTTCCCTGGCCACTGGTGTGAGTCTCTCTATGGAGTTATTTTGTTTCTCTTAATTTCTGTGTCTTTCCACTAAAAACTTCCTACCCTCTATATTTTTCTATACCATGGAGTTAGTGTGGACTAAATTAAGTTCTATGAAGTAACCCAAGCATGAGGGGCACTCTGAAACTTCTCCTGTCCCTCATAAGTAGAGACAGGCCTCCAAGCTGATCTGAACTGAGACACATGCCCCAGGCAGGCTCATCATTTGGCTCTTCTTCACATACAAAACCTTTAAATGCATGCTCTGGATTTATTTAGAAGGAAGGCGCGGGGCTTCATTTCAGGTCTCATCCTTTGCCATTTTAAACTCTTTTGTCCTAGTAATTCAGTACAGATCCCAAACATACCTACCCTACTGAGCCAAGCCTACACTTTCTTGGATTTCATAGAAGGCAGAACATGACCATCTGCAGTTACAAGAAGCCTGCCTTTTGGGATTAGTAGCTCTTACTTCAGCAGCATTCAAGGGTTATTAAGTCTTTTGTGATATTTTCATATCCTTTATCCATACAACCCTCTTCTGTATGCTAGCAATGTATTTGGGACTGTGAGGATACAAACCCATATCCGTCTCCTGAGCCTGCTTCTCTTAGTCCTATATTTGCTATACACCAAGAACCAAGTCAGTAGCACTGAGTTTAATCAGAGTAGCTCACTCATCTGGGCTGTATTAGATTCCTCCTGATGTACCAGTAAACACCTACAGATGGGTGCTTTCTTGGCATTCTAAATAGCTCCAGTGACTTATTCCTTCTTGTCAGTACCATCCCATAATTGTCATGGCTGCTAAAGTCTCAGAGGCTGACAGAATACTTAAGTCATCTCTTCAATAAAACTTAATTTTTTTATTGTTGTGGTTGGTTGCTGTTATTTGTAAAAAGAAATGATGGGAGCATTCATAAAAAATTAGCTAGAAGATACTACTGGGGGGCCTAGATGAGGGGAGAATGATGAGAAAATCTATTTTACCTCTGTCTTGAGCAGAGTAGGATAAAATGCTTAGGTTGTTCTCTGAGGTATGGTGTGTTTCCTGGGGTGATTCTGAGATCTTCTTTGTGCCCACTCCTCTGAAAGTGATGTCTATCAGGATGTCTATCTGGATCAATTAGTTAATGTCTGTTAATAGCTTTGAGGATGAGGGATGCTGTCAGCTCATTACGACCTACCTCATCATTAGACGGGTTTGTGACTCTTGCATAGAGTTTAGAAGAGTGTAGATAGGTGGTGAGGGCACTGATAGGAACAGAGTATTGAACCACGTTTTTTGTTTTTTGGTTTCTTCTTTTTAAAGAAAGAAAAAAAAACCAGTACCAGGGAGCAAAGTCAAAGCTTTGTCTATCCTAGGCAATTGTTCTACTGGGCTACACCCACAGATTTACAGGAAGTACCTAGCCCAGTGGTTCACATATAAGCCCTCAACAGGTTTTGGGTGCTATGAGTTTGAGAGAGAGGAAAAAAAACTTCTGAGTTCTTGGCTTCTTTAACTCCGGACTCCACCAGAACATGTTATCTGGCTCATTCATGAGTTTCCTGATGTGTGTATTTGGTAATTGTAGTACTCTGTGCTGTGGAGTTGGAGACCCCCCCAAGGGAGTCCTGTGCTTTGCTGGGGCCTGCAATTGGAAGCCTTCCCTGCAGTGTTTGTGTTGCAGCTGTTTTACTCAGCTTGAGTCCTTTTGGGGCAAATTTGGAGTTAGCAGCTTCAGATGGCTTCAGGACAACTCTGATTTCTTTACTTCCTGTCAGGTCCTTGGCTATGGTAGGCTAAGGTGATGTGCAGGGATATTACCTACCATGTTCTTAAATGGTCATAGCACATTCCTCTGAGGGTTTCCTGTACTTGTAAGAGAAACATGCAAGCCTAGCCAAAAGGAAGACAAAATTCCATGTATTCCAGCTGGCCTTGAACTCACTGTGTAGCTAAGGATGACCTTGAACTCTTGATCCTCCTTTTCCCACTTCCAAGTGTTGGAATTGCAGGCTTTATGCAGCACTGGAGATCAAACCCAGGGCTTCATGCATACTAGGCATGCACTCTATCAACTGAGCTACATCTTCAGCCTCCGGAAGTTCTCTTTGTTGTTGTTGTTTTATTTTGAGACCAGGTCTGGCTTTGAACTCACTATGTAAACCAGGCTAGCCTTGAACCCGCAGAGATCTACCCTTCTCTGCCTCCCCGGTGCTGGGATTAAAGGTATAGCTTCACCACACTTGGCAGGAGGTTGTTTTGATGCGATGCAGGACCTCAGCCTCCTTCAACCTTGTATTTCTTAGGGCTTATAAGATTTTAGTCAGCTGGAGCCATAAAGATTCATGATTGGTTGCAGGAGTTTTATGTTGGTCCCTGAAGCTTGAGTAAAACCTACTGTAGATCCTGTAAATGGGAAGAAAGAAAAACAAGGACAATAGGCGGACTACAAAGTACATCCCTATAGAAAATGATGACAGATGGTCAATCCTGCCCCTGCCCCTGCCACTACCCAAGGCATTTGGAAAAGATCTCTTTGAGATAGGACTTCAAATGGTCCTATGACCATTTATGAGTGGAGCAACCAGTTTTCCATCCCCAGATTCAGACCTGGTTTGGCCTCTCTCAGTTTTCTGCCTCCATGCTTAATTCTCATCTTCTCCTGACCTTCCTCCTCTCTACATACCAGAACACAAGAGGAACCTGATTGTACTGGCTATACAGAAAATGTCACAGTCACCTGGCCTTTAGGAGATGAAGCTAGTTAGGGTGAGTTCTCTGGTGACCTAGTTGGTCAGGTCCAATCTCTTGTTCCTTGTCTCTGCCCTCTCTCACCTACCTTCTTGACCCTTTAGCCCACATGACTTGGGAGATGTCATTTTGTAAAAGGTAAGCAGGATCTGCAGAAGGGGTTAGATGACTGGGGGCCTCTCCAGTGGACCAGTCCCACCCCACCAAAGTCACAGTTCTTGTCATTCTAGGTAGCATAGCCATATGTCTCGTTGGGTGGTATTGGTGGAGCTGGGGCACAGACGAAAGCCCAGGATTGGCGAGGGATCTGTGGGTTTGCTTAGGGCTGCTGGGGAAGGATGTGGCCATAATTATCTTCACAGGATTGAAGGTTGATCCTGTTAGTGTGCTGAACTAACCCCTTCCTCCTGGGCATTGCCTCCCAGGCAGCAGTAAAGGTTTAATGGATCAAGATTATCCAGACCAAAGATGCTGTGTAATTAAGCAGTTACCTCCCTGGCAGCAGGACATCACACAGCAGCAATTGATTTCATTTGTGGTTACCTTGTTTAGTGGTGTGGGTGAACCAACAGAGCCTTTTGTTGTTGTTGTTTTCTAGTGAGTCTCTCCCTTGAAGGCATAATTTTAGGAGAACGGCCTCTTTATGAGAGTTTTGGGGTCAGAGTGGCAGTATGTTCTGGGTGTGATGGTCCCCCAATGGAGCCATCTTTAAGAAAAGATGGGGTTCTGCAGAGGTTTAGAGAAACCTCATTATTGGGTCTTCCAGAACATCCTCTTCCAATGAAAATAAAGTCTGCTTGTCCTGCTGGGCTCAGATAAAATAGATTTTTCTGTTTTCTTTTTCTTCGTTTCTTTTTTTGAGACAGGGTCTCCCTATCCTCAAACTCGCTATGTAGATCAGGCTGGCCTTGAACTCACAGAGATCCACCTGCCTCTGCCTCCCAAGTGCTGGGATGAAAGGTACACACCACCACACCTGGTTTTTCTTTTTCTTTAATTAAAAAAGAACGAGAGAGAGAGAGAGAGAGAGAGAGAGAGAGAGAGAGAGAGAGAGAGAGAGAAGACAACTTTGTAGAGTCTGTTCTCTCTTCCACCTTTTATGTGGGTTCTGGGAGTTGAACTCAGGTTGAACAGCCTTATGCAGCCATCTCCTCAGAACCTCTGCTTTCTTTAAAAAGAATGAAAGTGTGGGCTAGGAATGTATGTAGCTCAGTGGGTAGAGTGCTTGCCCAGGATGCTCAAAGCCCTGGGTTTAATCCCCAGTACCACATAAAACTAGGTGTGTTAGTATATTAGTAGATCCAAAATTCACGGTCAGTCTTGCCTATACAGGGAATTTGAGGCTATCATGGGTTACATGAGACCTTGTCTCAGAGCTGGGCATGATGGCACATGCCTATAATCCTAGTACTCAGAAGACTGAGGCAGTCAGATCACCATGGGTTTCCAGGACAGCTGAGCTACATAGTTCCAGGACAGCCTGGGCTACTAGGTGATACCTTGTCTAAATAAAAATATACAGTTTTAAGTAACTCTACTATGTGCCAGGTATGCTAGGTGCTTTCTACCTATAAAAACTCCAGATACCTGTTTATCATTCCCTGATATAAGTGCGGAAATGGAGGCTCAGAGAGGCTCCCAGTTTGCACTTGAACAAATTTCAGTCCTCCTTGACTCTAGGGACCACTCAGCTTCCTATACAGCTATACAGTATCAGTATAGCAATGTCAATCAGTACCTGTTGTGTGCCAGCCCTGGCCCAGGCACTTTATGTGTCATCTCCAGTTCTCTTAGTCCTTGCTCATGAGCAGGAAGATTTTCTTATTTGATAGGTGGGAACTGGGTCTCAGAGCAGTTAGGAATTAACTCACAGCCATCAAGCTGGAATAGACGCTAGTCATGGAGTATCAGGTTGGCCTGACTGCAAACCACACTCTTCTATACCCCTGCCTTTCACAGTAAGACAGTGAGGGCTCCAGCAGCTGCTGTTTCACTAAAGTGCTTTAACCTTTGACCTGCTGTATCTGTTTGGCCACAATGACAACTGTGAAGACTGAGTTTGTGTGTGTGTGTGTGTGTGGTGAAGACTGAGTTTGTGTGTGTGTGTGTGTGTGTGGTGAAGACTGAGTTTGTGTGTGTGTGTGTGTGTGTGTGTGTGGTGAAGACTGAGTTTGTGTGTGTGTGTGTGTGTGTGTACATGCTGAGGATTGAACCTAGGGCCTCATACATGCTAGGCAAGTGCTGTACCCAGTAAACTATCTCCCCAACACTTTTTAAAACTTTCTTTTTTAGATAGGGTCTCACTATATATGGCCCTGACTGACCTGGACTCACTGTATAGACTTGAATGGCCTTAAACTCATAGAGATCCACTTTCCTCTGCCTTCTGAGTCATAAGATTAAAGGTTTATATAACCATGATGAGCTAGGATCTTGATCCTCCTGCCTCAGCTTCCCAAATAGCTAGGATTACAGGTAAGCATCATCAAGATTGAGTCTTGATTCCACACGGTATGTGGGAAACAACCCTCAGGAATTCTGTATGTGCTCTCAACTAACTGCTTCTCCTTAGGGATGTTTCTCCCATGGGCATTTGGAGCCATATCCCTGTATGAGCTCATTTCTGGGATTCCTGGCAAGAAGTACTGCTTGGTAATGAGAGTGGGGAGGGAGCCACTGGATGAGAGAGAGGGAGAGAGAGAGAGAGAATGAGAGAATGTGACTATGAATCTAGACTTTGGAGGTGGGAATAGAATTTATTCAATACCCAGTTTCTAGAGCACTTAAGGCCATGGGTAAAGAAGTGAGAATTAGAAGAGAGGACTTGGCAGAACCAGAGTATGTTGGCCCTGCTCTTGGATCTTTTAAAATTCACCCCCACAGTTCCAGAAGGAAAATAAAAAGATCCCTTAGTCATAAATCAGGCCACCAAACACTAGGGTCCCTTGCCTGGGCCCAGGGCCTGTTGGGTGGATTTCTGACTGCTGTTTGTACTCACCCAGCTCAGCATATTAATTTTGAGTGGTGTGGTACAGGGGCAGTGGCCTCCAGCCCCATTCTACACTATGGAGGCCGCTAGGCCTAGGGAGCCCCCTACTGAGATGGTGGTCCTGTAAGGAAGGCTGAGCCTGGTAGCTTCATATATTCTCCTTTGGCTGGGGGCAAGAAAACCTGAATAGGACTGAGGGCCTCATTTCACAAGGGGTTTGTGTGTCATGAATAGAGGGAAGAAAGCCTGAGCAGGAACCAAACAAGGGAGGCAAGAATATGTGGGGCGAGGGTAAGGGACAGAAGTGGGCAGTACTCCCCAGCTCCATTTTCTTCCTTTCCCCTTCCTGCTCAAAATTGCAGGGGCAACTCTGAGTAAGCAACATTCTTAGGAGCCTCTGCTTGCTAGGGAGTAGGAACCCCAATACGATTCCCTCTCAGTAACATGTTTTCCTATGGTGAGCACATAGGGAATTCCATTGCCTCTAGGGCCTTACAGGCTCCTGACCCCTCTTCTGCCCCCTCCTGTGGCCCTGCTTTGCTCCTGCCTCCCAGTCTTTCCCCTTGATTCTAGAATATAGATAGTGAAGCTCCCTGCTCTAGGTCCCAGGGTGTGGTGAGTGCTCTCTGCCCTTTGCCCACCCAAAACTTTTTTGTGCCATTCCTGCCCCTCTCTTCGACCCCCTTCATTCACTTCCCCTTCCCTTCTTTTCAAGGGAGCACTGTCCCTCAGGGAAGACCCCCCAACACAAATCTGCCCAAGACCAAAAGTGATGAGATGTCAGGAGAGCAAATTCTGGTGATGAGGCTCCATTCCTCCGGAAAGAACCATGGTTCCCTGGAGCTTCTCCATGGGTCTTTCTGTGCAGGCTGAAACAGTGACTTGATGGGACAAGGCAGAGTTGGGGAATACCCACCAATTTAGTATCTTGTGGCAGTGACTGCTGTTGTCCATTCTGTATCATGAGAGAGGAGCCTGGGCTGTAGTGGGAAAGTCTAGGGTATAGAGTATAGCATTAAGGGGAATTTGTTCATGTGTGGCCTGGCCAGTGAACCCCACACCCTTGTGATTTAAAATATACCTATTTATATATTTATATGTAGTGTGTATTGTATGTGAGGTTGCATACATGCCATGACATGTATGTGGGGGTCAAGGGATAACACTGGGTATTGGTCCTAGCCTTCCACCTTGTTTGAAGTGGGGTTTCTCATATTGTTTGCCACTATGCTGCCCATGAGCTGCCAAGGGATTCTCCTGGTCTGACTGTAGGAGTGCTAGGATTACGAACAGATGTTACCATGTCTGACTTTTTACATGGGTTCCAGGTATCTGAACTCGGGTTGTCGGGCTTACTAACTCTGTGAGCTGCAAAACCATTATTTAATGGCTACATTTTGCATTGTGAGCCAAGGTACACATAAACTGAAGCAAAGTTTCAGGCAGTCATCTTTACTTGATGACTGTCTTTCCTCTAGCACATTTTCAATGTATTTGTCATTTGTGTTTTTATGTCCTCCTATCCTTTTCCATTTCTCTCTTAATTAAAAAAAGGAAAAGTGTTGGTTATGACCTACATTGATTTCATGACCTGGAGTGTTAAAAAAAAAAAAAGTGGAGATGATCTGAAAGGACTCTTAGTAGCTGGGGAATAATAACTTATGGAGCTGCAGTCATTAATAAGCCATTGCTGTGCTTTTGCCACATTCAGTCTGTTATTGGAGACTTAGTATTTTTCCTCCATTTGACTTACTGTTTAAGATATAATTTATTTAGAGAGAAAAGTAATGGGAAACGTACCACCTGTAATAAATAAAAGATTACCTTACAAATAAACATTCTGAAAACTAAACCAAGTTATTAATTCTGTTACACATTGTTGCTCTTGCAAGATTCTAATTTTGAGCCTTCTTGCCTCTTTGTTGAAAAAGAGAGAGAGGATAGAGAGAGGTTAAAGACATTAGTACCAAGTAGAGTCTTTCCTCTTTAGTGTTAAAGAAGCTTGAAAGGAGTAATTTTTTGTTGTTGATTGGGGGGCGGGATTGAGACAGGGTCTACCTGTTGCCCTTTTTTTTTAGGATGAAAAGCAGCCTGACATTGTGACTAGCCACTGTTGGTGACTTTTGCCTTGGGGGCACCTGCCATAGGGGGCACACAGGGTCTCTCTCCTTTCTGAGTGGCAGCAGCGTAGGCATTTGACCTTTATGAGTGCCTGTCTAGACAAAAACTTGTGTTCTCCTCACCTCCACCCTCCCCCCAAGAGCCATATTTGGTGTTAATGGAGCAGAAATGGTTGTTAATTTCCTAGTGCATCGAGAGGGTTAATGAGAGACCAGCTGGTGTGCCACCCCCGACCCAGCCCTCCCCTCTCCCTTGAAGCTTACAAGCGTTTTTCAGACCCTGAGGCAGGGATGCCCACCTTGATGAACTAGTGGGAGCTGTGTGCTGTTGTGTTGTCCCAGGGTGCAGAACCTTCAGCAAGTAAAAGTAGAAGCTGATTCCTTCTTGAGCTCCCAGGAAAGGAAGAATGGAACACAAACTTGATGTCAGAGCTTTTTGTGACCTGAGGATCCTATGTGGCTGATCAGCTGCGACCATAGCCTGGGCCATGCAAGCGGGTGCCTGCAGTATTCTTAAGCCCCGCCAAACCTCAGTGTGGCTGAGGCCTCCTTTCCACTTTGGTATGCATTTGTGAATTCAGCCAACTGCAGATTGTGAATATTCAGAAAAAAAAATGCATATACTGAACACATGCAGACATTTTTCCTGTCATGATTCCCTAAGCTAAAGAAAGGAATAATGAGCTAAACTCCTTTCCATCTGTCTTTCCTTCCCCCAGAAATACTCAGTAACACATTTTCTTTCTAACCATATCTAGTCCAAACTGCCTTTAAGATTCCCCGATGCCTGAGACTCTCTTGTTATCGATTCTAAATCCGCAGCATTTCTGCACACTCCCTTTGTTGTAACCGGTGACATACTACACGATTCCGCAGCAAACCTGTACTTCTAGAGAACTCCCAGCCTCCAGCATTCGTTCAGCCACCACCACCTCCAGGAAGCCTTCTTGGCCTGACTATGGTGCTCACTTTAATGAGATGCTGACTCGACTTGCTCTGGGCCACATCATTTAGCACTTTATTTGTTGTCTTACAGTGTTTGTTCCATAGTGTTGCATGCCAGTTGTCATTACTATGCCAGACTCTAAACTCCTTAGGGGCATGAAGAGTAACAAAGGCTGCATTTGTTGGATGCCAGATATTGATCTCAGCACTTTATCCCATTTAATCCTCACCTACCCACCAAAGTCACAATTATTCCAATCCTTTTTTCTGGGAGTGATCACTCTTCCCTCAACAGGTCTCTTGGAGGTTAAACAGCTCCCCTTAGGTCTCCACCAGATCAGTCCAGATGCACCTTCTTGTTCCCTTATTGTGCAGGTGCTCATGAGCCAGGGCCTTTTGGAGACCCTGTATTGAGTGTTTGAAATGCTCTTCTGCCGCCTAACCAGATTTGGAGGTTGGTGCACTTAACCACTTCACTGTTGCTTTCATTTTCCCTCTGTGGATACTGGTTCCTTGACTAGGCTACAAATTCAGTTGACATGAGACAGATGAATAGGAGCAAAATGATTTTAATTCAGTGCCTATGTATAGAGTCCCACAAAATATGATACTCAGAGAAAGCTCAGATGGTTGAAATGTGTACATATGGCCCTCTGTGTCTACGGCATCTACATCCATGGATTCAACCAACTACAGATAAATATTCAGCAGACTGGCCATTCCTTATACGCAATATAGTAATGGTTTAAAGGATATAGGAGATTATATGTGAATACTACAGTTTCTTTTGATTGTGCTAGGGATTGAATTTAGGGCCTTGTGAATGCTGAACATGTGCTTAACTGAGCTTTTTGTGACCTGAGGATCCTATGTGGCTGATCAGCTGGGATCAGTTCTAATCCCTCCTTGTCCATATTTACTTATTTATCTATTTATTTTTGTGGTGCTAGGGCTGAAACCTAGGGCCTTGTGTATGATAAGCAAGCACTGTATGACCAAGCCACATGTACCTCTTATGCCGATTTACATAAAGGATTGCAGTATCTAAGGGCTTTGGTATCCTTTAGCGATCCTGAACTCAGCCCCCCATTGATATCAGTGCAGTTCCCTGAGCTATAGAAAGGAATAGGGGCCTGGGGGCTTCTGGGGATGGTAATAACACAAGCTATGGTGGGGGTGTTATTTATTGATCCCAGGTTATTTTGTTGCATAGCTAGAACATCTGGGGTAATAACATTTGTCTGGAACAGCCTTCTTCCTGTTACAGATACTTTTACTAATATAGATTTCCTTTGTAGATGTAAATTTTTTTTAAGAGGACTGCTTTTCAGAACTATTCCCTTGTCTTAGAATAACTAGTTTAAAATATGCCAAAGGAGGAAGCAACTTAAATTCAATCCCCAGGACTCACATGGTGGAAGGAGAGAACTGACTTCTGCAAGTTGTCATCTGTCCTCTGAGCTCAACATGCACATGGGTGTAGGTATGCATGTGCAAGATAAATGTAATAAAAATATGTTAAACATGTCAAAAAAGTATATTTGGGAGTGGCATATTCTTGATATGCTATACTCATATTTTGGAATGGGTTCTCTCAACTCCAACTCTCAGCTAAGCACTGAGCAGGTGGGAGGCTAGGGAATGCTTTGTGCTTGGTTGGGAGAAAGGGTAAAGAGAAACCATGCTGGAAACTGAGACCTGTTTTCCTTTCTTTTTCTTTCTTTAAAAAAAAAAATTAATGTGTATGAGTACTGTCTGCATATTTGTAAGTACATCCAGGTTGTGCAATGTCCATGGAGGTCAAAAGAAGGTATCAGACTCTGGAACTGGAGTACTGGAGTTACAGATAGTTGTTATCTGCCATGTGCATACTGGGAATCGAACCTGGGTCCTCTGCAAGACAGGCCAGTGCCTAATTGCTGAGCCATCTCTCCAGTACCCTCCTCCCTTTTGAGATATATATATGGTACATACATACATACATATATATATATATATGTATATATATATATATAATTTTTTTTTTTTAAAGCACAGGACCACCTATGAGAATTCTGAGCAGGGAGGATGCTGGGGGAGGGAGAACTGGATACCAAGAGTGTTAGAAGGTCATCAGAAAAGAATTGCAGAGATCAGATCAAGGACCCTCTTTCTGCCCACAACTCAGGGCTTGGCCACAACCAAAGCATATTAATCCCCTGAGCAGCCTGTGAAAGGGCATTCTGATTTGCATGCAGATCCAGCCTTCTGTTTTGCATTTCTAAAGAGCCCCCAGTGATACCTGTAATGCCCACCCTGGTGGAGGACCTGATTCAGCCACTGACAGTCCTGTCTCACCCAGCACCCTCCTTCCTGTGGGATCAAATCTAAATTCCTTAGCATGACATAGGAGTTTTGCTGGAGACTGGCTCCTATTGAGTTGCAGCCTCTGCTGTCATTAAGTGCTTGGAGGACTGGTGCGTACTCATCTCTGACACAACCTAATCTGGTATCCCAGCCTCATTAAGGACTCTTCATCCTCTAGACCCACTGCCCTTTTACCTGTAGGGAAGCCTGTAGGTCTTTCTGGGTCAGGTGAAGTAGAAGGTCACCTGTGCAACCGCCGAAGTGGGGAGTGGGCTGTAGACCTAGATTCCTGGCCCTGTAGAGAAGCTTTTCTGAAGTGTCTGGAATGATTGATTCCCTGCCCTTTCTCATGAGAGTCAGCCATAGATCCTGGCTTGCAGGGAGACATGAATCAGGTGACTCGACTGGCCTGTTTTGAACATTTGCGGTTCTTGCCACCTTTGAGCAAAAATAGAGCTGAGAATGACTGAAGTGAAATGCCACCCTGGAGTCCCAGGGAGCAGAGGTGGAACCTCCTGGTGAAGGTGAGTACCTGGCACTCTTGAGGGAAGGTTGCCCAAGCATTGGGAAGGGGCCTTCTGAGCCAGAGCCAGGTGGTCCTGCACTGCACAGGGCTGCGTCGCTCCTGCCAGGCTCCAGAGCAGAACTGTTCCTGCTGTAGTTTTCTGTTTTGGCTGTGTAACTATTTCAGGACTTCCTGTGGGATTTCCTTGGAGCTTCCTGAATTTTCTCTTGGACTTTCTGCACCCAGATCCTAGCTTCAGGCAGGAGTGGCCTCTGAAGAGCTTGGGGATCAGTAGCTTCCTGTCTCCTGGAAGAAACAGCCTTTTCTGTGTGCAGTGCTCTGTGAAGGGGACTGGGGGACACATTTCTGTGTTCCTGTGTCCCTGTTTCCCTCTCTGGAAAGGACAGGCACTGCTGACCCACCTGCATATGAGCTAGGAAGATTACTTTAGTAGTTTTCTTCTTTTTCCTTACCTATAAAATGGCAACTACATTACCAGCTCCAGGAAAGAGCTGATGAAGTATTTAGCATAAAAATACAAGATGTTATCAAAAGTTTGAGGCTGGAGTATATAATGACTTCAAGACAATCTGAGCAATTTATTGAGATCTTGTCTTGAAAAAAAGACTAGATATATGTAGCTCATTGGTGCTCTTACTTAACATATGCAACGTTCTGGATTGGATCTTCAGCACTGCATGATGCTCTAGACTAGTGGGACTACAGGCCCAGAGTAATTGATGCAGAAGGATTCCTTGAGCCCAGGAGTTCTAGACCATAGCAACATAGCAAGACCCCAACGAAAACAATAGCAGCAGCAACAACAAAACAAAAACAAAAACCCCAGAAAACAAACAAGTAAAAAAACAAAACTAACAAAAACCCACCAAGGATGCTCAGTTAAACCAGAAGTTTAGATCAGTAACAAAGAACTTAAAGAATGTATGTATCGGCTGGAGAGATGGCTCAGGAAGTAAGAACACTGACTACTCTTGCAGAAGACCTGGGTTTGGTTCCCAGCATCTACATGGTGACTACAACCATCGGTAACTCCAGTTCCAGGGGATCCAGTGCCCTCCTCTGACCTCCTCAGGCATTGCACAACATGGGTACACTTATATACATGCAGGCATAACACTCATACTCATAAAAATAATAAACAAAATATTAAAAAAAAGAATGTGTCTACCATGCAAAATTTGGAGCCTACATATACCAAAAACCTACTTGTTATTTATCCAAAATTTACAGTTAATTGGGTTTCTCATTTTTTTTTTTCCTTTTGAGACTGGTTCTCATTATATAGACCAAGCTAGCCTCAAACTCAAAGAGATCTGCTTGCCTCTTTGGGGTTAAAGGTATGCTGCACTGTGCCTAACTGGTGTCTCGAATTTTATTTGGTGTCCCTACCGTTGGATTAAATAGTGTGTTATATAACACTTTGGCAGGGTCCTTCTCTTATGTGCCATCCTCCCTCCGGTCTAGAGACCAAGCTGATTAAACCTTCTGAGAGTTGTCATAGAAATATTGAGATTGCTCTTGTAGAATTGACACAAAAATAATGATGTGATTAATGGAAAGATGCCAGTAAAAATTGCTCAGTAACCTAACACTTCTGTGCATCCCACACCGTTCGCAGGACTTTCATGTTCATTAACTTCTTTATTCTTCACAACAGCCCTACAAAGGAGACACATTAGTTAAGCAGTCAGTGTTCTTGCTTTTCGCCTGCTTTTTTGGTGTTCACATTGGGGATAGAACTTAGGGCCTCTTGCATTCTGGGCAAGCGCTCTGCCACTCAGCTGTACCCCAGCCCTCTGTTCTTGCTCTTAACTAGGACACTGTATTGCTGCATCTTGTTTTCAACTGCCAGAGTTAAAAGTGTTTTCAAGGTCAAGGACATGGAAGTCTACAAGGATGTTCTCACAAAGCAGTGGCACTGCAGCATGCTCCCAGAAGGAGCTGTGACTTCCTGGGTTTCCTGTGAGCTTCACATGGAGAAAGCAGCGAGGCCTAAGGAGCAGCATGGGAGATCGCACCTTCCTGCCTAACACTCCTGACTGTTCTGGCCTTGGGTTAGTCTATTCCTGGGGCAGATACCCTCAGTACATCCCTGAGTATTTACTGCGAGTGTCCCTGTGGTAAGTGTCCCAACACACTGACCTCTAGGCCTGTCTGAAGTCTACTGGCAAGTGCTGATTCCAGCTCCATTTCAGACTTATTAATTCACAAAGAATTGTCCTCCTTCTTGAGACTCATAGTGATTCTCCAAAACAGATTTTTCCTCTTTATAAACTGAGTGTAGAGAATGATTAAAGATTAGGAAAACCCAGGTCAGGGTTTCTAGAATACTCGGGTATCACTTAGCAGCTCTATTCGACCTGAAACCTGGATTCCAAAGCTTCCCTCTCTTCTCCTACCTCTGACTTCCATAATCTAGCCTCTCAGCATGGTGGTCTTTTCACCAGAGCTTTTCCTATTTTTGCTCCCAGCCCCTGCCAGTCTTTTGACATCCTCCTCTTCTTGTCCCCTGTCCCCAGTCCCTAAGGAACTTCTCAGTAAATGCTTATTGGGAGGTTAGGGGGGCCTTGGTCCATCCATCAGGACGTGGGAGTCCCCAATTGGTTACTCACTGTGTCATCCATAACAGTGAGCACGAAGCAAGTGATACAGTCAGATGAGGAGTTTGGGAGCTTTTAACAGGACTGTGATCACTATGTGGCCAGAATGAGGGCAGGGCCTGGAGATAGAGGCCATGCGGTCAGGGCTTCTAGGCAGAAGCTTCAGCCTTTAGTGGACACACAGCCTGGGGCTCCATAGGGAAGAACTAGGCCAGAGCACAGGGTGGGGGTTCAGAAAACCATCCTGTGTCTAGATGAAATGCTTTCTGAACTTCTGCCCATCACCATGCCAGCATGAGGGCTACAAGTACCCACCTGTGGGTGTCCTGGTCTGTGTAAAAACCAAGAAGATGAAGACAATGGTATTAACCATACCATTTTATACCCGAGCGAGGGATTATTAGTATTAGTGGTGAGCACTGACTGGATACTCAGTTGCAATGAGTCTTAAACATTCCTATTTCTACTGGGGAGCGCCTAACCTCTGAAGGATGTGTGATAAAGGAAAGAGAAATCACACAACTACAAAACCATGTTTGAACCCTAAACCCCACTTAATGTCCAAGCAGCAGCATAAAGCAAGTCTCTTAATGAGCCTCTCAGCAGTGATGTGTACCTCACAGGGCTAGTTTGGGGGCACCCGAGGGGGACTGGATACTAATAGCTGGTGACATAGAGGGTGGTTAGAGGACCTAGTAGCTGGTATCTTCAGTCTAGCTCTTAAAACAAAACAAAACAAAAAAACCAACCAAACCTTGCTCCCTGGATTATTGGGGTGCCAGACAGGAGGTGAGTTTGAGGGCCTCGGTCCTGTCTCCTGTATAGCAGAGAAATGACAGTGTACCTGGACTGGGGAGTGTTGGTTCTACAGAAGACTGCCATCCCAACTGCCTGCTCTACTCTTCTCTCAGCAGCACACCTGGAGGCTGGAAAGTGAACAACAGCTCCATTAAGGAACAGTATCTCCACTAGGCAAGTGTCCCTTAGAGTTTGCTATACGACTGGTTTCCTTCTTGAAGCCCAGACCTTAAGTCTTAGTCATTTGAAGTGGCAAATGTTACAAAATCTGTCTCATCTCTCTTTCCCTGTTTCAGTAGAAAATAGTAACATTAGCCCAGCTGTTGGCTCCATCGGGCGACCACTACCCTAGTCATCTCACTTCCCAGGGGCTGTTGCTGTTCACGCCTCCTCTGCTGGTTGTGTAAACTTTGTGACAAAGGCTAGCCATTCTGTCTGTTTGGTTCTCTGTCATACCTCCAGTTCTTGGGACAATGTAAAGTAAGAAATTACTGTAGAGGGAGGGAGGAAAAGTGGATGTGTCTGGATTCAGTATTTTCCTTAGAGCCAGAGAGATGTGGGTGTGACCACTGATTCAATGAAGCCTGTCATCATCTGTAAATTTGGGGGATATATATATCCTCAGTAGAGCAATTGGGAGGTTGACTTGGATTAACTTCAGTTATGCCTTATGTTGAGTGCCGGGCTCATGGGAGGCACTCATTGAGTCATTTTCTGTTTAGTGGATAGTACCCAGGGCTCTGTTGTTCACATTTGTGTTTGCCCCTAGGTCTTCCTCTCTGTCTCCAGGCAGGTCTTGCTGTAGATTCCTGTCCCCTCAACCCCAAAGGACCTCTATTCTCTCTAGATAGCACCTCTTTCCTCAAGAGTAGCTTCATTCATGGGAAACTAGTTCATGCACAACATCCCTCACCCCTTGACTGAGTCCAGGCCATGGTCAGCATCTTTGACTCTAGACCAAACACATGGAAGGAATATTCATATACATATATATAATACATATATGTGTGTATATATATGTTTCCTTTTTTTTCTTTTTTCCTTTCCTTCCTTTATTTCTTTTAAATTTTGAGACAGGATTTCACTCTGTATCTAGGCTTTTAGGCTGACCTCAAACTCAGGCTCCTTCTGCCTCAGCTTCCCAAGTGCTAGTATTAGAGGCTTGCACTATCATGTCTTAATGGGCCCTTAACATGGTAAAACTTGTCATTGACTGATTGTTGGCTTGTGGTTCTACAGGTCCTGTCTACTTAATTCTCCCAACTCATCAAAGTTCCCATGACTAGAATAGTATTTTAAAAGAATTGGTTCCCTTTGTACATTGTGTGTGTGTGTGTGATAACAAAAACAAAATGTAAGGTTCGGTCCAACCCTGAGATTTTATAAAGACCTACCTGGGGTCACAAAGTCAGCAAGTAGCTGAGCTGGAGTATGAACCCAGATTTCATGCCTCTGGTTCAGTGAGAGTCACTGTCATAGCCATGGCCTAGAGCTACTCAGAAACAGGCACCATTCTGCTCAAAGTACAGGGAACCTGGGATTCACAGCCCTCAGGTTGTAAGTCAGGCCCTCAAAGTCACGGAGATCCCCCTGCTTCTGCCTCCCAAATACTGGAATCCTGGTATTTGGGATTCCAGATGTGCACCATCATGCCTAGGCACCCTTATGTGCTTTTTTATTTGTATTTTACATGTGAAATACATCATATATGTAAAAGAACATATAAAATGTCTAGATTTGGTTTAATAAGAGCTAACCAGATGAACATGTATTAAACTTCAAGAGAATATTGCCAGTCCTGAGTCTGTGCCGTGTGCCTTACTGTATTCATTTGGAAATACAAAGCACTACAGGCTGGGGACTCACACAACAGGAATGTGTTGTCTTTCAGTTCTGCAGGCCAGAAGCTCAAGATCAAGGTGTCAGCAGGGCTGGTTCCCTGTAAGGTTTGAGATATCTATTCCAGGCTTCTCTCCTGCCTTCCCACGACAGCCTTTGTAGATACCACTCAGATCTCTGTCTCTGTCTTCTGTCTTTCTCTGTCTGTCTGTGTCTAGATTTTTCTTTTGTAGAAGGATACACATTGAGTTAATGCCTACCTTAATGACCTCATGTTAATTTCATTGCTAGTATAAATATCCAGTTTCCAAATCAGTTCATATCTGAGATATTAATGTCAAGACTCCAACAGTCAGTCTTTTTACCCATAATACTGTCCCTCCACCCATTTCAGCTAGAGGTACCCACCCACTGTCTTGAATTTTGTGTTAGTCGTTCCTTCCTTTCTTTTAGCACGTAGGTATTTTTGGATTTTTAAGAGTGTGATTTTTTTGTTTGTTTTTCTTTTTCTTTCTTTCTTTCTTTTTTTTTTTGACAAGGTCTCACTATGTGCCTTGATTGGCCTGCAACTTACTTTGTAGATTAGGCTAACTTTGAGCTCACAAAGATCTTTCTGCTTCTGCCTCCTGGATGCTATGATTAAAGGCATGCCTCATTATCTATGTATTCTTATATAATGTAGCAATGCAGTTTGCTTACAATTTATATAAATAGTATTATTGTATATTTCTGAGTCTTGTCATTTTTTCTGTTTAAAATTTCCTCTTTGTTCTTACCTATAGCTCTAAAGTAGTCATTTTCAAAGCTGCATAGAATTCTGTGGTAGGAATAAGCTACAACTTATTTAGTACTAATAATGTTACTCCCACATTTGGGGACAAAATCTATTAGCACTCATATATGTAACTATATATTTAATGTGAATGGAACAAGTTTTACAAAACAGTTCCTCCCTAGAGTAGGTAAGATACTATTTTGCAAGGACCGGAGGGCAGGTAATATTTAGTGGTAGAGTGCTTGTCCAGTATATACAAAGCCTTGGGTTTCACCCACAATACCACACAGGAAAAAAAAAATTCCTTTGCAGTCTGTTCCAAAAAGTGACCAGCCAAATTGATTATACAGTCCACTAATGAGCCAACTTGCCATTTGAAAGAACCCAGGCCTGGTGCACCTGTCATGTATCATGTGTCTGCCTTGGTGGCTCTGTAGTTCCCTGCCCAGCAGGCAGGCCCTGGTCATGGCCCTGCTGGTCTCACCAGCTGTCTGTCTGTACACCCACTGAGGCGAGACCACATGTCTGCAGGTTCTCATCTTCCATCTGGCCCCACTGACTTCTTGCTGTTCCTTCTGGTTGTGTTCTAGCTGTGGCCTTGCCATTGTGCTGCTATGGATAGGAAGATCAGGTCCCCTTAGGTATGTTTGCAGCATGGGCACTGTGACATTATTGACTTAGGTCACAAGAGGGAAGAGGTTCACATCTGGGACTGGACTGTCTGGAGTCCTATCTTCAGCTATAAAATGGCAATATTAATGCCTGCCTTGTGGGTCTATATATGTGTTTAAAATAAAGTTATTGTGCTTGTGTGGGCTCTTATTATTCTAAGCCTGCCTTTGCACCAGGTCCTGAAAGTGATCTAGTTCTTTGCTAGGATCTCTGGACGCAATAGCTTCTTTGGAAAGAGGTTGAAATGTCAAACTGCTTGATTAAAAGGAAGGTGGAGGTAAGGTAGAGAGAATAGCCGCCTCTGAGTTCAGGCTGCCGCATTCAGATCCCAACTTGACATTAACGGGCCATGTTCCCATGAGCAGGCTGCTTAGCTACTTAGCTGTTCTTGGGGTAACTCATCTGCCAAGTGGGGCTGATACTGATGAAACTGGCTGAGTAACCATCAAGAGGATTGAGTGAGATAACACAAAGCTTTAGTATAGTGTCTAGTTTTGCTTCCCCTGCCTACCAGGCCAGAGTCTCGGGAGATGACTTTTTAAAAAATAAAAAGAGGTTTATTTTTCCAAAAGACACTGACTTTGTGTACAGGGAGCAGCCACATGGCTGATTTGATTCCCTCAGCAAAGGCCCAGTTCTCAGAGCTGCCCCCTTGAGCAGGAGACTGAGCTCTTTCCTACTAGACCCTGTGCTCCTCACATTCAGCCTTCCATCTGTACACGTCGGGGATGGGGATGAGTTTCTTTATTTGAGTCTCCACAGGATTCTTCAGTGAGGTTCCCATTGCTGGGGTTGAATCACGAGTCACCCAAGCAGCAGGCATACTGTGCCCTACGGAATGAGCCTTTCCTACTTACCCCTGATGGCCAGCATTCTGACTGCCCCCTACCTTCTCCGTTTTTGTTTTAGCCATGGATGGGAAAGGGAAGTGTCACGGGAGAGACATTCTATAATGCATCCCTTCATTATCATTTGCCCCCAATCTCCATAGCCGGCCAGAGCTGAGCTGCCCCCATCTCTGCAGCCTTTCCCAGCCCTGAGTCAGGTTGTGTCCCCCCGCCTCCCCGCCCAAACTCTGTCAGGAGAGTCAAGCGTTATGGTACACACCTGTGATCCCA
This sequence comes from Eospalax fontanierii, assembly GCA_035773235.1. Lineage (NCBI taxonomy): Eukaryota > Metazoa > Chordata > Mammalia > Rodentia > Spalacidae > Eospalax > Eospalax fontanierii. The sequence continues at coordinate 51,293,208 of CM069531.1, read as the reverse complement.
ACACTTAGGAGGTAGAGGCAGGAGGGCCAGAGAAGTTCAGAGTCATTCTTGGCTGTAAAGCTATTCTAAACCAGTCTGGGCTACCTGAGACTCTATTTTAAAAACTAGAAAACAAGCAAACAAACAAATAACTTTCATGGCTCTTAATTGCTCTTTGGGAGGAGTCTAGCTATCTTTTGCACAGTCTTCTGGGCTTCATGACATGGCCCTTACCTTTAGCTGTTATAACACTGACCCTGCAGTGTTCCTCAAACTCTGTTTCATCCTCCCTTTTTGCTTGCCTAATGAAGACCTTCAAGCACACTTCACCATCACCTTCTTCCAGCAGTCCCTGATCCCCAGCAGAATGAATAATTTCTTTTTCAAAGATTTGTTTTTATTTTTAATTATGTGTGTGTCTGTGTGTGCTTATGTCAGTGCAAGTGCCTACAAAGGCCAGAAGAGAAAGTGGAATCTCTTGGAGCCAGAGTTACAGGTGGTTGTGAGCTTGCTGACACGGATGCTGGGAACTTGGGTCCTCTGGAAGAGCCATCTGTATTCTTAACTGATCAGCTGTATCTCTCCAGCCCCAGAGCGAATCATTTCTGTTAATGCTCAAGGGCATGTAATAGTTAAAACACAAACCTTTGAAATAGACTGTTCTGGCCATACAACTTACCAGCTGTGTGATCTTGGGCTAATTATCTAACTTCCTCTGCCTCTGTTTGCCCATAAGAAAAAAAAACCTCAAAACAAACAAACAAAAAACAAAACACCAGTGCTGGAGAGATGGCTCAGCAAGTGGTTGAGAGTACTAGCTGCTCTTGCAGAGGACCTGGGTTCAATTCCCAGCACCCACATGGCGGCTAACAACCATTCGTAACTCTAGTTTCAGGGGATCCAGTGCCTCTTCCGACTTCCCGGGCATTAGGTATTCTTAAGACATAGGTGTACTTACATATGTGCAGGAAAAACACTCATACACATAAAATAGAAATAATAATATAAAAATGTTTAAAAAAAAACCCATCATCAGCTGGCTACTTGTAATGCCAGCACTTGGGAAACTGAGGCAAGGGGAGCTGAATGAGGTCAGTTGGGCTATGTAGAGATAATGTCTGAAAAACAAAAGAAACCACCACCAACAAAAAATTCCCTTAGCCACAGATACACAGGCTTATTTCTGAACTCTTCAGATCTGCCCTGGGGATGTTTGCTGGAAGCCACCTCCAGCAGTTTTCCAACTCTCCGTAGTCTTGGAAGCTCCCACAGGACACGTTACTGGGACATCCCATGGTGAACCATCTCCCAAGTGGCTCCTGGAGCTAATCGCTTCCCGCATCTGTTGGGGTGACCACTGGGAAGTCGCAGTGGCACATCCCAGCACAGCTTTGCCAGGGTGCAGGTCCCAGAGCAGGGTCTGTTTATGAGAGGCAGCTCCTGATTGGGTGGATGCCCTGGATGCCACAGGTAGGAGGGAGCCAAAGACCAGGTGGCTGCTGGGTGGAAAGAAAGCCAGCCTGCCAGAAGGAGGCATTTCTGGCACCAGAGGCATCTGCACTGACATCGACCGGCGAGGGAAGGCAAGCCCTGAATCTATGGGTAGGCGCCCAGAGGCTGGGGGACTGTAGCTTGCCAGCAATCCTGTCAACATGACCTCTTTCCTTGTGGCCTTTGGGTAAGGGTAGGGGGACTGGCTAAGTTGACCCCTCAACTTTCTGAGTGCTTATTCCAGGAAGTTGGGGGCATAAATGTGTTAATAGCTTGGATCGCTCTTAGCTGCTATGTACTGAGTATAGTGAATAAAATCCCCAGGGCAGCAGGGGGACTCCTTGAAGTGGGACTGGGCTTGGTGGCATCATGGGGACTGTTAGCATGCAAGAGACTCCTGGGACTATGGGTCCAGCTAAGACAGAGTGTAACTGACAGAAAGCTATGAAGCTGTATCTATAGAATTCTGAATTTTTTTCTGTGTTTTGGTTTTTTATTGGTTTGTTTTGTTGTGCTGGGGATGGAACCAAGGACTGTGCACATGTTCAGCAAATGCTTTACCGCTGAGCTACTCCCCCATCTGCACCTGTTGACTTCTAAAGAGTTGAGCTGCTTGTGGGCTCAAAGAAGGGGTGGGCTGAGGGAAAGAACATGTTCACCTGCAGGGTTCTGGCTCAGCAGGTGAGGAGGGGGTCACAAAAAGACTAGAGAGTCCCACAGCATAGTCTGTCTCTCTAGATCTCCTAAAACCCCTGAGATGCCTCTTCCACAGGTGGCAGCTACTGCAGTGACACCAAGTTCACTAGGGATGTGGGGAAGGGAACCCGCTGCTCACTTCAGGACTTTGGGCCCTTAGATTCAGCTCTCAGAGCTGAACGGAGGGAAGAGCAGTGTCTGTGGGCTGTACGCCATCTCCTCCCTCTTCATTTGTTCTCCCACTCACTCACCCCTGAGTGGGAACAGAGCTGTTGTGAGTTGGAGTTGCTCACCGCCTGAGAATTGCATCAGCCCCTCCTGGCAGACTGGAGCTGGGAGCCTGTTGCTATGGTGATCACCAGACTTCGAATCAGTGGGAAGGATGAGGTGTGGTAGGGTGTGGTTTTCTCACCTTGTGTTGCTGCCGAGTGAGAGGCACCTGTGGGCCTGCATTCCCACCCCTTCTCGGAGGTGCCGTCTGCTTCAGCGAGAACTATGGGGCTGTTTCAAAAGCCAGTGGGCATCAGACAGTTGGGTGTGTATAATCAAGGGACACAGGTGGCCATACCAGGCTTCCTTCATGGTTTTTCTACCTAATTGGGGGGTCAGGGATGAGACTGAGTTTTGACTAAGGAAACTGGATTCCAGGGAAAGATGAAGAGATCCAGACGTACCCTGTCTCCCAGAGCTGAAGGTTGCTCTTAATCCAGATGATAAAACCTGCCCAGGCTGCCTTGTACATGTTTTTTTCTCCTTACCACCCGACAGAGCACATCATCTGACTAAAAATAACAGATTTGGGCAAGCAGTCAGATCTGTCTCTCACCTTTGTCTTTAGTGGGAAAGGAGGCAAAAGTCTGTTCCAGCACAGTGAGCACCTGTAAGCTGCTGGCATTATAACAGACTGCTCCACCTTTCTGATGCAGCCTCTTCTCTGCTCTGGAGAGAAGACAGTCTGCAGGTGTACTATTTTGCAGAGCAGCAGAATTTAAGAACTTGAAATTTGCCTAGAGAGTTAAGCTACAATCCTGGGTCTCTTTGTTCTCTACTTTTTTTTTTTTTTTGGATTCCAGAGACCTCTCAGAATTGAGAACTCTTAGACTGTCCAATAAGGAAACACACTGTCTACCCTCTGCAGGGAAAGCCACTGCAGTGTCTCTGCAAGAAAAAAATAGCCCAGGTCTGAGGGAGGGGGACAAACAGAGGCTGACTGTGATTTCTGAACAGGAATGATGATAGGTGTAAGCCTGCATGGTACAGCCTGTGGGCAGAGGAGACCCTCAGGCCAGAACATTGATGAAATCCAGGCTTGGGACATAGACCAAGCTTAGAATTTTTCCAGACCCTTGGAGACCATTTAGGGATGAGGATAAATTCTCAGAAGTTGTTTGGGGTAAATTAAGATAGATTCCTTAGATATAGGGGAGAACCATGGCCTGGTGAGAGTTTGGAAATCAGATCATCCTGACTGAGCTCATGGCGAACAGCAGTCAAGCTAACACTCCTAAGTGCACTTGAAATTTACTTACTCATCTCTCCTCACAGAAATCTTGTGGGTTTAGGTGCTTTTATTATCCCATTTTGAAGACAAAACAGAGACACAGAGAGGTTATAGTGACCTGCTAAGGACATGCAGCTGTTAGTGAGATGGAGGGTGGATGCAGGCCAGGCAGACTGGTTCCAGGGCTTGAGTTTGTCACCAAAATGTTCCACTCACTCCTGCCTTCCAAAAAGATAACTTTGAGTCATCTGTGTGATCCCTTTAACCAGGGCTGGGGATGTGGGGGTTGCTGGCACCAGTGTTGGAAAGAGGACTCCGGATGGGTCTGTGAGGTTGTGTGTAGGTGGCTATACTTTCTGTGTGTGTAGGAGCCCAGGAGAGGGGAGGCCTTGTCTATACTCCCCCTCTCCCTCCCCACCCCCTCTTAGTAGGTAGCGTCTGGTGGGGGTAGACCCTGTAGTCTCTTTGTAGAGAATGGAGGCTATTGTATGGATCCTGTTCTTGGACTGTTTGCCCATCCCTGTCGAAGGAGTCTAGATCTAGGGCTGAGAATGAGGGCAGCCACAGAGGGAATGAACTGAGCATAACTGCCATGTGTGGGGTCTGTCCTATTGTGCCTCTATGATGCTTGACAATCTGTGTGTCCTCCCCCTCAGGCCTCCCAGTATGCAGCTGGCCTTCTTAGGGTCTTTCCCAAGGCCAGGACAATGGGGAGAAATAACAACAATAACAGTGATAATTATAACAACCAGTAACATTACTTGTTACATATCAAGTACTATTCCTAGATCTTTACTTGGACTAATTCATTTAACTGTCACAAAAGCTGTATGAGATTTTGAGTGTTATTGTTATTTTTGTTTTATTAATGCTAAGGTACAGCAAGGTTAAGCAAGTTGCCCAAGTTACACAGTTAAAAGTGGAGTGTGAATTTGGGTAGCCTGGCTCCTGAGCCAGTGTACTAGAAGTGCTGTACCCTACCATGTCCTCTCATGGCTTCTACAGGAAGGATCCTCTGAGCCTTGTAAGCCTCCTCTGGCCTTCTATTCAGAGTTGTGCATTCATTTTTCCTGGTAAGCTGTCCCATGTGTGAGATGTGGCTTATATTAGCTGTGTGCTCCTTTGCCCACATGCTGATGCCCTCATGTTCCCAGCTCTCCTCGTAGCAGAGGTGACTGACCTTTAACTGTTTCAGCCTCATCCTACTGGTGTACCTGGGATACGGTAGGCCTGCCAGTCTGGATGCTTGGTGCCTACGTCTCTTGGCTTGTTGTCTTTGACTGTGTTCCATAGCCATCCTTGCTGTGGCAGCCAAATAGACAACTGACCCCTCATCATGCCTGGCCCTGTACTTGGTTCCTGCTGGAGGCTGCTGTCCTCTGGAGGCTGGCATAACTCAATGCCAAGGGAGGATGAGATACTACAGACTGAGTGGAAGACCCAGGAGGTAGCAGAGCCAAGGCAGTATGGAAGTCCTCTTCCTTGCTGTGAGCCTTGGACTGCTTGGTGGGACACTGCCAGCTGGCATTGACCTGCTGAAGAGAGATAGGTCAGGCTCTAGAATAGGAGCCCAGGTGCTGCCTTACAGGAAAGAGAGAACATTGGAATTGGAGCTCACAAACGCCTGGCAGCCGTGCTTAGGGCTGAGCCAGGCTTGTCTTGTGCCAGGATGTTGGCTGCAAACAGACATGTCCTCTGGAGTAAAGGCAGTGTGAAACCTGCCTTTGTAACTCGAGTGACTCCAGAGTCTGTATCAGCCAGGTTCTTATCTCTGGTATTGATCTCTCTTTGTCTTCTTTTTAAAAGACTTATTGATTTTTATTTTATATGTATTGAATGTTTTGCCTGTGTATGTGTGTGTACCACGTGAATGTCTGGTACCTACAAAGGCCAGAAGAAGGTGTCAGGTACCGTCACTGGCGTTACAATTGTAAGCTGCCATTTTGGTGCCGAGAACTGAACCCAGGCCCTCTGCAAGAGCAGCAAGTGCTCTTAACTGTTGAGTCATATCTCCAGCCTGTCTTTTTTAATCTTTTAATTTTATTTTCCAAATTGTAGTAAGATATGTAAGTTTATCTTTTAATTTGTCATCATTTTAAGAGTACATTTCAGTGGTCTTAAGTACCTTCACCCAATTGTATAATCACTACCGTCCATCCCAGGACTCTTCCCATTCTGCAGAGTGAAACTGGCCTATCAGGCTTCGGCTCCCCACTACACTCTCCCAGCACCAGCAACTGCCATTTTACTTTGTGTCCCCACAATGGGATACTTTGGTATTTATCTGAGACCAGCTTATTTCATTTAGCATAATATCCTCCGGGTTCACTGGGGTTGTGGCATGGATCAGAATTTCCTTCCACCTTTAGGTGAAAGACACCCCATTGTTGATAGGTGCCACATTTGTTTACCTTTTCATCTATGGGACACTCTTGTGTTGCTTTCACCGTTTGACTCTTGGGAGTTATGCTGCTGTGATCAGGGGTGTTTCCCTCACTTCATAAGTAGTAGGCTATCCTTGGAGCTTAATCTGGTCTGGGTCTATAACTTGGCTCAGGGGGCTGAAGTACAATCACCATGTTGGTTAGAGGACCTCTGGCGTCAGCTTCTACCAACATGTTATAAGCCTGGCATGATAGTACATACATACCTGAAATCCCAGCACTTGGGAGGCTGAGGCAAGAATCAGGGAATACAAGGCCAACCTAGGCTGTATAGTTAGTTCCAGGTTAGCCTGATCTACATAGTGAGACCTTGTCTCAACAAAACACACCCTAAGCTTATGGGGCTCTTGGTCCCAGCAGCTCCTGGAGGGAGTCCGTATTTCCTCCTTCTCTGCCCCCAAAAGAAGGTTCTAAGTTCTTGCTTCTCCCCTGAGCAATATCTGTGACTTGCTGTGACCTGACATGGGCTGTTTTAGGCAAATGGAACTGGCAGGTACTGGGGAGTGTAGGCAGGGCATCTCCAAGCCTGGTACTGGCCAACTGACCACATGTAAGAGTTGGGTGGGAATGTGCAAGGGTCAATCGTAGAACCAAGTTAAACTTGAAATCCTGACTTAACACAAGCAAGGGTCTGCCCATGTGGTTACTCAGGGATTCTGCCTGGTGGAGATTTTGCTACATGATGGAAAGTGTGCTATCTGGAGCCCCAGCCTTCAAGGTCACTGCAGCAGAGGAGGAGAAAAAGAAAACCGTGCATGACTTTTCTCTGCCTCAGTCTGGAAAGGACACTTGTCGTGTCCATTTAAATTTTGTCGGTCAGCACTGATTGCATGGCCTTGCCCAACTACAGAACAGCTGGAAAAGGCTGGTCCTCGATGCATCCAGGAGAGGAGGATGGGATATTGTTGAGTACTGGTAATACTGGCCACATTAGGTGTATATGGCTAATATGAAGGAATAAGGCCCTCGAGGAGCCTGCTCTGTGACCTGGGCAGTGCTGGCAGGTGGGTTTGTATATCACTAACTTGGAGGATGAGTGACAGGATTATCATCTTCATATGTCAGGCCCTTGGCTGAACTCCTCCCTGTCACTGTCTCATGGAATCCTCACAACGAACCACTTTCCATATTACTGTTGAAACCACAGCTGGGGGCCTCACACTTGACCAAGGTCACCTGCCTATATATGATGGCTGCGTTTGTTGACAAATGTGTGCCTGTCCCTGTAGAAATGCTGGAGTGGACCAGAGAAGTGGGGCCAGAAGTGACCGGGCCACGGGAGGTGGGTATGCCTGTGTATGTCCACATGTACAAAGCAGGAGCAAGCTGTTCTTTGGCTTTGCTTTTTCTGGGCTCAATCCTCACCTGGCTTTGCTTTCCACCCTCAGAAGGTAATGCTGTGAATTCTCTTGTCTCTCTTGGAGCAGCAAAATTATGACATTGGGGAGGGGATTAAATAAAGAGGTTTTTGAAGGACCCTCTTATAGTCTCATTCAGTAGAAAAAAATTTTTTTTGAGACAGAAACTCATTATGTAGCCTTGACTGGCCTGGAACTCCCTGTGTAGACCGGCTGGCTTTGAACTCAGACATCTGCCCGCTTCTGCCTCCTGAGTGCTAGGATTAAAGGGATGTACCACCATGTCTGGCAGAAAAAAATTTTTTTTTAAATGCTAGAAGTTGAACTCAGGTACTTCTGTACCTCTGAGCTCCAACCCCAGCTTCAATGGTAGTGTTATTTGAAAGTGTGCAGGCCCTGGGTAAAAGGCCAGCTAGTGGAAACTGAATGCCATGAATGAGCCCCCTCCCTCCCTTTCCCCTAGCAGGCACAGTGGGCAGAAGGGCTTCTGTGTGGGTGGAAGAGTATATGACAGTAGACAAGTTGGAATGCCACTGGGCATGGCGGTACACACCTTTAATCTCACTGGCAGATCTCTGTAAGTTCCAAGCCAGCTTTAGTCTACATAGCAAGTTCCAGGCCAGCTGGGGCTACAGGGAGACCCCGTCTCAAAAAGGCCAAAACCAAAACAAAAGCAAACCTAAGTTAGCATGCCTTAGCTGACTGCTGCTAAGGAGAAGTGGAAACCTGGAGCCACATGGCTTTGAAGTGAAAGGCAGGGTTGAGTAGATTCTGGTCCTGGTGACTGGCCATGAACCAGGTTTTCACCCTTCTGAATCTTATATTACTTATCTGTTCTCTGAACTGTCCCTTCCTGCTTCTCAATGTTAGATTGAGAGCCATTTAATTTTTTCATGAATACCCTAAGGACTTATGAGACCATATTAGGGAGAGGGTGTCCAAGGACACTGCAGGCTGGTGATAAGTTGCCTTTGGGTTTGAAGGTCATCACTGCAGCAGCCTCTTGGTTCCCCTGAGTCATGGCCTGCTGGCTGATCTCCCTTCTGTGGTTTTGGGGTTGAGCAGCATTTTCCACCAGGGACAAGAGAAGGAAGAAGAGGACCTTAAATCAAATCAATCAGGTTCATTACTTGTTTGTTATCAATCCCTGAGACGGTTCAGAGGGGACCATTAACCCCAACAGGGGTTAAAACTGTAGATTTGTCAACTTGACCTCCTGGCTCTTGGACCTTAAATAATCAAATTAGTTGTCCTGAAAAGAGATTAAGAGGCTCTTTAGAGACTGGTTCACTCATCCAGCAGCTTCTGAGCATGTCCTGTGTGAATTCTGTCCTAGGTTCAGAGTGACAGTTAATAAACCAGGGCTGTCTTTGCTCTCTAGCTCCTGCCACCTAGTGGAGAAACCAGAACATATCCATGCTGGCAGACAACGATCTTAGAAGACTTATTATTGTTATTTTGGTCTAATTGACCAAATGCTTTATTGTCTGTGAAATGTCCTTTTCCTTGGGTATCTCTCATTGTCCTTCAGCGCACAGGCTATAATGGATACCCTAGTTACAGATATAGATATAGAGGCTCCAAGAGATTGAACAGCCTACAGACTCTGTAGAGCTGGGACCTGGACCAGGTCTGCCAGAGTTCTGGCGTGACCTTGATCTCATTGAAACCTACTGAGAAATGGTGGGTGCCAGGGCAGCTTTTCCTGCCCCTGTACCTGGGTGTTTTGACCGATTGACTTATTCACACACACACAGTAAGCATCTCCTCTGTTATGGAGCCCATATATCCATTCAGCAGTATCTGTCCTTTCAGTAGTGTCTGTCCTGTATGTTCAGTGTACATACAGCTGCTTTCCCTTCAGAATAGTTAGTAATTTTGAGGGGGGGAGGGCCAGGTGTGATGGTGCATGCCTGTAATACCAGCACTCAGAAAGGCAGAAGCAGGAGGATTATGAGTTCAAGGCTATTATGGACTATGTAGTGAGACCCTGTCTCAACAAAAGAGATACAGGCTCAGTGGGTAAGAGCACTTGCTGTACAACATGAGGACCTGCATTTTGTCCTGAGCCCATTTAAAAAGCCAAGAGTGGGTGCACACACCTGTAACCCTAGAATGGGAGGAGGGGATTAGATACAGGAGAATTACTAAAGCTTCCTAGCCAGACAGTTTAGCTGAAAAATAGCACTTTCCATGTTCAGTGGGAGACCCTGTCTCAATGGAATAAGATGGAGAGTGATAGGCACTCATAGACATAGGCGCCTGCATGCATGTATGCACACACACATACAAAGAAATACATTTCAGAGTAATTAGGAATTTTAGTCTGCTTGAGAAAGGGATAATATCAAAGTATTAAAAAGGTGGACTTGGTTCAAAGAACAGGCTTTAAGTTGGGGCTCAGTTATTACCCAGATGGCCTTGGTTGATACCCAGAACCTCTCTGAGCCTCTACAGTGTGCTCCCCCTTTATGTACAAAGTGGGGAGATGATGCAGAGAGTAATAGCTACTCTGACAACCTCCCTGGCTTGCAAGGATGAAATGAGATCCCAGCTGTAGGCTTACTGTGTACACTGGAAGGCACAGCACAGATAACAGCCAGCATTTCTTCAGAACCTGGAGACTGGTGAAGGTTCTCCCTTTTCTACCCAGGGCCACACCTCTGTCCCCATGTCCAAGACCTGAGATTCCTTAGTCTTTGACTTTGGAGCCCTGGCCTTCTCCAAGAGGCCACAGACTGCCTCCCTTCCCAGGGGACTCCTGGAGATAGATGATCAGATCCTCGTCTCTATGGCAACCAAAGAGGCCTTGCTGAACCCCCACAGAGGGCCTTGAGTCTGTTCCTGGCAGTGAGGGCAGAGCCAGAACTGAGAACTACAATGACTTCGGCCACACCTCCAGAAATGAGGAGTCCCATGTTTTTCCCCAGATGTCTAGCTGCCCCTGTGCTAGGTTAGTGCTTGTATGAGGGTAGGGGTCATTCTGCACTCCAAGTAGCTACTGCATGTTGACCCAAGGGACCTGGATAAATGAACCCTGGGTTGCTGGCTTTGCCTGTAGTGTACAGTATATGATCAGATTAGATCAAAGCAAAGCCCTTCCCTATGCCCAGGTTGCTGCCTCCTTCCCTATCCCCAGGCAAACTCTTAAGTCCCTTAAGACTTGCTGCAAGCCCTGCCTCTTGCCAGCAACCTTCCTGTGTGTTGATGGTGTGCTGCTTCTTTCTGCCCTCTCTCTATGACCTGCAGGCTGCTAGTACCTGTTGTCAAGATGCCCTGGGTAGTAACACTACCTCCCACATCCAATAGATCAGAAATGACAGGAAGGCCAGTCAGATCTTTAACCATGCAGTGCTTATGTGAGGGTGTTCACTCTGGCTGGACCTAAGCCATCCATCCATCCATCCATCCATCCGTTCATCCATCCATCCATCCATCCATCCATCCATCCGTTCAATCAAGAGATCAACAAATGGGCCTAGAATGACTCTGAGGTTAAAAGCATTGGCTGCTCTTGCAGTTCAGTTCCCAGCATCCACATGGAAGCTAACAAGTGTCCATAACTCCAGTTCCAGGGGAACTCTTCTGGCCTCTGTGGCATTACATGCATTGATGTACTTACATGCATTGGTGTACTTACTTGCAAGCAACACACTCATACACTTAATTAATTAATTGATTAATTAATTAAACAGATATTCATTAAGAACCTGTCATGTGCTGTGGTAGTATTGTAAATACTGTGGATGCAACAGTGAAAAAAATGGACAAGAATCTATGCCCTTCTGGAGTTTACCTCCTAGTTCCAAGGAGGTGATGAACAGTAAGGATGACCTCATAGTAAATGTTAGAAGATAAGAGTAAGGACTATCCAGCTGCATGAGGATGGGAACAGATTATGATTTTAGATAACATTCAAGAGGGACTTCAAGAAAAAACTCTCAGCAAAAGTTGGAAGGAGTTGAAGAGTTGGCCATGAGGCAGGTGAAGAGCACCTGGCTGAAGGTGTGAGGTTCCACCAGGAGTCCATTTTTGAAAGTGAGGAATATGCAGAGTGTGGTGATTCACACCTATAATTCCCACACTTTGGAGGCTGAGACAAGGTGGTTCACTGACAGTTCAGGCTTGCCCAAGCTGTGATGTAAGACCTTGTCAGAAAGTAAAACAAAACAAACCAAGACTACATTGCAGGGGCCAGATGGGGTCATAGCTCTATGGTAGAATGTACAAGGCCCTGGGTTTGATCTTCTGCACCTCACGAAAAAGGAAATGGGAAGGGAATGAAGATAACACGGTTTGGGGAAGGACAGGAGCAGAGAGACCCATCTGGAGGGTGTTTAGTTTCTCTGGGAAGAATTTATGCCACTTAGAACAGGTGGTAGTTGTAGAGATGAGATGAGAGGTAACTCTGCTATGTGTATTCCGTAGGTAGAGACTACAAGATTTCTGATGGGAGTGAATGTGGGTGTTGGAAAACCTGAATGACTGACAGGGGGATAATGACTCTAGCTGAGTTGGAAAAGCTGTGGTGCAACAGCTCTGCAGCACCTGGCTTACACATGTTACACTGGGATGTTGAACTTAAGTAGACAGGCAATCTGGATACAGGAGAGAGACGTGGGCTGAATATATACCTGAGAGTTGTCAGTGCGTAGATGGTATTTCAGAGTGCAAGACTGAATCAGGGTGAGAGAAGAAGTTGGGAAGAGGTCTAAGCTCTAAGTCCTAGTGTGACCCAGGAAGGGTGGCCCTGCGCTGAGCCTTCCTGTCTCCTGGCAGAGGTCCACCTGTCTCTGCCTCAAAGCAACCAATCCAAACCAAACAAACAAGGAAACCATACCTTTTAAAAGTACACCAACCATAGGGTGTATTGGTACAGTGGCATACACCTTTAATCCTAGCACTCTGGAGGCAGGGCCAGCCTGGTCTACATAGTGAGTTTCAGGTCAGCTGGGACTACAGGGAGACCCCGTCTCAAAAAAGACCAAACAATAATAATAACAACAATGATAAAGTATACCAACCTTAGGCATCCAGCTGAGTGAACATTTCCATATGTCTCTTGGTGTGTCACATGAATCAGGATATGAAACATTCCCATCACCCCAGAATGTTCCCTCACGCCCTCCCAGTCAGCACGCAGCGTCCCTCTCGCCCCCCTCCAGCCCTTGGTTTTACCAGTTCTTAAATTTCATTTCACAGAGTGCTACTCTGTGATTCCCAATTCTGGCTTCTTTCGTGCTACATAAGACAAACCTTTGTTTTGAAGTGAAGTTGCACAATCCGGTACCAGCCGGTCACAAATGACAGTGTGCAAGCATTGTCTCAGGAGTTCCTGGAGCAGAACAGCTCTCTGAAGACTTGATGTTGCTTTGGTAGGATTGATAGTCAGGCCTGGGCTTCCCTCGATTCTTGTCCCCTGCTTCCTTCCATCAGCTCCCAGACAGAAGATTTATCACCTACAGCCAGCCTTGATGTCATCCCTGCTGGGAGGGCAGGACCACTCCACACCTGGAGCTATATCCTGCATCTGCAGATTCTTTGTCCTTAGGAAGAGGAAGAGAGGGTTCCACATTTTCTATCAGCGTCTGTATGGGGTTTGGAGACTTGGCCTATTGGTCTTTGGTTCAGGACAGTCTTAGGGCAGGGTTGTAAAGAGTGTGACCTTCTGCCATTTGGGCACTTCAGGTGGTGGGAATGATGGATAGTCACTTGGGTTTGAACCCACCTCTCTCTGGTCAATTCTTATCACCACCTGCATTTGTGTTCAAGGACCCTGTGGCTATTTATTTAGCCACTACCTGGCTCCTGCTTCCCTGTCATCTGGTCATCTGGTCACTCTGAAGTGTATTGGCTTTTTGCAGACTTTTTTTTTTAAAGACAGTCTCAGTAATGTAACCCTGGCTATGCTGGAACTTGCTGTATAGATCATGCTGACTTTGAACTCAGAGATGTGCCTGCTTCTGCCTCCCGAGTACTGGGATTAAAGGCATGTGCCACTAGGCCTGCCTCTGTTCCTGACTTGGAACAGGTAGCTCGTAGTCACATGTAGTTTCTTCTCTAGGAATTTGGAGGCCCCAGCATCATATACAAGAGCATGCGTCAGGAGGAACAGCTGAGAGGGAGCCATGTTCTAGGGCATTGTGGCTATGGGTCCTGGGCTAGTAGACTGGTTCAGCAGAGGCCTGAGTCCTGCCCAACCTCCAGCTCAGCTCAGGAGCCCCTTGCTGTACGGATCCATGTCTCCTTGTGCAGTGTTGTCCCCTCGGCTCCCTTTTTGCATACTCAGTGTTCCAGCCATGGTGGCTATTTTTAATCCCCTAAGGGACCCTACTGTTTCATGTTTGTGCCATTACCAAGCCTGCCAGAACTCTACTTCTGGCCCCCACCTGGCTGGCAAGCACCCACATATCATTCAAGAATCAATTAATAATATTAACAATAGCAGCTAGGATTTATTGGGTGCTTACTATGTGCTAAGTGCTTCGTGTTAGTATGCATCATTCAGTTGAACCTGACAGGTCTGGACTCTCCATCCCTTTTCCGTTCCCCTTTGCATTCACTTGTAGATCCGGTACCCGATGAGAAGTGGCTGCCTGGTACAGGGCCTTCTTCTAGGATTCAGAGTGATTGAGAGTGAAGAGCCTAGCCTCATGCCCTTGCTCATAGCAAGTACTAAACCCTCAGGTGTTTGCAGAAGCCCTTCGAGCTGTCCTTCTCTCTTCTTGTACCTCACTGCGCCTGTGAAGTTTTATTTCTTACTAGGCTTTCTTACGCTACTGGGCTATAAGGGTATCACTTAGAAATGTGTTTTTTAAGTAGCAGATAATCTGATGTACAGGTGCTAACTCTAGTGTGACTCAGTAGCTCACAGTTCACAGCTCACACATTCATTCTTCACTTCTTCCTCATGGCAGTAACATGGCCCATCATCACATCCAAGTTCAAGATAAATCATCAAATTAAAGACTTTAACTGCATGTCATTGTTCAGAATGGTATCCAGTGGCAACTCCTTGTTGTAAGAGAGGCAGAGAGTATAGATCTCTTTCCTGGAACAAAGTCCATTGCTACTTCATAGAAAATTAAGGTAGTGTAAGCAGAGAAGGAGAAGATAGATATTGAGTGGCAGACTAGCGAGTGCCCCGGGAGCAGAGAAACCATGAACCAGTGTCTTCCAGGTTCCCAGAATCTAAATGTTCAAGCTTTTTGTTTGTTTATTGCTTTCACTTTGTTTAGCTCATTTTTGTTTTTGTTTTTTGAGGCAGGGCCTTGCTGTATCTCAAGCTCTGAATTCATGATTCTCCTGCCTCAGTCTCTGGAATGCAAGGATAACAAATGTGAGCCAGGGTTTTGTAGTGGTCTTATGTGTAGTCTTTTAAGCTTTCTTTTGCATGCATCCAGATCTTTTTTTTTTTTTAAGATACATATTACTGTACTTTATAGTTACTAATCTTTTCACTTACATGGTGACATACCTCACCCTTATAATTTTAAGTGGTTGAATAATTTAAGTGTATGTTAGTCTGTTTTGAAGACAGAATTTACTCAGCCATTTCCCCATAATTAAGTGTTCAGATTGTTTTTAATATTTTTGCAATCACAGACAGCTCTGTGGATAGCTTTATAAGTCTATTTTTATGAACATTGATAGCTAATATCTCAGGACACAGTTTCTGATTACACTGGGTTAAAGGCTATACTGACTACTAAAATATTTGTGCTAGTTATCAGATTAACTCAGGAAAGTTGTGGTGGTTAAATGTACCCTCTGGGTGTTGCTGAAAGTGCATGTTCCTTCACAGCTTTGGATTTTATTGTTATTATTATTATTATTTTGTGGCCTCACACATGCCAGACAAGAGCCCTGCTATTAGGTTTAAGCTCTTGCTGATTTGATAGGAAAATTATTCCAAAGGAGAAGGAGTTTGCATTTTCCTTGATTATAGTGAAGTTGCCCTTTAAAAAGAATGTACTTTGGCCATTTGTAGTTCTCTTTAAAAAAAAAAAAAAAGTGTTGTAAAAAAATGTGTGTGTCTGTCTGTCTGTGAGTGCAGATGCCCACAGAGTCCAGAAAAGGGTGTCAGATCTAGAGTTATAAGTGGTTGTGAGCCACTGAACATGGATGCCAAGAGCTGAACTTGAGTCCTCTGCAAGAACAGCAAGCACTGTTAACCACTGAGTCATTCCTCCAGCTCTTTGCAGCTCTCGTTTTCTGTTCTTTTGCCTTGCTCATTTGAAGGAGAGGTTCTAGGTACCAGAGCAGCAGGTACATAGGTCTAGGGGTGGGGTCCAGGGTGTGTGTTCATGGTTACATTCTTTTCAGTATAGATTACTATAACATCAGGACTTTAAAGCAACAGAAAGTTATTATCTCACACTCTGGACATGAGAAGTCTCATATCAGTGCCTTTTGGGCAGCCCTCCTAGTCAAGGATCCGCCAGGCAAATTCATACTTGGCTTTTCCTAGCTATTACAGGCTGTATCTGGTCCCTGGCCTCATGGCCCATGGCAGCATTATTCCAGATTTGGCCTCTGTCTCTCAGAGCCTTTTCTGTGTCTTCTCAACTTCTGTCTCTTGAGGACTGTGAGGAAACTTAGCACCCATTGGGTTCATTTATGATGATCCTGTACTTGATGATACCTCTAAATATCTTTTTTTCCAAATAAGGTCATCTTTACAGGGCATAGATTCAGCCTACTGTGGGAACCTGGAAGTGGTCTGATACCAGGGCTGGAGGAAACGATCCTGTAAAGTAGAGGCAGGCAGGTATGGACCAGGAAGAACCTTCAGTTGAGAAGTTTAGGCTGGCTGTGAGTGGTGAATAGTGGAGGTCTGAGGAGGAGCGGGTGTGGTGGGCTATAAACCTGTCTGCTCTGAGAGAGGGTTGGCAGTGGTGCGGACTCCAAAGGATCAGTGGGAAGTGGGAAGGAGTCTGGAGATATTCCAAAGTTTCCCATTTCGTCTGCCAAACTAACTTCAGGTAAAGGTTAGGGAACGGAGGGTGTGTGTCAAGGAAATAATCAGAGACAGTCTGCAGCCCAGACCTCTCCCTGGAGTGTAAATAAAATTTGGGAGAGGAAGCAAAGGGAGAGGTGGCAAAAGCCTGGAGGACACCAGTTCTCCCCATCATTTTATTATGGAAAATATCAGACACAGAGAAAACTTTAAAGCATTGCACAATGAATACCCATTTGTTGCCAGCTAGAGTCTGTAATTATTTTTCTACAGTTGCTCTGTTTCACATCTGTCCCTCTCTCCATCTCATTCCTCTTATTTTTTATGTATTTCAGAATTACCAACATCTCTCTTCCAGGCTTCGGCGGGTGTATCATTAACTAGAGTTCAGTACTCAGTGAACTGAATAAATCTTTAGCCATGGTGACACTTGGTAAATTCTGGTAAATGCAACTTTCTGTGTACTTCAGATCCCTGTCAAGATATGGAACAGTTCCACTGGCTCAGAAACTTCCCCTGTACCCACTGTTAACCAGATCCTGTCCCTACCCCATCCCAGAAACCACCAGTTTTCATGGTTGTTTGTTTGTTTGTTTTTAATTTGCAAATATAGGTTGACTTTGTCTGTTCTAGAACTTCCTGTAGGCTGTGCCCTTGTATGTGGCTTCTTTCACATGGCCTAATATCTTCAAGAGTCATTTATACCATTCCTTTCTTTTGCCTAGTGGTAGTCTATTTTAAGGATCTACACAGAACAGCAAGTTTTAAGAGGTGGGCAGCCAGGCATGGTGGTACACACCTTTCATCCCAGCACTCAGGAGATCTCACTCTGTGAGATCGAGGCCAGCCTGGTCTACTCCAGGCAGTAGATTTCACCAAGTAGATAGAAAAGAGTGAAAGGTAGGGGGAAAAAATGGAGTAGTAGTGATTCAAGTAGCATGAACTTATCTCTCCCTTCTCCCTACCCTCTTCTCTTCTATGAGAAAGAAGTCTAGAGGTAGATCACCCTGGGGTTGTCTGGTGACTCCATTGTCCCATCAGTGACTCCACCTTCTAGTCTTCTGCTTAGACATAGTCAACTTTGGCTTCTATCCTTAAGGTCATCTCTTGGTATAGCATGGCTGGTACTCCAGCCATCCTGTGTGACTTAAGAAGAACAGTGAGGGCAAGGGACAGTATACCTCATTATTGTTGTTGAATTATGTGTGTGGTGTGTTGTTACATACTTCTTAGTATATGTATGTGTTTGTATGTGTGCATATGCTTGTGGAAGCCAGAGATCTATGTCAGATGTCTTTCCTCTGTTGCTCTCCACTTTCAATTTTTGAAAACTTTGCATATGTATATGTGTGTATGTGTGTGTGTGCACATATGTGTGCAGTGGCTGAGGAGACAAGAAGAGGCTATCAGATCTCCAGGAGCTGGAGTCAACAGATGTTTGGAAGCCTTAGGATATGGGCCCTGGGAACCTAAATTAGATACTCTGGGAGGCAGCAAGCATTCATTCCTAACTGCTGGACCATCTCTTTAGTCCCCACTTTTAATTTTTTTGAGACAGAGACTCACTGAACCTGAAACTCCTGAACCTGATTCCCCTGGGCTGACTGGCCACTGGGCTTTAAGGGTCCTTCTGTCTCCATGTACCTGCCCCCAGTACTGGGATTACAGGCATGTGCCATCATGGCTGGCTTTTTATGTGAGTGACGGAGATCTGAACTCATGTCTGCATGCTTGTGTGGCAGATACCTTACCAACTGAGCTATTTCTCCAGCCCTAGTATACCTCTTTTATTAGCCATCCTCAAAGTCTCCACACATGTCCACACCCCCTAACCTCATTTTGAAGCAGGGTCATGCTGTATATATAGCTCAGGCTAGCCTGGAACTTGCAATGGTCTTCTGCCCCAGCCTGACTCCCAACTGCTGGGATTACTGGAATGAGCCACCACTCCATTCCCTTCCACCTCACGTCTCATTGGTGAGTACTTAATCACATGGCTGATGCTACTAGGAAATGTAGTCTCTTCCAGTGCCACTCCAAATCCAATGGGGTTTCTCTTACCAAGAGGGGAAATGGAATTGGCAGTCAACAACCTCATTGGTTTGTTTTCTTTTGAAACCTAGTGGCCACACCACAGTCACTTAGTGTTCCTGCTCTTGGCTTTCATAGACTGAGGCCTGTCTGAGCGTGGCAGGTTTCTTCTCCAGCTCTCCTGCCTTCCTGGTGGTTGGTTTCTCCATCCTTTTCTGTATCTCTTTTCCTTGTACAAGTATTCTGGGATCCCAGGATTTTATGGAGTGTGGGAACAAAAGAGGGATGAGTTAGAAATGCTTGCAGAGGGCTCTGTGCCGGCCCCATGTCCGTGCCCTATGCCACCCTCATTGGTCAGCCTGTCCCATGAGTGGAGCGGAGGACGAGGATTTCTCAGGAGTAAGATTCAGAACAAACAGGATAGTCCTTGGAGACTCAGACCTGGGTCCAGCCCTTTCCATGACCTGAGTGAGCAGCTCTCTCCAGAAAGGCCCCACACAGCCACACTCCTCAGATGGGATGTTGTGCCCCCGTGCCCCTGCCCTGGCAATGCCAGAGTTGGCTTACCTCCAAACTGGCTGCCTACAGACACAGGTTTTGTGGCCTCCGGGGCAGAGTTCCTGTGTGTGTCCCAGGTACATGGGAGCATCTCAATGGCTGGGACATCATGAGGGCATGAGGGCCTGTGGGTCTTCTTGTGCATGCCTTTCTTGGGCAAACATAGATCATGTCTGAAGACAGCTTAATGGACACTAGCTGAGCCCTGGGGAGGATGTCAGCAGGAGCAGGTACAAGGGAATCTGTCACTTGCCAACAACCAGACTGGACCGAGTGCAACCATGACCTGGTGACCTGGTGACCCTGTACTCAGGCTGCTGCCTGTGCGCTGGTGTTTTGTGACGGAGGAGGAGGAGGAGCTAGGGTTCCCATGGAAAACTTGGCTCTCTGGGTTCTGGCTTAGACCTCAAGCCTGAGACCAGCAGTGCATCCTTTCACTTGCTCACTCTGCCACTCGTGCTTACTGAGAGCCTGCTATGTGTCAGCCTGTGAGTGCTGGGCACCTAGCCACAGTTGAAATACCCAGTTTCCTGCCCTGCAGCTTCCAAGAGGCCATGTGCTGTTGGTGCTGTGAGCTGAGATGCTAGGGAGGACATCCTGAAGGAAGTGATGTCTGAGCAAATGTTGGGACAGGCCCAGCTGGGCTCCTCCACTGCACCAGCCATAATCCCAAGACCCAGGCCCATGCAGACTTGGAAACCATACAACAAATCCATGTGGCCGTGGCAGGACCACTGTGCAGGACAGCCTGCTCTGAGGCTCTTAGTGTTCCTCTGTGTACCATGGTGCTAGCTCCTGTTGGTTTTTAGAGCTTGTGTTCTTGACTCCTCCCCATTGATGACTTAGAAAGTTCTGAGTCTTCTTTCCTGGAGGGAGGAGGGGCGGGGGTCTGAGACAGAGGAGGAGACCCTGCACCAACCTGCTGCTTCCAGCGACACCACTGTGTTCTCTTAGACATCCTGGTAATAGACTCTGCTGGTGGAAACAGAAGGGCAGGAGTGGGGGCAGCCAGCTCACTGGCCAGGTGATGACCACAAGCGGTGCAGGGGCCTTAGTGAAGACGTTCTGTAGCTCTGGTGCCCAGCCTGGAGGTGCTGCCCTGTCTCCTGGTGGTTGGTCCTGCCGTCCCCAGGCCGGGGTATCTGTGTGGGTGCTGGAGCCTGAATGGTGCTGGGAGCACCGAGGGGTTAATGCAGCTCCAGTTCTGTTGCCTTCCTTTCCTCCTGCTCGGAAGGAAGCCTGTGTTGAAATTATAGACATAACTGCTGGCTTTTGAGGAGACTGCTGCTCACCCTGTCCCTGCCAGGCCTGGGCACAGCCCTCTCACCCACGCCTGCCTGCCTTAGGCTCCGTCCTACATGTAGAGCCTCATTCAGAGGGGTGAAGGCCTCCTAGGGCACACCTTCTGGGCCCTCCCTATCCCAAACCTGTCCTCCTCACCCCCCGGGGATTGGACTCAGTGTACAATGGTACCCAAGAAGGAGGGGCTGAGGAAGTGACATCGCTTGGCCCGCCCCCACCTTCTTTTTCCCTATAAAAAGCAAAATGGTGACTCAGAGAGGAGAGTTGGAAGCGTCCTGCCTCCTGCTCCCCCTGTTAATTTTTAGACGTGGAATTAAGCAGGAGGCAAAGGAAAAGCTGCTCCAAATACGCGCGGCTGACATGCTCTTAGGCGGGTGGCGACAGCAGAGCCGCTCCTCCCCAACTCTGAGCAGCCTCTGACTGAGCAAGTAGAGCCTGTGCCTGCTGTAGCTCCCACCCCCTCCCAGGCCTGGCTGTGCGGCCCCTGTGCCCTGGCCCAGAGTGCATGGTGCAGCCAGAACCATGGCAGCTGGGGGTCGCCGCCGGCGCCCACTGCGCTACCAGTCCTTGGCAGCCCTGGTGGAAGACTCTCAGTGGCCTTTCTTGTTCCTTGTCTCAGACTTCAGCTACGGTGCTGAGGACTACGACGCAGAGGGGCATGAGGAGCAGAAGGGGCCCCCTGAGGGCTCGGAGACCATGCCGTACATCGACGAATCGCCCACCATGTCACCCCAGCTCAGCGCACGCAGCCAGAGTGGTGGGGACAGTATCTCGCCCACCCCACCTGAGGGGCTGGCACCTGGGGTAGGTACTCCTGTTTTCTCTTCTGGGTGGGGGAGATATGACAGTATGGACAAAGTGGACTGGAGTCTGCTTGGACAACGTTGCCAGCAGGGTGGGGGCGGGGAGGTGGGGAGGCAGCCCTGGGTTCTTGGTACTCTGTCATCTGGCACTATCCTTGGCCCTCTGATGCTCAGGCTTCTCTTCCCCTACCTGCTACTTTCTGCTGCCCTCACCCATCTCCCTCCTCTGCCAGCTGTCTTCTCTGTTAACCCCTGGGCACCCTCGCTCCCCTTACCGTCTCTCAGCAGGATGGGGAGGGAGTTCTGGAGGGATCAGACTCTTCTGTCTGTACCTGGCTGGGCATGGCTGCCCTGTGGCCCGAGGACAGTGAGTGTTTGGATTCTAACTCCACAAAACCAAGGCTGGCTTCGAGCTCCCTGTGGGGTAGAACATGCTGCTTCTGCGTGTTCTCCGAGACTGAGGGCCTTCATCTCTGCTCTGTTCTACAGGAAAGGGGTAAAGCCTAGGATGTCCGCCTCCCCTGCTGCCAGCAGAGGCAGGGACTTTCCTCTCAGAAGCCTCTCCTAAGGAATATTAACTGTGCTGCGACAGGAAAAGGGGATAGTACTGTGTGGAGGATTGTAGTCCTTGCAATTAATGCTGTTCCTGGTGACAGAGAGGACTCTGGACCCAGCTCATCTGCATATGCATCTGAAATACCACCAGACACAGATTCCCTGGGGCCCTTTTTCTGGAGTTAGGGAGAAGAATCAAAGCCATTTGTTCTGGTGGTGGGAGCTCAGCATCACAGGTCCTTTTGGTCCAGCTTGTCCTGATGTATTTTTTGGGTTCTCTTTCCTTTCTGAAGTCTCCCAGGGTAGCAATACTTAGCTGCTATGCAATACATTTCCTCTCTCTAAGGCATGGCACCCCCATCCCAGCTGGAGACTGCCTGGGCTCTGCCATTCAGAAGAACCCCCAGCTCCTTCCCACCCTCTGCAGGCTCTCACCCCCTCTTCACACACCGGGGTGGCTGTTATAGCCTTTGGCAACAAGGGCCTTGGCAACCAGCTTCCCACTTGGGGGAAGCCACATTGTTGCCATAGCAACGGAGGCCGAGGCACAGCTCAGCGGCTGCCAGGCCATTCAAGTTTGGAAAGGGATGGTGGGGGGCAGGTAGGAGGTAGAGGGGATTGGTGTGGGTGTTGACCAGCTTCAGGCTCCCACCAGCCAGCGTTCTGGGATGCTGTTGCCCCAAGGAGAGGGGTGGATACGAGATGGCCATTTTGACCATGCAGGGGCAAGGTGTTTGGACTAATAGAGGAGAGACTCTTCGGGGACCTGGACTCAGGCCAACCAAGGGAAGGAAGGAAGAGAGAACTTGAGTTACTCCCCATCTCTGCCTTGTGGTTGGAGACCAGTGAGGATCAGAACCCCCTCAGCAACTTAGTCCACAGGATGGTGCCCTGTAGAATCTCAGCGCAGGGCCTGGTCTGTGTCTTCTCTCCTCCTCAGCCTTCTGCTTCTTGTCTCCTTTCCCTCCCCTCCTCACAGCTACCTTGCTGAAGTGTTCATCCAAGGATATTTAGATGTTCTAATGAAAAGTCCTGCTCATGCTCTTTTAAAAAGTCACATTCAGGCTGGAGAGAAGGCTCAGAGGATAAGAGCACTGACTGCTCTTGCAGAGGACCTGGGTTTGATTTCCAGTACCCACACGATGGCTAACAACCACCTATAACTCCAGTTCCAGGGGATCCAATGCCCCCTTCTGACCTCCATGGGCATTGCATGACACAGGTGCACTTACACACATGCAGGCAATATACTCATACACAAAATAAAAATAATAAATAAAATATTTTTAAAAAATCGCATTCATGGCAGGGCCATGCCACTGCCTGGTGCTCTGGGTGGACAGCAGCATTTTGTGGCCATTGTGCTTGGTGATCAGGAGGGAATAACCTGATTAGAAGGCTTTGAAATGTAGAGTATCTACAGAAGGACAGTCCGGGGAAGTACTTGGGGCCCACGATTCTGATTTTCACAGTTAGTTAGAAGCCACACTAGATAGAGAATGGGGAGCCTTGATGCCACTTGGGGAAGACTGGGTTGTGGCCCTCCCTGCCCTGCCTTCCTGCCTGGAGCTACCTTTCTGAACCCTTTCTGCTGTATTACTGGCCCCACCTAGTGGATACTGCAAGTATTGCTATTTGCCATGGGGTGCCTCTCCTCTTCCCCAGTATTTGGGGTGTTTGGGTGTTTTGAAATTTAAAAAAAAGGTCAGGGTTTCTGTTCCTTGACTGTGCTCATTTGGCCAGGCAGTCATCTTCCCTGTCAGGCTTCCTGTTAGGAACTTGGGAATGAGGGGACTTTTGGACCAAATCAGACGATTGTTCTAGGTATTCAGATATCTTGCTTCTGGCACAGGCTGGCAGCTGAATTTCCCACACCCAAATAGGGAGCTAAATTGTACCTGGGAGCTCAAGGTTTGGTTTAAATGTATTAAAAAAAAAAAAAAAACGAAACTCATAGGTTTTTTTTTTGTGTGTGTGTGTGTGTTTACAATTTTATATGTGTCTTGATATATAGAGAGATTTATTAGAGGGAACCAACTTATGTGGGTATAGATGCTAGAGGCCCAGGAGAATTGCTGTGTAGTTTCAGTTCAAGTCCAGAGGCCTGAAAATCAGGCAAGCCAATGCTAAAAGTTCTAGTTTGAAAGCCAGTAGGCTTAAGCCCAAGAACAGCCAGTGTTTCCATCTGTGTCCAAAGGCTGGAAACATTCAGTGTGCTAGCTCTAGCAGGCATGAAGGTGGGGGTCCCGTTTGTTTGTTTGTTTGTTTGTTTGTTTGAGACAGGCTCTCTCTGTTAATGAGGCTTCCCTAAAATTTGCTTTGTAGCCCAGGCTGAAGCTCATGATTCTTTTGCCTCAGTCTCCTGAGTGCTAGGTCACAGATGTACCACCATGCCTGGCTGGGGAGAGCCTGACTTTCTTGGCCTTTGGTCTCAGATTTTCAGTAGACTAGATGAAGTGAAGCCAGACCATACTGAGGAGGGCATCTGCTTTGCTCAGTCTGTAGATTCAGTGTTAATGGCATCCTGAACTGCCCCACAGACACCCAGAACAATGTTTAGACAAATGTCTGGGCATCCTGCAGCCCAGTCAAGTTGATGCATAAAATGAGCCATTATAGCCTTACCCTCAGCAGCCCAGAGAGTGAAAGGAATGGAAGCTTTGGACAGAGCAGACAGCTGTGTCTGCTCTCTGGCTGTCAGACATAGTGTCATAATATCACTGAGCCTCAGTTTCTTCATATCTGAACAGCACTGACTCCTCTGAAGGGAAGCTGGGAGGGATGGCTGGGGGCAGCTTAGAGGGAGCCTTGTAGCACTAGATACCCGAAATCCCAGCACTTAGAGGCAAAGACAGGAGAATTGTGGGCTCTAGGCCAGCCTGAGCTACATAGTGACACCCCGTCTCAAAACAGGATTTTGTCGCATGAGCTTTTAGAGGGCTACAACTGGGAGCAATGCAAGAACCTAGTCGGGTACACACTCAAGCAGTGAGTCTGTTTTTGTAGCCACCTCCTTTCTGGGTGTTCTCCAAGTGTAGTAGCCCCAGGTGAAGCTGGTTCTCTGATATTGGCAAGACACACACTTCTCCCTCCCCAGCATCCCTCGCTCTGCTGATTTCATCTTTGTGCCTCAGAGGTATCTTGAAAACCCAAAACCCTGTCCTGCAGACCTTTCTAAGCCTGGGCTGAGCAGGACACCTTGGCACAGGGATGGTATCACAGATAGCCAGTGGCGCAATTAAATGTGGAGAGCCCAGTATCCCCTGGAAAGGAGGATGAGAACACTCCAACTCAGTTGCAACTTTCTCACAGAGAACCACAGTCATACAGAAAATCTCGTTCCCTATTGGCCATAGACTCCTGTCTCCTCTCTCAGGTGATCCGGTCACAGGGGATCCCAAGGCAGGAGAAGATCTGGGTTTTGTCCCTCTTCTGCTGTTTTGCAGCTGTGTCACTGTAGCGATATCACCCTCTCTGAGATCATTTAATGGAAGATTTACTGAGACGCAACACAGCTCTCATACTTCTGCTATGAGATGGGGACGGGGAGGCAAGACTGCCGTGCATTATAAAGACGACATGGGTGCAGACCCCAGCTGACATGGGTGAAGTGTCACCCCTCTCCCTGCGCGATAGTCTCTCACTTAGGTCGCCTCATTTAAGGCCCATGACATCCCTGTAAGATATGTGCTGTCAATCTGTTATAGTTGGGAAAACTGAACCTTAGGGAAGTGACAAAATTTACCAGAGACTACATAGGCAGTGGAACCAGGCCTCCATTTCAACTTGGGTTTTTGTGAAGCTTAAGCCTGTGTGGTGATGCCAGGCCCCTTTCAGACACCCTTCCTTGGTGAAGCTCTGATAGCTCAAGCCCTACTGCTAGAGGCATACACAGTTCCTGGGGGTTGTGTCTGCCCTTGGAGATACGGAACCCCATTCTTGGCCACCCCTGTGTGCCCCACCTCCATCCCCAGTAATTTCCTTGCACCTCTGTGTTCCTAACAGGTATTTGGTGGTCAGGGAGACAGGGGAGGGCAAGAACAGGAACAAGCTGGGCAGCATTGCTTCCTCCTCCTTTCCTTCGCAGACTGAGGCTTGAGATTTGTGGCTGAGAGGGTTGCTTCTGAGTGAACAGAAGCTGTGTGGAGAGCTTCGGAGCTTGCACTCTACTGTGTTCTCACACTGCACTCCTCACCTGGAGATGGCGAGCACCATGGCAGAGGCAGGGATGGGCTTGCCTTGCCAGCCTCTTGGCTCAGCATCCTTGTGCCTGTTTCTCCCCTTTCTGGATCTACAGCAGAGAGGCCACTAACTGTCTCATGCATGTCAGTGCTGTGCTAAGAGCCCAGGGCCTTCATTGCCACCAGCACTTCCAGCCCTTAGTGGAGCTCTCATTGTATACATTAAAAACAAACAAACAAAGCTAGGGCCCTGGTGGCTTTGTGTCTTGTCCTTGCTGGAAAGTAGATAGATAAAGTGCCATAACTGAGACTCTGGGCTACTTCCTGACCAGCTCTCCTTGTCTTCTCTGGGCCAGACCTCCTTGGACACCCCATAGTGCCTGCCTCAGTGTCTTCCCTGATGGCTGCACCTGACTGGCCTCTTCAATGCTGGGATTACAGGCCTGAGCCACCGTGCTTGCTATATTATACCTCTTTTTTGACAATATGACATTGGGCAACCCATTAAGTCTCAGTCCTCTCCACTATAAATGCATCCTCTTTAGAAAGGCTGCTGCTGGGAGCAAGTGAAGTTATGACCGTGTGAAATGCTTTGGCACTTGTGTAAACCTGCTCTGGGGGCTCATTGAATGTGAATCACCTGGGATGTCTTCTGGGGCCTCTGCCTTGGAAATGCTGGGAGTGGAATTATAGACCTGTACTACTAGGCCTGACTCTATTCTTCACATTTGAATAAACATAATAATCAAAATGAAAGAAAACTATAATACCTTTTGTTAATCTGGAGGGTAAGAAGAGAATAATTACTGTGAGATAAGATCTGAGTTCAGCTGTTAAACTGTTCATCAGCCAGCCATAGTGGTATATGCCTGTAATCTTAGCACATAGGAGGTTGAGGCAAGGGGATTGCAAGTTCCAGGCCTGGGCTTCATAATGAGATTCGGGGTAGGGGGGTAAAAGAGGAAGAAAGAGCGAACTAGCATGAGATAGGTAATGAGGATGCTTGTAGAGGCTAGTGACTGAGGTAAAGAAGAGATTCCACTCTTATCTTTTGGGGTGCCTTTAGTCCTAGGCTCTCACTCCGATTGAGTTCCAATTCCATTGTCTAACCCAAGCTCAACTCATATGATCTTTGGAGTGACACTTGTTATAATGGAAAGAGAAGGATCAAGGGTGCAGGGAGGTGAGAAGTCGTGTTCCTTCTGTGGCTATAGTGACTCTGCCTGTCCTGGCACTGCCCCTGGGACCTGTTGAGCTCCCTTAAGCCTGGAGAACTTCTGACTTGAGAGAACAGGGACAGGCAGAGAGGAGAGAAGGAATTTCAGGCCAAGGAAGCTACAAGTAACAAAGACCTGGAGGTAGGAATGTGCCAAGCCCTTTCAGAAGTTATTGCCACCAATGTGATAGGTTGAGTCATCGGTGACTGACCAAGGGGCCAGCTGCCTTTGTTTGGTCTGACTTAGTGGCTTCCTGTTGAGCACAGACTGAGCAGTGTTTTAGATGAGTGATCTGATGTCAGCTGAGGGGTACAGCAAAGAATGGTCATGTCTCTTGGCAGTAACCCTTCCACACCCTTCCTTTCCCTATAAAGTGAAATCCAAAACCTTTGGCCCTGTCTGACTTGATCACTTGATTCTTTTTCCTCTGGAGCCTCATCACCAATTCTCCAACTAGAATATGAACTTCATAAGATAGAAGGGTTTTGTTGGTTTTGTAACAAAGCATTTGCTCAGTTCCTCAAGCTGTGCTTGGCACATAGGAGATGCTCAGTAAAGACTGGTTGAATGTGGGCCAATGAGATAGATAGCTCAGTGGGTTAGGGTGCATACGACCAAGGCTGACGATTTGGGTTGGATCCACAGGACCCACATGGTGAAAGGAGAGAACCAGCTCCTGCAAGTTGTACTTTGGCTTTCTTGCACATGCCTCACACCACACAAAATAAGAACGGTTTTTTAAAAAGATGAAGTGAATGGATACGTGAATACTCATGTCCAACTAGCTAGCATACAGTCCATTGGGCTTTTTTTCCCTGTCTCCCAGTCTCCATCAGAATAGCTAACCCATTTTTGAGAAAGGGAGGGAGGGAGAGAGAGAGAGAGAGAGAGAGAGACAGAGAGAGAGACAGAGAGAGAGAGAGAGACTGACTGACTCTCACTTCCTCACTGTGTAACTAGGCTAGCCTAGAACTCTTTTTATAGACCAGGCTGGCCCTGGATATGATTAATGTCATCTCCAGGGATTCTCCCTGTGACTTCCCTTTGTTGTATCAGACGCCCCTGCTTGTGCCTTCCACCTCATCCTAAATTCTTAGTCATGTCACCAGTGTGTGTGTGTGTGTGTGTGTGTGTGTGTGTATGTGTGTCTGTGTGTGTGTTTGTGTATGTGTGTGTCTCTCAGGGGAGAGGGAGGAGGAGGGGGAATTAAACACAAGACCTGTGCATGCTGTGCATGCTAAGCACTAATTCTGTGACCAAGCTATACTCCCAACCCCCACATTTCTTTTTAAAAATACTTTACTTATTTTTATTTTATGTGTATGAGTATTTTGCCTGTATGTATGTAAGTGTAAGGTGTGCATGCATTGCTTGTGGAGGCCAGAAGGAGGGTATCAGATCCACTGGAACTGGAGTCAAGGACAGTTGCTAGCCACCATGTAGGTGTTGGGAACTGAACCAGGGTCCTCTGGAAGAGCAACCAGTGCTCTTAATCACTGAGCCATTCCTCTAGCTCACCCACATCTTTTATAATTTTTTTATTTTACCTGGTTACAGGCTCAAAATTCTAACTTACTATACATATATATATGTATATATATATATATATATGTATATATACATACATATATGTAACCTAGAATGTGAAAGTTTCCTTGATTTGCATCCTAGAGAGAACTGCTAAAAGTTTATTGTACATCTCTCCTTATTTTCCCATGTATAAGCTATGTATTAAAATGGGATCATACTATTGGTAGTTATCTTGTTATTTTGCTTGATAAGACTCAGAGACATCTTGCATTCCAGTAATTAGGATTTACCTCATTCCTTTTTGTGGCTATGTTGCATTTCACTCTATGACTATATTAGAATCCATTTGACCAGCACCCCCTCGTCCCCTTTCTACTTTTCTTTTTTTTTTTTTTTCCTTTGGCAGTGCTGGGGGGTTGAATTTGAGGCCTTGCATATGCTCACATGTTAGACACTTGTTCTGCACAAAGCTTATAGCCCCATCCCTAAATAAGCCACATTTTTTGTGTTATTATTTTAAGATCGAGGTCTTAGGCCACTGCCTAGGCAGGCCTAGAACTAGAATTTTTCCTGTCTCTGCCTGGTTCCTGGGTTGCTAGTGTGCGGTCACACCGGATCCATTCATTTTGTTTTGCATTTGAGCTCGGCGTCCTCACTTTTGTATCTCTTCAGTTTGTTTTTTTGTTTTTTTGAGACAGGGTCTCCCTGAAGCTCCAGCTGGCCTGGAACTCTCTGCATAGACCAGGCTGGTCTTGATCACACAGAGATCCTGCTTCTGCCTCCCAAGTGCTGTGATTAAAGGTGTGTGCCACTACACCTGGCTGCAGTGAACATTTTTATACATAAATCTTCCTGCCCTTCTAGCAGTGTTTTTTCAGACAATTCCCTAGAGTAAGATTGCTGAGTCAGAGGGTGTGAACATTTAAAATCACAATAGACATTTCCACATTATCCTTTCTGGAGGAATTGTACCTCAACTATATAGTTCTAAAACCTGCCCCTCCCGAGTCCTGCCCTTCCCCTGGCACTGCCCCTCCCTTGGCATTGCCTTGGGAGTCAGTCATATGGTCATTCTGCCCCACCCCTCACCCCTGCCCCCATCAGCTCCTGGGACAGCATCCCTTGTCTGCAGTTACATTTTGAATTTGAACACAGTGCCTGTGCATAGTAGGCAATTGATAAGTGCCTACTGATTGAGTTGGTAAGGGAGTGAGAAGATGGAGACTGAGTGTGAGGAAAGCTGAGAGTTGGGGGGCAACCCATTGCAGTCTTTGAAATGTGGACCTGGTAGATATCAGAAATCTCAGTCAGTACCCCACTGCTACGGGAAGTTCATGGTCCTTGTCCTTCGTGGTACGTTTCAGCTGTCCTTTCCATGCTGATCTCCTGCTTCTTTTCTGTCCTGTGTTTCTCAGACCTCCTTAAGAAACCATTCCTAGGGCTAGGATGTTAAGATGTAACATAGCATATGCAAGGCCTTTGGCTCTGTCTCCAGTACCACAAAAAAAGGAAAGGAAGGAAGAAACCTTCTCTTTAGGACCTTCCTCCCTTTGCCTAGAAAGCCTTCCATTTCCAGGTGTTGCCCAGAAGCCCACCAGGTCCACATCTCAAAGCCTCGCGGGGGGGTTGCTCCCCACATTCTCCATCTTCTCACTCCTTTACCAACTTAATCAGCAAGTACTCTCCTGTGAAGCTTTTCTTTGGCATAATTAGAGCCTTTGTCTGCCCCACCCTATTTTTCATAATGCCTCACCTCAGTGGTTTGAGAGTACACTTGTAGAGGGTCCTTGTTACATACCTTCTTGAGGTATGAATGCACACACACCAGGGAGCAGGTAGATGGACAGATAAGATGAGGAGTCCCCCATGGAATGTTTCTGTGGTTGTGTAGGTGTGAGATGTTGCAAGCCCTGGTTGGGTCGTGGCTTTTGAAAAGGAAAAGAAGGAAGAACCAAAGCACTTGGTAAAGGGCACAAAGCCACAAAATGGCGACCCACTGATGGAAGTGGAGAGACCAGAAGGGGAAGCTGGGATGGGGAAGAGGAGGGGCTTCTTGGGTCTGAATATGAGGAATTGAGGGGCTGTTGTTCAAACTTCCAGGTGGGGAGATCCAGCCGCCTATGCAGGTATCAGGCCTGAAGCCCAGCAAGACACCAGGGCTGTAGATGGCAGTGAGTCGCCTTTTGCAGAGCATTGAGAAGGGATCTGCTGTCTAAAGGCAGGGAGCAGAGGGCTAGAGCCTGGAGCATTGAGCACATGACTCCAAGTACAGGAGGCATGAGGAAGCATCTAAACACAGTACAGTCTGCGCAGCACTATATGGGCCCAGAGGCCTGAGGACTTTGAGAAAGGCCAGGGGGAAGGGACCAAGTAGCTTCTGTGGAAAGGAGGGTCTGGAGCCAAGCTGAACAGGGAGAGTAGAGGGGACATGGGGAGGAAACTCAGGTCCAGTGCCTGCTTGAACACTGGAGAAGGAAAGGGAGGGAGCACCCTGGGGACTTGTGAGTCACTTCCCCTCCAGGGAAGAGGACTGAGGGCCTCTGAGTGGAGCTGTGTGTCCACTGGAGGGGGCATTCTTGTTACTCAGTGGAATTTCCAGCCAACTGGAGTGAGTCGAGTACTTAAAGCCTTGGATGTTTGGGGAACAGCTTCTGTGAGGTTCAGGGTTAGGAAAGATGTGGGTGTTTCCACCATGTGAGCAGGTATATGGGGAACAGGGTGAGGATACTCTAAAATTAGACTACTCAAAGCACCCTAAGTTCTTTTGGGTTGGGAGTAGGAATTCAGAGAGGCCTTTGGGGTTGTATTCCTTCTCCCCTGCCACCTGCTAGCCCAACTCAGGTGGGCACCCCATGCCGTGCACGTGAAGTCCACAGGGTAGGAGACAGAAGAGCCTGTGGCACGGGGCCCTGAGCTGGCATGCTTGTGTGCTGGGGAATGCCAAGCCTGGTTGTTCCCAAACCATGGGAACAGCCTCATCCGCCCAAACCAAATGAGGAATTGTGGCTGAAAGGGCCCTTCAGATGTGTCTTGGCTATTTATAACTCAGCCAGGGCTGTCACAGGGAAAAAACAGGGATGGAGAGAGAAGGGTGTACAGGATGGGTAGGGTGGGGTGTAGGTATCTTTTCAGGATCCTGGTGGGACAGCACTCTTAAGCAGCACTTGGTAGTCTCAGGCCTCAGACAGCCCATCCCACCTTTCTCAGTCTGTTTCAGCTTTGATGACAGGATGGAGCCTGCATCTGGTAAAGGTGGGTTTTCTCCTATTGACAGAATGGCAAGAGTCCCTCCCAGACTTCAGAGTTCCTGCAGAATTCTGAGGAGTGGGATAAGAAACCACACTTAGTCGTTTCTTTTTCGTCCCCCTCCTCCTTAGCTCCACAGGCTAAGTGCCCAGCTGAAGTGCCCAGTGGAGCAGAGAGGAGTTTGGCACCACATGGGCTTGGGATAGGACAATTCGTTGCCCTTTGGAAATGGTCTTGACAGTTTGAGTTTGACTGCCATGCAGCCCCATGGTTGCCACCTGACAGGGAATGTGATGTGTGTAAGAGGTGGTCATGAAAGATACATGAGGTGTTGATAGGTAGCATGAGACACTGCACTACCTGGTTGGTGGCACCCGTTATACAGATTTACAAAAGTAAGTGATAGGTTGGCATATGAAGTTACTTTTATTCCAACTTGTTTGATTCTATGAGAAGATGGGACAGAGGGGACACTAAGGGAATTCCTACCACATATACCACAACTAACCTTCCCTCAAATAAACAACCAGCTGCAAGAATAAAGTGCATAGGACTAATGGCAGGGCAGAAAGAGGGTTTAGAGTGTGTCATGCTTTTTTAAAAAAAAGTAAGTTACTGGTGGTTATTTTAAAGTCAGGAAATTACTTTTAAGCATTCAGATTTTCCCCTAGGTGTGGTGGTACAGGCCTATAATCCCAGCACTCTAGAAGTAGAAGTGAGAAGAACAAGAGTTCAAGGCCAGCATGGCTACATATGACCCTGCCTTAAAGAACAAACAAACATCTAGCTTGGCTACATATAGATACCTTGTCACAAAACAAAATCAAAACCATAAAGAATCCAGATTTCTGCAAAGTTGAGCCTCTGTTGCCTTTTTGGGGCGTTAGCTGGAGCCCTGGTGGTTTCTTCCGCTCACTTAGGCCCTCCCCAGCTCCTTCCTTGTTTGACCTGGACCTGGACTGGTACAGTGCTAAAGATCTGCCACAAATGTTGAGGTTTGAAAGAGTTTCCTCACTGGCCGTAGACTCCTCCCCCATGAGAATAGGGGTGTGTGCCTCCAAAGGATCAGGGCCAGGGAACCAGCATGTGAGCTTCATCCTCTGCATGAATTTAGTTTGTAGTACACTGAAAACGCTGAGGAAAGAGAGAAGCAAGCTGGGAGCGAACAGGGTGGATAATGCCACCTGTCCTGGATTGTGTACCCTGGCCTTGTAGGGCTGGTTCTGTTGGGGGAGGATACTGTGCATAGAAACTAGCAAGAAAGTGGCATTGTCCACAGCATCTGAACACGATGGGGCAC
This sequence comes from Eospalax fontanierii, assembly GCA_035773235.1. NCBI lineage: Eukaryota > Metazoa > Chordata > Mammalia > Rodentia > Spalacidae > Eospalax > Eospalax fontanierii. The sequence continues at coordinate 51,260,057 of CM069531.1, read as the reverse complement.
GCGGGTGTTCTATGGTGCCCGGTGGCACATGCTCAGGACCCTGCCTGGCACTGTGCTCTCGCTGGACATGAGGTAGGCCTGGCCACTTTTACAAAGCCTGGTTCACTCTACCGTAGTGCAATGGCAAATGTGGTTTCTCACCAGCAGTGGGCCTCCCTGCAGCAAAGGTGTTGGAGCCTGAGGCGGAGGTGCGAAGGGGGCTCCCGTGAAGGTGGATGGAGGGTGACTTCAGGGTGGCTTTGCCGGGAAGCTGCTCCCCTTTGCCCCCGGGCTCCAGCGTGAAGTTGTAAATAAAGCCTGTCTCTGGGAAGCAGACCTCCCCCCTGCGCCCGCCCGGCCTGTCTGCGGCCTCCTCCCTCCCCCTCCTCCTCTCCAGAAGCCTCCGCCAGCCGCTCGCCCGCCCGGTGACCACAGAGGGAACGAGCGGCTCCACCTCGCAAGTCAAGACGTGCATTTCCTGTGCATTCGGAGCAAACGCGGACCTCCAGAAAGGGCGGGCTCTGTGGGGCTGGCGAGGCGGCGCAGCGACGAGGCGCCGGGACCGGCCGGGCCGCGGGCCTCCCGGGCGAGCGCGCAGGAGGCCGGAGCGGCGGCCGGGGCCGGGCCGCGCTCTCGGGAAGGGCCGCGGAGGGCTGTGGCTGCAGCCTCCGGCCCGAGTTCGTCCCGGTAGCCGCGCCGGGCTGTCCGCGAGCGGCCAGCAGGGGCTGCCCGGAGGCCCTGCTTCCCCTTTCGCGGGGTGGGGACACGCGGGAGGCGGGCCGCAGCCGGCGCGCAGGAGGGCTGGAAAGCTGCAGCAGGAAAAGGTTCATAATGGAGCCTTTCATCGCACGCCGGTGGCCGGCCGCCAGGACTGACTCCGCGGAGGCCAGCATGCTGGTGTAGGCCTGCCCTGCGCGCTTCCCCGCCCGCCCGTCCCCTGCCCGCCTCCCCGCCGGCGGTTCGGCGGCGGCGGCGGCGGCAGCGGCGGCGGCGGCGGCTGCTGCTGCTGCTGCTGCTGCGTGGAGCCTGCTTCCTGTTTGCCCTCTGCGGGCTCCGGCTGCCATGGAAGAGGAAGAGGAGGCAATAGGCTTTTTGGACAAGGTTCTGGAGGATGAAGATGTGTTTCTCCTGGAGGAGTGTGAACTGGGAACCCCGACCAGCCCCGGCTCAGGGTCCCCCTTCTTGGTGGCTGTGAAGGTGGGAGTGTGACACGCCCTGGATGCTTGTGGGAAGGGGGGGCAGGGCTGGCAGCTCTTAACTAACGCTGAAGCTGTGTTTGGGCAGAAATGGCTGATGTGTGCACACGCCTCATGGCTGAGTGGAAGAGCCTAACTCAGCGTGAGATGGGCTGGTGCGTTCCAGCAAGGGATCGAGGGCCGGGCGCTCTCGGCAGCTGTTCTTAGGGGAGAGGTGCAATGCCCGCTTGCCCTGCACCAGTTGTCCTCAGGGGCAGTGATTGCTGGCTTTCCCCTCAGTCAGCTGTGCTGGGGGTTCTTTTTGGTAGTGACATGAGTCACCTGGTGGCCTGCCAGTGATGTGAGCCTACTGCCCCCAGAGGAGCTGTCTGCCTTGAAACTGGTGGGCAATAACTCACCGTTTCCATGGCAACCAGAGGATAAGGGCATTTGTGAAGTGCTGCCAAGGGAGTCACCCCTTTTCCTAGGAGAAAACTGGAGACTTGGTGCATCTTGACTAATGCAAGTGAGCATTTAGGAAGGTCAAGAGTCTGAGGTCACTGGGCTTTCTTGAAGGAAAAAAATTGAATCAGCTGGAGAGGGGGAGGTAACATCTGTCAGGTAGGTAGGCACTTTTCCCAAGGTGGGTATAGGCAGGACTAGCCCACCAGGAAGCGGTTGTACTAGCACCCTTGCCTTCCTTCCCATCTTACTATCCAGGAACAGATTCCCTAGGAATGTCAGCTCTAGCGTGGCACAACACAGGTCTCTCTCTTTCACACATGGAGCCATCCTCTTGCCACAGCCTATTGCTCAGCTCCTCTCTCCTGTGACTGGAGGGAGGAGCCGTGGCAGGGAGTTTGCACACTGTACAGCCAGGCTGCCTAACACAGTGGGCCCTGGAGCGCATGCATGGTGCTCAGCCCACTCTTAGGGATTGTTGTCTGAGCCTTCCCTTGTCCTATGATAAGGATCACAGCCTGCCCCACCCACACTACAGTGTGGCTCCAAGGAGGAGCTAATGAAGATAAAAATAGACTGCAGACCCTGGTTAGGTAGGTAGCTGATGTGCCAAACTGGGGAGGAGCAATGACTGCAGGCTTGGGTGGGGAATGGCAGTGGGAGATTGGCCCCTATTCAGTGATCTTTTGGGGATGGGGAGTAAGTCACATTTCTCATTAGGCCTAGAGACCTGCAGCTAAGTTCTGGCCAGCCTCCCCACTGGTCTGCTTATGATCCAGGAACATGCTGAGAGTTGAGCAGTTGTGGAATGGCAGGTCTATGAGGTTCCTAATGGAACTTCTCTCAGAAGCCTTCTCAGCACAGGTATAATACCACTTATGTGCTACATCCTGGACCCACCCTTTCTCTGGATTGTGGTTTATAACTTGGTTTTAGCCATGTTTCATTATTTTCTGATTTTATAGGTGTTTAGCACCTCGGTGACGTCCTGGTCTCATCAATGGCAGTGGCCATATTGTGCTCACTGCTGACCACGGCATGGTGCTTGGTATGTGACTGGGGCCAGTGGGAATTTGTGGAATTACTGAGGCTTGTTGAGGCCCACAAAAGGTGCACCACGTTCCTGGCCTTGTTTCTTCTCAGAGGTGTTCTCAGAAGGTGGCATATGTCAGCCCTAACACACACAGCCCCTGCTCTTATCCCCATGATGCCTGGATAATTTTTCCTTCTCTTTGCTGCTGTAGTGTTTGTGGAGTTGGCTCTAGCCTGGGTGCTTCTTGCTCATCTTGAACACCTCCAGTGCCCTTTTCCTCTGCCAAGCTTGCCTTTAGAAGAAACAAATAGACCAGATTTTCAGAGAAGTGCAAAGAAATCTCATCAGTTCATTCGACAAGTGCTGTCAGCTTGTGTTCTGTTCTAAGCACTCGGCCTGGTATCATGGAGGAGATAGATGAAGAAGGCACGGTCCTTTCTCACAGAGTCTGAGTCCAGGATCAGGTATACAGAAAACAGCAAAGTGTAGCGAGAATGAGAAACATTCTGATCCTTGAATACCATTAGCCAGGTGTGATGGTGAATGCCTGTAATCTTAGAGCATTCGGGAGGGTGAGAGAAGAGCCTGCCTGGACTGAATAGTGAGTGCCAAGTCATTATAGGCTACAGAGTGAGACCCTGTCTCAGAACAAACAAACAAACAACAATAGTTCCCGCTTCAGAGTAGGAGAGAGACCACTTCCAAGTGAGTCAGCGCTAGACTGGGTACATATGTTCACATGTATGTGTGCAACCAAGGGGCCTTTCTGAATGGCCTAGGATCCATGTCCTAGCCACATATGATCTTGGCTTACTCCTCCATGGCAGCTGGTAGGAATCCAAGGCAATTTGTTCTTTGCTATTACTTTACTTCAGGGGTACTTACCTTAAACAGTAGTTGTGTTGCCGAGCATTTGTCCAAATGCCAGTCCCATAAATCAATCCTGGTTTTACTGTAATTTCCAAGGTGCTTCATCTTCCTGGAGGACAGCTGCAAAGCTGACAGCAGTTTTCTCCAGAAATGTAGCTGGATTTTGCTGCATCTCACAACCCAGCTTCCTTTCCGGGAGTTAATGATCTGTAAACTCACGAAGCAGATACTGATAGCAACATCACATTCCATCTGTAAAATGGTATATACTTTCAAAAAAATTTTCACACAGCTCTATTTAAAGGTATTTAGGCGGGGGCCTTGTAGAAGCTGCTATTTCAAGGAACCCATTTGTCAGGATTAAAAAAACGCTTTGTATTCCAGACTAACCCTTCAGGTGTTATTACGAGCCAAGCTGAAATGCCTTGCTTTTCTGTTTTGCTGCACAGATCGCTCCTGCCTCCACATGCAGTTTTGGTACTGCCCATGGCCCCCTTTGCTGTTTCCTGAAGTATTGGCCAAGTCTGCAGTAGTTTGGGAGATGATTGTAGGTGATCCCTAGATATAGATATATATATATTTTGTACTTTGATAGTTAAATATATATTTTAATACATATGAGAAAAAAATGACTCCTATGATTGAAATAGGGCTTAGGATAAGACTCTGTTTTTAAAAAGTCAGTCCTGGGGGGCCAGAGAGATGACTCAGTAGTTAAGAGCACTGGCTATTCTTGCAAAAGACCTGAGTTTGAATCCCAGCACCCACATGGCAGCTAACAACTGTCCATAACTCCAGTTCTAGGGCATCTGACACTCTCTTCTGTCCTCAGTGGGCTCTGCACGACCCAGGTATACTTACACACATGTAGGCATAACACTCATACACATAAACTAGAAATAAATAAATAAATAAATAAAATTTTACGTCAGTACTAGCTGTGTGTAGTGGTGCCTGTGATCCAAGTACTCTGGAGGCAGAGGCAGAGGCAGACAGATGTCTGTGAGTTTGAGCCTAGCCTGGTCTACATAGCAAGTTTCAGGCAGGCCAACCTACAGAGTAAGATGAGACCCTGTCTCAGAAAAAAAGAAAATCAAAGTCAATATTGATTGTGTGCAGTGGTACATACCTGTAAATGTTGAGGCAAGAGTGTTGAGGCAAGAGGATTGCTAATTTAAGGCCAGACTGGACTACATGGCAAGATTCTACATTTTTAAAAATTGTCAGTTATAAAAAATGATATTAAGTAGAATGTAAATATGACAAAACAGTAAAGGATATGGGAGATGATCAATTGAGGTTCTTAAACTCTGTCTACAGCTTTAGATAACCACAGGAAGCCCGCAGTATGAAGCCTTATCCTCAGGAGAAGGGGCAGCTAGAATTTAGGTTTTATCCTCCAGCCCCTGTCCTTTCTGTTCTAAAAAAAGTAGCAGAAAGAAACTTGTCAGATGCTAGGGCTGGAGAGAGGAGAGACATTACATGTCCTGCACTCTCTTAGCTCAGAGAGAGGCCAGTTGTCCTGAGGCTAGGCTTACCTTAGGCAGCAGCCTCTGACATAAGTTCAACTCCCAGTGGCAGCTACTCTGAACCTGCTGAGTGTTCCTTGCAAACTGGTATGGCTAAATTCTGCTGTCTGTTGAGTTTCCAGACTCTTGCTGCTTTGCTTGTGGCGTTCAAACACAGCCAGAAATCCAGCCCTGCCTGCACAGTCCTCACTGTAGTCTTAGAGGAGATAAAGGGTTTCTTGACTTGGCCTAGAACCAACCCTCGGGGGCTTTATTTAGCTTTTCAGCACTTCAGAAAACCCAGGGTTGAGTTATCCACCCGGTTTATTGATACATGCTACCATGGTGACCTGATGTCTTTGATTTGGGGGCCAAGAACTGACAAGCTTTCAGCCTGGCAGACTTTGTAAGTTGGCAGGGATGAAGTACCCACTAGGGCTACTTGGAGAAAAAAATGGAATGGTTGTCCTGTGCTGGGGAACAGCTAGCTACATGGCAGAGCATTTGCCTGAGGGCTCTTGTGTACATGGCACCTCTGAAAAACCTGCTGGGAACAGCAGTTGTCTCCTTCACCCGTGTATCCTCAGTGCCTGGCAGTTAGTAGAAAAAGAATGAATGGAAGTTGAACTGTGGTGTTTTTGTTTTTATTTTATTTGCATGAGTGTTTTGCCTGCATGTAAGTGTGCCATGTGCATGCAAAGCCATGTGCAGAGGCCAGAAGAGTGTGTCAGATCCCTGGAACCGCAGTTGCAGATGGTTGTTAGACACCATGTGGGTGCTGGAAATGAACCTGGGTCCTCTGGAAGAGCAGCCAGTGGTCTTAACAAGTGAGTCATCTCTCCAGTACCAACCCTGGTATTTTATGAGACAAGAATAGCCCTGTAAGGACTGATAAAACAATTGTGAATTTCCAGATTAGAAAAAAATAAGTATATTGCAAGAGTACAGTGGCTGGACAGTAACTATAGTACTAGTTACAGCCATTTCCAGATTGTTCTAAAGCAAAAAACATACATGGTCTTAGGAAAGGGGGGGGGGGGAGGCATCTCCAGTGCTGAGAGCAACAGGTTTCCTGCTAGTAAAATGTACAGAACTTAATTTCTCATTTTTAAACTCTCCAATGCCTATATTCCAGCCCAATCCAAACCTCAGAGTGAGAGTGAGGGCTCTTGGAAGTGGCTGTTCATTGTTTTTTGGAAGTCTTCCTGGAATCTTTTCTTTAAACCAGTCTTCAAGATAGCCCATTTCAGCAAGGCCTTGGCCTCAGAATCCTGCCACAGGCAGAGAGAAGGGTCTTGCTGCACAGGCTGAAGGCTTCTTGAAAGGCAAGGGCTGTAGATCACCAGTTTTTCTAACAAGTCTAAGCAGTTCTGTCCCAGCCGACCTCCTGAGAGGATTTGCCAAATTCTCGGGTAAGTCTTTGGTTGGCAGAGAACAAGTGAGTGAGGTGTACTAGGAAGGTAGTAGCCCCAGCTTGGAAGGCAAGTTCCTGTCAGGTTTGGGAGACAGCCAGAAGGCTACCAAGGATCCGAACCCTGAGGGCCCTGCTGCAAGTTTTTATCTTGTGCTGCAGTGTGTTCTAGAGGCTGTGTTTCTCGAAGCTGCTGACCATTCCTTCTCTGTGTGCCTCAGGGCCCTGGTGTTTCTGCCTACCAGATTGTGAGATGTCAGTGAGGAACACCTAGCATAGTTCCGGGTACTTGTGAAGCCATCAATAAATAACTGCCTTTTTCTAATGCTGGGGTCTGTACTGGGTTCCTAATGCTCCCCAAACAAATTGCCACATGGCTTAAAACAATCCCAATATAGTTTCTTGTATAGAGGCTTTTAAAGAGTTGGCATAGTTGTGTAACTTCTGGATTCTCTGAAAGAATGAATCCATTTCACCCTTGTCTTGCTTCCCCTGGTTACAAATCCCATTTTCTACTTCCTGGTCCCATTCTCTAGCCTCAAAGCCAACATTGCAGCTTAGATCCACCCTTCTCAACTGTCACATCATCTGCCCTCCTGTTTCCCTCTTATAAAGACCCTCGTGATTACCTAGAGCCCACTCTGGTAATCCAGGAATCTCCTCAAATTTAATCACATCCGAAAAGTCCCTTTGTCATCTAAAGAAAGTCATAGGTTTGAGAGATCCGGATGTGGGCATCTCTGGGGAGTCATTGTTCTCTCTACCCCTGGGTCAGATAACATTTCAGAGAATTGGGGAGAAAGCAGCTTTCAATCATTTGTACCACTTAGGAAAAGGTGGGAAAATGCTCCTTGGGGAGCAGATTTTCTCTGAGGCTTAAGAAGTTTCTGGTGACTTCATATAGTATTTTAGCCCACATTAAGGATATTTGCAATTGATGCCCTAAAGGAATCTGTTGAGACAACGGTATATATACAGGCTTGGAAAAGGTATAGGAAGATGGGGAAATCATCCAAAAGATGGAAAGCAAAAAAGTTGGTGTTGGAGGACCTGGGCTGGAATCCCAGTTCTGCCACTTCCTGGCCTTGTATCCTGTTATTCCTTTCCCTCCTTTTAAGTCTTATTTGTTTTTGTTGTATAATGGGAAAATAGGTAACGTACCTCAGTGGAGGTATAGAGCTTGGAGAGGACTTAAACGCCTTAGTAAAGGTCAGATGTATCTCTTGGTGTTGGCCTCAGGGAAGAAGAGTACTGTGCTTCTGCTGGAAAGGCCTGAGGGAGATCACCAACTGGTCAGGCTGGTAACAACAAGGTCCTACAAGTTTTAGGTGCTGAGGGTTCTTTAGAGAGGCTGGAGGAGGAGGTGAGATTTGAGCTGTGCCTTTAAGGGGAAGTGTAGTTTAGTCAAGGGAAGAATCAGGATGGAAGAGGGCATTAGGCAGCATCAACAGCAAGAACTCAGCTTCAGAGGCATGCTGGGGAGCTAGAGGTCTCTTAGTCTTGGCCCTTAGGGAGATTGGGAGGTGGGGAAGGTCTGGAACTACCATAGGTATTTAAGTTAAGAAATATGCTGGATCCCGTATCACAGTTTATATTCCTCCTTACATACTGTTTATTTCAATGACTTTTTCTCGTACTAGAGCAGGGGCTATGATCTACTTATTTCCTATTGGAGCCATAGGGCCTGCTGGGAATTCAGTAAATATCTGTTGAATGAATAGATAAGAGAACCAATTGCCTAATTGAATTTTGCATTATTCATGTAAGTTCTGGATAACCAGGAATTCTCAAGAGATTGATCTTGCTGAGGTAGGAGAGAGGGAGGAAGCAGAGGTCAGTTTGGAGAACTCAGGTAGGACCAGTCAGTGCAAGAGATCATTACAGAAGCTTTTAGACTTGGCAGAGGGAATGGAGAAGGAACGAATGCTATTTGAGGATTCTAGATGTGGGAATTACACATTTTTTTTTCACTAAAAGTAAATTTTGCTTTCCCTGTGTGAGGTCCTGTGCTAGTTGGTGGGCATCCAGGCTAAAGCGGGCATGAACTCCACCACAGAGAAGCAGGAATTCCGGAAGGAGGAGTCTGGTGAGGGTTTGTGCTATATAGCATGAGGAATGGCCAGGAGAGAAACGAGAGATGAGCGTGGGTGGCCCACAGCCAGCACCTTCTGCTGTGGGGTTGAGCCCTCTGGACAGGAAGATCTCGTCACAAGTGGCCACAAGACTGGGGCTCCCATACCCACTTCCGTCTCATTCTCTCTGACCACGTTTCTCACAGTTTAAACATCACTTCCTTTGTGGGGGCAGCATCTGTACCCCAGACTTAGATTATGACCTTCCTGTTCGCTCCCCTGTGATCATGTCCCACCTCGTCATGAATGGTTCACCTTTGTTGATGTCTTTTTCTCCTCTTCTCTATTCAACCACCCAGCAGACATGAAGGCAGGCCCTCGCTATCCTAATCACTATTATGAAGTTGGCTGGGGACCTGGCTCTGTGGTGAGGGATCACCTAACACCTTTGAGGCCCAATACTGCCACCCTCAGTACTACAAAAACAAACAGCATTAAGAAAGGAAATCTCATGCTGGGTATGATGGGGCATGCCTTTAATCCCAACACTCAGAAGGCAGAGGCAGGTGGATCTCTGTGAGTTTAAGGCCAAGCCTGGTTTACAGAGTGAGTTCCAGGCCAACTGTGGCTACATGGAGACCCTGTCTCAAAAAAAAGAAGAAAGGAAATCACATTGGAAGATGGATGGATGGATATCAAAAGAGGAAATACTAAGGAAAGGATGGGAGCAAAATAACTCAAGGCAATAATGGGAATATGAGTGCTTGCTTTTGCTTTTTCTTTTTTTCAGTATTTTATTTTATGTGTGTGAGTGTATTACCTGGATGTGTGTAAGTGCACCTGTGTTGTGCAGTGCCCACAGAGTTAGAAAAGGGCATCAGATCCCCTGGAACTGGAGTTAGGAACAGTTGTTACCCTCCATGTGGGTGCTGGGAATTGAACCCGGATTCTCTGCAAGAGCAGCCAGCGCTCTTCACCGCTGAGCCATCTCTTCAGCCCCACTTTTTCTTTTACATCTTTGTATTTCTCAGATTTTCTGTAATACTTTCTGGTTTTAAGCAGGGATGATGACTCACGCCTACAACCTTGGCATTTGAGATGTTGAGGCAAGGAGAGTGCTGTGCTCTTACAGTTTAGGCTACAGAATGAGATTGAAGACAAATAAGAGTAATATGGATTTTATCATCTTTAAAAGTATTAGTTAAGGGGCTGGAGAGATGGCTCAGTGATTAAGAACACTAGCTGCTCTTGCAGAGGACCTGGGTTTGATTCCCAACACCCACAGAGTGGCTAACAACCATCTATGACTCCTTTTCCAGAGGCTCCATGGGCATTGCACAACATGAGTACACTTACATACATGCAGGCAATATACTCATACACATTAAATAAAAATAATAAATATTTTTTGTAAGTTAAAAAAGAAACTGCATTTGGCTCTTTTCTCACAAGCTGTTGGTGTTTGGCTTGCTTCCTGCAGGTGGAGGCAGGGAAAGGCCTGGAGATGAGGAAGCTGGTTCTCTCAGGTTTCCTGGCCAGTGAAGAGATCTACATTAACCAGCTGGAAGCCCTGTTGTTGGTGAGTATCTGCCCTGGGACCTAGTGGTTCCCTTTCAGCCTATGTCATGCTCTAAAACTGCTTTTGGAGTTGGAGAGGAAGGAGACCCTCACAGGATAGAAACCAGTGCTGCTCTGTTTACAGCTGGGCATTGGCAACCTGTGTCTCTCATTGCCACCTCTTCATGACCCTGCTCTGGGAGAGACAGGAAAGGACACACAGGTGAGGGAGGGCAAGCACTCCTGTCACCCATGACCATGGCATTGTATTACGAATTGATACAGTGCTCTGTCCCTGTGGAAACCTTGCTGCCTCCCTGACACTGTGTTAAGGGTGGTGTCTGCCAGTCAGTCAAGTTGAGACCCTTTTGTCACCTTTGATCCAAGTCTTTCCTGCTCTCTGGGAAAGGAGCTGGTTAGCACCATTCTGAAGGCCCTGTGCTGGGAAATGTGAGATGGAAGGTGTCTGCTGTTTCAAGAAGTGTTGTAGCAAGGGAAGTGTTAGACCAACCTGAGCTCTCAGGAAAGATGAAGGTGGTGCTGTGCGAATCAGATTGGGTGGGAACTATTAAAATATTCTCCTAAGATAAAAGCACCACGTAGATGTAAGATGCTTTTGCCTTTGAATAAAGTGCTTATTAATGTGTCTGGCTATTATGCAGAGTGACTGTGTCATGTAAAGTTCTTTGGGTGTTTTGCAGTCAGGCATAAGATTCTGTGTTTTGTTTTTGTTTTTTAAAAGCTGAGGCAGGAGGATTATCTTAAGTTTGAAACTAGTATGTGCTGCTAGCTGTTTTCAAAAAAACTGAAGAAAAAAAAAAAAAGCAAAACATACAAACATAACCAAAACAAGAAAAACAGAAAATCAGAAATGTAATAGAGAATCATTCTCAAACGTGAGGCACGGGTTTATGTGCTTTGTATGATATGAGATGCCACTCAGTGTCCCAGGAGACTTGATGTTTTTTACTCTAGAAGTGACTATTGAAATGTGCAGATACTTTGCAATGCACTGGGCTGAGTTTGTTTTAGGGTCTCATTGGGAGTTTATTGGTCTGCCCAGAGATATTTTCCAAAGAAGAGACCATGTGGCAGGTAGGAGCCTGGTCTGAGTTTGGAGCCAGAGCTAGGGACTTATGATACCACTAATAGTAGGCATGTTGCATTGCTTTGCACACTGTACATCTTGACCCCTTAGTGGGTTGTGAAAAGTGTCATGGGTTGAAACAGCATTTTAAAACAAATTGGAAAAGAAAATATCAGTGTGTATCAAAAGTAGTAAAGCTAAGTACTATTTTAGCTTGTATGTATACATGTATACATGGATATACAGGTCCACTTTTCCTCCGTCCCTCCTTTCCTCCCTCCCTTCCTTCCTTCTTTTCCATAGACTCGTGTAGCCCAGGCTTCCTTTGAACTCACTATGTAGCTGAGGCTGGCCTTAACTCCTGATCTTCTGCCTCTACTTCTGCAGTGCGTGGTGGGTGTGCAGGCCCACCATGTTGTTTCTTTAACGGGTTTTGTGGGTTTGAAAACCACTGTCTTAACTCATGTAATGGTGTGTGCCCTTAATCATAACACTCTAGAGGCTGAGACAGAGGACTTTTGAGTTAGAAACCAGCCTGGACTGTATAATGAAACCCTGTCTCAAAACAAACAAAACTATTATCTTTGGAATACTATGTACAACTCTTTGATCTTTAGTTTCCTTATCTGAAGATAAAAGTATTGTAGCTCCCTCCCGTATCTGAATGCCTGTGAAGTCGTCGATGTCCTGAATCCTAGATACATTATGTATTTTCCTATATATGTAAGCCTATAGACAAGTTAGGTACAATAAACTATTAGCAATAATTAGTAAAATACAGAGATTATCGTAGTATACTGTAATAAAAGTTGTGTAACATGGCCTCTCATGTGAAGAGTCAAAACAAACATTGGTGTTTTCAGTTCAGACTATGTGTTTGGATAAATGGTGGCCAAACAGTTTCTCTGTCTCTCTGTCTCGCTCTCTCGCTCTCTCGCTCTCTGGGTTGAGAGGATTAGGTGATCAGTCTTCTGGGACTAGTACAGTGCTGAATAATCACACTCAAATATCAGTAGAAGAAAGGAGGCAGACAGACCGTCAGTCAGCTGTATATGAAGATACCTTGGAAACTGGGGTTGCTGTACCGAAAATGTCATTCCTAGAAGGATGCATATCTGAAAGAACTTTGTGCCTCATTTTTCCCCATCTGCAGTGTGGGTTCACAGTAACACTGGGTGGGATTGCTGTGAAGATTAAGTGACTTTGTACTTACAACTCTTAGAAGAGGGCCTAAGCCTTACCTGACATTGTTGTTACTTCCTCGAGCGCTGAGAGGAGACATGTTAGGGCTTCTGTGTGTTCTTTTGGGTTTTGTTCTGAAATACTGTCTTGCTATGTAGACCAGGCTGACCTCAGACTTGGAGCTGCCTTGAATCTGCCTCCCATGTGCTGGATTACAAACGTGTGCCCCAGTGCCTGACTTTGGGCTTTTGAGTACTTGTCAGTCTACCACATGTACACCTGGAGGAGGAGGCACTCTACACTCAGGAGAGGCTTGCTGCTCACATTCCAATCTCTTTCAGGAGGTTGCTGAGGCAGAGAAAAGAGTTAGGAGCCAGGACAGCACCTCCCTGCCCTGCTTCCTAACAGGTTCTGCCCCAGTCATAACCGTGAGGTTTTATACCTCCAATCCCCACTCCTAACTTGTTCACTCAGGCCCCTGCTTGGGTCCTTCTAGCGCATAGGCTAGAGGGTGGGACAGGTGGGAAGCAGGTTTGTTTATGAGAGGCCCAGGTAAAGGGTGGGACCCTGTGAAGCCTCAAGATGAAAGGATAAACTTCAGATAAGTGCTCAATCCCTCCCTCTGCAAACTGGAAGGCCTCCTCCTCCCAGCCACCTAGGAAGCAAACCCCTGTTTCCCGGGGGCGGTGGTCTGGCGCAGGAGAAACCACTCCCTCCTCCTCCTCCTCCCTCCTCCCCCTCCCCCTCCCCCTCCTCCTCCTCCTCCTCCTTCCCACAGCTCCCTTCTCCGGGGAGCGACTGCAAAGCGGGAAGCAGTTTTGCAGTGTGGTGTGCCTGTGTGTCTTCCCTCTGTATGTTTTCCCCCTCACACTTCCTGGTATGCAAAAGACTGGGGGTGTGTTACCTAACACTGTACACGCTGGGAGACGGGAAGCCACACTGGAGCCTCTGTTCTGGCCCCTGGCCTGCTGACTGGGGCCAGGTTTTGCAATCATAAGTCTCTGTTTCTGAAGGACTTCTGTTACTCAGGAATTCTCCGGAGCCCAGGTTTAGGGGCTATAAAGAAAAGAAGAGAAAATCGAATGTGTTGTAGTGCTGTGCCTTACCAGTGCAGGTGTAGGCTACAACCCAGAGCACATCCACCTCTGGGCTGTGATACATAGCCACAGCTGGCCCCCGTTGTCCTCTTAAACTTTCATTTTGGCCAGTTCCTTTGGAGTTCATAGTCCCACTGCACCTTAGCTTCCTTGTCTGTATACCAGGTTAACTGTATCTCCTCCCTGAGCTCCGGGGGTGCGCAGCAACCAAGAAGATAGGTTAGCAAATGCACCTGGCAGACAGCAGGCCTTCTGGGTAGGAAGTGGAGGAAGTGGATAGATTTCTTTTACCTGTTTCGAAAGGCCACTTCTTTGGAGACAAAGCAGATATGAGTGTGTGAGGTCAGAATGAATCTAGCCCCATCTTCCTGGGAAGCTCCCAGGCAGGGAAATCTAGAGTTAGGGTTGAGGTCACTCAGAGGCTCTCTAAGAATTCCCTGCAGCTGGAGGAGAGCGGAGGCATGGTGGCAATGCTGGGTCAAGCTCATGGAGGACAGCCTAGCCTTTCAGCCCCTCCCAGCCCTGAGGCTTGCATGGGAGTCTTCAGATAAAAATAACTACCTGGTGTGTAAGGGGCAGGGGGTGCTTTCCCCTCCCCCATGGAGAATGGGAGTGAGAGCAAAAGTCCTTGATCTGGTGTGACAAAGTCTGGACTGGCCCACGTGACTGTCCTGGTGAGAGTTCTTCTCTTCCCCTTTTGTAGACGGTGGGAAGTTTAGGAGGAAGCAGAGCTGTTGGGCCTGGCTTGGCGTGGGAGGCAGATGAGTGTGAGCTTCTCCAGCAGCTTCTGAGAAATCCTGTCTCCTTTGCCTTCCTGGGACTGTTCTGTTTCCTTTATTCCCTCGGCAGTGGGGATTGTGCCAAGGCAGGGACAAGGATGAGTGGCTCGGGTAATTTGTACCCGTGTATTGAGTCATGGGTAGAGGTGTCAAGGATAGACTATTATGTCCCATCTGAAGGGGAACCCCCCCCATCCTACCACCTGGGTGTGGGAGAACTCCATGTCCTTTCTTTCTCTGCTCCCCTGCCTGCGTGCTCATGCAGCACCCCCCCAACACCTGCTCAGAGCTCCTAATCTCAGAGATCCCATTTTTTCCTACCTCCCTCCCAAAGCTCCTCCCTGTAGCAGCTCCTCCAGTACAACCTTGGAACCACATGGTTGGTATTTACAATCCAACTTGGTAAATATCCTGTCTTATGCTGGCCACCAAGTTGTTTCATTTGTTTCTCGGGGTCTGTTTTATTCGAATAGATTCTAGTGTTCTCGAGAGTAGGGTTTATGGATCATTCAAATGATCTCCTAAATAATGGATTCACATCACTTTCCCTGCTTAAATCCTTCTACAGAACACTGGGTCATTGTATGGTCAGTTGTGCAGTCAAAGCTGCACCTCTGCATGAACACCTTTCTGTGATCCATCCAGCCCTACCTCCCCATCTCCTCTCATCCATTGCACATAGGCTTGCTGGTCTTCACCTCCTGTTTCTCACCAAACCTATTCTTGCCTTCAGAAAAGGCATCAAGGTGGTCTGCCTGGAGTACTGTCCCCTCAGGCCCCTGTTTCCATAGGAAAATAAAGGTCCCCTCTTTGGAGAAGCCTTCTCACCTTCCTGCCTTGGGTGATTCCTTCTTTATTTTCCTCATTGCACTTAGTGATGTGTGTAATTAGATGTTGGATCATCTACTTGTGTTTCATTTGTTTCCTCTACTAGATGGGAAGCCCCATGGGGATAGGGACTATATGTATCCCATGTACACTACTGAGTGTGCTAGGGCTGGCCTCATGCTAGGCACCTGGTCCATTTTTCACAGATGAATAGTAATATTGGTTCCCTTCTATATACCAGAAATGTATTAGATACTTTATATAGTGTGTGACTTATGAGACTTTTGATCTTCCCATTGTTTCTCCTGAAAAGATAATACTATTCCAGTCTTACAAATAAGCCTGCTGATGATGTTATGCTAAACTTAGAGATGGGAAATGATTTGTCCCCAGTTATTAAATGGCAGGGTTGGGGCTCAAGACCACACTGCCTGACCTGCCTCAGTTTGTGTCCTACCCTATTTCCTACCAAGGCCTTGGCACTGAAGTTCACTTGGTTCTCTGCTGGGAGAATCCTCAGAAGAGGGTCTGCTTGGCCCTGATTTTGTCATTGTATCTGGACTACAAAGAAAAGGAGAAGTCAGAACATTGTCTGAGTATTTGGAACTTCCTCTTATGGACACATTTGGGCTTGGAGGGAGGATAGAGTGAAGTTGGACTAAGAGGCCAGCTTTTGTGGTCAATTCAAGCTGGCTGTGATAGCACAGAGAGAACCAGCAATAGCTTTGCTCTCCCTTGGTGTAGGTGATCCCACCAGTCCAACACGAGCAGTTGATTTGTCCATTCTCTGATAGAATGCTACTGTTCTTGAACACTTCACTACCTCATCCTGTGACACAATGGCGGTCAGCTGTAGTGAATCCAAGCCTAACCACCCCTATTTTCTCCCCACTGTTCCTGGATCTGCAGAGAAGCCCAGGTTATTAGAGAACCCATCCCATACTGCCTCCAGATAGAAACATATTGGCGATATCTGGCTTAGGCCTTATCTGACTTTAAAGGTACAAGTGCCCTCATCTCACATATTTCCTGCTGGTCTCCTGCTGGACCTCTGCAGCATAGTCTCTGTATCTTTTGATTTTTCTGATTAATTAACATTTATTATTGTTTGTGATTTATTTATATTACTTTTATTTGTTTAGTTATTTCTTTTTTTTGAGATGGAAGTCACCCTATGTTTCCTAGACTATTCTCAAATTCCTGGTCATGCAATCCTCCTGCCTCAGCCTCCTGAGCAGCTGACACCACAGTGCCCAGGCTCATTGTAGGTGATTTAGAAAATACAGACGATCTTGCTGAAGAAAGTTCTCCTATTATCCCCATTATCCCCATTATCCCAGGCAGTGCTGGAGCGTGGCCCTGAGTTGCTGTCTGCCACCGGAGGCCCTGATGCATCTCGGTGTAGATAAGCAAGAATGACAAATGGCTTTCATTTTCATGTCAGCAGGCATTGAGAGTGTCCGAGACCACATCCACACTCAATAGGAAAGATCACCATGCCCGCCTAGCAATGTCTGCCGCAGATGTGTGAAGTAGAGAGTGGCATGTGTACACCTGCTCCTCTAACAATCCTCCTGTCTCGGTCTCTGGAGTGCTAAGATTACAGACATGAGCCACTGTATCTGGCTTGAGCTGGTCTTGAGTCTGTTCAAGGTTTTACCTCCTGAGTACTAGAACCACTTTCTGTTTCTCAAAAGGAAGCAGCTAAGGAGTTGGGCTCCCAGGCAACACTCTCTTCCACTGAAGCATGACAAAGAAGCTTATGACTAGGGTGTTAGGCCATTGTGAAAGAGACAAGGGGCCTATTAAATGGACAAGTGAACCCATACTGGCCAGGGGCTAGATGCTGTGAGTTCAGATTGGGGAAGGGGTATGCTGGGGCTGCTGGGGCAGATCCCTTGCTGTCAGGTTCCCTCTCCTTGAGTGTGACTTGTTAGGACCTGTGACAGCAGCTCGGAGATAGAAACTGCTTTTGTGTGCTCTGCCTTCAGTGGTCTTGTCTAAGCAGGACTTGGATGTCACAGCAGGTTAATCAGCACCACAATCTGCCTAGGGCCTGCCAACCCTGGTTCATTTTATCCCCACCTCTGCTCTTTCTTCTTCCTCTTCCTTTCCCAGCCCATGAAACCCCTGAAGGCTACAGCTACCACTTCCCAGCCTGTGCTCACCATCCAGCAGATTGAAACCATCTTCTATAAAATCCAGGACATCTATGAGATCCACAAGGAGTTCTACGACAACCTCTGCCCGAAAGTGCAGCAGTGGGACAGCCAGGTCACCATGGGCCACCTCTTCCAGAAACTGGTGAGTCTCCCATGTAGGGAACATCTAATGAACAGCCTTGGTGGAATTGCTAGTGTTAGAAGAGGGACTCGGGAGAGGACTGGTCACTCCAGCCCTCTTGGTCACTCTAGCCCTCTCTTGGCCTTCTTGAGGCTTGGTTCATCTCTGGGTCCTTAGAAACTTGTCTGGGCCTGTGCTCTTGGGACAAGTGGGCTTGGATCCTCAGCCGCAGGCCCATCCTGGTAAAGCCCTGGAAGTGCTTCGGGGTTAGTAATAGAGACAGGTCATGTGTGCAAGTATTTCTGGGAGAATGTTGTCTCTCTCTGCATGGGAGGGGTCCCTCGAGCTCTGGAGCTTCCCCACCAGCTTGAAGATCCTTTGTCTCTCCATAGAAGGAGATGCATGTTCCAGGTGAGGGACAAGGAGCACTGACCTGAGAACCTTGGGGAGTCATTGCATTCAGTACTGCCTCTCAGAGCATTTGTATGGATATGGTCCCAGCTGGTGCTTAGCCCTCAGAGCAAAGAGTACCAGGTTCTAGCCTTACCCACCACTGCTCAAAGGGGAAGGGCACAGACTTAGTGTTGGAAGATGTTTGCAAAAGTCCCTCGTTGCCAAGGCCTCCATGACACCCTCTCTTCTAACTCTTTCTCCTGGAGGAACCTTAGACCAGACCTATTTAATCCCCTACCCGACTCTTCCCCAGACTTTGCCACCATAACTGCTGACAGCCCAGCACACGAGGAAGGACCTGAAGGCCAGTAATTGTTGTCTACTTCCTTGAGGGTCAGAGGCCAGGGAGTGGGTATCAGCACTTCTGCCACTCTCCCCTGCTCTGAGACTAGTTGGAAGGACAGAGTTCTGCACTTCTCACTTGGGAGAAGACTCTTGCTTGGCCTCCTGGGCTCGAGCTCTTTATGTTCAGAGCTGGACTTTCTCTGAAGTTACCTATTCTTCCTGTCCTTAACAGATTTATTGATTATTTTATGTGTATGAATGTTTTGCTTGCATCTGTGTATGTGTACCATGTTAATTCTTGGTGCCTACAGAGCCAAAAGAGGGCATTGAATCTCCTAGAACTGGAGCTCAGATGATTGAGCCATCATATGGGTGCTGGGAACCAAGCTCCAATCTTCTACAAGAGCAGCAAGTGATCTTAACCGTGGAACCATCCTTTTAGCCCCCATCCTTATCTTGATGGGTGCCTTCCCCTCCCCAGCCTGCTTCTACCTTCTCTCCCTTCTCACTCTCACATCTATGGAGTCCACTTATTTGATGTTCCTCACAGCCATCTGCTTCTCTCTACCTACTTTGGCATTATTCCTCTTGACCCCATTGACCCTCTGCTGGATCCTTGCTGTGATATCCTGAGTGGCCCTGCCTGTGGCCTGGCCCCCTCCTCCGCCTCTGCAACAGCAGAAGTTGCCTCTACACTCTGACCAGATCTTTAATCTCCCTGCTTTTCCCCTGCCAGGGCTCGCCTTGTGCCCCCACCCCTGAACCAGAACTTAACTGTTATCAGTTTATACCAAAGGCACTTCCTGATCTCTGCAGTCTTGCAGCTTTGTCTCTGAAATGTCCTTCCCAGACTACCTGGCTTCTCTCAGTTCCCAAGTTACAAGTGACCTCTTCAGAGAAGCCTTTCTAGCCCCTGTGCCTGTCCCTTGTGAACACTTGGAACCGCCTATCTCCCCCAAACCATAAACTCTGAAATAGAGTGTATTTTCTTCTCATTAGAACCCCCCAGAACCAGCCACTCGTGAGTATATGAATAAATGAGCTGGGTATGATGGCACAAGCCTTTAATTAATCCCGGCACTCAGGAGGCAGAGGCAGGCAGATTTCTGAGTTCAAGATCAACATGATTTATATAGCAAGTTCCAAGTCAGTCAGAACCCCATAGTGAGACCTTGTCTCAATGATGAATGAATGAATTCATTGTGATCTTGATTTAGGCTGGGAGAACTTGAGTGTTGAAGGAGATACCTGTGTCCTAAGAGAGCTGTGTTCTTAAGAACACAAATGTAAGAACAAGCACAATTTCTAGGGCCAGGTTACCATTGGGATTGAAGCCAGCTTTGCCATAGATGGTAACAGCTTGCTCCACCTCCTATGACTCAGCTTCCTTTTCTAAAAAACCAGGTGCACTAACAGTTGTTACCTGATTGGATTGTTGGCAGGAGTGTTTAGAACAGGACCCGGAAGGCTGTCAGTTAGCAGGTACTCAGCAGTTAGTCATCGGCAGGGCTGCTGCTGTTGTTATCACTGCTGGTTTTAGGAAGAGGCATTTAGGAGGCATTGTTTCCCAGAATGCCATACTTCTGCTTATAGAGGACCCAACTGCTCCTCCTGGTACAGAGGTAGTAAGCATGCAGGCATGGCTCCTTGTTCCCAGGAGTCTGAGGTGATGGGCTTGCGGGCAACCTCTGCTCAGCCCTTAGAAGTACAGAAGAGAACAGCTAAGGTAGGCGGGAAGTAGCCAGAGGAGAAGCCAAGTGCATCCAGATTGATATTTTCATTTGTTTTAAGAAGCAGGCTCGCTGTAGCCCAGGCTGTCCTGGAACTTGCAGCCCTTCTCCCACCTCAGCCTCCAAGTGCCAGGATTGCAGGTATGAACCACGTTTCTAGCTTTCTCCATTTGTTTTCACCACCGGGACTCTGAGGTCTCCAGGGTCCCTTTGGGTCCTAGCACCACAGTCCTCGTTATGAATTTGTTTCCCGCCCCTCTACCCCATAGTGTTGTGAACTGATGCCTGCCACTCTGAGACTGCAGGCTTGGCGAGGCCTGGGTGGAGCCAGGGCAAGCCAGGCATCTGGAGGCAGTTTATTTTCAGCTGGTCTCTGGGTATTTGATTATGCATTACCAAGAGAGGAGAATTAGCATCTCTGCTGTTTGTTTTATGAGATCACTCCAGTGCCAAACTGCTGTTTCCAAGCAACCTCCACCTTTTAGTTACTGACCCTAGCAGACTAGGTCTCTGCCCCTCCAGCCTGGGGTAACTATGGAGATGACAGTGCCTGGAATGGCCCATGACCCCTGTACATAGGTGGCTTCTGCTTCTGGCTCATGACAGGGCTGTAGCACAGCAACCCAGACACGCATGCCTCGTTCTTCTCATGGAAATAGAGGGGGCTGGGATGTCGCTTAACGGCTACAGTGCTTGCCTAGCTTGCCTAAACCCTGGATCTAGTCCCTCGTTCTGAATAAAATTGGATGTAGTAGGACCTGTAGTCCTAACACTCTCCCTAGAGGTAGAGGCAGGAGGATCAGAGGTTCAAGGTCACCCTTGGCCACCAGATGAGTTTGAGGCAAACCTGGGATACGTGATGAGGGCAGGAGAAAGCAGTCATGAGAATAGAAGTCACAGGGAGGGAGCCCTTTCCTCCGAGCTACTGAGCTGTGTTCTCTGGCTTAGGAAAGCAGCTGTGGCCTGGCACCAATGGCCAGGAAGCCCCTGGGAAAAAGGGACATCTTGTCCCCTCTGCCCCTTTGTCAGGAGTTTTCTTTCTGGGAAATCTAGCCCCTCAAGGTGCAGACTGCACTGCTCCAGCCCTTCTTCTCCCCCAGCATCCCAGTTACTACCGTCCTGTTCCACAGCCCCACCAACTTCCATGAACACTTCTGTCTCTCCCCTAGGAGGCACCAAGGCCCTACTGACATTATACCCAGTCCCCTCGCCCAGCTTCTGTGTCCTGGAGGAAAACAAGGATTCTTCAGGGAACAGAGTGGTTTAGAGTAGGACTCAGAAGCAACCTACCTTCCCAGCACCTCCATGGGGGAACAGAAGCCCCCAGAGAAACTTGGCAGCAGAAGTTCCCTTTGGTACTTGTTTGGGAAAAAATTTAAACCAAGCCAGGGATGTTAGCACATCCCTTTAATCCCAGCACTCGGGAGGCAGAGACAGGAGGATCTCTATGAGATCCAGATTGATCTACATATCAAATCCAGGCCAGCTGGAGCTACAGGGAAAGTGTTTCAATAACAACAATAGCAACAATAACAACAAAATTTAAACCAGAAAATCTAGAAAATAACAAAACTGTGTCTGCACGTCTCAGAGTAGCAGATGGTTCGACTTGGAGGATGAATGCCAAAGCTTTCTCCTTTTTTTCTATTACTTTTATTTTTCTCTTCACTTTTCCTTTGCCCTCTATGTGTGTGCGTATGTACGCGTAACAAGGAAGTCACATGTGGAGATAAGAGGACAGCTTTGTAAAGTTTGTTCTCTCCTTCCACTGTTACATGGATTCCAGGAATCAAACCCAGGTCACCAGGCTTGTGTGGTAAATGCTTTTACCTGCTGAGCCATCTTACTAGCCCATCCACTAGTAAAACTAATAAAAAAAATTAAGGGCATAGTGGCCCATGCCTTTAATCCCAACATTCAGGAGGCAAAAGCAGATAGATCTTTGTAAGTTCCAGGCCAGCCAGTGTTACATAGTGAGGTCATGGCTACACTGGGACCTTGAGGTCCACCTGAGCTGTGTGAGACCCTGTCTCAAAGTACAATACACAGAACAAAACCAAAAACTTAAAGTATTATAGATGAAGGTGAAGTCTGGTCTTCCCTTCCCCTTTTCTCTTAAAAAAAAAAAAATTTATTCATTATTTTTATTTTATGTGTATGAGTGTATTGCCTGCTTGTGTGTAAGTATGTCATACAGTGCCGTCAGAGGTCAGAAGAGGGCATCAGATCCCACTGGAACTACGGATGGTTGTTATCTGCCCTGTGTGTGCTGGGAATTGAACCTGAGTCCTCTGCAAGAGCAGCCAGTGCTCTTACCGCTGAGCCATCTCTCCAGCCCCCTGTCCCCTTCTTTCTTGATGTAGCTGCTGTGGAGCTGTGTATACTGCAGTTTTTATTTTTGCTGCTTACCTACATTATTTTGTGATATTGCAGGTACTTTTAAAATGTGCATGTGTATATATGTATATCACATTTTGTAATGTATATCACCAGTGCTTTGATACATGTTGATGTTCATTCATCTGAACTCTGTCTGTGTCAGAGTTCTGTGAGTACTTGTTTCCAGTTTTCCCACTATAAGGAAAAAGAGAAGCAGTGAACATCCTTGTTCAGAACTTCTTAGACATGCATATGTAAGTTTTTCAAGAGTAGCACTAGCCAATGGAAATAGGTTATGAGCCACATATATAATTTGACATTTTAAATTTTTATTAATTATTGTTGCATGTAAGAGTGCATACACATAGGCCACGGTATGTATGTGGAGGTCACAGAACAACTTTCAGGAGTTGGTTTTCTCTTACAATAGATAGGTTCAGGGATTGAATTCAGTGCAACAATAGATAGGTTCAGGGATTGAATTCAGTGCAACAAGCACTTGTACCCATTGAGTCATCTTTCTAGCCCCATATATATATATATATATATAAATTTAAATGTCTTAATAGCTACTTTAAGGGGGGGCGCTGGAGAGCTGGCTCAGCGATTAAGAGCACCAACTGTTCTTGCAGAAGACCTGGTTCTCTGCAACACCCACATGGTGGCTAACAACCATCTATAACTCCAGTTCTAGGGGATCTGACACCCTCTTCTGACTTCTGTGAGCATTGCACAACAAGGGTGCACCTATCTACATGCAGACAATGTACTCATACACATAAAAATAATAATAAATAATTTTTAAAAAAAAAAAAAAAAGCAGTGCTGGGGATTCAGTTCAGGACCTCATACAAGATAGTCATGCACTCTGACATTGAGTTATGTATACCTTAGCCCTAGTAAACACGGTCTTTTTTTTTTTTTTTTTTTAAATGTGTATTGCCTGCATGTGTGAGAGTGTATCCATGTTTCACAGTGCCAAGGAGGTTAGAAGAGGGCATCATATTCTCCTGGAACTGGAGTTAAGGATGATTCTTAGCCCTCATGTGGGTGCTAGGAAAAGAACCTGGGTCTCTGCAAGAGCAATCAATGCTCTTAACCACTGAACGATCTCTCCAGCTCTGTAACCACAGTTTTTATAAGTAAAAATAGGGTACTAGGTGAAAGGAGGGTACATGTTTCCTATACCTGAAGCCCTGGTTTTCATCTCCAGCAATGCAGAAAACAAACACAGGTACCCAGGTGAAGCTGGGTGTGGTACCGCATGCATGTACTCTCAGCTACGTGGGAGGCTGAGGTACAAGGATCACTTAAACTCAGAACTTAAGGCTAGCTGGCACCATATTAAGACCCTGGAGAGAGAGAGAGAGAGAGAGAGAGAGAGGGGGAGAGAGAAGGAGAGGGGAGGGGAGGGGAGGGGAGGAAAGGGAAGGAAGGAAGGAAGGAAGGAAGGAAGGAAGGAAGGAAGGAAGGAAGGAAGGAAGGAAGGAAGGAAAGAAAAAGAAAGAAAGAAAGAAAGAAAGAAGGAAGGAAGGAAGGAAAGAAAAAGAAAGAAAGAAGGAAGGAAGGAAGGAAAGAAAGAAAGAAAGAAAGAAAGAAAGAAAGAAAGAAAGAGAAAGAAAGAAAGAAAGAAAGAAAGAAAGAAAGAAAGAAAGAAAGAAAGAAAGAAAGAAAACAGGGCTGATGACAGGATGACTCAACAGGTAAAAGCACTTGTCTCACAAGCATGGTAACCTGAGTTCAATCCCTGGATCCCACAACAGAAGGAAAAAACTTGAAAGTTGTCTTCTGACCTCCACCTGTGTGCATACACACACACACACACACACACACACATGCACGCACGCGCACACACACACACACAAGTAATTTTTTTTGAGTGGACAGGATCCCCGTAGTCCCAGCTTGGCCTGGAACTTACAATATAGACCAAGCTGGCCTCCATCTCACAGAGATCCTCCTGCCTCTGCATTGAAGGCGTGCACCACCACACTTGGCTAATAAATAAAATGTAAAAAAAGAAGAGACGCTGAAGGGATGACTGAGCCACTGAGTGTTTCCTGCACTTGCAGCGGACCTGAGTTTGGTGCCCAGCACGCACACTGGGCAGCTCACAACCCCCTATAACTCTAGCTCCAAGGGATCTGACACCCTCTTCCCCTCTACACGAGCACTTGTAGACAGACTCATAAATTAAAAAAATAAAAATAAACCTTAAAAAAAGAAGTCTGGCGAGTAGGTAAAGAGCACTTATGGTGAAGCCTGGGACTCACCTGTTAGAAAAAAGAGAACTGACTCCT
Source organism: Eospalax fontanierii (assembly GCA_035773235.1). Taxonomy (NCBI): domain Eukaryota; kingdom Metazoa; phylum Chordata; class Mammalia; order Rodentia; family Spalacidae; genus Eospalax; species Eospalax fontanierii. The sequence continues at coordinate 51,235,587 of CM069531.1, read as the reverse complement.
GCAAGTGGTCCTCTGACCGCCACACATGCTGCCCTCCCAAAAAAAGAGGAAAAGAGAACAGGTGAAACTAACTTTGAGGATATATTTTATTTATCACAACAGATATAAATATTATCAGTTTAATATGTAATCAGTCTTTTATTTGTTTGCTTGTTTATTTTTGAAACAGGGTCCAGATAGCCTGGAACTCACTTTATAGACCAGACTGGCCTTGATCTCACAGAGATCTGCCTGCCTCTTGTGCACACTTGCCCGGCTACATCCTCTTTTATGTGCTAAGTTTTTGGAATCTATGTGCAACATATATCAATTTTCACTAGCCACATTGCACATGTTCAGTGACCGCATGTGGCTCATGGCCACAGTATGAGACAACATCGTGTTATGGTTTGTAGTGGATACGCAAAGTCATAGAGTGAAACTTTGCACATGGTCAACTTTATTAGTTACTGACAAATTCCTATCCAGACAGTTGTACTGACTTACAAATTCTTATCAGCAGACTCTAAATTTTGACTCTTCCAATGAACACAACATCTTATTTGTGGCTTTAATTTGAATTTCTGCTCTTTGTTCCCTTAGGAAGAAATAATGTATACACAGCCTAGAGAAGGCTTACTATAAGTATTTCAGGAATTGAATTAACAACCCTCAATTTCCCCTTTTAAAGAAACGGGTGAAAGGAGCATGTCTTCCTCTCAGAGGAGACTAGGCTGTTTGAGGTCACAAGTCAAGGCAAGCTGAAGTGTCCAAGTGGCATGCAGGTGTGTAGTGAGGCAGGGGCTCTGGCTCTGTGGAGGCTGAGTTAGGGACAGGACATAAGGTACTCAGCATGGGGGATGGAGAACTGAGGAAGCCACACAAGCCCACCCCAAGCCTTTGTCTCCCTTGCTTCATCCAATTCCAAGATGTGAAAGAGCTGTAAAGCATTAAGAGGCTTCACACCCTGGGAGAACTTGATGGTGCTTTAAAAAAAAAATCTCCAAGTGTTGTGATGAGTTGAATTTCTAGCATGCCAACAAAGGCCGTGCCCTGTTCTTCTCCCTCCCAGTGTACCCCCTTTTTAACCTTATTGGCTGAGCCAGTTTCCATGGAAACTATCAAGTTCAAAGGGATACTGTAATATGTTCATCCCTGCCTTTCCCCAGGTTTCCAGCAAGCCCTCTGGAGCTGAGTTAGAGGTTCTGAGCACTAGGAGAGCTCCAGGAGCTCAGCTTAAGCTTCCATCCACTCATTAATCCTCTCTTCCTCCTGCTCCCACCCTCTTCTCCCCCACCCTCTGTCTTCTCCCTACAGGCCAGCCAGCTTGGTGTTTACAAAGCATTTGTGGATAACTATAAAGTAGCTTTGGAGACAGCTGAGAAGTGCAGCCAGTCCAACAATCAGTTCCAGAAGATCTCAGAGGTAGGCAGCACTCTGCATAGCCACCCCTTCTACACTTGGCTCTGGGAACAATTTGGAGCCTCTAAGTCTATGCATTTCCTCCTTTGCTTACCCCAAGGAAGCCTTTCTCCACAATAATGTTCAGCCTGACATTTGCACGTTCGCTTTCTTGCAACTGACATCTTTCCTTTTAATGTAAGAATATCGATTAGTTTGATTTTTTTTTTCATTCTATTTCAGATTAGAGATAGAAACCAAGACACCCCCTCCCCCGCAAAAAGGCTGTATTCCTCTCTGCTTTGGTGTCCTTAACCAAGTCATTCCTTGGCCTTGGCCTTTGCTTCCTCTCCTACAGAAAGAGCTGCTTGGACTTGCCCAGCTTTTCTCAAACTTGCCAGATAAGAATCACCACGGGGCAGCCAGGTGTGATGGAGCATGGCTTTAACCCCAGCACTCAGAAGGCAGAGGCAGAGGCAGGTGGATCTCTGAGTTCAAAGCCAGTATTGGTCTACATAATGAGTTCTAGACCAGCCAGGACTACATAGTGAGACCCTGTCTTCCCCCTCCCCCGCCAAAAAATTAACCAGGACACTTTAAACTGCACGTGTCCAGGCTTCATCCTTATAGCTTTTTCCTTTTCTTTTTTTCTTTTGGAACAGTCCAGGCTGTAGTCCTCTTGCCTTGGCCTCCTGAGTGCTGGGATTCAAGCTTTGTACCATGATTTGTGGCTCCCCTAGAACTTTTGATTCAAAAGGCAGGGGATATGGAGCAGGAGCAGAAGTTTACATTCTAACAGGCTCCTGCATGACTTACCAGCAAGAAGGAAGTTCGAGGAACTATGTGCTAAGGACTTTTTTTGTAAAATCTTTGCAAGTCTAAGGCTATAGCCTTGCAAAGAGGGAGAGAAGGGCAGTTAAGGACAGAAGCCCTAGACCCTAGCCAGGAATATGCCTTCCCTGCTACTACAGTTTAAGCCTCCGTGCTCCATGAGCATGTGTGGCATTACTATCACTGGTATTTCCTTTGTGGTTACTTTTGTGTATGTATTTCTTTCTATCTATCTGTCTGTCTATCTATCTATCTATCTCTATCTATCTATCTATCTATCTATCTATCTATCTATCTATCTATCTATTTCTGTGTTGCCCTGAAACTCACTGTGTAGCCCAGGGTGGCCTCTAACTGGTAATTCTGCCTCTGCGTCCTGGGTGTTAGGATAATAGACATTCACCACCACCATGGCTGCCTTACTTTTGGCACATCTATCCAGGAAGTTGCAGGGCAAGGCTCATACTCTAGGATCATTCAGCCCAGCTCATTCTTTATCCATAAAGAGTCCTGGGACACTCCTTAAAGCCCCCCTGCCTTCCAGGAAGCTCCCAGGTCTAAGCTCAGGGCAAGAGAGTCTCTGTTTTTTGAGGGGTTGGGAAGAAGGAATGGGTGTTTTTGTAGTTTCGGGAGTCCTTCCCTTAAAGTCCCCTCCCCATCTTAGCTTTGACGCTAGAAAAGTAGAGGAGGCACAAAATAGATGTCCTAAAACTCCTGGGTTTCCAGACTGTAGCCTAGTTGGAATTGACCCAGAGGCCACACAACTGTTTGGCAAATAGAGATGAAAATGAGAAAAAAACTGGATGGGAACATAGGTTTGGATGTGCAGCCTCATAGGGCATGCTAACGCTTCCCCTGGAAGCAAATGTATCTGTGCTGCAGACAGAGCCTGCCCCTCTAACCCAGGGTGCAAAGAGGAGGCTTGGGCTCAGTTTCTTCTACCAAACCAATGAATCAGATGAGTCACCCACTGGGAGGATGGGACAAGGGATGGGGAAGTCCCTCTAAATGAAGTCATGAGGCTGGAGAAATGGTGCTTCCTCTCAGCTTACAGCCCTCCCTGGGAACAAACTGGACTCCCTGGTGTGTGTTCACAGTGGCTCTGTTATGGCCCTGGACACCCAGAGGCTAACATGGTCCAGAGAGTGTCCAGGGACGATGTGGTCCCCTCTTAGCCTGGCTGACTGTTCTCTGTGCATGGCGGAGGCCCCTGCAGCCATACATAAGCTCCTCAAAGCCTGTCCCAGAGGGCAGAGCCAGGCCTGTGGCCCTCTGCCAGGTGGCTGCTCATCCTGACTCACTCAGTGACGATAACGCTGATGCTTCCTGCTGGCGCTGCCACTTAATTACTGCAATTAGGCCCTTCTCTTCTGCAGTAGCAGTGATTTCATACCTCTGGGTTGCATTGGAGGGAATGTAGAGCAAAATTCCTTAAAGCCAGGAATCTAGACACCAGTGAGACACAGACTCAGCCTGGGGAGCTGAGTTAACCATTCCTCCTCTCCGCCAGCTCAGTTCTTGGGGGTTTTCTCTGTCTAGAAACAGCTGGAGACAGAGTAGGAAATGAACTCCTACTGAGTGGGCATTGCTTTCCCCCAGGAAGAGCAGGCACCTGGGCACCTGACCTTGGCCTCACCTTGCCCGGCCCCTCAGGACATGCCTCTCTTGGGTCTGTTGCTCAGCCTGCCAAGTGGAGATTGCATTTCAGCTCCAGGTGTAGGCTGTACTGTCCTGTTGGCAAAGGCTGGGACTTCTCTTCCTCGTAGGCAGGCAGAAGAGGTTTGGATCTGATGAGCTGTCCCTGGAGTCTTGTTTCCAGCACTCACTCCTGAATCACTTGGCATGGGCTCCAAGAGGAGTGGGGGGAATGTCAGCAGAGCTAGGGGCTGGGTGGGTCCCTGGATGAGGAGGATATAGCTTGAATTGCCCTGTGGACGCAGTGTCCCTGCCCTAGCCTGCCTCCTCTGCTTATACCTGTGCGAGTGTTCAGACTCCCTCTGCTCAGGGATAGTCATGCCCAAGGGTCAGCTAGCTAGTGCTTGTTGACTTCAGCCCTGTCCACCCTAGGCTGTTGAGTACACAACCCTGAAGATGGTTGGCAGCAGGAAGGGTCCCTGCTCTTGGACACACTTGTCCTCCAGGGACAAGGACATAAGGGGTTAGGTCTAGGGAGTTCCCATTGCCACAGAGCTTTCTGCAGACCAGTCCAAACACTGGTTCCCAAAGCCTGCCTTCTTGTCTCTTGTATTTACACCTTTGGGTTTTAGAGCCCTTCTTCCCACCAAGCTCAGCACAGAAGCGGAGGTGGGGGGTGTAGGGGCTCAGGTGGATGTCACAGACCAGGTAGTGATTTTTCTCCTCCCTCTGGCAGGAACTCAAAGTGAAAGGGCCCAAGGACTCCAAGGACAGCCATACATCAGTCACCATGGAAGGTACTTTGGGGAGCGGACTGGTTTGCAGTCACCTTCCTTTGTCTGGTTTACTGAACTATGGGCTGTGTGAACACAGTGCCCTCCCTGCTTGTGTGTGTGTGTGTGTGTGTGTGTGTGCGTGCATGTGTGCGCACGCACGCACACAAACTCAGTATGATTCTCCCCAGGCAGTGGGCCAGCTACAAACGTGCTCCTCCTTAGGATGCCAGCAGGCGCTCAGTCCCTCCTCCCTTTTCCCCTCCCTTCCTCTTCTCTCCACGCTCCCGCCCTCCCCCTTGTTCGAGGAGCACTTGGAAGGAAGCAAGCGGCTGGCTGCTTGATTCTGGAGGTTGTGCAGCAGCAGCCAGCAAGGTGGCCGAGTGGCCAGGCTGCTGAGGAGAGCCCAGAGCCTGGAGCAATGGCTGCACGCCCCTGCTGCAGGGACAGAGGCTGCCATGGAAATCCTCTTCATCATTCGCTTCTGCTGTAACTGCACCTATGGTAACCCAGGCGCCTCTCTATGGGAAGTGCCATGGCTTCAGCCACCTGGGGGCTGGATAGAGAGGGCTTCAGTGTGGTCAGCTGGATTTGGGGGGCTGCAGGGAAGGGAGGCTGGGCGTGTGGCTGGACCTGTGTACATTGCCTTGTGGTTAGTCTGGAGTTGATGTCTAGAGCCCCCTTAGGGTAGGGTAGCTTTGAAATGGGAGAACTAGGTTAGAAGGGTCCTATTGGGATTCTCTGGAAAACTGGTGGTTTAGCATGTGCATGAGAGGCTTTGAGCAACTTCCTGGAGAGGCTAAGGAAAGTGACAGGCTGTACCTGCTGGCAGTATAACCCTGTGGTGGGGTAAGGGGCATGCGGGGCCAGGCAGAGAGGGGCCCAGGGTCTGGACAGCAGCACCTCAAGGTGAGAGGATGCCAGACGGGAAGGAGAAGTTGAGAGTTTCTTTGTTTCCGGAACAGAGAGGATGCCGAGCAGCCAGTGTATTGTGTGCTACCAGCACATGCTGCCTCATCTGTGGACAGTGTTGGGAGAGCAGGGATGAGCTGGCTGCTCCATGGAGCATTGTTTCCAACCCCCAGAGACCCAGAGCCCAGGTCTCAGCACTCCTCGCTTGAGAGGGGGTGTGGCAGACTGCTCTTTGTGAAGGTCACACGCCCACTTCAATGCAAGGGACCTAGAAGGGACCCAGAGCATCCTCTGTGCCACTCCCTCAGCTGGGATTGGGAGGTCCTAGGACCAGCATGTGTTGTCAGCCTGGCTCCTGTTCTAGGATGCTAAAGCAGGCTTAGATAGGGGGTATCTGGAAACTGGTGGGCTCTACTCTCAAGTGCCTTAGAGGTGACCTAAGCTGCCTCTGGCAGGGTGTGGGGGGCATGTGTTGCCTCCAGGCCAGCTTCTGGGCCCTGTGTGAGAGCTGCAGGTGGCTGGTTTAAGGACCTTCCTCTTCCCTCCTACCAGGCATTTTGTCTACACCCTTCTCAATCACTTTGCTTGCCTATCTCCGTGGTAACCTAGGGCTCCTTGTTACAGACTGAACCGAAGTGGGGGGTGGCAGTTTGCTGGAAGAGAGATGAGGAAAAGGTTTCCTGGTTCTTTCCTAGGGGCCCTTTGTGCCAGGGAGCTGTGCAGGACCACTGTTCCTCTTACCTCCCTGGATTGTCCTGTGTCCACTGCTTGTGGTAGAAGCAGCCTCCTCACTGCCCTTCAACTGATTACAACAGACAGGGGCCAAGTAGAGAGCTGCACTGTATCTGTGGCTTAGGAACTGGTTGAGTGTCAGTGTTGGCTTCCACAAAAGGAAAAAGGGTCAGCTCTTTGTGTCATTTTCCTTCCTGAGAAGGAAGCATAGTATTGCTGAAGCAGGCCCAAGACCTGAAGCTCAGGGCTTCTTTGGTCCCCGCCATGCCATAATCTTTGAAATCAGCTTCAAAGTGGGGAGTGAGGACTGAGGAGCTAGTGTTTATGGTGGGGCTCACCAGGGTAGATAGAGTCTTTCCTGCAACTCTCCTGTGGGTCATGGAGCTTCCACAGGGTCTGCCCTTTGAGGATGAAGAAGACAGCTTAATTGTAGTAAGCACATGGCTGAACTGAAGTTTAAAACCTAACTACCATTCACAGCTTGGTGATTGTAAGCAAGTTACATAGCATCTCTGTGCTTTAGTTTCCTCATCTGTAAAAGGAAGCTGCTGAAAATTACCCTCCCCTCTTTTTTGAGACAGTCTCACTATGTAGCTCTAGTTGGACTGGAGCTCATAATGTAGACCAGACTGACCTCAAACTCATGGAGATCTCCCTGCCTCTGCCTCCTGAGTATGGGAATTTTAAAAGCATGCCCTGTCACCCACACCCTGCAATTGTTTCCCTTTTTAATGATAGGAAACAATGCACATAAGGCACTGACTCGGCCATTGGGCAGAGTCAGTGAGTTCCATGCAGAACAAGACCAGCTTGCTCATGTCAGTGGTCTGACTTTTGGTGTTTGCAAAAGCTCTGGTCAGGGAAGGCTTTCTGGAGGAGAAGAGAGACAAGCAGGTCAGTTTTTTTGATATTATCACCTATCCCAGGCAGAGCAAAGTGTAGGAGAGTGTGATGCAGAGATGGAAAGCAGAGTGGCCTGCAGAGCCCAGGAACGGAAAGAACAGGAGCTTCTGGAGTAAGGGGGAGCATTCAGAAGCCACAGGGAACAAAGACACTGAGGATGCCTTTCCTTGCCTGGTTCCCTCCACACCCAGCTGTAGTCGACTTTCCTCATCTCATCTCCTTCTTTCCTTCCACCCACCCTGTCCCCCTTAGCCAAGGCCAAGGCCACAGGATTCATTTCCTGGCCTTGTCAGATGGACTGTTGAGGTGACCTCAGGCATATTAATAGCCCCCCACTGAAACCTGACCCACCATTTGTGCAGATTTCTGAGCCTAGTCAGCAAACTCTTCCTCCTGGGACCCGGGAGAGGCTATAGGAGCTGACAGTACAGTGTCAGCTTTCCTGGCGGGTGGGACTCAGGGTCCACCCCAGCCTGTGTCTTTTGACCTTGTGCTTCCCATTGGGTCTCAGGAATTCTGATGTAACCTTCCCCTTGTAGATACTTGAGCCACAAGTGGGTGAGGTGCCTTAGCCTCAGAAACGAGACATTCTCACCCATACCATGCTCTCACCTCACTGTCCCAGCATACCTCAAGCCAGCACTTTTCCATTCCAGCCCCATGGATCATGGGGAGGGTTGTTAGAAATGGCCGGATAAGAAAAAGCTACAAAGTCAGTGTGTTTGCATAAAGCTGTGGTTTTTAACTGTTATTATATATCAGTATCAGCAAAACAGCTTTTTTGACCCTTCAGAGATTTCGGTCTAGTTGATGGGGTGGGGAGCAGGCAACGTGCTTCTTTAAAAGCACCCCTGTGTTCCTAATGGGCAGCCAAGCAAAGGCTACAGATAGAGCTCTTGGCACACAGTGAGACCATATCTTCTTCAGAGAAGGGTCTGCTTAGTAATTTGCAAGGTATTTATGTCTAGGGCCTTGGGGGACTCTGGTTTAGGAGGATGCTAGGCACGAGGGCCAGCTCCAGGATCTGACAACCTGGTCCTATGGGACACCAAGTTAGGGTCCTTTTTCCCAGACTGTCTCTTAGTGCACCTGTGGCAGAAAGTCAAAGGTCATGGCCCCAGGACCTGGGGACCCAAGTGCAGGACCTACACTCAACCATGACATTAGGAGGGGCAGGACACAGCTGCTTGTGGAGGGATGTTTGGAAGTGTTGGACTGCCGCCTGCTGCCTCCACCTGTCCCTTTTGAATCCGGGTGATTCTCTTTCAGTGTCTGGGTTACAGAGGCTGAGCTTGCGTATTCCCAGCTTCTTTCAGGGTCCTATAATGTGGTCCTACCCAAATTCCTTCGGGAAATTTTTGCCTCTCAGTCTGCTACTAGTTTGAGGGTGGAGAGTTTTGGTGGCCATCTGGCCTGCCTCCTGGCCCCTCCACCAATTCTGTTCTGTCTGGGCATTTAAGGGCATGAAGAAGAATCTTTTACTGAGGTCTGGTGTGTGAGTGAGAATGAGTGCAGCATGCTGTTCCCAACTGGCTGTGCCAGGCCTCAGACTGGAGAAACGTGAGAACGGTTGGCATGAGGGAGGTGACCTTCCTGGAAAAGCCACAGGTGTCTTTCCTTATCCTAGCATCCTAGGGACACCACAGTGTGCTGGACCACTGCAGGTCTGCCTGTGTGCAGCTGTGTGGTTAGGGATGGAGTGTAGGGGAGAAGCGTCTCCAAGAGCCTGGCCAGGACAGGCCTGAGTGAGGAGAAGAAGGTAGAGGTAGGAAGGGAGCCTGATTGGACAGGGTTGTGCATGTCCTTTGTTCCTTTTGTTTGGCCCAACTGGAGGATGAGAGCAGAGGTACAGGTTGCCATGGAACCTACTTTGGCTTCATGCAAGTGGGTGTTCACATGGAGAAGCAAGGCAGATGGTCTTCAGGGTCCAGTGTTGTCCTTTGTGCTTCATCATTGTCTCCTTTTGCTGCCGTCCCTACAGCTCTGCTCTACAAACCCATTGACAGAGTCACTCGAAGCACCCTGGTTCTACATGTGAGTGTCAGTCTCCTGGAGTAGCCCAGGATATGTTAGGAGTTTTGTGGGAAGGCACTGGAGTGACTAGAGACTCCATTTGAAGAGGGTCCCTGGGCTCCAATTGTACCTGCCTGGCCTATAGTAACTATGCCAGCAGAGCCAGGTCCTAAATATAGCTTGACTGCTAAGCTTGATATTTGGCCAAATGCTCCCTAGGAGGCAGGCACTTGCTATTGCTTTATCCCCTGCCTCATGATCTCCAGGGTCCTGGGAACAGCTGTGTGGTGGCAGAGGGAGGTCTCTCCCAGCTGCTTCATGGGATAAGGCCTCACTTGGCCTCTGCCCCCAGGGAAAAGAATCAGGACCGCAACAGAAATCATGGGAAGCACTACCTTTCATTCACTATGGCTGCACTGACCCTGATTTTTAAGTTCAGATTTCACAGACATGGCCAGGTTAGGGTGTGGGTCCCTGAGCATCCCCCTCAGAAATCTTTTAGTGAGGATTGAGGACTCCCCACTATCTTTTCATTGAGCCCAGAATGGCTCCTCTCAACTCAGCCATGCATCCCTTCTCAGGACCTGCTGAAGCATACACCCGTGGACCACCCAGACTATCCCTTGCTGCAGGATGCCCTCCGCATCTCCCAGAACTTCCTGTCCAGCATCAATGAGGACATTGACCCCCGGCGGACTGCAGTCACAACGCCCAAAGGGGAGGTAAGCTCAGGACCCTACACAACATCACACCTAGACTGAGTGGCCAGATCCTCACATCTAGACAGTTGTTAGATCCCCTGTCTGCTGTCCTTCATGCAGAGGCATCATGCTAAGAACCTTGTGCATCCTCCAAGGGAAGGCCTGCGTGATTACAATAACATGTCAGGCCCTAAGTTAAGAGCTTAAGACCACTGTCTCATTAGTCCTCAAAATGAACCAGTAAAGCAGAAGAGGAAAATGAGGCCTAGATTATCTCTGGGTCTAGAACAAGGACTCTCAGATCTAAGTGTCAGAATGGAATTCTTACTGAGCTCTTTGTAGCAAACTCCATACATTGCCTCCCTCACTAGAAGCTGGGCCTCTGGTACCTCATTCCTTAACACAAACATCCACCTCTTCTGGGAGGCCAAGGGAGCAGGAACTCTGGCAGTGTCAGATTAGCCTACACAATAGATAGGCCAGAATTAGGGAGTAAGTTCGGCAATAGAAAACGCTGGTACCAGAGAGATGGCTCAGGCCATCCAGGCTGCTAAAATGGCATTTCACCTAGATGTGGCATTCAGTTCTCTTAAGGGTCCTTCTTGATGATCCACTTCATAGAGAAGTGTTGTGAAGACTGCAGGTGGACTGTGACGCTGAGAGGTCAGCAGCCTGGCCCAGATACAGTGCCTCCTGGCCAACTGAGGTAGTTAAGTGGTACTTAGGAGGGAAGGCTGACTGGGTTTATTTCCTTTGTTACATTTATGAGCCTCCGGTGTCTCTGGGGAAGGGAAATAATGAGGGACAGGGTCTGGAGCATAACTAATGGGGCATGGAGCTGTGTCTGTACACAGTTCCCAGCCCTGGTTTGCAGTACCCCAGATTGACACTATTTGTTTCACTCTGGGAATATCTGAAAAATCTCTAGAAGGCTTGGAGCGCTATCGGTTTCAAGTCCTCTTAATTGTATCCTTTAGACATGTTCACCCACATACCATAGTGTATATAGGTCACACAATTTATACTGCACACGGAGTAGATGGGTGGTTGGTGGCAGCTCTGGAGAAGCCCGCCAACTCTGAGGGTGTCAGGAAGGAAATGCTACATGTCTCTTGAGCGTGCTCCTGCCTGTCTAGAGCCCTGTTGAGGGGTGGCCCCAGGATCACTACAGCCCCACTGGGGAAAGCCCAGGGTCTCTCATTCATAGTTGCAGAATCCACTGAGAAGTAACCTGAACAAGCCTGTGGGGGTCTGCTGGGTAAGGATGAGCTGAAACTAGATCAAACTCTCCATTGAGAGGGGCTGTGAGGTACTCATGACCAGTGGGGGAGAACCCAGATCATTCCAGACAGTCTGTACAGAGGGAACTATTGAGGACTGTGGGAGAAGGTGAGGAGGCTACAGTGTGCTGATTGCACACTGTGCGCCCTGCACTTTGCTGCTTCACGTCCACTGCCATGAATCCTACTTCACTTCATAGATGATAAAGCCAAGATAAGCTGAGGAGTGGCTGAGTCTGGATTTGGACCCAGACTCCAAAGCTAGTGCAGGCTGGGCCCTCGCTGTTCTCCCCACTGAGCAGGTGGGGTTGTGCTCTTTCCCCTAGACTCGGCAGCTGGTGAAGGACGGCTTCCTGGTGGAAATGTCAGAGAGCTCCCGGAAACTGAGGCATGTCTTCCTCTTCACAGATGTCCTACTGTGTGCCAAGCTGAAGAAGACCTCTGCAGGGTGAGGATGTGGGAGGAAGTCCAGGGTCACAGTCCCGGGTAACCAGATTGCCCATTGTGGAGCCCTCAGCAGCCTGGGCAGTCTGCTACCCTTGTCCTCCTCCTTTTCCTCTTCTTCCTCTTCCTCTTCTTCCGCCTTCTCCTCTTCTTCCTCCTCCTCCTCTTCTTCCTCTTCCTCTTCCTCCTCTTCCTCTTCCCCCTCCTCTTTCCTTTAAAAAAAACTATTAGTTGGAAGTGACAGCTCACGTGTATTGGGAGACTGAGGCAGGAAGATCACTGCAAGTTTGAGGCCAGTCAGGGTTATAGTGTTTTCTAAAAATAAGTCATGATTTTTAATTATAAACATAATGTATAGAAATTACAGAAAAAAAAAATAGTTCCTTCCCCCCTGCTTTTTTGTGTTTTTGGTTTTGTTTATTTTTACTTATGTATTTTTTAAAATTTTATGTGTATGAGTGTTATGTGTGCTGTATGTGTGTAAGTGTACCTGTGTCTTGCAGTGCCTGCAGAGGGCAGAAGAGGGTGTTGGATCCCCTGGAACTGGAGTTATGGACTCTGTTAGCTGCCATGTGGGTGCTGGGATTTGAACCTGGGTCTTCTTTAAGAACAGCCAGTGCTCTTAACCACTGAGCCATCTCTCCAGCCCTGTTTTTTTGTTTTTCTCTTCTTTTCTTTTGGTAATGGTCTTGGGCTTTTTCTTATAGTTGTACTCAGGGAGAACACCCGGTTTGGGGCTTTGCCTTTTCTACTCCATGCCATAAACATTTTCCATGTTGCTTCCTAATCTTCACAATCATCACTTTACTTTCCTGCATGATATTACAAGTGGGTATGCTATAATTTGCTTAAGCGTTCTCTTCTTACGAGAACTCTTAAGTTTTTCCTAACTGTGAACATTCATTAAATCTGTTGCCATTTATCGGGACCTTCTACCTTGCCAGGTGTCATGACAAATGCTTGAAATACATTATTTCTGATTTTTTCAACAGCTCCACAAAGTGGTTATTGTTATCTTCATCTTATAGTCAGAAGTCTTAAGAGAAGGGAGATAAGTTTTCTGAGGTCATGTAACTAGAAATGGAGAGATAGAATTTGAACCGTAATCTAACTTGAAGCTCTTTCTCAGTTCCTTTTCAGTAGTGTGGGTCTGCTCAGTGTCATGAGCAGAAAAGGGTCCTCAATGTTTATTAACATATTCTTGCAGCTACGTTTATCACCTGTTATGTGCCAAGTACACTGCCTTACAGTACAGGTGAAAGAACCCATGTGTTTATTGCAGCACTAAGGAACCAAAATCAGGAGAACAAATCTAATTCTCAGAGGAGTTCAGAGAAGGAAAGATCATTATGAGCTTCACTAGAGGACATGACTCCCAGAAAGTAGACTGCAGAGATGGCAGTAATAAGCAGTATACCTCTGTCTTCATTCCTCCTATAGCAGACTTTACAAATCAGCTGTGGAACTCTTTCCCACTAGGCTTGGATGTAGCCTTTTAATCCTCAGCCCAGAACTCTTTATGATCCCTAGTGATCAGAACTGGCATTCAGAATAACATCTATACCCTGTCTTTGTTGTTAAAGATGATGAATGTGAGCCCAGCCAAGAAGGCTTAATTTTTCTTGATGTATAGTGAGCTGGGGTATTTAAAAATACAAGTCCTACTGGGTGAAAGGCTGGTAAAGAGTCAGCCTCATTGCTGGCTGACCCAGACTTGATTCCAAGTACTTTTAAAGGTGTATTCTTGGTGAAGTTTTTCAAGGACAAGGATTCACTCCTTCCTTGAGTCTCAGCAGATATTTTTGGGTAGTTTTTGGCCCTGGGAAAGCCATCCCTGGCTCACATCTCCCCCTGCTTATTTGCAGAAAGCACCAGCAATATGACTGTAAGTGGTACATCCCCCTGGCCGACTTAGTGTTTCCATCCCCGGAGGAGTCAGAGGCCAGCCCCCAGGTGCACCCTTTCCCAGACCATGAGCTGGAGGACATGAAAATGAAGATCTCTGCCCTCAAGAGTGAGATCCAGAAGGAGGTAAGTGTTTGGCAATGGCTGGGGCCTATGTTGAACTGAGCATTCTAGGGGAGGTAGAAAGAAGGGAGCTCTGTAAGATCTGAGGTCTGATGTGGGAGACAAGATTGGGAGCCCCAGAGTGTGTAGGTGCTGAGGAAAAGCCCCTGACTAAAACAGATGAACTCTGAACAGATGGAGGGAGGGACAAGAAGCCAATGCTCAGCATCTAGTGTTTCTGCCATAGCAGTGTAGGTTGAACATTGTAGAAAAGGAAAGCAAGAGAGGAAAAATGAGGGTCCTTGAGGAAAAGCATGGGAGGTCTCATGAGAGTCCGACACCTCCGGCGGAAGAATAAACAGGGAGGGGGACCTACGTACCACTGTCCGCAGGCTGGGTCTAAAAGGCATGGAAGCTCATGCCTAAGAGAGAACTTGACTTGTTGCATACACAGAACATTTACAAATATTTCTCTTGTGTCAGGCTACAAAGGAAATCTGTAGTCTTTTTAAAAAAAATTAATAGCCCCCAAGTCATAGTCACAGACCACACTATAGCAAAAGTATGGGACAGTAACTAGAAAGTTAGAACTTTTAAAAAGGAAATCAAAATAGAAACTGCAGACTACTTAAAAGTACACAAAAAATGCTACTACACGTTAAAACCCATGGGATAAAGTCAAAGCACTGTTTAGGGAAAATGCATATCCTTATATTTGGGTATTAAAAAGCAGTAGCTTGGGGCCAGTGAGATGACTCCATGGGTAAAAGCACTTGCCTTCAAACCTTAGGACCTGAGTTTGATCCCCAGGACCCACATGGTACAAGGAGAGAGCTGTTCCTGCAAGCTGTCCTCTAACCTACACACGTATTCTCTGTCTCTCTCTGTCTCTCTCTCTGTCTTTCTTTTTTTGATAATTAAAATTTTTTTTTACATTTACTTATTGTGTGTAGGTATATGTCTGTATTTGGACACACATGTACTGCAGCATGTATATGGAGGTCAGAGAACAACTTGCTAAAGTTGTTTCTATACATTTACCAAGTAGGTCCCAGGGATTGAATTCAGGTCATCAGGCTTGGTGGTGTTTACCCCCTAAGCCATCTCCCTGGCCCTAATAATTAAAAATAAATTCTTTCTAGTTATCAATATACCAGCTTAATATAGTAAGAAATGCTTACAATCCCAGTGTATAGAGTAAAAGTGTTCATTACCCACCTTCCATTGTTAACAGCTTGTGATGTTTCAAGACTTTTCTGTGTATACAGGGGTATGAGTTTATGTGTGTATCTGAACACCTGTATTGTCTTCTATAATGAAACAAGACTACACGTCCTGTTCTGCTCGTTTTAAAACCTTTCATAGAACTACACCTGGAGTTCTGTGGACTGTGATTTCTTTTAGCGGCCATAGCATATTCTGTCTTGACTGCACACATATACACATGTGATAATGATGATGATGAAGAAGAAGAGGAGGAGGAGGAGTTGATGATTAAGTTAATCCTAATTAAGGAGCTTGAGGACTGTGGTGACACTAGAAGCACAGTAAGCTTCCACAGTGAAACAGAAAGTTGGAAGATTGAAGGAGGCTACTTTGGCATTGAGGGGTACAGTTATTGGGGAGCAGGACTGAACTTGAGGGTGTGTGGGACTACAGGCCAGGCCCAGAGGCTAGGACCCTACCATGGAGGCCCTGCAGCCAGCCCAGCAGACGGGGCTCCATGATGAAAGGTATCTTGAGAGTTTTCTAGTAGAGACTGACAGTGCTGAGTCTGATTCCTCTGGAAGACTTTTATTACAGTTTCTGAGAAGAGGCCTTACTATACTACCCAGGGCCACCTGGAAGCTGCAGGACTGGTGAAGCAGAGCAGAGAAAGAGCAACTTAGGGCTTACTAATTCCAATACTGTTGGGACTGGATCACCCCAGAACCTCTAGACTTGGGGTGATCTAGTTGTCTGGCCTCTGACCCTGAGTGGCTTGGCAGAGGAAATCCTGGCCCAGTGGTAAGGGTTATATAAAGAGGTTTGGGGGCCAGGGCCTTGGGTTAGTGGCATGTGAATGGTGTGCTAACAGGAGGGTTACTTATGAATTAACTGGGTCTTGGAGGTGTATACCTAAGCCCAGATGTCAAAGATTCTGAAATTTAGGAAATCAAAAACCAAGATTAACACACAGGGTGATATACTTAGAGTGACTGAGTGAGAAGTGGAGTCTGATTGTAGAGGAAAACATTTGTGCCTCGTCCCCTGCAGAAAGCCAACAAAGGACAGAGCCGAGCCATTGAGCGCCTCAAAAAGAAGATGTTTGAAAATGAGTTCTTGCTGCTGCTCAATTCCCCCACAATCCCGTTTCGGATACACAATCGGAATGGAAAGGTCAGGAAGGGTGGGAAGAGACAAGGATACCCCCTCCCTTAGTCCTGGGCTGCCCACTGTCCATGGTTTCTGGCGTTGACCCATGGGAATCAGAGACTTGGGAACACTGTTTCCCAAGAAGGCTCCCACAGCTCTAGCCCCAGCCCTGGACACCTTCTCCCTTCTGGTAGGAAACCACTGCCCTCAACTGGCCACTGTTGCTACTGCCACTCTAAAAAGGACAGCCCCTCCCCAGCTGCCTTCCCCTTCAGTCTGAAAAGCCTGAGTAAGAAAGGCTTTGTTGGGGAGCCCAGAAGCTGGAAATATGCTTGGCCAGGCCGGGATCACCGCACTGAACTCCTCTTTCCTCTTTCCAGAGCTACCTGTTCCTACTGTCCTCTGACTATGAGCGGTCGGAGTGGAGAGAAGCGATTCAGAAACTACAGAGGAAGGGTAAACTCTTGTCCTGTTCCATACTGCTCTTAAGGCCCTCTGCATTTCCAAGCTTTTCATGTCCAGTGTCTCTCTTTAGCCCTCATAGTCACCCTTTAAGATTCCGGGGGAGGTGGCACTAGATGGTGGCACTCCAGGCTGGGCTGTCCCTTGCTCTTGCTTCTACTCACACATAGAGCCTCTTCCCTTTCTGACAACACCCACAATTGTGCCTGCGTGAACGCTCCAACTCTAGTAAACCAAACTGGTTTCTTACAGCAACCCCAAGAAGAGTAGCAGGTCCTAGTGGATCTGTGCTGAAGCCCCTTCTCCTTTTGGCTTCTCCCACAGATCTCCAGGCCTTTGTCCTGAGCTCAGTGGAGCTCCAGGTGCTCACGGGATCCTGTTTCAAGCTTAGGACTGTGCACAACATTCCTGTCACCAGCAATAAAGATGGTAAGATCTGGAACTTCAGTTTGTCCAACCAGCAGGCCCAGACTCCAAGGACGTTGTTGGGTGCCTTCCTCAAGGACTGTGGAGGATGCATATGCTGTCCTCTCTGCCCAGTACGGCAGGGACTGCACTCTTGCCAGATGTACAGAGATTGAAAGTGAGAAATTCTCTCTGGAGTCCTCAGGCTTGAGATGAGAATCTGCACCCTGGAGCAGTGGGGTGGAGTTGAGTTCATGAGGAAGTTCCAGAAAGGCTGCAGCAAGGGGCAGGGAGTACAGGGGCCGGTGAGCTGGTAGGGAGACCAGTCTGTGAAAAACGGGGCCATACATTTTAGGAAGCAGATCTTGGAAGGCCTTGGAAGCCAAGCAGTAGAATTTGGAGGTCAAGCTGTAATTCCAGGACCCTGTAGAAGGTTTTTGAACAGGGTTGACTGTAATGGGGCTGGAAACTATTTCGTTGGTCCACTCTGTGAACTGACCTCCCAGTGCTGGGAATATAGGCATGCTTCTTCACACCCAGGATGGAAAGGGATTTTGAAGGTCAGATTTCTTCAGGGTCACCTGGAGACCTTGGTGTCCCAAGCAAGAGACCAAGTTGAGCCATTAGGACAAAGTAACTTAAATCAGTCCATTTTTATCTTGAAAGGTTAGGCAAAGGAGGGAAGCCATGGGATAGGCTATGTTCAGAGGGACGGAAGATCTGAGCAATGGTACTAAATGTCTAGCCTGAGGCATTTGGACTGGCTGACAGCATGAGCAGGGGGAAGGGCCTATAAGCCTCTTCCCTTCCTGAGGCAGGGCACACAGTAGGCTTTGGAATGTTTTCCCCAGTTGGCCACCAGGTGGTGCTGCAGGCCAAGCTGCCGCCCCACAGCTCAGGGTAGAGGAGCTGGTGAGCCTCTCATACCCGTCCTTGGGGCTTTGCTCTCTTACAGATGATGAGTCTCCAGGCCTCTACGGCTTCCTTCATGTCATCGTTCACTCTGCCAAGGGGTTTAAACAATCAGCCAGTAAGTGCCCCTCTCAACCCTACGTGGAAGTTGGGTGGTTACTGTCCATCTTTCAAAGCAAGTCCCTGTGGCCCCACTGTGCCAGGCTCCCATCCTCCACCTGCTGTGCTTTGGTCTCTCCATGCTGGGGCCCTGACAGAATGCCTGGAATTGTAGGACTTTCTCTCACATGCTAGAAGCCAGCTCCTCTTGGCAGGAAATGTCACCCCTGTCGTTTGTCTCCGAGATCTGCTCTTCCCAAGCCTTCCCTCCAAAATTCTATAGCAGCAGATAACCTGGATTCTAACTGTATATGCCAGTATCAAGCTGTGTGATCTTGGGCAAAACTTTTAACCTTTCTGAGCTTCAGCTTCCTTCTCCATAACAGACAATCACATTTCTTATTACCAACCTAAAGTGGGTTTAAATATTACTATGTGTGTGCAAGGTTTAGGGTACTGTGGATGGAACCTAAGTCCTTGCAAATGCTAGTCAAGTGTTCTACTACTGAACAATATCCCAGCCCCAATTAAACTTTTTAATTTACTTTTTGTCCAGTTGGTCAGTTTATAGTTCCTTTTACAAGTGAGGAAACTGAGTTACAGAGATAATGAAAGGATTTAAGATCATACAGGGCTTCTGCCTACTGCAGGTGTGATTTGCCCTGCTTTTCCTTATGAGCACCTCACCAAGTTTATGCCATTGGCCCACAAATAGCCGTTCAATCAACATTGCTGGGAAGCCTCCCCTGGCTTCCAGAGTGAGCTGACTTCGTGTCCTCATCACACTCAGAATAAACCTCAGTCACAGCACTTGTCATGCTGTTGTGTCATTTATGATTTACCTCCCCTGCTATGAGCTCTTCAGAGGCAGGAAGCAGGTCTCCTTTATCCCTGGATAACTAGGAGCTCAGAAAGACTGAGTGATGCTGTTAGTTTCCAGAGCACCTACAGTGTCCCCCCTGAAAATGAGAGCACAGCCAGCATGCAGCCAGTGCCTTAACATATTCAAGGCCTTCGCATGCACATTACATGCCCTGGTCCTCTAGCATTTCCCTATGGTCACTAATATCATTTCTGCTACCTACATGGGGAAGCTGATGCTCCAAGGACTTGCCCAGGTTGCACAGTCAGTAGGGATACCGTGGCAGCCATGTCCCCTGATGCTGAAGCCCAAGCAGACCCTGCCTTTTAGAGGCTGACCCACTTCCTTCCTGAGCCCCTTACGAGCATTCCTGCTCTGGCTCTATTCTGGACCTCTCGGCCTTACTCAGTATGTCTGTCCTTTCCCCTGTAGACCTGTACTGTACTCTGGAGGTGGATTCCTTTGGCTACTTTGTCAGCAAAGCCAAAACCAGGGTGTTTCGAGACACAACAGAGCCCAAGTGGGATGAGGTGAGTGCAGGAACTGGTGTCCCAGTTTGTGATCCAGAGCATGCCTCTCTGCCAGGGGTAGCCATCTCCACTGGTGGGATCAGCTTTGTCTTCCTAACCCTGCCACCTCCCACTGGTCATCTGACTGCAGGACGGTGTCTTATTTTGATGGGTATCAGACTGGTGTTTCAGCTCAGATCCTCAAACACCTCTCCATCATAGAAGCTTCCATTTAGAAGCTCCTTTAGGGAGCTCTCTAAAATGCTAATGCTCCTCTCTGTCTTGCGATGTGGCCCTCCTGTGCCCCACTTACCCCTTGCAAAACCAAGGTTTACACCTGCTAGGAAGCCACAGGTCCCAGTTGCAGAAGCTCTAGACCCTTTGTCCTGTCTGTCACCAGGAGTTTGAGATTGAGCTGGAAGGCTCACAGTCCCTGAGGATCTTGTGCTATGAGAAGTGCTACGACAAGACCAAGGTCAACAAGGACAACAATGAGATCGTGGACAAGATCATGGGCAAAGGGCAGATCCAGGTGAGGAACCAGGGTAAGACCTGGGGAGTTGAGGGTCAGTGTGGTACAGTTGAGAAATCCTTCTCATGCATCATTTTGGTCTTTTGTGACTGATTCAGAGCTAAGTTAAATTCTCCGAGGTGATAGTTTGTCCTTACAGGAGCTAACTCCTTGCTGTGTCCTAGCTGCCCACAGGTACCTGGTGCCCAGACCTCCATTCTTGGCTCAAGTGGGTCATCTGCACTTCTGCAAGATGTATTTGACTTTGTTTTCACACTCACTTTCAGTCTCTTGGTGGCTTTTTCTGTTAAGAAGCATCCTGAGGCTGTCATGAGCAGAAGAGAGAGGGACTATGTCTAATGAGCAGTGTCCGCCATGCGTGTGAGACAGGAGGGAGTCCCCAGTGTTAACTGTTCTACCAGAGGGCTTGGAATTTCCTGAACTGGGCTCCAAGTTGCTGAACTGTCCTGGGAATCATTGTCTTAGCATGAGTTCTTTGGATGTTAATAGTGTCAGATCCTCGGACTGAGTGCATATATCTTTTTGTGTTTTTTGGTGTCCTGAAGATGGACATAAGAAAAAAGGTCTTGGGTGGATTTGTGCTTCTAGAACATTCTGCCAGGTTTGTTGTTATTGTTAGTTTTATTTTGTTTGAGACAGGGTCATGTTATGTAACCCTGACTGGCCTGAAACTTGATATATAGATCAGGTTGACCTCAAATTCACAGAGTTGTCTGCCTCTGCCTGCTGAGTGCTCGATTAAAGACTTGTGCCACCGACTGGATCATTTTACCAGTTTTGAAGATGGCCACTATCTACTTACCTTCTTAAGAAGTAAGCTTGAGGGGTAGCTTAACATTTAGCATGGAGCCAGTCATCCTGCTGCCTGGCAACTTGTGTGGCCTCATGCTTAGGATATAGTGGGCATAGAGTCTATGATCATGAAACCAAAGGAAATAATGACAAGGTTGAGCTACAGGCATGTGTTCTCTAGGATTCTTAATCCTTGTCCCTAACATGACCTGAGCACGGGCTGGGAGAGCTCCAAGCAGGAAACTTGGTGTGCTTTTTGCAGAAAGTGTTTTCTAGTGCATGCTGAGGCTAGTATCTGGCTCTTGCCTGGAAGTCCTTTGTGGTCCATTACCTATGTGGGTGTCCCTTGTCCCCTACCTATCTCAGGTTGCAGTATCTGAGCAGGGGAGTGGTACTCTTTGGTACAAGCCCAGCAATCTGCCTCATGTCTGTGTTCCTTGGCATGTCCTTCATGATGCTGAGGGACCTGGAACCTGCTCCTCCTCAGCGCTGTCACCAGGGAGACGGTGCTCCTAGGCAACCACACAAGCCCTTCATTTTTAGGAAATGAGGATGGTGACAGAAAGCTCTCTAAATCCAGTCTTTGGCACATGCTTTCTAAGCAGTGAGAGCTCCATCTCCACATCTTTGGGCTGGGCCAGAGGGACAGGTAGGGAATGGATTCCAGGCTGGCCTGCCAGCTTCAAGAGACACCCAGCTAAGAAATGTGAGAAGCTGCCACATTGCCTGGGCCTTTGGTGACTATGGAATGAAAAGGTGACCAGAGAAGCCAGCTCGGTGGGGCAGCCAGCTCAGTGGGCACTGTGGCCCACAGCCTCTGTACAACTTGGATTCCAGACCAGGAGGTATCAGTCTCCCACCTGGACTGTAGCCCTGTCACTTCCTCCCTCACTGAGCTGCGCAGTCCCGAGGGAAGCACCATAAATCACTGAATCTTGGAGACAGGAGCAGATGGAGCTGGTGGGGGAGGGGAGAGAGCCAGGTTGTGTTTGGCAAAGTAGAAAGCACAGTCTGTTAAGGGAAATGTTTCTGTGTTTAAGCTTCGAGGAATGTTAAGTGCCCGGGAGTTGATATTAAAAGAAACACAAACCTTCCTGCTGCCAGTTAGTTGACCAGGGCCAGTGAGTGGCAGCTCAGAGCCCAAAGCTCCTCTTAGCCCCTAGCTATGGAGCCACCTCACCAGCCTCCTATGGATTGGAGAAGGGTAGTATCCCTCCCGGGGTGTGTTGTGGCTCATAAAGTCTTGTACTATGGTCGCCTTCAGAATCACCAGAGATAGTCAGGCTGGATGGACAGTCTGCACTTAGTCATCCTGCATGGTTAGGCCCCACAGAGCCATGGAACATTCTGTTCCCATAATTGTCACATGTTCAAGAAAGGGAGCTGACA
Source organism: Eospalax fontanierii (assembly GCA_035773235.1). Taxonomy (NCBI): domain Eukaryota; kingdom Metazoa; phylum Chordata; class Mammalia; order Rodentia; family Spalacidae; genus Eospalax; species Eospalax fontanierii. The sequence continues at coordinate 51,213,659 of CM069531.1, read as the reverse complement.
ACAGCCCTGGAGCCTAAGCTATTCCTCTTCAGTGGGCCCTGGGGACAAAGCCAGAGCGCCTTGAGGTTGGACCAGGACCCCAGGGGTACTCAAGGAGCTTGATGGAAAGGTGGGAAAGAACCCATCTGTGACACAGCCCCTGAGCTTCTCTCTGGGTCCTTTTCTATTTAGCCCATCCAGGGAACAGCAAGGGGATCCCTTGTCTGAGCTCCAGGCTTTTGCTCCGTGATGAGTCACCCTCTGGCCATGGCAGTGGCAGGGAATCTAGAGCAGGAGGTTGGGGATCAGGGCCGCCATTAGTGGCAGATAAATGACAGCACTAATCTCTGCCACATGTATCCAGCACTCATGCTCTTGGAAGCGCAGATCCAAGTTTTGTCTCATGTGATCCTTTAACAGTTCTGCAAGGAAGATGACCTCCATGCCTTCCTTAAACCTTCATCAAGAAATCTCCCAGCCTAGGTAGACACCTGGTCAAGGGACCAGGATCATATTCTACCCTCTAGAAGAAAGAAGATGCCTGTAATACTGTCACCTCTGGGCAAGGGGACATTTCTGCCTAGTATGCCTGGAAAGAGAATGCACGAGAAAGAGCCAGGCAGGGGGTTGGGGTAGGGAACTAAAGTATCTCTGCATTGGGTGTAGGTCCTAAGTAATCTGTCAGACTGAAGGGCTAGTATTCCAATACACACCAGGCCACCAGAGAGCAGTGCAAGTAACACTAACAATAAACAGCACCAGCATTTACGGAGAGCCCAGCACTGTGCAGAGGCTTCAGCTGTGGTCTCAGAGGGTCCGTAATACCCTGTGGGCAGGAGCGTTACCAGGGTTATAAGGATGAGGATGCTGAGGCACTGAGGGAAAAGGAACCGGTCCAAGACCCTGGAGCCTGGGCAGGAGAGCCAGGTAGGACCTAGACTGAACTGGCCTCTGCCACTAGTGCCTGAGCCCATTGCTAGGTGCTCTACTGCCCCCTACTGCTCCATGTAAGAAATGAGGTACAAACTTGCACTGTAGGAATTCAAAGAGGAGAAAGTCATTGTGGGCTGAAAGTGAGGTGACTTCAGGGAGCAGATGGGGCCAAAGAGATTTGAGAGAACTGGATCTTTAATTCCAGAAACAGGTTTGTATTGGAAAATTGCAGTCATAGTAAAGAGACTTAATCACCAGCCCTCCCATTGCATCCTATGGCCCTGGAGCGGCTCCTTTATTCTGTGTTTTTTCCCTCCCTTGGGTGTGCACACCTTTGTACAGCCTTAATGACAGGGTGTATTTTGTATTTTTTTTCTATTTTCATGGCATAATATCAAACTCCTGTCTTTCTAGAACTGTATATTGTCACCATTTAAAACACATTATAGAAATACTTTCTATTAATCCTTTTATACAATGTCAGGCACAGTAATTGCCTTCTTAAGGCCTTGTGTTATTGTAGCAAGTGAGCAGGCTCTAGATCAGCAGAAAAGAGTTGGCATTCAGGGGAGGGACTCTCATGGTGAGGGCCAGGAGGCAGGAATGTGTAGGGAGTAGCACAGGAAATTAAGACACTGAGCTTGCCCTGAGTAGGAGGGAGGTGAGGGAATGAATAAAAGGAGAGGGGTCTGTAGGGCTTGAGGCAGAAAGAATCCAATCCTGTGTTGGGGAGAAGGAAACACGACCAGAAAGGGTGAGTGATGTGCCCACCCTCACACAGCTCATCTCTCATCTGCTGTTAAACAGATTAAGGGACCCAACCAGGTTAGCCATGCTTGGTCCACTACTGAGCGGACTAAGGAAATGCCCCTAGGAAATGCTCCTAGGTAGAATGGAGACAGCATGTGACTCTTAGGTGACTGTCCTTTGTCACTGAAGATTTAGTGAAAGACCCCGCCAGCCTGGTTCATCTCTCTTTTCATGGACCATTACCTGTGGATGCTCTGTATAGCCACCCCAGTCTCCTCCTCTCCCTGCTTCCACTCCCAGCCCATCCAGGCCAGAGTAACTGCTCAGCCAGGAGCTTCCCCCTTAGTTTACTTTAGTTCTGTCCTCCCAGGGGACTCCCCTATGTTTATCCTAGTCTATTTCTAACCAGGCTCCAGATGTGATCTCCCCAACTGAGACCTACCCACTGGCCGACTAGCCTATTCCCAGGGTCTAACCCATCATGGCTGGCTGGGTCAGAGGGCAGAACTGTCAGAACTTCATAACTCAGTTCCTCCCTGATGACAGACTGGAAAGGGCTCCCAGAATCAGAAGCTATCTAAGCCAGCAGAGCCCCTTCATGACCTTGCCTTTTCTCTCCCTTGCTCTCCAGTTCCATAGATCAGCTACAGGCTGAATACAACTCACCCAGACTTGGAGGAGACAGCATCATTTCTGTAGACTGCCTAGGCAGCCCTTTCTGGGCACAAGAATGCTCATGACCTGACCCCAAGATGGGGAGGTACAGCACCAGGCCAAGAAGGAATCCAGCTGTCCTGAGTGGCATCAAGCCCACTGCTGAAGCTTGGAACCATGTCTGAAGGGAAAAAACAGGATTTCTTTGACATTCATAACCAGGCCACTTATAACAGATCATAGTTCTTATACATGACATATGGCAGGAGGTTATGAAGGCCAGTTCTCTCCCTTCAGACCTGGGAATGTCTCCAGTGCCCAAATTATTTAGATACTTTTACTTTTTTTTTTTTCTTCCAGATGGGCATCATATAGCCCAGGCTGGCTTTGAACTCCTGATCCATGTACCTCCACCTCTCAAATGTGGAATTATAGGAGTGTGCTACCATGCCCAGCTTGACCTTCTCACTTTTTCACATTTCTTTATTTTGTGGGAGAGGGAGAAGAAGGAGGCTTTCCAGGCCTCTTCTCTTTGACAGTTTTTGAGTGTGGTAATCCAATGACCTCATACCGTGGGAAGAGCCCTGGACTCTTGTAGAAATAATTCCTGGTTCCTTGACCTCTTGGAGCCTTAGTTTTCTCATCAGTTAAGTGGGGGCAATTATTCCCACTCTTCACCACTATCTTGTGAGATATAGAGAATGGAATATGCCTGGAAGAGCAAGTCTGAGCTCTGTATGTACATCCATGCTTTTTACTGGTCTATTTCCTTGTTTGTCTGCTCAGAACCCTTTAAGTGGCAAGCACTGTACAGAGGGTCCTGAGAGAACAGGACCTCTCCACCTAGTATAGAAACCACAGAGGGGACTGGAGAGAGGACTCAGTGGTTAAGAGAACTTACTAAACGACTCGGATTTGGTTTCCGTCACCTACCTGGCAGCTAACACCTGTTCTTAATTTGAGTTCCAGGGAATCTGGCCTCTGCAGGTACGAGTTATGCACATGGTACTCTTAACATACATTCAGGCAAAACACACGTTCACATAAGGTAAAAATTTTTTTGAAAAGCTGGGCGTTGTGGTGCATGCCTTTAATCCCAGCACTCAGGAGGCAGAAGCAGGTGGATCTTTGTGTGTTCAAGGCCAGCCTGGTCTTCATAGTGAGTTCCGGGCCGGTTGGGCTATAAGGAGAAACCTGTCTCAAAAAGACCAAAAAAAAAAAAAAATTTTTTTTTTTTTTTAAACAAAAAAGAAACAAGAGGATTTTGCCTGTTCAGCCAGCCTTGAAAGGACTTTGAGGACAGACAGATCTGAGACTCTATTATATCTAATTCCTTCTATTTATTAATTGTGAGAACAGAGTAAGTTACTTCACTTCTCTGAGCCTTGGTTTCCTCAGATAAGGACTGAATGTGAGAGGCCATGAAGCCCTTGGCACAGGCCTGGCACAATCAGTCCTGTGTGATGACAGGAGCCTTTCGCCCTTAGCTGTCTTCCTCCAGGGATTTTGTGTGTTCTCAAGCAGCCCCTCCTACGGCTGCTACCTGTGAGGGGCCCCCGTGTTTGGGCTGGAGTGACTGCATCAGGATCCATTTTCTTCAGCTGTTGGGGTCAGACCAGCTTTGATGAAGGACCTGAGTAGCCATGCCTCTTATAGAGCAGCTCTCAGCCAGGCTCCCTATGGTCAGGTCAAGAGCACAGTGTGAGGAGCCCCGGAACAAGGGGCCTTTGTCAGCCACAGGAGAGCTGCTTCTGGTTTCAATTACTCTGTAGAGCAGGAGGGAGCTTGAAGGGAACATGGATCAAGAGCTTCCTGGAGCAGCATTTCAAGGGCTCTACCAGCTTCGGCCCTCTAGACCCTAAGGAGTCTATTGTCCATGTGATCCAGCTCTTGCCCTGGTAGCCTGGTTCTAGAACATTGTCCCAGGTGACCTGTAGCCTTTCTCTGAGAAGATAAGGACCACTAATGTGAATCCTCAACACTTTGTCCCATTTATCCTCCAGGGCCTTACTTGTAGGCATAGTGACCACAGTCGGATCCTTGTTCCTGAGGGAGACTGTTTTCATTGGAGTGGAAGGCAGAGGAGGCACTGATGGGAAAGCCTTGGCCAATGGGCCTTTCCCTTTCATCCTACTATTCTCCTTCTCCATCCTAAAACCCTGTCCTGGCGTACATCATAGCCTCAGGCAGCTCACTGCCCTGGAACACAGGGGTAGCCTCTCTCTGAAAGATGAGCTTCTTCCCTCTCTCCAGCCTGGGTCAGGTATGAGTATCCAGAGGCAGTATCTACTCCAAGTTTATGTTTTGTACCCCTGCTGCCTGCTGCTCCCAGCTGCTCCATGTGAGATATTTCTCTTGGCCACTGTCACCACTACAGGGACTGAGCACCAAGCCTGACTCTGTCCCATCCCTCAGACACCTTTTAAGGGCTTGAGTGATTGAGGCCATTGTCCTGCCAGGGCCTCAACTACCCCAACTGTCGAAGACCCTTCTCCCCCCACCACCTGCCAAGTCTAGCACCCCTACTGTCTTTAAGGCCCATCTGGATGATGTGGTTTACATGGAGAGTGGCAGTGGTCCATTTGTCATGGGCCATGGGCAAGGCAGGACCTGTGAGAGTGCTAGCCTCAGCCCCAGGTGTTCCTGGTCTGGGGAAACTGGGCTCTGACAGTGCATTCTGGAGACAGGAAGCACTCAATAGGAAGCAGATGGAGGTGCTCTTCCTCCCTCTCCTATTTGGGAATGCCATTTTGGCATTCAAGTCTGATGTCACTCTGCATGCCCGCCTCTGAGGGGAGGGGACACACTAAGAAGCCAAATCAGAGAGGATCTTATGACATACTTCCTTCAGGCCCTGGGAACACACTGCTTCTTACAAACCATAGAAAAGGTGCTCTCCTAACTTCTGGCATGGGGTCTCCCAGGCTCAGAGGCAGAATACTCAGATGTGATTCCAACTGGCTGGTGCCTCCCAGAGTTTGTCTTGTCTGGGCCTGGTGGGCATCAGGAGCCCTCTATACAGGAGGGAGTTGCTGCTTTGTGCTCCTAGGAATCCAAAAAACTAATATGATCCCCACTTTTAGTATTTTTCCAAAAACTTTAGGAAAACGACTCAGCAGACGAATTCCAGGAAATTCCCTAAGTTACAACTAAGGCTGCGTGTACATGCCAATACAGGGTCTCCTTAGGGTGGGTTCCCCTGGTTTCCCCAAGAAGCCCCTCAGCCAGTCCCACCTTCTTCATGGCAATGAATGTGCGGGCAGTATGCCATTGGGTGAGTTCGCACTCCATGAGCTGGTATCAGGGGTCTAAGTGCAGCATGTTCATACCCTTGAAGATAAGAGTTGAATTACAGTAGTTTCTGGGAAAACCCAAGTGATTTGAGAGCCAGGGTGACCTAGAAAACACCAACCTGAATGACTAGATAAGTACCCGTCTTTTGGAAGCCCATGGTAGGGGAGAGGCACTTCCCTTAGCAGCGCAAAAGCCCACAATTTCCCCCAGGTGGAGCTATGATAAAACTTTCTGGTTGGATTATGCATTCAAAACTTATGTCTTACTTAGCTTTAAAAAAAAATTCCAACCCAGAATTTCCTTTAAAAGCTCCTAATCTCCTCACCCCCAAACCTCCCCCTGATGGGGAGCAAGGGCCGTCAGTGACTGTGGTCAAGGGAAAAGCAATTCTCATAAGAACTGTCAGCTCTGCTCGAAAGAACTTCAAGTCTGAGCCATAGATGCTGAAAAGAAGGACCAGGGCTTCAGTTTCAGCCTGCAGAGCTTGGGAACTTGTAGCAGGGACTTGCAGAACCCTGAGAAGGGTGAGGGTAAAGGACAGAGGAGGTGGGACAGGTAGGACTACCAGGCTCTGCTCCCATTTTTATCTGCTTGAGGGCAAGGAGATTGTGGCATAAGATTTTATTTGAGGAAAAGGGTTGGAGGGAGTCATCAGCCAAGAAAAGAAACTTATTGAGGACTTGTTACCTCTGGTGTAGAAACTAAGGCCAGAGAAAGAGACTTTCAAGTTCTCAGTTACCAGGCTCCTAGGCTGACCCATCTTTCCTCTGGTCACTTTGTGTACAGCGTTGGGTGGAAGGGAGTTGCTTAGTAATACTGAGAGAAAAGGGAGCAGGTGGCTCAGTGCACCTTTTCCCAACCTACTTTCTGACACTTCTGTAGTGTGGCCTGGGAGGCCCCATATATCCAAAGCCTATACTGCCTAGAGTCCTCTGCCTACTGGCTATACTGGGAAACCCTTGTCATAGCTTCTTGTGACAAGGAGCAGGCAGTTTTCCCAAGGGCCTGGTCATGTTCCTAACGGCAGCCTGGGTTCTGGGATAAGGATGGCGTAGAAGGGCATGTAGGGGTGGGGTGGGTATTCTACTCATGTTGTCTCTGGGTGGGTTTAGTTCTAGATGAGCAAGATGTTCTCTAAGGCTCAAACAGATTTTCCACCCCTTTGCATGGTCAAATGTACCATGAGAAACATTAGGGATTGCCAGGGACTCACTGTCCAAACAGTCTTTCCACAGCAGAGAAGCTCTTAGGCAATTTCAGCCTCTCTCATCTACCTAGTGCCACCATCAACCCTGCAGGGAGCAACCTGAGGTGGTTATGGAGCGTGGAAAGAGGCTTCGTGGAAATCAGCACATGCATTGGACCATCTGTGAACTATCACAGGCTGCTGGGGAGGTGCAAAAGGACAGGACACCTTGGGTAGACTTGGTAGCTTTCATCCTGGCTGCCTCTCTTGCTTATATGTTTGTTTGTTTGTTATCTTTTTGAGGTAGGGTCTCCCTGTAGCCCCAGCTGGCCTGGAACTTGTTTTGTAGACCAAGCTGGCCTTGAACTTACAGAGATCCACCTGCCTCTGCCTCCCAAGTGCTGTGATTAAAGGCGTGCACCACCATGCCCAGCTGCTTACACATTTCAAACTTGGGCCCATTGTGTAACCTGCTCCCCAGCCTTACCCTGTACATCTTATCTATAGTTATTGAAAACCATGTAGGGACAAAGAATTGGGGTTCCAGAGCTCATATTAACATAACCCCATACATAACTGGGTGTTTGGCAGGTAGGGATAAGCCCTCTGGGAGCTCTAAGAGGGAATCCTGATTGCTTTCCAGTGACTCCATAAAGGGGGAGGCTCACTGAGGACTGCCCAGGGCACCATTTGATTGAGTTCAATGTGAACTGTAGGAAGGCTTTATGTGCCTAGCATGCAGTAGGCATCCATTCAGGGATGAATGGGTAAATGGATAGTGAGGACCTACTGAATGTGTAGCTAGCCTTAGAAACTATTCTTGATTTCTCAATCTGGGAAGACCTCTGACTCTCAGTACCTGGTTTTGGGCTAAGGTGAGTCCCTATCAGGGTTAGAGCACACAGGAATGCAGAGACAAACAGACAAATGAAAAACCAAACTAACAATAAAACCAGAAGAACGGAGGAACTGTAAAGCCCTCAGTACTGAGAGGCCACACCCCTCTCCATCTCCTCATTGTTCTTCCTGTGTTGCTTCCTCAGCCCCCGCTGTCATCTTCTCTCTGTGGGCCCTGGTCTGTCTGACCTGTCTCCACATAAGAGCCCTCTCAGACCTCTTCTCTATACCCTACGGCCTAAGCCCATCTTGCCCTCCACCAGAATCTTGCCTTCCAGCCCTGTTACTTTGGACCCAGTTCTCTTCTAGAATTCAGAGGAGCCTTTTCAGCAGATCCCTCCCATCCTCATCCTCAGCTGGATGCCAGGCTCCTAGGATTCTTGACTCTTGACTCTCATACCTAGGATTCTCAGAGAGACCTGTTGGGGCTTCCCCTACCTCATATTGCTCCTGAGTCCTTAGTAGGGGGCCTAGCATTTGAGCTACAGGGACAAGGGATGGGGGTTCTAGTCTAGGCTGGGACAAAGGTGAAAGTCATTCTAGGGAAAAGGATGTTATTCTATAGAAGTGTCACCCTCTGAGATTCTGAGAAAGAATCACAGGCTGGAGGATTAGGCTGGAGGATTTGCCTGAAAGCTAGTCCACCCCCAGCTGTCAGCAAGGCAATGCTGGGTAGTCCCTGCCTCTCGTGCCCACACATCTCAGGCTGGGTATTATTCCTGTTGACTTATTTTTTCTCTCAGCGATGCCACTGCTGATCACTTAACCTGATTTTGCCTCAGTCACAGCTGTACTGTTTGATGGGTTCCCCTCTGTACACATAGGCTGGGGTCCTACCCACTTCTTCCTAAGTCCCTCTTTCCTCTGGCTAAGAGCCTGGGGAGGGGATGAAGGAGGATGGGACTGTCCAACAGGGATGTTTTTAATTCCAAAGACAGTGACATCTGTTTGTGAGGGCCTTACCACCCAGGCTCTGTTTATCTAGACACAGGGGCCCTTGCATGTCCTCCAGGCCAGTTCTGCCAGGTGTGACTGAATGGACAGGAGGACACAGGGGGATCCAATTACTTCCTGGGTGGCCAGACTAGTATGAGCCTTGCCTGTCTAGCAGAGACCAGAATCCAGACTGCTGCTTTTGAGGATCTGCAAAGGACATTCTTCTTGAGGACTCAGCTCCTCCACCCCTGCTCCTCGACATTGATTTCAGGAAAGAATGAGTCAGGCTTGGAGAAGAGAAGGCAAATCTGTGCTGTCCCCAAAGGAAGACCCGAGTCCATAGGGAAGAAGGGAAAGCTGAGCATCTCTAGGGAAGAGCCTCCCAACTCAGCTACCCATCTGCTAAGGCACTTTTGTCACCATGGAGACCAGTTGGCCATCACTCACCCAATCAGAGCTTGCTTTACCCAGACAAATGTTGAGCCTGGGTTCCTAAGAGAGACAAGTGTAGGACTTTCGGAACAGGATTTATCCTGCCCCCTTTCTCCCACACATCCAGTAGTGAGGAGCAATACATCATTCCCTCAGACTGTACTCTGGCAGTGAGCCAGTTCAAGGGAAGGGAACTTTAGGAAGCCAACAATGGGCCGGTGCGAATCCAGATGCGTGTCTGTGGCAGATGATGAGGTGAGCAGTTCAGATGGTATCTTCCCAGCTAGTTATGCAACCAGCCATTGCACCTTTGCCAAGGAGGTACTAAGCAAAGCTGGGACCCCATGGGAGGAGTGAGGTGATTGACTCCTCATGCATAGACTGCCGCATTTCCACAAAGCCATCCCTGATTCCTTCTAGCCAAAAATGATCTCTTTCAAACTTCATGGCACTTTATCTGCACTGTCCTGGTGGCATCACCCTGGGCTTCTTGAAGGCTGAAAGGATAGATACCTCCTCCAACTTTATGTGATGCATAATAAATGCACAAAAGCCCTTCTGTGTCCTGTTGAGAATCAAATCCCATGTCTTTCCCCCTCTCTCTCAGGCTAGCAGCTTTGTCATATGCTGCCTCTTGGTACATCTAATTCCTTCAGCCTCCTCCCCTCCAGGGTTAGGCACCTAGCCAGACCCTTGCCTCTTGAATGAAATGAATGGGATAAAGATGTATAGACTGAAGGAAGGAACAAAACCTTCCTGGAGGAAATGGATTTGGTGGCAGCTATGACTGGAGAACTGTCTTGCCTTTCTGGGACTGAAGGAAGACTCCTCCCAGGTGGGACCCAGGTACCCTAGTAAGAGATGCATCAGGGAGAGTTCCTGAGGCCTCAGCTGTACAGGATGAGCAGGTATTTCCCTGCCTCTGTTGGTCTCTTCACATCCCCCTCAGGGTGCTGGCCTTAGGCAGCTTCAGCTCCAATATGAGGGGTTGCTCTGTGGCCTCTGCAGCCCAGTCCCCACTATATTGTGTAGAAGATGGTGATTGGTATATAGAACCCTGGAAGAAGGACTATACTGCTGAGGCGTCGAGAGCCCTGGTCCTGGTTCTAGCCCTGAAGGTCCCTGGTAGAGCTCAGAGTGCCATCTGTACCACCCAGAGTGTCATTCCCTTGGGGTATGGGGCAGAGGCTCCACACTCACAGCCCACTTTTACCTTGGGCAAGTTGCTTACTTCATTTCCTCAAGTGTAAAATGGGAGTCTTGTTCTTCATAAAGCTGGAGGAAAGTTGTTCACGAAGAGGGTCAGCATGGCTCCAACCACTCAAAGAAGAACAGCTCTTATTCTGAGCAGTTCTTGGCTAGCCCTGCCTGCAGTGAAACTGCCCCTTTCTCAGAAAACTCCAAGGACTGAAACAGAAAGCCCCAAGAACTGTCAATGGTTGAGACTCAGCAAGAGTATTCAGAGGCCAAGAACTGGTCTCTGTGGCCTGATCCAGTCTTTTCCCTGAATCCTGAGAACCATCCGCACTTTGGTCTGGCAGTGATTGTGAACCAGAGGGACTTTGGAAAGGCCTCACCATTTCTTTCTAGCTGTGGCTGCATGACCCCAGACCAGAATGTTACCTCCCTGAGCCCCAGTTCTCACAACTCTAAAAGAGAAACAAGGAACACCACTGTCATATAAGTGCAGTGATGTTTGAAAGCCTTGTATGTGTCACTTGGTTCATGGCCGATGCTTCAGATACTGAGTTCCCTCCTACACATGCCCAACTTTGTAGTAACAGGGTGTTCTGAACCCCTAGGTTGTGTAGACCCTAACCATCTGAAGTTCTGGCTTTTCTCTTGTCTCTAAGCACCATCCTCTTTAACTTGAATGGTTAACTTGAGAATGATTCACTCCAACTCCAGTTATAATATTCACTAGCTTATAAGTCAAGACAAGAGCTTGCTAACTCTCCCGGGTTTCCACAGTTGCCCCTCTGCCATTTGGGCATCTTCTGCCCCCTGTTGCAAAAGCCTTTATTGGTGAGATGCACAGGACTGTGGCTAGAAGCAAAGGAGAAGGAATACCTCCTACCAGGCACCATTAACTAAAGTCCCGTTTGCTTTTGCAAAGTTCCTAGAGAGGGTCATAGGGGCCTAGTGCCTGCTGGGGCTGCCAAACTCAGATCCTCTTTATTCTGTACATTTGCCATAAGAAGAAGCATGGAAGCAAGATCTACAAGTGTCTGTCAAGTTGGCATTGTGCCATTGGACAGGATTTGTAGGGTAGGGTAGTGGAACTCCAAGGCATTTGCCAGGGAGGAAAACAGCTTATTTATAGCTAAAATGCAGCTCTTATCCAGAAGGCCCCCACTGGCTTGACCGCATGTCCCCTTGGTACTTATCCCAAGCCCGGGAGCAGCCTGGTAGTGAAGGAGTTAACCCAGCCATGTAGAGGGTCCTGACTGGCTTGTGTTTAGCCGGTTGTCAAACTTTATTTAGTAGGGACTGGAAGGAGGGTGGGTGAGGAGGAGCACCAGCTTGCCAAGAGTTAAAGCCCAGGCCTGGGTGGTTTTGGAGGGGGTAGCTCTAGCGTGTCCTTTGAGTCACTTCCTTCGGTGGGGCGGGAGCATTGTGCATGCCGCCTGCGCTAGCTGTGGCACACACACTCTGGTGTCCCGCGAGCAGGACTCAGGCAGCAGGCTGTGGGGAGGCACCGCTGCTTCTGGTGCACTCAGACGCTGCTTCCCGCTCTCTACCGGCTGCAGTCTCCAGGGAGGGGGAGGAGGAGGAGGAGGAGGTGGATGACTCTGAGGGAGGAGGAATTGGAGCCGCGGAGCCCCGCACCGCTGTGAGCTTAGCGGCTGCCCCACTAACAATCGGGGCTGAGCGCTCCGGTAATACCCAGCAAGCTCTCTCCAGCACCGCTTGTGTACCTCTCTGCATCCTTGCCTGAAGCTGGCCCTGCAGGCTGCCCGCTGGCATGACGGACATCCTGCCTCAGCCGGACTGCAGCCTGAAGGCAGTATGTGAATCCCTGGAGCACTGCTGCCTGGATCAACTGGAGGAGCCTGGGAGCAAGCGGACGCCCAATACAGGCGCCCGGCTCTGGGGCCGAGTGCGCAGCAAGCTGCTCCGCCACAAGGTGCTAGCAGGGACTGGAGGGGGTGGTGGAGGACTGGAGGGCCTGAGGAAGGGCTAGGGGCTGCTGGGTGTTCCCTCTACCTACACACTACAGCTTCTGCTGGATTCTAGAAGTGCCAGGGCAGAGGCTGGGATGTGTGTGAGGTGCTTTAAGTGGCTGGAACTTAATGGTGAAGGCTAGTGGCTATCCCCAACCCAACTCTGGTTGCTTCTCTACATCTGTCCCTGTCACCACAGGAGGTTTATCTCCTATGCAAGTGGACTCTGCCTGATTGCCTCCTGAGTATATGCTGGCAGGAACAGAAGCAGGCAGGCAGCCTCACTTGGTCTCATTGTCCTCCTAGAAGCCCAGCACAGACCCGGGCCCCTCCCCCATGCCTCCTGTGGACATTGTTGGCTGTCCTTTTGCTGGCGGGCACCTCAACATGGTCTGTCACGTGAGCTTCCTTTGTGCAAACTGTAGGGATCATTGCCACTGAGGAAGGACTGTTGGTAGGGAGGGAGTAATGTGCCGAGTCTGGGGGCTGGAGACTGCTTCATTGGGGACCACCCAGATAACTGCTGGCCTGATGCCAGCTGGGCACCAGGCAACTCAAACTACATGTCACAGGGTTCCTGACCCAGCAGGCAGTTCAGGCCAAGCTGTGCCAGGGCAGACTGCCTGCCGGGTCTTGCCTACAGCCCCAGACCTGAGTTAGGATTAAAGTCTAAAACAGAAGCCGACTGTCCTGCAGCTGGGTAGGCCGCCTTGGGCCTGGCTTTGGGCCCTGGCATCAGGCAACCAAGGAAAAGCCAAACCCAGTGCCTAGCACACAGTAAATGCTTGATAACTCTGCAGACCAAATCAACTGCCTAAGCTGTCAGAGGGTGCCAGTCCTAGCTGGCCAGAGCCATGCTCATCCTTCAAGTTAGTGGCAGGGAGTCTGTGATGAGGCTGACAGGTCTTCCTGTTGCTCAGAGGAGGACCCTGGGCACAAGGTCTGTGCTGGCCAGCACCTGCCATGAGGACTGATCCTGGTTTCATTTGCCAGTGAGGCATACTTGACCCTTTAAAAGTGACATCAGTCCTGGAAAGTACTGGGCAGGGCAGCAACTTGAGCTGTCCTTCTTTGGCCCCTGTATCACCTTCAGTTTCCCTGGGGACCAAATGAAAAGAGCCCTGCTGGTCCCAGCAGCTACCAAAGCCCCTCTGTGCTGAGGCAGCTGTCTGTTGCCGGCAGCTTGGAGCCATCCCCTGTCTAGGCTTTGCTGAGGTCAACAGACACCAGCCCAGAGACACCTATTCCCAAAACCTCATGATTGGCAAAAAACTACCCCCACAGGATCTTGACCTAGAACTGGTCACTGAGAGCCCTGCCAGTTCAATTGGGTACCTGGCAGGTAGGGTTAAAATTCTAAACCATAAAAGCTACACTTCCAGTTCTTCTTTCACTGGTACTGGCAAAACCATGAAGCCACTTGAGGAACTCACTGACTAACTTTGCCTCCAGTGGCGTCTGACAGCTCCATTATGGTGATCTCTGGCTGAGAGTGGTGGGCCAGCCAGGTGCTGAGCTACTGTGCTGATTGGCATCAGTGCAACTGTGGGATGGCTCTGGCACTGTGCTATACTTTGTAGTGTGTGATTCCGCCCTCTAACACATGCTGTGTGACAAAGTGTGTCAGTGTTGTGGACACTGTAGATGACAGGGACATCTACCTTCCCGAGCCTGCCTTGCTGTGAGTAGGCTAGTAGGTGTGCTAGTGGGGGTGAGGCCTGCCTTACCCTTCCCTTCCTGCTACAGTTGAGTTAACCTATTTATTTCAGAGTGGCATGCCCATTTCCAGGCCCAGGGGGCTGATATTAGGCAGGAGTTTAGGTGAGGTATGGGAAAGCTGCCAGGTTTGCCCATCCTGGTAGGAGGGGCCAACTCATTAACTGTGCCCTAAGGATTTGATGTTATGAATGCTGAGATACCTGTGGCCTTCCTATTTCCAACTATCTAAAGCCATCAAATGCTGGAGGAGGGGGTGACTCATCTGGGGACCCCATACCGGGGCTTAAGAGTCTTCTGATGGAAAGGTCCTGATACTAAAACTGAGGCTTTGAAATTGTGTGAAGCATCTGGTTCCAGGAACCTCTGGTTGCTGAAGGAGCAGAGGAGGAGATACAGGGTCTCTCCTAGGGGCCAGTGGGGCTGGGATAGAGTTATTCATGTCCCCAAGGAGAGTTTGGGGCTGAAACCTCATTCTGGACCCTGATTTGGCAGTTGGTTTGTTGTGCAAGCATTTAGCAGAGGAGACACGTGGCATCTGGGCTTGTGGGTTTTGCCAGCGCTCGCAGTGTTTAACTTGCATTTCTACTCGACTTTTCCTTTTTCTTTCTTTTTTTTTTCCTTTCAAATCATACTCAATTAGAGCTGTCTCAGAGTTTTGCCTTTCCTCTCATCCTGCCTGTGTCTAGGCTGAAGCTAAGAGGGGGAAGGACAGAGGAGGAATTCCATTCCCAATCCTAGAACATCCAAAGGTTTTAATGGGATCCCCTGTGGGAATCATAGAGGCTCAAAAGCCTGAAACCAGGAGAGAAACTTCTGCCTTATGAAGAAATACTATTGTTTCTCTGCACCCAAGGCAAAGATGCTTCTGACGGAGACCAGGCCAAATACTCACCCAAAGTAGAGACTCAACTTGAGCTGAGTATCCAGGGAGCAGAGGGAGCTAAAGGACAGTCTCTGAGGCCTTTGTCTGCTTCATGTTGCCATGTAGGCCTGAGAAGTCCAAGCTTCCAAGGAGCATCGGGGGGTGGGGGGAAGCATTTACTGCTAAACTCTTCTGTTCCTTGGTAGCTGTCAACCCCACCCTGCTGGCATAAAGGACCAGGTGTCATACCCCCCACACCTGGGGTCCATGTATGATGGAAAGTACCTTGGGGTCATTTGTCTGAGGGAACTTGGGCTTAGTATAGCCAAAAATGAAGATTCCTTTCTTTGTCACCACAGAGCAGGTCTTAGTCCCTTCCAGACTGTTCTTTAACTTGACAGTTCTAATCGCAGCACTCAAAAGGCTGAGCTGGGCGGATCTCTGTGAGATCAAGACCAGCCTAGTCTTCATAGCAAGTTCCATGCTGGCTGTGGCTACAGGGAGACCTTGTCTCAAAAAAACAAACAAACAAACAAAAATGAACTTGACAGTTCTGTGTAGCACAGGCTTATACACAGTGTGCACATCACTGAGGCATTCCTGCCATGGAGAGTTCAAGAGTGCTAGGTATAAAGACACATAGTGAGACCCTTTCTGAGGGAGGCAGGAAGAGAGAAAGACTGAGAGAAATTAAAACCTTTTGCAACAGAAATATCATGGCTTGCTGGGGGTACTCAGAAAGCAGAGGCAAGTGGATCCCTGTGAGATTGAAGCTAGCCTGGTCTATGCAGTGAGTTCCAGGTGAGCTGGGGCTGCAAATGGACTCTGTCTCAAAAACAAACAAAAAGGGCTGAAGAACTGGGTCAGCAGTTAAGAATGCTAACCCAGCATTTGACCCAGGTTCAAATCCCAGCACCCACATGGTGGCTAGTTGTCTGTAACTCCAGTTCCAGGGGATCCAATGCCCTCTTCTGACCTCTGTGGGCATTGCATGACACTGGTGCACTTCCATACATGGGAGCTATACATTCATATACATAAAATAATAAAATTGTTTTAAAGGGGTGGGGGGGCTGGAGGAATGGAGAGATGGCTCAGTGGTTAAGAGCACTTATTGCTCTTGCAGAAGTTCGATTCCCAGCACCCACATGGTGGCTAACAACCATCCATAACTCCAGTTCCAGGGGATCTGACCCCCTCTTCTGACCTCTGTAGGCATTGCATGACACAGGTGCATTTACACACATGCAGGCTATTCACTCATAAAATAAAAATAGTAAGTATTTTTTAAAAAGAAATGTCCTAACTGTGGCTGCCTGCTGCTCTGCCTGCTGGCCCTCCTCCCTTCCTCCTTATTAGTATAGAGAAGAAACCTATCTTCGCCATCCACTGGCCTGCCCTAATCCCTGTAGCCATGCTTTCAGGCAGCAGGACAAGAGCACTTCCTCTGAGGGCTAGCGGCCCTCTACCCATAGTCTACTTCTTCCTAGGCCTCTGTGGGGCAGGACTGCAGTTAGGATAACAAGCGGTAAATGGGATTTCTATCATTCTTACATTTCCACAGCCACTGTGCTTCCCTGTCCCACCCCCAAGTGAGAAATCCTGACTTCTGATGCCACATGGATAGTCTTCCAACCCCAGTACTCCCACATTTTCACCAAACTGGCTCCCCAGAGCAAGCATCCTTAAATGTGCAAATCTGATCTGTCCCACCCAGATGCAGAGCTACCCCATGCAGAGTGAGTGTGCCATTGCACAGAGTCCTTGCTCTAAGTGACTTTCCAAAGACTGTTTCTCACCCAGCACTGGTTAACCACTCTTCGCTCCCCAGCATTTCTGATCCATATACATCCTGCTTTTGGATGACCCTGGACCAGGAAAAGCTGAGCCTGCCAACCAAGATAGTTCCTGAAAGGCCAAAGCTGCTGGCACCTAGGACTATGTGGTAACAGCCAGAAATGGTGAGGCCCCAGACCTGGGAGGACAGAGCCATGGAGGGCTTTTGGAAAGATCCCAGAAACCTCTCCAGTGCTGGCTAAGGGTTGACCACATGTTGGTGAAGGGCACTCTTGTGGAAGGATTCAGCCCTCTGCTGAGCAGCTATATGTTGAGAGCTGATGAGAGACTATTTGACTTCCCTGTCACAGCATGCTGGGAGCAAGAAAAAGCACTTATGTTCTGGCAGCTCCCTAGTGGCCTAGAGAAACACACAGCCCCCTACTCCTGGGGCCTGCCTCAATGTGCAGGAGAAAGCCAGTGTCAATCCTGGGTCCCAAGGAGCCAGGAGAATAGGTGTGTTGTCCTCAACCTACCAGAGAGGTGGGAGTGGAAGTGTTCCTGGGGAGATCACCCCTAGCCTTGCTTAGATGGAAATATGCCCCTGACCCATAACCTAGACACCAAGTAGGACTGGTTCCTCAAATAAGCACAGCCAGTGAAGTGATATCCCAACACCCCTTCCCCACAGATGCTTGAATACCATGCCCATATTCCAAGAGGCCTTATTGCAGCAGCCCCAGCCTACAGGCTCATGTGGCACAAGTTCCTAGAGGAAGAAGGGCCCTGTACTAGTGGGATTCAATGTGCTTCATTTTTCCAACCCTGGGTCTGCTGATTTAACTTGCTGTGAGACCTTGAACAAACTCTTGAACCCTCTGGCATCAGTGTAGTAAGGAAACTGAAGGATGATCTCTTAGAATCCAGCTCACGTGATAGCCTTGGCTAGGACTTGAGATTCTATTCCTAAGCCTTAAAACTCTGAATACATAGCAGAGTCTGGATGGGAGTGGTCACAGGGCTGCCTCTGGGCCAAGGCCAATCATTCACTGAACCTGGGAGAAGAGAAGCAAACAGGAATGTATGACTCTTGTCCTGAAAGAACCCTCGTAGAAAGGTACTGCTGTCTCCATCCCACCACCACTCAATCCCAGGACATGCATGGTGGTGAAGCACCTGTGTGCTGGATCAAGGGGTACAGAGGTATGCAGGCAGCTAGGCTTGGTCTGCACGAGTCAGTCAATACGTAAGGTGTAATTTCAGTCCAGGTGAGGCATGAAGAAAAGAAAATAGGGTAATGGAGAAAGGGTAAGGAAGCCTGTCATGGGGAGTTTAAATGATGATGGTTCAGCTGTGAAAGATCTGAGGACAGTACAGTCTAGGCAGAGGAACCCACAGGGGATTTCAGACACAGGTATGTTCAGAAATAGACAGAATCCATGTAGAATGTGAGGGACAAAGTTGAATGCACAGGCTCTTGCTAGGCACCAAGAGGGAAGCCAGGAAAGCCTTTCAACACAGCTTAGTCATAGTGATGTGTTCTGAGCATGACTGGGCACAGTAGTCTTAGCTCCTGTTACTGTGAGGCAAATATTAGTATTCTCCATGCCATCTCATATGTGAAGAAATTTGGGCTCAGAGAATGACCCAGATGAGGTCACATGGTACCCAACAGAGGAATTGGCTTTCAAATCCAGGTACCTTGGCTGTACATATAAGCTTTCACCTGTGCCACCTGCCTTCCAGCACCTGCCCAGTCCTGTTGCTATTTCTCAGGTGCCAGATGTCAGGGTGGCCATGGAGCCAATTGATGCCCTGGATAAGAGCTTGTAGAGGTGCAAGGTTCCTACCTTGTACGTAGCGTAGAACCCAGCTCAGGTGCTATATGTTAGTGAGCACAGGGATGCTCTTATGTGTGTGAACATGAGATTCACATCAGATGTGAGGCCTTAGGGAAGAGTCCCTTAAGAACTACACAGGCAGTGGAATTGCCAGTGTCCCCATTTTCACTAGTAGCGGCCCTGTGCCTAAAATGTGCTCCTGGCCAGTTTAGGGAGGTAGAGTCAGTTTCAGAGAAGGACTTTATAACTGTTACTAAACAACTGAAGTTAAAACCTTCGAGCCCATGTTGGACTTCCAGACCCTTGACTTTCCACTGGCAACCAGGAAAGGACCTCAGAAAGTCTCATGCCTTGTACCTCAGGCTGCTGACAATTGTCTCTAGTGCTTTGACCCTGACTATTTCCTTTACTCCAGAGTGATCCTCTGCCCTTGTCCTTACTGCCCTGCTGGCCCCAGCATGGGCCTGAGCAGCAACAGGGCCAACATTTGATTTTTATTGCAACTTGGCCCTGGGATGCTACCCCTTGGTAGGGAAGGCCTTGACGCTGAGGACTGGAGGAAGGATGGTTGTCCAGAAGCAGGCCAGGGTTGAGTTTTGTCTGCTCCCCCTCAAAGTTCATCCATGCCCAGCCTGAGGCTAAGAATGTGGTCTGCACAAAGCGGGTTGAACCCCTGGGATGGAGTGCTGGAAAAGGCAGGTTGCTGTGGTACTCAGAAGCTACGCTTCAATAAAAGCCTCATTCAGAGCTGCTAAACCCCTTTCATATGTGAACCTTGGGAACTTCAAAGTTCTTGAGAGGGGGAAGGGAGACAAGCCTACAAGCCCGTGGCCTCATCCGGGTGTCTTTGAATAGGGAATCAGCTCAGTCTATCTGTGGCTGCCTTGGGGGTATATAGACAAACTGTGATCCCGGAATACCCTCAGGGCAGCCTGGCTGACCCTGCCGTACCTGTCCCAGAGGGTAAGAGCTAAAGAGGCATAGCTGGCCAGGCTTTACAGTAGGGCTGCCAGGCCGCTGGGAATATGAGGTGACAATTTCCTGAGCCTGACCCTGGTCTTTTCTGACCCAGTTGCTGAGCTAGAAGCCAGGATGGAGGCCTGCTCCCTTCCCCCGCCCCTCCCGAGCTCAGAGCAGCCACGTTGACAGAATCCTCAGTGCCCTGCTCCAGGGAGGCAAGGCAGGCTCTTGGCAAACCCTGCTCCCTATTCCCGCCCTCCTGTGCCTCTCATGCTGGTGGTATGTCCCAATGACAGGCTGGCTTGGTTTCCCAGGGGACCCAGCCCTAAGTGGTGTGACCACACTTGGGAGGAAGGGCAGGGGAAAATCAACCCAGGATGGCCACAATGTCCATGGCATCAGAGTCAGAGGAAACTTACCCACAAGAAACATGGTACCTGGCTCAGGGGCTCAGGCTCTATGACCTGGTTAGCCTGTGTCAGGGGTCCCCAGAAACACATCCAGACACCTATAAGTAGCTGGTTTTATTGAGGTCCTTCTTGAGTTGTCTAATACTCCTGAGCTGCGTCTTAGGGCAAAACTTCAGTATAGTAGATTTACTGCCCTTGTTAAAGAGCATTTCATTTTTATGAATCTCTAAAACTGGCTTTAGACTCTGAGGGAGGTCTGTCCTCTTCCAGAACAGGGCAAGGCAGCAGGCCGCAATCTCAGGGGGCCAAAGGCAGAGTAGAGTATGAGTGATAGGAAGGGTGGGAACAGTTTCAGAGGGCAGGAGATCAGGGGCTGTGCAGGAGGCTGACTCCTCAGGGCCTCTGGTCTCCAGTGCTGTGACGATGGTGATGCTAGGAAGTGAGGGGTGGCTAGAAGGAAAGAGATTTAGACTTCCGAGGTGATGCTGAGGGACTCTGGGGAAGAGGGTGGGTGCCTTCAGCCCTGCTGAACGTTGTCATCAGTGATGTGCGTCATTCTTTGAACCTGAGTGCATCCCAGGGCACCACTTGCTGAAGGCTGCTCTTACCTCTGTCTCTCCCTTCACAGAGACCAGGGATGGCTGGTTCTTTCTGTTTGTCCCCAGCTGCTCCTAGATGAGGCTACAACAGGCCCCTTACTGAAGATTAAACAACCCACATAAGGGCTTGTTGGAAAGTGAAACAGCAGCAACCATCCCCAGAATACTTACAGCCTCCCTGTCTGCTAGAAAGCTTGTGGCATAGTGGATTGTGGCCCAACAGTCAGGAAGACTGACTTGAAGATGGTTTTGTCACCTTCTAAAGAATAGGAAAGGAGACCCCGGTGGTAAGACCTCTGAACTTACTGAGTGCCTCCTAAATGTCAAGCACAGGAAAGTAGCCAAGAAGTGATAAGATCACCTACTTGGACTGATAAGAGCTGGGTCTAGGAAGAAGGGCTTCCACACCAGAGAATATTCCTAAAACTTGGCTCTGAGGGCCACTCAGATGCACAGAGCATCCTCTTCAACCCTTGGAGCCTCAGATCCTCACCCCATAAGACCATGTTAGTGCTTCCTGCCCTGAACTTTGGGGCCACTTTGGTCTAGAAAGACAGTCACCTGTAGGATTCTAGCAGAGCCCCTGCATTATTATGTGGTGGGGGGTCTGGGGCTCTCCCAGATATCAGCCTAAAAACATTGGCTTCTCCCAGGGGAAGGGTGGAAAGTACAGCCATAATGTGACTGGGGCTAAATGCAAAGCAAAGTTGACTTGCTATATGTCTGTGCTTATAACTTCCTCCAAGGCATTTTGTGGCCTATTTCTGTGTCCTGCCTGGGCTCTCCCTGGGGGAACCTCATTGCAGATATTTATCTGTGAGTCTCTCACACCTAGCCCTTAACAGGCCACCTTTGCCTCTCTCTTTCAGATCGTCCCATGTTCCCTAAGTGCCTGGTCCTATGACCCTTGCATGGCACCTGTCTGCTGAAAATAAGGGTCGTATCCTGAACTAACACCCCAGAGGCTGGCTCCCGTACCCAGAGCACTAATCTAATCAGGAAATAGCACAGTCCACAGTTCCCAGGGGTTATAAATAGTTGCAACAACTCAGGCAGCATCATTTTTCTGGAAAATGTGCCATGTCCCTCTCAGCTCCCCACCCTCCCTTCTCTGTATTTAAATGACATCCTGAAATAGACTAGTTTCTGAAAGATGCTGGCCTCCTGGGAAACAGAGTGCTAAGGAGCTAGGCGGGACTTTCTAAGCAGGTACTAGGGCCACACTTGTGGCAGGAGCTAGGGACATGACAGTGGTGAGAACTTACAGCACAACAAGAAGGAGCGCTTTATCTAGGGCTGGCTGGAGCATGTGGACCTGTAGCAAATGGCATCCAGCACCCTGTAGATCGAATGGAATGCTGGGAGGAGCGATCACTGTAGTCCTGTGATTCCTCCCGAAGGCTTTCTAGAGGGCTAGAACCAAGACTTAGCACCAGGCTTTTCAAAGCTTCCTAGAAAACAGATCCATGTGGTGGGGAAGAGAGGAAACAGGACGTTTGTGCTTTAGGCAGCTAGATACCAGGCTCCTCAAGAAGGCCAAATGTCTCTTCTGAGAGAATCCTGGTGACAGCAGCTGTCACTGTAGGTGCAGGTGACAGGTCAGGCTTGTACAGTAGCCTGTAGCTCTAGCAGAGAGGGTGAGTAAGGAAAACCCGAAGGCACCCAACTCACACTTCCTAGGTGTTGGACACTGGGCAGGTTCTTTGCACTGTTGAAGTTCCTGTGTCCTTGTCTAGTCTACAGAATGGGAATAGCTATGAAGGCTTGAACCACACTGGTGGGTAATGTTGATTAACTGAGATGTGTGTGCAAAAGATTTCTCAGTATTAGACTTACACAAAATGCTCAAACTGTCAGGCAGCCCTGGCTCATGGGGGTTTCTTGTTTTCAGAAACCATTGAGGCTCATGGAGGCTCAATGACCCACCCAAATTCACATGACTGAATGGGAGACCTAGAACAGCCTGACTCCTGATCTCTGCCCTTTCCAAACTTGGCCTGTGTCACTCCAGGAATACTGACTCAGTCTAGAGGAGGTGCTGAGTCATGGGGGGCTAGGACAGGAGAGGATGTAAAGTGAATCTGCCCAGGAACATGAAATTGCTTGAGGTTTCTGCTAGTGCCTAGAGAGACCTGCCTCTGAAAGGACTGATCACAAGCCAGGCAGAATGGTGCGCACCAGAAATCCCAGCACTCCAAGGCTGAGGCAGGAAAATTGAGCATCTCAGGGCCCCCTAGGGTAAAATAACAAGACCCTGTCTCAAAAAAACAAACCCAGAAAACATATGCAAGGGATGCATCTGTTTCAGTCAGCTAGGAGGGCACTTGAGATCCCTCTACCTTGTGTGGACTAATATTTGGGGACAGAAGTGGGAGCAGTCTGGGATCCAGTGTCTAAGACCTAGCAGTCTGGGTGGGATGAAGGAATTGATGAAGGCAACCCGTACTACAGGTCCAGGAGTTTGGGAATGAGAGAAACTGGAAGAGGAGGGAGGTTCAGGAAAGGAAGACTCAGTTGGGGCTTCTGTTGGGACATCATAGGATCCTTGGCCTGGAACCTTCTTGATGAGAGACTCTGAGCAACAGCCCAGCTGGTGACTGTCTTAGTAGAGGCCTTCCCAGGGGCTGGAGCTCTGCTCAGTGGTTCTCCCCATGCTTCATTCTTCTCCTCAATTCCATCCCTCCTTTGCACAGAGAACTGACTGCTGAATAGGGTCTGAGCCCTGCTGTCTAGATGCAGGCCCAGAAACAGCCACATGCAGTTCCAGATCCCATCAGAGGTGATTTGCACATGAAGGACCCTGAGCTGACACACATCCAGCTTTCTTTCTGTGGGGATAGTGACCTGTTAGAGAGAAGCAAGCATGCCCCTGAAGGTGCAGAGACCTGCTGAGGGCTAGAAGGGCAGGGGGAGTTAAAAGGAATTAGGTTTGGGGACTGGAGAGGTGGCTCAGCAGTTAAGAGCACTGGCTGCAGAGGTTCAATTCCCAGCACCCACATGGCAGCTATAACTCCAGTTCCAGGGAATCCAACACCCTCTTCTGGTCTCTGCAGGCCTTGCATGACATGGGTTCACTTACATTCATGCAGGCAAATCACTTACACACATAAAATAAAAACAACTTTTTTAAAGGAATGAGTTAGGTTTCAAGCTCTCAGCTACTGCTAAGAGTGGGCATGATGAGGACCTAATTATCGGCTGAGATGCCAGTGAAAATGCCTGAGTCAGGCGTGGTGCCACACACATATAACCTCAGCACTTGGGAGGTAGAAGCAGGAGGATTAGGAATTGCAAGCCAGCTTGAGCTACATGAGGCCATGTCTCAAACAAAGAAAATGCTTGATAATAGGTATAAGTAACTTATAGCAAATAATACATAAATAATATACATATGCAATATATAAATACAGAAAGGTTAAATTCTTTTAGCTTGGTGTAGTCATTTATATGAATAAAGTATTTCATGCTTTACATCCTTTAAAATGAAACAAAAAATGCAGATAGAATTGAAGCCAACTGTCATTTGATTCAATCAGAAAATAATATTCATAGAGATGCATTAACTTAAACAGAAACAGTTTCTGCCTGTCTCATTGAAATAAACGTCCTCCAAATTGTTGCTTTGCTTAGTATTTATTAAAATTTGTAATGTGATAGAGCTTATAGATGATACACTGGTAATGCTGATAATCCAGAATGGTTTACATCTTTGGAGCCATGTAGTCTCGGGAACATTTTCACACAAAGATATTTCAGGAGCAGACTATAACAGGGTGATGAGTACAAGACTTGAAGATATAAAAGCATAAACTAAGAGGAGCCTCCTGAGAAGCAGGGTAGAGATATAAACACAAAGAGAAAAAGACGGGTGTGAGGGAAAGATGAGCTTATAGCCTGGCATGTGGTACTCACCTGTAACCCCAGCATTTGGGAGGTAGAGGCAGGAAGATAAAGAGTTCAAGGCCAGCCTCAACTACATAGTCAGTGTGAGGCCATCCTGGGCTATGTGAGATCCTGTCTCAAAAACACAAGGCAAGGCCAGGCGTGATGATGCATGCTTTTAATCCCAGCACTCAGGAGGCAGGCAGATCTCTGTGAGATCAAAGCTCTACAGATCAAGTTCCAGGTCAGCTGTGGCTACAGGGAGTACTGTCTCTAAAAGACCCAAAAAAACAACAACAAAAACAAAAAAGAGTTCATTGATGTGTTTTTAAGTGGATGATGGTGAGTGTTGAATCACTATGGTAATTAGATTCTGCTGCATACATTTAAAGAATGATGTAACCATTTTAAGATGTCAATATTTACATTCTGGAAATTAAATTCTTTACAGCTACTTAAACTTGCCATAGAAACGTTGAGATGTTGACTTTAAAATGTGCTGGGGGTGGGGAGCTAAGTAGAGTGCTTGCTTAGTATGCACAAGGCCCAGGGTTCAATTCCCCACTAAAAGAATATGCTAGGAAGCACATAATTTTTCAAAATTATTTTGTGGGTACACAAGAAAAAATTATTTAAAAATAAAAAATAAAAATGAAGGCCCGTGAGTTAGAGGAACAGAGTCCCAAACAGTCCCAACACCTGCTCCTCCCTGGAGTTCCAGCCCAAATCTGGGGGCATCCCCTGTGAAGACTCACTTGCTTGAGGACCAACAGTGTAACCTAAGCTAGTGCATTGCATCTTCGCAGCAGTCCAGTGCAGCGGGTTCTGTTACTGGCTACAGTGTACAGAGGCAGTTTAGTGAGGTTACCTGGTCCAGGTCCTGCCGCAGGACAATGCTGAGCCAGCATTCAAACCCAGGAGCCTAATTCTGGAAAACTCTTCACCTCTACCTTTACTGCCTTCATGGTTGGTACCCCACATGCACAGAGGAGAGGCTAACCACTCTGTTGTGAGTGGTTGAGCCAAGTTGCATGTTTTTTGTGACCCTCAGTTCCTGCATTTGTGAAATGGGTGACAGTGCCTATCTCACAGTGTTGGTGGTCAGGAGCCAGAACAATGCAGTGAACACAGTGCCTTACAGAAGGTACCATCTCCATCATTGGATCGGGGGTCCTTCACTAGCCAAGGTTTGGGGGCCTGTGGGCTGGAGCCACTCTGACAGGTTGATTTCAAGACAAGCATTCCGGCTTTGGCCTTCCTGACCCTTTAGCTGACTTGTGAGCGGTTGCTGACTGGTAGGGATGGTGCTGGCCTCTGACCTGTCCTCTCTCCCTCTCTCATGTTCCCTCTTTCTCTCTGCAGTTGGATCCACAAACCGTAGAAACCAAGAACTGGCACACGGATGTGATCGAGATGAATGGGGTAAGTGGGGACATCGGAGCAGTGGCAGGCATCACTCCTAACCTCCTCTGGACCCTGGGCTGCCTCCGCTTCTCCAGCTCAGTGGTCTCCTATCCTGGACCACATCCTTCCCTCTCCCAGCTGTAGGTGTGCATGGAGCGAGCCCTTCAGGCTCAAGGGAGCTTTGTTTTCAGCCCTGGGAAAGGAGGCCTCTTGACAAAGGGAAGGAGGGACCCATGGGATATTCATGCCTTGAGGGATTTGTGCCTCCCTTACCCCCTGACCAGATCAAAGTGGAATTTTCTATGAAATTCACAAGCCGTGACATGAGCCTGAAGAGGACCCCGTCCAAAAAGCAGACCGGTGTATTTGGGGTGAAGATCAGCGTGGTGACCAAGTAGGTACTGCCCTGGGGATCCAAGTGGCTTCAGCCCCTGAGCGCTGGCCAGTTCCTGCCTCCCAGCCCCCTGTCCATGCCAGTGACACATCAGTCAGTCATCACAGGCAGCCAGTTTGGAGCCCAAAAAATGGCTGCAGAGTATGTTCTCTGGCTCCCAGGGCACGTTAGAAAGAAGTGAGCTAGCGTGGAGACGGGGCAGTCTCTGAGGAAAGCCAGAGTGTCTGCTGCCTGTGGTAAATGAGAAGATGTGACAGTGACTGCAGGCCCACATTGGGATTTGGCAGCAGTCAGCTAGAGGCAGAGAGTGGCTGGCTGACTGCCCCTTGGGCAAGGGCCATTCCCTTCAGGTCACACTGCCCTTCTGGGCACTTGTTCCTGGATCCTGACCTGTCCTCCTTACATGGATTAGCTGCTTAGTACCCTATGAGCATTTTCAGTTTTTGTTTGTCTTTTCCCTTGAATATTTTTATTGCTTGCATTGCTAGGGCTCGAATCCAGGGTCACTTTGCTACAGAAGTCCTCTGCCACTGAGCTACACCCACCTCCAAGCCTTTGACTCCAATAGGACATTCTTTCCCAGTCTTCGAACCTTCTTCCTACCATGTCCTTTGCTGTGCCTTAGCAGCAAGCTTTGGTGGGCTGGCATAGCCTCTTCCTCAGCCTTGTCCTTGCCTTGACTCTTGATCCCAGAGGCTAAAGCTGCAGAAGACCAAGGCATGCCATAGAGGGGGCTAAAGGGCACAGCCAGTGTGGGAGGCTCCTCCATTGCCCTATACCCATGTCTTGTAGGCGGGAGCGCTCCAAGGTGCCCTACATCGTGCGGCAGTGCGTGGAAGAGGTGGAGAAGAGGGGCATTGAGGAAGTGGGCATCTATCGGATATCAGGGGTGGCTACGGACATCCAGGCGCTGAAGGCTGTCTTCGATGCCAGTGAGTGCAGGGGCCCAGTGAGGGTGGGTGGTACCCATGTAGCTGGTAGAAGAGCAGAGGAGTCTTGGCCTGTGCCCTGTTCTGAGTCTCTGTGACAAGTGCATTGTCTATGTCTTCTCATTTCACCTCCCTCCACTCTGATTTCTTAACCACTGCTACAGCTAAGGGGTGGAACTCAGAAAGGCCAAGTCACTTGCCCTGGGTTACCCACCTTTTTAGGTTTTTGAATCTGAACTTAAATTCAGACCTTTCCTGCTCCAGAGTGTATGTTGCTTCTTGGGTTCCTCTCTACCGTCTCCAGGCCCTGTTCACATAGGGCAGGTTTGCCTCCACATAAGTCCTTCCTCAGTGTGGCCTGGCCTACTGGTTTCCTCTTCCCCATCTTCAGAGTCAGGCAGGGGCAGCATACCTAGTGCTCAGGATGCCTGAACTGTGCAGGCAGCAATGATTCCAAGCAGGGCAAGGACAGGATAGGGACTCAGATCATACTGCTGTATGGCATCTCAGAACAAGTTCAGGTGTGTACCATGTACTATGAATGTGGCTGTAGGACTGTGGGTGACGAGTTGTGATCCCCTTCTGTCCTCTGGGAAGCCATAGCAGACAGACCTCAGCCTGCCTCCCTTCTGCCCTTCTCCCAAGATGACACAGAACCTGTGGGTACCACCTGTGTCCTGCCCTTCTAGGGAAAGGCCAGAGGCTGAAATGCAGTGAGAGGGAATGTGGGGAACAGATCTAGGGGACTAAAACAGGACTGAGGACTGCCACTGGGGAGAGAGGGATGACTCAGAGGCCAATGCAGCCCCTGATCGTGTTCCCTGTACTACAGATAACAAGGACATACTGCTGATGCTGAGCGACATGGACATCAATGCCATTGCCGGCACTCTCAAGCTCTACTTCCGGGAACTGCCGGAGCCCCTCCTCACAGACCGGCTTTACCCAGCCTTCATGGAGGGCATTGGTGAGGCTCCTGGGTTCCTGAGGGTTGGCTGGGCTGAGCCAAGCCTCCTGGACTGGAGAAGTGAGAGCAGGAGGAGATACCTGAGGCCCGCCTTGCCAGTGGCCTGTCCAGTACACTGCCTGCCCTTGTGGCTGAAGGACTTGAGGGAGAGGTACTGCCTGCTGGGGCCAAGGCTGGACTCTTACTCACCTGTCCCTCTGCCTGTGTGTCCCCAGAGTGGCCCTTTTGTGCCTCCTCCTTACGTATTGACGTGCTTGCCTGGAAACACAGGCATTTAGGGAAGAATGCCCTGAGCTGACAGCTCAGCTCCCAAGCCAGAGAGAAAGCTGGTTTGAGCCAGAGGACATTCAGGACAGCTGTGCTGAGCCCTGCAGGATAGCTCTCCTCACCTCTGCCAAGAGTACCAACCAGCAGAGTTCCTGCATCCACCTACCTGGGCCACATCCAGGCCTGGCACATCCTCCCATCTTCTCCAGAGGCAAAGCTGTAGGAGCACAGAACCTAGAGAAAGCTACTCAGTACCAGCATCAGAAGTGATTGACAGAAAGTATCCCCATCCCTAGCAACATGTGCCACCACTGGATTAAACTAGCATAGAGTAAGGGTAGGGTGGCACTGGAGTCGTAGCCAGTGCAGGAGGGAAAGAAGAGGCTGCTCCCCCAGCCTGCCTTCTGGCCAGTCATGGTGAGACATCCTAGAACCTGCCACTAACTGCCTATCCATATACCACCCCACCTCTCTTTGGGCCACGCTCCCCCAAGCTCCTACAACTTGGGCTCTTCCATGGTACAAGCAGGCCTTATGGCCACAGGGGCTCTGGCCAGGCTTCCTGCCTTCCAGCCAGGCCTTGCCCCAACCCCTTCTTTTCCTACAGCCCTGTCAGACCCTGCTGCCAAGGAGAACTGTATGATGCACCTGCTCCGCTCCCTGCCTGACCCCAACCTTATCACCTTCCTTTTCTTGCTGGAACACTTGAAAAGGTAAGGAGTGGTGGGATCTGGGGAAGGCAGACGCCTAGGACAGTCACCTCTTCCACCCATTCCATTAGATCTAGCTCATCAGTTCTGCCTCTTGAATACTGCCTCTGCTGGGCCGTCCACAGCAGCCTTAAGTAATTGACCATGACCAGGTATGGTAGTACATGCCTGTAGTCAGGGTACTGAAGCAGAAATATTGCTTGAGCCCAAGATCTCAAGACCAGCTTGGGTAACTTAACAGTCCCTATCTGAGAACTGGCCATGAGATGCTCAGAATGGTGGGGCCGGAGCACAGGGCCTCTGTTGACTTTTAAAATCAATAGGTTCCAAATTGTAAGTGGTTCATTTAGCCATGTAACTTTTTTCCCCCGTTTATTTATTGTGTGTGTATGTGCAGCTTATGTCGGTTTTCTCCTTCTACCACGTAAGTTCCAGGGTTAAAACTTGGATTGTCAAGCTTGGCAGCAAGTGCCTTTACCCACTGAGCCATGTCCCCACCCCAGTGTTTCAGTTTTTAAAAATATTTTATTATTTTTGTTATATATACATGAGTGTATTGCCTGCATGTGTGTTAGTGCACCTGTGTTGTGCCATGCCCACAGAGGTCAGAAGAAGGTGTTAGATCTGCTGGAACTGGAGTTATGGACGATTGTTAACTGCCATGTGAGTGCTGAGAATAGAACTCAGGTCTTCTGCAAGAACAGCCAGTGCTCTTAACTGCTGAGCCATCTCTCCCAGCCCCCGAGTGTAGCATTTTTAAAAGTAAAACAGAATGGACAGCAACAGGGTATGCTATAGACAATAAACAAAAATACTGTGTTTTGTTCAGTTACCTGTAAATGTGTGTCCAGGGTTACATCATCAGATGTGTTTGTTACTATGAGTCAGTTAAAAGTTTGAAACCTACTGGTCTTGGCCCACACCCAGCAGGGAATTGCTTGACTTAGCAATGAAATTGAATCTGGAACCTACATCCTCCAAATCCTAAACTAAGACCCTTCTCACTTTCCCTCACCCCTCCCAAGGTCAGGGCAAACCAGAGCTGCTCAAGCTGATGCCCACTCCAGTGTTTAGGACTGAACCTCATCCCAAAGTGTCCCCATCACTCACTTTTCAGCTCAGGGATAATCCCAGGCACCAGTGTAGAGGAAAAGTCACTGGTATCCCTTAAATCAGCTTGTCACTCTGGACCAGGGATCTCTCCCCGACCCCAGGAGGGGCTGCTCAGTGACCAGCACCTCTGAGCTTCTCTCTTTGAGGGGTGCCCACTGTGATTCAGCCATGCCAGGCTCTAGAGGGCCAGTTGAGATGACTACACAGCTGGGGCTGGTGTCTTGTTTTTCCCATCATGAGACATTTTCCCTACCTCTGGTTTAAGGCCTCAACCAATTCCCAAATACTTTGGCAAGCACTGTGAGAGGATGCATGGAGGAGCAGAAAGGGAAAACTCATTAGGTTTTCCACCCTGGGAACTAGGCCCACATCTGGGTCCCTGGCCTGATGAGAGAGAGCATGTGTGTGTGTGTGTGTTTGTGTGTGTGTGTGAGCTGGCCTGCTGCACAGATGCCTGCTGGCACTGCAATGTCTGCCCATTTCCAAAACAGTCAGAAGGCACAGGCACATTTATGATTTCTGCCTAGAGGGTGGGAATGATTGTGTATTAGAGAGTAGGGTGAGAGGCCCTGCCCAGGATGTCTGTGTCTCAACCCCAAAACATTTCCTAGGATACAAGGGAGGTTCAGGATTTCTTAATGTATTTGGTGATACTGGGTCTGTGTAGACACCAGCCACAGGTGGCAACTCTCATTGTCACTTGAGGAACCTGTCAACAGAGCAGTGTAAGAGAAAATCCAAACCTGAGAGGCAGCCCAGTCCATGAGCAGCTCCTAGACCTGCCTGGGGTTAAAGCTGTTCCTGCACAGCAAGAATAACTGGAAGTCCAGTTAGCAGCTGTTCCTTGGCTATAGGCCCTCCATGCCCTTTCCTACCCATTACTGACTCCCCCAGCTGGACTGTTAGATCCTGGGTAAAAAGCAGAATAGTTAAGAGGCTTTTGAGCAGACTGAAAGCTGTGTGGCTTTGGGCATGTCACTTAACCTCTCTGTACTTTGGTTTCTTCATCTCTACAGTGAGGATAATAATGCTATCTACCTCATGACTGTGACAGGTATACATTACAAGAAGAGTTCTCAGAACAGTAATGTTCTTTATCTTATTGTAACTTTTTTTAAATCTCTAAGTCAAGGGCAATGGCATTGCTAGTTGTAGGTCCTTCTGGCCCTAAGAGTTTAGTCCTGTAGCCTCATACCCTTCCCATCAGCAGATCACTACTAATAGGAGGGGAAGGCTGGGTGAATGTGCCATGGCAGCCCTCAAGGACGCTTCTACAGTTAGGTGCCCTAAGTAGCTTGGCATTCTGGGTCTCTCAGGGTTGCTGAGGAGTTGCTTCTGTCTTCACCTCCTTCCACTCAGGGTTGCTGAAAAGGAGCCCATCAACAAGATGTCACTTCACAACCTGGCCACTGTGTTTGGCCCCACGTTACTGAGACCCTCAGAAGTGGAGAGCAAAGCACATCTCACGTCGGCTGCAGACATCTGGTCCCATGATGTCATGGCCCAGGTACCACCAGCACTGCCCAGGCCTTTGGGCAATTCGGAGGCCCCACCTCCCCTACTAGGCAGCTAAGTCAGTGATATGTAGGATGCTGGAGCACGGGGCTAGGTAGTCCTGCCCTCGCAGATCAAAACAAGACAAGGGCTGTAGAGTGTCTGCTCCAGGTGCTGGCTGCTTTGGTAGCAGTGCCTCAGTCATTCTCAGGGTATAGAAACTTCTGGATGTCTTGATCTCACTCATGAAAGCTCTGGGGTTGCTTTCAGGGTCAGGAGGCTCTTCTGGAATATCTTCAACATCTAGAACAGTCTGTCAAACCAAAGCCTGTCTCAGGCCCAACCAGGCTGGAAGCTTTTGACCTAGGCCAGGATATGGTTCCCCCAGCCTTCGCCCTGCAGCACCCTCTAGTGCCTGTGCAAAGGGTCTTGGGCTTCTGAGGAGTGGTCTGCGTAGATTTGCCAGCAATCCAGGAATCACTTCTTTCTAGCACAGTTGTCTCCCTGTCTCCCGCAGGTCCAGGTCCTACTGTACTACTTGCAGCACCCCCCCATTTCCTTCGCAGAGCTGAAGCGGAACACACTGTACTTCTCCACAGACGTGTAGCCTGAGGTGGGCAGCTGTGGGGGTGGCCAGAGCCAACCTTCCAGCTGAGGCCCAACATAGACTTGAAAGACTGCAACAGAAACTCCCCAGCCCAGCACTCCAGACTCCAAGGGAAGCCACCTTCCAAGAACTGGAACATGTGCATCTTTTGTGCCACCTTGTACAAAGTCAGCTGACCAGCCCCCAGCCTCATCACCACACCCCGGCTCCTGCCCTCTATATCTGTGTGTGTGTCTGATGCTCTGTGCTGTTCGGGAATTGTTTTATGTATATTTGTCATGAAGAAAAGGTAGTGACCGAGCTGTTGTGGGCACAGACAGCCTGCTTTGTTTTTCATTTATCCCAACACTTTCTTTCCACCTGAGTCCAGTCCAGAGGCTTTTATTTTGCGCTGTGCAATTGCTGCCAGCTTCTCTCTCCTGGCCCTGCTCCCAGATTACAGTCTCCTGGCAGCCTCTCCACAGTGTCCTCTGCCCTCAGCCTGCCGCATGCATGTGCAGAGTGGGGTTTTTGCTCCATCACTGCAAAGTTCTGCAGAAGCCCGAGGCAGCAGTAGACAGACCTGCTGCATGCTGCCCTCGGCCTCTCCTCCCCTCCACCTGTGGAAGCGTTCCTGCTTTTCCTTGCTGCCTGTGCAAATGTTGGACAAGGAGACAGATATACACTAATCTTCAGCTTAGCACAGAGCTGGAGAGCTGATTTCTGGAATTTTCCATTTGAGAATTGCCATTTCTGGAGTTCATCTGTTCTATCTCCTGTCTACCAGTGAGGCATCTTTGACTGTTTTCTTCTACTGCTGAATTTTCAGTTCCTTTTCCCTCCAGTGTTTTATTTCCTTTGAGTGTAAAGACCCACAAGTGTCCTGCTACCAAGAGAGCCAGAGGGTCAAGCAGGAGAGCCCAGGCTGTGGAAGAACAAGATGGGTGAAGGCGCCAGCAGTGCCAGGCAGCACTAGCTCGAGTCTCGGGAAGCCAGTCTTGGCAGAAAGGACTTGCAGAAGCTATGCTCATGGAGCCTGGCTTCCTGGAGGGCCACTTCAGTGGCTGAACCGGGTGTCCAGGTGCGAGCAGACTCCGTCCTGGAGGCTTCCTGGCACCTCACATACCTCGTGGTACTTTTGCCTTAGATCTTACACACACTTCAACAGCCAAGCACTGCCACGGGGCAGCCCCACTGCCACGTGTGCTCCAGAGTCTGGAACAACAGGCACAGCCCAGCAGTTGCCAGCCAGAACAGTGCTGCCCCTGCTGGATCCCAGCTTCTAGATTCAGCCTTGTAGGTATACTGGAGAACTCCAGAAGTTGGGGGGTGATGGGGAGGCACAAGCACCTGTCTTAGATTAGGCTCTGCTGGGGCTCCAGTGTATGGGATCAGTGGGTGCCTTTCCAAGCTTTGTGACCTACTGCTCAGTTCTGGAAAGGAGTGAGCTGTATGTCCAAAGTACCACTTCCAGTCTGAGCACCATCTGCTAGCCGGTGGAAGCAATTAGCATGGGAGGACAGATGCTCTTGGCCACCAGGGCTTGAGTACAGCACAGCTCCCTGGCTCTTCTATGTGGCAGAATTGATTCTTGGCCCTCAGGATTGGGGAGATCAGCTCTCATTGTGTTTGCTCAGGGCTAAGTCTAAAGAAGGGTTTGCCGGCCCCCAAGCTGTTTGCTCAGTGAGAGGATGGGCCTTCTGGTCCTATTTATACCTGTTGCCTTTGGCATAATGGTACAGTCTGTGCATGCATGCAGGAAATGCCAGCTTCTCAGCTACCTATCAGCAGTTTAGCAAGGAGCCTTGCTTTCTGAAACAGGTGAAGAGTGCCTCACTGTAGAGAGGTCACATGTGATCACTGCTGAAATCTCTGCTTGGCACTTGGGTGCTGATGTATGGCGTGGAAGATTCTTGCTTCCAAAGGACTGAAAATTAACAAACTCTCAAGGCCCAACTGGAGCTGGTTTCAGATCAAAACAGTGCCTCATGCCTCCTCAGAATGAGGAATGTTAGCTTCTAGGCATTAGGTAGCTGCTGCAGCCCTCAGCTTGCCTAGGCAAGATAACATCAAGAAGGCTGGAGGAACTGAGAATTATAAAAGGCTCATGTTCTTTATAAATTCCACCCCAAGTGGGGAAGGTCAGGTGCCAGACCTGAATTGAGGTACACCAAGGAATACCCGGTGGGTTCTCCTGAGAGACAAGACCGTGCAGCCTAAAACTCGCCACTGTGCCCAGCAAGGCAACCTGTGCCAATAGGTCACTTAGGAGATTGGCTCCAGGAATCCCAGCCTTGCTGGGCAATGGCTGAGGGCTGCCAGTTTTTGCTGATAGAGATAGGATGGGACCCTTCATTAATATTTGACTTCAATAAGTTGGCAAGGATATATTTTTTTTGTCTCTGTTCTGTTTAAACTTATGTAGATTATTATAAATTGATGTAAACCATGTGAGAGGAAAATGTTAATAAAAAAATTGCAAAGCCCCAACATTTGCACAAAACTCAGCCCTGTGGTATGGATGTTTGTGTTCCCCGTAGTCCAGGGAAGACCACCAATCTAAATATTTAAACCCTTCCAGCTGCATCCAGATGTGAGCTTCCAGGAACCTGTTTACCTAGCTAATGATTTTGAAACCTTTTTTGATTTTTTTTTTTGGTGTTTGGAGACAGGCTCTCCCTGTAGCCCCAGCTGGCCTCCATCTCACAGAGATCCACCTGCCTCTGCTTCCTGAATATTGGAATTAATGGCCTGGCCCCTTTTGACTTCTGGAGACCTGGGAAGGTGATGGAAACCCCTCTCCTGATGATTCTACAAGCTTTCACGTCAACTGCCAGCCAGGTGGCTGCTGTAGTCCCTTCCTATTAAGTCTAGACATCTCACTATGGACCTGTTTAGTGTGCCTGGGACAGATGGCAGAAAGTTGCCCACTGGTTTTGTATAACCTCATTTCTGCATTTCCCTTTAAGTTGGCATATCTTTATAGCAGCTTTTGGTCCACTCTGCTTCTCAGAGACCTGAATGCTCCTTTTGGGAGAGCCGGTGAGGTTCATGTGGGACTCCCACCAGCTGAAGCCATTGGATACTGTTTATTCTGGAGATCAGGAACAGATGTCTCTACAAACTGCTGTTTGGTTTATGAGCTCATACTGGCTCCTCAGCCATCTAAAACAGGAAGCTATTCATCTCCTCTTGATTGAATAGTCCACATGGACAAGGCTTGGCTTGTTGAACTGATGGCTACCGACAGTGTCCTGGCCTCATCTTTGCCAAGGCAGTTGTGAGGGCTATACTTCTTATCTTGGGAACCATGTGCAAGCTCAGCTAGTACACGATCCCAGGCATCTGACTACTTCCACAGATACCAGGTAGAAATTGTCCTTGCTTCAAAGAGGTCCCACTGATGGAGACACTATAGGAAACACTCATAAATTTGTTGGAGCTCTGAGGGAATGCACAAACTGGCATGAAGCCTCCTGCTTCTGAAAACAGTGCAGGCATCATATAGAATTCACTAGGGGTTGGACAGAGGGAGCTCACTACTAGAGTACTTGCCTGGCATGCACAAAGCCCTGGGTTCTTTCTCCAGCAATGCAAAAATGAAAAGAATTCACCATACAAGGACTTGAACCCTGTAAACTAGCTCACGCCCATTCTAAGGAAACAGCAAGAGAAAGGTGTTACAGCTGGGTTTGACATCACTCACATATAAATACTCAGATACCTGAATATTTAAGTTGAGTTCTGCTTAAGGTTAAGTAAGTAGAAGACAGAAGATGGAGAAAGCAAAAGCAAAGGAGTTACTATGCAGCAAGAAAAAAAAGACTACTGGCTTGAAGGTAGCCTGTTACAGGGCCCGTGCTAAGCCTCTTGCCTAGCACACAGGAGGTAAGGCCTGAGTCCATCAATTCTCCCCTACAGTACAGCAGCCCAGTGGCACAGTCCAATCATGAAAGGTTAGTTTTCTGCCATGGTGCACAATTAGGCTGAGCTATTGAATTCAAGTCAAAAAATGCTAAAAAGTCAAAGGAAAACCCAGGATAATAGAGAACAGGTGGTGATAGACAAGTCCATCAACATCTGATCTTGGCCAGTAGCTGCTGACTCAGCCAGCAGGATGACCATGGCAAGATCCTCATGTGTCTTTAAGTTGGGCCGGGGCCTGAAGCCACTGTGGTTCAGCAAACTGCAGGAGTGGTCATCAGCCACTCAGTGGGGTTCCTTGAGAAAGCAGGGGGATTATGCAGGGCACTGCAGTCCATCCTAGAAAGCAGCCAGGCTGCACTTCTGGAGAGAGATTTGGCTGACATAATGACTGGTGAGAAGGAAAGTTCTCCACAAATCCTGAGACTTTCCTTCCGAGAGTTCTCTGCAGGTTTCCTGCTCTCTCCCAGGGAACTGTCTTTCTTTAGGCCACCTGCCATTTTTGTGGGAACTGTGGAATTTCAAAAACATCTCTTTGTAATAGTAAATATATACATATTTTTAACCAGAATGTCAAAGATAAGTAACCAAAATGACATTATTGGCTGTGTGGCATAAGTTTACCAGGCCCTGCCCTGGTATTTGACATGCCCATAGCTGGAGAGCTAAGTGAGTGAAGTCTGGATTGCATCTGGGAGGAGATTAATTCTCAGCAGTCAACACACTGTCTCCTGATCTGCTCTAAGGAGACCATCTGGCCTGGCATCCCAATCCTAAAAAGTCTGGTTGGAGTACAGAAGTGGAAAAGTTGGCTGCTGCACTGGGTGGAGGCAGAGAGCAGTCAGGCAGCTCCTTCACACCAACTGTATGCACGGAAACAATCAGCTTCAGCCCCTAAAGCAATGCCAAGTGTGTGGAAACTCCTCCAGGGAACAGTTCTTATGGTGCTGGCATCCTCCTTCCCTTCAGGCCATTTCTTTTATCGTAGGTAATAATCGATTGCAGCCGAGAAAGCAGCAAAGCCACCACAACCTATGGCCCCAGCCTTTACGCCAGCTGTAAAGCAAACAGAAGCAGCATTACCAGGTGTAGAATTGGACTGCATTTACAGAAAGTTTGTACACTCACAGATGGAAAAAAACAACCTAAAAGCATGCTTAATCATTCCACTAAGATCTCAGAGACAACAGATCCCATCCAGACCAGTATGCTCTATCTAACTATCCATTCACTTAGCTGTTCTCCAGAGTTACCATTTCCAGTTTTATGGAACCAACTCCTCACAGGCAGGAAACTGGTTAAGAGAAGCAGCCCTTGGAATCAAATGAAAGCACATGGCCTTTTACCCTGATGTGTTTATGGAATAAATTCCTGGGAAGGTGATCAAAGCAATCCTTGGGGTTGCTGAGCTTCTCACAAAGGCCCTGACAAAGTTACAGTATGGGAAGTCCAAAAGAGAAGCCACTCCACAAATCAAGCACGGCTGTGTGAGGAGCCAAAGCAGCTTTTGTGACAGCACATCATCCTGGCTCTCAGAAGATGAGAGAGGCTTTTTGTTCCGGGCAGGTCGGGGTAAGTAATGGAGAGTGGCCCAGCAATGCATACTGCTCTAGAAGAGTCCAGTGCTTAGGCTGACGCCACACTCTTGAACCCAAAGGTGAAGAGGAAAAGGTAGGGAGTGCCTTGTTTCTGACTGGCAGTCTAACATTTCTAGAATGGCTGCACTTAGTTTTCTTTCTGTCTCCCCAGCCGCCCTTGTTCTTTGGGATAATGTCTTCCAATTCCTTTCATGCTGGAATTAAAGGCAGGTACTACCATGCCTGTGTGTACTTAGCTTTCAAGTGCTAGAAATCTAATAAGAGTCCCCAACTGCAGAAAGAGATTACTATTATAATGTATATACAGAATTAAAAGTGACCACTAAGGCTGGGGTTGTCAATATTAGAATTCATGCTTAGCATTTACAAGGCCTTAAGTCTGGCTCCAGGAACTCTAAGATAAACAAAACCTGACAACTGTAAAAAAAATGAAGAAAATGTGTGAACACTTGAAATGATAGGAGCTGCAATTTCAGCACAGCCTGCACATGTGGATACATGAACTGCTCAGAGTTGAGAGGCCAGAGCTAGGCTTCGGAACTATCCTTCATCTAACACACCACTTACCCTGTCAATGTCTTCTCATATACTCAGTATGCGAGTTCTTTTTTTTAAAAGATCTAATTCAGTGGTTCTTAGGTGTGGGTAGTTTCTATACCCCCAGGGTATTTTTGGTAAGATTAGGAGATATTTTGAGTTGTCCTAATGGAAGGGATAGGAACATCTGGCTATATAACCTACAATGCACATGAGCCCACATACCAACAAAGATTTATCTGGTCCAAAATGTCTACAGACTCAGACTAAGAAAGTCTAACATAGATAGAGGCACTGGCAAGCTTCCAAGGCTGAGTTAACAGAAGAGCAACCAGGATTTGACTGAAGAAAGAATATCAAGTATCCCTAGAACACTCATATGTTGGGAAATGTCAACATCAGCACGTTGTCCAAGGCCAGCCACAAAGGAAAACCACTCCAGAGCTGTTTACGAACCTCTGAAACCAATGGCTCCTCCAGTGATGCAGCCACTAATGACACTGTTCTTCCAGTCTGACTTTCCCCGGTACTGTGGGTGGAGAGAGACAGTTGAGAGCCAAGGCAACAAGCCAGACAAGACGACCGAGAAAAAGAATACAGGACTTCTAGTTGCCTAGCTTAGGCCTCCCAGAGGAAACCTAACTTTTTGTCAAAAGTACAGTTCCTCCAGCTAGGCATGGTGACACAGACCTTTAATCCCAGCACTCAGGAGGCAGAGGCAGGTAGATCTCTGTGAGATGAAGCCCAGTCTGCTACAGGGAGAACCTGTCTCAAAAAAAAAACCAACATAAGAATAGTTCCTAAAATTTGAATGTGTTCACACGTTTCCTGCAGATGGCACCAGAGGGCTTGAGAAATAATCAAAATTTCATAGGTTCACCAAGAAAGTTAGTATTTAAGATCATAAACAGGGATATGATTTGGTGATGGAGCACTTGTCTACTATGCACAAAGCCCCAAATTCAATCCCCAGCAACAAATAAATAAGAAAAATCAAGAACTTTTCGCTTACAATAGGTAAAAAATAATGCAAGTTCATATTATTAATATGCAAAAAGTTCACATTAGGGACTATTTTAAGGAAGCACTACCTAGACCAAAACTTGACACTTTTAAAAAAAATATTTGTTTTGAGACAGGGTCTTGCTATGTAGCCCAGGCTGGTCTGGTTGTCACAATCCTCCTGCCTCAGCTCCTAAGGGCTAAGATCATAGGCACTGACCACATCTAGCTCATTTGACATTTCTCATCTGCATTCTAGGAGCAATACCAAAAACATTACTCTTTTAAAAAGTATGTGAGGAGCTGAAGAGATGGCTCAGCGGTTAAGAGCACTAGCTACTCTTGCAGACCAGAGTTCAGTTCCCAGCAGTTCCAGACAATCTAACACCCTTTCTTGGCCTTTGTGGGCACCCACACATGTATACATACATACATACAAGCAGACACACACATAAAGACAAATGTTTTAAAATGACAATTGTCATTGAACACAGTGGTGCATGCCTTTAATCTCAGGACTTAGACACAAATGTAGGTAGAGCACTGTGAGCTGAGGCCAGAGTGGTCTCATAAAGGGCTTGAGATCAGCCAAGACTACATGTGAGACCCTGTTTCAAAAAACGAAAACAAAAAATAACAATTGTTTCTTGAAGAAAAAAAAAATTGTGTGATGGTAGCAGACAAGTATTTCTTAGAAAACAAAGGCACTTACAGATTCTACCAAACACTCAGTACACGAAAACATGGCTCCCACAATGGCGAAATTTTTGGCATAGGACATTCCTCTCTGTCCCATGTCCTTCAGAACTTCTTTTGCAGTTGGTGTACGGTAAGGATCCTTAGGGTCAAAGCCTACGTTGGTATCAATGCCAGCAGTAAACACCCCAAATGCGCCTCCCAAGACAAATCCTAAAGCAAACAGAGATGAAGATTTCTTTGCAGTATTCTGGGTTACCACCTTGGAATCACATTTTGGCCTCGTGCTACTCAGTCTCTCTAGCTTCTTCCACAGTACATAGTCTGGGCCTCGCTCCCGTACCTGCTCTAGGATTTCTTTTCCTCTTGTTGTCCTGACATTCATCTTTAGCCCTCTGTTCTCTCCACACCACCTCAAGTTCT
This sequence comes from Eospalax fontanierii, assembly GCA_035773235.1. NCBI lineage: Eukaryota > Metazoa > Chordata > Mammalia > Rodentia > Spalacidae > Eospalax > Eospalax fontanierii. The sequence continues at coordinate 51,173,341 of CM069531.1, read as the reverse complement.
GCTACCAACTCAGTATCATTCCCTGGACCATGAAGACATCCATAGTTATCACTTAGTAAGTACCATGTACCAGATAGTCAGGAATACTCTTCATAATAATTTGTAAAGTAGATGCTATGACCTCACTTACAGATGATGAAACCAAGGCTAAGAGAGGTTAAGGAGCTTCCTCCAAAGCCACATGTCAACCAAATGAGAAACTGCATGCTACTGTTAATATGTGACCCGTTTGAGCCTTGTACATTTCTTTGGGAGGGAGGGGTGCACATATGTGTAGAGAGTAGAGGTCAACCTCAGGGTGTCATTCCTCAGGAATCATCCACCTAGTCTTTTAGGACAGAATCTCACTGGGACCTGGGACTCACTGATTAGATTAGGCTGGCTGGCTAGTGAGCCCCAAGGATCCACCTGTCAGGTACGAAGACATACCTGACTTTTTATCTGGGTCCCAGGTTGAACTGATTGAACTCAGATCACTTTACCAACTGTACTTTCTCTCCAGCCATTTCCATACAGATGTCTTCTCATCACCTCAAGATCAATGAAGTTTAATGAAACCGGACACCTCCCCTCCCCAAATCTCTTCTTTTCTAGTCACTCAAGCTCCAAAACTTTCTTCTACTAAATTTTTAATTTTTATTTTTGTGTTTAAATGTTTTGTCTGCATATATGTAAATGTATCACATGTGTGCAGTGCCTGTGGAAGGCAAAAGAAGAGAGCCTTGAATTCCCTAGAACTGGAGTTACAGACTGTTGTGAATTGCCATGTGGATGCTGGAACCAAACCCAGGTCCTCTGCAAGAGCAGACAGTGCTCTTAACCACTGAGCCATCTCTCCAGCCCTCTACTAGACTTTAAAATTTTATATATAAATTATATATACAAATAAAAATTATATATATATGTATAAATTATGCGCACGCGCGTGCGCGCGTGTGTGTGTGTGTGTGTGTGTGTGTGTGTGTGTGTGTGTGTGGTGAGGGAGAGACTACTCTGACTCTCCCTGTGTAGCCCTAGCTGATTTGGAATTCTATGTAGGACCAGCCTGGTCTCAAATTCACAGAGGCCCACCTGCCTCTGCCTCCCAAGTGCTGGGATTAAAGGTGTGTGTCACCATGCCTGGCCTGAATTATATTCATTTCCTCTTTTTTAAACCTTTTTTCTTTTCATTATTTTTATTTTTGTGTGTATGAGTGCACTGTCTGCATGTATGTAAGTGCACCCAGATTGTGCGGTGCCTGTAGAAGTCAGAAAAGGGTGTTGGATCCCCTAGAACTGGAGTTACAGACCGTTGTTAGCTGCCATGTGGGTGCTGGGATTCAAACCCAGGTCTTCTGCAAAAACAGTCAGTGCTCTTAGCCGCTGAGCCATCTCTCCAGCCTCTCATTTCTTTCATTCTCAATGAAATTTAAACTCATCTACAAATACAGTCGACTGTTCTACTTGCACACAGGAGACATGCTGTACATTCTCAAATCCCGAAAGGTTAGATTGTTTTCTTAAAAAGTCCCATCCCCATCCCCACTGTCTGTCTAATCACACTGAGCTTTGCAATTTTCAAATTTCAAATTTCTGCCTCGAGTGCTTTTGCAATTTCTTATACATCTGTAGTATCTGTAGTTCCTTGACATTCTGCCACTATAGTAAAAATGCTACTTTGCGGAAATCAGAGCTCTGGTCGCTTTCATCCGTATCCCCACCGCCTGGCACGTAACAGTTGCTTAGTAACAACTTATTGAATGAAGAACTGAATGAACAAACAAATGAAGGAAAACAACCATTTTACAATCTGCACTTCGTGACCGTAGTTTTGATTCTCGAGTCTACTTTCCATCGGTAAATGTTAACCTCAGGAACAGGAGAGGTGTCGCCCGGCTCAATGAGCCAGGTTGGGAATGCAATCAAGGCTCCTCGCCTCCCAGGCACAGTGTCTTGACAGAGAAGCCCAAGGCCCTCCAAGGACTCCGAGCCCTCCTCCCCAGAGTCCCAGGAGCCTTGCCTCACCTCCCACGCAGGCCAGCACAGCCTTGAAGGCGCAACTTTCCATCGCCCTCTCGATCATCTTCTGCTCCTCAGTTTTGACCGGACTCGGGATCCCGCCCAGGCTTCCGGGCTCCAGGAGCCGAGGCTGACGTTTGTCGCCCACCAGGTATTGCAAAAGAAGACTGTACTGCAGAGGGGATTCCACGGCACCCGTCGCCTCCGGCGCGGAGCCCCCAGCATTAGAGGCGGCCGTCGCCATGACTGTGGCTGCCTAAGAAACCCTGGCGTTGTTCTTCCCACGATTCCACACGTTCCCCGAGAATTCAGCCATTCTGCCGCAGCGGCAGATTCGCCATAGTGAGAAAGCTGCAGGAGCAAAAGTCAGCCGGTGCACCGTAGCCCAGAGGGCTATCATTGTTTCCCAAAAGCCTCTTGTGAACAGTGTGCCAAGTTCCTGCAGCACTGCTAAAGTATTGACAGTATTCAAGGTATGCAGAGCAGCCCCCTCATCAATGGAGCGCCAGAGCTGTGAGTGCCGGGATTTGTAGTTCTAACTCAAACATCCAACTACATTTCCCAGAAAGCCGTGCGCGTGTGACACAGGCAAGCTCCTCTGGAGTGACTTTCCGGAGGGGTGGCATCGCATCCGCTAGACTGAAGTGTTAGAGAGCCGGCAGGGGGCGCGCGTGCCTTATCACTACCCTTCCGGCTATGTTGCCCATTTTGATCTGAAATGACCGTGCTAAATCAGGTGGCCAAAATAACTAGACTTTTACAGACGAATATTCTGAGATCTACTGACGGTAAGTGCTTTGTACCTAAATATGGAAGAACTTTGTAAATGTGTGCCATAGACGTTTTATTCCATAATTAAACCTTTGAGGGGAAAGATGGGGCTAATAAATGAGCCATGCATTAGAAAAATCAGGGACACTGCTTAGGGCAGTGGAAGAAAGTGGGGAGAGCAAAGATGAGCCAAAGAAAGGCTAGGCAGTACTAACAGCCAGCTGTTGACAATGAGACTGGAGATGCCCTGGGGCTAGTATTACCTAAAAACATCAATTTATGTTAGTTTCAATATGTTAATTTCAAGGGTTTACCAACTTGTAAATCTAATACCTAAAGGTAAACTGTGAACTAGTACTTAATATGAACCTAGAAAATAATTTGACAGTACTTTTTATGGTATTCAGATCCATTGTTACTGTTTCAAACTAGCTATTTTTGCTGGGCATGGTGGCACATATCTTTAATCTCAGCACTCCAGATGGGCAGAAGCAGGTGGATCTCTGTGAGATGGAGGTCAACCTGGTCTACATAGTGAGTTTCAGGCCAACTGGGGCTACAGGAAGACTCTGTCTCAAGAAGATAAAAACAAACTAGAAATATTTACTTTGCAATGCTCGGTGTGGAACCCAGGGACTTATCCATACAAAGCAAGTGCTTCGTTACTTCTTTCTTTTCTTTATAATTTTTTTATGTGTATGCATGTATTGCCTGCTTGTATGTAAGTGCACCCATGTCGTGCAATGTCCTCAGAGGACAGAAGAAGGTGTTGGGTCCCTTGGAACTAGAGTTAAGGACAGTTGTTAACCACCATGTCGGTTCTGGGAATCGAACCTGGGTCCTCTGGAAGAACTACAAGTGCTCTTAACCCCGGAACCACCTCTTCAACCCCTCTTTTTAACTTTTTAAAGATTCATGTACTTTTATTTTATGTGTATGAGTGTTTTTCCTGCATGTATGTATGTGCCTAGTGCCCTCAGATGAGCGTGGCAGCGCACACCGTTAGTCCCCGTACTTGGGCGGCAGACGGTGCTGTCCCTCTTTGAGGATTCTCTGAACCCCTGCCATGCTGAACACATACTCCTGTTGGGCAATTCACAACCACCTATAACTCCAGATCCAAGGGATCGCATGTTCTCTCTGGTCTCTGTGGGTACTGCACACATGTGGGTACACACACACACACACACACACACACACACACACACACAGATGGCCCACACCTTTAATCTGTGAGTTTGGGGCCATCCGGATCGTCATAGTGAGTTCCAGATCAGCCAGGGATATATAGTGAGAGCCTGTTTCAAAAAAAAGAAAGCAGAACTTGGAGAAATGGCTCAGCAGTTAAGAGTACTGGCTGCTCTTGTAGAGGGCTCGGGTTCAATTCCTAGCACACACGTGGCAGCTAACAACCATGCAAAGCTCCAGTTCTAGGGAACCCAATACCCTCTTCTGACCTCTGCAGGCATTGCACAACACATGCAGACAATACACTCATACACATAAAATGAAAATAAATTTTTTTTAAAAGAGTAGCAAGTGCTGTAACTGCTGAACCCTATCTGCAGCCCCAATAGATACTCATTTGGTGTCCAAAGTCCTTGCTTCTGCTCCTGCCAGGCCACCAAATAAGCTACTCTTGAGATTTCCAGTGACTTCTTAAGTTGTCAAACTTTTGCCAGATTTCTCAGATAGATGTGACTGACTCCATCACCTTTGAAGTTTCTTTTTTCTTTTTTCTTTCTCTTTTTTTTAGACAGAATCTCACTGTATAGCTCTGGTTGTCCTGGAACTCACTATGAAGACCAAGCTGGCCTCAAACTCACAAAGATACACCTGCCTCTGTGTCAAGAATGCTGGGATTAAAGGTGTGGGCCATCTCTGTGTGTGTGTGTGTGTGTGTGTGTGTGTGTGTGTGTGTGTACCCACATGTGTGCAGTACCCTCAGAGACCAGAGAGAACATGCGATCCCTTGGATCTGGAGTTATAGGTGGTTGTGAATTGCCCAACAGGAGTATGTGTTCAGCATGGCAGGGGTTCAGAGAATCCTCAAAGAGGGACAGCACAACATGAAGGAAAGACAACTCTTTAAAATATTTGATTACTCTTGTTTTTATTTTATGTGTATGAGTGTATTGCCTGCATCTATGTAAGTGTACCTATGTTGTGCAATGCCTGCAGAGGTCAGAAGAAGGCGTTGATACCCTGGAACTGGAGTTATGGATGATTGTTAGTCTCCATGTAGGTGCTGGGAATCAATCCCAGTCCTCTCCAAGAGCAGTCAGTGCTCTTAACCACTGAGCCATCTCTCCAGGCCTGGAAAGACACCTCTTAATTAGAATCTCAAGAGGAGGGTACCAGGAGGCTCTCTGCTGAGTGAACAGAGGCCATGAGCTCCTGTCCCACTGTGTTTTTATTGTTTTAACCTACATAACAAGGCAAACCATGTGACTTTTACCCAGTGCAATCAGTCTTGAGAAAACTCCAACACTTTAGGTCTATGCTATTTTGAAACAAAATGAAAACTAGCTAGGCATAACAGACACTGTGACCAGTGGTCAGGGTGTTATTTCCTTGTATAATTTGGGGTAGTTCCTTTCTCTGCCTCAACACACATGCCTAGGCAGCTTTTGCCACATAGTCATTCTTGACCATAGGTGCCCTTGGATGTGACCAAGCATGCTTTCAGCAGAGCTCAGGTAAAGCAGTGTCTCCGACACCAGTTCAGGTAAATTAATCGTCTCCAACACTCGGGTCCTATGGAAGAGCAACAAGCACTCTTAACTTCTGAGCCATTGCCCCGTCTGTTTCCTCCAGTTCTTGTTGGGGGTCCTAGCACTCAGGGCCAGCCCGAAGGGGGACCGAAGGATCTCCGCCTGGGGGAGGGGTGAGTAGGCGCAGAGTCAACACACAGACTCCAGGAGTTGAGCGGAAAGCCAGCAGCAGTGGTCTGCTGCAAACTCATTTATTCAAGAAAGACCAGAGAGTCTTATAGGTCTTGTTAGCCAATAGCCTTATGGGGTGGGGTCCTGACTACAGCCAATTGCAGTTTGTTCCCAGGTGGATCAGGTTCCCTCCAGGTGCCGGGCAGAGACTGGCTTCACAATCAACTGGTGTGGAGCACCACACCCACGAGAGCCATTCCTCCATTCCTCCTGGCAGGTGGGCTGGCTAGGCCCACCCTGCATTATGCCCAACAAGTTCTGGTGGAGCTTATGTCTCCTCATTTTGCCACAGCCTCTCGTGCTGTTCTGGGACTTCTTTGTGGGTGGCTCTGCCTAACCCTTTCCTGCTGGTCTCCTTGGATTCATCCTGTAGTGACTGGAGTCTAGTCCCTTTTCCTTGTCCAGCTCGCTGTCCCGGGCAGCCGTGTTCACACTTGTACTTTATTCTACCACCTCTAGTGCTTTAGTGACTTTATTCCCATCTTAGGTTTTCTTATAGATAATTCCAATAGGCATTTGTAACTCAACACACTCTACTAATCACCCTCCCCACCCCTCTCCTTCCAGATGAATGAGGGGCCCAGGCCCCTGATTCCTACTAAGATCTTAAGAGTCAAAGTTGGATCGGAGAGAAATCCAGTTTCCCAGGCTAGTAGGATTTGGGAAACAAAGGATGGTCCAAAGAGCTAATCCACCAGGCATGGTGGCCCATGCCTTTAATCACAGCATTTGTGAGTTCGAGGCCAGCCTGATCTACATAGTGAGACCCTGTCTCGAAAAAAAGAGAGGGAGGAAAGGAGGGTGGACTGGAGAGATGACTCAGCAATTAAGAGCACTGGCTGTTTTTGCAGAGGATCCAGGTTCGGTTCCCAGCACCCACAGGGAATCCAGCAGTCTAGTTAGAAAGTAATAATAAAATAATAAAATCCCAAGGAAGAGTCTGTCTCCCAGTTCAGGGAGAATCAAATCATCAAGTGGAGAAAGCCCCCGTGGCCCAGGTGCAGGAGGAAGGGGGACGTACATGGAACACCAAGACCGTAGATGGAGAAGGAGCAGTTAGATGCTGATCTGCTAGTTCCTTCTCCCAGCTCTGTCCCAAAGTGGAATGGGCTTCACCTGGTGGAAAACCTGAACCTCCTGCAAGTATATTCTGAAGGTGAGAAATGATTTCATGTGTTTATTTCTCTGGGCCGAGGTCCAGGTTCTTTATCTGACTAGCATCACTGGGAGCCCAGCAAGTCTCAGATTATACCTTGGCTCTCCCAACTCTCTGTAGGTTGTCTGTTCTGGCCAGAAAGATACAAGGTTGGAAAAGCAGCTCCGTAATCAGGGAGAACAGGGGACAGTTGAAGATGAGTTGGATTTAAAGAGAGGATTGAGATACTGAGCTGATGACTCTTCACTTGGAGGACTCAAGATGGTGCCTCAGGTCAGCATGTGCTGAACTGGAATAAAGCCTGATTATATATTGCCTCAGCTGTCCACGAGACTCTAACTGATCTGTATTATTTTCCTTTTTTTCTATTTATTTACTTATTTTATTATTATTTTTTGAGACATGGCTAGCTTGGAACTTGGCCTCGAACTCAATTAACCCTGCCTGCCTCTGCCTCCTGAGTGCTGGGATTAAAAGCATGAGCCACCACCTTATATTTTTTTAAATTTTGTGTATATGAGTGTTTTGCCTGTATGTATGTAAGTGCACCACATGTGTACAATGGCTGCAGAGGCCAGAACAGGATGTCAGATCCCTTAGAACTGGAGGTATAGACAGTTGTTAGCCACCGTGTGGGTGCCAGGAACCAAACCTGTCCTCTGCAAGAGAGCCAGAGCTTTTAATGGGGCCATCTCTCCAGTCCCACTGATCTGTATTTCTCTCAGATGCTTGTGGGACTGCTGGAGCTCAGAAGTAAAAGAAATAGTCTAAGTTGGGATAGAATGAGAAAGTCCAAGTTAAGGATATTGTATATAGACTTGAGCTGCATATAATCACAGTAACAATGGGAATTTTCAAAAGTCCTATCGCTGGGAGAAGGGATGAGCCGACAGGTACCGAGTTGCCACTGCCTTATCATGGATAGTGGGTACTGACTGGACAAGTGACTTTGTACTTCAGGGACTTTGATTAATGCCATCCTAAACCAGGGGATAACTAGGAGCTAAGGATGCACTAAATTAGAACTTCTGTCACCCCTCAAACCTGGACTTCCTGTTTCACATCTGCATGAAACACACTTTTCTTGCATTGTGCACACACCCTCTACCTTCTGAACCCAACCCTTCCTTTTTATATTCATTGGTTCGGAAGGCCCATCAGCCCCTGTCATTTCCCATTGATAGACCGGGAAGAGATCTTTTGCCTCCTGCCTCTCTTCTCCAAACCATTCATAGAAACATCTTTCAAGCACCCAAGTGCAGTCACGTCTGCTGCTTCAAATTCTTTCCTGTGCCAGGATGCAAACCTAAACTCCATGTGTTGCTTTTACAACTATTGCCCAGGAAGAATTCCATGTTTCAGTCCAAATGCAGCTCTTACTGGGCCATTTCCATACCCAGTTGTCTACTTTCCATATTCTTATTGAGATTGGTAAATCATATATTGGAATCATTCTTTATCATTTAAAATTTTTATTCATGTTTATTTTATGTGTATGAGTGTATTGCCTGCATGTAAGTGCACCTGTGTCCTGCAATGCCTACAGAGGTCAAATAAGGCACTGGAACTAAAGTGAAGGATGGTTGTTGGGCAACATAAGGTGCTAGAAAACCGAACCTGGGTCTTCTGCAAGAGCAGCCAGTGCTCTTAACCTCGAAGCAATCTCTCCAGACCCTATTTTCTCCCTTTTTGAAGTTTTTTTTTTTTTAATTAAAAAAAATCTTCTGGGTATTTTTACACATGCCTTTAATCTCAGCACTTGGGAGGCAGAGGCAGGTAGATCTCTGAGCTAGAGGGCAGCCTGGTCTACATAATGAGTTCCAGGGCACCTGGGGCTATAGGGAGACCGGATCTCATATAACAACAACAAAAAGGTTTTTTAAAATCATGTGTATCTGGGTGTGTATATTCATGTGAATGCAAGTGCACGTAGAGGTCAGAGACATTGGGTCCTCCCTGAGCTGCAATTACACTGTAGATGGTTGTTAGATACCCCGTGTGTGCTGGAACTGAACCCCAGTCCCCTGGAAGAGCAGAAAGTGCTCTTAACCACTGAGTCATCTCTCCAGTTCATTTCTCTCATTTCTTTCTAGATGTCATTTTTGTGACTTAGTCAACAGTAAAGTATTAGGAAACTTTGGTCCTACTTCATCTTCTTTTTGACACTCGCCTTCTCAATCAATCACATTTCTTCGTTGGAAGCAAAGGTTTCCTTGCCTATCTCCAGTGATAGATCTTTAGATTTTAGCCTGTTTTTAGTAGGTGGTCTGATATCCCTGGACCGGATTTCTTGTGCACCAGAATTGCTTGGGAGTTGTATTTACTCACCAGTTTACCATCCAGATTTGCTTGCTATCTCCAGTGCTATTGCTTTGGCTTTGTTTACCAAAAGCTATTGGAAATGTGACAGTCTGGCTGCCTGGTAAGTTGTTAGGACCCACTTCAGACTTAGCTGATGGATCAAATCCATTGGCTTTATCTGTAGCAGAGTACAATGAAGATCATCAGGGGTACAAGTTGTAATCCTCAGATTAGATCTGGTAAGTTTTGGAGGCAAACAGAAATATGCATAATGATTTTTTTTCCTATCACCTTGCACCTACCATGAGAAAGTCAAAAAACAGTCCAGCATGGTGGCACATGTTTTTAAGCACAGTTACTGGGGAGGCAGAGACAGGAAGCTCTCTGTGAGATTCAGGCCAGCCTAGTCTACCTAGCAAGTTCCAGGACAGCTGGGGCTACAGGGAGACCCTGTCTCAAAAAACAAACAAATAAACATGGGCTGGGGAGATGGCTCAGTGGTTAAGAGCACTGGCTGCTCTTGCAGAGGACCTGGGTTTGAATCTCAGCACTCATAGATGGCTAATGACCATCTGTAACTCCAGTTTCAGGGATCCAACACCCTCTTCTGGCCTCCTCGGGCATTTTGTGAGAAGGGTGCACTTACATACAAATAGGCATAAGCACTTACATACAAGTAGGCATAGCACTCATACACATTTAAAAAAAAGTTTAAACAAACAAACAAAAAAGAAAGTGAGACAGACTGCCAGGTGTGGTGGGACAGGCCTATAATCCCAGCCATAGAGAAGCACAGGAGGGTGGAGAGTTCAAGGCCAGCCTGCCCAGTAAGAAGGCTGTCTCAAAAAAAATAATAAACTGAGCCCAGTGTGGTGGTACATGCCTTTAATCCAAGCATTTGGGAGGAAGAGGCAGGAGGATCTCTGTGAGATCCACTCTACATAGTGAGTTCTAGGCCAGCTGTGACTACAGGGAGTTCCTGTCTCGGAAGACCAAAAGAAAAAAAAAAATCAACTAGCAAATAAAACAAACCTCACAAAACCCCTAAAGACCACACCCATCTGCTTTCCTAAGAAATGAAACAATGATAGAGTCTCATGACTCTCCAAAGTCACATATCAGATCTGTGCCAGGAAGTCACATATCAGATCTACCACAGGAAGACAAATCTCCTTCCTTCATTCTAGCCCTTATCAAAGCTCACTTCCATGTTCTTTCATTCACCTCCCTATCATTTAATGTCCCTCTCAGTGGGTCTGCCACAAAAGACAAACTTTTTTAAAAGAGAAAAGGGGCAGCAAGATGGCTCTGTGGGTAAAGGCACTTGCCACCAAGGTTCAATCCCTAGGAAAGAACCAACTTCCACAAGATGTCCTCTGATCTACACACGCACACCATGGCCAGTGCATACCCACACGCATATATGCACACAATAAATAAGTAAATGTAATAAAAGGTAAAAGAGGAAAGATAAACAAGTGCAAAGCCTGTCATATAATATTAATCTATTTGGTAAAATATTTTATAGGGTGCTTCAGTTAAGTAGTCTAAATGTTTTGAGTCAATTTCAATTTTAATATTGTTGGGTTAATTATATCTTTAACTAGACTTAGAAAACATGTCATCATGGGGATAGAGAGATGGTTCAGTGGTTAAAAGCACTGGCTGCTCATGCAGAGAACCCAGGTTTGATTCCTAGCACTCACATGGTGTCTAACAACTGTCTGTAACTCCAGTTCCAGGGGATCCAGTGCTCTCTTTGAACCTCTGTGGGCATTGCATGACATAGGTGCACTTACATACATGTAAGCAATATACTCATACACATAAAATAAAAATAATAAATGAAAAAAAATTTAAAGAAAACATGTTATTAAAAATTCATTTTATAGGCTAGAGAGATGGCTCAGTGGTTAAGAGAACTGGCTGCTCTTGCAGACAGAGGACCTAGGTTTGGTTTCCAGCACCCATATAGCAGCTAATGAGGGTCCATAACTACAGTTCCAGGGGATCTGACACTCTTCTGGCCACTTGGAAACTGCACAAGTGCACTTACATGCTTGCAGGCAATACACTCATACACATAAAATAAAAAAATTATGAAGATTCATTTTATACTAAAGCTTAAAGATAATGGAATTTGATTATTATTCATTTTTTTGAAACAGGGTTTCCCTGTGGCCCTGGCTGACCTGGAACCCAGTATGTAGATGAGACTAGCCTCAAACTCACAGATATCCCCTGCCTCTATCTCTTGAGCACTGGAATGAAAGGTGTGCAGTATGTGCCACCACGCGTGGCCTAAATTTGATTCTTTTATGTGTGGAGGACATTGTTTCTCCTTTCATTCAGAGATGTTCTCCTGTTAAGCATTCTTTTCTCCATTTATATTTTATTCTTTAAATACGATCTTACTCCAAAGTTATTTTCTTCTTGGACTAGAATAATTTCTTCCATATTTTTCTCACATCTATTCCTAGTCTTAGTTCGCTTCCCTAAGCAACTTGTTACTACTTCCAGATATATTTCATGCATATATAATCATTATATTTGCATATACACTTTTTCTCCATTTAAACAGTTTTAAGTAGGGGCTGAAAATGTAACTCTGTGGTTGAGCACTTGTCTAACATGCACAAGCCCTGGGTTCAAGTGATAGCTTACCTTAGCTTACCTATTCTGCATCTTACTTTCTTTGGTGCTACATTATAGAAATATTTCATACCAAGGGCTGGTGAGAATGCTTAGTAGGTAAAGGTGCTTGTCACCAAGTCTAATGATCTGAGTTCAATCCCCAGGATACCCTTTAAACCCAGGGTAAAAGGAGAGAATCAACTCCGACAATTTGTCCTCTGACCTTCAGGCACACATATGCACATACACACACCACATAAAATAAATAGAATGTAAAAAAAAATGGGGTGATGTCTCAGCAGTTTGCAGTGGACCCTGGTTTGCTTCCCAGTACCCACATGGTAACTCACAAGTCCATAACTTCAGTTCTAGGGGTTCTGAGTCCCTCTTCTGGCCTCTGTGGGTACTTCATGTATGTGGTATACATACATATATGCAGGCAAAATACTCATACTCTAAAAATAAATCTTTAAAAAAAAAGTTGGACCAGGTGTTAGCACATGGCAGTAATTCTGACAATCGGAAGGCAGAAACAGGCAGATCTCTGTGGGTTCAAGGCCAATCTGGTGTACATAGGAACTTCTAGGCAGGCTGGGGCTACACAGTGAGACCAACTCTCAAAAAAAATAAAAAGAAGAAAAGTTTAGCCAGGTATAGTGATACATGCCTTTAATCCCAGCACTCAGGTGGCAGTCTTTAATTACAGAATTCAGGTGGCAGAGGCAGACTGATCTCCATGGGTTCTGCGTTTGAGGCCAGCCTGGTCTCTATAGCGAGTTTCAAGTCAGCCAGGCTTTCATAGTAAGACCCTGTCTCAAAACAAACAGTGTCTGAAGAGGTGGTTCAGGGGTTAAGAGCATTGGCTGCTCTTCCAGAGGATCTAGGTTTGGTTCCAGCACCTCCATGGTGGCTAACAACTGTCTGGAACTCCAGTTCCAGGGGATCTACACCCTCTTCTGGCCTCCACAGGCATTGAATGACAGGTGCACTTACATGCAAGCAAAATACTCATATACATAAAAGTAAAATTAATAAATGTAAATTTAAAAACAATTTTAGGGTCTTTAAGATGTCTAGTAGGTAAAAAATACCTACCATCAAGTCTGACAAATTGAGCTCCATCTCCGGGACCCACATGTTGGAAACAACCTATATAAGCAGTCCATGGCATACAGAAATGCACACACACACACACACACACACAAATATATAATAAAAATTTAATGTATAGAAAATAAAATAAATTTACAAAAAGATATATTCCATGTCAGGGAATGTGGTGGCTAATTTTATGTATCAACTTGACTGTGCCATGGGGTGCCCAGATATTTAGAAGAAACATATTCTTCACTTGGGTATGTTTTTTCAATTTCCCAAGTAGACTGAAAAACTGCTAGTTTCTTGTTTTAGCTAAATTTTTGTTTGCTTTGGTGCTAGTTAAAACCCAGGGCATCCTGAATCCTAAGCCCTTAGTTTTCAGTGAAGCCCAGAAAGAGAAGGCTCTGCAACAGGTTCAGATGGCATTCAAGGGAAATCCCCCAAGAAGGCAGAATTCCCATCATTGCCCATGACTGTTCACTTTGCTTGGAAGGAGATACAGCAGGGTATGTGATTAGATATGGACTCATGGGCCAGTGGCGACATGGAAACCTGGGGGAATATGTGGATACACTCTGAACGATAGTAGCAAAAGCTGTGAAGATAGTTGTGTCCCGTGTGATATGCAAGGTAACCTCAACATAAGAAGACACTGAGCAAAGGGGAAGGATAACTTATTCTGTGGATACCAGTTGGCTTTGTTCCCCGATTCTGTCACACCGAACAATCTCATGAACAAAGTGGCCATAGTAGCAGGAACGAAGGTCATGTGGGCCAGGCAATGTGGGCTTCTACTTGCCAAGGCTGACCTGGCTGTGGCCACAGCTGAGTTCCCAGTCTGCCTAAGGCAGAGACCAACACTGAGCCACTTGCATGGTACTGTTCTCTGGGGTGATTAGCCAGTAATCTGGTGACAGGTTGATTCCATTAGATACAGTCCATCATGGATCAGGCGATAGCGCGTCCTTTCTGAAATAGAAAATCTGGATGTGGATTTACCTTCCTGGCATGTAATGCTTCTGATAAAATTATCATTCGTGGATTTACAGACTGCCCTATTCACAAACATGGTATTTCATACAGCTTTGCTCTGACCATGGGGTCTTCACAGCTAAAGTGCAGCAGCAGGTCTGTGCTTATGGAATTTGTTGATCTGATCATAGCCCTCGCTGTTCTGAAGCCTCTGGACATCCTGATAGAATGGTTGAATGGGCTTTTGAAGCATAGTTACATCACCAACCAGCTGGTAATACTTCACATGTCAAAGTGTTCCCAAGGTCGTATATATATGCTCAGAACCAGCATTTAAATATGCTTCTGGTTCTCCTGTGGCCAGGATTTGTGGGTCCAGGGTAGGAATGGGGGTTAGCTCTCGCTACCGCCCCTAGTGACCTGCTAGCAAAAACTTTTCTTTCTGTTTCCACAGCCTAGTGTTCTGCTGCTCTAGAAGTACTAATTCCAGAGGAATGATTCCACCAGAAGAGATGATACTTTCCATTGAACTAGAAATTAGAACTTCTTTGAGCTTCTCACTCCTGTGATTCAACAGGCAAATAAGAAATTACGATGCTGATCGGGGCAGTGAATCCTGAAATTGGATGACTTACTACCCCCCAGGGGAAGTGAGGAAGAGCATGCCTGGAATACAGGAGATCCCTTGAGACAGCTCTTCCTGCTACTACGCTGTGACTAAGATGAATGGAAAAGTATAATAATTCAGTTCAGGGAGGACCACTAATGGCCCAGATGCTTCAGAAATGAAGATTTGGGTCACTCTACCAGGTAAAGAGCTACAATCAGGTAAGGAGCGTGCTGAGGACAAAGAGAATACAGACTGGGGAATGAAGAAGACAGCTAAAAATGCCAGCTACCATATGACCAGTTACGGAGTAACTCTCATGGATATTTGTTATTTTTTCATGAGTGAGTGTCTGTGTGTGATCTTTGTTTCTTCCCTGTTGTTCTTTTACCACATAAGATATACTGCCTTTATTTCATAGTATTTAAGTATTCTTAATATTTTTAACACATGCACATCCTAGTGTGTCTGTTATAGACGTTAAAGGGAAGATTAAATATCACACAAGGACTTGGTTGTATGCAGAACAGTTGTATCACATTAGGTAAAATTATAAGCTTGGTAATTGTCTTTATTTGAAGGTTAAATCTGGTTTAAGGAAGATGTGTGGAGCCAAGCTGGCAAAGACCAGCCTCATGAAGGTTAATTTTAAGTGCTCATGTTTCTAGACCATGGAGTTTCAGCTCTTTGGTTAAACATTATTCTGAATTGCCTGTGAAGGGGCTCCAGGGGAGATTAGCATTTGAACTAGTGGATTAAGTAAAGCAAATGGGACCCTCCCCAAAATGGGCATGTCTCACCCATTCCTGTAGATGACTGAATAGGACAAAAAAGGCAGAGAGAGAAAGGAAAGTCACTCTTTTGGATCTGGGACATCTGCTTTTGGACTTGAAGTCAGATGAACTTACACCATCGGCTCTCCTGGGTCTCCAGCAGGCTGACTGCAGATTTTTGGTAAAGCTTCTCAACTTCTGTAATCACAAGTCAATTAATTCCTTATCATAAATCTCTCTCAATCTCTCTTTCACTAGTTCAGTATACATAGAAAACAATTATTTTCAACAACCAGACCATATTTCAAATGATGTGTCATCATTTATTTCTTTAATATTTTACTTATTATTTTTAATGTATGTGTATGAGTGTATTGCCTACATGTACGTAAGTGCCCCTGTGTCATGCAATGCCTGTGGAGGTCAGAAGAAGGTGTCAGATCCTCTGGAACTGGAGTTACTGACAGTTGTTAGCTGCCATGTGGATGCTGGGAATCAAACCCAAATCCTCTGCAAGAGCCGTCAGTCCTCTTAACCACTGAGCCATCTCTCCAGTCCCATGTGTCATAATTTAACCATCTTTATCTGCAGTATTACTAAGCTACATTATAGCTGTACCTGGTGAACAGCTATATGGGTGTAGCCTGGCTCAGCATTTTTTAATAGCCAAGAGTGAACTCTAAGAGTTTGCTCTTCCAGATCTCTCATGGAACTGTGCTCCTGAGCTAGACCTCACCCGTAAATTTATTCATAATCATTTCTTCAGCATCAATCAGGGAACTACAAGTTTAGATCCACCTTTATCTTACCAGAGTCTTGCCTTTTGATGTCTAGGCCTAAAATATCTCTGACATTTCTTAATGTTTACTGTTTTCACTGAGGATAGGAATAAGAAAGTGCTGCATGTTCAGCACTTTGAAATGCTAATCAAGCACATTCATTCATTACCTTGGGTGAAGGGTAATGGGGTTCCAGGGATCAAGGTCAAGTGCCCAGGTTACAAGAGCACATGACTCGGTGAGCTTGTTTGCATTATAAATAGTAGTTTTTTGGTGCAAAGTTGATTAAAAGTTACCAGTCCAGAAGTCATTCCTACATTTATCCATACACAATTAGGCTTTTCCAGGCTTTCCAATTAGTAAATTAGTAATTATATATATATTCATCATATATATATATGTACATCATCATTATCCACGTGTATAACTAAATCTAAAGACCAAAGACTGTGATTTATGAATTTTTAAAACTTTTGTGAGGGCCTGGAGGGATGGCTTAGTAGTTAAGAACACTGGCTGCTCTTGCAGATGACCTGAGTTCAATTCCCAGCATCTACATGGTGGCTAACAACTGTCCTTAACTCCAGTTCCAGGGGATCCGACACCCTCTTCTGACCTCCATGGGCATTGCACAACACAGGTACACTTACATTCAGGCAATACATCCATACATATAACAAAATAAAATAAAATAAAATAACTGTCTTTGAAACAGGGTCTCACTATGTAGCCCAGGCTGGCCTTCAACTCAGGAATCCTCCTGTCTTAGCTTCCTAAATGCTAGGATTGAAGGTGTGTGACATCACTCCTGGCTGAGTTATGAATCTTTAAATCAACTTTAAAAAATTTTTAAAAATCTTATGTGTAAGAGTGTTTTGCCTTCATGTAAGTGCATCTATGTCATGCAATGCCCCTGGAGGCCAGAAGAGGGCATTAGGTCCCTTGGAATTAGAGTTATAGATGGTTGTTAGCAGTCATGTGTATGTTGGGAATTGAACCTGGATCCTCTGTAAGAGCAGCCAGTACTCTTAACCACTAAGCCATCTCTCCAGCCCTGAATCTTTATTTTTTTAATTATTGTATGTGTGTGTGTGTGTGTGTGTGTGTATGATGTACATGGGTGTGTGTGTGTGGAGGTCAGAAGACAACTTTATGGAGTCAGATCTCTCTGTCCTCTTTTACATGGGTTTCAGGGATCAAATTCAAGTACCTTTACCTGCTGAGCCATCTTAGCAGCTCTGATTTATGAATTTTTTTTTTTTTTTTTAAAAACAAAACAAAACAGAGTCTCACTATGTAATTCCTGGCTGGCCTGGAACTCACAGAGATCTGCCTGCCTCTACATCTCAAATGCTGGGATTAAAGACTGATTTTTTAATCTTAAAGTGATATATATATATTTATTTGGTATATATTTTGAATCACACAATGTGCCTCAGACTTTAATTTTTCAGAAGAAACTAGGTAGTATATACATTCCTTAGAAGATCAGGTGTGTTCCTTAACACAGATTTTAAAACAATACTTTGCAGAATAGTGAACTCATGTAATATAACTAGTTAAATCCCAGTGGGGACAGTCTCTTTAAGTGGGTCTTTTATAGTGCATACACAGAGAGAGAGTGGTGGTTTCCACAGGCCAAAGGATGCTGGCTAGTTTTTTTGCAGGAAGCCAAATGAGTCTCTGTGGGCTTCTCCTTGAAACAAACACCCGCTGGAATTATGAGTTTGGAATCATTTTCATTGCAAATCCCCTCCTTCCACACCCCTTTGAAAGGCAGCTGCAAGATTTGGCTTCTAACCAACACATGCTGCACCAACAATTCTCTGAATTTTATTTATATTTCATGGGCAGTATGTTCAAACTCTCACTTTCCCAGGTGCCAGATGCTGGTTTGGACACACTCCAGTGGAAAGTGCTTTCCTGTAAAATAATGAAAGTAAAATGCTGAGCAAATAGCCTCTTCCTATCACACTTGCACCTAGTGCACCAAAGCTAAATTCTTTAATAATTACCGCACTGTTCAGCACACCACAGAGCCCCATTCCCTCTTCACTTATTTCTATTCTAAATCCTTTGTCCTTCTGTTCTCATAAGATATAAATGCTTATAGTTGTTATATTTCTGTGGCGTTCAACAGAAAATGTCTGAGTGTAGGTATCTGTCTAGTATGCTTCTAAGCAGTCGAACCCACATACCAACGCAGCAGCATTTCAGATGTGACAGAGATATAATCCCAAGAGCTGGGGTTACAAAAAGGCACCACCACACTCAGCTACTTACAAACATTTAAAACCAGGATTCTAAATACTTAAAATATATAGTAGTTAATAGGTTTAAAATATTTTCACTAAAATGTTGTTTTCTGTGTTTTATAACATGATCCCTGCTGTGGCTGGATTTCAAACGTGACATTCTCCTAAGAATTAACATGGAATTCACCTTTGCCTTTGAATTCTTGCCTGCTTAAAATCTAGTCCTCAGTCTAAAGATCCTACTTGTGAAATAAGTGATCTTGGGCACTTACTGATAGATTGTGTGTATACAGTATGTAGAGATTGCCAGCCCACTCTGCCTGTGTCTCCATGACTTTCACTATTTTATGTGTTTTAATCTTATGGAACTGAAAACTTACACAATCCTTTTTACCTTAAACAAATTGAGAACCCCAGGGGCATTAAAGTTTACATTTGTTTTAGAGGCATGAAGTTATGTTCTGAAGTTTATATGATTTTCTGTCATGCAACTGATGAAGTGTGTGTGTGTGTGTGTGTGTGTGTGTGTGTGTGTGTGTGTGTGTTTGTATATGTGTAGGGAAGGAAGCCTGAGTAATCAGCCAAAGTATTCTCACGTTGTGGTCTGGTAGAACTTTCTTCTTCACTCCTCCATTAGATGGCGATAGGTGCTCAAGAAATAATTTTCAAAGCTGTGGAAGATTGAGGGCGGTTGGGTTTTCTTTCTTTTTTTTTTTTTTTTTTTACTTTTTTTCCTTTAAAAATATGTTACAGTGCTTTAAAGCTGAGCTGGTAAACACCAATGATCTTCTAGAAGGGCTGGGGGCCATGGTATACAGTTTTATTTTGTGTATGTGCTTAGGGCTGGTGGGAGGTCAGGAGACTTGCTACAAGTCACTGGTTTCTTCCTAAGCACTGGGGAGCATCTTGCCAGCTGGGAAAAAAAAAGAAAACGATCCTTATAATTTTTCTTAACTTCCATAGACCTGAGATAAGCTAAGGATCCGAGTCAGGAGAGCAGCCAGAACTTATTTGGAGACGGTACACCATCTGTTGCATACATTTATGGAAATGGGGAATGGTTCCAACGACCTGTGGACTGAAATCCCACGCTGTGACTTTCATTCAATCCACTAGTATTTATGAATTCCCTCTTGTGTGTCTGGCATCCCATCAGAAGCTGAACAAGAAATAGAAGAGGTGGCGCCCACCAGTCTACTTTATAATAGCAATCACAAAACATGGATATAACTGCTGAGCAAGACTTGGCCTGATAAAGTGATCTTATGTGATGAACAACATTAAATACTGGAAGTTTTATGAGAGGTCGTTGGGGTCCGAAGTGGCCGCAGGATTAGGATAGGGATAGTAGAAGAGGCGGAAAAGGAGCAAGGACGGGTACAGAACTCCAGTGATGGGGAGCACTTTTGGAGAACTTTGGAGAGGACTTAGAACTGGGAGGGGAGAGGAAATAGGTTCAGCACGGTCTGTCGCTTCGGGGAGCGCAGGCTCAGCGGCCCCTTCTCCTGCTTTAAACCCGGGATTTCCGGTCATGGTGGAGAATTCGGGTCAGGTTTCTTACTTTGGCCACGTCCAGTAGGCCCGCGCCTCCACGCCAAGACTCCAGCTGCTGCGGACTTGCCCGAGCCGACACTGTCTGGGTTGCCGGCGGGGCCCGGGACGGCCGCGCAGGGGGCGTGGCGAGGAGGGGGCGTGGCGCGGGCGGGCCCGGCGGGCGGGGCTCTCCTCACCCGCGCTCGCCGCCACCGCCTCCGCCCGCCGCGCGGACCAGCGAGCCGGGTAACAGCCGCCCGCCCGCCCGCCCGCTCGTCCGCCCGCCCGCCCGCGTGCCCGGGCTGCGGTGGGCCAGGATGTCGGGCTTCCTGGAGGAGCTGCTCGGCGAGAAGCTGGTGACGGGCGGCGGCGAGGAGGTGGACGTGCACTCGCTGGGCGCCCGTGGCATCTCGCTGCTGGGGCTCTACTTCGGCTGCAGCCTGAGCGCCCCCTGCGCGCAGCTCAGCGCCAGCCTGGCCGCCTTCTACGGCCGCCTACGGGGGGACGCGGCGGCCGGGCCGGGGGCCGGGGCCGGGGCCGGGCCGGGGGCCGGGGCGGCCGCGGAGCCCGAGACTCGGCGCCGCCTGGAGATCGTCTTCGTGTCCTCGGACCAGGACCAGCGGCAATGGCAGGACTTCGTGCGGGACATGCCGTGGCTGGCGTTGCCCTACAAGGAAAAGCACAGGAAGGTGAGCGGCGCGGCGCGGGCCTGGCGGCGCCCCCGGCCTCCAGGCGAGGTCCGCGCGCTCCCGGGAGCAGGGTCCTCGCCGCCCCCAGACTGCTGTCCCCCAGCCCGCCTTCTCCATCTTGCCAGGCGCCTCCCCTCGTGCCCCTCTCGGCGCCCGCACCCCCATCCCAGAGCCCCGCCGGGCTGGGGCGCTCTTGGCAACTCCTAGATACCGGTGCCTGGCTGCGCCCACGCTGGGAAGTTTGACACCCTCGGCTCCCCGGGCCCCGGCTTAAACTGGGACCCCGAGAGCCTTCGGTGTCCTGGTGCTGGGAGTCTCGCGTGGGGGTGGCCGTGCTCTGGGATCCCTACTCCCGGACCCCCACCCCGGCCCGCAGAGGTGCGGGAGGGGCCTCTCCCCCACCACTTGACTCTCCGCAGATACCTGTAGTGGGTGGGGGAGGGCAATAGCCCCCTACCCATAATGCCCAATTCAGGAAGTTTCCTTTCTTTCCCAGAGAAATCTGCCTTCCTAGGGCCCCCTCCGGTGCCTAGAGACCTGGAGCCTGCCCCTGACGGTGGCTTTAAGGGAGAGGGGATCTCGGTCCTCTCCCTTTTCTGTTCCCTCGCCCCCCGCCCCGCCCCCCGGGCTGAGTTAGTGGCCACCAGGGAGCTTTTCATTGTCTGGCTGTCCAGATCCTCCCAGGCCCAGAACAGCCCCCAGTCCTTGTAGATCCCGTAGTTTTCGTGGTGGGCCACTGCTGTCTTGGCATGCTTCGAATTAAATGCAGAACTGATCCCATCGGTGCAGATGAAAGACTTGAGGAGTCAGGACTTGGAATTTATACTTTGCTGTCAACTTCTCAGTTTCCTGCTGACATTAGTTTGGGTTTCTGAGTCTATTTGTTGGATGAAGACGTCTCTTTCAATAAAACAAATTTAGGACATTTGGTAATGAGTGGTAAGAGAAAAAGTTTTGGCATGTTCTTGCTTAATTCGTGTGTCTGATGCAACGTGTGAATCCAGCCCATTAGTCTTCTGAGGAGAATCTCAGTTTATGGGGTGCACAGGAGAAAGGCTATTCGGGGGTGTTTAGGTTCCCCTAGGGAGGATTGTAACGCATGCCATGTGTTTCTTTTATGTGTACAGAATCTTGTTGAGAAGCATGATTTAGATTTAGTGAGGGCCAAAAGGCTTATACTTTGACCCTAAATGTCTTGAGTAAATCATCCACCGTAAAGCAGTGTAAAGTACAGACCTGAGATTCAAAGTATGAAATATAGTTGAAGAAATACAGTTTGTAAATTTAACATTGGAAAAACATGGGCCCACTAGCCACACAGAAGCAAGAGTTTGCATTTTAACTGTTTCTTAGGGTTATTTTACCCCTGTTTGATTTATATGCCGGATAGGGTATGAATATGCATGACTAGTACTTTCTTCTTAAAAATATAGAAATCCTTTGTTTCCTCGGTGCTTGTTTTGAGGATCGTTTTGGGAAGAAATAATCTTCCGAAAGTGATTTACTGAAAAATATTTTCATCGTCATGGCTTGCTCCTGTTGTAGACCAAAATCTGTTTAAAATAACATCCTTATTGGGCAATACAATGATTTCTAGACTGTAAACATCAGTGAATGGCAAAATGTTGCTGACTTATGTCCTATTGTAGTTTTTACAGACAGGGAAATATAATTATTGGATAGGAAAACTAGGGAGCAAACTGAGACATTTTGGAAATGCCTAAAGATTTTTTTTCCAAAAAAAGAAGTGTATTTGATATGAGAGAAGCCATACCTGGCTCTCTTTCCTAGCTAGGCCCTTTGCACTTAAAAAAAAAAAAAAAAAAAAAAGGTTTTGTAGCCATAGGCTCCTCATTCTACCCAGATGAGCATCTAGAAGACACAGGGCTACAGGCTTTCATTTGAAAATACACTTCAGAATACTGGACATGCCTGAACCATGATGAGCTGAGCATCTTAAACATTTATTTTCTCTCTCTCTTTCTTGTGTCTATGGTATAGGGATCAAATCTTGTGCATGCTAAACATGTACATATTCTACACTGAGCTACACATTCCCAACCCCCGGAATTATTGTTTGTGCTGATTTCCTGAGTCACATCCTATAGTTCATTTTGTTCTGGAAGCTCTTCCATGCTGGTAAATAGGCACCTCAATATCTGAGCTCAGAAACATTCTTTTCCATGGTGATGTATACCAGGTAGAAAAGCCCCAGCTGTGTTTCTTATGGAAAACATACTTAGAAATTGAAAAGGCTTTGTACTCACTTTGGAAAGAACGGTTTCTCACCTCAAAACCAAAGAGGTGTAAATCAAATTCCTCTTCTGTAGCAAGTTTTTGTCTTCCTCACTTTGAACTTGGGGTGCACAGAAATCTCTGAGTTTGTAATGAAAATTTTACAATAAGAAAAATGAAAAGCTAGAGCACCCCAGTTCAGGGTCCTCATGGGTGAACACTTAACTTTTTTGTTGATGTATCTGTCCATACTGTTTCACCAACATAAAAAGAACTTTAAAGAGGGGAATTTTCTTTTACACTGAAGGGAAACCAAAGTTCCAGATTACGCTTTTTTAAAAGTTCCCATTAACATTTCTTCTTTAAAACCATTTGTGTACTTCTTCCCATTGGGACAACAAAGGATATGGTTCTAATTAGTTATTGGCTGGCATTTCTCTACAGAAAATTGAAAAATTATGGCAGGGAAAGAAAATGCTGTGTGGTATTTCTCTTTTTCTTTTATTAATTTCTCCTTTATATAGTGAGAAAGTCTGGGGATGACCATATATGTTCAGCCTGCATTTTGCCAGGCTCCTCTCACCCCCATTGGAGCTGTGAGAAGACATGAAGTAAGGGGTTCCAGGATCGTTGTTTTTTCTTTATGGAAGGTTGTCCTGTTTCTGCTTGTTTTAGTGGTAGATCCAAAAGTAATAGAAAGTTTTTTGTTTGTTTGTTTGTTTTTTGCCTTCAGAACACACACATTATTATATAGCTATATAGAAATTGTAATTAGATGATAATATAACTTTGAGTACATTTATGAGAGCAGCTTTGTCAGGAAGCCTGTAATCCTGAAGTTAAGGTGGTTGGGCTTGTTTTAATGAGTAGTTTGGTGGGTGTTTTTCAGATTTCTAAAGAGAGAGAATGTGATGAACAGTTGGAAATTGGTGACGATTTGGACTTTTGAATTGGGGCGGTCTTTTCAGATGAGTAAAAGCTATTTAGCTGCCAAAGCTGGAGACTTTGTCTCCAAGATAACTTAGGGATCACAGAAGCGAATACTAATGGTTTTAAAGCCACAGGGTCCAGCTTTGCCTGGGCTGGACACCTGATGGAAAGCATTTGGTCATCGAGGGTGCTCTGCATTAGGCGGTGCAAACCACTAACCTCCCTCAAGACAGGTGTAGATTGGCTCTGGTTTGGTTCCTAAGATTTCTGTATGGCAGAAAGGGGTAGAGGAAGTCAGGGCAGGAAAGCTGCAGAGTCGCGGGCTCTGGTCCAGCATCATGGTTCATTTGGCTAGGGTGAGTGGAACCCTGCGGCTGCCCTGTGTTGGCTACTCACTCTGACTGCTAGGGGTTTTGGTGCAGACTAAATCCAAGGCGAGGCCTGGACTTCACCTTGGACACTTTGAGTGTGACAGGATCTGGTGCTAACTGTCTTCAAGTTCCATCTCCCCTGGCTTTACTCCTCTGATACTTTGGCCTATAAGAGAATGCTGACATATTCTCTTGTCTTTGTAGTCCTTTTCCAGACAGCAAAGGATGGCAAAAAGATGCAGTTTTAAAAGTTAAACGTTTCTGCCTTGTTCCTGAAGAGCTTCAACCAGCCAGGATAGGCTTGTTGGAGACTATGTTTCCAGGATTTTCTGTCAGCCTAATAAAAGACAACAGTCCAATTAAAGTAATCAGAGCTATGTAAGTGCTATATTCCTGGAAAGAACATTTTTTCTGCTTTGTTTCGTTTTTTAAAAGCAGGGTCTTACTGTACCCTGACTGGCGTGGAACTCACTATGTAGACCAGGCTGGCCTTGAACTCAGGTCTATCTGCCTGCCTGTGCCTCCCAGATTAAAGGTATATGCCACCATGACAGGTCCCTGTAATGTGTTTTTTAATCTTATTTCCTCTCTGTATAATGAAGCAGTCTAGTGGCTGAAGAAATACAAGTTCTTCTGTCTTTCTGCCTGTAACTGTATGTTCTTGTGTATATTCTCCTTCTTATGGTACTCTCCATGTCTGTGTCATAGATTCCTCATTGGTGAAATAGAGATAATAGCACCTGCCTTATAGGATTATTGTAAAGACTTGTGTGAGATAATATGCATGTGTCTGACATAGCAGTACAGGCTCAGTAAATGCTATCATTTGTTAATAAGTGATCATAACATTTAATAATCCATTTTATAGCTTGAGTCTTTGGAATGTGTCATATTACAGAATTGCAAAACTATGAGATATTTCAATTTTCTTCTTTTATTTTGAGATGGGGTCTCACATAGGCCAGGCATGTCTCGAACTCCCATATAGTCGCGGATGACCTTGAATTTATGATCCTTTAGGCTCCATCTCCCAAGTGCTGGGATTATAGGTATGAACCAGGTACCCTGCCCAATTTATGAGGTGCTGAGGATCAAACCCAAGACTCGGGCACAGAGTCTACCAAATGTTGTTTTTCTTTTTGGTGGTGGTGGGGTTGAGACAGGGTCTCCCTGCAGCCCCAGCTGGCCTGGAACTCGATCTGTAGATCAGACTGGCCTTGAACTCACCAAGATCCACCTGCCTCTGCCCCTGCAGTGTAGGGATTAAAGGTGTGTGACATCATGCCGTGCTTGAAGTGTATTTTTTAACTTTTCAAACCTGTCACTTATGAGCATGGAAAGAAATGTAAGAATTGCCTTAAAATTGATTACAAGAGAGGAGAAAGATCTCAAAGAAAGGAACAAAGGCAAATGAATATAAAATAATGCTATTCCTCAGAAGATTACTGATAGCTGCTGAATTCTTTATTTATATTTTCCAGTGATCCCTGAAGCCTAAGCATGATAAAGGCTAAAAACTGAAAGATGATCAGGCACCATTCTGGAGAAAGAAAGCATGAACTTGGTGATCATTTTGTGGTTTGCCAAAGCTATTAGGCATCTCTTCTGCTGACCCTAGCCACCAAATCCAGACAGTTCGGGGATGTTCTTTCACATGGGAAGAATCCAGACAGTTCCTGGTTGTTCTTTCACATGGGAAATGGACAGTGTGCCTCTGAGCTGTAGAAACCTCACCCCTCCAGGAGCCGGCTCCCTTCCTTGCTCTGGAATGCTGTAGGATAGGTTTGCCCAGGCATGTAGCTACAGCTAAATTAATCCCCATCTTCCAGTTAACTGTGCATACTCTTGCTAATTGATTTGTCTTCCCATAAGGTTGGATTGTGAGCCGGAACACAGAGGAAGGCAGTGGATGTTGAGGTTAGCTACCGGGTTTCCCCCAGCCACTCTGTGTTAAGCTTCCTTCTGATGGAAGTCTGTTTTAATATTTGCATAAATTAGTGGAAGGCGGCTCTGTGTTGTATATAGCTGGGGCAGGGGATGGGCAGGTCCCTCAGGGGGTCATCTTGCTTTTTCCTAATGTGGCTTGAAGTTCTGGGGCTCAAACTGCCCCTGTTTTAAACTAGATGTGGCTCCTATCCACATGATTCCCTTTCATGGGGCAAGTGTAGACTTGGCCTAGGTTGTGTTTCCTTTCTTCATGATCTGAATTCCCAGTAGTACATGGTGTTAACCACCAGGGTGCTTAGTTTTCTGCATTTCATTAATTTTCCATTATGCTTATCCAAAGGCAGTCAGAGAAAGCAAATATGAATTTAGAATCCTTCTTGAATCCCAGTTTTCATGAAGTTCTTACCTACTGTTGTTGTTTTATATCTTGCCATTATTTTCAGAGTAAGTGAAAGTGCTTGGTCCCTGGAGACATCTTTCTTATCTTCCATCCTTCACATCCTGAAGGCACCAAGTCTGGCTAATTTGACCTCCTTGATAACTCTCAACTCTGACCTCATCTCTCCATTCTTGCCCTTACTGCCTAAGTTCCTATTTCCTGTGAACCAGCTGCCTCCTCCCTGAATCTAATGCTGACCCCTCAAATGACTCTCCAGGCTAGAATGTTTCAAATAGTCTAGTTAAGGATTCTTTTTTTAAATTAAAAAAGATTTTCTACAGGGCTAAAGAGGTGGCTGGGCAATTCTAGACCACTGACTGCTCTTGCAGAGGACCCAGGTTTGATTCTTAGCACCCACATGGCAGCTAATAAGCATTTATAACTCTAGTTCCAGAGGATACTACACCCTCTTCTGACCTCTGTAGGCATTGTAGGACATGGGTACACTTACATATATGCAGGCAATACACTCGTACACATAAAATAAAAATAACAAAATATTAAAAAAAAATTTCTAGGGGCCCAAAGAGATGGCTAAGTGGTTAAGAGCACTAGTTGCTCTTGCAGAAGACCTGGGTTCAGTTCTCAGCATCCACATGGCAGCCAACAACCATTCCTAACTCAAGTTCCAGGGAATCCAGTGCCCTCTTCAGCCATTATATGCACATGGTACTCTTACACACATGCATGAAAAACACATTAAATAAAAAGAAATAAAATTTCAAAATGATTTCTTAATTCTTCCTTCCACTCTCACTTTCTCTTCCTCCCTCCCTTACCCCTCTTTCCTTCTCTTTCCTTTTTTTTTCTTTCTTTCAACAGGGTCTCCCTGAAGTCCCAGCTGGCCTGGGACCTGCTATGTAGACCAGGCTGCCTCCATCTCACAGAGATCCTCCTGCCTCTGCCTCCCAGTGCTAGAATTAAAGGCATATACCAGCATGCCTGGCTTAAAAAATATTTCTAATCATTGTCACAGTGGTCCTGCCTCACACAGTTAAGTGTGCAGCTAGAGCCACATAGGATTTCGTGCATAGACCCTGGTTGCTGCTCTGTTCAAGCAGGTGAGACGATGGACCACAAGCTTGGATGTTGCTGTTTTGTCCAAAGCATTTTTCAATGTCTGCTCACCTTTACTGTACTAAGCCTTGTTGTGGACCAGTGACACCTCTTGGATGAGCACTCATCCTCTGACTGCCTTGAACAGTTCTATTCTCTGTCTTTCCAGAGCAGAGTAACAAGTTCAGGAGCACCGTTCTGGGATGGGAGTGTATAGCTCCTTGGGGAGGTACTTATCTAGCATTCAGGAGGCTCTGAGTTCAGTCCCTAGCACCACCGCGTTCCCTGAAGAAAGAAGCAGTGGTGCAGCTCTGACTGTGTCATTCTGTTCTGCCTCAGAGCCCTTCAGTTATCAGAGCTTTTGTGTCAAGTCCCGTCTAGATCGGTGGCACAGCCCTCCTCCAGCGTCCTCTCTCAGCTGCGCTACAGGAGTCTCTCCTGGACTTGCATTTCTGGAATGTGAAGTGTTCCTCTCTCACCTGCCTGAGGTTGGAACTTCCTGGTGTCCCTGTTCTATACATTTTATTTTAATTAATTAGCTTAAAATTTATTTTATGTATATGAGTATACTCCCTGCATGTTTGTAAATGCATCTGTGTCATGCAATGCCAGTTGAGGTCAGAAGAGGGCGTCAAATCCCCTGGAACTGGAGTTCCGGAGGGTTGTTAGCCACCATGTATGTGCTGGGATTTGAACCTGGGTCCCCTACAAGAGCAGCCAGGGTTCTTAACCACTGGGCCATTAATTAATTTATTAGCCTTTGGTGCCAAAGATTGAAACCGAGGATTGTAAAGATGCTAAGTCCATGTTCTATCACTAAGTTACAACCCCAAACCTTATAGTGTTGTTTTTAAAACATTTACTCTGTGTGTATGTGTATATGTATGTGTGTGTGTGAACGTGCCTGGGTATGGGTGCATATATACCCCTGTGTGGTGTGTGGAGGTCAGAGGACAACTTGTGCTGATTGGTTCTTTTCCTCCACCATGTGGGTCCTTTGGATGGAACTCAGATTTTCAGGCTTGGTGGCAGACCACCGCACCTCCCATTATTGTGTTTCCCTTATTGTGTTTTTGTTTGTGGTTTTCTGTTTTTGTTTTTGTTTGTTTTTTTTTTTTTTTTTTGGTCTTTTTGAGACAGGGTCTCCCTGAAGCCCCAGCTGGAGCTGGCCTGGAACTTGATATGCAGACCAGGCTGGCCTTGAACTCACAGATATCTGCCTGCCTCTGCCTCCCAAGTGCTGGAATTACAGATATACGCTGCCACATTAATTTTTGTTTCTTAATGAGCCTTGCTCACCCTAAGCAAACACTACCACTGCACTATGTCCCACCCCTTAGTGAAGACTTTAGAAAGTACTTCGGTAAGCAAATAGAGGTCCCATCTGGGAGCAGTTGGTAGCTTCTTGTGCCATTGCATTGCCCTGTAATTCTGTGTCCAAAAATAGGAAAAAGCATGACCCTCCCATTTTGAATGTCAACTTAGTACGTGAAAATAGTCTCATATGTAGACCTATCATCCTGGGCTTTTATATTTTGTGAATACTTTGCATTTGTCTAGCATCCTCCTTCCAGGAAACTTGAAATACATGCATAGTCCCTTTTCCAGCAACTAGTCATCAGTGAGTGTTTAGACTTTAAACTTTGCAGAGTAAGAGTCAAAGAGTTGAAGTAAAGAGAACCAGTGATCACATCCAGGGTCATAGTGTTGGGTGAAAAATCGACTGACCTCTCTTAAATTCACGCCTGTCCTTTCTGTTTATAAAATTTTATCTTAAAAACCATTTCCATCAAGCATTTTATGGCAGAGGAGGAACCTAACCAGTCTCTTCAATGTGAATTCACTCTGAGTATGCACTCTGAAATAAGACAGAAGTAGTTTAACTACTTAACACATTTGCTGTTAACTTGCAAGACAGGAGAGTCCAGACTTATTTTCTGCTGCTGCCTTTCCATGGTGGTGATTTCTAAAGGCTTAAAAAAAAAAATGATTTGGCTTTTTTTAGTTCGGCCAGTGAAATGCCCCCGGCTCCCGTCATCCGATGCAAAGCCCGCAGGCTGCTTTAGCACTTTTGTTCAGAGACAAAATTGAACTCCAGGTACCCTGCGGAGATCTAGGACTAAATCAGTCCTCCCTTTTATGAGGGTTTCAGTTCCAACTTCCAGTGAAATCTCAAACATGTGCTGCCTGCTTTCTGACCAGGGAGAAACGTAGTAATTGCAGGTTGCCCCAGTGCTGTACTGAGTGATGCCCTGCAATGGAAACTTTTGTTCCAGGCATCTGGGATTAAAAGCAAAATGTAAATTTTCTGCTGCTTGCTGATCAGAACTCTTTAGACCAGAGAGACAGTGTATTCTTAACTGAGCTACATCAGAAGATGCTTTTCCAGAAAACAATTTAAGCTTAACATTCATGTTTGCTGTGTGTCGAGTCTGTCACCCACTCTCCTCACTCCCTACTGATTATTTCTCTGTAGATGCCAATTATGAATAAACTCAGGTAACATTTCCACATTAATGATACTTTCATCTCGGTTGGAATAGTCACAAAGCAGGTGTGGTGAGCACTGCTGTTCTGTGGAAACAGTTGTCTCTGTTTTCCTGGAGATTTTTACCCAGGTGCATCTGATCTACAGTTTTAAAAATTTGTCTTTTTGGGCCAATATCCCTGGGATAAAAATCTGAATGGATTTAGTCTATTCAAGATCCTCAAGACATTGCCTTTTTTTCCCTTTTAAAATGATCAGGTTTTCTTTTGATGGTGGCTGTTCTGAATGTAGGTGCCTCATCTGCTACTCACTTTTCAGAGTTTGATATGAAATCTAAAGATTGGGCCAAATGCAGTAGTCACCAGCCCATGTTCTTTGTCTGTCCCTACGAGGTTATTTTGAAGATAATTCCAGGAAGTACCTCTTTAAACATCTCACTAAGTAGCTGAAAGGGCTGGGATGAGGATGTGAGTGTGGGTATGAACGTGGGCGTGGGTGTGAGTGCACTTTTTCCAGTTACTTTGAAAACCATTTATAACCAGTACTTGGGAGGCAGAGACAGGCAGATCTCTCTGAGTTCAAGGCCAGCCTGATCTATATAGTGAGTTCCAGGCCAACTACAGGTTTCTACATACAAGGAGACCCTGTCTCAAAAAGACTAACAAAACAAAACACACACACCAAAAAACCCCACAAAAATGTATACCTGTGGGTCTTCAAAAATAAGACATTAATGTAAGTGAATATTAAAAAATATATTGCCTACTAAGTGAGAAAAAACAAAGATCTAGGTTTCCTGGGTTGCGTCCTGGTGCCTACTTTTTAGCTGTGTGACTTTGAGACAAGCTACATATTTTTTGTGTCTCAAGTTTCCTGGTCAGTAAACAAAATAACTGTACCTACCGCACTGGGTTGTTTTGAGGGTTAAATGCGTTAATGTTTAAAAAGTGCTTTGAACGGTGCCTGGTGTGTAGTATGTAGTAAGTGCCACATATATGTTTATCCTGGGCACTGGTTTCATGGTTGTTCTGATTATAGCAGGAAGGCATTTCAGCTGTTGGCATTTCCTTAGACCCCTTCCCCTCTCCACCGTACCTAGTTCTTTGCATCTAGTGCTGGATCACAGAACCTAGTTTCTTGTTGGTTTCTAGAACAGCAAACAGTGGCTTGTCTGTTGTTGGTTTAGTGACATATTGGTATTTTTGTGTGTGTGCTGGGGATTGAACTCAGGGCCTCACCCATGTGAAGTACATGCTGTACTCCCACCTGATGTCACACCCTTCTCCTTTTTGAGACAGGGTCTTACTGTATAGCCCTGGTCTGGAACCCTGTGTTGACCAGGCGGGCCTTGAACTCATAGAGATCTGCCTGCCTCTGCCTTCAGAGTACTGGGATTAAAGACATATGCCACTATGCCTAGGTTGTGTCCCTATTTATGAATCTAACTCTTATTTCCAGACCATCTCTATGGTAAATCAGTTAATATTCAGTTCTATTGAATGGTTCTTATTTTCTCTTTTACACTGGGAATGTGGAAAAGGAAGCCTGGGACTATTTCTCTTGTCATTTATCCTTAAACTTCTTATCATGGGATCTTTACATATCACATGTAAAGGGCTGGAGAAATGACCCAGTCAGTGAAGTGTTTGTTGCATAAGCATGAGGACTGGAGGTCCTTAGCGCCGATGTGTATGCTGAGGTGTGTGCCTATCATCCTAGTGCTCGGAAAGGTGGAGACACTCTTGTGTCGCCTGGAGGCTTGTTGCAGCCTATCTTGCTGCATCTGCAATCGCCAGGTTCAGTGAGAGAGCCTGTCTTAAAAAATAAGGTGGAGAGTCACTGAGGAACATATCCAGTGTCAACCCCTGGCCTCCACTTGCGTGTGCGCACACACGCACACACACACACACACACACACACTCACAAACTGGACAGTCAGTCACCATGTCTCACCAAGATGCAGTAGTCACCAGCCCATGTTCTTTGTCCATCCCTACCAGGTTATTTTGAAGATAATTCCAGGAAGTACCTCTTTAAACATCTCACTAAGTAGCTTAAAAATCTTTTTTAAGTTTTCATGGTGTACATTCATTGTACATGATTTTGTGCTACATAAGAAGATTTTCCTCTTTTTTTAAGGTCAAGATTTCTCGAGATTTTCCTATACTGAGCATCCCTCCAGCCCCTCCTCCCTTCTCTGCCCGCCGTTAGTCCTCTTTGTTTCCCTAGACAGTTCATTTCTGTGTTCATGGCATGGGTGCACACATGATTTTATGTATCTCTCTAAAATCTAGGAACCACAAACGAGAGAAAACATTCCAGTGCTTGTTTCCTCAGACTGGCTTCATTCACTAATACGATCGTCTCCGTTGCATCCCTTTTCCTACAAACTTCATTCTTTTTTATTGCCGAAAATTCCATTGTGGATATAAACCACATTTTTTTCTTGTTGTTTTTGGAGACAGGGTCTCCCTATAACCCCAGCTGGTCTGAAACTTGCTATGTAGACCAGGATGACCTTAGTCTCACAGAGATCCACCTGCCTCCATGCCTGGCTCACATTTTCTTTTTTTAACTACAAGATTATTTTTATTTATGTGCACATGTGTGCTCCTGCATGAGTTTATGTGCACCGAGTGCATGCAGGTGCCCTCCGCTGCCAGGCCTTTCAGATCCTCTAGAACTGGAGTTACAAGTGATTGTGAGCCTACTTAGGTAGATGATGAGAATCAGACCTGGGTCCTCTGCAAGAGCAGTAAGTGCTCTGAACTACTGAGCCATCTCTCTAACCCAAACCACATTTTCTTTGTCCATTCCTCGGTTGTTGCTGACTGACATCTGGGCTGGTTTCATGACTTAGCTATTGTGAATAACACTGCAGTAAACATTGATGTGGAAGTCTCTGTGACGTGTTGACTTGCAGACCCTCGGGTAGAAACTCAGTAAGCAACTGAAAGACAGATAGAACTATGAGACTGGAGAAATGGCTCAGTGGTTGAGCCCTGGCTACACTTGAGGAGGACCTGGGTTCAGTACCTGGTACCCACATGGAGGATAACAGCCATTTGTAACTCTAGTTCCAGGGGGTCTCCACAGGCATTACACATACATGGTGTGCTTATATACATGTGGGCAAAACACTCGTATACATATGTCCTAGTTTGCTTTCAATGCTGTGACAAAACACTCTGACCAGCTTGGGGAGGAA
Organism: Eospalax fontanierii; assembly: GCA_035773235.1. Taxonomy (NCBI): domain Eukaryota; kingdom Metazoa; phylum Chordata; class Mammalia; order Rodentia; family Spalacidae; genus Eospalax; species Eospalax fontanierii. Next base: position 51,140,156 of record CM069531.1, on the reverse strand, counting down.
AGAGTTGATTTGGCTTCCATCTCCCAGGTCAAGTTCATCACTGAGGGAGCCCAAGGTAGGAACTCAGGGCAGGAACCTGGAGGCAGGAGCTGGAGCACAGACCATGGAGGAACACTGCGTACTGCCTTGCTCCCCTGGTCCCTGCTCAACCTGCTTACTTATACAATATAGAACAACCCGCCCTGGGATGGCCCAGCCCACAATGGGCTGGATCCTCCTACATCACTCAACAATCAAGAAAATACCCTACAGACATGGCTACAGACCAGTCCAACTGGAGGAATTCCCCAGTTAAGGCTTCCTCACCCCAGGTGTGTCAAGTTGACAACTAAAGCTATCTAGTGCAATATAAAATAAATAAAAAGGTGTAACTACAATATAATTTCTCATAGTTTGTTTCCTCATTGGTTTGTCCGACTCCAGGTAAAGTCTAGAAATGACGTTTTAGCTTCGTCTCCTGTAGTTGCCGTCCCGTGTTTTCATGTGCTTTGTTTGTTGTTCCCTTTCATTTGAGCTGCTGCTGGTGCCGGGCCTGTCTCCTTACTACACCTCTGAGCTTGTCTCTGTTTGCTGTTTTTTCTTGGCGTGGGTTATTGACTGGGGAGGAAGGGTACTAGCTCCCATAGCTGAGAAGTGCAGGTGAGGGCTGTCTTGAGGCCTGGTGGCTTCCCATTTCTACTCTACTTTATGTGGGGGTCCTGGCCTCAGTCAGGCTGTTTCCCATAGTGGCATCAAGGGCACCATCCACTCTGGGCTCGCCTCCTGTCCTCTCAGAACTCTAGCAGAAGAGGCCAGTTTGATCACTGTCCATCTAGCGCTGGTCACCATGGCCACAATGTGTCATACCTTGATTGGCTAGCATGAGTCATATTCACACCTGAGTCCCAGAGACTGGGGTCACAAACCCAGGAACTAAGCGCTAGGAAAGGGGTACTCATCAGAGCAGAGCAGGGTATGTCCCCAGAAGAAGCATCCCAGCAAATGGCCGTCTGTGCTGGAATGTTTGTAGTGACTATGTTCCGTTTCCTCTGGAAGCCTGTTCTGGCTTTAGTCATTCCCTCCCAGATGACCTCCTCACCTTTACAGAACAAAGCAACACAGAGGACCAGCTGATCAGGCACATCACTCTGTGGTTTCAGATCTTTCTAGACTTACCAGAACATGAGATACACTTGCTTACTGTCCCTTCCTCCTACCTTTTCTTCCTCTCTTCTTCCATCCCCTTTTCCCCCTTTTTGTTTGTTTTTGGTGTGTGCATGTGTGGTGTGTCTGTAGTGTGTACACATGTGCATGTGTGGGCATACATGTGCTGTAGATGCTAGAGGCTAACGTTGGGTGTCTACTCAGTCACTGCCTGCCTCATTCCTTTGAGTCGGGATCTCTTATTGAACCTGGAGACAGGTTGTCAGCCAGTAAGCCCCGTGATCTTTCTGTCCTGTCCTTCACAGCACCAGAGTTACAGAGGCTTTTTACTTGGGTGCTGGGGACTTGCACTCAGATCTATCATGCTTGAGCAACAATCATATCACACTGGGTTGACAGAATGACCTTTTAGTTAGCAATTCTGAAGTCATCTCTGTCAAGAGTATGCCCGGACAAATGAGAAGAGTCCAAATATCCAGACCTCTCATTGTTCAAGAACAAGTTTAGATCTAATCAGCTTTTGCAGTCTTTTGAAGTCATGTTGTATGCTGAGGTGGTCACCACAATAATCAGAGCCCCTTCCTAGGTTTGAACTATATGTGATCCTTCCTGACCTTTACCCAGGAAGTTAGTAAAATGTTAACTAAGTCTGGCTGATAGAGTTCCAGCACACCACTAGAGACTCCCTCCATGCTAATTCTGGTCCGTTAGTTGTTCAGCCATTCAACTTTTCCATTTGGCTAGCACATTCAACACAGGAAAACCTTGGGAGTCATTTACTCATTCTCTCCTTAGGAAAGATAGTCTGAATGACTTGTGTTTGGTAAACTCATACTCCCTCCCAAGTGATCACTTCTTTCTCATGCTTAGTGACCAGAATAAGCTGGAGGATCTGCATAAAGTGGATGTCAAGTTCATCAGTCTGTAGTTTTCGGAATCGTCCTCCCTTGGCTCTTTGGAAGTCAGTACACCTTCCACCTGTTGGCTGCAGGTCACAGACAATGGCTCGTTATGTTTTGGCACATTTGCTTTTAGATTTGGCAGTAGACATGAACTACTTTCAAGGAGATCTAGGGCCCTGTTGTAGAAAGATTTGTTTTTCTTTTTTAAAAAGTATTTTGTTTATTATTTTATTTTATGTGTATGAATGTATTGCCTGCATATGTGTAAGTATACCTGTGTCATGCAGTGATTGTGGAGGTCAGAAGAGAATGTCAGATCCCCTGGATCTGGAGTTATGGATGGTTGTTAGTGGCCATGTGGCTGCTGGAATTGAACTGGAGTCTTCTGCAAGAGCGGTCAGTTCTTTTAACTGCTGAGCCACCTGTCCAGCCCAAGATTTGTTTTTCTTAATATTTGACTTTTTAGGATAAATCAGTCCATTTATTTTGAAAACTTATCTTATTTTGAAAAGGATTTATTTTCTTACCCAAGTATATTCGCCTATTTAAGATTAGTTATATGTCTGGTGTTGGAAGTGGAGGTAGAAGGACCCAGAGTTCAAGGCCATGGTGGGCTAAGTAGCAATATGTCTTCTTTAAAAAAAAAAAAAAAAAAGATTACACACAAAATCTGTTAGATCTGGCACAATTTGACATCTAAGAATTCTGACTGTTCACATGTTAGGCCCAGAATGAATTAGAGTTAAGCACTGTAAAGCACTTTCTGGGGAAATCAGTTTCCTTAATTTGTATAAGGTCCCTGGATCCAGTCCCTGGATGCATTGTTCCAAGCTTGTACAAATGTTCTTAAGAGTAAAGCACTACTTAATACCACTTGGACGTATTGCCTTTCACTTGGGTTTAGGGAAAGTATTAATTTGCAGAGACTGACAGAACTCTGGTTTTACAGCGCTTTCTACTTGCCTGCAGTAACTCCTTTCCTGACATCATCCAGTGTGTTCTGCCATGGAGCCACAGAGCCAAGAGTTCCAGGCAAATATAGATCCCTAGAACAAAAACCTGATGTTCCTTCATGAGGAGACAGGAATTTGTTTGCCATGTAGCACAAATGACAGCCTTACTGATGACTGGGAACATTAAAGGCCACTTACATTTCTCAACTTATATATACTTAATATACTTTTTCTCCACATAAGAACTTTTTTCTATTTATATGGGAAAGCCAATATTTTGTTTCTTAATCATAATTCTCTTTCCAAAAGTAACCACTGATAATAGTGTTTTACAGTCTTTCAGAAAAAGAATATGGATATCCTGCATATATAAATATATGTACTTAAATGTTTCTTGCGTAGCAGATTTGAAATTAATTTCTATTTTTTTAAAGAGCTATTTTATGTTTTATTTGTATGAGTGTATTGCCTGTGTGTGTGCAAGTGTACCCATCCTGCGATACTCGAGCAGGTCAGAGAGGAGGTCCAATTCCCCTGGAACTGGAGTTCTAGATGGTTGTTAGCCACCACCATGTGGGTGTTGGGAGCTAAACCAGGTCCTCTGGAAAAACAGCCAGTGCTCTTAACCATTGAGCCATCTCTCCAGTCCCAATTTCTATTTTCTTGAAGGATAGTTAGTACAATAAAAAATGGGGGGGGGTGCTTGGGATGTGGTTTAGTGTAGAATGCTTAGAGAGTAGCACCACACAAATAATAATAATAACAACAACAAAAATAATCATAATTCAAATAAAAAAACAGGGAAAAAAATCTCTGTCACTGCTGAGCCTCTCCCATGATACTATGATCAGTTTCTCACATGTTTCTCCAGAGGTCCTGGATATCTGCAGGAACCTTATGTATGTGTGTGCCGCTTTCCTATACATACTTGTGAGTGGGTCTTGTTTATTATATTTGTGACTACTGTAACAGGTGGTGAATGGAGACTAAAACTGTCACTGTACAGCCCTATGTAACTTTGTATGATGTCTGCCTGGATAAGGACCTAAACACAGTGATGGACAGAGTCCTGGAGTCATCACTGTCCTTAGCACAAAAAGACTCGATATGGCGTACTCTGATGGTGCAGTGGGCTCAGGAGACTGGAGGCAGCTTTCCCAGTCCTCCAAGAGGCCCCCTCCAGGACTGACACAAAGCAATGAAATTCTTACGTTTGTTTGGATGATTAAGAAATTCATTTTCTGTGGCTGTCAGTCTTCCCTTCTGGGAGCATTCTGATTTATCCAGGGACAAAAGATTTCCCCATGCCGGGCACTGTATTATGCCTGACGTTTTGTGGTAACCGGTATTGAGTTACTACAGTAACTTGTATTTCATATAGATTTTATTGCTGGAGTGTGCTGTATTTCCAGAAAATTCACAACCCCTAAAATCTAAAAAAGAGGGAAAGTGAAGAGATTGTTCTTTTCATTAAAGAAGAATCCTCATTTCATAACTAACTTTTCAGGTTATGGTGCTTATAATGTGATTTCTTCCACTTAGAACCCCTTTCCCGCACCACCCTAGGAGTGTATCTCCTGCTCTGAGAAAAATGTACAACTGTCGTACCAAAAGCCTCATTACGGACTATTGCACATTCTTTTTTCCCCTTTCCCCTGAACTTTCCTTATTTTCTTCTATATGAGGCAGTTGAGAAAGGCTAAAATTAATTAAGTTATGGATCATGGAGTCAAGTTGCTTATGAAAGAGTTGCTCTGGGAAATATTTATTAAATAGATAGTAGCAGTTACAAAAGGTGAGCTTTGTAAAGATGCAGTGAACCCTAAAATGGAACTTGATTTAAGAATAAAAGCAAGTTAATGGCCATTTAGAATTAATCATGAATCCAGATTAAATGTACGTCCTGTAGGTCAGAACAAAACTGGGGTGATGCTTACCTCATCCTACTCTCCTTCATGACAGTGTTCTTTAGAGCCGTAAATAATAGTGAGACATTGGAATCACCCCAGACATTCAGCAGCCAGAAAGTAGTTAAATTACCAGATTTTAGAATCGTGTTGAACAGCTATGAGATGCGGAGTTTTTGTGGACTTTGTTGGGGTGCAGAACTAGCAAGACTTCAGATGCTTTTTTTCAGAAAGACAAGATTCCAAGCAAGTATCATTATCCACAGCACGACATTGAACAGGTATATAAAAAGGAAGGTGGAAGTAAAAAGACCAGGTTGCGCATTGTCAGGATGGTGGCCTCCCCGGGAGACAAGTCGCTGATCTCTAGATATTTTGAATATAATCAGGTTTGTAATGCGAACAACCATATATATGAAGAAAATAAATCAACCCTTGCCTGGAAGAGCTTGTGTTTCATTTGTGGAGTTCGGTGTTAGTAGTCTCCCCTTTCTGTATGGTTAGCAGCTGATAGGTAGCCTTGCTCGTCCTCCTCTTACTGAGTAAAGAACGTCCTGAGGTGGGGGAGTACCAGCTTCCAGCCACTGACTTCAAGAAAGCCTTCTGGAAAGAATAACTTGAAAGTGACCTTTTCAAATGAGGGGGCGGGTAGTCCAGTGGATTAAGAAAGAAAGATATTCCAGATATAAATAACCGTGTGGGAACGAAGAGGAAAGCTGAGAAGAGAAAGTTCATTTGAGCCTGCCGATGGGAGTAAATATGGAGGGCGGTGATGCATGTTTGAAACCTGCTGAGTGACATGGCGGCCCATGCTCAGTGGGAATAGTTTTACCTTTTTTAGGAAGCAAATATTCCTTTGGCATGTGTTCACTTGTAATTTGGACTGATGCTGATTAGGAAGTGTGATTTTGTAGGTAAGGGCTGAGAGAAGCAGGTTACAGTGGTTTCTTTGCAAAGTGATAGTGGGCTCTGTTAGGCTTGAATTTCTTTACATCTAGAATGAGAAAGTCTGGATTCCAGACATGCCACAGGATAAAAAAAAAAAAAATAGGTGTTTTTTGTACTAAGGACACAAAACTCAAGTGTCTGAGGGATGGCTCAGCGGAAAGCACGAAGGCCTAAGTTCAGATCCCCAGTACCAATAAAAAAACTTGGCTTAGTGGTGCCTGCCTATAACCCCTGTGCTGAGAAGATAGGTAGATTCCTGGAGCTCTCTGGTTAGCCAGTCTAATCAATGGATGGGACATTGCACACAGCCCCAGACAGACAGGCACAGGACATGGCATATGTAAACATAAAAAGACACCAAAAGGGAAAGAAAAAAAGACCAAACTCAAAACCAGTGAACCTTGATCTGGGCCAGGTTGCAGGAATGTATTTTCTATAAACTGTCTGCAAGATGGTGCTGCATTAATGGGTTCTGTCTGTTAAATAAAGGAAATGAATTTTTTCTTTAAAAATTGATGTGTGTCTATGATGTGAGGGGTGCAAGTGACATGACTTAAGTGTGGAGGTCAGAGACATTTTGGGGGAGTCAGTTCTCTCCTTCCACCTTTATGTGGTCCTGGGGATCTGACTCAGATTGCCAGGCTTGTGTGGCAGGTACCTCTACCAGCTGAGCCATCTCACCAGTCCTGCAGGAAAGGAGATTCTATTAGGAATTTTCCACTTAGTATGACATTATGGAGGAGGAGTGGTGACAGAGACCATGAGACTCCCAGATGACACTTTCTACATAGTGTGTGCTCGTATTGCTAAACCCAAGCTGGGTGTGGTGCAGCACGCCGGTAATGTCAGCACCTGGCAGGTGGACTCATGAGGATTAGGAGTTCAACATACATGCTCATGGCTACATAGAGCATTCAGGGCCAAGACTGGGCTCCATGAGCCTCTTACAAAAACCAGGTCTCTGCATTTCATTGCTCTGTACCAACTCTTAGCCAGTCCCATGTTTTCTGAGCATTTATTTCATTTGTTCACTGTCTGAGAAATGAATGACAAAGATCCTGCTGTCAAAGTTCAGCTGGGAAGACGATGCATGAAATATATGTATTTAGAGTCTGCATTGGATAGTATTTACATATTGGTTCAAGTAGAGAGGTTGTTGGCAGCATCAAGAACCCACAGTCTTGTGACCTGGTCTGATTCTGCCTGAGAAGCGAGCCCTTCTCCTGGAAGTCCTAGCCCCCATCAAGTCTCGAGTCTCTTCTCTCTGAAATCTCAGGTGAGTTACTTTGAGTTTTTCAGTCTCCTTCTGGCTCCTTGGGTTGCTGTGGAGCCGTGAGCTGAGTAACAATGTAAAAGGTCCTTCCTGCTGTGCTTGCCAGCACAGTGCCTAGCCAAGTGATGGGGACTATTGCTTTGTTTCTAGACTAGAAAGTTTCCTGAGGGCAGTGACTCTGCTCACATCATTACATCCTTACTGACTCGTTTGTCTTCTTACTAATAGATATTTATTACAAGTCTTTATTGAAATAAAGAATGACTGATTTGGATACAAGTAGAAAGATTGGAGTTCCCAGCTAGAAAGTGAGTCTCATAGCTGAGTATGGTTCGTTAGCTATAATTCTAGCTGCTTTAGAGGTAGGAGGATCATTACGTGTTGGAGATCAGCCTTCACATAGACTCCATCTTAGAGAAAAAAAAAAAGTATGTCTCAGATTATTTGTGTTTAATCATAATTAAGCATATGTATAATATTGAACAATAACCATTGACTATTGCCCTGGAAAGGCTTTTGGGGACTGTGTACCAGATCTCTTTTATCAGTGAGGAAACTGAGCCCCAGATAGGAGACAGTCATCTGACTGAACAGTCTCGAGGTTCTGAGCATTCTTATTGCCCTTTCAGTGGCATTGCTTGGCATTCATCCTGTGGTGCTTAAAAAAAAAAAAAGTCCAGAGGCTGAAGAGATGGCTCAGTGGTTAAGAGCACTGACTGTTCTTGCAGAGGACCCAGGTTCAATTCCCAGCACCCATATGAGCACTGACTGCTCTTCCAGAAGACCAGGATCAGTTCCCAACACCCACATGACAGCTAAACAGCTGTCCATAACTTTCAAGGGATTTGACACTTTCTTCTGACCCTCTTACATACATGTAGGCAAAACATGCATACACATGAAATAAAAATAAGAAATAAATAATTAAAAAATAGTCCAACCAGTATCTGTGAGCCATTGCCAAATTTTGTTCATAGACAGAGATAAGCATGCCGAAAAGAAGGAAATGCCACGGTCCTGTTTTTCCCATGCAGGTTTACATGTTCTAGACTCTAGAAAATGGGACACTTTCCTGGTCCCCAGAGTCTGTTCCTGAGAGCAGAGCTGCTTTCCTGTGACCGGGGTCAGACTGAGAACGGAGGCCAGACCTCCTATGTGGAAGGCCTCAAGTGGCTGTAACTCATGCAGAAAAAACAAACATGTTTTCTGCACTGCACAGCAGCTCAGAGCTCTTCAGGACAGGTCTTCGGGCTGACATATGTGAAATGTAAATAGGAATGTCAAGAGCCAGGTGCTTCAGCCTGAGTTTAGGCTGAGGGGGCGCCAAGTGTTGGACAGAAATTCCATTCAGATGACCCAGTGACCACAGTATTTTTTCCTGTTGGGCCGTCAGGAAGGGAGAGGATCTCTTTATCCTGTGGCCTGTCCAGGCAGTTAGCACCCTTCCCGTGTTGTGTTGAGGGATAGCTGTGACCTGAGCCAGCCCTTGGCACTAGTTCCTGGAGCCTGGGGTCATGGGAACTTGGCCTGTTGCTTTCAGAAGGTCCCTCTAACCTATGCAGAAACAGAGAGACTAGAGTAGGAGAAAATCAGAAACTTGGACAACATAGTTGGCATGAGCTTGGGCCTTTGGAGAGGAGGCTTTGGGTCATACTTGATACTTGGGAAGGGATCAGTGAGGGTTTAGATGTTCTGAAATTTAGGAGTGGGAATCTGTTCCAAAGCCAGTTCTTTAAAAATGTCATTGTTTTCTTGTAAGATTGTGTCTTTTAAAAATGTATTTGTATTTTATGTGTATGTAAGCACACCCACGAGTACAATGCCCACGGAGGCCGGAAGAGGGCATCAGATCTCCTGGAACTAGAATCAGGGACCATTGTTAGCTACCATATATGTGGGTGCTGAGAAATGAACCCAGGTCCTCTGCAAGAACAGCCAGTGCTCTTAAGCATTAAGCCATCTCTCCAGCCCCAAGATGAGGTATTCTGTAGCCCAGGCTGACCTCAAACTTGCTGTATGGCTGAGGACGAATTTGAACTCCTGATCTCCCTGCCTCTCAAATGCTGGGATTACAGGTATGTGTTGTTATGCTTGGTCTATGCAGTTCTATGGATCAAACCCAGGGCTTCATGCACTAAGCAATTGCTTTATAAACTGAGCTACATCCCCAGTCCCCTAAAGCCAGTTTTTATTCTTTGAGGATCTTGGTGTAGTTTCATATACTCAGTGAAATCCTAATATGTCTCTTCGGAATATGATTTTCAGTTTTCTCTAACAGAGCGGAGATACAGCTAGAGCCACAAGACCAGGTATGGGCATGGTCACCTCTCTCCATTTTCTTTAGAATGGGTACCAGTTTCTTATGAACTAATAATTACAGCCTACTAGTTTATAGCTTGAGGTCCATACAGGTTGATAATGTGTATGGTTGGAGAGCTGATAAGTTTACTGCTAGGTGGGATGATTTTGCACAAAAGTTGATCCCTGTCTTGCATTCTTTAGAGGTGGTACCCAAGTGGATGATGGGGAGAGGCTGGTGTGCCACATCAGAGAGTTGGTCCTGCTTCTGGTGGTGATGGAATCCTGTTCTTTCACTTGGACTTCAGGGAGCTACCGTCTCCTGATAATGTACCATTATCATTAATAACTCTTCCATTTACTGAGAACTTACTAGGTTTTAGGAGCTATGTTATTAGGTGCCATTTGCATATTATCTTACTGAATCTAACAGCCCATGAAATAAGTAGAGCAATCCTTCCTTATGTGTAGTTTTACTTTGCATGTTTTCAGTTACCCATGGTCAGCTGGGATCTGAAAATACTAAATGGAAAATTCCACAGATAGATAATTTGTTATTTTTAAATTACATGCTAGGGGCTAGAGATATAACTCAGTGGTATAGAGCTTGCCAAGCATGTATGAACCGGTTCAATGCCTTAAAGGAAAAAAAAAAAAAAAAAGGAAAATACTTGCTATTCTGAGTGGCAGGATGAAATCTCACACTGTCTTTCTCTGCCCAGGATGCAAATCATGTGTCCTTTGTGCAGTATACCCATGCTGTCACTTAGTCATTTAGCTGCCTTCCTAGTTGCTAGAACTGTTTTACTACCTTAGTGCTATATTAAGGTAACCCTTATTTAGCAATGACCAGAAGCACAATAGCAGTGATTCAAAAAATTCCAGAATATGAAACATGGAAGGACGGATGAACTCTGGCGCTGCACGGTGACAATGCAAAACAAATGGATGAAAGCAATAATATATGTGATTTAAAAACATTTTATTTATTATTTTTACGTGTATGAGTGTGTTAACTGTGTGTGTGTAAGTGTACCTATGTCATACAGTGCTCAAGGAGGTCAGAAGAAGGCATCAGATCCCCTGGAACTGGAGTTATGGATGGTTAGCGGCCATGTGGGTGCTGGGAGTCAAGCCTGTGTCCCCTGCAAAAGCAGTTAGTGCTCTTAACTGCTGAGCCATCTTTCCAGCCCCAATTTATGTGGTATTATAAACATTAATTATACTGTGACTTCAGGCATCCCCTAGTCTCCGAATGCCTCCCCTATTATGGGGGGCGGTGACCACAAAAGTACATATAAAACACAGTTATGTATTGACCAGCTGCTGACAGCGCTGTGGATGGAGCTGCGGAGCCTAACTCCGAGTTTCCCCTAGGAGCACTGCATTTGCTGATTTACTGTTGAATGACTTTACAGAACTACTGTGAATCAGGACATCACTTATTGTCCTTATTTGTACTTGAGGACACTAAATCTAGAAGTTAAGTAACTGGCCCAGAGTGCGTGACTGGATTTTCACCGTAGCTGCCACCTGCAAAGCCAGTCTGTCAGCCTCTCTGTGTCCCACGGTGTGCTGTTCTGCAGCTGTGCTCAGGATGGAAGCATTTCCACCCCTGAGCCTGTCTCTATCAGTGGTAGATCTAGGCTCAACATTACACCCAAACTGCACCAGTTTTCTTTTCTTTCCTTTTTTCTTGTGGCTTCCCACATTATGATGTGTAAAACCAAAGTACAGTTGATTCTTGTTATTCATGGTGGTTCTGTTGTGTAAAGTTGCAAACACAACAGAATCCTAACCCTGAATTTCCCCTAGGAGCAATGCATTTGTGAACTCTATTCATAGTGTTTTCATCAGCTGGTCAAAATATAACCTTGTTTTATGTGTACTTCTGCTTGGACTCTATTTTTACACCTATATAACTCATCAACATAAAAATTAAGTAGCCTAAGATTTATATTTTGTGTTCAGTACTCATATGTATGTAATTATTAACACTGAGTTGAGCTCACAACTCAGAAGTATACTCAGACAGAAGTATAGCTCATGCTTGAATGAAACTTATCTAAGGGGCCAGTGAGCTGGCTCAGCATGTGAAAGGTGCTTGCTACTCAAGTCTAGAGACTTGAGTTTGAGTCTCAGAACCCACATAGAAGTAGAAGAGAACTGATTCCACGATATTGTTCTTTGACTTCCATATGCATGTCCCCGCATCATGCACACATGCATGTGTGTGCACACACACATAATAATAAAATTAATTAATCAAAATAGTTAAGGCTGGGACTGGAAAGATGGCTCAGAGGTTAAGAGTGCTTGTTGCTCTTTCAGAGAACCCAGGTTCAGTTCCACACACCCATATTGGGCATTTCACAACAGCCTATAACTCCAGTTCCAGGCAATTCCATGCCCTCGTCTGGCCACTGTGGGCACTGCATGTATGTGATGCACATACAGACATAGATATACACATATACACATAAATAAAAATAGATAAAATTTGAAAAATGCTTGAGGCACATTTCAACCTTCTTGTATTTAGAAACACTAGATAGAACTTCAGTTCTACCCTTTGGGGACACTTTAAACAGCAAAGTCACCAACAGAAAGCATAGAATGTGAAAAACGTGGCACTGATTAAGCCACAAAAGAGACTTCCACAGTAGGTGAGTAGAAAGAAGCAGGAGGAGCTCTGCCTTGTCAGCCACAGCTGGGACCCTGTACGCTGAGAGACGGAGTTCTCACCACTCTGCCCATGTCCTTGAAGGACTAACTCAAAGGTGTTGCAAATAGTGATTTTGAGTTAAAAATAAATTTTAGCAGGTAGGCAATTTTACAACTATGAAACCTCTCTACCTGACGAAAGTGGACAGTCTCTTTCTCTTATTCCCTCCTTCTCTTTAATATTTTAGTTATAAAATTGTTAGAACATAAAGATTTACAAAAAGAAAAATGTTTAAATCATTCAAATCCCACTAATCTGCAATTGTGGTTGTTCATATTTTAGTGTCTGGCCTTCCAGACTTTCTTCTGTGCAGATTTGAATTTGTTAATTGTACTGTCACGTCTTACGTATACATTTACCTAAACTTATTTTAAGACAAAACTGGTACCACACCATCCTTATGGTGTGTAATCTGTATTTCGTGGTTCTGTGTTGCTAGAACCTAAAGTGAAGAGAAGGGTGAGTGGTGAGGAAGGAGGTCAGTTGGGCAAGATGTGAGGGAGGTTGGGACTGTCCCGATGAGGGCCGCTGATGGTCAGCAGTAACATGCTCCTTGGTGAAATTAGATAGATGACTCTCATGGTAGCTGCATGTGCAGTGTACTCCAGCCATCCAGTGTGGTAGCTCTTGGTCATGTGTAGCTCTTGAGTCCTTTGAGATGCAGCCAGTCCTGACTGAAGTGTGCTGTAGTGTGAGGGAAAGCTCATTAATTTTTGTATAAATTACGTGTTGAAATGATAATCTTGGGAAGTATCGAGAGAGCGGGTTAAATAAGATGCAGGATTAAGACTGATTTCCCTCCCTCAGCTTCCTCTTTCCCTCCCTCCCTCCATAGTAGGGCACCTAGGGCAAGTTCAGGCAGATAGAGATAGCCAACTCACTGTCCAGTGACTTGAGCAGAGCTCTCCATAGAGGTGAGTTTATGCTTGAGAAAGTCTGTGAGCCTTCAGCAAATGGAAGCCTGAGTTGGTCTGAGAGTCTCAGTGGAGGTGGCCTCAGGAAGAGTCCTGAGAGTGGAGCAGGGGCCTGGGGACAGCACAGCAAAGGAGCAGAGATCAAGGGAAGGTGTTTCAGAGTGCCCTGTGGTATGAACATGAACTGTAAGCAACGTTTGTGGAGATACTTTCATGTCTCAATTTAAGCACAGTAGCAAGGCAGTCGAAATTATTAAGCAGCTTTGCTTTTGGGGGCAGGGGTGGTCCTTGTTGGCTCTATCTTGCTATGTAGCTGAAGATGACCTTGAATTTGTAATCCTTCTGCCTCCACTTACCAAGTGCTGGGATTACCTACCCAGGTAGGTATGGGTTACCCTCCCCAGTTTATACAGCACTGGGGATTGAACCAGGGCCTTGTGCATGCTAAGCCAGCACAGCATTACACACAGTAGTCTACCAACTGAACTACGTCCCCAGCCCCTTTAAGCAGTCCATATCTATATATAATTTTCTTTGAGACAGGGTCTCGCTACATAGACCAGGCTAACCTTAGACTCACAGAGATCCACCTGCCTCTGCCTCCGGAGTTTTGGAATTAAAGTCATGTGTTACCATGTCCAGTTTCTTTTTATTTTATTATTGTTAATTATATGTTTCTGCTTTGTGCCAGGCACACTACTAAAGCCCCACAGAGTACCTCCCCATTTACAGATGTAAATACAGAGACTAGAGTCCCTAAGAGCCTTATCCAGTCTTTTAGTCAGTACACCTGTGGGGCTCTAACTTACATCTGTCTTAATTCTAGCCTCCTCAGTTTAACTGAAACTTTTTGGCAACCTCAAGACTTGCCCTGGCAAGAAGTAACTGTCTTAAGTTTCTCAGACCACAAAAACAAAATAAACCAGAAGCTACCCTTCTTTGAGAGCTGGCCTTGAGGGGGCTCTGGTGATGGATGGCAAGTTGTGGAGGATCCTGCATTCCAGGGCGCTGAGGTCAGCATGTATGTGAGCTGAGTGGCCTGTAGCTTCCAGTGCTCAGACCGGCTCCTGGCCTGTGCCTAGAGGCTTGTTATTGAGCGTGCTGTACCGCTGGTTTTCTGCTTCCAATCCTTTCTGTCCTTGTAGTCATTCCACTGATGAATCCTTGGGACCCCAGGCAAGTGTTCCTGTGGTCTACCTTCTGGGCCAGTTCAGGGTCTGCCGGAAGGAATGCTGCCCCCACCGGACTGCCCAGACTCCTGCCTGAGCTTTTGCAGCATGTGTCCACTTCCATACATGGAAGTCGGGTTTGCCAGCCCCGGCCAAAGCGCCTGAAGCAGGAGGCTGTTTCCCCACAGCTGACAAGCACTCGGCTCACATTTTAAAAATGTATTGATCGTAAAAAGACTCTGGCTTTCAGCACACATGCCTGTAAAAAGAGAACTCTGGTATCTCATAGAGCGAGCAGGCAGTAACATGTTGCAGCCTAGGCCTGAATGCTATGCTTACTGTACTGACTACAGCTTGGGGTTCTAGAAAGACCTGCTGATGTGAAAGAGGCCTTTTTTTGATGGGGAGGGTCTTATACTTTCTCTCTCTCTCTCTCTCTCTCTCTCTCTCTCTCTCTCTGTGTGTGTGTGTGTGTGTGTGAGAGAGAGAGAGAGAGAGAGAGAGAGAGTGTGTAAGTATATACTTTTCTCCTCAGTGTTGGGCATGAAACCTAGAACCTCCCACATGCTAGGTCAGTCTTGTACCCCTTAGATAGAGTCCCAGTCCATTGGTATCCTTTTCTTTCAGATAGGATTAAAAGAAAATATCTGAGCAGTCAGCCTGAATATCATATGGGATGAAATGAACCGGTTAAGCCAGCCCAGACCCAGGTCTTAAAGACAAGTAACAAGTATAGATCATGAATTTGCTAAGAAGTCCTGTTTAATTTAAGGTCTTTTTTTAGTTTTCTATTGCTTTTTATGATGCACAGATTAGGGTTTGTCTGATTTTTGTTTGCTTTTGCTTCCTGAGTAGTCAAGGATCGAATCTCGTAGAACTTGAACTTCTGGAAAGTAATAGTTGGCAAGAGATTCTACAGTAGTTTGTGGAGCCAGGTGTGATGGCATGCTTGCTTGCACCCCAGCACTGAGGAAGCTAAGGCAGAAGGACCACAAATTTGAGGGTAGCCTGGGCTATGCACTAAGATCCCATCTCAAAAAAAGTTTTGGGAAATAAGGATGTGAATTTCTTGTGCCTTCACCAGCGCAGTGCGTGGCTGTTGCTCTCCTGCCGGATTCGCCGCCCCGTCTAGTTCTTTCTCCTGTTCCCATCTTGGGTACAGTTCTTGGATATTTCGCTGCATTTTCTCTCTAATGTGGCTCACAGCTAGTTAATGGTGATCTCTGAGCTTCGTTAGAGCAGACTCTGAATTATTTAAAAGCCATCATTCCAGATTGTAAAATTCTGGAAGTATGTGCTGAACTCCTTTTGCTTTTGGGGACTGGGTGAAGGGTGAAAAGACTCCCGTTAACTGAACGGTTTCTTCATTACACCCTCCACTCAAACAGCAGCATCAATCCCTGCCTTCTGTAAGATCTTGAAAAGAAAATCATACCTTCTGGGCCTTTCCCATCACGGTTTATTTTGAGCTTAAAATAGCAAACCTTAGACATCTTTGTACCGCTCCTTTCCCTACTAGATCCTCTCTTTAATTGTACAGAAAGATTGTGAAATTCCTCCTTGATTCTTCCTGTCTCAGGGGAAAGGGTGAAGCTGCAGCAGCTTTATTGCTGGATGTTGATCTGAATTCCTTCCCTTGCTCTCTTGCTAGTTAAAAGGTTCCCCACTGTGACAGATGTGGATTCAGGGGCCTTGAATTTGTAAAGTGGAAGGGACTACCTTCTGAGTTAAAGGGCTTCCTTTAAATAACTTCTATTTATTTATTTATTTATTTATTTATTTATTTATATTTTTTAAAAGAAATGGTTTCTTAGACATCAGGCTGTCATCACCTACTAATTGTTTTGCCTCTGAGCAGGGCTAATGCTTGGGGCAGATTACTTCTGCCTCTTGGGTTTCTGTATTCTCTCCACCT
The DNA here is from genome assembly GCA_035773235.1 of Eospalax fontanierii. Classification (NCBI taxonomy): domain Eukaryota; kingdom Metazoa; phylum Chordata; class Mammalia; order Rodentia; family Spalacidae; genus Eospalax; species Eospalax fontanierii. The sequence continues at coordinate 51,124,009 of CM069531.1, read as the reverse complement.
CAGCTGCTGGCCAAACGGCTGTGAGCACAGGGCATTTGGCCTGGATGCTGGGGGCTGAAGGATGGATTATGTCTGCTTGCCCCCAGAGCCTGGCCATTGGGTTGGAGGCCCTGCTTGGCAGCTCTTCTCCAGACTGGGGAGGGAAATGAGGTCTTGGCCAAGGAGGCGAGTGTGGGAAGAGGAGGCTGTTCCCTGTAGTGCTGCTTCCCCCAGTTTCAAGGTACAGATGCAACACTCTGTAGGCAGCACAGCTCTCAGCTGCAAAGTGTAGCGGGGAGAGGTGCAGAGCCAGGTTGGGACCCTGTTCTGTTTACCTCAAGTGCTTATTCCAAAGGAAACATCAAGTGGTGATTTCCAACCCTGGCTGAGAATCAGTGGACCTTGGGGAGCTGTTAAGCTACAGTCCCAGGCTGCCAGTTCACTGTTGTATGTGCCCAACATATAGCACAGTGCCTGGCACTGTTGAGTTGTCATAACTACAGCAAGTCAGGTAACTGGCTGGGAGCCTGGTATGTCTGCCTATAATGTTTAGGAAGATGAGCAGGTAGTCTCTTAGCCAGTCAGTCATACAGAGTCCATCTCAGATAAGGGTCTAAGAGTCTTCTCACACTCAAGAGCTTAGCTCTGCTCCGGTGGTCCAAATGGTAATCTGTGTTTATGTATTTCTAACTTGCTACTTACCACAACTTTCATTCTTCCTGATCTAGAAAGTGCCACATTATTGAGGGGCTGCTGAGAGTAAATCAGCAAACAGACAGAAGTGCCTTGATTAGGGGTGCCCTTGGTCAGCTAAGTGCGTCCTAAGTATCATGTGTCCTTACACAGCCTTTGAGGGAGGCAGTGTGGCACTGACTGTTTTCCTACTTGTTCTGCCAAGTGTTTGAGCCAGAATTTGAACTCTAGCCCTGCAGCTGTGCTGAACTGCCTAATAATTGATCAAGGCTGTCATTAAAAGAGGTGCCGTCCATACGCCGGGTACTGGGACAGAAAGTGCTTTACATATGGTGTCTCACTTAGTTCTCACAAGGATCCTAATGAAACTGAATTACCCGAATTTTACAGAGGAAACTTGAGGATCGGAGAGGTTAAGAGATATGCCCATTGAGCCAGTGCCAGGTAGAATCACATGCCTGGATCTTCCCTCTGCACCTGTTCTTTTTCCCTGGGCACCACCACATCTGGCAGGGAGTGCAGCAGAGGCACATTCAAGAAGCAGATGTTGGGGCTAGAGAGATGACTGAAGTTAAGAACGCTGACTGCTCTTGCAGAGGACCCAGGTTTGATTCCAGTAGCCATGTGGCAGCACTTCCCATTCTTACTTAGCTCCACTTTTAGTTTCAGGGTATCCAATGCCCTCTTCTGGCCTCCATGGGCATTGCATATATGTGGTGCATTTACATACATACAGGCAAGACACTCATACACATAGTTTTTTTTTTTTTTAATTAAAAAAAAAAAAAGCAGGGGGCTGGAGAGATTGGCTCAGCAGTTAAGAGCACTGATTGCTCTTGTAGAAGACCCAGTTCAATTTCCAGCATCCACATGGCAGCTAACAGCCATCCGAAATTCAAGTTCAAAGGAATTTGATATCCTCTTCTGTCTTCCATGGACATTGCATGACATGGGTGCACTTAGATACTTGCAGGCATAACTCTTGTACACATAAGATAAAAATAATTAATTTAAAAAAGAAGCAGGTATTCTCTGTTTTAGCAGGTATTTTTCAGCCAGGGTGTTATTGGAGGGGGAGAGGATAGGTTGTGTTCCAGGCACTAAACACACTAGCCACAGGCTTTTACCCAAGGGAATTCAGGAAGATGGCTCAAAACTTTGGTTCTCAAAAGATAGCCGCTATGATTTGTATGTTCCCCAGGGGCCCATGTGCTAGAGACTTGGTTAATGATCAAAAATATGTGGTAGAATTAAGAGGTGGAACCTTTAACGGGAAGGGGGCGTTCCTAATGTAAAGTTACATTCTGGGAACATTATTCAGGAAGAGATTTTCTCTCTCTGGAATGAGAGTAGATTGTTTTAAAGTGAGACCATGGTACATATTTGGTTCCGTTTCTGCTGCTCTGCCACATTGTAATGACATGGGAGGGGATCATCAGAGGATGGGCCCGGGTGATCTTGGATCATATGCTAACTAATAGTTCTTTATAAAGTACTCAGCCTTAGGTATTTTGTTATGGCAACAGAAAATAGACTAAATACAATGGTCTTCTGAACTTTCAAGCTCCTAGAATCCATTAGCTTTTTGTCTTTTACTTAAGCCAATTCCCTCAACACATACCATCTCTCTCTACCCCAGGGAGTGTCCCTGGCAGCAAAGAAAGAGCTCTTTGAGCAGCCACCAGGGTGGAAACAGCCAAGGTCCCAGGACCCCAAGGACATTTCCAGCCTGTGGTTTACTGACTTAACCTAAAGGAGCTCCTGATTGGCTGGTCATCACTGGAAGATTAGCATTTTTGTGAAAACGCAGAATTGCCAAGATTCAAGTAAGAGAGATGGCAGCAACGGCAAGTGGGGAAGAGGCACCCCAGACACTGGGAAGAGGTACTGGGATGGCTATGTGCCATGGTTGCTGCGCCGTATTGATAAGAAAGCCTCCATACCCTTGATATGTACTGATTTTTTTTAGAAAGGGGTTCAACAATGTCTTCTCCCTTCTTCCCCTCCCTTTTCATTCCTCCTCCGCCTGCCTTCCTCCTTCTCCTGTTCCTTCCCCTCTTCCTCATCCTATTTAGACAGAGCTTCATGTATGCCAGGCTGGCCTGGATCCGCTGCATATCTGAGGATGACCTTGAATTTCTGACCCTCTGGCCATCTTGGTTCACAGTGCTGGGGTTTAAACCAGGGCCTCACTCTCATCTGAGCTACATCCCCTGTCCTAAGGTTTAACTTGCAATGATAGCCTTGTCTCTTCTTCAGAATTTTTTTGAAGACCTACTCCCGATGATAGGCTAGCGATACCCAGTGTCGCCCAAACTCATGAACCCGGTGGAACATTTTGACATGAATCTTTGTGTGCTTATGAAACACAGGAGCACAGGGCCCTTCCACAAAGAAACATGCTGTCATTCTGTCATTATTATTTTTTTCCTGGAAGCAGACAGCCTTTTTAGTGAATCTTCTGTTGTCTAACCTTTGAGAGACCTAGAAATCAAAAGCAGTTCATTTGTTCATCTCTCTGCCTGGCAGACTCACTGGTAAGAGTGGAAGTCAGGAGGTGCTGGGAAGTGCAGGTCTGGGGCAGACTGTGGGAGCATCCTTCATCTGAGGGAGCAGCTCATGGGAATGCAGCTCTTCATTGATATGACCTTCTGAAGCAGGTTTTAAAAATTACTATTTTACTTTGTGTGTGCACACTCATGCATTTATATGTATGAACCAGGTACATACATGGCATGGCATACATGTAGAGCTCAGAAGACAACTTCTGATGTCAGTCTTTACCATCTGCCTTGTTTGAGACTGGGTCTCTGTTTTTTTCTGCTGCATATGCCAGGCCGGCTGGCCCTTGAGTCTCCCAGGATTCTTGACTTTACCTCCCATTTCCCTTTTAGGAGTATCGGGATGGTAGACCTGGTTTATGTGGTGTGGTGGTTTGAATGAAAATGTCCCCCACAAGCTCCAAGTATTTGGACATTTTGTCCCTAGTTGGTGGTGCTGTTTGGGGAGGTTTTTAGGAGCTACAACCTTCCTGGAGGAGTGTCACTAGGAGTTAGCTTTGAGAGTTCTTAAGTCTTGCCAGATTTCCAGTTGCTTTCTGCTTTATGTGCCAGCTTAAAGATGTGATAACTTCTAGGCTTTCTGCTCTGGCCACCTCTGCTGCCATGCTGTCCCTGCCATTATGGACTCCACCCCTCTGAACTGTAAGCCAAATAAACTCTTCCTTCAAAGTTATGGTGTTTTATCACAGCAACAGAAAGGTAACTAATACGTATGGGTTCTTGGAATTCAGATTCAGGTTCTCAGGGGCTTGCACAGCAAGTACTTTTACCCACTGAACCATCTTCCCAGACCCCTGAAAGATTTTTTTTATAATGTTTGTTTTATTTGCGTGTGCATGCATGTGTATGTCTGCGTCCATATGTACAGGTGCCCTTGGAGACCAGAAGAGGGTGTCAGATCCTCTGAAGCTGGAGTTACAGGTAGTTGTAAACCACCCTGTGTGGGTGCTAGGAGCTAAATGAGGTCATCTGGAAGAACAGCAAGTGCTCTTAACTGCTGAGTCATCTCTTCAGCCCCTGAAAGAGATTGTTATGAGATGTGAAATCTGATTTCTAAGTGTTGTCAGTCAGTTCCAATGTAAAACATAGTGTTCACCAAATAGCATGTTTAAGACTGAAAGCCCACTTTGTCTGTAGGTGACCTCTTAGTGGTTATGCCCTTTAGGGCTATAGTACTGTGTTTGTACCTTGTGATCTGGGTGCCTGTGAGAGATTTTCAGGGAACAGGAGAGGTGTATTCTGGAGTGAGCACATGTGTGGGGTGAGGGTGAGGGTGTGTGTGTGGAGTCACTTCCTAGGAGTTTGTGGGCATGCTTATGCAGAGAAGGCTCTGCCTGGGTTGGTAAGCAGTGAGCTATGCAGGATGGAACAGGAGCCAGAGGTGAGCTCCTGACCCCCAGAGTATGAGAAGACCCTCAGAGCAGTAGAGTTTCTCAGGATCAGAAAGTGGGGTTGCGATCTAGAGATTCTCGATGTGAACTAAAAAGTGCTCTTACCCCTACCAAAGCATAGGACTTGGCTGCTTTCAAAGCTCTTTTCCTGGTGTTTATTTCTGACAACAGTGCTGTGCATAGAAGGAACTCATATAGAGATACTGAAGCTAAGCATCCCAGTGGTTGAGCCAGGCTAAGTACTCTGCATATTCTTTTCTGCCAGATAATGGTAACCTGTATTTTTCAAGTGAAGTAGTTGAGGCTCTGAGTAATAAAGTGAATTTGAATTACCCCCGCCACACATTGTGACAGGGGTGGGATTCAGCCCCATATCTGCCTTAAAACCCAGCCACCTTCCATTACTGGACCACCAAACCATCCCAGACTTGTCTTGAACCCATGTCCTGTGAGGGGCCTGTTGGAATAGAAGAATAGAAGGTCCCATAGATGGTGGGCTGGGAGATGGAGATTCTTGAAAATGGGTCAGGAACATTTATCCTGAATGTGAGGTTTGACTACAGGGTGTATGATGATTTGAGTTTTGAAAAAGTGACTCTGCTACAGTTCTGCTGGAGGAGTTAGCCTGGCTTGAGAGGCGAAGGGGAGGGCAGAGCTTGTCACAGGGCAGGGAACACAGATTTGTCAGTTTAAAGCGACATGCGTGCTGTCTCCATATCACCAGGTTATTGTTTGCTGTGCATTGAGACAGTAGTTCCTGGCATTCTTCTCAGGGTGAGCCCTTTGGGCATCTGGCACCATTTTGCAAAAGTCCAGTTTCTATCTTATACCCAATTTTCTCCTCCCAATGTGTTTCACAGTTAGCAGGTGGTTTGTTATTGCTGGTTTTAAAATTTTCTCCAATGCAGTCCTTGCCTGAATGACAGTACTGACCCCAGTGACTGTAATTTTAAGTTTGACCTCTGCTCGAATTTTTCTGGATTTTTGTATTGGGGTAATATCTAAGAGTGAGGAATAGGAACTCTCTGGGAATCCTAAAATGGAGATTGGCATCTTTGAGGTGAAAATGAGAGAAAGGACTTTCCTTCCCCAACTACTTTACCAACTGACTTGCTTGCAGAAGGCTATTTCAGAGCTGGTGATTTGCCCGAGATGAAAGCAAGAAAGCTCTGGGCACCTTTAGCTGTTTGTAACAAATGGATGAGTGAGAAGAATCTACCGCATCTGAGAGCCTTGACCACCTGTGCAACTGGAAGAGCCTTCCAGTGTACAAGGCTGAAACAGGGAACAGGCCAGGGGAGCCAGGCAAGGCCTTTGCAGCTGACAGACAATGGTCCCTTCTAGAGGACCAAGCAGGGAGTATCTGTACAGACTTCAGGTGCTGGAGTCAGAAGCGTGTTTGATCCTGTGGAGTTTGAGGCTAATAAGAATGAGATGTGAATGAGAATGACTTATGTAACTAGTTCCGAAGCTCTCTATTCTTTATGGAAATTTAAGCAAGCTATATAGCCAGAGATGGAGGGAAAGGAGAGAGACAGAGACACGTTTGCAATTTTTAATGAATTCTTTAGTAGGGGGATTAATTTAATATCTATTAATGATGTTCTTTGTTTGCTTGCTTTGTATCCTGTAGCTGGTCTAGAATTCTCTATGTAGACCAGGCTGGCCTTGATGAATTCACACAGGTCCGCCTGCCTCTGCCTCCTGAAAGCTGGGATTAAAGGTGCATGTCACCACACCAGGCCAATGATCTTCTTTTGAAGAAACAATTATGACTTAATAACATGATATTTTCAATGCCTAAACACGGGACGAAGTACCATAGAAGGTTCTCTTTGTGGAGAACAGGCTTGCAGGGAGAGTGGCGATTACTCTGGACCTTGCCTGGGAATCTTTAAGGCCTTCCGGTTGTAATCTCAGGACCCTCTGGCCAGTCTCTATTATGGAGTCTCTATTTCCTTGTCTATGACTTCTGGAGGTCTCTGAACTGAGATAGTTCATCTAGAACCAGGACTCAGTTAATGGGCACCTTCACACAGCACGAGTGGCTCAGTTGAGAGATTTAAAATCTACAAACATTTTAGTCAGGAGAGAATTATGGTACCAGAGAAGGAGCTAACCCTAATATTTACCCTTAGAAATCGAAAGGTTATTTTAAAGCAGTGAAGTATGTTGCCCCAGAGCAGGCAGGATGGGGCTAGACAGGCTTACCCTAGAGTAAATCCCAGGGGGCAGGCACATGGTGTAGATTTACAGCCATGCCTTGGTTTTAAGCATTCTGAAAAGCATGCAGGGTTGTTGTAAAGTGAGACAGGCTATAAAGGGTGATGCTGAGTCGAAAATGGTCTGGGCACATTTTCATAAGGGAAGCTGCCTTCGGTGTCCATTGTATTTTGAAGTAGCCCCAGTCCTTTTTCTTTCTTTCTTTTCTTTTTTTTTGAGAGGTCTTCCTGTACCCCAGCTGGCTTGGAACTTACTATGTAGACTAAGATGGCCTTTATCTTACAGAGATCCACCTGCCTCTGCCTCCCAAGTGATGGTATTAAAATTATGCACCACCACGGTTGGCTGATATTTGCCTTTTTCAAAACTAACATTGGATTTATTGAAGAAAATTGGAAAATACATACATATAAACATATACATATAGACATCTATATATACATAAATAGGTGTGTATGTAAAAATAAGTTACTGTAGACTCCTTTGTTAGAGATATTGATGTTCTTACTCTACAAGGCAGCCTTAGCTTTTTCTCTGTGTGCACAGCCAATGTGTGTCTTACAAGTTTAGCGTATTTCAACTTAACAAGCTGAGCGTATTTCCATGTAAGAATATGTTGTTATGGAAGATAGTCTCTCATGGCTACATACATGGATTGTCATTTATTTAATATTTCCCTGTTACAGGAAAACTAAAGGTGATTCCAAATTTTGCTGTAGTCATCAGACTGTTATAAACTTCTCTCTTCACTTTATGTATTTCTTCAGTTGTTCTGAAGATAAATTCCTAAAAGATTTGCTGCACTGCTAGGTGTGTTGGCAGAGGCAGGTAGAACTCTGTGAATTGGAGGCCAGCCTGGTTTATATAGCGAGTTCTAGGCCAGTCAGGTCTACATAGTGGGAGCCTACCTGAAAAAAATTTTTTTTTCCCTCAGAGATTCTGTTATCCCAGGGCCAGGGTTAGAGTGCTTGCCTAGTATGCACAACCCCCAGCACTGAGGAAAAAAAAAGGATTCTGTTAATTGCTTTCATTCTTGATTCTTGTTCCATTTTCTTTGTTCTGTTCTGAATTTCATCTTTGGTTTTCATTGTTTTAAGCCTGCCCATTCTCACACCTCTATTCCTCACAGTGCTGACTGTTGTGTGGCTTGTATTACTGTTGTCCCCTAGGCCTAGAACCCAGGGCCTGGCACATGCCCCTCACGCGCTCTGCCTCCGAGTTGCACCCCTAGCCGTGAGGCTGCATTTTTATTAGTTTCTTTATTATTACCTCCTCGTTTTATCCAGCTTTGCTTTTTTTTTCTTTTAAATGTTTTTGTCTACAAGCAAATATACATTTTCCAAATTTTTCCCTTTTTTTTTGTAGTGGTCTACTCTCCAATGCAATGTTTTGCTGTTTTGTGCTGTTTGTTGTTTGCCCTGGGATGGAGACAGTTTTGTCAGGTCCTGGACTTGCCCACAGACAGATCATGCATTCTCTCTCTTACACTCCCTTTGCCTTGGTGCCCACCGACCCTCCTTTTAGATCTTGGCTTCACCATGCGCCCTGGCACGGCATGTGTGTGCTCCCTGTCTTCTGTGCTTGTGGGAGCTGCTGAGATAACAATACGGTTCTGCTTGGGCCTTTTTCTTTGGCTCAGTCTTTGCACTGACTACAAGCTGTGAGTGTGACATGCCTGTTTCTCACATCAGTGCAAGGTCCACCTGTAGCTACAACACTCCCCTGGGACCTCCCATCCCACCACTCCAGGCTTTCAGATACTGCTTTGAGAACAGAAACAAGATTCAAGGGCTGTGCCTGTTCAGGCCAATCTGGTCCTGCAGCACTTGCCCTTCCAAATTGAGCGGGGTTCCACTGGGGTCTCTGTTACTTAACTAGACTGCTGATGCCCAGCAGGATAGTTTCAAGTCTGGCCTGGTAGTTTTTTTAAACCTGGTTCCAGCTGTACCAGTTTTCATCTGGCAGCTATTTCTTTTCCTTTCTTCGTGTCCTTAAACCAAGCATAAAGCCTTCTGGGTTATTATTTGGTGAGGAGAGACCAACCCATAAGCCAGCTTTGGATACCTCTGGTTTTTTCCGCTGGGTGCTGCATTTTTCTTCCCTGGCTGGCCTGTCTCTAAATGCTGCTCCAGGCTCTATGACTTCAAAGCTGTTTCCCCAGTGGTAGCTGTCCTCAAACTAAAACTAAAACCAGAGACAGAGACATTTCTGAGCTATTTAAATAATAGTAGTAGTAATAATAATAATACGAATAATAATGCATCCTGTGAATGCTGGGCTTTTCATGTGGCTTCTAACATCCCCTGCCCAGTCCCCTGCCAGGGAGACCTGTTGTGGGCTGCCAGCTCTCCCTCCTTTGATGTCTGTCTCCAGGATACCTCCCTAGAATCTGTGCTGAGAACACTGAAATTGCTGCTGTGTGTGGGGTGGGGAGGAGGGGCGGAGACCCCAGTAACTTTATGGACATGTGCGGAAGGAAGTCAGCTTGAACTGCCAGTGACCCTGCAGGCGGGCACGTCCGTCTTGATTTTGGAGAATATTTGAGTTTTTCTCTCCTTTTCAGCCTCTGCCCACGGTTCCCCTTAAGCTCTCTGGTAGTGTTTGTTTTCTGGTTGTGATCATCGTGTAGTGATCTTCTTGAGATAGTCCTTGTTTCAAAGCAGCCTGTGGGTGACATTGGAAGTTGATTCCTTCCATTTGCCCTGGCCATTTCCTTCTTGGAATGCTAGGCTCTTCCTCTTAGTCACCCCCCTCCCCCGGATCTTTACAGCAAAACATAACAATTTTCTTATTACAGAGACTTTGATATATAGGCTGAGCATCCCTTATTTGAAAGGTTTAGAACCAGTCGTGTCTCTGGTTTCTGTTTTTTGGATCTGGGAATACGTTCATAGACTCTACTGGTTGAGTGTCCTGCATCAGAAAATCCCAAATTTGAAATATGCCAAAAGTTAAAACTTTTATCAGTCTCGGGGTTAGAGAGATAGCTCAGCGGTTAAGAGCACTGGCTGCTCCTGCAGAGGACCCGGTTCAATTCCTAGCATCCACATGGTGGCTAACAACTGTCCTTAACTCCAGTTCCAGAGGAATCCAACGCCCTTTGTGGGCATTGCACAACGTGGGTGCACTTACACACATGCAGGCAATACACTCAGACACATTAAAAAAAAAAACAAAAACCTCTAACAGTCTGAGAAAGGAAGTGCTCAAACATCTTTAGGACTTCAGATTGAAGATGTTCTGCAGTGCCGTGTGTGTGTGGTGTATGTACATGTGTGTGTGTGCAGATATATGAGGATGCCAGAGCTAGATGTTGGGCATCCTGCCCTATCCCTCTCTACCTTATTCCTCTGAGACAGGGGCTCTTCTTGAACCTGAAGTTAGGTTGGCACCAGCAAGTCCCAGCAGTCCTCCCATTGTTGTCTCCCTTCTCCCCAGTCTGGGGTTGCAGATATATGCAAGACCACACCTGGCTTTTTACATGAGTTCTGGGGAGATTTGGACTCAGGTCCTCATGCTTGCACAGTGAGTGCTCTTACCTGCTGAGCCATGCCCCCAGCCCTAGTATATTTGATGTTCATATACATAATGAGATGACTCCTATAGTCAATCAAATTAATCTGCCCATTACTTTCCATAGTGACTCAATTTTTAAAAATTATTCTTTAAAATCATGTGTTTGTCTTAATTAATCAAGCTTTCTTTCACTTGAGTGTTCACTCAGCACAGGCCTAGAGCAGGGGTGGGGGTGGGAATGCTGTGAGAGGCAGCCATGGAGGACACTTGGTAAGCTACCTGGATGTCAAAGAGCCCAAGGCAAGAACTCACACACTTTCACACCTGTGGCTGGAGCCTTCCAGCACCTCTCTTCACAGGCCTGCGGGAATCGGGAAGCTGTAAACCTTTTCTCATCAACCTTGAGTATCTGAAGTCAGCAGATTTTTGTTGTGGTGGTTGTTTGTCTTTTGGAATTAAAAAAAAAATTTATTTTATGTTTGAGTGTGCTCTTTCTCCGCCCCCCTCCCCGTGTGTGTGTGTGCGTGTGTGTGTGTGTGTGTGTGTGTGTGTGTGTGTGTGTGTGTATGCCTTGGCACATATGTGGAGGTCAGAGAACAACTTTTGGGAGCCACTTTTCTCCTTCCCCCATGCAGGTCCCAGGATTGAACTCAGGTTGTCAGTTTTGGCAGTAAGCCCCTTTACCTGCTGAGCCATCTCGCCAGCTTTGTTGTTGTTGTTTTATTTTGTTTTGTTTGAGACAGAGTCTTTATGAGACCCCAGCTGGTCTGGAACTCTGTGCAGACCAGACTGACCTAGATCTCATGGAGAACTAACTGCATGCCTGTTCCTCTAGAGTACTGGGATTAAGGGCATGGGCTCCCATGCCCAGCATATTTTTGAGACAGGGTCTTGCTATGTAACTTTGGTTAGACTGAAACTCAGTCAGGCTTCAATCTCAAGGCAACCCTCTGCCTCCTGCTACCCCCGGTGCTGGAATTACAGGCGTGAGAGGCCATGTCCAGCCAAATTTGTGTTAAATATGCTTTGTAGGGAACACAGGGTGTTACTCTTTTGTAGAATGTGTGCCAGCTGACACAGTAAAGATCCCCCAAATAAAGTAAACAATCAAAAAAGCAAGTGTGTCAAATAATAATACTTAAAAATGTTCTTTGGAGCTGAAGAGATGGCTCAGTGGCTAAGAGCACTTGGAGCTTTTCCAGAAGACTAGAGATTCATTCCCAGTGACCACATGGTAGTTTATAACCACCTGTAACTCCAGTTCCAGGGGACCTCATGCCTCCATGGCACGTGCACTCATGTAGTGCGCATATATACACTCAGGCCCACGCAAAATAAAAATAATAAAGTAAATCTTTAAAAAAATGTTATCCTTTTTTGTTGCTTTGTGTTTTGTTTTGTTTTGTTCTCCCCATAGCCTCAGATGGCCTAGAACTCACTATGTGAGCTCACAGAGATCTGCTTGCTTCTGCTCTCCAAATGCTGTGACTAAAGGTATGCACTCTCCCACCTAGCTATATCCTTTTTTCTTATTTAAAAGCTTTCATTGCACTCTGTGTATTTCTTACATCAGACGTACACGTACACAGTATATGAAGGACATTCAGGAGAGGGTCTTGTGAAAGCCATCTAAGAAGCTGTCTTCTGTCTCTTTTCTATCAGTGAGCATCAAGTGTTAAACACAAGTCCTGTGATTTTTCCACGTTCTAGAAATTTCATCTCTTCCAATAAGAATGACATCATAGGAATGCAATTTAGCTATAATGTTTTTATGAAGTGTTTTGTCTTTGCAAGTTAAGAAAAAAAATCTACCAGCCCCCAGCACTGATGTCTGATACATACATACATACATATATATTTCACATATATTTTGAAATCTGTGTGTTACGTGCATATTTGTGGGGGGGTGCATGTGTGCCACGGTGTATGTGTATGTGTGTGTTTATGTAGGTCAGAAGTCAATTTCAGGTGTTAGCCTTCCTTTCTGCCTCCTTTTTTCTTTTTTTTTGAGACGGTAGTCCCAACTGGCCTAGAATTCATTATTTAGACCAGGCTGGCCTCAGTCTCACAGAGATCCGCTTGCTTTTTCCTTGAAAGTACTGGGATTAAAGGCACGCACCACCATGCTGGGCCCTCCACCTCTCTTTTTGTGGTTCGCTCTGCATCTGCCAGGTTAACTAGCCATGACTTCCAGGAATTCTTCTATCTCTGCCTCCCATCTCACTGTAGGAGTGCTGGGATTACAGACATGCCCAGGGTTATGGGGTTCTTAAGATCCAAAATCAGGTCCTTGGAAAGTGCTTTGCCCAGGACCTATCTCCCCAGTCCCTGAATTTTTTTGTGTATAATAGAAAAGAGCACTTTAGCTAGTCCCTCTGGTGACGAGTATTCATACAGTGTTGAGGTCTGACTGTGTGACTTCCACTGTAGGCTGAACATGCGTGGTATGCTGGCATTGCGGGGGCAGGGAGGGGGACTCCAGCCATCCCTTGGAGAACAGCAATCAGTAGCAGGAGGGAGATGAAAGAGGGTGTGGCCTCATGGCAGCAGGATGCTGGTTTTATCTGGATTGGTTTGAAGGATGTAGCTGGCATTGAGAGTGTGGCATGGAAGGAGGGGTAGCTTTGTTCCGGAAGACTGCGACAGTCAGAACCAGCATTGATGGAGTCTGTCCCAGAGCTCCATTACAGCAGGCTCCTCTCGTCTCACAGCCACGTAGATGCTCAGTAAACATACCCCGAATGAACAAGCTGGCAACTCACCCGCAGAATGCTTGATCATTGCAGTGAGCCCGAAGCTGGTCTCTGCCCTTTTCCAGCAAGCTTTCCAGGTCTTCTTTAAACAATTTTCACTATCTTGGTTCCTCCCTTTTCTGCTTGACCAGCAGGTTCAAGGGCTTTCTAAAGCTTTCCCAGGGCCATATTCCCTGACCTAAATGAGCTGCCCTTCCACAAACTTCATTGCCTGCTTGTCCATAAGGAGCCTCCAGTTGTCTTTGTAATAATCCAGTGGTACCCCCATACCCCACTTCTCAGGATTCTTAACCCTGTCTTCTACGTAGACTACATAGTAAAGAAGAGGTGATGACTTTTATGAGAGTCCCCAGAAGCTTAGGGATTGATGTGGAGTCCTGCAGCGGTTTGAAAGAACACAGCAAACCAGTGAAACGATGAGTGACAGCCAGTGGATACGCCGTCCAACCTTGGAATCGGGATAGAAGAATGTTCTTACTTGGATTGGAATTTGGCCAACCATGGGATTTTATTGACCATAAGCCACTAATTCAAAGGCTTTTCCAGCCATGACCCCTAGTTTCTTCTTACTGTACTTCCTACATTTCCTGGAGTCTGCATTTATGACTTTTATTATCATAAAGTTCAAAATGAAATACCTACTTAAAAATTAATTGAAGCCTGTGAACATCACGTCATTTGCTAACGTGTGTCGCGAGGCACGTGCCCCTGTCTCCCCCATCTGTTTATTTTGTGATTAATAAAAGGCAAGGGATGTTTTTGCTTGAGGCTTGAGGATCTTGGCTGCCTGGGTTGGAATCTGTGAATTTAGTCCAAATTGATAGTGTCCTGGTATTTGTGGAGGCTTTTATTTATTTATTTTAGAAAAAGCCGCTTAAACGAAGGCGCATTTTTCTAAAGCTAACCACATAGCGTTCAGGATAAACAGCTTTCTAGTAAGAGCTTTGTGAATAATAGGGATATGGATTTACCGTAGGGGTCTTGAGTGCGTTTTCAAGGCATTGTTTTAAGTTGGTGGGAGGTGCAGATGAAAGGAGGAATTTCTCATAAGCCCCGTGAGTCATTTTGCGCTGCTGTGAGGAGCTGAGCTGGATGGCTTTGCTGGGGCATTCATGCATAGTCCTCATGTAGAAAGTGCATGTGAGCAGAAGGGGCACAGAAACCTGTGACCTGCGGTGAGAGGCCCTCAGTCTGGTTGGGGTTTAGGAATGGAGCATGTGGTGAGCCCAGTATTAGGAAACCAGGCCTACCCCTCCCCCCTTACCCCCCCTTCTTTCTGTGCCTCCTACAATGTAGCATCAGGTCTTTCTCCCTCCTTCCTTTGTCAGCTTTCCCTGTCAGCAGTCATTTAATTTATTCTTGGCTGCTTATCTTTTTATTAATCAGACTTTTCTTCCTGGGTGAGGTTCTTCTCTGGAGGCCTCCTGATGCACTCACCACTATAGTGTCTCTGCATACGTGCACACATTGGCTTCGGTCATGGTGTGCACAAACCGGAATTTAAAAAAACAGAACACCAAAACCTTCTAAGTGCTTGGGTTGTGTTGTTTCTTGGTTCCCAGAGCTGTCAGGAGCAGAGTCTGCCCTCTGGCAGCCCTGACCTGCTCACCACCATTTCTCAACAGGCCAACAAAGAGGCAAGTGATAGCAGAGAAGGAGATTCATCCAGTGCAGCCCTACGGGGAAGAGAAACGAAGTCCAGTGACCCCCAAGCCCATCTTTGAGTCCTGACATGGGGTTCAGGTTTAATAGGGGCAAGAGGAGTACATAGCTAAGCAGTCTGGCAAGGGTGGTCCTGCCCTCCCTTGCCTGGGCTCTGGTCTCTCCTGCCAGTGGTTGTCTGATATGTTATCAGAACTGCGTGAAGTCTCTTCTAGAGAGGAACTCCCCCTCTGGCTGACATCAGGCCTTTTCCTTCTTTCAGAATGAGATTCCGGGGGAAAGTCCAGTTCTTTGGAGACCATTGTTTCAGTGGTCTTATAGCCAGGGGAGGAACAGGAGTATATCTCTTTAGAGTATTTTTGCTCCTGCCAGGACAGTTAACACACGTCCTACCAGGAATGAGACTCTAAGTGGTCTTGAAGATTGAATTTGAGCTGGTTAAAGAGGGCTTGGCTCTTCATCTCTAATGTGCAGTTTTAAATATTTCACATCAGTCTTAAGAAAATTCTTATTGAGTGCCAATAAATAGCCATTCGGTTCTTAGTTTCTTCATCTTTAAACTGAAAATTCTTAGAACTCAGCCCATTCTGCTCCTTCCAGATTGGAAACACTGAACACCCAGGAATCTGCATCTCAATAAACCTGCCAGGTTTCCCTCCTACACTCATGTGGAAGTGCTGGAGATAGACGATACGGCTCAAACATTCTGGACAAATGCTCTACCCCTGAGCAGTAGCTCCAGCCCTCCAAGTGATTTTGATGCGGACTCAGCTTGAAAACCACAAGTGTTAGACAAAACCAAAGAGGGGCAGTTTTCTGTGTTAATATTTGTCCTCAGATCAGTATTAACAGCCTCTGGTGAAGGCCTAGGGCCCTTCTATGAAAATACAAATTTAGGGCCAGTGACATTACTAAGTGGGGCAAGTGGTGCTTACTGCCAAGCTGGACCATCTGAGTTTGAGCCCTAGGAGCCACAACGTAGGAAGGAGAGAACCAACTCCGTAAGTTGTCCTCCAACCTCCACACATAATACCTGTCACATGTGTACCCACAATCATGGTCACACACAAATAAATAAATGTAATAAAAATTAAAAATATATATCAATTTAAAGGAATCTCTAGAGACAGCTACTCTGGGGTCAGAACTGAAAAGAGAGGTGACCCCCAAGGGGAGCCAGCAGAAGAGTCCCTCAGGAAGAGAGATGGGAGGTACCCATCTGCCACAGCCATACAGGGCAGTAAGCAGGAGGGGTGACCCTTGGCCAAGCAGCTGAGTGTAGGGGATGTCCTGCTGTGACTGGCTTTGCATAAGTCATCTGCTATTATAAGGAAGCAAGAGGCACTTCACTTCTGGCCTTTGACTATTTCTGACTTAAAATAGAGCAAAGAAAGAAGCAGTATTTTGCTGCCCATGTACCCTGATGGCGAGTGCCAGGGTCTTCAGGGAATATCCCTTGCAAGGCCACTTCTGCTTCCGTTTGGCACTGAACAGGAGGAGCAGCCTCGTGCTGGGTAAGAGTTCCCGAAAGGGAGAGAGCACGGCAGATGCGGTGACCAGACAACACCTCAGAGCCTTCCAACACACCCTGCAGAGCCACTGCTAATTAATCATTGTGGCAGGCAAGGTGGGATTCACCACGCTCAGCTACAGACAGAAGCCTCAAAGAATGACAGAGTACCTCCCGTCTCTTAGTTGGAACAGCTGCTGTCACTCACGATGTATAATTTAAAAAACAGATTTATTTTTAGCCAGGCATGGTGGTGCGCTCCTTTAATCGCAGCACTGAGGAGGCAGAGGCAGGTGGATCTCTGTGGGTTTAAGGCCAGCCTGGTCTACATAGTGAGTTCCAGGCCAGTTCGGGCTCTAGGGAGACCCTGTCTCAAAAAGACCAAAAAGAAAAAAGTTTTATTTTTATTTTTATTTTATGTGTATGAGTGATTTTGCCCGTATGTATATAAGTGTGCTACATGTGTGCAATTCTACAGAGGCCAGAAAAGGAACCCGAGTTACAGATGGTTGTTATCTGCTATGTGAGTCTTGGAAACTGAACCTGGGTCCTCTGTAAGAGTGGCCAGTGCTCATAACTACTGAGCCATCTATACAGTCCCCTTAGTTTTATATTCAAGTGTTTTCCCTGCATGTATGTATGTGTACCATGTGTGTGAAATGCCTATGGAGGCCAAAAGAGGGCATTAGATCCCCTGAAACTGGAGTTAGACAGTTGTAAGCTGCCATGTCGATGCTAGGAACCAACTCCAGTCGTCTACAAGAGCAGCCAGTGCTCTTAATTGCTGAGCCATTTCTCCAGTCCTGTGATTTATAATTGAATGCCTGTTTTTCTTCTTAGGTAACATGTTCTCTTATGTTTATTACCAGCTACATGAAATAGAACCTCTTTTCATTTCTCCTAAACAGTGTTGCTAGAAATTAAAGCCCACTGATCTGTAAGGGAACCATTTCATCCCTAAAAGGGAATGAAATGAAAGGGAATTAAAGTCTGAAGTTCTAGAAACAGATTTAGAACTGGTCTTCCTCCTCCCAAACATAAAGAGAACAGTTGGAATGTTTTTTCATTCCTTTATTCCAAAGTGCCTGTCATACAGGTGAGAAAGCAAAATGAAAACCACAAACCAACACTAACAAACTGTTAGTGCTGCCTCTCTGAGAAAAAATAACCACAGAGGTTCCACAGAAGCAGGCCAGATTGGATTTGCTTGGCCTAGTGCAGAGTGCAGGTGGTAGCAATGATCCAGGAAGATGGAGACCAAGGGAGGACCCCACGCTGGGTTCTGTGAGGAGACGCTTGCTAACCAGGGGTGCCTTCTAGAGAGCACTGAGAATGAACAGTTCCTAGAGAGAGAGGGCTTCATGCAGCTGCAAATACTGCTTTCCTGGGTGACTGAGTGCACCCAGGAAAAGATGTTTAAGAAAGATTAGTGCCACGGTGCTGGGATCGCCGGCAGGTAGGGTGGTGGAGAAGCTGGTCCAGCTGGCCTCCTCCAGGGGCTGAGCGGGATGGTGTCGACGGCTCGGACCCTCTTCACTCCAGAGAAAAAAACCACACCGAGCCGGGAGACTGTCCAAGCAGGATCTCGTTTAATGCAGCTTAAAGGATGTCTTATATAGGGTAGGGGCGGGGTTGAAAGGAGTGAAGGACCAATCGTTTTTTGCCACGTAGGCTGTAGCCCGGTAGAGGCCATTTTGACAAGCTGCGAGACTCGAGTGAGACTCAGGCAGCTGTTGGGCCACTCGAGTGAGGCTCAGACAGCCTTTGGGCTCATGAGGCCCAACATCTCCCCCTTCTATTTTAAAATAAACAGTAGAGGCATGTGACCCCTGTCTTAGGTTGTCCCCTACTCGGAGATCTTAAGATTCAGCCCTTTCCCCACCAGGATATGAACCCTGTGGGACAGGACACAACTGTGAGAAAAGATCAGTTTTGAACTAACTTCCTGCTACCTGTTACCAACGCTAGGAAAGATCTTATCCTTTCATTAGGTCACCACATTAGGTAAAAAACAATTAAGAAAAAGAAAATGAGAGAGGAAAAAAGATCACAACTTACTATATTATGGGTTTACAATATCACTACTTATAAGCTAATTGCCTATTATATATACTTTATACTTATAAAACTGGGCTTAAATTGTTACAACTTAAAAACTAGTAAACTTATAAGACTTAGTTACTTAGCACATGCTTCTTATACTTATGAATATAAACTAATTAGCTAATATATAAAATTATATAAACTAATTATTTATCTAATACATAAAATTATACTTATAAACTTATGGGTCTACATCATTACAACTTACAAACTAATTATTTAATACATGCTCCTCCTTTTAAAGGACCCTCCTCTCCATAGGGGGCAGAGGGTGTTAATCTAGGTTGACTCTGAAATACTGAGGCCCCAACTTTATTTTGTTCAACATATTTATACCTCTATCGAGAGCACAGGAATTTAGGCAGGAAGTCAAATTAGTAAACCTGGTCAATTTTAGGGACTTTCTGAAGCTCTTGACTTGTTTACTTCCTGAACTGAAGGAGCTTTCTGGCAGGTTGGAATATTTTACCTCAAAACATAAACAAAAAAAAAATGGTTCCTGACAACTCATAACATATAAGGAAATTGAAACAATAATACAAAAGCCTCCCAAATGATAAAAACTGAGACCCAGATGAATTCCCAGCAAAGTTCTACCAGACATTCAAACTCCATTAGACAGTTTAACAGGAAAGAGAATAAACAGACACCTTAATTAAAGAATACTATATATTGAATGAACCTAACAGACATCTATTGAATATTTTATCCAAATACCAAAGAGTTCACATTCTATTCAGCACCTGTTGGAACTTTCTCCAAAACTGACTACATACTGGCCCCCACATGGGGCCACTGACTGCCAGCAAGCTCAAGATCTTGGCCAGTGAATAGTTGGTTACCTTCATGTCGATGCCACCATGGGCCTGCTTGCACAGGGCTGAGAATGGGTAGGAGCCATTGGCTGGGTTGAGGTCAGAGTGTGCAGAGATGGCATTCTCTCCATTGGGCTTCAGACAGGGGGTCATAGAGGAAGTCATTGTACCTCATGAGCTGAATCATCGAGTGTATGTCCTTTACAAACAAATGGTCCCGCAGGAAGATCTGTGTATGAGGGCTCTTGCTATATGAAAATCAGTTTCCGTACCGGGCCACCAGGTCCTGTAGCCCACTGGCATTGAACACAATCTCAAAGAACGGGATCTGTTCCAGGATGGTGAGCACCCGGCTCTTAGGGTTGGGCCCACGAGGGACGAATGCCTTGTGGTCCACAATCATCCACTGGTTATTATACGTGCCACTGTTGAACCTCTTGAAGACCTCAGTCCATGTGACCCCATCCAGGGAGGCGGTTGGCCTCAGTGTTGAGGATCCACTCTAGCACAGAGCCCTGAGGCTTCACATACCTCCATAGGGCCCGGTTCTTGTTGCCAATGGTGGTCTCTAAGGTGACCAGCCCGCTACCCAGGATGTAGAAATCATGTTTCTGCCAGCAATCCGGGGGTACTGCTCTTCTGGCCCCTCCAGGAACTGCAGCTGGTACTTCTTGATGATGCACAGCATGTGCTGGTAAGATGTCCAGGTGTTGTGGGCCACCAGGAGGTCGTGATTGCCAGGCAGCAGTTTGATGAGAGCAGAGCAGAAGCCTGAGCCCAGGGGGTGCCTGGTGTTGGTCTTATTCAGGCCTGGCTTGAGGTCTTCCAGGTCCCTGGAGATCTGCAGCAGAAGGAACCCCAAGGGTTTGATAGTGAACATATGAGCTGGGAAGTTCAAACAGCCTTCCTAGCTGTCCTTCAGGCCTTTCAGCTGGATCAGCCGAAACCTGGTGCCAGTAGGGAGAGTCCGGGCTGAGCGCCATCGCCCTCTGCATCTACTCCAGGCTGGCTTCCAGGAAGTGCTTGAGCTTTTCACAGTAGCCAACTTCGTACTCAAAGGGGCTGCAGTAATTGACCATCGTGTTCATCCAGTGCATGTAGATAAGCTCCTCAGACATGGCAGCCTCCACCGCACCGGCTACATAGGCTTGCAGGCTGTCTCTGTATCTGCTATTCGTGCCCAAGTCCAGAAAGGCCCATCCGCTCTTGCGGATGTCGTTGGTGAGCTTGGCCCAGGCCACCGCATCGGGGTGGATACCTTCCACCAGGCGCATCTGGTGTGACTGCCAGTCCAGCAGCACCGAGCAGAGGCGGGACGTGGGTGGGAAGGGCCTATAGTGCTGATAGTCGTGCCTCAGATGCGGGAAGGTGCCCGCTGGGCCACTCAGCAACAGTCCAGCCAGCCAGGCCAGCAGCACCCGGGCCAGCCGGCTCAGGTCCGTAGGGGCCGCCATCGCGCCGCCACAGCCCGGCGGTGCCCTGCCAGCCTCACTCCTCCCCAGAGCCTTCCTGGGCCTGGCCGGCCTCCCGCATCCTCTTACGGGCCCGAGCCCCAAACCTGGTCCTCGGGGGCAGCTGCTCCATGCCCAGGACCTTGTGGATCTGGCGGAAGGCTGATCCTTCCAGCCAGCTGCGCACTGGCTGTCAGGTCCTCTCTCTGCTGCGGGGTCATGGGCTCCAGGGTGTCCTGTGGGTCTTTCTCACACGGGTCCTGCAGGCCTGGGCCGTCTGTGAGGAGAGTGCCTATGGCCAGGACTCAAGAGCCTGGCTGCGCTGCTCAGAACTTTCTCCACCAACAGCTCCATGGCCCAGGAGGGCAGGGCGCCCCAGAGGGGCAGGTGATGGTGCAGCTCCTGCAGGATGTGGATGACATCACGCATGGCTGCAGGCCGCTGGCTCGAGCCTGGAACCACTTAGCAGGGCGGAGGGCTGCCAGGGCCTCAAGACAGCTCTCCCCGCTCAGGACATCTTTGGGGTCTGCTGGAGGTGGACTTAAAAAAAGACTGCCCCATAATTTATGGGGGTACATTCACCCGCAGACCGATTGGCCCGTCAGCGTTCCTCCGTTGAGCAGCCATTGCTCATGTCGGGTTCCTCACACGGGGCACCAATCTGCCGGGATCACCGGCAGGTTGGGCGGTGGAGAAGCTGGTCCAGCCGGCCTCCTCCAGGGGCTGAGCGGGATGGTGAGTGTCGATGGCTCCGACCCTCTCCACTCTGGAGAAAAAAAAACACACCTTGCCGGGAGCCTGTCCAAGCGGGATCTCATTTATTGCAGCTTACAGGATGTATTATATAGGGTAGGGGGCGGGGCTGAAGGGAGTGAAGGACCAATCGTGTTTTGCCACTTAGGCTGTAGCCCGGTAGAGGCCATTTTGACAGGCTGCGAGACTCCGGTGAGGCTCAGACAGCCGTTGGGCCCATGAGGCCCAACACCACAGAAGAAGAAGATGAAGCCTGAGGAGCTGTAACAGGGTAGACGACCATGTTCATTCATCCTTCCTTCCTTTCGGTTTTTGAGACAGGGTCTTGTAGCCTCAGCTGGCCGAGAACTGTAGACCAGGCTGGCTTCTAGATCTCAGAGATCTGCCTGCCTCTGGCCTCCAGAGTATTGGGATTAAAGGCGTATAATACTATGCCCAGCCTACCTTATTTTTTGAGATGGAGGTCTCTCACTGAACCTGAAGCTTACTTTCTGGGCTAGGCTGACTGACTAGCTGGCTGGCCAGAGAGCTCTCAGAATCTGCTTGTGTCCGTTCTACCAACTCTGGGATTATGGGCATGTACAATCATGTTCAGCTTTCATGTGGGTGCTTGGATTTGAAGTCATGTCCTCTTTCTTGTACAGCAAGCACTCTTACCCACTAAGCCATCATCCTAGCCCTTTTCTGATTATTTTTGTGGTGCTGGAGATGGAACCCAGGCCCTGTGCATACTAGGCAAGGAGTATACCATTGAACCAAATCCCTCACATCTTTAAGTCATATGCTTATGTCTTTAATCTTTGTCCTTAATGATTTTTAAGAAATAATTTGAGATCTTGATGTCTGCGCACCCTTCCCTTCTGTTCTTTTGTCCCTCCTTTTTACTATTTAAGAAAATCATTTCTTATTAGCAGTGTGTGTACCCATGATGTATGTGTGGGTGTAGATACTGTGGCCTGGGTGTGGAGGTCAGAGGACACGTTTTTAGAGTCATTTCTCTCCTTTTACCTTTACATGAATTCTGGGGAAAATCAGCCACTCAATAGTGGTATTGTTTTTGTAAATATTGTTCATTGTAGGGACTGCAGGAAGAGCACTTTTCTTGAGTGCATGTGGCCCTGGCCTGATACCCATCAACACATACAACAAGAGCACATACAACACAGTTTAAATTCAAGTGGGATATTCTTATTTGTATTGCTTGAGATAGTTTGCCCCTCATGAAGTTTCTAATTGTGCTTTTTTTTTTTTGGCAAAGTTCCTGGGTGGCCTGGAACTTGATATGTAGTATTTGTAGACTAGGCTGGCCTTGAACCCGAGTTCTGCTCACCCTTGCTTTATAGGTGCTTGCAGGATTAAGGTGTGTGCCACCATGCTGGTTTAATTGCTTCCCCTGCCCCCATATTACTTGACTATGTTCTTAGTTTTCAACCTTCCTCTCATAACCCTCCCCACTCTTTAGTATTTTGAGAGAGGGTCTCACTTAGTATGTAGCCCAGGTTGGCTTCTAACTGGTAATTCTTCTGCCTCTGCCTCCAGTAGCTAGGATTATGGGTGTGCACCATGATGGCTGACTTAAAATTCAATCAAGCATTTTCTCGAATCTTCTTTCTTGGGACTTTCCAGGCCTTTGTTATTCTAGATTGGTTGTTATCTGGGCCTGATACACAGCTGTCATCCT
Organism: Eospalax fontanierii; assembly: GCA_035773235.1. Lineage (NCBI taxonomy): Eukaryota > Metazoa > Chordata > Mammalia > Rodentia > Spalacidae > Eospalax > Eospalax fontanierii. The sequence goes on along the minus strand of CM069531.1, from coordinate 51,100,918 downwards.
AGAACTTTGAGTACTTTCTGGAGTTTGATTTCCAATGTATTTCGTTCTGATTGATTCCAACACTTTTTCCTTTTTTTTTTTTTTTTTTTTGTAGCCCAAATAGGCATTCAAAGATCTTAGAGCAAAATGCATTTTTGAATGCAGAGCTTTAAATTTTATTACGTGAGTTCAGCACAGGTTAAGTGTAAATGAGAATCATCTGTTTTTGGATGAGACACCACCACACAGTTTTTGTTTTTTTAGAAGATTAAAAAATGGAAATAAAGCTAGGATTCTAAATGCTGTCCTCTTCCCAGAGCAGCCCAGCTGCTTTGCAGTCTGGTTGTCAACCTCGTCCACTCTGGTCAACCTGGAATCGGAGCTGCCTGAAGGAGCTCAGGGGTACAGTGGGAAATGCTAGATTAGGATCATCCCAAATCCTGAGTTGAAATCCTGGCTTTGGTTCGTGCTAGACAGTTGATCGCCCCTGCCCTATGTGCAGTAAGCCCAGCCTTCCTGGAATATTGGATTAAGTTAACCAAAGCACTGGGAAGCACACTGGAAAACTGGGACATGTTTATCTACAGCTTTTTACTGTCAGGTGAAGGGATGCTGAATCTTGTAAGAGCAAAAGCTATGAGCTGAACTTAAGACACAGATCAAATGTGTGGCTAATTGGACGAATTTAATAGTGTGAACCAGTGTCTTACTATAGGACTCATAAACTCAAATGCCAGTAGAGGGGCAAGTAGGTGAAGTGAATGAAATGGACCAGGTAGTTTTGGAGTGTGGGTTGAGGGTCAAGGCCACTCTAAGGGTCAGCCTTCCCAGCCCTTACCTTCAGTTGACATTGTCCTGCAGCCATGAGGGCCCAGTGTTGTTAGGTCCTCAGTTTAAGCTTAAAATTTAGGATTTTATGTAAAACCAGTTAATTTTTACATGCTGCTACCCAGGGTAAAATTTTTCTTAACATTGTGCAGGCCAAACAAAGCACATTTGCAGTTCTCCAACGCAAGACCTCTGTTTTTACTGTATTGAGAATTAAATGTAAATTGCAAACAACTCAATTATTTTGGGTGTTGCATTTCCAGAGCTGATTATAGCACAAGCTTGTGTGACTTGCTGGTTTTGTGATATCTGAGCAGGGAAGCAACAGGCCAGGCACCTTTTTTTCAAGAGAAATTAGGAATGTTTAGCTTGCTAGACATGGTCAGAATGGAACCTGTTCAGAATGCCGTGAGACAGTTCCCTTGGTTAGCAAACACTGTTAACCTCATCTTCAGGGGTGTGTGGAGTTACCAGTTTACCTTATCTTCTGGGCTTTAACTCTCTCTCTCTCTTGTCTACAGACTTCCCTTATGACATCAGATCTACTGCATGTCCTTAGACTGCCCCCCTTTGAAAATATGATCGAAAGCAGTTGGATGTCACTTGTTAAAGAGGCATCGAATCATTAAGACACCCCCACTTGTCACCCCTGGCGCTCATGAACAAGCCCTTCGGTGACGAGGCATTTGTCCAGCACTTTCTTCCAGAGCCCCTCATCGTATCAGTTCTTTACCGAGATCCTGTTAATTCGGTCATTCTTCCTGAGTTTTGGCAAGAATGTTCTTCGGGCTTCCAATGTGTGGTTTTCCTTTACCTACAGTGTTTATCTGCTTTTCCCTTGCTCAGTTCCGGCAGCCCAGCTTTTCAGAGAAGTTGGCTTTGTTAACTCAAGTGGATGGGGTTGGTGAGATTCTAGGTAATGGAAGGAACATTGCTCCCAGATGTGGGCAATTAAAGGACAGCTGGTAGGGGTGAGCAGGGCTGACTTGAGGTCTTATTTTAATTGTTTTACTTTGGTGCTAGGGTTGAGCCTACCACCTCATGTGTGCTCCGGGCATTGTTCTGAAATGATGGTCCCCTCTCTCTTTTTAGCCTGTCTTCCTTTTACCTTCCTTTTGTTCTCTGCCTCCAAGAGCTTCGTTGCCTCCAGACTGGTGTGCAGAGTCTCTATGGGACCAGCCTGCTACCCTGCACCAGAGCATCCCCGGCATCTGCCCTCTACCAGAGCATCTTTTTAAAATTATATTTATTTGTATATGTATGTGTGCAATGACACACATGTGTACACATGTGTGGAGGTCAGGGAACAGCTTACAGCTTTGTAAGAATCAGTCACCATGTGGGTCCTGAGGCTCGAACTCAGGCTGTCAGTTCTGGCTGTGAACGCCTTTGCCTGCTGAGCCATCTCGCTGGCCCTGCCTTCGCCTCCCTCACCGTCTCTTCCACTGCTCCCTCCATCCAGCCTCCCTCCTGATCACACATTGATCTCCTGTAGTGTTATAAATAGTTTTCTTGATACATTGGCTGGAAGATGAACTAATGTCTGTCTCAGCAGAACTTTTCATTCCCCAGAACCAGGTTCTGCAAATCTTAAGAATATGTGGGATACTGTGCTGGGTAAGGAAAGAGCAGGAGGAAAAATAGAGTGCACAATAGACTGGAGATGCCTCGAATCTGCAGATGTTACACTGTCTTGACTCTGAGAAGGGAGCCTCAAGCCTTCCTGATGGTTCCTGACAGGTAGTCATTTGCAATTTCACTGAGACAGATTTGAATTGCAGCTCTGTTGTAACTCCCCAACTTTCTTTGTGAAAAATGGCTCTTTTGAAAAGAGAATCTACTGCTCATAGTCACAGTGTTAGGGCAGAAAAAAGGCAAAGATGTCCAAAGAAGTCGCCAGATTTAGCTAGAAAAAGGGAGTTGGGGACACAGTGAAGACTAAAATGATGACTTTTGTTGGACTGGGAACTAAGTCCACGCTTATCTGCATTCCAGGGGAAAATGGGGATGTTCCTGTGTTCCTGAAAGTTGGAGCTGTGGCTTGAGCCCGTGCAGAATTTACTGTGGTGAGCTAGTTCCATATAAAGCTGAAGTGAGCACGAGGCTGACTTGTAATGGAATTTGAGACAGAGACATGCTGGGAAAAAAAAAAAAAAAAAAAAGTCTGGAGCTACAGCTCAGTGATAGAGTTCTTGTCTAGCACGCACTAGCAAAAGAAAAGAGGAAAAGTCTCTCGGCAACTTTTTTGAGTATGTGGATTCGGAGGCTTAGGAAGCTGTCTGGATGTGTTTATCGGAATGTGGGGCTTGCATGCTCCTGTCATTTGGATGTGTTCAGGCAGGTGCTGCACAGCCATCTGTCAAGAGTATTGTGAAGGAAATTCCTGCCTCTGGGTTCTGGGAGGCCTCAGTTCACTGATGCTTAACTCGCTATATTTCTTTATTACTATGCTTTCTGTCTTGAGTGTGTGTATGGTGCTGGGAATTGAACCCAGGGCCTCCCACATGCTAGGCAAGTGTTCTACCACTGAACTACACCTCCAACCCCCTTTTCCCTTGTTGGTTACCTCAAAGCAGCCAAAGACAGCATTGAACTGAAAGCAGCAAAAGTTTACGGTCCTTTCTTGAATACCTTGGCTGTTCCCAAGGTTCTGGGCCAAACTTCAAAGCAGGCCTTTCCTCTCTATCTCTCCATCTCTTGTTTAAAACCACATCTGCCTGTTTTGGGCTCTGTGTAACTGTAGCTCCAGCCTGCTTTGCTCAGGCAGTCTTTGAGTGATAGGAGTTTAGCAGGTGAAAGTAATTTACGCCTAAAGTGTGAATGAGACTTGGTCTTTGAATGTTTGCATTTTAAAATGAAATGAGGCTTGAGGGTTGCCAGGGGCCAGTGAAGCAGGGGACCAAGGAGTTAGTGTTTAATGAGGACAGTTTCTGGTTGGGAAGATGAAAAGCTCCTGCAATGTGTGAATATACTTAGTGCCACTGAGCTGTGCACTTCCAAATGGTGAGATGGTGAAATTTACGTTATGTATATTTTACCACAATGAAAACATTAAAAAATCAACCTGTCCTGATGGCACATGCCTGCAACCCCAACAATTGGGAGGTAGAGGCAGAAGAATCAGAAGTTCAGAGTCAGCCTGTGCTATATAGTTCAAGACCAGTCTGGGAGCTGGGGTGAGGTGTGGTGAACCACATCTTTAATCTCAACACTCATGAGACAGAGGCGGGCAGATCTCTGTGAGATTGAGGCCAGCCTGGTCTACATAGTGAGCTCCACCTGGAACTACAGGGAGACTCTGTCTCAAAAAGCAATAGAGAGGGAGGGAAAGAAAAGGGCAGAGCAAGCTGTCTTCAACTGCTGGTCTCTAGCAGCCTGTTTTCCTGGGTATCGGAAGCGCCGGTCTGCAGTGGGAGGTGGGTGGAAGCGCAGCAGGTGCACCCTCTGATGTGTCAATCCCTGTGACAGTTTCCCGTATCTTGACCCTTGGCAGCAGCCAGTATCCCAGCCCTCAGCCTTAGATCTGAGATGTTTGGCCCTGCAGACTTGACAGCGCTCTGGAATGCGGGTGATCAGAACCTGCAGGTTCTCCTCTGTCTCCACACAGCCTTTCTTCTTCCCCTCCCCCTCTCCCTCCTCTTGCTCCTCATCCTCGATATTATATTTATTATTATTTTTATTATATGTGTATGAGTGTATTGCCTGCATGTGTATAAGTGCACACATATTATACAATAACCACAGAGGTCAGAAGTGGGCATCTGATCCTCTGGAACTGGAGCTATAGACAGTTGTTAGCCACCATGTGCATGCTGGGAACTGAACTGAGTCCTGTGCAAGAGCAGCCAGTGCTCTTAACCACTGAGCCATCTGTTCAGCCCCCCTCACAGCCTTCTTATCAGCTCTTCACTCTGCTTCCATTTCACTTCTTGCCCTGGCCACTCTCAGTCTGTTTGGTTGTTTATCCAATTGTAAGTGGCCACTACTAAATGACTCTGGCACTTGATTCTGTCAGGATAGCATTTGGATGCCAGGATACCTGGAGGTCTTTTCAAAATCTAGGCATTAGTTGCTAGGGATCACAGGCTCAGGTATCCCATGGTGGGGGCTGGGGGTGTGGGAGTGGGGGTAAGTGCTGTGCATGGATGGGGTCCCCAGGGAGGATCAGGTCTGTGACAATGGCACTACCATTGGGCTGCCCAGCTGATTCAGGTGCTGTGGGTGAGTCAATCTGAGCTTCTCCAGGCAGCCAGTTCTTTAGCTGCCTGGTGACGACACCCAGGCCTCTGCTGCATCATTTTTTCAGCAGGTAAGCAGTGGTTGTTGGCACTTTGTGCTGAGAGACCAGAGCAGGGCGTTCCAGAAGAGGATGCTAATTCCACGCAGGGCTGTTCGAGAACCCAGAACTGAGTACTGTAAACCTGAACTGCGTTGCTGGTTGACTTCTTTAGCTGTCAAGCAGTTGCAGACTGTTTTGTGCATCTGGGTTCAGAAACACATTCTGGGCTGTTTGGGAGCCCAGCCTTTGGGATGAGAAGGAGTGAGCCCGGGTGGTTGCAGGGCCAGCCCTTGCCATGCGGCATTCCCCAGACACCTGGGCATGTCTGATTTCCATGGGATTCAAACCCCAGGGGTGGTATGCACCCAGGTTTGCTCCTGACTCTTGTTCAGTGGTGAAGGCACAGTGCCACACACCCTCCGCCCCCACTGCCTCCTCCTCCACTGTTTTGTGGCTGCACTCCTGAGGGCAGGGAAGGAAAGACCACTTCAGAGTCCATTGGACCATGTCCTAGTTTCATTTCTGTTGCTTTGGTAAAGCACCCTGACAAAAAACAATGTGGCAGAGGAGGGGGTTTATTTGGCTTAGAATTCCGGGTTGCAGTCTGTTACTGCAGGAAGTCAGAGCACGAACTGGAAGCTTCACAGACACAGAAGAGGAAAAAGGAATGTGTGGATCATTGCTTGCCTGCTGCTTGACTAACTTCACCCTGATACTGTCCAGGGCCTGGCACTGGATGACTCACAACTACCTGTAACTCCAGTTCCAGGGGAATTGATGCCCTCTTCTGGCCTCCTTGGGCACCTCCATATCATGCACATACTTACAGAGATGCACATATACACATAATTAAAAATAAGAAATAAAGGCCAGGCGTGGTGGTGCACACTTTAACCCCAGCACTGGGAAGGCGCAGGCAGGAGAATCTCTGTGAGATCAAGGCCAGCCTGGTCTACCCTGTCTTACAAAAAGATTTCATATATGTATGTGTATATATATATATATACACAGTTGGGGCCACCAAGATGACTCAGCAGGTATAGATGCTTGCTGCCAAGCTTGATGACTTGAATTCAGTTCCCAGGGATCTGTGTAAAGGTGGAAGGAGAGAACTAACTCCTGATGGCAAGTTGTTCTCTGACTTTTATATGTGTACTGTAGCATGTGTGCAGTGTATACACACACACTTACATGCCCATGCTCATGCAGAAATAAATAATTGGATAATTACAAAAATGTCTAAAATTAAATTTAGAGTCTAATTCTTTGTTGTTGTTTTGAGACGGGGTTTCACTATGTAGTCCTGGCTGGCCTGGAGCTCACTGTGCGACCAGACCGGCCCCTAACTCACAGAGACCTACCTGCTTCTTCCTTTCAAGTGCTGGGATTAAGGGCATGCACTACCATGCCTGGCCTTGTCTTTCTAATTATTAAAATAGCACTTACTGTAGAATTTCAAAAGAAAGAAAATAAAAGGATCATCTTCCATTGATTGATTTTTCTAGGTTCTGAAATAATAGCATGATAATTATTGTTTCTTAGAAATTTGAAATAAATTATATATAAACTAATCCTGGTGCCTCTCTACAGGTGAGAGTCTGACAGAGATGTGTGGATATTCTGAGGTTAGTGTTGTCCTCCACAACTTCTGTTCCCTGTTAAGTTAGTTTTTAGTCTTTTCTATTTTCTTCTGAGATGATCCATTTCACCTGCATGAACTCTTAATGGTCAGATTTTGAGAGATTTTATGAACAGAGTTCTCAGGCTGTGAAAAAATAATTAATGTGGTGGTCAGCAGGCAAAGCAGAAGTGGCTGATGATGCAGAAACCTGATGTGAGGTGACAGGAAAAGGTACAGATGTACCAGTCAAGCACACTCTTTACAGGAACTTGAGAATCCTCTGCAAAGGGTTGCTGAGGTGTATCATGGTTTAAGTTATGTGTGGAAACGGGAAGGAGCTTCTGTCTCCCTGGTAGTCCTGGCATTATCTAGGGTTTTAATGGCTGCTATGACCATTACTAAGTCATGCTGGTTCCGTGCTGGCTGGCCTCACTTAACTCACTTGGGTAACGGGACCCCCTAGTCCCTACCAAGAGTTCTTATAATTAGATGAAAGCCCTTGTACCCACAACATGGTTAATCTCATGATTTTCCTGTCTAGATACTGTAAAAGCACCCAGTGGGGATATCAATTGAATGAACATTACATGGAACCTGCCTTGAGGTGTCATTGTATAGAGGGAATATGCAGAGGAAGAAGCAGGTTTGGGGAAAGCAATAACCTCAAGTTTCCAAACCTTGGGTAAGATAGAACAGTAGGCAGAGCAAGTCCACAAGAGAGGCTGCGTGGGCCATGAGTGGGCAGTCTTGGTGTTATTTAGGTTGGAGAGCAGATGAGGTCACCTTGGAAGAGAAGACCAAGGCATCCCTGGCAGTCTTGGGGGTTGGCAGAGAGTTGGTGTGAGGTACTTTCAGGTGGCAGGGTAGACTTACCATGAGATGGTCTTGGTGGCCTCAGGGAGAGAAGATGGACATGGGCAAGATTACTACGAGCAGAAGCCTGTGTCGATAGAGTGAAGGAGTGAGCTGGGTGGGGAGGGGCAGTGGGGAGGCTCCCAGGTTATACCAGTGTGTTTCATCCAGCATTGAGTCTCCTTTGTGAACTGGATTTGGGGAGCCTTTCACTCCCATCTTCACCATCTTTCCTTCTCAGACTGGATGTAACAAAAGAAAATAAACTTAATCAAGACCAGACCCATTTGGCCCTGGGTCTGGCAGTTCTGTTTGTGGCACAGAAGACCAGGTCTAACATAGCCTCATTTTCCATTCTTTGATTACAGAAAGAAAAAGGCTGTGTTGTTTTAGGAGAGGTGATAGTGTATTTTGTGGTGGCTTGTTTGTTCAGTTTTGTTCCATCTTCCTATAGGCTATTTGCTAGTTTAGACACACAGTTTTGTTTTTAAAATGACATTGATAATTTCATTTATGCTACAAATGAATTCCTGTTATGTGCCAGACCCTTCTCATGAAGAGCTCAGTAAATGTTGTATTATTCATGTGGGGTTCCTGTCAACAAAACTGACTAGAAGGTATATTTTCCACCAGTCGAATGCTGTTCTCTTTGCTTGGGATTTGAGTATCCCCCATCTGATCTGTGTGTCTGAGACTCTGCTTAGCCACCGCATCCTCAGCACTCTGTAAGTGTAGGATTAGAAGCTGGGCATGGTGGCCCATGCTTGTAATCTTAGCACCTGGGAGGCTAAGGCAGGAAGATTATGAGTTTGAGAACAGTCTGGGCTACATAGTGAGGCCCTGCATGAAATATAAAATAAATAATAGAAGAATTGAGTAGCCTTAGGCCATCCTTCCCACTGCACCAGTGATGTCCTCTTAGAGAGCTAGGCTTTGGAGTTGAACTTCAGGAATCCGAACATTAGGAATGTCCTGAAGTAGGTGAACTGGTGAGTTTGGGTCTGTGTCTGGTCTTTAAGGGAGAGTTTGGAAGTTAAGCTAAGAGCCTGTAGCAATCAGCACTAAGTTCCCAGAGGCTGGGAAATAAAGACAGGTCAGGAGTAAGATGGCAGCATGATCAGAGATGGGGGCAGGCCGAGGACAACATGCTACCTGTGGCTTGACTTGAGTTCACAGTGAAGTTGCAGAGTACAAACGTGGCGCACACACTGCCATGTCCACACATGAACCAGTAGTCTCATTGGAGGCCAACTCTGTTTGATTTGTTACTCTGGCATGTTTAACAGAACACACAGGAGTGTCTAATAAATGTGATTAATGGATGAAGATAAAGACCACTGAAAATAGCTGCTTTCAACTTGGTTTGAAATTCTAAGGAAGAGATTAGAGTGGTGACCAGCCTAGATGCCTGTTGGTTGCTATAATTTATGAACATGCTGTCAAGGCTCTGTCTTTTGCAGCAGTCCCTGGACAGTGGAAACTTGGATTCTTTGAATATTTACAGTAGCTAATCTAGCTAGGGTGTGATTTCACGTTTTACCAGGAAGGACTCTTGTTTAACCATATCCTGAAATCTCCTTAACTTAATTTTGTATCAGTACTGTAACAGAAGGATGCTGAGAGCTAAACCTGGGCCTTGCGCATGCTAGGCACGTGCTCTGCCATCGAACGCCATTCCCAGCCTTCCTTAGTTTAAAATTTTTGGATATTTATTTCATTGCCTTTTTTTTCACTTTAGCAAATTTGAAATTTAATACATTAATTTTACGTAAAACAAGACACTTGACCTTTAATCATTTCCAAAAGCCCTCTGCAACGGAAAATTGTGTTTTAAGTAATTTCATTTTTAGCAGGGTTAAAAAGTAGAAAGGGCTGAAATGCATCCCGAGCCACAGGGACCTCAGAGCTTATCACTCCTTGCGGTTTCTCCTGTTTGATAGTGTGCTTTCTGGAAGATGCAATTTTCTGCTTCCATTTCTGTTGTGGACATGCCAGGATTTCCAGCAAAGTGGGCCTCGAGTTTCGCTGGAGGTTACTTTTCTTTGGAAGCAATTCAAATAGAATCTTCATTCCGCTTCTCCCCTTTCATTTGACATTTGACTAAAACAATGCTTTGGCAGCTAGACAGGGGCTCTTAAGAGCTTCAGTATTTTTCTCCCAATCTTTGCCTTTCAAGAAGTGCTTTTTAAAAATGTGGTTTAAAATTGAACATAGAAATAAAAACAGAGAACTGATTGCTTGGAGACAGAACTCCAGAGACAAGGCAGGAAGAAGTCCTGGGGAGGGCTAGCCTGGAAGTCAGCTCTGGCCCACCAGTGGTCGCCCACTGGGGTTTTACCTCCTCCTCTGGGAGCCTGTCCACCTTGAGTTTAATGCAGTTTCCAGTTTCCAGCCTTGAGGTACCCTGAGTATTTAGGATGCAATTTCATGTTTCATAAGGAGAGATGGTCATTTAATCATATCCTGAAATCTCTTAATTTTGGATCATTTTGTATTAGTATTTTAATAAAATCCAGATAGGTGGCAGGTACTTAAGAAATGTTTCATAAGTAACAAGTAAAATTAGGGGTCAAGGAGATGGTTTAGTGCATAAAGTGCTTGCTGTTGAACCATGAGGACCTAAGTTCCCCAGCACCCATGAAAAAGCCAGGTGCAGAGGTAATCCCACTGTTGGGGAGACAGAGATAGAAGGATTCCCAAGGTTTGCTGGCAAGCTAATCTAGCCAAATCAGTGAATCAGGTTCAGTGAGAGGCTCTGTCTCAAAAATAAGGTGGAGGAGGGCCATCGAGATGACTCCGTGAATAAAGATGTTTGCCATCAAGCCTGACATTCTGTCCCTAAGTGCCATGTGGTGAAAGGAGAGAATTGGTCTCCAGCAAGTTGTCCTCTGACCCGTGTGTGCGCCAGGCCTCTCCTATTATTCTCCACTTTATTTTTCCGAGAGACAGTTTCTTGTTGAACCTGGAGCTAACCCTTTTGACTAGACTAGTTTGGTTGGGCAGTGAACCCCCAGGATCACTGTCTCTGCCCCCCTAGTGCTGGGATTGCAGGTGCATGTTGCCACACACGGCCACAGAACCTGGGTTCTAGGGATCTTAATTCCAGTCTACGTGCTTGCACAGCAAGTGTTTTACTCACTGAGCCATCAGTCCAGTCCATCATCATCATCATTACCACCACCGTCATCTGCTCTTTTACTGGAAAGATTAGGAAGAAAATGTGAGGCCAGAAAAGTCCTCTGAGAACCTCTGTCCTTTGGCAACACTGTAGATATTGGAAAACCCACTTCATTATACTTCCTTCCTTTCCCTTATCTTATGTTGGACCATGGTATCTCTGGAATACCGACCAAATATTTTTTACCCAGTTGAACTGGCGTATTAAGCTGTACAGTCTCTGGGTGCAGGGCAAGGGCCAGGCATCTTCATCTGTAATCACTTATGTTTTGAATCAGTTAAGCCATGGGCCAAAGTCTTGAGGCAAAGAAGTCACTGAACTTAAGAAAACTGATAAGCATATGGACTTTCTAGGTTTTCAGGTATGTTTGTTTGTTGTTTTTTAAATAAATAGGGTCTTCAGGTTTGGTTCCTAGCACAGTCTGAAACTCCAGTTCCAGGGGATCCAACACCCTCTTCTGACCTCCCCAGGCATTGCATGACATGGGTGTACTTACATACATTCAGGCAATACACTCATAAAGAATACACACATAAAATAAAAATAATAAGTAAAAATATCTTAGTGTGGGGCATGGTGGTACATACCTTTAATCCCAGCACTTGGAAGGCAGAGGCAGGTGGATCTCTGTGAGTTCAAGGCCAACCTGGTGTACATAGAAAATTCCAGGCCAGCTGGAGCTACAGGGAGACCCTATCTCAAAAAGATCAACTCTATCTATCATTTATCTATCTATCTATCATCTATCTATCATCTATCTATCATCTATCTATCTATCATCTATCTATCTATCATCTATCTATCTATCTATCTATCTATCTTTAATAAATAGGGCTCATATAGTCTCATATAGGCTGCTGACTTCAAACTCCCTGTGTAACTGAGGATGACCTTGAATTTAAGATCCTCTTGCTCCTACTTCCAGAGTTCAAGGATTACAGGTGTAAACTACGATGATTCATTTTATTTGCTGTTGGGGATTGAACCCAGGGCTTCATATATGCTAGACAAGCATTGTACCAGCTGAGCTATATCTCTAGTCCCGAGGATTTGATGATGACTTCCTTTGCTGGGTTCTGGTAGTAGTTGGACTAATGACTGTTTGATTTCTAGATTTTATAAAACTAGGGGAAGGATTTTTGGTGAGTCTAACTTTTCTGTTCAACTATCACTCTCCTGGGGAAAAAAAAAATCATTTACAGCCAGTGCTGTATCTGGATTCAACCAACCTCAGATCAGAGATATTTGGGGATTTTCTGCAAGATCTGGTCAAGATCTGGTCATTCATGCCTATGATCCCAGAACTTGGAAGGCTGAGACAAAAGAATTGTTGCCAGTTCAAAGCCAGCGTAGGCTACAAAGTGAGTTCTAGGCCTAAGTTAAGATGTGAGACCCTGTCAAGAAAAGAAGTAAACAAAAACAAAAAGATATTTGGAGAAGAGAGGTTCATACCTTTTGTTCTTGTCGGTATTCTCTACGCAGTGTGACTCTTTATATAGCATTTTACATTGAATTAAATATTATAAGTGTCCCGAGTATGTGGTATGTGCCTTTACTCCCAGCATTCAGGAAGCGGAGTTAGGTGGATTTTTGTGAGGTCAAAGCCAGCCTGATCTTCATAGTGAGTTCCAGGTTAATCGGGGCTAAATAGTAAGACCCTGACTAAAAAGTCATAAACAAAACAACAAAGATAAACAAACCAACCAAAAATTCCTCAAAGCAACAATAGCAAAAAAAAAAAAAAAAAAAAAAAAAATCCCTAACTAAATATTATAAGTAACCTAGAGATGATTGTAAGCCTGTAGGAGGATGCAAGTCTACAGATATGGGTATCCTTGCAGGGATCTTGGAACAAATCCCCTGTTAATACCAAGGGATGACTTTATGTTTAGAAATTTCAGCTGAATTGTCCTGGTGACTATAAAAGAGCTAACTCCAGTGGGCTAAAGAGATGGCTTAGTAGTTAAGAGCATTGGCTTCATTTTGGGAGGACCTGGGTTCAAAGGACGCAACACTCAGCTAGCAGCTAAAAACTGTGCATAGCTACATTGCATTCTTGGGCACCAGGCATACACACATAGTTTACTTACATACATGCAGGCAAAACACTTATATACAACAAATTAAAATTAAATATTTTTAAAGGAATAACTCCAGTGTAAAACTTCCATATGGTTTAGAATACCGAAAACCAGATCAAATGATAAACCATAAGTTGGAAAAAGATACTTCTAACCTGTAGAACAGAGATAGGGCCATTTTTTTTCTTAAGGCATAAAGGCTTTTAAAATCAATTTGAATAAAGAATTTGAACAGAGAAAGAAATATAAACATATTTATAAAAGATACCTGGTTCCACTTAAGATGAAAGAAGTGTAACTAATGAAATATAATATGTGACTATTGGATTGGCAAAAGGAGCATTTGATAACATACAGTATTGGCAAGAGAGACTAGAAGCAGGCTCACATTCTAGGTGGGGAAACTGATGCAGTTTCTTTGGCAATTCCACACAAAATTTAAAATGTATGTAATCTGACCTAACATCCCAATTTCTAGGAATTTATCCAACAGATCTTACAAATATAAACAAAAGTGTCTGTAGCAATGTTCGTAGATGTGGAATGTTCAAAGATGTTTATTGTAGCAGTGTTTGCAGTAGAAACAAAATCTGAAACAAACGTCTGTTAGTAAAGTGTTTTGTCAGTGGGCTGGCATGCGGTACAGTGGTAAAACAACTTGCTTAAAATGTAGAAGGTCCTGGATTTGATTCCCGACACTGGGAATCAAAAGACTGATTAGATAAATTATGGTGCATCTATGCAGTGGAATTCTATCCTGTTCATTCCACTTAAAGATTTGTCTCTTAGCCCCACATTCACACTTTACTGCCTGATCTGAACAAATGGATTTGTGCCCTTTATTTTTTTCTTTGTCAACTAAGAGTAAGTTGGTAACTGGCCCAGCTTTTTAAAGTTAGGCAGGAAGGATGGTATTTATGCGATGGGTGTGGAGGTTGGGAATTAGGTTGTATGAACAGCTACATAAGAAACCAGTGAGGGGGTTGCAGAGATGGTTCAGTGGTTAAGAATGCTTGCTGCTCTTGCAGAGGACCTGATTTTAGTTCCCAGCACTCACATCAGGTGGCTCACAACCCCCTGTAAGCTCCAGCTTCTGGGGATCTAACACACAATTAAAAATAAAACCAAAAAACCAGTGAGACACCCCTGAGTGTTGGACTGGGCATGTTTTGTCTTTATATTTGGGGGAAAAAAAATCTACAAAAGTTTGGGGCTGGAGAGCTGGCTCAATGGTTAAGAGCACTGGCTGCTCTTACAGAGGATGGGGGTTTGATTCTCAGCACCCACATGGCAGCTAACAACTGTCCATAACTTCAGTTGCAGGGAATCCAACTCGCTCTTCTGACCTCCAATGATGCACTTCCACACATGCAGGCAATATACTCATACATATAAAATTAAAAAAATTTTAATCTAAAAAATTTTAATTACACATTAAAAAAGAAAAAAAAGATATTAATCAAGAAACAGACTGCTAAGACAGTTCTTAGCTGAAAGTATAAAATATTGGAAAGATGTCATTTCTTTAGAATTAATTTATGGGCTTATAGTTTATAAAAAAAACTTCAGGGGAAAGGCAAGGCATGGCTTAACAATAAAGTTAAGAAGCTTAGGGTATAGTTGGGGAGACAGAAACATAATGTTCACAAAAAATGCCTTGAACAGTTACAAAGCTGTATATCAAGTGCAAAGCAATAAAATTGAATGCACATGTACTGTGGGAACTTGGAGTCCTTTGAGAGAATACACAGAATGGAGCTAATCAGCAAACTGTGTTTTTTAAAATGCTGGAAAAGATAGACAAATTGAGAAAGACTCTTAAAAGTCCAGAGTCCCTTAAAGCATGGAGACGACACCCCCCCACCCCCCCCACCCCCCCACCCCGCCCAGCGCAAGGAGATTCTTTGCCAGGTCTGTGCTGTGATGTGTGGGAAGTGCTGCAGGCTGGGCCCATATCACTACTTTGACTACTGATCAGAGGGGCCCAGGTGTGCCTACGTTTTCACTTGAAAAAGCCATTTTGAGTTTGCAAGTGACTGAAATGAAGTAATCAAGGACAGACAGAAAGAACTGAGCTGACCGGCAGGGGCGGCATGATTGCCAGAAGAATCTGGAAACAATACTGGCCACATTTGTTGGCATTCTTTCATCGAAGTAATAATGCTGTATGTAGAAAATATTTTCTTTAAATCGTCAATTCTAAGTATTTGTAGCAACTGAACTCTTAACTTGGAACCAGTGATAAATTCCTTAAAAAACAAAAAACAGACAGCATCGTGCTTTGGGGCTTTAAAGACATTCCCACAGCATTTGGAAAACATTTTGTCATCTCTCTACGCCACTTACAAAGATTAGAATTGGAGTCATGGGTTGTTTGATTTAAAAGGTGTGACATGTGGCTACAACCTAAAACTGGAATTTTTGCAAGAAAAAATATAGTTTTTGTAAGTCTTCTCCGTGGAAGCGTTGTAGTGAGTAGGTTAGACAACAGTAAGAGTCTTCTTTTGGACAAATAACCCTGCTTTCTGGTAGAGATATTTCACGATGATCCTCATGCATTATCTGTTGTGGATAATGCAGATATTAAGGGGGTGTTACTCACTAACAATTGCTAAGACCTATGTCATCTGTGTGTTGCTTCCCACTGCCCAGTTCCTGCTCAGTCTTCATGGTTGTTCTTTAAAATTCTCCTCCTTTGGCACACAAGCTATCAAACCTTCATCTTCATCCAGCAGAACTGCAGCAGAATGACTTTTGAGTTCAGCTGAATGTGGAGCAGGGTTTCTGTGACTCTGTGACTTTATTATTTTTTCTAATTAGTACAAGTCTGTAAAATGTTAGAGACTTTATTCAATAACTTCTCTTTGGTATCAGTAGAAAAAACAAAATCTACTCTTCTATGCTGAATAGTGGAAAAGCTTAGAAGTTCAGTATTATCATGTGATATTTGAAATGGGAAACTTTTTTTTGGTCTTTTAGAGACAGGATCTCCCAGTAGCCACAGCTGACTTGGTTCTCGCTATGTAGACCAGGCTTGCTTCAATCTCATAGAGATTTGCTTGCCTCTACCTCCCAAGTGCTAGGATTGAGAGCATGCACCACTAAGCCTGGTAAGAAGCTTTTCTACGTATTGTTTGATAGAGTATCTTACTGTGTAGTCCAGACTAGCTTGGAATTTGCTCTATAGTTCAGGTGGCCTTATTCTCATGATCCTCCTGCCTCTGCTTCACAAGTGTTGAGATTACAGGCAAGGAATATTTGTAATTTCAGATTTTGCCATGCTTTATGAAATTAAAACAGATAAAATTCAAGACTTACAATTTTTCTTTTTACATTTGTGTGTGTGTCCATGAGTATGCATTCCTGCATTTGTATGTGTGTGTGTGTGTGTGTGTGTGTGTGTAGTCAGAGCACAGCTCACCTTCCACTATATGGGTCCTGGGGATTAAACTTAGTCATCAGACTTGGTGGCAGGTATCTTTACCCACTGAGCCATCTTGCTGACTCCTAACTTAAAACTTTATTATTTCTTTCTTCTGTAGCTTAAACTATTTTGAGATACAGTCTCTTTTGAATAGAAGTGATCACTGGCAGTGTATTTGTTAAAAGTGCCAGTCCTGGCTTACAGTTGCAAAAACATGCAGATAATTTTTGACATCAAAAGATTGTATGGATCCAACAATGGCAGTTGTTCTTGTGAGTTTTGATCTGCTGAAAAATTTCAGTTCCCAGGTAGCTGTAGAGTCTTTGTTCTGACCCTGGCAGCCCTCCCCCAGGAGCCCCTGGCCTGTGTTTGAGAACCACTGCCATGTACTGTGTAGACTGAGCCAAAATGGCTTCACTCCAAAGGTGTGTTAGTGAGCTTTTTATTGCTATGACAAAATATAAACAACTTGAAGAAAGATTTATTTTGGCTCACAGTTTCAAAGGGTTCAATTGATGGCTGTTTGGCCCTGTTGCTTTAGAGCCTGACCTGAGGTAGTATGTCATGGGGGATGCGTGTGAAAAGAAAAGCCGCTCACCTCATAGCTGTCAGGAAGTGGGCAGAGAGAAAAGATGAGGGGGTGGCTGGAGGCAGATGTAGCTCCTGTTGTGGTTTCTCTCTGAAATGTCCCCACCAGTTCATGTTCTGGGCGCTTATTCTCCAGTTGGTGACACTGGTTTGGGGGGCTGTGGAACCTTCCATTGGTGGGACCTGGCTGACAGAAGCAGATTGCTGGGGTTGAATGCAATCTGACCAGCTACTGCATACTGCCATACCTCCGTCTCCCCGCCCTCCCAGTGACTGACTGTATGCTGAAAGCATGAGCTAAAATAGAGCTAAAACTAACCCCTCCTTCCTGAAGTTGATTTTCTCAGGGACATGGTTGCAGCATTAAGAAAAGTAACTAGTGCAGCCCTTGAGAAGTACTGCAGTAGAAGAACCTCAAGAATTTGTGTTGATCCAGGATTCCCCCAGATGCACCTGGTTATGGAAGGCCTGCTTATTCCTTCTCCCTTTGGTAAATATCCTACCTGCCCACTGCGAGGAAGACTGATTTTAACTGCAAAGTGAGGGTACTGTCATTGAAGGCCTTAATGACCTCCTCCAGATTAGTGTTCTCTGTCTTCATGGGAGGGTGCTAATATTGAATACCACACATGGGTTTGGAAACAAAGATTTCTTTCCTGGCCACAATTAATTTTTTTTCGTTGGGGTGCTGGGGGCCCTTGTGTGTGCTAGGCAAACACTAACACTGAGCTACACTCCAGCCCTACAATTAATCCTTGGAGACAAAAAGCTTTTTCTTTTTACATCACTCTCCATAAAATAATTACTAGTCGTTTATTCACTTAATTGCTACTCCAAGCTTGCATTATCATCTCTGTTCCATAAAAGATGGGGAGGGTATAGTAGGTGTTTAGTTCAGCCAGTAAAAAATATTTAGACATTAGTTCTCTTCTCAGTCCTAAAATATTGTAGACAGAAACCGTCATTTAAATCAATAGATGATTTGCTGAACCTCTTAGAAGTCAGAGGAAAGGGGTGGGGTGGGCGCAGGTGTCTTTCTCATCTCTGCTCTTTAAGGGTAGTCCTTTGTCTTGTCACATTCCCTTGGCTAGCTTCCACTGATGTGTTTTTCAATCAAGGTCTTCCCTCCCTCCCTCCCTCCCTCACCTCTCTTCCTTTTAAAAGATTTCTTTATTTTTTTTAATGTATGTATTTGTGTGTCTGTGAGTGAATGCCATGTGTGTGTGTCTCCAGAGGCTAGGAGACAGCATCAGAACCCTTGGAGTTGGAGTTATAGGTGGTTGTGTTTCCCAATGTGGGTGCTAGGCACTCAGCCCAGAACTTCGAGAAGACGAGCTAGCTCTTTATCACTAAACTGTCTCTCGGCTCCCCCCTTTGTTGTTGTTGTTTTTTGTTTGTTTGTTTTAAGAAAAGGTCTTTCTATGTAGACCAGACTGACCTTGAATTTGTGCTGTCCTTTCTTCTGCCTAGCAAGTCTGATATTATAGTATATACCATTGTGCCTAGCCCAAGGGTACTATTTTAGCCAAATAACTATTCAGTAAAACAGTTGGAGCATCATTCAGAAGTTAGGGCCATCAGGAGTTGGTGAGGTGGGGTTTCCTCATAAAGTAGGTTTCCAGTTTCTAATATGGTACCTATACTAGGGGTTTTGTTTGTTTTTGTTTGACACGGTCTTACTAAGTTGCCCAAGCTGGCCTTGACCTTACTCTGTAGCTCAGGTAGACCTTGAACTTGCATTCCCTCTGCATCAGGTATTTCAGGCCTGCACCCCCAGGTCCAGCTTACTAGGGAACTATTGGTGTGTGTTTGTTTTTATGCCTCTGGAAAGGAAGGACGGGTGTTTGTAAAGCACTTCTAGACCTCAGAGAAGAATACCCATCCTGTTAAAAATGTTCTACTCTTACCCCACAGTAATCAGCTGCCAATATTTCTTAAGCAAAGGTTGGAGTCTGCTATCCAGTTCCATCCTGGGTTTTTGTCTGCTTGAGTTTGCATGAGCCAGGTTCATGAGTCAGGTCCCAGGAGCTTGCAGGATTCTATTTCCATATGGTCACACATCTCCTCACTGGTCTTACAATATTCTATATGAAATACACAATGATTTAAAAAGAAAAACAGAATGTTCAACTCTTTGAAGGCAACTGTGTAACAGCAGGCCTTAGTTGTGTGCAGTACCACATAGAGCACTTTCCTGGACATTATAATATGTGGGCCTTACAGCAGCTCTGAGAGGAAAACTGTCTCCTTCCCTCTCCTTTGCCTTTGATGAAGCTGAAGCTCAGAGCTCTTTGCTATGAGCCGATCACATTTACGTTTCTTTTGGAAAAACTTTTATTTTGCCTGGGTATGATGGCATACTTCTATAATCTCAGCACTTGGGTATCAGGAGGCTGAGGCAAGAGGATTGTGAATTCAAGGCCAGCCTGGGCTCCTTGGGGAAACCCTATCTCAGAGAGAAAGAGAGAGACAGAGAGAGAGACTGAGAATATATTACTCATGTGTATCCCAGAGAGAGGAAGAGAGGAAACAGATTCTGCAGGGAGCTTTGCCACATCACGCAGGTCCCTTCCCTTAAAGAAGTGCCACCATGCAGATGAGTCTCCCTGTTACTGCTGTGTGTTGTGCCAGAGCAGAGAGAAAGGCTGACATGTCCACATTAAAGAGAAATACTTTACACCCACAGCTCAGGGTAGAGGGACTCTGGGGGAAAGAGTTCCTTTTCTGAGCCTCTGCCAATTCCTGAGTCCATTTCTTTTGTCCCTAGCTATGGGATAGGATAAAGCCAGAGCAGGTGTCAGCTGGGTGAAAGGCTCCCGCTGTAACCAGATGGAAACTGGCAGGTACCTTTCAGGGTTGTTCCACACCAAGCAGGGAACTTCCTGAGGTCCAGCCTGCCCTTCCCTGGGTTTGGCGCAGTCTCCGGGATCACTGTCAGATCAGCAGATGTTATTAGGCATGTATGGACAGAGTTTGATCTAATTCAGTCTAATTATTAAAATTCTTGGCAGGAATTTTACATGAATCACTTCCACAAAAATTTACATTAAAGTTAATGCTACAAGCCTGACTTCAGCCTACAAAACAGAAAGCTTAGAGTTCTGAGTCTGTACATGTAGTCTTAACTCTTCCTTGTCCAGGGAGTACTGACTCTTCACAAACAAAGGGACATGAATGTTGTCCAGTAATTCTTAGGGGGTTCCTGAGGGGCCCACCCAAAGAGGGAGTTATTCTAATCTTTGAGTTAAGGTGGATGTCAGACTCCATGGCTATGTGTGGAGACAGCCTGGGCTCAAATTATTCCTCCCCCTCCCCCTCCCCCTCCCTTTCCCCTTCCCCCTCCCCGCTTCCTCTCTGTCATTTTGTGATGCTAGGGATTAAAGGCAGGGCCTTGTGACCCTGTCCCCAGCCTAATAGATTTCTTATCCTCTCCGGATCTCTGTGTTGCATTTGGATAGTGGGGATCATAGCTGTTCCAGGAGTCGGTCAGGGTAGTAAATGAGCTCTTGCACAAAAGCTGGTAGTAGAGTGGAAGAGGGAAGTGCCTAGTAACTACGATGAGCTACTTTTATTGCTATTGTTGGTTCTCTTATTTTGTTTTAAGACAGGGTCTTTCCATGTAGTTCTAGCTAACCTGTACGCACTGTATAGGCCAGGTTGGCTTATGATAGTCTTCCTGCCTCAGCATCCTGAGTTCTAGGATTACAGGCACAAGGCACCACCTCCAGCCTGATTGCTGCTGTTCTTGTAGTCATTCATCCTGTTTTGGGGAGTGCACACAGGCTGTGTAATTGACGGACACTATGTTCCGTGACCTTCTGTTTTTCCGTCACTTGTCCTCTGTCTACAAGTATGAAGGAACGATAACTCCTGGACAGCCTGTGAATACTGCATGGCAGTTGCCTCTTGCCTCCTGTGCTCACCCGTTGGGGTAGGATGGGGAAGACATCACAGGCAGGCAGTGCCTTTCCGGTGCCATCTTTTTCTTCACTGCTCTCTGCTTAATAAACCCGCGATCTTTTTCTATGTCTACTCTTAGGACCTTCTCCATGATTTTGTTTTCCAAAAGATATTGTGGTGCCTTCTTCCATTTGAAATATCAACCTTGTAGCTATCAGAGGTTGTTGTTAAATTTTATATGTGTGCAGGTGTGTGTAAGGAGACAGAGGACAACCTTGGGTGACATCCTCAGGAATACCATCAAACTCCTTTGAGACAGGGTCTCTCATAGGCCTGGCACTCACCAGTTAAGCTAGGCTAGCTTGCTAGCAAGTCCCAGGAATCTTCCTGTCTCTGCCTCTATATCTCTGGGATTACAAGTATGCACCACCATGCCTAACATTTTTATGTGGGATCTGGAGATTGAATTCAAGTCCTCATGCCTAGGAGGCAAGCATTTTTCTTACTGAACTTTCTTTTTAGCCCCAATGTCAATTTTTTCCCTCTTAAGGCACTAGAGGACAGTGTTCAATGACAGAACACTCATCTAGTATGTGTGTAGGCCTGGATTTGATCTCTAACAACAAGAAACACTATTCCCTCCATAGTACCTAAGTTATTGTGCTAATGTTGATTCCTATATTGGGAGTTAAATAGAGATTTTTAAAGTTTTTATTTATTTTACTGTGTGTGTATAAGTGTTTTACCTGCATGTATGTAAGTACCTATGTCATTCAGTGCCTGTGGAGACCAGAAGAGGCACTGGATCCCCTGGAACTGGAGTTATATGTGGTTGTTAGCCACCATATGGATGCTAGGAACCGAACATGAGTCTTTTGCAAGAGCATCCAGCGTGCTTAACTGCTGAACCATCTCTCTGGCCCCTGTGAACGAGATTTTTGGTTTTTGTATGTGTGTAAGTTCTGAATAGTGTAAAGTTCCTGAGAAGTAGATTGATAGTAGAAGAACTTTTCTCCGGTTTCAGGTTCAACCTTGACTTACCAGCTGGAACAGACAACCCAGGATATTTTAGGAGATGACTCAGGAGAGCTGGAACCACTGCCCAATATCACTGTCCAACTTACAGACAGTTGGAAGCGCATTGAGTTGTATTTATACAGCAAGTTGAGAGCAAAGCTTTCATGCTAAATACATATAGGACAATGAGTTGATTCAGATTTAACCTCGCAGTTTTGGGGTGCTGTGCTGGCTTCTTCTGCATTGTGTCCTCTAATCTCATGTTGGAGAGAGGAAGATGAGGCCAGCACAGCTGGAGTGCTGGAATTGCAGTGAGTCTGGCAGAACTGGCAGTTGAAATCAGGTCTCCACTGTCTATGAGAGGGCTAAGTGAAGCAGTCAGGCCAAGGTTCTTCTTCGGATCAAACCACAGAAGGAAAGGAGCTAGCATCAGTTTGTGTTGTCTCCATGCCAGGTCTCATTTAATTTAGCCAGCATCCCCTGCCAGTTCTCCACATTTTATGGATGGTGATGATGAGGCTTGAGGTGCCGTGGGCAGAGGCTGCAAGGAGGGATCTCTCTCTTCCTGAATTCCATGCTTGTCTTGCCTCTAAGATGCTTTGAGCCTAGCAGTTTGAGTCCTGTTTAAGATCGCCACAGAGTGAGCCTGAGCCTGAGCGTTTAAGTATCACAAACCTCTCTGTCCTCTTAAAAGAAAAAAAGGCAAACATTGTTGGCCACCTTCTTTATGGACGTCGGCTTTGGAGTGATTCTTGGCCTTGTTGATAAAGTGCTAATGTTGAGACCCAATCCCAGTAAGTAAGAATTTGAAAAATTAATGCCATTTGTTTTTCTTCTGCTTGAGCTAGCAGATTTATTGTGCTTATAAATAAACTCATTACCTTCCCTTTCTTGCCCAGGGAGGATCCTAAATGCTAGCCATAACTTGCCAGCAGTCTTCTGGGAACAGAGAGATTTTCTCCTAATATTTTTGCCTAGCCTCTGTCTGTTCCTACAAGAGACAGTTGTACGGGGAGGAAGAACATGGTTTTGGAGCTCAATTCTGTGGCCGTGGACAAGTCACCTTTCCCAAGCCTCAGTTGACTGATTTATTTATTTATACATTTAAAAATACTTTTTTAGTGTGAGTGTGTGTGCTTGGTGTGTGTGTGTGTGTGTGTGTGTGTGTGTGTGTGTGTGTGTGTGTGTGAACATGGAGATCAGAAGATAACTTTGTGGAGTCATTCTTTCTTTCCTCCTTCACATGAGTTCTGCGTTGGAACTCAGGTTGCAGGCTTGCACAGCATGGTTCTTTACCAACTGAACCATCTCATCGGCCCTGATATTTTCTTTATACTCTAATTAATTATCTGTCACTTTCTTGTTTATTACTGTTTATTGACTCTCCCCCTGAAAGCAGGAGCCCAATATCCCCAGCACTTACCTTGTGTTGAGCTAATGAATGGGTGAATGAGATATCACATGAAAGAAGGAGACAGTGGTGATGCTGTAACTGTGGAGCTATAGCAAAAGCTTGTGCAGAGCCAGGTGCATGCACAGACAAAGCATCTTAGCTCTCCTCCTCCTCCTCCTCCTCCTCCTTCTTCTTTTCTCTCTCTCTCTCTCTCTCTCTCTCTCTCTCTCTCTCTCTCTCTCTCTCTTCCCTAACCCTTCTTTTATTGAGGTAAGGTCTCTGTATGTAGTAGTTCTGATTGGCCTGGAACTTGCTATGTAGACCAGGCTGGCCTCCACCTCAGAGATCAGCCTGCCTCTGCCTCCTGAGCACTGGGATTAAAGATATGTGTGATCACACCTAGCCCTACCCTTCTTATGGAAGGAAAACTGGAGAATAAGAGTTGTTTTTCCAAGGCTGTAACTTTCTAGCTGGTTCCTGTTGGAAAGTTGGAGTTAGGAGGCAGAGATGGGACCAGTGTGTTCCAGGCAGTGGGGGTTTTCCTAAAATAACATGATGTGCAGAACCAGGCCAGTGCTTCTCAAGTTGGGAGGGGTAATCTTGCCCTTTGGGAATATTTGTCTAGACTTGGGAAGGCAAGGGTGAAAAGAGACAGGAACACTAGAAATGTCCCACTAGAGACCCCACCACCAAGAAATGAGAAGCCTGGGGAAGGGAAACAGCCCCTCCGAGAGGCTGAGACAGGGATTGATAGACTAATAAACAAGGATGAATGACTGGGAGAGAAGAAATTCCCTCTAGAAGGTAGGTAGTTATTTGAAAATTAAATATTGCCTAGCAGGCTGAGCACACGGAGAACTTTCTAGGTGCAGAGTGTCAAGTCATCCTTAAATAATAGTGAACCAGGAATTCATTTAGCACTGAATTGAAGAGCACACCACATTGAAGAAATCTTTGCTGATCGCCAGGGACTAGGCATTAGGGAGCTAATAGGTTATGTTGTCAGTAATTTCTCTATTTCCTTTCCATAATAGCGGAACTACGCAGGATGGCAGTGAGGCTGCCCAGCACTCTCTTCTCTTATTAAGTTTAAGTGATTGCCTTTTTCTGACTGATGGGATGAAAATGCAGCCGACCCTGCAAGGTGCTTTTAAGAAGAAATTGAGTTTCCATTTTTTTCTTTTTTTTCAACCACATGATTTATCTTGCTAATCGATTGTCCTTTACGCAGTGTTAAAAAGCCAGGTC
The DNA here is from genome assembly GCA_035773235.1 of Eospalax fontanierii. Lineage (NCBI taxonomy): Eukaryota > Metazoa > Chordata > Mammalia > Rodentia > Spalacidae > Eospalax > Eospalax fontanierii. The sequence goes on along the minus strand of CM069531.1, from coordinate 51,076,530 downwards.
TGAATGCTCTATGGCTTTCCTGTCTTCTTCAGATTGCAGTGCCAGAGTTGAACCCAGGGTCTTGTATATACCGAGTAAGTACTACCACTGAGCCAAATCCCAGCTGATGCTATAGCCTTGATTTTCTTCTGTACTGCCTTTCCCACTAGAACCCTCATCTCTGCCTCCTTTTCCCAAGGATCGAACATTCTCCCTCCGCAGTGAGCCTGGTTTGGGCTTGCCTAGGACCTGCCAGGAGCTGAAGGCTGTTTTCTTTTTCCCACAAGAATAATTTTCCTGGGCACAGTAGCCCTTGACTGCTAATCCCTGCCTTTCACAAAAGCTCACATGTGTGACAGTGGCACTATTGTTGAGCAGGCTGGAGTTTCCATTACTGGTCTGTGTTTATCTGTTGCAGGAACTTCTCCATGAGAGGTGCGAGTTAAGCAGTCAGGCCTAGAAAGGGACTGGTTGGAAGAAAAGGAGAGAACATTCCTTGTGATGTACAGCAATTGAAGGAGAAGTTCTATGTGAATAGTCAGGACAGCTCAGTCTGTCGTATTGCTTTCAGAAGCCCAGGGTGGCCCAGTGTCTGTTGGACAAAGGTATAGGGAGTTTTAAATGGGGCGAACATTTCTATCACTGGGAACGGTGATATCTCTCTCTCTCTCTCTCTCTCTCTCTCTCTCAATCTGTCTTTCAACCTCTCGTTCTAAAATTATGTCAGTTCCACAGGAATATTCTGTACTAGTGTGAGATAGACCTGTGAGGGTGGGATAGTTCAATAACAAAATTTTAATTAAAGTAAAGTTGAAATGCAAAGATAACGTTAAAACCATCTAGTGAGTATATTCTGTGTACAGGCTCCATGTTAAAAGCTGTATGTTCGTGAACCGGCTTGATCTTTCCAGTAGCCCTGGGCAGTACAGGAATAACCCACATAGTCCTGCCTGCGCCCCCACCCCCCAATTACCTTGAAGATATTGACAATGTTGAGAAACAATAATGATCTTGGGGAAGATTAGGTCCTTTTGAGCTGTGTTAGATTTTCATTGTTGTAACAAAATGCCTGACCAAAACAACTTAAGGCAGGAAGGATTTATTTTGGCTCATGGTTTTAGTCTGTGGTCAGCTGACTTCATTTCCGGGTCTGTGGTAATGCTGAGCATCATGGAGGAAGGGCAGGGCAGACGAAAAGCCCTCCTCTTCTCGGGGCATCCAGGAAACAGTTAGTATGCCTTTGCAGCTAGGCCTCCTCCTCCTTTTCCTTCCATGGTGGGAGGCGTCCCCAGTCAGGGCTGCTCTTCCTCCCTAATCTCTGGAATCACCTTCACACTCATGTACATCTAATCAGCATGATCTACCAAACTAGGCACTTCTTGGTTCCATCAGGTTGACAATCAACATTAGTCATCACTAGCTGGGGAGGCTTACTGGAGCAGATTTAGGTGACGTTTACTGGTTTGTCCTCACATACAGCTTTGTCCAGGTAGCAGCCCTCAGCGCTTCTCCTGATTTATGTGTTAGTGGCTCTCATTTTACTCCTTCAGGGAGCATTGTTTTTTCTTTCTTCCTTTAGAGAAGATAAATTATAAAGGGCACTAGTGAAAGGAAAGGAATTCAGGCCCCAGGCAAAAAGAAGAGCCAGGATTTGGGGAAATCTCCAAGGTACTGGACTGCCAACAGCAGATGGAGTTAAACTTGCTGTAGTTATGCGTCCTGGTGGAAGTGGGTGTGTTCACAGAGGTCTTACAAGGCAGGAGTTGGTGCATGTGGGGGTCCCTGTCTGTGATGTCTTTGTTGGAGTCAGCAGGTAACTCAGAACAGCAGAGGCAGAGCTGCAAAGACAAATTAGAACCTGTAGCTCTGGGGCGTGAAGTCAGATGCTGCCTGGGGCCTCCATGAAACCGAAGTTCTCCATTCCATATTTTAGACTCCTGGGCTGTACAGATAACCCTCAACAAAGGGCAAACCAAGGAATCAGTCTAACCCTAAACTCAGAATATAGTGATCAGGATGAGGCCTCTCAGTCTGGGACAAAAAGGCTGGGTTTCTCTGTCCAGCCTCTGCTGGGGCTTCAAATCCAAGAGGTTGGGTCCTTCCCCTCCTTACCCAGCTTCCTGTCCCACACCAAAGAAGCCTATGTCTAGTCAAGAATGTTTACCTTTCCTACCCTCTGTCCAGGAAATCGCCTGGATGCACTGCATTAATGAACTTAAGAAAGCAAGGAGGCCATGTTCTGGCCCTGAGTGGGTGGTCTTCCTTTATACATAACAGTGACCCTTGGCAGTAACAATTTTACCCATAAGGATAATGGGCAGTGGATGGAGACTTAAAAAAAAAAATTAATAGGGGGCTGGAGGTGTGGTTAAGAGCACTGACTGCTTTAGCAGGAAGACCAGGTTCAGTTCCCAACAGCCACTTGGAGGCTAACAACTGTCCATTAACTCCAAGAGATCCAGTGCCCTCGTCTGACCTTCATAGGCATTGTACAACATTACATACATGCAAGCAATATGCTCATACACATAAAATAAAAATGATAAATAAAATATTTAAAAAATATTAATAGACTATATTTAGATCAATTTTTGATTTGCAGAAAAAATTAACAACAGAAAGTACATCAAGTTTTCAAATCCATCTACTGAGCTCCTCTCTGGTCCTCAGTTTCCCTATTATTACCACCTGGCATTAGTTTACCACATGTGTTACAACTGATGAGCAAATATTGATAAAGTATTATTATCTAAAGTCCATTGATTATATTAGAGTTACCTTTTATGTTGTATATTCTGTAGGTTTTGACACATCACATGCATAATGGTTAAGTTTACCTTTTTTTTGTATGTGCATGTGTTAGGGATGGTACCTAGGCCTTTGCACATGTTAGGCAAACACTCTACCCCTGAGCTACATCCTCAGCCCTATGTTTTGCATCTAGAGTATTCTCAAAGGCCAGTGTGGTAAAGACTTGACCCCAGCTGGCACTATTGAGAAGTAGTAAAATTATTAAAATGTAGGACCTAGTGTGAGGCTTTCCTGTCACTGGGGGGCGTGCCCTTCAAGGAGATATTTATTCTCTGGCCCTTCCTCTTTTCTCTGGCTTCCCAGGCATCATGAGGTAAGTGCTTTCTCCACCACCATGCATTGCCACCATAAAGTATTGCCTCACACAGGCCCCAAAGCATCTGACCATGGAGTAAAATCTCTAAAACTGTGAGTCTGAATAAACTTTTCACCTTTGTAAACTGATTGAGTTATTTTGGAGTGCCAATAGAAGGCTAACACAAATAACGTGATAATACACAGAATAGTACCACTCGACTAAAAATTTCTCATGCTTCTGGAGTAATTTTTGGCTATCACAACTAGGTGTATCCTACTGGCTCTATGGAGTAGAGGCAAGAGATACTGCTGAGCATTCTGTGATGCATAGGACAGCCCGCCACAGCACAGTGTGCATATGATGAGGCTGTGAGACTTTACAGAGCAGGTACTTCCCCAGGAGGGCTGGATGTATTGTAGCGATAGAAATGAGGGGTGTGAGGCTCCAGGGCTGGAAGGACACCTCAGGGCCCTGGTGTCTGAATTGTAGAAGGCCTGACCATGCAGTGGTAGAAGGGATTGGAAGGGGCGTGGGGGGCATAGATCTGGGAATGATCAAGGAGAAAGTGATTGTAATATGTGGGCAACATTCCAGCCGTAACCGCCCCCGCACATTCCTTTAAGTCTCCCCTTAAATTCAAACCCGAGACCCAAGTCTAATTAAAATACCAAAAATTATATTTGATGAGTTGTGTATGGTGGTGTTAATTAGGTTACCTAAAAAAAAAAAAAAATCCAATCTCTGATCCATCTAGAGCCAAAGGCCCAAGTCTTGAATTCAGGTCTTTTGTGTTTAAGCATCCTCGTTCAGCTCTCACAGCCTCGGTGTATGTGTGACCAGTAGCTTTTGTGATGTCAGCATTGTGTTAAGGGCAAGATCTGATCAATAAAAACTACTCAAGAAGGAAAGGGTGGCATTTTTATATTGGAAAAGTTTTATGTGGATGTTGTATGTGTGAGTTGGGTACTACTAAGCTGTCAAATGAATACTATTACAGAGATTTATAAGGGAAAATGCAGTTTCCAAGTCAGCACTTCTTGCAAATGGAGTGCTTGTAGAGCCAGGGGCCGTAGCAAGCATCAGCCTGTGGACCTCTCATTGCTCTGTAAATCTTGTCAGATGGGAGCAAGCATTCTATTCTCCTGATAGGCATGGGAAGAAAGTCCAAGAACCAAACTCACTCCCTTATAGAATGTAAATAGGAATAAAAAGAAATAGTCCTTTTCATAAATTACCTCCTCCACCCTCCTCTGTCTCAAGTCATAAAACCCCAAATGTAACCAGAAAAACATTCTTTTGAAAAAAAAAAAAATTCCTTTAATGGCTCATCTTTAGACTGGAGAGGGAAAAGCTTTGTGGAACAAAAAGGTTCCAACTGTGGCATGTAAAACAAGTTTTATGAAAACTTTAATTATCTCCCACCTGCTGGTACTTTGTGAAGTTCACAGGAAAAAGGATAATTGAGAACAGCATTTGATGTGCATGAGACTTGCTGGGTTCTTTGCTCTTCTTAAAAGGGATTTGTTCTTAATCAAGTTTATTTCATAATAAGCAGGTCCAGACACCGAGTTCACATTGGCATGTTTGACACTGTTTAATGAAGATACTTCACACACGAGGTGTTGACTTTAGTTGTTTTGAAGTTAATGTCTTTCTGAGTTTGGGTTTAGGGCACTTATTGAGAAGGAGCAGGCACTGGCCATGTTCCTGCATGCCCTTATGAGCAGGGATATATAGACTTTATGTTATATCAGGAGAACAGACACAGAACATTCTGGTGCTTTGCTTCTCAGTGGCCTTAAACTTGAAGCACCAGGGTCACCCCCATTTTGCATTCTGCAGCCCCATAGATGGCACTGTCTCCCCCTGTCTTTTATCCCTGTCTTCCTGCTGTCTTCGTTTGCACCTTGAGCTGCAGCATCACTACAGTTATCAGGACTCATGATGGCTCAGGCATCGCAACAACAGTAACTTCATCACTTATTAAACATTTGCCATGTGAGGGGACTGGGCTCACTGCTCTATCTTATCATTGAATCCTGCCAAGAAGCCAAAGGTCACCTCACTGGTACTAAGACTTGAACTTGATTCCTGACCAGGATCAATCCACTAATCAAGGCCATACTGTCTTTCTCTTTGTGCACTAAGACTTAGATAAACTCCCAGCCTTCTGGGTTTTTTTATTTTATTTTATTTTTTGAGTTTGAAATTTCAAATGGATCTGTCAGTGTTTATATAAGCACTGGTTTATCTAGGAGGTCCTTTGGCTTCTCAGTTGCATTTTTCCATTATAATTGATCATAGAGCATTCTTTGGATCATTTTTTTAACCTTTAAAAAATTTTATATTTATTATTTTATATGTACGAGTATATTTTGCCTGCATGTAAGTAGGTGCACCTGTGTCATGCAATGCCGATGGAGGTCAGAAGAGGGTGATGGATCTCCTGGAACTAGAGTTACAGACAGTTGTTAGCTGCTATATGGGTGCTGGAAATTGAACTTGGGTCCTTTGCAAGAGCAGCCAGTGCTTTTAACTGCTGAGCCATCTCTCCAGCCCTGACCTTTTTTATTTTAAGTTTAAAAATGTTTTTTTTTTTTTTTAATCTTGCTGAACTGTCCCAGTCCTGTTGTAAGATGCAGATTATCCTGTTTATTGCATTTAAAGTTCCTTATGTCCAGGGACTCTCAGAGGTTAAGAGCACCTATACTGTTCTTTCAGAGGACCAAGTTTAGTTCCCAGCACCCACATCAGGTAGCTCACAGAGGGATCTGATGCCCTCTTCTGGCCTCTGTGAGCGCACGCACATACATACACACACACACACACACACACACACACAATAAATCATTAAAAAATATTCCTAAGTCCACTGCTGTCTCTTTTTATGAACTTCACCATCCCTTAAGTAGCCCTTGAGCTTAAATTAAAGGGCAAGGACCACTCCTTGAGCACACACTCTGTGGATCAAAAGCTTTCTCCTCAGAGATGAGCTCCACTCAGTGACCTGGGTTAGTGCTGCAGAGATGTCTGATTTGTGAATGAAGGAGCAGATGCTTGGAACAAAAGTTCAAATTCTGGTCTCTGTGGCATCAAAGCCCATTTTTTTTTCTCAGTATTATTTTCTACTGAAGCCTGCATTTTTTTTCCTTAGGAAAAAGAGGTGCAGCAGGCTTGTGGAAACACATGGACCTGCTCCCCCTACCCCAAGGCCAGTCCACTAAGGGTGGCTCACTCCCATGTGTTGAATGGAAAAACTGGGTCATGTATAGCTAGCTGCCAGAGCCTGCATTCCTGTTTAATTGGCCAGCACACACTTTCTTTGTATTTGTTTACCTTATGGATAATTCTGACAAATAAAATGGAGTCTTTTCTTGGCATCTTCACGTGGAAGAAGTAAGCTAAGGGGTTTTAGCAGAAGGAATAAAGGATTGAAAGTATCTAGGATTTAGAAAGTCTCTAAACAGATGGTGCAGAAAGTATTGCCATTGACTTTGATGGCAAGAGCACACAACCGGCTGCTTTCTGGATCATGCTTGTCCATCCGCTCAGGCACTGTCCTGTCACTGCACAACTTTTACCCATCTTCCCCGCTTAGCCCTGCCAATTCTCCATCACTGTGGCTCTTCTCTGGGAGAGTCCTACCAATTCGCCAACAGGAATTTATGAGGTTCCATCTAAGAGAATAGTTCTATACCCAGGTTGACAAGCAAAAATGTCAGAGTAAATAGGATGAAATCAAGACATTCCTCTAATTCCTCTATTGGCTTATGCCAGGATTCAAGGTCTCTCTCTCTCTCTGTCTCTGTCTCTGTCTCTCTCTCTCTCTCTCTCTCTCTCTCTCTCTCTCTCCGTGTGTGTGTGTGTGTGTGTGTGTGTGCACGTCCGTGTCCCCTCTTGGGAATGAAACTCAGGACTTTGTAGATATGCTAGGCAAGTGTTTTGCTGAGTTCCACCCCAGCACAATAGCTTTTTTTTCTATACTCCCTTTATGTCATATTTCGGGATTATTGAAGAGGCTTTCAGTATATCTTGTAGAACTGAAAGTTTAAGCAGCCAGCAGTCTTTAAGGTTGTGGTTCAGTGGGAGTTTTATTTCCTGTCCCCTCCTTTCTTTTGCTGATGTGTTGTCTCCCCCTCTGTGCCTCTGACTGTTTCTTTACCACAGTGTCTTCTGGTAACTTAGCAACCTTGATTCGCCTGTAGCATAGCTTCCCTGGGCACCGCTGGCCTCCCAAAGAAAAACCATGTGAAACTGTCAGGTATCCTTGGACTCACTATTCCCTTAGCTCAGAAAAGGCCAAACCCTCTCGTCCAGCCTGGATGTTAGGGGACCTTCTGCTTGCTTTATTTATTGACTTTCTAAAGCCAAAGCAATGTTACCAGAGCCAAGAATGATGTTGGAGAGATTCTGTATAAGACCATAGCCTCGCATAGTTTTCCCAGCTATAATCTGGTTTGCCTGACACTGGGGTCCTTGGAGCTGCTTTGGTTGAGAGGCTGGTCACCATGGCCAGACGGGATGGGTCCTAAACACAGAGCTTTTAACTTGGGATGGGTTCCTACCTCGTCCTAGCCTTTCTGCCTTTCATATGATCCTGTGCCAGGGTTTTGAGCTATGTTTGAAGCCTTGGTTTAAAATTGTCTAAGAGCATCAAAAACAAGTATTGTAGTCCCTAGGTGGCCAGGGAGCCTTTTCTTCAGAATGGGGAATGTGAAAAGGAAAAGGAAGCAGCCATCCACGTTCAGAGACAGCTCATGTCTAGGAGGTGAATAGAAGAAACAGGACTGGAAGTAAAAAATGGGCTACGAAGTCCTTAACCCTTTCTAGAGCCTACCTCCTGCTCTACTGGAAAGTATCCAGGACTAGAGATCACCTGCCTGTCATGTGCAAGGCCTGAGCTCTGTCCCCTAGCACCACACAGGCACACAAGACAAGAACAAAAATGAAGTCATGCATGTCTCTATCCAAACTTTGCTTCATCATTATCGGATGTGTCATCCTAAACAGATCTCTGGTCCCAGGATGCTTTTCCTTGTCCCTTTTCATTCCACCCAGGAGACTGATGAGGGCTGTTTGGTCATAGATGCTCCTCCTACTAAAGAGTAGCCAGACCCATCCTTCATGTACACCTTGGCCATGTTTCCATGTTCTTAACTAAATACCTGGGAAATCTCCCAAGCTTTGCCTGGTTTTAGATTAGTAATTGGAATATACATGCTTAAGAACTGTTCATACTGGGACATCTAGAGATGCTGTGACACCTGGGGTCAGACATCAGGTTAGGTTAATATATTAACTTTTGTGGGGGCAGGAGGTTGCCTGTCCCTTTTCTAGTGTCTGAAGGCATTTTTCCTCCAAGATACCATGTTTCTCTTTTAATTAGGGGCTGGAAAGCCAAATTAAGAACCACGAAGTAGCCAGGTGGGGTGGCTTTAACCTCAGCATTCAAGAAGTAGAGGTAGAGGCAGGTGGATCTCTGTGAGATCAAGGCCAGCCTGGTCTACATGGCTAGTTCCAGGCCAGCTGGGGCTACAGGCAGACCCTGTCTCGGGGAAAAAAAAAAAAAAAAAGAACCAAGAAGTGTTTTTAGATGTAGATAGATGGGCCTGTTTTTCCTAAGGACCTGGGTTTGATTCTCAGCACTGCAGAAAAGGAGGAAGGGAGAGAAAGGGGAAAGAAAAAAGAAAGCGCATGCATGGGCATAGTGGCACTCCTGCAGCCCCACAGCACCAGGGGCTGATATGGGAGGGTCTTGAGTTCTAGGCCTATCTGAACTATAGTGAGAACCTGTTTCATGCCTACCCCAGGAGGGAGGGAGGGAGGGAGAAAGGGGCTATAATGGATGGATAATGGATGGATTCCATCCCAGCCTGTCCTCTGCTTGCCTGACTCTCCACTGTTAGCCCCATACCTGTTAGGCAGAAGTGTTACCTTTCCCGAGGCCGGTGCCAGGCAGGTGTCTGTAACTCGCTTGTGTGAGCCCTAGTGTCTGCCCGCATGTGCTGCCCCTGCCTACCACGATCACCTGCAGCCCCAGTCTGCCTTTTAGGTGCTTATTCACAGAGGCGGCTCTGCTGTGGTGACGTGGCCATCTCCATTCCAATACACTGACCATGGGACCCTGAATCTTTGGACACATATGTTTGTGGGCATTTCTCATGGTCTCCCCCGTCCTCCCGTTGTCTGGCTTTATGGGGAGTGCAGCAGAGAGTTGCCTCTATGGGAGATGGCTCTGGAAAGGAGTTGGCCTTCCTGAGCTGGCCCAGCTGGCCAGCTCTTCTCTCTCTTTAGCCTGAGGTCACAGAGGTTGGGTAGGAGGGGTTTAGAGCTGGGGTGTAATGGAAATTTGAAGCTAGTGCTGGTTAAACTCCAAGAACAAAGACTGCTTATAAGAAGACCAGCAAGGAGCCCCTTCTGTCTGGGTGTTAAGAGGAGCCAAGGGAGGCCTGGGCTAAGATTTAGTGAGGGCAAGTCAGCCTCCATCTTTTTCCTTCCAGATTTTACCTCTCAGACCTCACTGGCACAGTTTTTTGCCTGGTTGGTGTGCACAAAGAGAATCAGGAAAGAAAGGTAGAAAGCAATTCTGTGGTGATTATTTTTGCGGGGAAGATTTTGATTCTGTGAGTTGGTAGGTCCAGCACAGTTGACAAGGAAGAGGCTGGGTCAGGAGGTAACAGATCTTTCTCACACTCCACCCTTCCTCAGGAGAGGGGAGGGGTGGGACCCCACACCCTCCAGTTTCCTCCTAGTGCTCTGTGGCCTGGCTCTGGGGACCCTGCTGGCTCTCATCCTGTGGTGCTCATGGCCAGGCAGCGTCCTGGTCACTTTCTGTTCCCTGTGATTTCACCTCCATCAGCACAGATCTCTCCTTCACCTCACCTTTCAGGAGCCTCCCAGATAATCGCTTCGCCAGTGTCCTAGGTGACTGTCAGCCCAGAGAATTAAAGGCTTCTAGGCCCTGTTGCTTTGCAGTCAGTGTCTTTGCAGAGTTGCCAGTGACACCTGTGTGTCTATCACCCAGGGCAGTCATCATATACCATGTTTTCTTCTCAGTCCTGCATACTTTTTTTTCCTTTTAGATTTATTTTTATTTTATGTGTATGAACGTTTTTGCATGCATGTGTTTATATGTATCACATTCATGCCTGGTGCCTGAATTCCCTGGAACTGGAGTTACAGATGGTTTTGAACTGTCAGGTAGATGCTGGGAACTGAGCCCAGGGCCTCTCTCTGTAAGAGCAGCCAGTGCTATTAACTGATGAGCCTTCTCTCCAGCTCCAGTTCTGCATTCTTTAATTGCTAACAGTTTGGTTTTCAATATCTTTTGTTATTTTAATCCAGAGCCACAAGATTATAAACACATCATCATGACTTTTGCTATCGTTCTTGGAGCAACCTTTCCTGTTTTAACTCTGCTCCCATAGATGGGTTTGAGCAGATAGAAGTATGGCTTTGAGCAGGGAGGAAGGTTGCTGCTCTGCCCTCTGCCAGCTGTCCGAATTTGTGGATCCTACTTCTGCCTCCTGTCCTGGCTTTCTGAATTGTTCCAACAAGGCTCAAGTCTCTTAAGTTTTGTTTTTTGTCCAAATCTGTGTTCTGCTGTGATAAAATATCTGAGAGTACACTTGGGAGGCGGCAGTAGGTAGATCTCCGGGAGATTTGAGGCCATCCAGGGAGGGACCCTGTTACAAAAAATCAAACAAACAAGCAAACACCTCGAAACCTGAGACTGAATAATTGATAAAGAAATTTGGAGTTGGGGATTGAATAGCTCAGTGGATAAGAGGGCTTGTTGTGCAAGCCTGAGGACTTGAGTGCAAATAGCTAGCATCTGTGTAAAGAATAGATGTTTCTTTGGCTTAGGGTCTTGGAGACTAGCAAGTCCAAGAGCATGGTGGCCAGCATGTGCTTAATAACCTGATGAGGGATGTCACATGATTAGGGACATCACATGATGAGGCTGCATTGTAAGTAGGTGTCAGTCTTCTCATTGGTTGGTTGGTTGGTTGGTTTGAGACAGGGTCTCACTATGTATTGCTGACTGGTCTGAAACTGGCTATGTAGATCCAGGCTGGCCTCAAACTCACAGAGATCCACCAGCTTCTGCCTCTGGAGTGCTGAGATTAAAAGCATACACCACCACGCCATACTTCTCCTTTTATAAGCCACAAGTCCTTTCAGCAGTCCCTACCCTGCTGACCTTGCAGACTCTCAGATCCCTTTCAAAGGTCCTACTTCCAAGTGTCATCAGCATATGAATTTAGAGGTTAACATTCTAACAAGAAATTGGGTATATAGTCAGACTGTAGCAGATTCCCATTCTGTCAGAAGTAGATGTCTATATAACAGCAACTCAAGAAAACATGGTCTCGGAGAAGCGTGCTAAGTAGAAACCTTAGCGTTTGGCCTGTTCTAGGAGGCACGCCTGACTTGTTGAACTGTATACTTCTGTGCCTTGGCCATTGTGATACTCATTCATTCAGCAGGTATTTGTTAAGCTAGTACCTGCAATTTTCCTAGTGTCTGAGGAGGTACTCAGGAAAAGTTGAACAAAATAATCCCTACTTATGGGTTGGCCAGGGAGACAAAACGCAACCCAATCATTACTCTGCAGAGTGATAATTTCCATTAAATGAACTGGCATGCAATGTGCTTGTATCTGGAGCCCCGGCCCATCATAGAAAACTCTCGAAAGTATTTAAGGCCTCTATCGAGGGAGGGAGGCAGAGGGCAGAGGAGGGCATCTAGGAGAGTAACCTCTAAAAATAGCTCATGTTGGAGCTGGAGAGGTGGCTCAGTGGTTAAGAGCACTTGTTGCTCTTGCAGAGGACCTGGGTTCAATTCCCAGGACCCACATGGTGGCTAAAAGGCATCTGTAACTCCAGATCCAGGCAATTTAATGCCATCTTCTGACTCTGAGGGCATTGTATGACATGGTGCACTTACACACATGCAGGCAATACACTGCTACACGAAAAAAAATAGCTCAAAGTTGATCAGAGTCCTAAGGATAACTGAGTAGATAGGTGTGCGCATCGGATCGTGAGGGGAAGGGAAAGGGTGTGGGGGGGTGCTCTAGGCAGCTGTAGGAGCTGCAGCAGAGCTGCTTGGTGCATGAAGGGAAAGCTCTTTCAGCAGCTTAAGCAGCTTGCTATGAAGTTTGGTCTTTAGCCTTAAGGTGATGGAGAACACCAAAAGAACCCTAACAGAGAAATTTTGTGTTTTGCAGGACAAATTGGAAACAGTCATCCCAGAGATGGTCAGGGCAGCTACAGCAGCCTGGGCCCAAACGGGCGCAAAGATGAGGAATAGATTCAGGGGCCAATGAGAGGGAGTGGAAAGAGGAAGGAGGCTCAGGTTCTTGGCTTGGGAAAATGAGTGGAAGGTGGTGGGTGCTATTTATTGAGACAAAGAGCAGTACCGGAAAGACAGGGACGGGGAGGTGGCACTCGGGACAGTGAACACACCCAGCATGTGGGAACCCTGGTCACACTCTGGCATTCTCAGTTACCTATACTCCTATGTGGAGGAACAAGTGATTTTATGATTTTTAAAATAGGGTTTCATTGTACAGCCCTGGCTGACTTGGAACTTGGTATGTAGATCAGGCTAGCCTTGATCTGAGACGAGGCTAGCCTGCCTCAGCCTCCTGAGTCCTGGGATTAGAGGTGTGCTCTACCACGCCTGGCAAAGCAAACAATTTTCTTTTCTATGTTTTGCATAATTTTTGTGGTATAATTTCATAAGATGAAAATCATGTTTCTTAAGTGCTCAGTTCAGTGTATGTGAACAACTGATGTTCGTACAGAAGTATCTGTGAAGTGAGATCAAGAACTTTCCATCTCCGCTTCCAGTTTACTTGTGGTACTCATTTTGAGTCTCTCTTTTGCTAGCTCACGACCATCTAAAGATAAAGCAGCCATTCAGACCCTGCCTGCTTGCTCTCTGTCCTCCCTCCTGACCCCAGTGTGCACTCCCCAAGCACAGGCCAAGACTCAGATCCCTGGCAGCTGTGTAGCAAAAAGGCAGGAGGACTCTGCTCCAGCGGAGACCGGTCTGCGGGCTTTGTGGAGGAGCTCATTTTGAGAGTCTGCTCTGTTCTGAGGACAAGAGCCTCGCCTGCCTTCAAGTTACGGGTCCTGCCTGCACCAGCACCTCTTCCCACATATTTTTTTTTAAGATAGAGTCTTGCTGTGTAGCCCAGGCTGGCCTGGAACTTGCCATTCTCATGCCTAAGCCTCTTGAGTGCTGGGGATTATAGGCCTGAGCTGCCATGCCTGGCATAGTCAGTCTGTACTTTGACCCAAAGGATACTTTTGCACATGCATAAAGAGTTGGAGTGACGGACCCCTAGCTGCGTCCCCTTGGTGAAGAGGCAGCACTTCCTTTTATTACTGCATCTTTTCTTCTGAGTAGGTGCCTGGGATCTTAACAGCTCAGGGTCACTTGGGAGAACCTGTGAGTTTTCTCTGGCCTCTCTATTTTGAGTCTGTAGTTTTAATCAGAAAATAAATACTAATTTTTAACTTTCTTCCTGGCCTAGCTAAACTAGGTTCAAATGATCTTTTTAACTGTACCACATGTGAATTACAGGAAATGCTATCCTGTTGGGGAAATGGGTCATTTCCAAGATTTTCTCTCCAGGAAAAGTATAACTCATTAGTTTACTAAGACAGGCTCAAATAGGCAACAAAGAAGTACTTATTAAGATTTTTCTTCTCCTTTCATGGATTCCTTATCATAACCCTCAGCTTTGGTAATCATTTCAAAGTTACTTAATTCCTTCATTTTATATGCTAGGAAGTAAGAAGATATACCCACACCCCTCACAAAAAAAGGCTGGGCATATCTTCAGGGACCAGGAGCTGGAGGCACACCTGGAATGAAGGTGAAAGCTGTTTTATTTTGCATCACAAGAATCATTTCTTGGGGTTGGGGCTGTAGGACAGTGTTTGCCTCCGTGTCCAGAGCCCTGGGCTCTGCCAGGGCACTTCAGAAGAACCATTTGAAAAACAAAAACAAAACAAAACAAAAAACCCACAATGATCTTACCATGTCTTACATATTTAATTAAAAAGGAAATGCCTTCAGTGAAACCTCACCTTCAACTTGGCACTTGAGAAGATGTGTTTGGAATGAAAGTAGAGTTCCTTCTTAACCAAACCAAGCGTAACTCAGAAAGCCTGTCACCAGGTGAATCGTTCTCAGTGCCCTCTGTTCGTCACCTCCTTCTTGGGCTGATACAGTACTTCACCACAGTGGGTACTGTGGTTGGATTCCATACCTGTGAGAAGTTTCTAGAGACTTTTGGCTTGGAAGGCACGTACTTAGCCAGGTTCATTCTTCTGAGTCGTTCTTTTTGCCGCCCCCTGCTGGTGGCCAGGAAGACAGTCTGTATTCCCCACCAGCTCTTTCCAAAAACCCAAAGGCCAAGTCCAGCTGGCTCCAGCAGCCCAGGTGAGGTGGCTCAGCATCCCTATTCTCAGTTAACAAATGATGTCCTTACCTGCTTGCCAGAGAGACCCCAGTTTTCTGAAACCCAAACCAAATTCATTTCCCCTCTTCACCAGTTTTTTTCAAATACTTCCCTTCCTCTCTCCTTTCCTCCCTCCCTCCCTCCCTCCTTCTCTCCCTCCCTTCCTCCCTCCCTCCTTCTTTCCCTCCGTCCTTTCTTCCTCCCCCCCCCCACTCATTCATTCAGCCAGCAGACTGGCTGATTCTTATAACAGTGCCACACTAATGCATTTAACAGAGCTACAAACCCTACTGCTTCTCATTTCCCCTGTTCTCTGAGGGTAACTGGGTCAGGGCACGGATCAAGCAGTAGTCCCTTGATGAATCCACCGACCTCTACTCTTGCCCTCTTACACTCTTCCCCAGTTCCTATCTCCAGTACCTTTATCAGTGCTTGACACTGTTGATGGGTTTAAGTTCAACCTCCTGGCCTGGATTTTGAGGCCTCCCACCACCAACCTTACCCACCTCTCTGCCTGCTCTCCTGAATGTTCAGCCTTTTCACTCCGCACTCAGCCCCACCAAACTGCTCCAGTCTCCCTAAGCATGCCCCCACCCCCAGTACCTGTGGGCCTCGGTACATGGTGCCACCTCCAGGCCCTGCCCTTCCCTTCTTGGCCTGATCAGCTTGTGCTGTAGACACTGGCCCTTCAGGTACTACTTCTGCAGGAGACTTTCCTTCCACTGTGCAGCTGTCACTTGGCTGTCCAGATTTGTCATGACAAACATCCATGACAGTCCTATTATCTGTTTTTGTTTAGTTTTTTTGTTTTTGCTTTTTTTTTTTTTTTTTTTGAGGCGTAGCCAGGCTGGCTTCAAACTCATCCTCCTGCCTCTGCTCTGCCTCCTGAGTGCTGGGAATACAGGCACACACTGCCACCCAGCTTTGTTAGCTTTTAAGTTTCTTTTCACTTAAGCGATTTTGTGGGTGTATGCACTCATACGTCATAGTATGTGTGTGGTGGTCAGAGGGCGACTTTCAGATTCTCTCTTTCCATTATGTGACTTATGGAGATGGAATCTAGGTTGTCAGGCTTGGCAGCAAGCACCTTTACCTGCTGAGACATTTTACTTACCCATTTTTTACTTTCTATCTTATACTCCAGTGTCTCTAGGATCCCACCCACATTTTCTAGGTCTAACCTTGTTTCCAATAGTTTTTGTCAATGATGTCAGAAACTAGAGTCATGATGCACAACACACATGGGAGGTTCCTACCGTCCTGTCTCCCACAGCTCCATTGACCTCCCTGACAGCTTCAGGGCTTTCTGTTCTACAATCCTCAAAGTCTTGAGGCTCCCCAAATGCTTGGGGCTCTTCTTTCTTTCTTTTTTTTTAATATTTTATTTCTATTTTATGTGTATGAGTATATTGCATGCATGTATGTAAGTGTACCTGTGTAATGCAGTGCCCATGGAGGCCAAAAGAAGGCATTGGCTCTTCTGGAACTGGGGTTACAGATAGTTACAGATACAGCCGCCATGTGAGTGCTGGGAACTGAACCTGGGTCTTCTGCAAGAACAGTCAGTATACTCTTAACTGCTGAGCCACCGCCCTCTCTTTGCATCTTGCTGTCTTGATCACCTTCCCTTCCCTCTCCTAACCTACCCAGTCAAATCCAGCTCATTCCTCCAAAAGCAGTATCCTTCCTTCTTGCTTGCCCTGACTTGCAGCAGGATTGCATAATGAAAATAGTTGGTGCTTATGTATCACAAATCTAAGCCCCAGGCATTGTTCTCAGCATTTTAGGTATCTTAATTTGATTCTTCTTCCATTATTATGGTATTATAGTACTTGTATTCTCCTATAACCTAACAGTTTATATACACATGCCACATGTCTTCTTTATTGGTTCAGGGCTTCCTTGAGGGCAAGACCCACATGTTAGTTGTAGTTCTAGCGCATGTAGAAGTAACCCAGAAATGGTTGCTAAACTTTTTTTTAATACAGTCTCTAATCACATAGTTCTTGGTTAGCATATTTGTTTAATTTAGCAAGAAGTGTTTTTGATCAGCTGTGCTGTGGCCTGGAATTATTCCATATAAAGGAGGAGCAAAGACAGTCTTGTTGTGCAAAGGAATAATCAGTGGGTGATGCCAACAGTGGGTGCTCTTGAAGTTGAAGCCAGTGAGATTGATTCCTAGGCTTAAGAGGTAAATTTACAGGACACAGCTCTTTTTGCCTACCCTCAAATACCTTCTCTGTTTTTGGAGACATGTACATAAAACACATTTAAGGAAGAGGACGCACAGAATGGAACCAATAGCCAAAACAAAATGTGATCAAGAACCAGACTAAGGAGCTGGACATGTAGCTCAGTGGTGGATCATGTGCTGGCTCGGTGTCTCAGCGTTCACCCTGGGAGTCTGTGTGTCTGGGCACCTCCATTTCTTATCTGCAGTTCCATGGAACAATGAAAGTCGCTAAGCCAATGTTTGTCCTCTAATGTTTAATTTCGTCATACTGCTTTGGTGTGTTCACATGTACTGACTTGCCTGGAATGCTCTTTAAAAATTCACCCAAGTCCTGTGAACCGCCTGAATAAAGTAATTGATTGCTCCCAAGAAGGAGGGGTTCCTAGGCACCCTACTTTATAGCCCATCAGTCAGAAGCACAGGTTAAAAAGAAAAGACAATCTGCATTTCATAGTTGGCATCTAGAGTGTGTGTAGAGTGTGTGTGGGGATCAGCACTCTCCCCTGCTACGTGATTCCGTATCCTGCCCATGAGCGTTTGTCAGCCTTGCTGAAAACTACACCTCAGTGCTGGAACGCTCTTCATCTCTGGTTCTTTCACTTACAGCTGGCATTACTTCAGGCCTCCTTTGTTCTGTATTAGAACCACAGCTCTCAACTTTTTTTTCTGGTCACAGCACACATGGTATATAAAATTCCATGCATAACACTTCTGCGGGCATGTCCAAATCTTCACATTCCTCCCTCCTTTCCCTCCCCCCAAGTTTCCCAGGACATGGAGCAAACAGTGCCACAGATGCTTTGTGGCATGTTGTTCAGCAAAGCATTTACAAGCCTGGGAGTAGCTCTTAAGTGTTTGTCTGCCTTGCTGCATAGCTAGCGAGGTTTGGGATGAAATTCCCGATTAGCTAGTACGGCGCCCACTCTTTCCGACCTGAGAAGCAAGTGCATGTGCTCAGGAAGCCAAATGATCTTCAGACATCAAGTGACGTTAGTCATGTCACTTGCTTACCTCATTGGGTCTGGTCTTCTGTGCCAGAGCTACAGATGCCTCACAGGTTAGTGGTGGGTCCAGTGTGGCTCTGAGGATCACTGTGCTTAAAAAATCAGAGTGCGGCCCGTGTGGTGGCACACGCCTTTAATCCCAATACTCAGGAGGCAGAGGCAGGCGATCTCTGTGAGTTCAAGGCCACTCTGGTCTATGTAGTGAGGTCTAGGTCAGCTGGGGTTACAGGAAGACCCTGTCTCAAAAAGACAAAAAAAAAAAAAAAGAAAGAAAGAAAGAAAAAATTTCAAAGTGCGGAGTCTGAGAATGTGGGTGGTTCTGAACTGTTTCCTCAGAAGACAATGGGGAGAAGAATTTATATCTACTTGACCCTTCCCAGCCTTTGACATTCCTACAAGATATTGAAAAACAGACAAACAGAAAACAATTTTCCAAATTGCACAGGAAGTTCAGAGTGCTTTCACCGTCACACATGCACACAGAACCAGACCCCGGCTGAGCTGACTTTCCCTTTGTTTCTGTGCTGTCAATTGGAATTAGGAAGTGTCGGGGGAGAATGGAAACCAAGAATCCCAGCAGAGGCTTAGAGCAGTTTCTCAACCTTAGCACTGTTGACATTTTGAGCCAGATGATTTTTCCTTGTGGAGGTCTGTCCCGTGCTTTGTAGAATGTTCCGTAGCACCCCTGGCTTGTACCTGTTCCTTGCTACTAACGCCCCTGTCTCCAGTCATGGCAACCCAAAATGGCCCCAGAGGTTGCCAGATGTGCCCTGGGAAGCAAAATCACCCCAGCTGAGGAGCAGTGGCTCTAAAACATACATCAAGCCACATCCCTCCTTCTGGAAGGCCTCTTCCCAGCGACTTGGAGTAGTAACTTGCCAGTTCACGGCTGAGATCAAAGCAAAGGTGAAGAATTTGTTTCCAGAGACACTGGGAAGGAGACTTGGCAGGCTTAGCAGTTCATTGTTTGTGGAATGCCAAAGGGTAGAAGACATAAAAAACACCGCTTGATTCTGCCTATTTAACATTCCCTTTTCCTTTCCCCTCAATTCCTTTTCCTTGTAATTTTCAGAGCAGGTACCATCCCAAAGAATCTTTCCTAATGAGTAAAGTGTTTCTGCTGACACTTGTATATCCTAATTATTCTTATAGCATCTTTCTAAAGAACAAAGTTCAAATACTGCAGAAATAGTCCAGGGAGAATAAGATACATGGATGTGAACAGAGACAAGGATTTTGCCAGAGTGCCTTGAGCACATGTCCTGTTGACAGCTTGGGTACATGAGAACCTCCCAGTGGCCTGTAATCACTGAGGGTTTGTGACCATTGTTAGAGAACAGCTGTGTGAGGCAGTCCCCTGGAACCGTAAGTTTCTTGCCTAGAGCTCCCAGATCACAGAGCATGAGTTGGTGCCTGGTGAGTTCCTCCTGGGTCAGTGTAAGGAGCCACAGGAGCAGCCTCCAGTGTCTGTTCTGGTGGCCTCTGCAAGGCATTCTGGCCTTTGATGTAACTCCATGTGCCTTATGACTGCCTGCCCTTTAAAGAGAAGCAGATGTGTGCTGGGGAGTTAACAAATGATGAAATGGGGAGAGAGATGAGAGAAAGGGGGCTGTTTAGGTGGTGCTTTCCAAATGTAGACATGTGTCTGTGCGGAGGCCAGACTTGGCCAATGCCTCGCTTCTGGGAAGACTGAAATGGCCTTGGCAGGACCTTCTGCCTCTGGCCTGTGAAGTAACAAGTTGGGCCTGTGTGTTCTGTACCTTGTACTGACTGCAGTGATTTTTGAGATAAAGAAAAGCATCTTCCTGCTGTTTCCTTTCTCTGCTTGTTCATTCCCACAGTGGCTTATATCTATTACGGTCCTTGTCTCTAGTTGTGACAACCAAAAATATTCCTAGATGTTGACAGATGTTCCCTGGGAAGCAAAATCACCCTAATTGCGGACCAGTGACTTAAAACATGCATCAAGTGCTGAGTCTTCTCTCTCCTCCTGGAAGGCCTTTTCCCAGATTGGCTGGATGGTGAGCCAAGCACAGGCCTGATAGCACCTCTGTGCTGCCACAACTCCTCCTGCTCTGAGGAGGGCGAGGACTCTAGGTACAGTGTGGAGAGCAAAAGAGGGGTATCTTCACTATGCTGGTGTGGTTAGAATTTAAGGAAGGAATTTGCATCAAGTCTTGAGGAAGAAGGATGGGCTGTGAAATAGGGCAGGGTGATAGGTAGAGAGGACAGAGAGAAGTGAGTTCATTGGTATAGCTACAGAGGAAATGGTTTCTAGAGTCCCACTGAGAGGGCCTCAAGCCCTTTATGCAGCACAATACGTATTCTTACTGTGCCTTTCAGAATGGGCTGGGTTTCTAGAACTCTGCAGGTCATTAGTGACCAAGTAGGACATGCACTCATACTGTTTTGTTTTTGTTTACAGTGGGATCTCATTACGTAGCCCAGGCTTGCCTTGAATTCATAATCCTCCCACCTCTACCTCCTGAATGCTGGAAGCACAAGCCTGCACCATCATGTCCACATTCACTTACATTGTTTTGTGTGTGCACATGTATGTACATGTTTTGTATGTGCATGTACCTGTGTGTGTGTGTGTGTGTGTGTGTGTGTGTGTGTGTGTGTGTGTATAGACCAGAGGTCAACATCAGGTGTCTTCCTTGTTCACTTTCCACCTTACTTGGTTTTTGGTCTTTTTTTGAGACAGCGTCTCTGTGTATCCCCAGCTGTCCTGGAACTTACTAAGTTTAGACCAGGCTGGCCTTAAACTCACATAGATCAGCCTACCTCTGCTTCCTTTAATGCCAGCACTCAGGAGACACCAGCCCACCTGGCCTTTTCCACCTTATTTTTAAAATATTTTAATTTACTCTTTGAAAATTTCATACATGTGGCACCAGAAAAATGGCTCAGCAGTTAAGAGCACTGGCTGCTCTTGCAGAGGACCCAGGTTTGATGCCCAGCACCCATATGGTGATTGACAACTATCCATAACCCCAGTTCCAGGGGATCCGATGCCCTCTTCTGATCTCCATAGGCATAACATGACAGGAGTGCTTTTACTTGCATACTAGGCAATACACTAATACATATGAAATAAAATAAAAATATTTAAATTTTTTGGATTTATTTTTATTTTATGTGTATGAGTGTTATGCCTGCGTGTATGTAAGTGCACCTATGTCATGCAGTGCCCTCGGAGGATGGAAGAGGGTGTTGAATCCCCTGGAACTGGAGTTTTGGGCAGTGGTTAGGTGCCATATGAGTGCTAGGAACTGACCCTGGGTCTTCTGCAAGAACAGACAGTACTCTTAACTGCTGAATCATCTTTCCAGCCCCAATCATTTTTTTTTTTTATTTCATCCATATGTACACTTCCCTCCACCCACCACCATGACCCACTAACCCATGTCCTCCCAGCTCATGTCCTCTGTTTTAATCATTGTTATTTGTTTCTTTATTTTTTTGGTCTTTCTGAGATAGGTTTCCCTGTAACCCCAGCTGACCTAGAACTTACTTGTAGACCAGGCTGGCCTCAGACTTACAGAGATCTGCCTGCCTCTGCCTCCTGAGTGCTGTGATTAAAGGCTTGCCCCACCAGGCCCAGCCTTTTAATCTATGTTATTAATAGCTCCTTGAGTCCAGATAGTCTACCACGTGTGAGTGAGCGTGGGACCACCCGCTGCAGCCGGGCAGCCTCCCCGGTCCCTAAATCCTCAAAGAAAGTGGCTTTCCCTCCCTCAGCAGCCACCAGCTGCCAGTAGCTCTGCAGGCCCAAGTGGGACATTTGGAGCTCCCCGCCATCCATGCTGAAATGTTGACCTGACTGGCTTGATCTTGTACAGGCGACCACAGCTGCGGTGAGTCTGTGTGGACAAAAGGCAGCATTGCGCAGCTGTTCTCCCTGTCCTCTGGCTCTTACATTCTTTCTGTCCCCTCTTTCAACTTGTCCCTGAGCTTTGGATGGGAGGAGGTTGATACAGATGACTCATTTCCAACTGAGGACTCAGTCACTTATTCTCAGCACTTGGAGCAATTATGAGTCTCAGTATTAACTACGACCCCTGCAGAAAGAAGCTTCTCTTGCCAAGGTTAAGAGCGGCACAAATCTATGGGTATAAACCTACAGGAAGTAGTTTGACATGAGCATCTATTGAAACAATACGAAGTAGGTTCCTTCCTAGGGCCTATGATCTCCCCAATCATTGACTTTTGACCAGATTTGTAGTAGCAGGGAATTTATAGTGAATTCCCTCCTGTGGACCAAGCCTCAGATACAGTCAGAAAGTGGTTGTTTACCCTCATAGCTGTCAGGCCACTGTTGAAGCAGTAGGTAGGACTTGCTTGGCATGTTGGTATTGTAGCTTGCAGGGTCCAGCAGTGGGTGAGACCACCCGTATCCACCTTATTTTTTATTTATTTTTTAATGAAATAGGGTCTCTCTATAGCCACAGTTGGCCTGGAATTTGTTATGTAGACCAGGCTGGCCTCAGTCTCACAGAGATCCACCTGCTTCTGCCTCCCAGGTTATGTGCCACCTGGCTACATCTTATTTTTTGAGACAGTGTCTTTCACTAAACTTAGAGTTAATAGATGCAGCTAGGCTGACTGACCAGTGAACTCCAGGAATCCACCTGTCTCTACCCCCTCCAGTGCTGTGTTTACAGATACCCAACTTTTACATGAGTGCTGGGAATTCAAACTCACGTTCGTACACGTACCACCTAAGCCATTTCCCTAGTCCCTTTACTTATGTCTTAATAGGTTCTGTCTGATGCTGAGACACTTGTTTAGATTTCCTGTCTCCCAAGTAGTTAAACTTTGTCGTACTCTTAGGAATCACAAATTTGGGATTATTTAGATCAACTGGCTGCTTACCCAAGCTTAGAGAAAGCCCTTACTGTTACTCAGCTATATAGGTCTGCTGACCTTTCCCACAGACGAAGGGAGAGTTTACTTCAGTAGCTGCGAATAACAGTAAGAGCCTGGAAAGAATTCCCCGAAGCACCCAAGGAACGTGCTGACCAAGCTGGCATTGGTTTTCTTTCCTGTGAAATGTTTCCACCCCGGTGTTCTGACTGCAGCCTGAGGCTGGCTCCAGCTGGATGTTCACAGCAAAGTGGTATTTGAATGTTGGCCTTGCCTTGACCCATACTCAAATCATTTGTTTCACTAAGAACATGTATTTTGAGATAGCAAACTGGATTAATTCACGTCCTGCCATCTAATTTCTAATTTGGTGAAAAAGTCTCCTCTTGATAGGATTGGGGCTGAAATGGAACAGTCTCAGAGGTAGCCCCGACTTTTCCTAAAGAAGAGGCCTTTCCCCAGTGACCCCTGTGGGTGGGTCTCCATCTCCAGCACAGCTGTTGTGCTCCAGCCATGCCAGAGAATGGAGGATGATTGAATAGGTCCTAGAGTGCGTCTGGATGAGGAGCTCCCGGGATACTACGTTGGTGGGTAGTTCGGTTGTTAGAGCCAATGCAGGGGTTTATATAGGGAGGCCTTTCTGTTACAGAAGGCGGGAAAGTTAAAGGTGGGGTTTTGGGATAAAGGCGGGAAGGTTGTAGGGCTGATATGGAGTTCAGGAATGAGGAAACAAAACCCAAAAACCTGGTTCTGGTCTGGGGTTGGGGAAAGGAAGATTCATATCTACAGTGATTTCCTGGGGCCAGGATATCACATCAGGCAGAGCAGGCCAGACACCTGCCATCCCTTCAGGGTATCTGGAGTTGCTTGCCTTGCTCAATACCCAGACCCCCACAGACCCCCTTTTTCTTTGATTATAAAAACAGAACTACAGGCACGTGGTTTAAAATGGAAACTGTGCTAAAGGAATAACAAGGCTTAGTTCTTGTTATCATCACTCAAGTTTCTTACACATCCTTCAGCAATATCCTTCTCCATGCATTTACAAACATGTCATGTGCAGGCAAGTGATGTCTATCCTATTTATAAAGACATACTTGATTTAAAAGAAATGTAAATGGTCTGGAGAGATGACTCAGCAGCTAAGAGTGAGTACTACTCTTGCAGAGAACCCGAGTTCCATTCCTGGTGTTTATGTTGGGCAACTCACACACAGTCCCACGGACACCAGCTCTCAGATGCACATCCTACACATGATCACAGAATTAAAAATGCACATCCTACGCATGATCACAGAATTAAAAATGCACATCCTACGCATGATCACAGAATTAAAAATGCACATACCACACATGATCACAGAATTATAAATGCACATCCTACACATGATCACAGAATTTAAAATGCACATACTACACATGATCACAGAATTAAAAATGCACATAGCACACATGATCACAGAATTAAAAATGCACATACTACACATGATCACAGAATTAAAAATGCACATCCTACGCATGATCACAGAATTAAAAATGCACATCCTACGCATGATCACAGAATTAAAAATGCACATCCTACGCATGATCACAGAATTAAAAATGCACATACTACACATGATCACAGAATTAAAAATGCACATAGCACACATGATCACAGAATTAAAAATGCACATACCACACATGATCACATAATTTAAAAATGCACATACTACACGTGATCACAGAATTTAAAATGCACATACTACACATGATCACAGAATTAAAAATGCACATCCTACACATGATCACAAAATAAAAATAAAATCTCTAAAATATTAACATCTTACTGATCTCTCTCTGGACAGTGATCTGTTTCAGTCCTTGCAACACAATGTCGTATTTCACTGGATGGAGGTAGTGTCACTTACTTAGCAGTGAATGGGGCCCCCTTCCTGACACCTGTGCTACTTCAGATAATGCTATGATAAGTATTCTTGCATGGTCACACATGCATATCTGTAGAATAGCTTTCTAAAGTTGGAATTAGTAGGCCAGAGGGTATGTACATTGTTAACTTGGAGAGACATTACCAGTGTCTTTCCTAGAGGGAAGAGAATGGGGTTGCTTTATAGAAGATATGTGACCCCTGCTTTAGATAGCCTAGAATACTGGTGGTTTCATTTGCTCAGAAAAATGCTACTCCCTAATACAGGAGAACATAAGCAAAGCTATACATTGTAAGGAAACATGGGACATGGAGCATGAATACCATTTGGGAAGGTAGGACTTCAGGGCGCCATGCTTTTCTTATCTGCCCAATAAATAATGGGCAAGGCGATCTATTTAATCCTGTTGCACAATTTTATATAAACCCAAGTTTGGCACTAGGTCTGAGACTCAGGAACTTGGTATTCAAGAAAGGCATGGGCCAGAGGTAAAATGCCAGAACCAGCTCTTTAATTTTTAGGTCCTTTATCTTTTCGTTAGTATTGAATGAGAAGGCCTTGGGCCATGCAGCCCTTCCCAGCGCAGCAGGCAGACTGAACCTCTCCTGTGTCCTGTGCTCAGGACAGTTCATGGGAGGCTGGTGAACTGTGCACCCTTGTCCTTGCTCTGTTCACACCACCCACATTACTTAGGTGTGCTGTTATTTAGAAGGGCCTCCAAGTGAGAGGCTGGAGTACTCACAGCTTCTTCTGCAGTTCACTTGAAAGTGTGGCCAAATGTCTCCTGAGATACTAGAGCAGAAAATTATCTGGAGAGGAATGCATTGCAAAATGAGTTCCTCCGAAGCCTCCCACTCGTCTCTGGCAGATACTTAGTAAGGGAGACCAGCCTGTCCACCAGACGCAGCCCTTCCTCTGTTTATCCTTTTGTACAGTCAGCTACCCTGGCCTCACTCCTTGGGGTTGATGTCATAACCCATGCTACTCCTAGAACGAGAGGACACAGACTGTTCTAATGTAGTATTCACCCTTCTGCTTTTACAAATTCAAGACCCGTCAATGTGAAGAACTGTGTTTGTAACTTCCTAAGAAGGAAAATAGATTGAGACTTGTTCTGGAGGCCTGCACGGTGGCTCAGTGGGTAAAGGTGCTTGCTCTGCAAGTCTGATGACTTGAGTTTGATCCCAGAGCCTATGTGAGGGTGGGAGGAGAGAAAATACTCCACAAAATTGTTCTATGCCCCCCCAAACAAATAATAAAGGTCTTTTTAAAAAGATTTATTCTACCTACTTCCAACTTTTATTTTATTTTTTGAAACAGGGTCTACCTGTCGCTCCAGCTGGCTTAGGACTCACTCTTGCTATGTAGTGTATCACCACGCCTGACACACCCGACTTAAAAATATTTTTATTTATTGTTTGTGTGTATATGGAGGTACTTGTTTGAAATTGTCTGCTTGTGGAGATCAGGGGACAACTTACAGGAGTTGGTTCTCTCCACCACATAGGTTCTAGGATTGAACAGTTGTCAGAGGCTTTCTTGGTGACCTTTACTCACTGAACCATCTTGCTGGCCCAACTCCCAACTTTCTTATTTGGGCCGTTTTCAGGCCTGTGCGGTGAATACTCCTTATGTACCCTCGCTTACAGTTACCAGCTGTAAACATTGCCACATTAAAGTCTCAGACGCCGCTGCTGGTGGTGACCTGGGGACAAGCTCTACAAACCTCTAGGTATATTTTTTGCCCTGAAGTCTTTGAAAATAGATTGTATACATCATGATATTTCATTCCTAAAACATTTCAGCATGTCCTCAGAACAAGGTGTCCCCTTCACAAGACCAGTGTCCTTGTAACCTAGAAGTCTAACATTGTTGCGTGAAGAGTGTAGGTCAGTTGTCCCATAGAATTGTCCACATTCTGAATTCATCTAGTTGTTCCTTTGAGATTAGATTTGGGTCAAATGCTTTTGTCAAGATCATAGAGAGTTCCGCTACCTCTAATCCAGCACTTGGGAGGCTGAGGCAAGGTTGTGAGCTCCAGGCCACAAGCTTGAGCCACATAATGAGACCTTGTTCTAAAAGCAAAAGCAATAATCCCCCATCCCAAACACACACACACACACACACACACACACACACACACACACACACATACACACTGCACCGCAGAGGTGGTGATATATATTTCTTGTTGTGTTTCATTGTTGGTGCCTGGTTGAAATACTCAGCTGAGGTGATGTCTGCCAGAAAATACAAGCGATAGGTAGTACTTCCCTCTCCTGCATTGCTTGCTTGCTTCCCTTTTTTCTATCATTTTGATTTTTTAAAATTAATTTGCTTTAGTCCATTAATTTCAATAATTGTATTGCTTTAATTATCTCAAATATTGTCAACGGGAGTCTTTCAGGATGGTCCTTAAGTCTCTCAACTTGTCCCCAATGGTCTTCAAGCACTTCATGCTTTTCCGACCCACAGTGTGATGCGTTTGTCCTCTCTGCAGCCTTGGCGTCAGGTCTTTCACTGTGAAAACCTGCTTCTTTGGTGAATAAACGGTCTTTAGAAACCAGGAAGTTTGTATGAAGCATGCTCGTGGCTACGCATGTTATTGCTTCCACATACTTCAAGTAGAACATGGGAAGAAACTTCAATATTCCCTCCAGCTTAAGCTCATCCTGAGGTGTTCAGTTGAGAGCCGGCATTGCAGAGGTCCTTTTCTCTCCTCCTCCCGTTCTGTGTTTGTCTCCTTCTCCCACTGAGACAACCTTGTACCACCAATGTCATGGCCAGAAACCAGCCAAGCACTCTACAAGATTCCTTTTAGTTCTTTGTGCTCTTCATTTAAATCCAAAATCAGAAGTCAGAACTGTATCCCAAAGACTTTCCAGTTCTGTACGGTTAGGTCATAATTTTTATATAGTTAGGTTCCTATGATGCTGCCCCTACTCAGCTTCAAGACTTCATAGTTGTCATGCAGGGAAAAGACAAAGTTATTCCAGGACGTAAGCGCTGAGTTAGTTTCCCATCCCACCATAGTTTTGATTTTTGATCGTGTGGTTTTGTATGAAATTCAAAAGTCCATGGGCTGGAGAGATGACTCATCAGTTAAGAGTGTTTGCTACTCTTCCAGGGGTCTCAAGTTCAGTTCCCAACACCCACATCAGGTGACTCACACCCCCCTATAGCTCCAGGTCCAGGGGATCTGTGGCCTTCTTCTGGCCTCTATGAGTACTTGCACAAACACACACATGCACACATAAATATTTTTAAAAAGAGTCAAAATCAGCACGCATGGTGGTTTATGCCTTGAATCCCATCACTCAGGTGGTAGAGACAGGCAGATATCTGTGAGATCAAGGCCAGCTTAGCCTAATGTAGTGAATTCCAGGTCAGTTGGGGATACAGGGAGACTCTGTCTCAAAAAGACAGAAAAAAAAGTCAAAACTTTATGAACAGGTTCTGCCTCTCAGACTGACTGGTGGGTGAGTAGAGGAACCCTGCAGTAAACTGTGGGATTATCTACATCCCTGCACTATGTGAATTCACTTAGTAAGTGGCGAGAAAGGCAAAGTGCTAGATGGCAGACCATCCTGGAGGACAGCTCAGAGAAGGTGTGGCAGGTGCTTCAAGTAGAACAAAGCTGTCTGGGTCAAGGTGTGATGGTCTGTTTGGTTACTTTGAGTGAACTACATGGCATGGCTAGAGCAGATCTGGGAGGTGTGAAACAGATTGTGACTAAACAGAGAAGTCACTAGTGGCCTGTGCAGCTGTTGTTTTGTCCTTGAGTGATTTCATTTCCCTTTGCTTTTCCTGAAACATCTAGTTTTAATCCCCTACTGCCTAAGTGTTGCAAGGAACAAATTTTTCTTTTGAATAAACATCTCAGGGAAGTTAACTTTGTGACATTTAGGAGCTCTTACAAGCAATTAAAATTAGGAGAAAACCCAAACCAAACATCCCCCTAACCTCCAAGTGACCTCAATAGGAATCTGCCCAGTATTTCTGGTCTCAACTCCTTTGGTATATTTAGGGCACATCTTTATTCCACTCTCAAATGGCACTTCCGACCATTAGTACATGTGGATTTGCACATCTGATAGATTCCGTTCAGTATGGTTTGGTGGTCAGACAGAGAAGACTTCACCTAAGCTATGGTGGGATGGGAAACTAACTCAGCGCTTACGTCCTGGAATAACTTTGTCTTTTCCCTGCATGACAAATTTTCTTGGTAAAAAACACTCTCCCTCCCTGTGCCCTTGAAGGCGCGTGTAGGACCCTGGTCCTTCCTTTCTTCCACTTTCGCCTCCCAGGCATGAGTCGAGTAGTTCTGCTCCACCATGTGCTTTGGTGTTCAAAAGCTCCACTCAATATGACGTAGTTTAAGACTGAACAAAATTTTGAGTTTAGGGTCCATGGCTTAGTGGGTTAAGGCACTTGCCATGCAAACCTGATGATCTGAGTTCAATCCTCAGAACACACATAGAAGTAGAAGGAGGGAATAGGTGCCACAGAGTTCCTCTCGCCTCCATATGTGCACCATGACACACACATACACACAAATGTACAGTGTGTAGAACCATCTAGTCACCTTGACCTGGAACAACCCTCAACAGACTGCCTAACTCTGATTCTCATTTCTGATAAGCCCTTGGAGATTACTTAGGGTAGTGATTAAAGGAAGTAGTGGGCCAGGAAGAAAACTCAGTGGGCAAAGGCTCTTGCTCACAAGCCTGACGACCTGAGCTTGATCCCCAGAGCCCACACGGTGAAAGGAGGAAACAGACTCTCCCAAGTTGTTGTTTTCTGACCTCCACACACACATAAACATGAAGAACTTTTTAAAAAACTGGTTGTGGTGGTATAGGCTTTTAATTACAGCACTTGGGCGGCACAGGCAGCAGATCTCTATGAGATCAGGGCCAGCCTGATCTACATATTGAGTTCCAGGCCAGCTGTGGCTACAGGGAGACCCTATCTCAAAAAGAAAAAAGTTTTTAAAGAAAGCTAGCTCATCATATGGGATTATTAATTTACAAATTAAGAAAGAAAAATCAGGTATAAATTGGGCAAGTGACCAAAAGCAATAACTTTAGCTTTGGAGTTCTTGCAACCACCCTTCCTGGCTGTAGTTAATCAGTAGGTCAGTTGTCCCCAGGCAATGATAAACTTACATCATATATAGTGAACGAAAGCCTGTCTGTAGATTTTGTTATTGAATGGTGCCCGTTATTGGATCATTAAGAATAAGTTTCAGGGCTGGAGAGATAACTCAGAGATTCTATTGAACCAGAGCACCCAGGTTCGATTTCCAGCACCCACATGGTAGCTAACAACTAACTGTTCCAGGGAAATCTGATGCTGCCTTCTGCCCTCTGAGGCCACTGTACAATACAGGTGCATTTACATACATGCAGATAATATACTCATAAACATAAAATAGAAATAATTAAAATATCTAAAAAAAGAACAAGTTTCAAAGAAGAGAAACTAGGATGGAAGCCCCTTTGTATCTGTTTGAGTCTGGTTCTTCAGGATAACATTTCCAATCATGATTCTCACAGAAAGAATGCAGCACAGGTTCTTAGGTACACCTCGGTATCCTTGAGGTGAGTCTATCACCTTTTTCTGCCTGAAGAAGCAAAGGTCTATAAAATTCACAGCATAATGTAATGTTTCTAGTAGATTTCTCCAGAGTGGTTAAAAAGGATCACAAAGGCATGAGGTAGCCTGCCCCACATAAAACATTGACTTAAGAAAACCTCACTGATTAATCAGGCATGGAGGGCACTCCAGTAATACCAGTACTTGCAAGCAGATTTGAAAGCCATCCTCAGCTACATAGCAAATTCAAGGCCAGCCTGGGATACCCTGTCTCAAAACAAAAAACAAAAACAAAGCAACAACCAAAATTAAACCACCCCCCTACCATCAAAAGAAGAAAACAAAATAAAAAGAAATAATAAAAATAAAAAAGGAAACCCTCAATTAAGAGAGTAGCTAATCGGTATGTGATCTCTTTTGCTAATGGTGGGTCCTCTTGCTAGTGAAATCTTGCTCTTCTGTGAATGACATGGCTGGACTGTGAACGCTAGAGTCGCCTTGGCCCATGTAAAGTTGGCCACTCAGAGGCAGGGCAGCCTCAGCACATTTCTAGAGAAAGCGAAGTGCATAGACCAAAGAACCGTATTTTAGTACTTGGTTGGTTCCCACCGTGCACTTGTGATTCCTCTTTCATCAGAACACATCCAGTCAGAGTCCCAAATGTAAAGACCTTTGTGAGAACACTTTGCTGGGGCATCTCGTGTCTTTGTGATCACAAAATCAGGATCTTAAGCTATCCATCTCTAGTTGGGATTTGGAGCCTTTTTGCCCCCCTCAACCATCATGGAGAGGAATTTTGGCAGAGGCAAGGTGAGACTGGACCCAGTGTCTGCATCTCCCCAGGAGCAGCTGTCTGTTTCTATGACAGGAATCGTTTTCTCTGGTTTTGACTGAGTTCTCTGGCTCACTGGATAGAATTGTTGTAACACACACATTCCCCCTGCCAAGGTACACAGTCTTTAGGCATAGAGGCTTGTTTTATGATTTTTCCCCCCTAAACTTAATTTATTCTACATATCCCATGGCAGAGCTAAACATTTGCGGGTATTTGACCCCCAGGACTGGTGGTGGATCAGATGGGACTAAGTCTATACTTTTGAAGAATGAGAGAATTGCTGCCTTCTGAGTGACAGAGACAGGCAGAGATCAATTAAAAACCAAACTCTGGGGGAATTCTACACATATAGAATCCTGGGGTTGTAAAAAGTTTTTACTAGCCTCTGAGAAGCCATCTTAGGGGTAGATAGAAAATGTTCACTTCCTTTTACTTGAAGCTGTGAGTGTAGTGAGCTCCCAGGTAACTTTCAGCTGTACTAAGATCAAGCTGTTTACACTTTTGCAGATACTCTTAAGCCCCTCAGAGCATAATCAGACCTGAGATATTCAAGGATGCTCTTCTTATTCTTTTAGCATATGAAACATTAAATGTTTTTAAATTTTTTATGTGTATGAGTGTTTGCTTATATATATGTAATTGTATCACATACTGTGCCTGGTGCCCTCAGAAGCCAGAAGAGGACATCAGACCCATTGGAACCTTAGAAAGGTGTTAGCCACTATATGGATGCTAGGAACTAAATCCAGATCCTTTGCAGAAGCAGCAAGTGCTCTTAACCACTGAACCATCTCTGCAGCTCCATATGAAACATTTTAAACTTTTAAAACCCCACTCATATGAGCATGGGAGCATTTGAAATGTGTCTGACTCCAAACTACCTCAAGCCAGGTGTGGTGATGCTCCCACTCAGGAGGCAGAGGCAGGTGGATCTCCGAGTTCCAGACCAGCCTGGTCTACAATGCCAGTTTTAGGCTAGCCAGGACTACATAGTGCGACCCTAACTGAAAAAAATAAAACACACACACACACACAGACCCTTGGCAGTTAGGTCTGTCCTCTTAGTACCTGCTATCATAAGAACTTTACAGTACCTGAAAAGCCTTTATGAGAACACTGAGGTATGAGTGGGTGTGGTGGTTCATACCTGTAGTCCGAGCTACTCAGTCCGGCTGAAGCAAGGGTCACGAGTTTGAGGCCAGTCTGGGCCACTTAGCAAGATAAATAAGATTTAATAAAGAAAATAAATAAATAAAAATAAAAATTTCCAGCCCTTCAGAGAAAAAAGCAGAGGTAGAAACAGTGAGGGACAGTGAGAAGCTGGACCTAGGGTGGTCATGCAGACCCCCCTCCCCCCAGAGCTCTGTGGCCCAGTGAGGAAGATACCACTGCACAAGTCATACTAGTCCAGCACATGGTGAAAACTGATATAAACACTACTTGACCAGCTAATGGGAACCAGATTTGGACTTGGAACAGGCAGCGGGCAGAGAAGATTCCTGGAAGGGGTGTCTGACCTGAGATCTACCAGGTAAGTGGGAACTGACCAGGGAGTGGGGAGCTAAGTTCTGATAGAGGGGTGCATGTGGCAAAGAATGTGTAGCTCAAACTCAGTGGACCTGAGAGTTACCTGGGAATGTGTTTAAATATTCCCTTTTTTCTTCTTCTTTTTCTTTATCTTTTTCTTTTGGTCTTTTTGAGGCAAGTTCTTCCTATTGCCCCGGCTGGACTGACACTAGCCATGTAGACCAGGCTGGCCTTGATCTCACAGAAGTTTCCCTGCTTCTGCCTCTCGTGTGCTGGGACTAAAGGTGTGCACCACTGCACCCGGGTGGAATTTTGCAAAAAGCTTCACCTTGCCTTCCTGGAGAATGAAATTCAGTGCGTCAAAAGCAGGACTCAGAAGTCTGCAGCTGACACCCCTGCTGATTCTAATACAAGAGGTCCTGGGAAATACTGTGTTAAACATCATGAAACTTTTCTTTGCCTTTTACAATTTGTGTTGGAGACAACTCCAGGCCTCCTGAAGGGTGGGCACAGTTTGGTTTGGCATAGCCCCAGCTGTACCAGGCAGATCTTAGCCTCAGGTAAGCCAGGGCCTCTTCTTTCCCTTCCTCTTCCTTCTCCACCCATTTAGACCAGAGCTCTTCCTTCTGCTCCATACACATGTTCAATTCAGATACCAACTCTAAGCTCTTGCAGCCCACAGAGAAAGGAAAGAAAGTGGAATTTTTCCCCTCAGACTCCCTCAAATAGAAGTCCATGCTACATTCTCCCGCCTAGCTTTCTCTGGAGGTTGAAAGAGGAAAACAGTCCGAGATGTGTTAGGGAATGAGAGGGCTGTGTGCGGGAGGGACTCTTGGCAGGGTGTGACCCACTTCCTGGCAGGGGTGAGTTGATCAGGTCCCTTCAAGGTGACCTGACCATGACTGAGGGCTCTAGGAGATGGGGCTTGTGGGGAGACAGCGCCCCTGGCGACGGCAGCACTAAGACAGAGCCAGTAGGCTTTGCTCTTTGGCTTTGGGACCTGAGTGATGGCCAGCCTGCCAGGCTCTCCCTCCCTTTTCTCACCATGGCCTCGGTTGGCACCAAACCTGAGGAGTTTGAGGTGGCAGGACTGTTACAGTGATTGGCACCCGTCTGAACTACGTCATGCTTTTTCCATTCTCCATTTCCAAGTTTGTGCTTCTATCACGAGAAAATCTTGATGGGCTGCCTCATCGTTAAACCTCTGGAAAACTCAGCAGTCTCTCTTCGGTTCATAAAGGCAACCCCAGCACCTTCTGCAGGCGATGGGGCCAGATCAGATTCAAGAATAGTTTGATCTCTCCTATTTTTATTTTGACATTTACCCTCTATTTAGGATAAGCAGGGCTCTGTAGTGGTGTAAAGTTTCCTTTCAAATGCATTTGGCATTTTAGAAAGAGTCTATTTAAAGCAAGATAAGTAAATGAGAGTAGAGTGGGGGTGCGACTGTACATGTGAGTGCGCCGGGTAAGTGGGGCACCAGAAGGAGCCATCTGGACCTCAAATCTGGTTTAATCTCACAGCAAACCTATGCACTAGATGGTGGTTTCCTCAGCTGAGAGTGGATGGGATTTTCTCAGGGAAGTGGAAAGATCCCATCATGGCCCTGTGACTTCACCTCTTTGTCTTCTAGACTGCCCATCATAGAGACCAGGGAAATACAGGGCCTTCTTGTTGCTGTGTAAAGTTTTTTTACCTTATTAAAGGGTATGAATATTTATCTACATGTATGTATGTGTACCGTGTATATACAGTAACCATGGACAAAACGAAGGTATTAGATCCCCAGAACTGGAGTTATAGACAGTTGTTGGCTGCCATGTGGGAGCTGGGAGCAGAACCCGGGTCCTCTGTAAGCTCAGCCAGTGCTGTGAACTGCTGAGCCAGCTCTCCAGCCCATTTGTTGATTTTCTTAGCTCCCTCTTCTTGTCCTACCCCAGCTTCTGAGCACGTCTCCTTTGGAGGAGTTCCCTCATGTTGGCATTGCTGTCTCGACTTCGGACCAGGAGTTCAGGGATTCCCTGTTGCTAGTCAAGAATAGAACTCAAGAGTGCCAGAACCTGTCTTCTCTACCAAATTCTCCTCCTTTTGGACACAAGACTCTGATACGGGTGGTCCGGAGACCAGTTTGAAATGTGTTGACATTTAACAGTTTGGTTCTGCTGAAGGTTGACAGGATTATTGTGCTCTTTAAAATGGCCAGCGTGTCTCAGAAAGCCCGCCCTCCTCATGGAGAACTCATTTGTGTGTGGTTTCTGCTCAGAAGGCCACACCAGTTTCAGTTTCCTAAGCAAGTGATTAGTGGCATATCCAAGGTCTGATTCATGGGGACATTTCTCTCATGGAGGAGAAAGTTGCTCCTTGGAAATTTACACTCTGCCCATTTTGGTTCTGTGGAACCAGCCCATGGGAGCTGCTGGCACACCTGGCCTGAAAGCTTTATTTAACACTAACGTTGGGAGACTTGCTGTGTCTGCTGCTGCATATCCTGCATGCTGTCACTCCTTGAGACCACGCTGGGCTGGGGATATAGTTCAAGGGTGGAACACACTCACCTCAACTGTGTAAGGCCCTGGGTTCAAGCCCCAGCATCACAACAAACAAAACAACAGCAAACCACCTTGGGAATGTGTGAAAAGGGACATTCATTGTTTTTTGAGGAAAGTCTTGCTAGGTCGCCCTGCCTAGCCTGGTAACTCACTGTGTAGCCCAGGATAGCCTTGAACTCATAGTAAGCCTACTTCTTCTGCCTCCTTGAGTGCTGGGATTGCAGGTATGTACACCATGTCTTTTTGTTGTTGTTACTTTGTTTTGTTTAGCTGTCTATCCATATAACCTCTGTCCATATAGCCTCAGGCTTTCTTTCTCTTCCCTCAGCTTTAAGGTGGCACTCCTTGGAGACAAAGAGGGCTTTCTGGAGGAGGTTCCACATGCAGGGAACTCAAGAGGATAGTTTTTTCTTGGCGACTTTGGGGTTTTCTCACAGCCACCTTCCCATGGAGCCACAACCAAAGAGGCAGACTGTTTTTTCTCACATCTGCATGCATATGAAATGTACATTGTATGTTTGGCTTATTTTTTTAAAGTCTTGTATTTCTAGGGCCAGTGGTTGGTGGTGAGTGAAGGAGCTCTGGGACTAATTTGCTCTGTCATCTTAGGCAAGTCATCTTGCTCCCATCTGTGCATCCTCAGTGTAAGGAAAAGTGTCTTCCTCTGGGGCCCCCAGGTTCTGTGGGAAAAGATAGAAAAATGATAGCAGTAGACTTCTCCTCCTGAAGTTTCACCTCTTGTAGTTTCAGTTACCCACAATCTGAAAATATTGCATGGAAAATTCTAAAAATAAACAGCTCACAGGTTTTAAATTGCATGTTGTTTTGGAATTTTATAGGCTCATTCCTTATCGCATGTATCCACATTGTATATGCTACCCTCCCATTAGTCTCTTAGTAACCATCTTTGTTATCAGATACATTGTTGGGGAATAGTAATGTTTGTATTCAAGTAACCCTTACTTTACTTAGTAATTTCCCCTAAACACAAGAGCAATAACACTAGTAATTCAGTTATGCCAAAGAGAAGCCACAAAGTGCTTCTTTTAAGTGGAAAGGTGAAAAATGTTAATGTTAATAAGGAAAAAAAATAATATGCTGAGGTTACTAAGATCTCATGTGTGAATGAGTCTTCCATGTGTGAAATTTTGAAAAAAAGAAATTCATGCTAGTTTTGCTTTTATACCTCAAAAAGGCAAGAAGTGTGGACAGAGCATATAAGTAGTTAAGATGGAAAAGATCTTAAATTTGTGTGCTATAGGAAAAAATGTAGTATATACAGATGGGTCTTAGGATGTAACCCTTGCAAGTGCGGGAGAAGAGCTGCTGTATATGATCATGAAGGACATTTGGAGTGGTTAAGAATATCAGGTAGCTTGCTTTACCTTCGCTGCTGTGTTAAGCAGGAAGAATTTTGTGCTGTATGTGGGTGCACCGTACACAAACCTACTGACACATCTGTCTTGAGGGTTGTTTACAAGAATAGAAATGCACTCAAGCTGGCATATGTAGATTGGAGCAGACTCACAGAACAGTTGTTTATCCCACAGGCGTCCAGATTCAGGAAATGGAGTGCAGCTAAGACACAGAGGGACCAGACAGGATTTCAGAAGCAGTTGGGGCTACAGTTTCTGTCATTTGCTGCTACTCTGTCTCTCTCTCTCTGATGCCTCTGTCTCAACCCCTCTCTCTGTCACCTCTGTTTGGCCCTGGCCCAACAGGATCCTCCTGTCTGCCCTTTGTATGAGTACTTGGTCTCTTCCTTACCCCAAACACCCATCAGCACTCTACCTTGCTCCCATCTCTGCTAAACTTGGGAAATGATCACTGTCTCCAGAGATAAAGGGACAAAGCAGCTGACTACCTACCAGAGGCCAGGAGCTTGAAGGAAGAGAGGGCTGCAGTCTCTCAAGGGCTAACAAAATCAATGTGGTGCCCTCCTGTAACCTGCTGTACCTCTGATCTTGTTGAATTTATCTTTGTATCCAATTCTGCATTCCCAGGAGAGAGGATGGTAGATCTTGAGGATTAAGTGTCCATGGCCTGAGGCTGGAGTGCAGAGAAGAGGCCTGGTGCTGAACTCTCAGCTGCAAGGAGTGTGGGTGAGGCAGGGAGACCACCTCACATGGAGGGACCAAAGAGGAAGTCAGCTTGCACACTTGCTGGGCTCTTTGCTTCCCTTGAAGTCTGAGAGCTCTGTCTTGGTCTCTCTGTTCCTGTACCATCTGGCACAAATAATTGGGAGGATTTAGATGTTCATTAAATGCTCACTGATGACAAGCTACCAGGTACATGTGTGGTATGGACTTGAATTTCTCCTGAGCAGCAACCTGAAATGTGGCCCTTGACCTGTCCAGGTGAATTCAGTCCTCTTGTCACTTTCTAATTTCTCAGACTAAGAGGCATTATCCAGCCCAATAGTCTGCTAATAGTTGTTTTGCTCTCCATGTGAGGCATTTGGAATCAATTGTGTGGTGGCCCCTTTGAGTTAGCTGTTTAGAAGTAAAACAACACAGGTGAATACTACATTGTAAACATGTCTTTCCGGTCTGAGTCTCAGATATTTGTGTTTCAATGGAAACGCCCATCTAAATTTCCTGCTTTATTTTTTCTTAATGGCTAGGCACGAACCTGGTAATGTTATTGTTTGCCCCAGTACTTTTTAGAGAGTAGGGAAGAAAAGCAACACTCAGTAATTGGAAATAAATTGTTGGTGGTTGACATTCTTTTGAGAGTGACAGGGACTTCAGACAACTTCTGCTTAATTACTAGTGTTTCATCGTGGATCCTTCACACACCCTGTTTAGCAGAGAGAGATGAATTGATGTGTCTTTGTAAGAAGGGATGCAATATTATGTTCTGCGTTTTCTGCTGTATTTATCTCTACATGGAGCATGTAGCTCTTCTCCCCGCCCCCTCATTCTACATGAGTCCTTTGGATGCATAAATTCAAGGACATATGTTGGCGGCTCACATACATCTGTCTTGAATTTCATCTTTTCCAGTCTTTTCTACCCTGTCTTCTAGTTTCCAAACAATTTACCTCCCTCTTTTTCCCTGCTGTTCCTTATTTCATTGTGCTGTGGAATCCTTTCATTTCAAGAGCTGGTGGAGAGAACAATGAAGGCCACAGTCTGTTTCTATATAAAGGCATCTTGAGACGTGGTGATCACAGCTTCTTAGGCTAGGATCCGATTCTTTCACTCTGGACACAGCTGGCCCGTTGCAGCATGGCTGATGCCGTTTTCAGAGCTGAGGAGGTACCTGGTTTGCTGGCTTCCCAGTGAGGTGATGTTACCATCTTGGACCAATCCAGACCAGTTTATGGTGGGGGGGAGGCAAGATCTTCGCTTGCCAGGCTCCTTACAGACCAGGCCTTTATGATTATCATCTTTGATCTTTCTTTTCTGACTGGGAATTTCTCACATCATTGTAAATGTTTCCTTTCCTCTCCTTGTCATTTGGCCTGAGCTCAGTGGGGACTTCCTGAAGCAGGAAAGTGGTAACAAGGGATTTATAAGTGGGCACTCAGAAAATTCTGCTAAGAAACAGAGCTTTCTTGGCAGCCAGGGAGGGGAGAGGGACAGAAGCCCCGATGAAATAGCAGTCAGGGAGGAGATTGGAAAGAGTGCTGCGCTGGGTGCTAATGGCTCAGTGCGGGGACAGGTATGGGGGCCACTGAAATGACAAACATCACTGCCGCTCCCACAGACCACACTTCCTGCTCTTATTTTCATTTTGGAGAACGGACATGGAAAAGCTTAGCCCACTGACTTGTAATTTATAGCATTTGGTTTTGGAGGCGTTATGCAACCACATTCCTGATCTACTGGAAGCTACACAACATTTTGAGACTATTTGCCTGATTTCTTTTTTGGATTGCAACTTGGTGAATAGCTGTTTAGGAACCATGATGAATGTGTGAAATACAATAGCGGCTTGCTGGGCTCTCAGGCTTCATCTGTGGAGTCACATGTACAAAGCAGCCAGCACAGTCTGTTGGCTTAAGGCGTCGTCTCAGGCGTTTATTAAATACGGTCCACAGAAGGCATCGAAGATGCAAAGCAGCACAGGGTTGGTTCCTTGCAGGCACTTAACTGAGATGGTCTTTGAGTATAGTCCCTGTATGATGATGGGCTGATTCTAGGATAGAATTCTCTCTTGCTGCTGACTTGGTGGATCACATCTAATTCCATCCCCACCTTTGGTGAGGTAGACTTCCCTTTCTCATGGGCCTCTTCATGAAGTGCCTGGTGCTGGGGTAGGGGCATGTGAAACGAGAGCATGCCAGACTCGACCTGCAAGTGCTGATCTCCTGGGCAGTCAATAGAAAATCAGCTATGAGGCCTCAGCTGGTCAGCCCAGCCAGAGCTGAGGAGTCACAAGGAATGGATTGATTTGGGTGAACTGGCTCCATCTCCCACCTTCCAGCTAAGGGCGGGGGTAGCATCGCCTGGACACACCTCCCCCTCCCCCAAGATTGCTGTTCCCAAACTTCCTTTGTCCTTTTCCCTTTTGTCTTAACCTTGTAGACTTGGATGGCTCTGGTGTGGCCTTAATGCTCTGGGTTTTACTTGGGTGGTGACGTGTCTCTTAAAGAAGGCTACAGACCAAGACCTCAGTGTTTAAGCAAAAAGGCACTGCCCAGAATGAACACCGGGAAACTTGAACGCTCTCCCAGTTCTATCAGCAGAGGGATCCACAGTGACACAAGCCACAGAAACCCTATCCTCCACTAGAAGTGATTGCCTTTGGGGTTGGGACACACGTCCCTCAGATTCCAGACCCACACTGGCTCTTTGTCCTGCTGTTAAAGGAAAACTCCCAGCCACTTCTTTAGCTCTCCAGGCCTGTTATTACAAGGCGCTCCTCGCTGTTCCAAGCCACTCTGCCCAGTGGAGGTTTTGAGACCAGATGGGCTGTAGGAAATCCCTCTGTCAGCTTGTGAGAATTGCAGTGTGGGGAAGCCCGGACACTTCCCCTTGGTTGTGTCTGAGGCGCTGGCCAGGGAAGTCTGGAAGCCATATGCCACTTTGTACTCAGAACACTGCTCATCTCCCGGTTGTTAGTCATTAGAGCAGGAAGTTGAACAACTTAGTTAAAGAACTTCCTTAATGGGTGCTTGAATTTCTAAGTTCCAACTGTTAGGGGCTGAGACCTCCAAGCCAGCCCTGGACTAGCGAGATTCAGAGGCATTTTTTAATTTTAGCACTTTTAAAAGGGGCCTTTATATTTGAAGACATTAGTTCCCTCTTTTAATCTCATGCATTTATAATTGTTGATGGTGGAAACCAGTCTGAAGATGGGGCTTTCTGAATGGAGTTTGGCAACCAGGTTGCTTTTCACATGATTCTTGAGGAAGCCCAAGGAGGACATTCTCAGAATGTCCCTCAGTTCCACAGTCCCCTCTATCCCTGGCTGCCCATCATACAGTCTCTTTCTCAGGTTCTTGCTTGGCCCTGATAGTATCCTACTTTCCTAGCAGGGACACCAACCCAGTCTGCTCTACCAGGTGTGGGAGCACGTTCCTGCAGTCCCCACACTTAGGAGGCTGGGACAGGAGGATCTTGAATTCAAGGCCAGCTTGGTCTACATAGCAAGACTGTAGCAAACAGTTGGCTGCTGGTGCTGGTGGCCAGCCGCAGCTCTGAGCCACGTGGAGCTCTGCCTTTATGTTTTTCACCTTCTGGTGCCTACCTGCATGGTGCCCGTCAGCCACTGTGTCTCAGGTTGTGGCTGCAGCTAGTGACTCCATCTGGTGACTCTCCCACTGTGAGACAGAAGGAGCCGCAGGCAGGAGCTGGCTGGAGCGAATCTTCATGTCCCTAATGAAGCCAGGGACTGTTGCATGGTTGCAGTCCCAACCCCCGTGTGTGTCTTGCTCCACTCAGAATCGCAGCCTCCCTGTCACCTTCTCTTCCCACTTTTTTTTTTTTTTTGAGAACAGGTTGCACAGTGTAACCCAGGCTGCCTCAGAACTTGCTGTGTGTCAGCTCTCTGTTTCTTGATTTGAATTCATGTGCCTACCCTCTGGTAGGAAGTCCCTTGTAAGAGTTTGTGTTTAAGCTAGGCACAGTGGCACACTCCTTTAATCCTAGTACTTGGGAGGCAGAGGCAGGCGGATCTCTGAGAGTTCCAGCCAGCTTGGTCTACACAGTGAGTTCCAGGCCAGCTGGGGCTACAGGGAGACCCTGTCTAAAAAAAAAAAAAAAAAAAAAAAAAAAAGAGTCTGTGTTTATGTGAATGATTTTGGGTCCCAGGCCTGGCAGGGTCCAGTGACATTGGAGTACACTCAGCACATAGTTTACTGCTGCGTCCTCAGTGCTCCGGAGTTTGAGGACCATGTCTTCATTGTCCTCACGTGGGCCTGCTGAGCTGAAATGAGTGGGGGTGCCAACCATGCGCCATAGACATTTTTTGTTGCTGTTGTTCTTTTTGAGATAGATACAATGCCAGCAGAGGCCAGAAAGGAGTATTAGATCCCCTGGAACTGGAAT
Organism: Eospalax fontanierii; assembly: GCA_035773235.1. Lineage (NCBI taxonomy): Eukaryota > Metazoa > Chordata > Mammalia > Rodentia > Spalacidae > Eospalax > Eospalax fontanierii. Next base: position 51,034,924 of record CM069531.1, on the reverse strand, counting down.
TACAAGCAGTTGTTAGTTGCCATGTAGGTGCTGAGAACCAAATCAGGATCCTCTGCAAGAGCAGTCAGTGCTCTTAACTGCCGGCCAAGCCATCTCCAGCCTGGCAGTCTTCTTTTATGGCATCATCATCATCATCGTTGTCGTAGATTCCCTCCCTCTTTTTCTCTCCCCCTCCTGTTTGTGTGTGTGTGTGTGTGTGTGTGTGTGTGTGTTGCTGCGAATGGAACCCAGGGCCTTGTCTGTGCTAAGGGAGTGTTCTACTACTGAGCTACATTCCCGCCTTTATCATTATTTGAGTATTTAGACTATGAAGCACTAAACGTTGCACACATATTAATCTAATTCTCACAGCATGATGTGAAGCAGTCTTAGTAACCCATTTTACTCATGAGGAAACCAGGCTCTGAAATATGATGGTAATGGATCCAAAGGTCATGCAGCTAGTATACCGTGGGGTTGGGATTTGGGCCCAGGCATCCTGGCTCCAGAACACATTTCCAACCATTTTACTATTCTGTACTGCCCTTCAACAGACTGCTGACTAAAGATTTGACTGGCAGATAAGAATCAACTCAACCATGGGCTGCTGGTTTACAGTGGTGATGGTCATGTGGCCGAGGTTTGGTTTAGCATGTGGAGCCTCCTTGGCATAGTCACTCAGTTAAGATGGAGCCAGTCTTCCCTCTGGCCCCTGCTTGTTCCTGTGGCAGTAGCATCCTCTACTTTATACACATATAGTCAAGCTCCACATAGTTGTTAGTGTATACATAAATAACATAAAAAAAAATTATTATAGCCGCCATTTTCCTCTGATAACTCCTAAGGCTTCCGAAGGCAGGCACAGTGTTTCACTGCCCACCCCCGCCCCCGAACTTTGATTAGTATTTTAAGTAGATTCCCCTCCTGGAAAAGCCCCGTTGAATTATACAGCTTAGTTGGGTCAGTTGTAAATCAGTTATTAATAGAAAACACTCTTCTGGTATGTAAAGGAATGAAGTTAAAATTTTAATGTCTTAACTACCTAATCTTTTTTATACAGTGAGAGTCTCAGGAGGACCTGCGGTGTGTTTCATGCCTGGTACATTTGTCTGCAGGAAGAAGGAGGAACTTGTTATTTTTAAATTTTATTTCTTTTTTTTTTTTTTTTTTTGTAGTACTGAATATTGAATCAGGGCCTCGCACATACTAGAAAAGTGCCTTCATGTGTATAAGTGTATTACCTGCATGTAAGTGTACCATGTCATGCAATGCTCCCAGAGGTCAGAAGAGAATGGTGTATTCCCCTAGAACTGGAGTTATGGACTGCTGTTAGCTGCTGTGGGTGCTGAGAACAGAACCTGGGTCCTCTGCAAAATCAGTCAGTGCTCTTAACCGTTTAACCATCTCTTCAGCCCCTAGTTAAGGTTTTGAGACTGTTTTCCTAAATTACCCAGGCTCACCTTGAACTTACTCTGAAGACCAGGCAGGCCTTGAACTTGCAATCCTTCTGCCTCAGCCTCAGAAGTAGCTGGTGTTAAAGCCTACACCACTGTTTTATAGACCTCACACTCACGTGGCACTTGGGGGGCATAGGTCCTCTCTGTGAACCAGCTATAAAAATCCAGCGCCAGCCAGGAATGGTGGGTGCACCTACAACCTCAAGCCTCTAGAAGCGGAAGCAGGATGATCTCAAGTTCAAAGACAGCCTGGCTATAGAGGGAGTTCCAGACCTGCCTGGAATATACAGTGTGACCCCAACACCAGATCTAATGTTACAGTTGCATACTAGGAGGCTTTAGGGTTTTCTTAAGCAGCTGTGGATCTGACCTGCCTGGCCCAGCTACGTGCACCTTGGTCTCCCATGCTGTTTTGTTTTCTAGGCCAGCTCAGGCAAAGGAAAGACAGGAGTAGAAAACAGGGTCAAAGGCACTGTAGATTCCACTGGCATCTGTAGCAAGTCATTTATTATGCAATTTAAAGAACCCCCCCCCCCCCCCCGAAGATGCATCATGGAGAAGCTGTTTAAACAGCCTGACTAGATTGCTTAGTTAGGCACCTGGTCTAGCTGACCAAGAACAATGTTGCCTGCCTGCCTGCCTCCTATTCTCCCCTGGCATTCCTTCCTCTTGCTCCCTCCCTCCTAACTATTCCTACCTTGAATTTCTTCCTCCCTTCTTATTCCTCCCTCCTTCCTTCCATTCCCACATTAGTTCACCCATCACTCATCGAGTACATAACACCAGAGTGTTCTTGGCCATCAGTTCCCCCAGGCTGTACAAATTTCAGTCACAGTCCAAATTACACCCTGGGAATCATGCCTCGGGGCAAGGGAATCAAAGATTTGGTCCAAACTCTGGGGATATGAGAACAGAGAGCCTACAGGAGCATTTAGAAGGCAGTGCGGGGAGAGCACCACCAAGGCAACAATCGAAGTGAAGGACAGCAGCCAGCCCTTCCGCATGGTATAGCCCCTCATCTGTGCCAGGCTTAGCCTAAACACTGAAGGTAGTTATTTATTATTTAATCCTCATAACAGTCCAATGAAGTGTCGTTTCTGTTATGTCCATTTCACAGATGAAGAAACTGAGGAAGAAGTTAGATATCATGCCTGAGATCACCTGCTACTGAGTGGCTGAAGCTGATATAGTCCCAAGCATTCTGGCTCCAGAGCTCAGTAGCCTGGAGTGTGTATATTTCCTGGACCCTGGAGGTGGGAGGGAATTCTTCTCTGGCAGTGTCTGTAATAGTCTTTGGTCATGTTTCTTTAGGAAGGGTGGGACACGTTCAAGGATCTGTCTTTTGAGTGCTGCTCACAGAAAGGGTGGTTTTGACCATGGTCAGCACCAAGTAGAAGAGCAGGGGGTAGTTTGCCTGAGAAGGCTCCCGCTGACTTGACCAAGGGGTTTGCTGATTAATCCTACATCTGTGTTAGCTTTGGCTTCATCCCACAGATTTGCAGCAGCTGTTGAGAAATAAAAGCTTAGCCCCTCTGTCAAGTGCAAGAGCCAATCCTTAGCCTGGGAGGCAGATTCTGGGTCAAGCTCAGGAGCTGGGCCTTCTCAGAAACCACCCGGTCACGTATCCTAGCCGCATTTGCAGTGCTGACTAATCCTGAGCTTCAGGTACATTTCAGATGAGCCCAGCTCTCTCCTGAGTCTGTAGTTTACCAGTTCTCGGCCTGTCCCTTGTGATAGTTGCTTTATCATTTCATGGTTCACTATAAAAGCTTTTCTGGCCAGCATCCCTAGGCTGCTAGTTTCAACCACAACTTTGGAACTAGAACCAGTCGTCAGGCCTAGGATGGGAATTTTCTTGTAACTGGATAGCCCATTTGGTCATCCCTTTGAATTCTGCCAAGTTGAGCCAATATCGTCCTCTCTATGCTTCTTTACTATGTCATCTTTGTTGCCTTGCTTCTGAATTTGGTAAACTATTCACCCTCTTTTTCTGTGGCAGATGAGGACCAAGTTTACAGGTGGTATACACGTGTGTGTGGAGGCCAAAAGAGGACATGGTATCCTGCTCTAATATTCACCACCTTATTCCCTTACAACAGGGTCTCTCACAGAATCTGAGCTTGCTGTTTCTTGGCTAGGCTGGCCGGCCAGCAAGTCCCAGTGATCCTCCATGTCACCCCCACACTGGGACTATAGGCCTATATGGCCACACCTGGCTATTTTACATGGGTTCTGGGGATCTGAACTCAGGTCCCTCATACTTGGGCAGCAAGCACTGTTACCCACTGAGCCAGCTCCCTAGCCCAGATCATCAGCATTTAGAGCTCTACTGTTGGGGGTTTTGCTGTAACATATCCTGTTGCAGCTACTTAGCCTTTAGGTAACTGGGAAAAAAAAAAAGGTCTGCCACAGATGAACCTCAGGTAGAATCTCTGTCCTGATAGTACTGAGGGAGGGAGGGAAGGAGGGAGGGAGGGAAGGAGGGGGAAGGGGGGAGGGAGAGGGAGAGAGAGAACATGAGTATGAAAGTCACTTGTGCTTTTCCAGTTGTAGCAGTGACAGTCCATGTGACCCTTTTAAAATGCTTAAGTTGCACTGGGGATATAGCGCAGTGGTAGAGTGCCTGCCTAACAAGCACAAGGGCCTAGGTTTCATCCCAACACTACCTTAAAAAATTAAAGTAAAATGCTTAGTTTGCCATTGGCCTTTTGCAAAAATCTCCTGAATCCAGTGGAATACGAATCCTTGCCCCTTTGAGGTCAAAGGCAGTTGGATGGGAAGAGCCTGACTCAGCGCCTTCCCCCTCCTACACCCGTCTGCACCAGATTGTGCTGGGTTTCACGCTCCAGTCATCCGAGCCCGCAGCAGCAAACCAAGTAGGAATTCCTTGCAGAATCAGATGTGGTGTCAGAGTTCTCTTAGCAAAACCCACAGAGGCAATAGCAAAAGAATGTTCCAGCTGGGCAGAGGGCAGGCACTTGTAGTCCTAACCTCTTAGGAAGATAGCTTGAGACCAGGAGTTCACGGCTGGCCTGGGCAACATAACATCACTCTGCCTTTAAAAAAAAAATTGTCTGTGTGTGTGTGTGTGTGTGTGTGTGTGTGTGACCTAAAAATCTCACAGTCAGAATGAGGAGTCAAAGAAAAGAGAGAGCAGCAAATAGGTAACATGAAACAGGGCCCATGAACACCTACTTCTGCGGAAGGTGCCTATGGCAGAGTAACCACTTGCTCGAAGCAGTGGAGCAAACTCCATTCTGGAAGTCGTTTCACTTATGGCCTACTAACTGTGCAGTTGATTGATTAACTATAAAACAAAGCTGATGGGAAAACTGCTTTTGAAGATGATGCTGACACTGAGAAATAAGCATGAATTGGATTCCAGCATTAATGAAGCTTCCCATGTATGCCATGCTTTCAAGTTCAGTGTTTTCACACACAGGTCACTTTCCCCGGGCTCATGCTCATTGTGCAGTGTGAGTGTGATAGTGCTGGGAAAGAGGCGCGACCTGCCCAAATCCAGCCTGCTGCCCTGCACTGATGTCTAGGAAGTACAAGCCAGCCCTTCAGAGGCCTGCTTTCTTTCCACACTGACATGTTTCCTCCCCAGATGGAACTTTACGATGATGCGGAAATGCTGATGATTAAACATAGGAGTTCTGGGGGTAGCTCAGTGGTAGAGGGCTGGTCTGGGATGCCTGAGGCCTTCCGTTCACTTATCCGCACAAACAAAAGCTCCACTCTAATACCAAGGAAGAGCGTGAACTCACATTTTGGGGGATACTTTTTTAAAAAATGCAATTAGCTCTTGCTAATTGGTTATTTGAATATTACCACTTGTAAGACAAAGGATGACCTGGATCCGGTGGGCGGCTCATCAGCCTGAAAAGGAGGCAGTGCTCTAGCAGCTGGACATTCAGGTGTACCACCCACTGCTCTCCACTGTGTCGGTTTCTAACATTTTAGGCAAATGAATGCTGATTCTGTTGGAGATCTGAGTGGCAGGGATAAAGATAGAGCAATATTGTAGCTCTCCTGTTGAGTCAAAGTCAGGATCTCAGTGAAATCAACTTAAGACAACCGGGTCTGTATCTGGGGCCCACAGATGTTCTGCAGTCTGGCAGGTCCCACTAGCAGGTCTTGGGATTCATGAGTTCTGTGATACTATCCACAAACTTTCCCTGTGTATGTACATTTTTTTCTGGCGGAAAGATCCATAGCTTATTCTTTGACAGTTTCATACATGTATGTATGACCCCATAAGAAGCCTCTGTTTTCGGAGGCCTTTGGGAGATCGTTAATGGACTTTGAGGCAGAGTGCATAATTCTTTAATGGTAAACTTTTCTCATCTAGTGAGTTTCACAGAATCCTCAGGGCAGGCTGAGATGATTTCTTGAACTTAAGGGCCAACTTTCTGACCCAGGTATTAAAATCAAGATGGAGTGCTAGAGACATGGTTCAGGAGTTAAAAGCACTTCCTTCTCTTCCAGAGGATCTGAGTTCAGTTCCTAGCACTCACATTGGGTTGCTCACAACCACCTGTAGCTCCAGCTCCAGGAAATCTGATACCTTCTTTCTGGCCTTTATGGGCACACACACACACACACAAGTGACATACACATGCATAGACATGTGTCTATGCAAATAAATAAATTTAGAAAGAAAATAAATCTGAAAATAGAGGCTGAAGTTATTATTTCTGGACCTTCCACACTGTTTCTAAGCTGAGAAACCTTGATTGATAGCCTGAGAAAATTGGTGCCAAGCCTCAGAACTCACTGACAAATAAGCCAGTCTCTTGCCCTTCTGCAGGTTCCCCGGGCCACAGCTGCCTGTGTCTTGCTTCATTGCATGACTGAAGTCTTTGCCCATGTCCTATCTTCCCCTGCATCATCTCTTCAGATGTCCTCAAGTATCTGAGATTATTTTTCCCTGACTTGGAACTCGCTATGTAGACCAGGCTAGCCTCCAACTCACAGACCTGCCTGCCTCTGACTCCAGAGTACTGAAATTAAATGAAGGCACACATACCATACCCAGCTCCATTTTTGTTCTTGTTTATCGTCTTTTTCTTGCATGGCAACAGAAGCTCTACTGGAGCAGCAACTCCATCTGCTTTGCTCTTTCTTATGCCTCTTGTGTTTAGAAGCCTAGCACATAGTAAGTACTCAGTTTTTATCTGCATAGTGAATTTCAGCAACTGCCAGTTACAAAAACAGAAGAAGAAAACCCTACATATTAGTATCTCTGTGCCTGCTAAATGTCATGTAAAAGATAAGTAGCAAAAATGAGGTGCATGTCCCCTTTCAAACTGGAAAAACCAAATGTCAGTGATAACATTGGTGAGGGAGTTAGGAGATGTGCTCTCTCCCTTGCCACTGGTGGGACTGGAGCATGGTCTAAGCTTTCCCAAGAGGTGACTCATGGGTTACTTTTTAAATTTTCCTTTTTATGGTTTGTTATGTTTCCCAATTTTTCTCCAGTGATTACTTTTTAAAAAACAAAAAACTTAGACTCAAAGATCTTAATCTTCTTTTTTCAAACAATTTCTGTGTGTGTATGTGTGTGTGTGTATGAGAGACAGAGAGAGAAAGAGAGAGAGAGAGAGAGAGAAGAAGGAGGAGGAGGAGGAGGAGGGAGGAGGAGGAGGAGGAGGAGGAGAGGAGGAGGAGGAGGAGAGATGACTTCTGTCACTCCTGTTTATTCCTTTGAGGCAGGATCACTCCCTGAACCTTGGACTTGAATGTCAACCTGGCTGAAAAAGTCAGCAAACCCCAGTGATCCTCTGTCTTTACCCACTTTGAAGCTGGAATTACAGGTGTTTGCAGGGACACTTGAGTTGTTCTGTGGGTGATGGGATCTGAACTCCAGTCCTCAGGATTGTAGAGCAAGAACTCTTAACTACTGAGCCATCTCTCTGGTGTGCCCCGCCCCCCAAAGTAACCTGGTTCTTGCACAGCGAATTTAGGCTGCTAATCCCAGTGTCAAAAGGGTCTTGTTTATTGTGAAACTTCTCTTAAGAATGTTTCATCTAGGGGTTGGAGAAATAGTTCAATATTAAGAGCTCTTACAGAGGACCCCAGTCTGGTTCCCAGCACATTGCAACTCATAACCATCTCTAATTCTAGTTCCAGGAGATCTTTTGCCCGCTTCTGAACTCTGTGGGCACCAGGCATACATGTCATGCACATACACATATGTAGTCAAAACACTCATACACATAAAATAAAAATAAATATTTTGGGGGCAGTCTTTGAGACAGGATCTCCTGTAGCCCCAGCTGACCTAGAACTCACTATGTAGACCAGGGTGGCCTTGAACTCACAGAGATCCCTAATGCTGGGAGGCATGTGGTACCACGCCTAGCTAAATTTATTTTTAAAAAGAATGTCTTATCCAAAACTGGGCCTGGTGCAGGAGGATCTTGGGTTCAAAGCTAGTCTGAGTTTCAGAGTGAGTTCCAGGTGAACCTCAGCTATATCATGAGACCTTGTCTCAAAACAACAAAAAAAGAATGTTTAGTCTGAGCCCAGGATCAGGTTTCAGCAGAATAGTACAACAGGTCCTATAAACTGCTCACAACCTTTCTTGTTAGGAGGTTGTTCTGTGAGCCCACCGGAAATACGGGGCTGGCGAGCAATCAGGCACTGCCACCCAAGGTTCCAAGTCATATCTCCATAGCTGGGAAGGCTCGAGTTTCTTGGCAGATCTCCTACTTAGAACAGAATTAAATACTCGTAGAACCCCAGCCACATACTCCTTCCCCTCCATGTGCAGCCACCTCCTGAGGCCTGCTGCCTTTGGACAATATTGGAGCCTTTCTGTTTGGACTCCCAGCCCCAAGAAGGGAGGCTCATCGCCCTTGGGCATCCTTTGCTTCTTTCTGTTTGGAGCTGTATTGCCAACCTAACATTTCTCTTCTTAGTGTTGGTCTTGGGCCTTGGTGGTTGCATTTCAGAGCACCCAGTCGTCCACCAAAAGGGAGTTCATGCCCTGGCAGTGAGCAAACAATGGGGCCCTGTGCATACCTAGCTTCTCAGCTTCCTTCTTCTTAGACCCTGCCCTGCGCCTCTGACAGTTTGCTCTGCCAACCCCAGTACTCTACCAACAGCCTGGAGGCTGTTTGGAGTGGCACTGAGGACTGAGGGTTGCGGCAGCCCTGTGTTCAGCAAGCCAGATGGCAGATACACACACACACACACACACACACACACACACACACACACACAGCCACTGGTGTGTGTGTCACGTGGAGAGAGGGGCACATTTTAACTATTTGCTCTTGCTGAAAAACCTGTCCTCTCTTCCCTAGGGCAGGGGCAGTGGGAGTGCTTGGCGGTTTCCTGCCCCACGCGGAGAAGCTTCCCCTCCTTCCTTAGTCACCTGGTTGAAGTCAGATTACATTCCAAAGATATTGATTCTTCTTTGTGGTTTTTTTTTTTTTAATTCTTGAGAGAGTCACCCCAGAGACCCAGCTGGCCTGGAACTCACTATGTAGAGCAGGCTGGCCTCAATCACACGGAAATCTACGTACCTCCGCCTCCTGGGATTAAAGGCGTACACCACCACACCTGACTTCTATATGAGGCTCACAGTGGTCTCTAGGGACAGATAGGAGATACTAAATGTGATCCCTCCCTCAGTTGCTTCCATCATGACTTGAACTTGTCTGCTTGTCTGGAACATGGGGTTGTAATTAACCTGTCCCTGTTGCTCAGCGACCTGTTGAGCCACTTACTCTGTTAGTACTTTTATACTGTAGTACTTTCTTATTCATCTCTCCTTGGGACTCAGGGATGCAAAAGAACTCTGCAGTTGATTTGGTTTAGATTTAACCACCCTCTGCTTTTCTCTTTATAGCTTAAACTTTGGAACAAATACCGAATTTCCAACATTCCATCACTAATATTCCTAGATGCCACCACGGGAAAGGTTGTGTGCAGGAATGGGCTTCTGGTGATCCGAGATGACCCAGAAGGTAAGGTCTGCCCTGCCTGACTTGATCACCTCCCCTGCCCTAACCCCTTCCTCGATGGAGTTCCTAATGAAATATCTGTAAGTAGGTTTTCGTTGCTAGAGAATGTTGTCCTGATGAAATTACTATATTCTCCAGGTCATGGTTAATATTTTTAAAGGGATTAGAATGTCCCTTCAGGGGGCTTTAATTCATGGACCAAAGTAGATGGGATCTGGAAAGGGAAGTTCAGCTTCGAGGTCTGAGAAGACTTTTCAAAAGTAGCAAGAACCCAGATACTGACCTGTAACACTGTTTCAGTGACGGCTCCCATCTTAGCAATAAGAGGCCTGCTGTGTGTGAGTGTGTGCATGTGTGTGTGTGGAAGGAGTTCCTCTTTACAATAATAGAATAGAGGGGCTGGGCAGATGGCTCAATAATTAAGAGCACTGGCAGCTCTTGCAGAGGACCTGGGTCCAGTTCCCAGCACTCATTGCAGGTAACAACGGTCTATAACTCCAGTTCGAAGGGATCTGACACCCTCTTCTGACCTCCACAGGCAATGCACACGTGGGTGCACTTACATACATGCATGAAAAACACTCATACACATAAAATAAAAATAAATAAATAAAATTTAAGTATAGAAGAGAGGGCTGGAAGGATGGGATGGTTCAGTGGATGAAAGGTGTGTGCTGCTTAGCCTGATGACCTGAACTTGACCTCCATCACTTGCATGGTGGAAGGAGAACCCTGACCTCCACATGTGCCCTAGTATACACAAGGGCATCTGTATACAAGTGTGTTGTGTGCACATGACACACAACAAATAAATGAAACTTTGAAACAATAGAATATACAATGTCCAGTATCTGAAATGTTCCTGAGTGTACAGCAAGCCCTTTACCCACTGAACCACCTCTCCAGGCCTCCCCACTGGATTCTAATATACATTTTAAGTTAAGAACTGTGGAGCCGGCAAGATGGGATTTAATCGCCTCCTGGGTATTACCTGAGGCAGTAGTTTTTAGACCCAGCCTACATCAGAGCAGGAGCAGAAAAACTTTAGATTTTGGAGTTTTTTCAGATTTGGAAATATTTGCATAGATGTTACCAACTGAATAGCCTAACTCCAAAATTTGAAACTTTATTTTTATTTATTGATATATATATTTTTGAATCAAGATCTCACTGTGTTGCCCAGGTTGGCATGCAACTTGCTATGTAGTCTAGGCTACTCTGAATTTATGATCTTCTATCTCAAGCTCTTAAGTCCTGAGGATTATGGATGCATACCACTGTGTCTAGGCTGAAATCTGAACTTTATGACTATCAAAAAAGTTTAGATTTGGGGATTGGAGATGGCTCAGTGGTTAAGAGCACCAGCAGATGACCTGGGTTCAGTTCCCAGCACCCATATGATGGCTAACATCCATCCATAACTCCAGTTCCAGGGGATCTAGATGCTCTCTTCTTACTTCCACTGGCATTACACAACACAGTTGCTATTACATACATGCAGGCAAAATATGCACACATAAGAAAATAAATAAATAAATTTTTAAGTTTGGATTTTAAATTTGGGGATTAGGGAAGTCACCTGTGCTGTCCAGACGTCTCATCTCTACGTTGTTCTCCAGGCCTCAGTAGTGAGTGTACATCCTTGCCTGTGCTAAGTCCCAATTCCCTCTGGCCTTGGTTCTGGTGACTGCTGGCTGCTGGCTATGTACTTGGAGGGTTGCCTGGACCACTTGTTCAGTAGCTGGCCAAAGTCTGCCTTTTTGTACTTGGATTGGTATAATTGCAGTTGCAAGATCTCCTCTCCCTTACTGATTGGTCCAGTCAGAGGATTCGTCCCTCATTGTGAGTTTTTTTTCATCAAGAAATTCTCCCAGAGCTAGGTATGGTGGTATATATCTGTAGTCTCAATATTAAGGAGGCTAAAAGGAAGATTCTGAGTTCAAAGCCAGCCTGAGCTACATATTGAGACACTCTCAAAAAATGAAAAACAGTCCCCATGTAGAAGAAGAATTTCCCTCTATAAATACCAGGCATACATAGGTATACACACACACACACACACACACACACACACACACTGCTCCCAAGATTATTAACAATACAGCTGGCCTGGCCTCGTCTGAGAGTTTTGTATCTTCTGGTTTTGGGGTGGGCTTGGCTACCTGCATTTTGAACTAGCCTGTGTTTCTCCCATCACTGGCCCTTCAGATAATTTTGAAGCCATGGGCCACAGACTACTCCGTGAGGAAGTACGGTCGCATTGAGCTGGGAACATGTTAGTTATTCTTCCTGCCGGGAGATTAAGTGTCGTCAGAATGCTGACCATTTAGGTTTTATAGATTACATTTTTATTGTACTTCAATTCTCACTTGATTGCCTAGGACCCAGCACCGGATGGTTGCTTTAGAATCTCTGTGCGTTTATCCCAGAAGGTCAAATTTTAAAATTCCCCAGTGGATTCTAATGTAGATTTAGAGTTGAGAGCCATGAAGGTGGCAGGATGGGACTGAATAGCTTTCTGGGTATTATCTGAAACAAGTACTCCTAAACCCAACCCCATTAGAGTCTGGTCTAGTCTCCTCTTCTGTCCTGTCCTGTCCTGTTTTGCATGTCCATCTTCAGCCTTGCTTCTATATCCTGAGATGGCCCTCAGGAGATGGGCCTTCTGATCTTCCAGGCATAGAGGATAGTAGGGCTCTGCTATGAATGGGTTCTGTTTTTATTATATTTAAAAAGTGGGGGATGCACGTGTGCCCACACATGTGTGCTTACATGTGGAGGTCAGAGGACAACCCTCAAAGTCAGTTGTCTTCTTCCAGTCCCAGGGATTGAACTCAACCCATTAGACGTGGTAGCAGATGCCTCACCTGTTGAGTCGTCTCGCTGCCCCAGGTTCTTTAGTTCTTACATCAGCTACAGACCCTGTGGCTGTGTTATCAAACACTATTTGATGACAAATTCGGCCTATAGTTCTGAGGATTCCTGGGTCCCAGGCCATTGCAAAGAGCCTTGATGTTCTCACCATGTGTTGCCTGTTCCAGGTCTGGAATTCCCTTGGGGACCTAAGCCCTTCAGGGAAGTCATTGCAGGGCCCTTGCTTCGAAATAATGGGCAGTCGATGGAGAGCAGCAGCCTGGAGGGCTCTCATGTGGGAGTCTATTTCTCTGCACACTGGGTGAGTGTTTGGTCCCTCCTCAGTCTAGACAGAAGGAAGCAACAATGTCTCCACTGTGCCTAGATGCGGGTGGCTTCTGGGGTGTGATGGCTCTGGCAGAAGTTCACTGGCTTTGTGTTTTCCTGTGCACTGTTGACATGCAATAAATGCTAACACTTGATTAGTGAATGATAACAGCCCCAAGAAAATGGCCTCTCCAACCCATCCACATGAGATTTCTAAGGCTCCCTAAGGGAGCTATCTCACTGCTACATATTTCCTGGGCTAAGCCAAGCCAGGTGCTTGCCTTGAAAAGATACAAGCTTGCTTCTATCTCTTGTATAAACTGGGCTTTGCTATTCCAGTTTTACCTGGAGCTTCTAACCTGGCCCCTGATGGCCAGTGGCTGGAAGTAGAGAAGGCACAGCAGGCCCTCTTGTCTTTCAGTGTCCTCCCTGCCGAAGCCTTACCCGAGTGCTGGTAGAATCCTACCGGAAGATCAAGGAGGCAGGCCAGAAGTTTGAGATCATCTTTGTTAGTGCAGACAGGTACTGTGTCCTTGGAGTGGCAGCGCCACACCCCTCTTTCCTGTACACCCGTTCCTTTCCCCCTCGTGTTTCTTCATATTGTAGGCCATGGGGTGGGGGTTGGGGAAGATAAATCTGGCATGTTGGCTGAGAAAAACCTTCTTGCTGCAAGTGCTGGGGCACGTCCCAGTCCAGGTCTGGGTCACCTGAAATTAAGCTGCATTTTGGTTTGGTCAGCTTTCTAAAGTATGAGGAAGAATATGTGTGAGAAGATGGAAATGAGCTAGAGACTGACATGGCTTGACTCTGTCTTGGATGGATATGTATTCATTTTCTTCCCTCTGGCACACCCTCGGGGGCTGTGTGAACGGACTTGGAGAAGGAATCACACAAGTCGGGAGGGTGAATGTGCTTCCAGAGCAAACCTGGTCCTTTCACCTTTTCTCTGCTTCTTCAGCTTAGAACTCCAGCCGTGGCCCTAGACTGAGGCTCCAGGTGCTTCTGCACCTTTCAGATGTCATGTGGACATCATACTTCCTGTGCTCAGTTTATTGGCCCACAGTCCCAACCCATAGCCCCCTGGCTCAGTGCAAGGGAGTGAGGACAAGCTTGAAGACATGCTAGGGGGAGCCCTCACTTGGAAAGCTTTAAACAGCATCACTGTTATTGGAATATAATTTCTGTATAATAAGTTACATCCATTTTATGTTTGTAGTTCAGTGAGTGTGTCCTCATGTCATCATCCGCATATAGCAAGATACAGAACATTTCCATCATGTAGAAAGCTCCCTCGTGTCTCTTCCTGGTCATTCCTCATCCCTAAAGCCCAACCCGGATGTAGGTTTGATTAGTGTGTCCTTGTGTACACACCACAACTCTGTATGCAAATGAGAAATAGCATATGGAGTATGATATGTCTAAGAATGCTATAAAAATCAGATACATTGGGACTGGAGCAATGATTCAGCGGTTAAGAGCACTTACTTCTGTGTCAGAGGACCACAGCTTGGATCCTAGGGACCACGTTGGGCAGCTCACAAACACCTGTAACTATAGCTTCAGGGAATCCAACACCTTCTTCTGGTCTCCATGGGCACCTGCACAAACACAAACACAAATACAAATTAAATTAAATTAAAAACCTTAAAAAAATCAAATGTGTCTGTGCTGGCAGTGAAAAGCTGCACGTGGGTGTGACTGGTAGGATGTAGGTGAGGGGTGCTTTCACAGCCTGGCTGTTTCCGTTTGTGGCCCCCCGCTAGGTGAAGTCTGCTTCTTGGTGAACAGCACACCACTGCAGCCTTGTGTTTGAGGAGGTCAGGGTTAGAGACTGCAGCCCCACAGGGGCCGGGCATATCTTGGTAACGGTGGGGAAGAACAAATGGAGGCACACACGGGATAACAGGACCTTGTTCTCCACACCTTGTAGGTCAGAGGAGTCTTTTAAACAGTACTTCAGTGAGATGCCCTGGCTTGCTGTTCCCTACACTGATGAGGCTCGGCGGTCACGCCTCAATCGGCTCTATGGAATCCAAGGTAGGCACCCTGGGAAACCGAACTGCAAGAATTCCACTTTTTCTCTTTTACAGGTTTTTGAGGGGTGCACACATCGTTGCACACATGCATAAGTCAGAGGACAGCTTGTGAGAGTTGGTTCTCTTTTTATCATGTGGATTCCAGGGATCAAACGTGGGTTGTCGGGCTTGGCAACAAACGCCTCGCTTTACTCACCGAGCAGTCTCGCTGGCCCAGATTCCACTTATCAGTGGAGCCACCCCTCAGTGCTCTCTGCTCTAATCTTGTTAGGAAACGACTAGGAGAGGGATCCAGCTCGTCTCTTGAGCAGACCAGGCAAGATTTATAGTGGGAAATAGATAAAGGACCAATTACTCTATCTGGGAGCCAAAAATTATTCATCAAATAAGTGCCATTTGGTAGAGGGTCTTGACTGGGTGGCCATTTGTCCTGGGAAGTAGGGCCACTACTGAGCCTCCCATGACCATTCCACTCTAATAGGGTACCTCTTCACTTGAGGGTACTGTGTTTCCACATACCACATTGTCATCAGTAGATTAGAATCTTTTCCTCTGAGAGGTAGGGAGTTGTCTCCTCTGGGAGCCATTGAGATGCAATGCAAGTGTGGCTGGTGAGCCCCAAAGGCTGTGGGGTCATACGTGAGCATAAATTTCCAAAGTATGCCAACTGGGTGGGGAGCATCTATCCCATTGTGCTGTGAGATGCTTTTAAGGATGCTGGGGGTGATTGGCACAGGGGCCATCTTATGAGTAGAGTTCAAGAGCCTCATGATTGAACTGTGATGAAGACTGGAGGGGCCTGTTTATAAACTGCTGCAGAATTGAAGGAGCTGTATATTACTTCATCGTCTTCATAGTATCATGTAACTGACAATTTAGGTTGAATTCTGAATATTTCTGAGCTGTTGTGGACTATTGTTATAATGTCTACTCACTTGACTAATGTGTTTGTGTGCATATCCATGCACTCACATGTGTGCATGCACACAGTCACAGGAGATTTCTAGGTCTATGAGTGTCTGGTTCCCAGCAAGTTTACCAGGATGACTGGGGGCCATACCTGCTCCCTGTGTATACGGCCCTGTGTGTCTGCATGAGGCTCTCACTCCGCTTTTGGCCTCTTATTACCATCATGGTTGGACAAAGTGACCTTTTTGAGTATTTGTTTATTTATTTATGGGTTGTTTTTTGTTTTTTTGAGACAGGGTCTTGCTTCGTAGCCCTGGAGCTCACTGTGTAGACGAGGCTGGCCTCGAACTCTCTGTGATATTACTGTTTGCTTTTGCCCTGAGTGCTAGGATTCCAGGCATGTGCTGCCATGCCTGACTGATGAAGTAGCTTTACAGAACAGTGCTAGGAGCATTCCCCAGGCCACATCCAGGCTGAGCCTCTCTACCTGGGTCGACTTTGTACCTTGTGAAACTTGATCTGATTGTCACCCAGGGCTTCCCTGTTGTCCTGGCAAGATTGAATGAAAAACATGATGCCAAAAGAACCTGTTCTCTGAGCCTCTTTGGAGCTGGGCCTAGAGTGCCCCCGTATCTGAGTTTCCTCCTCCAGGATGGCCTTACCAAATGCTGGCAGTTGAGGTGCCCCAGGGAGTAGGGCCCTTGAGGCTGTGGCCCTGAGTCTCTCCTGTCACAGGATGGCTGCACTTGCTGCTGCAGGCCTTGAGGACAAGTTTGCCTTGGGCTAGATAGACCAAAAGTCCTGCAGCTACCAGGTCTGGTCCTTGACTCCCTTTAGGTACCTTGGACTGAGCCCAGGCTATGTGAAACTAAGCATCACAAGGCCACCCTGCTCACCAAGAACCTGGCATTTGGCTTCCCTGTGCCTCCTTTGTCTCCCGGGCAAAGCTGACTTCCCCAGAGTCACACCATCTCCCTGCTTCCAGAGCTTTCTGCAGACTGGGGTATTTGTGGCCCTTATAAGCTGTTTAAAAATGTCTTTTTTAAGAGAACCATTTAGTCACACTTGGCAAAAGGCAAATCTCATTAGCCATTGTCTCAGTAATCCCTGCTGTCAGAGAACACCCTGCTCTTTGAGAGGAGTCTTAGGGACCCTCTGTCTTCGGCTAAGAACACGCATTTTGTTCTTCTTGTCTCCTCCATTCTCAGTCTCTGGGAGGGCAGGAGGTGGCCAGGTGCTACAGTGTAGAGCCCTTTGCCACCCCCCACATCTGGCTTCGCCCTTTCCCCTTGCTCTTTCTTCCTTCCACTCTTTCTCTTCTCTGTCCCTTCCTTACCTCCTTCAAAAGATGGATTTGAGGCAGTCTGTAGAAGATACAAAAACGATACTTTCAGAGCTTATATTTTTTCAGTCAGTAGAAGGAAAGTGGCTGATTCTGGTGTTATTTGTTGAAAAATCTCTATTCAAAGGGCTGGCTCGGGCTATGTGGAGCTGCTGTATCTGCTGGCGAGGGCAGGCCGGGGCAGCCCGGGAATCTACCAAGTGGCCTTGGTGTTCTGTTTTGTCTGTTGCATTTAATTGTGAGACCATAAAAAAGAAGAAAAATACAAGAAATGGCAGAGAATAATGTAATAAAGCCTTAGCAGCTACACCAGGAGACATCTGTGATCATGTATTTAGAGCAGAATGTAGGTCCTGTGTCTACTCCCTGGCATGGAGAGGGGGGAGGGAGGAGAGAGAGAGAGAGAGAGAGAGAGAGAGAGAGGGAGAGAGACAGAGAGAGAGGAAGAGAGAGAGAGAGAGAGACGAGACGGAGATGAACTGGAGACATTACAGACAGGAGAGAGCCCTTACTACACTCTCTCGCCTTCCTCCCGTGGGAATCACTGCCATACATTTAATGTGTAACTTTATAAGTCATTTCCACATTTTCCTGCATATATATCAACCCATGAATAATATATAGTTTTGCTTGGTGTATCTTTAGAAGCACACTTTACATGCTATCATGGTGTAATATCATTTTCAAACTTGATTTTCTCATATTTTCAAAATTTATCCCTGTGGATATTCATATCTATTTATTTTCAGGTGTGGAAAGTATTTCATTGTTTGACTGTGCCAGCTGACTTGTCTGCTCTAGTACTGACGGACAGGGTGACTGTGCCAGTTGACTTAACTGCCCCACAGTTTGGTGGACAGTGGTTGTATCCAGATTTATACAGACGTGACTATACATGTCTCTTGGCACAGCCTCAGTAGAGTTTGGATCCACTGGCCAAATTCAGGTTGGCCCAGGCTCATCCTTCCGACCTCACTTGCATGTCTCTGAGCTTTGCCACCTAAACCTACTGCTTCCTTCCTCGCTTTAGCGCTCTAAGCCAGGGAGCGCTTCGGGGGTGGAAGCAGGAGGAGGAGACAGGGTGGATGAACAGGACTAGCTGCTGATTTAGCCCCGGGACTGGCTTGCACTCGTCACCTCATCCCAGCCCCACTGCCCTTCGGTTCTGATTTTCATTTTAATTCACATATTATGACATCATAAAATCCAAACATCTATATCTCATCTTAACTGTATTCCTGTCTTACTCATGCAGCTGTTTTCACTTTTCTGAGTCCTTTCGGTCTCTGTCCACACGCACACACAGTTACACACAGCTGTAATGCACACGTAGCTCTGCACGCGCTGCGTTTTACCCTCGGTAACCCTTCCCAGTGGCTGCACCTTTCGTAATGACCATTTTCACCATCTCATGGTATTGTGCCCTGCAATGTGCCCTAGCTTGCACTTCCTGTCCCGGGGGTCTGCTTTTCCTCCAGTGTCTCCTCCCACCTCTCAGCAATGTTTGGGGGCTGGGAACCCCTTCTGACCATGCTGCCGTCCAGATGCGGGCAGAGCTGGGTTGCTACCCCACCTGGTTCCTTCCTTTCCTCCCCAGATGCCTGGATCATTTCGGCTTCTCTGCCATAGCCATCCCTACCTCCAGCCTCCCCTCCCCACAAAGCTATTTCCTTAGCAATAGGGAAACAAACATACTAAACTGCAGGATGGTTTCTAGCATTGCTTTGAGACTTGTAAACACAGATCTCAGTAGGACAAAGGGGCTTGGAGATGGCTTCACAGGCCTCATTCCTATATCTGTGTTTTGAGGGAGATAATAGAGGGACTCAGGCACTGATTAAGGTACAGTTCTTTGTGTATGTTCAAGGTAAGCTTGGGATAATACAAGTTAAAGAGTGCTGGCCTCCTGCTTGGCAGACATAGCTGGTTCCCAATCCTACAGCATTGACCTCATGTCTCCTGTTCTTTAGCTGGTATTCTGCAGTTTGGCCTGAGATTTCTGCTGCTATACTATAAGGCTTCTGTCCTTTGTACCTCTGCCTTCTTAGAAGCCATATCAACATTTTCATTTATTTTTCCATCCTTTTATTCTTCCCCGTGATCAAATAAGATAGAAACTAACATCCTCATTTGGCAGTTGGAAAAATGAGGTTCAAAAAAGTTAAAGAGACTTGCCAGGCGTGGTGGTGCCTGCCTTTAATCCCAGCGTGTGGGGGCAGAAGCAGGTGGAGCTCTGTTAGATGGAGACCAGGCTGGTCTACATACCAAGTTCTAGGCCAGCTGGGACTATAGGGAGACCCTGTCAAAAAAAATTAAGAGACTTGACCAGATCTCCCTTAAAACCCCCAGGAATCTCTATGTTTCCCCAGTCACCTCAGCTAACTTAACTGGGAAACAAGAGGTCTGGGCCAAGATGTGATAAGCTATTCCTTTTGTTCCTGCAAGTGCAGTGCTTAGAAATTTGCTTTTCCATGAAGGGCTCGGTGGCACACACTTTTAACTCGAGAGGCAGAGGCAGGTGGGTCTCTGTGAGTTCAAGGTCAGCCTGGTCTGCATAGTGAGTTCCAGGCCAGCTGGGGCTACAGAGAGACCCTGTCTCAAAACAGAAGAAAAGAAGGGAGGGAGGGCAACTTGCTCTTCCCTTGTTTCATATTGAGGCTTTGCCCTGTTTTCTCTTGTAAACCCTGTCTGAAAACAGAGAGAGAAAGAAAGAGAGAGAGAGAGAGGGAGAGAGAGAGAGAGAAAGAGAGAAAGAAAAGAAAGAAAGAAAGAAAGAAAGAAAGAGAGAGAGAGAGAGAGAGAGAAAGGGGGGGGGGAGAAAGAGAAAGAAAGCAATTTGTTCCCTTGAAGTTTCCTATTGAGGCTTCGCCCTGATTTCTCTTGTGTTGACTTTAGAAAGCCCGCCTCGGGGTCTGTGCCTGGGAGGAGAGGAGTGGGAGGTGATACTCTTGGTCTCCTTTGCCACTGCTTTGAGGAAGAAGAGACTGGAGAGGAGCTCGCGGAACTGAGGTTCCCAGGCCCTCTCTGGCCTCAGGCAGGTTCTGAGAGTCCTTGGCAAAGGCAGTATCCCAGAGACAGAGCAGCAGCCTTTGCAGCAGGCAGACCAGCTTCCTGACCCAGTGTGACCGGCTGGGTGGGTGGTATTGGGTAGACAAGGAGAGGATGGTGGTACTCCTCACCGCCGCCTGTTAGGTGACTGAGTACGGTGGCAGTCACACCGTGCCAGGCGCTGAGCAAACAGGGCAGAGGCGAGCTCCCCTTCTCTTTGCCAGTCCTCTGATTGACCAGCAGAGGAAATCAACACCCTTAGAGGGCTCTAGAGTCAAATCCCAAGGTCACCTGAATGGGAGGTGAACATGGTGGGCATAGATGTTTTCTGTCAACATGTAGAACCTGAGGACACCTCTGATTCCAAGTCTGACTAGAGGTACTCTGTGCACCACCGTCACAGTCCTGACACTGCGCATCCCTGCGTCCCTCCATCGTGAGTGCCTGGACATGAGCTTTGGTGCTTAAGGCACCAAAGCCAAAAGAGGGCTTTGTTTTTGTATAGCTGAGGGAAGAGGTGGAGAGAGGCTCAGAGGACCCGTGCCTTGGTGGAATCAGCTATGTTCTCCTAAGCAGCTAGCCTCAGACTCTGCATCCTTGTTCTGCTGTCCTGGTCCCCTCACAGTCTTCCTTGGAAAGACCAGGGGAGTAGATTCCTTGGCTAGCAGACTTGCCTTCTCCTTTCTTCCCTAAGCTCTGTGCCTGTCTGTCCCCTACAGGACTATTCTGCATCCCAAGTCCAGGGTACAAACAGGTTCCCTGCTGTGTCTAATCATAGCAGTGGGCAGGCTCTGGTTTACCCAGTGGTTGTAAATTGCCCAATTTCAGAAACGTACCAGCATAGATTAAAGAACTGTGCCAAAGCTTTTTAGAGACGGGGACTCGTGGAGTACTCATACGCCCCAGCCTGCCGCCTATGGCCTTCAGCCCTGACCCCCTTTGAGCCACTAGCTTAAGTCCTGCTCCTGCTCCCCGGAGATAAGAGACACAGCCCCTGAGCCCAGGCCTCAGGGAGAAGCAGTGGTTAGGACAGCTTCTCAGGACTCCTGTTTAGGGCTGAGCACCTCTTAAAAGCCAGCGAGGAATGCTTGCTGCCTGTAACTATGAGGCAGTGGGAGTCCTCAGGAGCCAAGTTCTGTCAACCTGTTCGCTGACACGTACAGCCACTTCTTCTAATAGGTGTGAACATAACGAATCCGCTCATTCCTTTTGAAGATAGGCCCACCACTGTGTGCCACTGGGCCCACTGCCGTGGCAGGTTACAAAGCACCAGAGCCATAGTTCTGTACCTGGCTATCTTCCCCATGGAGAAGTAAAATGTCAGTGGAGCAAATTACTGACCGAATACTTCGGAACCTATAAATATTAAATTGCTCTGATTTTCATATAAAATTCAAGGTCTAGTCTGCCCCTGAAAAGGGGTGTTTGGAGAACTCTAAGGAGAAGGGGACCAACTACCAGTGGAGGGACAAGTGTCCCCAAAGGGCAGGACAGAAGCTGACTCTGTGGTTGGGGGGGCAGCCCTGACCAGAAGAGAAGCAGTAGGGAGTTGGGTACAAAGAACAAGGAGATGGCAAGCCGAGATGGAAACCAGGTTGGGGCTTTTTCCAAGTGTTCGGTTGGGACTTTATAGTTGGGGTGCATGTAGTTCACGGGACAGGCTTCCTGTAGCATTTCTTACTCTAGTCCATGTACTGCTCCCTCTGGGGACTGCTTCCTCTCAGACCTGGGGGTGGAAACACAAAAGGCCTCCTGCTGGCTTGGCTGTCCTCAGCCCCCCTTACTGGCATGACAGCCTGGTAGGTCCAGGATCCCCCTGCCTTGATAACCCATGCTTATCAGGGTTGAGCTCATTGATGCTCACTGAGGGTGGGCCCCAGTACCTGTGTGAGAGGGTCTGTGTATGTTCTTAGGCCACTTCCGCTGACTTTAAACTCCCTTGTCAATAGGGAGTCCTACTGTATCTTTAGGGTCTCTTTAGAGTGCCCACTGACTGGCTGCTCCTGTCAGGATCCTATGCTCAGTTCTGTGTGTGTGACACTGAGGCTTGTGCATAGTAGGGGAGTACTTGCCCCCGAGCCACACCTCTGGCTCCAGAACTGTTCTTTAATGTGGTACTGCCGTGGTTGATGGAACAGTAAAGGTAGGAACTATAGCTCTCTCATCATGTTGCCACTGAGAACACTAAAGGCCAGACAGGCCAAGTGACTTGTTTTGAGTTCCATGGAGTCGTTCCATGCACACACAGAGCAGTTCCTCAGCTAGTCAGCAGCTGTGCCCACTTTCAGCCCAGGGCTTTCCCGCTCCAGGCCTAGATTCTTACTGTGAGTGTGCATGTGTCCGGTACAGTGCCCGAGTGCTCTATCTCTCTTGCAGGCATCCCCACACTCATCGTGCTGGACCCACAGGGGGAGGTGATCACTCGGCAGGGCCGGGTGGAGGTGCTCAATGATGAGGACTGCAGGGAGTTCCCATGGCACCCGAAGCCTGTGCTGGAACTCTCTGACTCCAATGCCGTGCAGCTCAATGAAGGCCCCTGCCTCGTCCTTTTTGTAGGTATGGAGCTGGGGAGGAGGGCAGGATGCGCCTCACTTGGGTGGTACTGTCCTTGCAGCCTCTTTCTGCCACTGCGAGTATGGAGCTGGGGCTTTTGTCTCCCCAGCAGCCTTGCTTTTGACCCCAATGATTTATTCATGGCTACCCCCCTGTGGGGGTGGGGGTGGTCTGGAACCACTCCTGCTCAGCTTTCCTTCTGTACTGCTCCTGTTGCCAGCTGGGCAAAATAGGTCAAGCCAGGAGGATGCCCCTGGCCCCGCCCCCATGAACAGAGCCTTTGTTGGAAAGGGAGAGGGGGATGATTGCATAGCAGCTGCCGGGGGTAGGGCCCCTCAGGCTAAGGCTCACCCAGGGCTGCCTCTGCCACTCTCCTGTGCTGTAATGATCAGCTCCACTGGAGCTGGCCCCGATCTGTCCTTAGAGGCTGTAGCTCCTAGCCAGACAGGAGATCAGAAGAGCGTCTACGCTAGTGTCCCTACACCGGATGGGATGATCCGGATTACTTTACAACCCTGGCCATGAGTCCCCTTTCTGCCTTGGAACTTGCTGGTCACCTCCAACTGAATTTCTGTATTAGGACCATGTTTGGAATAGACTAAACCATCTTTACTTGAGGGGCTGAGGAGTGTGCTCAGCACCCTGCTGTATTCTTTGAGCTCCTGCTTGCATCCCCCAGATGGGAGCTGACAAGCTGACTCAAGGGAATGCTTAAGGAAACTGGGTCTAGTCATGGGTATGAAGCCTAGCTGTTGAGAGGCAGTCTAGGGAGTCCTCATCATAGGCTTTCCTGCCCGCTGCAGGTCCTCATGCCCACATCCTGGGACCCATTAGGAATTAGCTCTGAACTCACTCAGGGGCAATTGGGAACATTTTGGCCTTCTCCAGAAATGTGGAAAAGCAAGTTGGGTGGCATCACAAAGTGAATTAGATGAGGACCCTGAGCGCCCTGCATTCTGTGTGCGCACTGTGAGCCTCTCGTGCAGCACAGTAAGATTCTGCTGTCTCCTTCTTGCTTTTGCCACTTAGGGATGTTGCCGTGGCTCTTGGCCACAGGTCTCAGCAGCCTGAGCTTGGACCCTGTGTGTCAACTCCCCTTGGCCCCTCTTCTCCCATGCACCCTCCCAAGTAGGTCTGGCTGCCATTGTGAAGGTGGCTTTTTAGCAGCTGTAGCTTCCCATCACCATCAAAGCTGCTGGTGGGATCAGAGTTCTCACCCCTCACTGCCAGTTTTTCTGTCATTTCACTAGAAGCTAAAAGTCTCGGGTCACAGCTTCTCATTCTGTGGACCAAAAGAAAATCTATAAGGAACCTCAGGTCTTGGTATAGGGAAAAACCTAGCTTGTAGAGTGTTTGTGAAGAACTATGTGTCTGACAAGGTCTTTCTGCTGCGGGGGGTGGGGATGTTGGCGCTGCCCTGCGAGTTGAGTGAACCCAGTGCGGCTCAGGCCCGGCACCGACGCACTGGGAGAATCAATGTACAGCAAACCTGAGTTTCTTGTCTTTTGTTTTTTCTTTTCTCTCTTCACCCATCACAGATTCTGAGGATGACGGAGAATCTGAGGCAGCCAAACAGCTGATCCAGCCAATAGCTGAGAAAATCATTGCCAAGTATAAAGCCAAAGAGGAGGAGGCACCACTGTTGTTCTTTGTGGCTGGGGAGGTGAGTACGGAGGGCTTGGCCCCTGGCAAGGCCGGCTCAGCTGGAGACTTTCAGGGCACGAGTAATCCTGTCCCCAGGAGGGCTGAAGGAACTTCTGGGTCTACTGGTTGTGCCATTCACAAATATGGAAGGAAAAGTGTGTTCTTAGTCTTGGAAAACCATTTCCTACTCCTTGCTGCGTCCTCCTCCCTTCCTTCATACTTCACAGCCTCAGAACAATAGGAAGCCTCCCAGGGCTCAGGGGAGCAGAGAGTAGGGGCGGCCATTGTCCCCCTTCTCTACCTCCCTTTACTGGTGCTGGGTCAGAACCAGTCCCTCTAGATGCTTTGCAGAGTGTTAGCTTGGTTAGTCCCTCTGCACCAGCCTGTGTAGTGGGCTTGGCCATTACAGGGATCCCAGCTCAGGACACAGCTGAAACCTGCAGTAGCACCTACACAGTCGAAGAAGCTTGGTGTGGTTGGAAATCGCTGCCATTTTCCATCTTTTGCACCCAGGGGCTAGTCTTTGAAGGCCTCTGCTGCATCAGGCCAATCAGACCTTTCCCAGGGTCAGAAGGCAGGTCCTTAGAAACTCCCTGTGTAGGTACATGGCCACACGGAAGCATGGAAACCTGGATCCTACAGACACCTGTGTTCTGCAAGACGGCTATGCTCAGCTGCGCAGGTGCTCTTTGGGTTCCCTGCTAGGAGCTCCCTCTGCACATGCTCACTCCCTCTCTACTGGATCCCAGTACCTCCTTGAGGCCCACATCAGCAGACTCTATGAGGCCATCCTGACCTCCCGGCATTGGTCAGAGCCTGTACTCATTTCATGCTGTATTTGGATCCCCAGAGAAGCGGCAGGAAGACAGGCAAGGGAGGCCAGACACCCATTCATCGTCTCCTCAAAAGCTGCCCTTGGCGGCCCTACTGGGCCCCTCACAGGCAGTTTCTGTCACCCTTGCCAGCCCCAGGGTAGAGGGGAACAAAGAAGGTTCATAAGCCCTGCCTAGGGGCCCAGAGATGCTGCACACAAAGCCCTATGAGCCCGCTCTGCATCTATTAAACTCTAACCCCTGGAGAATGGCTCCGAAGAAAAGATGGGTGCAGAAGAGAAAGGGCCATGCTGGGGGCGGGGCAGGGATTTAAGAGGATAGCTGAAAAAGGGCTCTTTCGGGTTTTCTGTATCCCAGGCACCCAGCCAAGAGCTTTACCTGCTCAGCTCCTTTGTACTTCACCTCTGGCTGGTAACATACTCTGTCCTGTTTTATAGAAGCTGAAAGTGAGGCCCTAACGGGGTGAAGGACTGACTCCATCCCAGGCAGGGCTGGGAGCACTGGGTACACAGCATCCCAGGATGTACCAAGGCTCTATGATGCCCCTTGCCAGGGTCACACAGAAAGTGGGTAACAGAGAAGAAACTGAAGCGAGGGCACTGTGACTCCAGGGCCAGGCATTGGCTGCAGGAGGGTTCATGGATCAGAAAGCTAGACAGAGGCCTCTTGTGTCACCCATTGCTCCAAGCCTGTCATTTCACCTAAGCTCCAGCCTTGGCAGCTATCTTGGTCCAGCCCTTTGATCTTATGCTTAGAAGGAAGTAGTCTGGAAGGGAGCAGACACAAGGATGGACATCCACTAAGCCCAGCACTGTGGCCTAGGGCTAAGGGACCCCCCCCCCTTTTTTTTTTGGTCCTAATCCTGTCCCTTGTGACAGAAAGAAACTAATCTGAAATCTGGACATTAATATTCACCTCCCTGTGATTTGTTCAGGAGGTGGCAGTAGAGCTCTTGACATGGTCCTGGCCTCCTAATCGGATAAGAGGCACAGCATTTGTCCAGGTGTCTCCCTCTGTTTATCATGAAGGGTTTCTATTAATTCGTGTGGAGGATCTGAATCCAGTGGCCAATGCCAGACATGGGGAAGCTCCCAGCCTTCCTGGGAGACACATGCTTTTTATAAGGGAGGGAGACTCTTACTGACCTCCTTAGTGTCTGAAGGTCAAGGATTCTGTCTCAGGACCCAGTGAACTGTAAGTTTCATGCCTCTTGCTTGCCCTCTGGTTAGGCCAGTCCTTTCTCTGCAGGGTGACTCAATTTTTTTCTGTTTGCCACCAAGTGAGGTCAGGAGCACGGACAGTAACCTCAAGTAGTTGCTCCTTGACAAAAGTTTTTTCTTGTCTTTGGATCTGTTTGCCTGTGGTTGAACGAGGCAGTATTTGATAAGAAGGAAACTCGGCTGGGCAGCTGCTAGAATTGACTTCATAAGAAAGCACTGACTTCCTTCTCAAATGCCATGAAACAGTGTGAACATTGTGGAGTCTTCAGAGCTGGCAGGCTGGCTGGGCAACTCTGCCTTCCTTCAACATAGGATATAGAAGGCAATAAATTGTTTTAGCTTAAATGGATGCCAGAGCTGAAGTCCAGATGGCCTCAGTTAACCCACAGTGGGGCTGCAAATCACTGAGAGCCAATTGCAAAAATAAGACACTGGGAAATCATAGTTTTAAGAGGCAGAGGGAATGTTAAAATTGCTTTCATGCCAATGAAGAAAGATGACTTGCCTGCTGGTTTGGAAGATGCATGGAACTTTTATAGCCTTCTCCCCAAGGCAGGGCAGGCACCTCTGTTTGCTCTGATAAAAGCCCATCTCTCCAGGATGACAGAGCTGCCCCCTTGTTGCTGTCTGAGAGGACTGAGCTCAGGAGATGCTTGATAAAACCTAATGGTTTTCTCACCCCTCTGGTGACTTCCAGGATGACATGACAGACTCCCTGCGAGATTACACCAACCTGCCCGAGGCGGCCCCTTTGCTCACCATTCTGGACATGTCAGCTCGTGCCAAGTACGTGATGGATGTGGAAGAGATCACCCCGGCCATTGTGGAGGCTTTTGTGAATGACTTCCTAGCAGAAAAGCTCAAACCAGAACCCATCTAGTGGGCTCTGGCCTCCTGAGACAGTATTTAAGACTCAGTCTTCTCCTCCTCCCCTTCCTTTCCTCCACCCGGGGACTTTTCCAGCGTGTCCTGAATCACACAACCCAAGTGTCAAACCTCTGTGGTGCCTTGTTTCTGCATTAACTCCTCAGCTAGCACCTAAGGGTGCATATCCTCACAGTGGCAGCAGAACCCACTGTGTCTGGAGACTACTTGGGATTCGTGGGGATGGCATAACTAGCCAGAACGGGGACTACCACACTCTCCTGTTCACTAGCTCCTGGTGAAGGACCTGTCAGAGTATTCTCCTTAGTGAGCTTGTGTAGACAGGAGATTGGGGTTCTGGCTTGAACCACACACACCCCAAGCCACAGAGAACTGCTCAGTGACACTTGTACCATAGGTGTCACAGGTAAAGGGCTGTGGCCTCAGTAGACATCAGCCGAGCCCGTTGGTGAGAACATGCTTTTAAGGGACATACTCTTTCTTGGTCTGAGGGAAAGCAGTATCAGTGGGTTCTTGGGCAGGGGACCTCCAAATCTACAAGGGAGCTTGTGGGGCATTTGTTTTGGTGACAAAAATGAGTAGCTGAAATGATTTTATATAGTAGTTACTTACTGTGTGATTAGTTTCTCAGTCTTTTTATCTTTCTTCCTTGCTCTTGACCTTCCCCACATTTCTGCCTGTCTATAAGAACAGCTCTTACTCTCTAGGAATTTTGGTAATGAACTCAACCCTGAGTTCTAGAAGAAAAGCTACCCAGCCAGCACAGACCTCGGTGTGGCCATCCCTGTGCCTGAAGCACCTACAGCCCCTTCCTGTTCCCAATTCTTTTCAAAGTGGGTCTGAGAATTTATCAGAAGCCTATCTATCTTTTTTTTCACTGAGAACCTGAAGGAGCTGTGTCCTAAGGTAGAGGTGAGGGCAGAGTATATGTCAACTACAGTAGGCCTTGGACTTCCTGTGCACAGCCCAGGTCAGCCAAGCTGACCAGAGAGAAACACCAGCTATGTTCTTAGGATCTGGATGCAGCAGAGAGTGTTGTTCTGGGGATTAGGAGTTTAGTGGTTCTCAGGCAGGTGTCTGGGACTTAAAACATCCAGGCCCGTTTATCCTCAGTTCCACTGAACACTCTACCAGCCCAAACCATCTGTTTTGGAAAACCCAGTATCCTTCCCCCACAAGCTGTTGACACTTGCTCCTTGCTGAATTGGATTGTTGATTTGTAGTTCAGAGATACAAAATTAGTTGGTAATTAGACTATTGTATGTTGCCAGCTATGAAATGCAATCACCTAGAAAGAATAAAACAGGCATCTCTGGACCTTATCCTTCACTTGGCCCTTCCTGTTCCCAATTATGACAGTCTTTTTCACTTGAGTGTGCTATTTGGGATGGGCAGGGGCCAGCGGGATGTTCTAGAATCTTCAAGAATCACTTGAACTGAGACTGGGAACAGAGTTTAGTTGTAGGGTGCTTGTCTAGCATGAACAAGGCTTTGAGTTCAATACCAAGCATCTCCCCCCAATCCACACATACACTAAAAATAGGCATGGCCATCTCTCCATCTCCTTGGTCTCCAAAGGCAGGAAGTTCATTGGATTTTGTACCAAGGCAGGCTCCTCTGGAGCTCTGCCCCTCTCCCTTAGTTTGACTTATTAATACTCTGTGTTTATGGAGAGGGTCCATTTCCAGACTGCAGAGTCTGTTAGGTATTTTGCTCTTTCATTCCTCACAGGGGAGTTAACTCTGACCTTTTCATGCGAAAACAAGTAATCACACGAGATCCTCATGTGACTAAGGTGAGGGGTAGGATGCCCAAGCCTAGCTCTTCTAAGGTAAGAGCCTTTTCTGGCAGTCTCCCTAGGGGGTGGAGAGAATGAGAAACAAGATGAAGTCCCTCCCTTGGAAAATGCACAGGTGTCTATTCAGGCCCTGAGCAGTAATTGTCTTGGAGGGAAAGATGCCTCTCCCAGCAGTCACTTATCTTTGGGGAAGGAATAAAATCCAGTAAGAGTTGCTGCCAGTTGCTGAAGGAGAAACAGGTCCTCTGTCATATTTTGGTGGCCTGTACTGGGCTAATCTTCTGAACTACTAGCCATCCCTGTGGAATGGATGGGTGGGTCAGTTAAGGTCACCAGGGTGGGTTTATTGCAAAAACCTAAGCCTGTATAGTTGCTTCCCTGAGAGACAATGTTATGGGGGAGTCATTTACAAGTGCCAGTGAACAACCCCTTTCTCCGTAGTGTGGGCTATCCACTGCTGCAGACGAAGTGGGTGGCATGATAGCTCCCACCAAGCAGCTCCAAATACCTTCAGATTCTCATTGCTAATTGGAAACAGGCTAAAACACCAGCTGTGACATATTCACAGGTTTCCGCCAGCAGCGAAGGAAACACCATACCCTGCAGGTCGAGGTGGGAAGGTGGCTGTAAAAATGCCACCTTGGAATTCCTGGTTTGTGTTCACAATGACCTTTAGATCCCATTCTCACAATGAATTTTTTTCTTAATTCCTATATTTTGAGACAGAGTCTTACTTTATAGCTTAGGTTGTCATAGAAAACACTGTGTAGCCAAGGCTGACCTCAAACTCATTGTAAGCTTCCTACCTCAGACTTCCAAGTGCTGGGATTACAGACATAAGCTGTGGTGCCCAGCAAGATAGATGGTTTACCTGCCTCCACACATAAAAGATCTAAGGACAGCCAGATGTGGGGGTACATGCCTATAATCCTAGCACTAGGGAAGGTGGGATGTCACAAGTTTACAGCCAGCCTGGGCTACATAGCAACATTCTGCCTCAAAACATTAAAAAACAAAAAAATCTGTACAAGGAAAAGGGCACATGTTGGGATTGTGATACACAGTGGGCAGATCGAAACCAGCCTCTCAGGAGTCAGGTGGTGTCTGCTACGTCCCAGCCCCGCACCACGTGTTCTTGAAATCAGTGACTGTCACTTATTCCAGCACAGGGAGCCAACAATGCTGTTTTTGGCTAGCTTCAAGTGGTGATTTTCAGCCAGACTTTGTTTTTTCCTGTTTCCCAATTAAAGACACTGAAAAGCTGCTCCTCCCTCCTGCCGCCACACTCAGGGCAGCAGACTGAATTCAGCAACTGAGACAGCATGGCAGCGTTCTGGAACGGGGCTGTGGGACCTGCAGTGTTGTTGCACTGGTTGGAGCAGGGAGAAAGTATGGGCGTGTGCTGCACAGAGCTGACATACAGGGAGAGGCCTGAGCCAGCATCGGATCACTTACACGGGGATGGTCACATTTTGCACGAAGAGCCATTTCTCCTGCGAGCCTGGGCGGGTCTGTGCCTGCCTGACAACACTGGACCACCACTGTGGTACAAATGTTGGGGTGGCATCACACAGAGACTGCAGAGGTTTAAGAGTGCCCCTACCAACTACTTTGTGGGGCCTGAGACTGTCCTGAAAGCCCTGAGTTTACCAGGATCTTACAGTTTGTCCCAAAATGGTTGTACTGAAGTGACCACATCATCTGCATCCCTCACTGAGAATGCTTCCTAGCAGGTTGGTTAGGGAAATTTCTAAGGGAAATGCGGTAAACTTCATCATTAGTAAAAACGACCTGTGGCACATATGGTAGACTTTCTAGGAACAAAAAGCTGTATGCGGACTTATACAGCTTTGTGACTGGGAACTCTGCCATTGGGGAATCCAAACATAAGGGTATGTGAAAATGACAAGTGTCTCAGTCTTGTTTCCTATGGCTGGGATAAAATACCCTGATTAAAACAACGCATTCAGGGCTGTAATCCAGCAAAGGGGGTAAGTCACAGTAGCAGGAGCTTAAAGATCACCCTGCATCCATAATTGGGACAGAAAGCAATGATTAGAATGTATATATGCTAGTGCCCAGCTTGGTTTCTCCACTTTTATAGTACCCAGGATCCTCCACCCCAGAAATGATGCTACCCACCCTGGGCCGGTCTTCCCACCTCAGTTAACTAATGTAACCAAGATAATCCCCTAAAGACAGACCCACAGGCCAACCTAATGCAGACAGTCCCTCAATGGACTCCCTTCCTGTTTCTAGATTGTGTCAAGTTGACAATTAAAATTAAACATCACAGCACGTAGGTCAGTGTTGTTGTGAAAGTATTAATAGGTATAGGTGGAACTAAGTCTAAGAGTTCACAATTCCCATGAATAAAAATGCCAACTATTGAAAACCACCATCTGTACAGGTTAATGTACAGCCCTCAGATGTGACTGGACTCCTTAGTTCAGACAGTTCATCTGTTACTTTGGAACCTAGTTCATTATATTTGTGTATTCCCGGTGAGAAAAGGAGAAAGCACAACCTCAGAATTTTAAAGTAGTAACATGCTTCCTTGAAGGTAAACCAAGGTGAGCCCAAAGCGTATAGGCTCCACTGAGCAGCTGGGGAGGTTAAGAGCAGGACTCTGGGGTCTGCAGCACAACTAACTCATGGTGTCTAGCACTAGCCAGAGAACTGTGGGCAAACACTGTTACAGGGGTCTTCATGTGGCCCTAGATTCAGCTCAGCTGAAGTGGCAGTTTGGAGTGGCCATGAGCCGTGAGGTGAGTGGTGGAAGTTCCCTGGTGATATTTTGCCCCATGGGCCTTAATGAACAGAACTCTCACCCAGAAGCTAAGCAGCTGGGAAGGGAAAGTGTGAAGGAGAGAGGCTTCTCTCTGCTCTGCAGCACTGGCCAAGACCATGTGTGTGCTCCCTCCGTGATGTGCACATATCAGGACATCAGTGTCTACCAGAGCTGTTCTCCCAGAGGCCATCACATGACACACTATGCCAGTTTGCCACTTCCTGTCCACCATTTCCTTGAGGTCCTCCTTCTTGAACTTCAGATTCTGACTTCTGAAACAGAGACACAATCCAAGCTTGCAAAGTGCTCTCTGGCAGAGGGAAATGGACTTGATTTTTTTTCCTTGAAACAAACCAGGAAAAGTCCCAGCCCTCCCTTTAGCATTGGGAGCCATTTGGGAGGTGAAGCCTGCCACCTTGTGGCCAAATCCAGTGCTACAGCTGGACCTGACAGGCGAGCTGGAGCCCTGGCCAGCATTCTCCCAATGTTTATCTTCTGGCCCATCAGTGTTTTTCTTGTCAGACTGTTCAGTTTTATTCCTATTTACTGAGTAAATGGTGACAGAACACACATTGTTCTCAAGACTGGGAATTTGTGAATGATTTTCCACTTTCACTCAGCAAGAACTTAACCATACAACTTGCTCTCCTGTGGTTATTTCAAAGGACAATTTGCCTCCCACTCCTCTCCCCACCCCCAGGCAAAATTATGCCATGAGTATAGAAAGGCACCATTGACTATAATGCAGATGGCATGCACACTCCTTTCCTCTTGTACACCCAGGATGGCAGAATGGGCTTAAGAATTATTATAAGCCAGTGTTTTTCTCAAGGATGAGATGTGTTCCTTCATTTGGTTTTTAAATTTTCTAACAAAAGCCAGCGGGAACACAATGCAGGGGGACAAACTACAGCAGAGTGGCTTTACGCTGGAAAGATGTGTTTCTTTTCAGTGACTTCTGTTTCTTTAGCACTTCTAAGGTGTTGAGGGGGAGTCTAAATGTCAACAGGCTCAGTGGAGTGCTGTGAATTCTCCTGGCTGCCTTCCAGACCCAGCCTGTGATAGTCACTGGTCCTCCTCAGCTCCTGTTGTTTGCCAACTGTGTTCCAGACTTTGTGGGCAACAGTAACGTAAAAGGCTTGGGCTCCTCTGCTTCCTAAAAGCTGACTGAAGATGGAGGGTCTCAAGAACCTGTACTGAACATTTGTGCACTGCTCTGAGCAAGCCTAGAGCAAGCCCAGTGGTCAGCCTGGGAGGACACAGCCTGTTAACAAAACTGAAACTGCCAGTACTTCTCCCCTAAAACACTCCACAACCCATGCGGCCTGCCACCTGGGGCATGGGATATGTCTGTCCACTTCAGTCTCTGAATGTTCTGCTAGAGCTGAAGCAGCAGAGGGGAAAGGGGCTGGCTCTACCATTTCTTTTGGGCATCCAGCAACTCACTCAGCTTCACTGGAGTAAGTAGCCAAAGGGCTCCCAAGGAATTCAAACCATCACTGGAGCCACTGTGCCTGAGGCTTGTGGTGCAACTACACTCCCAGTGTCCTCAACTCCAAACCTATTCTTTGTGGTTGCACAAGCAATGTTTAGATTGAGTCCCACACTCCAGGGCAGCCACCCCTTCCTACCGTCACTTGGTGCTAACACCTGCATCTGTCCTTACCTCCTGGTTGTATCCTGGGAAGTTAAGGCTTCATCTTGCCCTGGTCCCCTGAGGGTTTTCGAGAACAGCATGGCTGAAACAGTATGATACATTCAAGGACCCCGAGCTCTAAGAACCTCAGCAACCCTGCACATACAAGAGTCCTTTGCTCAGCGTCCAGCAGTGCTGGTGTTTTCCTAAGCATTCTGTCCTGTGGGGAGTGAAGGGGTAAACAGAAGTATATTACTACATTTAAATTTTTAAAAGAATGTTTTCCCCTATTTTAACTGTGTGAATGAGTGTTTGCATACATGCATGTGTGTATGTGGGTTTGTGCACATTTGAGTGCAGGTGCCAGAGGAAGCCAGAAAAGGGCATTGGATCCCCTGGAGTTGGAGTTAACAGGCGATTGTGAGTCACCTGATGTGGATGCTAGGAACTGAACTTAAGTCCTTTGGAAGACCAAGCACCTTTAAACACTTCAGCTCCTTAAATTTTTTTCTTTTCTTTTTTTTCAGACTGGGTCTCATGTGTAGCCTTGACTGGCCTGGAACTTGCTACTATGTAGACCAGGATGGCCTCAAACTCAGAGACTGGCTTGTCTCCTGAGTGCTGGGATTAAAGTTGTGTGCCACCTCTCCTGGCTTGTTTGTTTTTGTTTTGAGACAAGGTCTTATTATGTAGTCCTGGCTGGCCTGGAACTATGTAGACCAAACTGGCCTTGAATTCACAGAGATCAGCCTGAGTCTACCTCCTGAGTATTAGGGTTAAAGGTATGTGCCACCACATCCGGTCTTATATGTAAATTCAAAAGATTTTTTTATTTGTATATTTTGCCTGCATGTAAGTACACCCATACGTGCAATGCCTGTGGAGGCAAGGTGTCAGATCCCCTGGAACTGGAATTAAGGATGGTTGTTACTGTCATGTGGATCCTCTGTAAGACCAACCAGTGTCCTTAACTGCTGATATATCTCTTTAGCCACTTAAAAAATTCGTTATATAAATATATGTTACGTTTCATGCATGTAAGTACACCACATGCATACAAACCTGCAAAGGCCAGAAGAGGGCAGCAGATCTTTTAGAACTAGAGTTCAGGGTGATTGTTAGCTGCCATGTGGATGCTCTGCAAGAGCAACCAGTGCTCTTAACCTCCAAGCCATCTCTCCAACACCAAATGTAACTTTTTAAAAAAAAAAAAAAATGTCAGGTATTGTGGTACACACCTTTAATACCAGCACTCAGGTGACAGAAGCAGGTGGATCTCTGTGTGATCAAGAGCAGACTTTCTACATGGTGAGTTCCAGGTCAGCTGGGGCTACAGGAGACCCTGTCCAAATGTAACTTTTTAATGTAATCTGGTTCTGTACTTAAGAGGAATTTATTTTCCATTGACCAACAGTCAGACACAGTGACTAGGACATGACCTATAACCTGATTTTGATGACTGCAAAATATCCTCCAGCTGGCCCAAGAGGTTATTTCTACCAAAGAGCAAATGAAGCCTTCAGGAATTCCCAGGCAAAAAAATGCCCCTTAGTACCAAATTATATTTTCCCCGGGGTCTCATACGTACTAGCAACCACTGTGCCATATTCCTAATGCTAGTAGTTTTCAAAAACAAGTATATACAGAGCCATGGAAATCAGCCGTTGGTATTGTCACCCACTATTTCCTCTATAAAAAGGAGAAATATACAATCTTAAAACTGATGGAAATTTCAGCAAGAATTGTGACCTTTGTTGTTTAATTAGGAATGCCACAAACCAACAGAAATTCTTATATTCCCAGTAACCACATAATGGAGGCAATGCCTACCTTCTGTCTCCTGTGTTGTCTCCTTAACCAGCATCCTAACATAGTTCAGGTATAGCAGGAGCTGGAGGCACCCTCCCACCAAGGACTTCTGTGTTCCCTCAGTGGTAACTCCTGTCCCCACTCAAGTGTTCGGCCCTTATCCGAAGCTGCCTTTTCCCTTCAAAAAGCAGGATACTCGCGGCCATGGCTGAATTCAGGCTGTCCACACCAGGCACAACCGGGATCAGCAGCCTCTTGCCCCCAGTGCTCTCGGCCAACTGCAGGGACTCCAGGCTCACACCATGTGTCTCTCCACCTATCACCAAAGCTGCTGGTGTCTCAGTCCAGTCCAGATCGTAACTCTGAACCTCAAGTTCAGGAAGCCAGTCTTTACTGGTTTGGGTGTCTAGATCCTCTTCATCCTCATACTTGTGAAACTTCTGGAATCGGCGATCACATGCCTGATTATGATCACTAGCTGTATCAGACATCTGAGCCTGGGTGTAGAGGCCACAGTTGTCTGCCACATAGACCCGGGTGTCAGGCAGCAAGTACTTGGGCACTGTTTCCCATTCCAGATTGTTCACAATGGGTACCTGGAAATGTGCCCCCATACCTGCCCGTAGCACTTTGGGCTCCCAGGCATCCACACAGCCTAGAAAATAAAGAGAGGGTATAATCAAGACTTTACAAACCTTCCTAGACTAGGGAGGGAATTCGGGAGTAAATCCCACTAACTGATCAGAAGATAAAAAGTTATTCTATTCAAGGCTTGTCCACAACTGGGATCTTCCTCTGGTGGACGACTGGTACTGAAAACCAGTTTCATTCATCTCACTGACCTTGTCCATACACACACATCAGACATTGGGAATTTAAAACACCACCTTTCAATCTCCAGGAGTGCAGTGGGTAGTAGCACAGAAAAATGATCAGATGACTGCAGTGTCTGTGAAAGCCCTTGTCCAAACCACCACATCGAAGAGTCCGACACCAAGCCCGCTCTTAAAGGACAATGGATCTTGCTGGAAGAAGGCCCAGGCAGAGGACAAAGAAACAGAGCAAGCAAGCACGCCAGCTGATTGGCAGGGTATGGTGGGAAAGAAGGTGGGAGGCAGGCAGCGGCCAGCCAAAAAGGAGCTGAGTATGCTAAGCTGAGGTATGTGGGATTCTATCAGAAAATATTACCCCGAAAAACAAGAGCAAAACAGTGGCAGAATCTGACTTTTATTTTAGAAAGGCCCATTTGCTATCAATGTCTGGATTAAATCAGAGATTCCCCACACTAAAGATGGGGAAAAACAGGTTGGAAGCTTGTACATCCAGGAGGAAGCAGTTCCAACCAGGCAGCAGCCCTCTCTGCCACATGCCCTTTCTCCCGCTACAGTGAGAAGGCTGGAGGAACATCCTCTGACAAGTCACATTTAGGCCTAAGAGCTCCTCTGCCTTTGCTGCCCAGAAGGCACTTGCTTACTCTCTCTATGCCTACTCCTGCCATGGGCAAGCTAGAAGTGGGCATGATATCACATCCTTGCTAAACTGAACCCAACAGCACAGGTGTTCTTGTGACAAGTTGCTTTAAAACTTGTTAAACTTAGGATTGTTATCAGACAGACCAGACTCTGTAAGGAAAATGAGACTTGGAGAACGTAATAGTGATCAGACATACCTCACCTGTCGGCCTTCCCAGGTGATGCAGAGATGGGAGCTGGGCTAAAGATCAAGATGAGGAAAAGGGACCAGATGGGCCCCGATTTGTGAGAGCAGCTGTCTACTCTCACTCCTTCGTCCAGTGAGGAGTCAGGAAAAGAGAAGACTTCCCTTCTCCTTGTGTCCTTGACAGAGGCATTACACTAACTGCCCCAATCTTTCCCTACCTCCTCACAGCAGTCAACAGTATCAATGTGAAAACCACACTGCTTGGAATATGAAAACACATTTCCAAGGCCACTACTATCAGAGCACTCAATGATGAGATGAGCAGGTACTGATAATGGAACCGCAGCAACTAGGTCTCACACTGCCAGAGAACTGTACTCCAACAAGGTGTGTCCGGGAAGATTGGAAAGAAACAATTTAGGCAAGTCTCAGCAATGGCTGCCACCATTAGTCTATATTTAATGGTAGCTTGGTGTTTCTGATGAGTGATACTCTCCCTCCTCTCTGCTCCCAGGCTATATATAAAAGGCATTTTAGACATGTCCCAGCTGTTTGGCAAGTTTTTAGAACCAAGCCTTTTAATCCCTTCTGGTGAGAAGAGACAGCAATGTAATAAGGCTAATTTGTGTGTGGCTTGTGTAACTACATTTCCCTGAGGCTAAGAGAAATGTATCAGGACATATAATCACTCTGGTGACAGCCTTCGTTCCACAGGATTCAGAACTCAAAAGTTAGGAAGGTCTCATACCCAACACCTTGGGAACTCAAGATAATTAAACACAGGCTGCGAAACCAAGTGTTAAAGCTGGCAACTATACAATTAACACATCAATAAGCAAAATCTCATTAAAAAAAAACAAACAAACATAAAAACTAGACCTATTTTCTCCCCGATTGACTTAAAATTCTTAAATGACTTAGCAGGTCTCAAAATAATTTTAAAAGACAATCAACGTTTACTGAAGTATTTATTTGCATCATTTCAAGTAATCTTCAAAAAAAATGAGGAAGATTCTTCTTATTCCCACTTTATAGATAAGGAAATTGACATCTGGCGTACTGCTTATGGACATGCAGGTAACCCAGGGCAGATCAAAGAGTCAGACCCATGAGTCTTGCCCAGAGTCCTAGCTCACTAAGAACAGACAATCAAGGCACCTGGCAAAAGTTGCTTTTACTAGGCTAGAAAAATAGCACAGCAGTTAAGAGTGCATACTACTCTTCTGAAGAAGACCTGAGTTCAATTTCTAGCACTTAGATCAGGTAGCTCAAAACTGCTTGTAACTCCAGCTCCAGGGGGTCCAAAGTCTCTGACCTTTGAGGGCACCTGCCCTCATGTGCCCTCCAGACATACACACATACATATAATGAAAAATAAAAATAGATTAAAAAAAAAAAAAAAAAGAAGTGTTCTTACCTTTGGTGAGCAAGACTTTACTGCAACCTGCTCCAGCTGCAGATCTCAGAATTGTCCCCAGGTTCCCAGGGTCACGGAGATTGTCACAAATCAACACTAAGGGCAGTGAATGGTGAAGCTGAGTCTTTGGATATGTTATCTTAACATGATCAGGCTTGGCAAAAATCCCTGAGAAAACAACATAGGAGGCTCACTTGTCTGGCGTGGACCTGGGATTAATTAGACTTTTTAATCACTATGTATTAATAATTACAATGATGCCTCATGCCTCTGCCTCCTGCACAGTGGGATTATAGATGTGTACCACCAACCCTCTCTTGATGCTTGAAAAATTTTTTAAAAGCCAACCAAACTATACAGTGTTGGGAACATGCTTCTAAAGGAAATATTTTAATTTATATAACAAGCTTAGAACAGAATCTGACTTCATAAAGAAACGTACCCTCACTTGATGCTTGAAAAAATTTTTAAAAGCTAACCAAACTATACAATGTTGTGGGAACATGCTTCTAAAGGAGATATTTTAATTTATATAACAAGCTTAGAACAGAATCTGACTTCATAAAGAAACGTGGCTATGTGGCAGATCCATGAGAATTACTTCATCTACACCATAGAATTTTCATGTACTCTATATGCTCATTTTAATTTTATTAGCTTTTTTTCCCATTTCTCTTTTTTTCTCACTAAATATTCCCCTGGAAATTTTGCATGCTGTAGGGTCCAGTGCAAGGATTATTAACTAAGGAGAGAATTTTTCTCTAAGTGGTCACTTAACAGTTTTCATTTTCCCAGCCTGCTTGTGTTTGTTGTGTTAGATTGAAGAGAGAGGGGTCACTGGGTAAATTGAGTGCTCTCACTAAACCTGAGCTTCTGACCTTCAGCACTGGCTTTAGATAAGTCCTGCCCTCACGACACTTTGGCCTTCTGTTGTGCAGGCTTTGCAGAGCACATCTCCAAAGCAATGCTTCTGGGTTGGATTTGGAATTGCTACTTTCAATGAATTAATTTTTTAAATTCAGATTCTCTTTCTCAGGAATAGACTTTGAATTTTAGAACAATGAAGAAGGCGTGATATGGCTGATGTCTAAATATTTAGGTTGAGCCCTCAAATTATTTAAAAGAAAAACTCACCCAGTGTGAAAATGGAGAAAGGTCACAGCAACAAGACAGTTCAGGAAAGAGAAAATGAATGAAGAGACTAATGGTAAAGGACACAGATGGACAGGGAACTGGAGAAGACGTCCCTAGCAGTCAGAGACAGCGCAACGTAAAATAACGAAACGCCACTTCCCCTTCAAAGTGGCAAGAATGGAAACTAAATATCCCTTCTGTTCACTAGGTCTTGAGCCAGGGAGCAGAGAAGTTGCAGAGCCTGTGAGGGCGGGCAGCTTGGTGTCATTGGCTGACACTGAGACTGTACATACGTTGTTTGTCCATTTCACTTTACAGGAGTTTTCAGACATCTGCAGAGAAAGTCCTCACTGGATCCTCAGTTTAGTATTTTTTTGAAATAGGGAATTTTAAAATAATTTAATTGTCAATAGGTAAAGCACTGAATGCTGATACATCATATTACAAAATAACATACAACAATTAGAAAAATAAGGTAGCTCCAAATATGCTGACATAAAAGTTTAAGACATGTTATTGAGCAAAATAAGCAGTTACAGGATGAGAATTGTTTTATTAGCCTGTATTGTTTAGGTTTTAACACCTGTTTCAAGTCTTTTTGTTGTTGTTGCTTCTGTGTTACGGATTAAGTCTAAAATCTTCTGCATGCCAAGCAAATGCCCTGTTACTGAGCCACATCCCAAACCCTTGTGTTTTATATTTTTGTTTTTTTAAAGAATATTACTTTTAATGTATATGAGTATATTGCCTGCATGTATATAAGTGTACTTGTATCATGTAGTGCCCATGGAAGTCAGAAGAGGGCATCAGATCCTCTGGAACTGGAGTTACTAACAGTTGTTAGCTGCCATGTGGTTGCTGGGAACCGAACCTGGATTCTCTGCAAGAGCAGCCAGTATTCTTAACCTCTGAGTCATCTAGCACCTGTATTTTATGTTTTATAAAAGATTCTAACTGTGTAGGTCAGAATGGCCTTGAACTTGCTATGCAGTCCAAACTGTCCTCAAATTTCAGTTCTTTTTCCTTGCTCCTGAGTGCTAGGATTACAGCCATCTGCCACCACACCCACAGTGGTTTGTGTTAATGTTGAAAAGCACCTCTAGATAGTAAGTGTGCTGTGTAGGTAGATACAGACAGTTCCAAAAAGAGACAGGTGAAAAGCAGATGGAACAGGTTGGAGATTAGCACTAGTAGAATTTTATGTTGGAAATTTTTCAGTCAGAATGGGGGAGACCCTGTCTCAAAAAATAAAACAAAACTAAACAAACATCAACAAAAAAATAAGAGCTGAAGATATACCTTAGCTATTAAGCATGGTGGTACATGCCTGTAGTCCTATTACTAAGAAGGGAGAAGCAGGAGAATCAGTGTAATCATTGGCTATATACCAAGTTCTAGGCCAACCTGGGCTACTATGTGAGGCCTCTGTTTCAAAATACACACACACACACACACCACCACCACCACCACCACCACCAAGTTTGTAAGCATCTTTTATATAATTGCTACAATTAACAAGTTATTGCCTTAAGTTAGGAAATGATTAAAATAGTACTTTGTACTGAAACAAAAGAAAACAGGATTCCTTCCAAAGACCAAGTAGGTACAAGTTCCCAGGGAAGGCAATGTCAATGGTATCAGGCATCTGTGTGCCAAAAAGATCCTACACTTGATAGAGTCAGGATAGTGATACCACAGACCTTTAGTGGGATAGGGGACCTCAGGTCTTGAACTTCTACTTGGGTATCTATGGTGATGAAAACACTGCCTGAGGCCCCACATTTTGGAATATGTTTGGAAAGCCCTTGGCTGCCCTGGAACTTTATATGCTGGAACATAGTGATCCTATGCCTCTGCCTCCCAACTGCTGGGGCTACATATAGCATATGCCACCATGCCTAGCTCATTACTGCATTTTAGAGTGCCTGATTAGTCACTTCATGCCTGGTAGTGCTAGTTTTTGTCTATTTCTCCATCAGCAACCTCCTTTAGAAATCCAAAATTTATCATCTTATGGATGAATAACATAAAATTCTGTGAAATGATGTAAGTAGTGACCATTTATTATGAAAAAGTCCAAGTTGGGCTACAGCACATGTCTAAAGTGACAAGCAGAAACAACGGAAGACCTGTTCACATTGACCGCAGCAGAGGAGAGGGGCATAGCTAACAGGAGCATGGTCACAACAGGCTTTTTGTTTGTTTCTGTTGTTTCTTTTGAGATGGGATCCTGCTATGTAACCCTTGTTGGCTTGGACCTTGCCATTTGTAGACCAGGCTAGGCTGGAATTTGTGGTGATCCTCTTGCTTTTGCCTCTTGAGTGTTGGAATTACAGGTGTGTACACTATGTCCAACTCTAATTCTAGGTTCTTAGTCCTCCAAGTCACTACCCTGTGATCCAAGAACCATTTGTTGAGATACTGATCCCAATGAGCTATCCCTAGAATCCCTTCCCCTAAGCCCAAGGATGGAATCACAATAGTGAGCCTACAATAGGGACCACAATGTACAACTGCTAGGAGAAGCCCTAGCTTAAAAACTGGAACCTCCAACTCCAACTATGCCCTATTCTCCAAGAGAAACCACTACACTTACTGCCATTCGGATCCCAATATAACTGTTAATATAAAAACCGCAATTACCTTCCTTCCCATTGTTAGACAAAAGACTTTCACGTTCACATAAAACCTTAAGTTAGATTCAACCAAATGAAGAATGACACCAGAAGAGAAGGTTTTCTATTCCTTAAGAGAAATGGGATAATAAATAACAGCTTAATCCTCAATCTTTAGACTGACTTCTAGAAATTAAGGGGCTAGGGATTAAATTCATCACCACAAGGGGAGAGGATTTGTAGGAATGGTGAGCTGAAATTTTCAGGAAGTATTTATTTTTGAGACAGTCTTACTGTGTGGCCCTGACTAGCCTGGAACTATGTAGAGCAGGCTAGCCTCCAACTCAGAGATCTGCCTGCCTCTGCCTCCCCAGATCTGGGATTTTAAAGGCATACACCACCACCCATTAAGTATTTTAATTCTTCACCTGACATAAAAGGGTGAAGAAATGACCTAAAAACTATAAATTTTAAGAAACAGTGGCTCCTCCTAGAGACCATAAAGAATAACTATAATGTAGCTCAGCTGGTAGAGTGCACAAGGCCCTGGCTTCAAATCGCCAGTGTAGCATAAAACTGGGTATGGGTTCAGTGAAATGGCTCAGCAACTAAAGGAGCTTTACTGCCAAGAATGATAACCTGAGATTGATGTCTGGGACTCACATGGTGGAAGAGCCAATTCTCACAGGTTGTCCTACACACACACACACAAATGCAACAAAACAAAACAGAAACAAAGCTCAGCAGGGTAGCACACATGCCAATAACCCTAGCTGGAGGTGGAGTCAGGAGAACAAGAGGTTCATGATCATCCTCTAGAGTTTGAAGACAGCCTGGATTACATGAGACCTTGTCAAAATCAAAACAACAAAAATCCACAGTACAGAATGGAAAGAAATTGACTTCAATTACCACTGAAAATACGCTTAAAATGCATAGGCTTAAGAACTATTTTTCTAGATATCTAAGATTAGGGAGTAACATTTGAACTTGGTTTAGGTAAAATTTGTTGCTTTAAAACAAGTATGAACAAGAAAGTCTAGGGCTCGACAATTCACTTGTATAAACAAGAAATTCAGTTGTAAATCACTGACCCATTATTCCTTGTGGCGTTACTAGGTCCGACCAATCTTTGATATCCTCAAATTTCACCTTAATGAGGCTGACACCTTTCAGCTTATCGACTGGCAACTCCTTTACATATTCCAGACGGCTAAAAAAGAACATTTTGGGTACAGCTCCAGCCTTGAGGGCATCTGCAATCAGCCTGCGACCTTCCAGCAGGATCCTCCCTTGCTTTTCCCGAAATGGCCTGGACTTAACTATTGTCATTACGCTGCTGTGGATGGAAACAAAGAGGGGTGATTATCAATGTTCTTGTTACTGGGACACATCTAGTTCTAACAGACACGAAGTTTCCCAGAGGCAGAAATTCCAAAGAGGGCTCATATTCTGCATAGTACAAATAATTAAAAAATAGTAAGAGCCAGTGTGTTGGTCCCGCTGTGAGGCAGGAAAAGAACCGGGAATTGTAGACAAGCCTCAGGAACACATCACCTCAGCCTCCTGTCCCCAGGCAATGCCTTATCATAGCGGAGCCCTGCCTCTTCCCAGGTGTGAGGTGTGTGGGATGGGGCTGTCTCAAGCGGCTGTTTCTGTCGCTGCTCCTGGGACCTGGCCTCGAACGCCGTCTTGCGGGGCTGCTGGTTAGGAGCGCGCTTCCGTTCTTCCACCTTTCCGGAGGGAAACACCACTCTCACCGGGCTCCTCCGCAGCGCCCGGATCCAACGCCGCATGAACAGGTGGTTAGTCTGGACCACCGGCAGCAACGGTCTCACGGCACACCATACGCCGCTAGCAGGCGCCGCCATCTTTGCTACGACATGGGCTACCTCACGGAAGCGCGCCGTCGAGGACTAGTGACGTCACCGTACTCAGCTTTCCGGTCTGTGGGAGGGGCGGTGTTCCTCTGCGCAGGCTTTCACGTTGAGAGTTATGGCCACTCGTCGAGTTCTACACTTCGTATTTAAAGTGGGAAACCGCTTCCAGACGACGCGTTTCTTCCGGGATGTCCTGGGGATGCAGGTGCAGGCCGGGACGGGCGGGCCGAGCTGCACCTGGGGAGGGAGGAAGCGGTGGGCGGTGGCAACCTCATCCTCCAGGCCCTGGGGTCCGGGTCGGCTCCCTGTCGGCCTTGCTTGCCTCGGGTTACGAACTAGGTAACCTTTGCAAGGAACTGATTTAACCCGCTGGGTGCCTACACGAGTTCAGTCGCTTACGGCCCTTCACAAATACTTGATGCACTCCTGTCCTCCCAACTTAAAAAATTTCTTATTGACCCTTTCCTAATACCACCACAAAAGTTTACCCCTAAACCATATCTCACTACTGTTGTAGTTTGCTTTCTGTTGCTGTGGCAAAACACTCTTGACCAAAAGCAACCTAGGGGAGGAAAAATTTTATTTGGCTTAGACTTCAGGTTACAGTCCATCATAGAGGGAAGTCAAGGCAGGAACTAAGGTAAAAACAAACCATGAAGAAAAACTGCTCACTGGCTCTATCCCAGGCTCAAGGTCAACTATATTTCGTATACAGCCCAGGCCATCTGCCTAGTGGTGATACCACCCACAGAGGGCTGGGTCCGCCTACATCTCAAAAGAGACAAACTGCCCCACAGGCATGCACACAAGCTAATCTGATGCTGTTGGAGGAAGTGGGTCAATTGGGGTTCCCTCTTCCCAGCTGTAACAAGTTGACAACCAAGATTAGCCATCGTAATCACCATATTAAAAAACAAAACAAAACAAAAAAAAACCTCCACTTTCTTCAGCATAACTTCAGCATTACTTACCAAGCATAGCATTCAATATAATACCTGAAGCAGTAAGGTTGTGAATTTGAGCTCATGTGGGCTGTGTAGTGAGACTTTAGGGAGGTGTTGCTCAGCAGTACAGCTCTTGTCTAGTACAAGTCTTTGGGTTCAGACCCTGTGACCACAAAACAGGTAACATTTTACACTTTGTTTTAATTCTCTTAATAGGTTCTGCGCC
Source organism: Eospalax fontanierii (assembly GCA_035773235.1). NCBI lineage: Eukaryota > Metazoa > Chordata > Mammalia > Rodentia > Spalacidae > Eospalax > Eospalax fontanierii. Next base: position 50,989,953 of record CM069531.1, on the reverse strand, counting down.
ATGAGGAATTTGAAGAAGGCTGTAAAGCTGCATGTAATGGGTATGACATCTGGTATATTAAAGTCTTGTTAGGTGCTGAATAGCCCCCAAACAAACATGCTTTCTCAAAGTGAGTGTAGGACAGTGAGGTAAATTAAGGAAGCAAAAAATAAGAGAGGGGACCTGCACAACAATGAAGACACAACAATGGAGAAGCAGCCTCTGTTTCTTTGCACTTTCACATAGCACTTTAGATACAATAATTCTCTAGCTCTCCAAATACCAGCCAGGTATCCTAATAGTAAACTTAATTCTTTATCTACTGGGAGGAGATGAGACCAGCTCTAAATGAAGGCAACCTTTCCTCGTGTTCATTTATTTGTTAGAATGCCTCCCAGACCTGGGGGAAACACTGCTTACATTTACTGGTTTATTGTAAATGATACAGATTTGGATGAGCCAAGACCTGAATAGAGAAAGGGATGGAGGAGAACAATAGTACTTCCATGTGCTAATACCCCCATGGCTTCAGCAACCCACAGGTTCATCAAATCTTGTTCAGTAGCTTTTACCTGGATTAATACCACATATTCTCAAGCTCTTTCTCTTCAGTGGGGCTGAAAGTTCTAATCATTTGGTCTTGGTCTTTTTGGCAATCAGCCCTACCTCAATCTATGTAGACAACTTGCTAAAGACTCACCCTCAGTCATCATTATCATAAACCCTTGAAGCCTTCTGGAAAGAGCACATGAGTACAAAACATATCTATCAGGAAATTCCAAGGTTTAAGGAGCTCTATGCTAGGAATCTAGCAAAGACCAAATATAGTTCATATTATAAGAACAAATATGTGCTTTGGATAAAATAGTAACTATTAAGCATTTCTTAAGCCTAGTGTACATGGCAAGTTGGAAATTTACAAGGCCTGTTGGGATTTGCATGCTTATTGACTGATGCTATACAAGGATGTTATCTAAGGTTAGACTGGAGGATGGCCTTTGAAGATTCCTCTCCTTCATAAAAAAGGATAAAATTTTCCCTTTAATGAGTACACAGCTGCTGTCAGTCCCCTCTGAGGTCAGTCCCCATCTCATCCTTATTAGAATTTATAAGATAAAAAGAGACTGCCCACCTTTCTGTGTCCAGAATAGGGAATCTTATTTTGCCTGTGATCACTGAGTTCATTTACTTTCATTTTTCTAGGCCTTATGATGGGAGATGGAGTAAAACAATGGTGGGATTTGGACCTGAGGATGATTATTTTGTTGCAGAACTGACATACAATTATGGCATTGGAGACTACAAGCTTGGCAATGACTTCATGGTAAATATCACTCTGTCCCAGGGTGTATCTGGATAAGGCTGGTAGCTTGTGTTAATTTGAAGTTGGGTGTTGAGAGTGATTATCAGTGAGGAAATGACAGGGGAGCAGAGTAAGAGAGTAAGGTATGTAGACAGAGGTGCATTCTGCATGGAGAGAAGAGCTTTTATAGAAGTCCTCAAACAGTGCCTGGCATGTTGGAGAAAGTGCAAGAAATAGCTGATAGAGACAGCGAGGAGGTACTGACATGGGTGTGAACTGGCATGGCAGCAGGATGTGGGGGCACATGCTCATCCTCCCAACACTAGGAAGACTAAGGCAAGAAGATTGTGAGTTTTAAGGCTAGCCTGTGCTATACCAGTAATCATCTCAAGTGAGAGACTGGCTGGTCAAAGTAAGATCAAGCTTTCTCTGTCTAGATCTTGAAAATTTGAAAGGCACTGTCTTTGGAATTAAGCAGATCAAAGTTCACTGACATTTGAATTTCTTTTCTATGAATCATAAAGGTCTGAATCTGGAGAATTTGTAGAAAGCATACAAAACCTACTTTAAAATCACTAGGAGAAAGTGCCAATTAAACCTTGGGTGATTTGACCAAAGGCATTAGCTCCTTATCTTGCTCTGTAAAAGCTCTGTTGTGATGATATATGTGTGGGTTATTTGTCATAGGGAATCACACTGGCTTCTAGCCAGGCTGTCAGCAATGCAAGGAAACTGGAGTGGCCACTCAATGAAGTCACAGAAGGAGTTTTTGAAACTGAAGCCCCAGGAGGATATAAGTTCTATCTGCAGGATGGCAGTCCACCTCATTCAGGTAATCACACCAGGACTTGTAAAAACCTGTCTAAAAGTACGTTTGATGAAGGTCAAGAGCTAGAGTTCTTTGTCTGTTGTAGTCATTTCTGAATTGATAGGATGTGTCCTTACCAAGCCAGAGTTCTTGTGTGGTTTCTGGGAAATTATATCTTTATCTTAGTACATTAGTGCGTAGCTACAGGGAGTCTAGGCTGGTTCTGTTAGACAGGTAACATATTTCTTTAGGATCGTTCCTAAACAGGAAACCCAATTCAAATTAGTTTGAAGAATGAGAACATTTTTCTAGTTCACAGAAGAGCTGTTCTGTACGTAGGAAGACTGAGGGTTAGTTGATTCAGCAGCTCAGTCATGGTATCAAGAATCCAAACCTATGTTCTGTTGCCCTCTGTGCACTTCTAGAACTAGTTCTCTCACTGGAATAGGATGGCTCACAGCAGCAACAGGGCTGTATGTTCCAGGATTTACCCTCAGTAAGAGACAGGAAACTGACTTCTTAATGTTCTTCTTAAAAAACAGAGCAGATCTTCTCTGGAATCTACCAGGTCACATGCTGGTCAAATTTAATATGCTGTGTCTGATCAATGTAAGCTGAGCAGCCCTACTCCAAAAATTCTAAATGTTCCAAAACCCAAATTATCAGATATTTTTATTTGTTTGAGGCAGTGTCTAAACATGTAGCCCAGGCCAACCTAGAACTCACTGATCCTACCACTTCAGCCTTGCAAGTTCTGGGATTTTAAGCACCATCCCCCGTAAACTCATATTTTAGAGTTTGGGTTTGTAAAGCCCATGCAAATTTTTCAGAATTTGAAATACTATTGGTCCAACACATTTCATATAAGGGAACCTCAACCTAGTCTTAAAATAATAGAGATTTCCACAATCCTAAGATACTTTTGTCCATTCAGATGGTAAAACCTTTAAGGCATCCATTTCCTGTTGGTAATATAGCCAAATCTGTCAGTCTGATTCAGACTGTTCTCATTCCTGTCCTTGCATCTCTTGGCTCTGGTGGGTGTTTTGTTTTGTTTTGTGTTTTCTTTACTAGGGTTTGACATTCTATGACTGAACTATATTCTCTACCCTCCCTCAAGTTCTAAGTGAACTTGGCATTTGTTGATTTTAAAATTAGTGGAGAAGGGACTAGAGAGATAGCTCAACAGTTCAGATTGTGTATGCAGATATAAGCAGTATTGCTCTTGTAGAGGAGTTCAGTTTCCAGCACCCACCCTTGTCAGAGGGCTCACAACAGCCTCTTCTGGACTCTTCAGGCACCTGCTGTCACTCACACACATACACACACATATACATAAATTAAAAATAAATAAAATTGACTGGTCCAAAAGTAGTGAATCATCTCAGTTGATATTATTCATCATCAGTTACAGATTAAGCTCTTCGTTTTCCCCTTCTCACTATGGCACTTGACTAGCTTAAAAAAATAAAAAGTAACAATGAATAAAGTCAGTAAAGTAAAATTGAGTCTGCCATAAGAAGGCCCTTACAGGAAGTACCTTGGTTTAATGATGGCATTGCTATTTTAGCAAATAGAATGAAGATAGCAAAAATCAAAGAAAATAGACTGAATTTGTCAAAACCTGATGTGGATAAAAGACTCTCCAGGACCAGGCATGGTGGTAGATGCCTTTAATCCCATAACTTGGAAGGCAGAGGCATAAGGATCTCTATGAGATTGAGACTAGCCTGGTCTGCATAATGAGTTCCAGGTCAGTCTCAAAAGAAAAAGTGAAAAAAGGTTCAATGGTAGAGTCTTTACCCAGCATGTATGAAGCCCTAGGTTTAATTCCCACTTCTAAAAGGAAGGGAGGAAGGGAAAATCACTTCACAGGGCTAGAGCTGCAGTTTACTGGTAGAATGCTTTCCTAATATGCATGGACCTGGGTTTAGTGCCAAGCACTGAACAAAAAAATTTTAGAAAATCAACTTACAGTGTCAAATATTTCCATTTGGGATTGGCAAGATGGATCAGCTGTTAAAGGTGCTTGCCACCAAGCCCAGTGCCCTGAGTTTAATCCCTGGGATTCAAGTGGTAGAAGGAAAGAACTGACTTCTGCAACTTGTTCTCTGAATTCCACATGAATACTGAGGCACATGTACACAACACATACACACAGACACACACACAAATGCAATAGAGTCAGACTTTTAAAAATTGTTTTTAGGGGCCGGGGTAGTGGTACACACCTTTAATTCTAGCACTTGGAAGGCAGAGGCAGGATGATCTTTGTGAACCTAGTGTACGTAATGAGTTCCAGGCCAGCTGGGGCTACAGGGAGATCCTGTCTCAAAAAAACGAAACAAAAATGTTTTTAGGGTTGGAGAAATGGCTCAGCAGTTAAGAGCACCTGCTGCTTTTGCAGAGAACCACAGTTCAGTTCCCAGGGCCTGTGTTTAGACAGCTCCAGCTCCAGAGAATCCCAATACCCTGTCTGGCCTCCACAGGCAACCATAGATTCACATAAATAAGAATAAAATAAATCTTAAAGATTTTTCCATTCCATAGCCAGGCACGACTTTAATCCTAGCATTTGGGAGGCAGAAGCAGGTGGATCTCTATGAATTCGAGACCAGCCTCATCTACATAGAAAGTTCCAGGCCAGTTGGGGCTACAGGGAGACCCTTTTAGCTGCTTTGTTTTTGTTTTAACTTTTAAATTACATTATTGGTACATGAACACATGCTGTAGCACTTGTGTGATGGTCAGAGGGCAACTCATGGGAGCCAGTTCTCTCCTTCCACCATGTGGGTTCTAGGAATCGAACTCAGGGCTTTGGACTTAGCGGTAAGTGCCTTTGTCCTCATAGCCATCTTACCACCTCCTTGAGTTTTGTTTGCTTGAGGTTTTGCTTTTTCTGTGTGTGTGTGTGTGTGTTGAGGATTGAACCCTGGACTTCAGTCATGGTAGGCACACACACATTGGGCTCTATTCCCAAACTCAGTGGTAGGTATTTTAATATAATTTTCCTTCTTTTTACAAAATAATTTTTTTCTCAGACAAACAGATAAGCATACACCTTATGCAACCTCTGCCAACATTCTAGAGTAAATCTTTCTAATCGTTTATCCAAAACAATACGGATAAATAAATATATATTTCTGCATAAGCTATTGCAGGAATTCTATTGCGGTATTACAGTATAAAAAAAGGAAACAGTTCTCTATTGTTGGATATTTATGTTGTTTATAGTGTTTCATTGTTCTGGGTAACACTGGTAAATGTGTCTGTGATAAAAAGCTCTTCATACATCTACAGTCACTCTCTGAATTGCTGAAAGTGGACTTGCTTTTTCAGCAAAGTACATTTTAAAGCTTTTTGTACATTCTGTCAAATTCTTGCCCACGAATTTTCTAATTTATACTCTACCAGTACTTTGTGATTGTGATTTTCCTCCGTGCAATGGAGCAGTTAGCACTACTAATTTTGTCAAGAGAACAAAAATTAAATAATGATAATGAAAAAGTATTGCCAGTATTTCCTTGGTTCATTCTTTAGTCCTTTAATCCATCAGGAATACATTTTGCTATTTAATCCAAATACATAGCTTTTCCTAATGAAGTATCTTACTATTGTTTATTTGACTAGTATTCCCATTTACATTGATTTAAAATGCTTTTCTTTAAAAAATTTTATTTCTGTTTTATATGTATGAGTGTTTTGTCTGCATGCTTGTTAAGTGCACCATTTGCATGCAGTGCCTGTAGAGACTAGGAGAATAAGTCCCTGAGAATGGAGTTATAGACAGTTGCTAGCCGCCATTGGGTGCTAGGAACAGTCCCTGATCTCCCTCGTCCTCTGCAAGAGCAGCCAATGCTCTTAGCTGCTGAGCCACCTTTTTAGCCCTAAAATGCTTTTCTTATCATAAACTAAATTCTTTGTATAAAAAGAGAGTTGATGGAAATCAAAGTTAAAGCTTTGTTCATGCGAGGCACACCCTCTACTTCCAGCCTCCTAAATCCTTACATATGCTTGATCCTATTCTATGCCACCAAACTGACCTGGTTCTGCTGTTTTATTACCTTCCAGATCCTGTATTAAAAGTAACTCTAGCAGTATCTGATCTTCAGAAGTCCTTGAACTATTGGTCTAATCTACTGGGAATGAAAATTTATGAACAAGATGAGGAGAATCAAAGGGCTTTACTGGGCTATGCTGATAACCAGGTGAGTGATCTTACAGAGAAATAAGTTGTCTGCTACTTTGAGTTTGGTTCATAATAAGGTTAACATAAAGGTTGTTCCCATAGTTTCTTCACCACAATTCAGTATTTGTACTGATAAACAGAAAAGAATATAGGGGCTGGAGAGATGGCTCAATGGTTAAGAGCACTGGCTACTCTTACTGAGGACCTGGGTTCAGTTCCAGCACCCACATGGTAGCTAACAACTATCAGTAACTCAAATTCCAGGCGAATCTGATGCCCTCTTCTGCCCTCTACGAGCATTGCACAGCATGGGTGCACCTACCTACATGCAGGCAATATACTAATACACATAAAATAAAAATAATAAAATTTTTTTAAATAACGGAAAAAAATATAATTCAGTGATAACCTTAGCACCTAGATACCATCTCAGTTTCTATTTGGGGTTAGCTGGCCTGCAAGCTTCCAGGGTTTCTCTTGTCTCTTTCTCCTGTCACACTGTAGCAGTGCTAGAATTACAGACTTGTGCCACCATATCCAGTTTTATGTGGGTTCTGGGGATCTGAACTGAGGTCTTCACACTTGCATGGCAAGTGCTTTACCCTCTTAGCCATCTCTCTAGCCCAGCGTGTTAAGAGTTTTATATTGTACACATGTATAACCTGTCTGAAATCATAAGCCCACTTTTTTACTTCTCTTCAGTGTAAGCTGGAGCTACAGGGCATCAAGGGTGCAGTTGATCATGCAACAGCCTTTGGAAGAATTGCTTTTTCTTGTCCCAAGAAAGAGGTACTGTTTGATAACTGATTGTGTAAGCTGTCATTATCTTGTGTCAACCCAGCTGAGACCTTGGGCTTCTCTTTGGGTTCATTCTAATTGTGATTTGTTACCGTGCTAACCATTCTTTGAAGAACCACTGAGATACTAAAATCAATCAAGTGGAGCCTTGGCAAATGAGGACTATGCCATAAAAGGGGTACATAGCCCTTGTTCACTTGCCTTTTTGTGTTCCTCCAGTTACCAGACTTAGAAGACTTGATGAAAAGAGAGAACCAGTCAATCCTGACTCCACTAGTGAGTTTAGATACCCCAGGGAAGGCAACAGTGCAGGTGGTCATTCTGGCTGACCCTGTGAGTATTGCTTACCTCGGGGACAGGCTGTTCCAGTAACTTCTTACGGATTTTTTTTTTTAAAGCACGTGGTTTTTCTGTTTATTGATACAGGATGGACACGAAATATGCTTTGTTGGAGATGAAGCTTTTCGAGACCTTTCTAAGATGGATCCAAAGGGAAGCAAATTATTGGATGATGTGAGTCTCATTTCTGCACTAGTGTTATTATAGGCCAGAGGTTCATGGATATAAATGATGAATGGGTAACAGCAAAACAACAGAGCCCAGGTCCCTCCTGTCTACCATGTCCTTTGCTGTTGGATATTTTACCCAAAGACCAATGTCTTTATTGCCACCCATATGAGTGCTTATGCATCTTAGCATCTTCACCTTCCCACTGCCTCATGCTGGGGAGCCACTGATGTGTGCACCATGATTCTGCTCAGTGAACAGGAATACCTAATTCCATCCACTTGTGCTTCCTTGGCCTTCCAGTCATCACTGGAGAGATGACTGAGTGGTTAACAGCACTGATTAGTCTTACAGAGGACCTGTGTTCAGTTCCCAGTCCTTATATAGCAGCTAACATGTCTGTAATTTCTTGTCTGGCCTCTGCAGGCACAACATACATGTCTACACTTAAATACACACAGGCAAAACACTTATACACATAAAATGCATAATAATCAAAAAATAGAAAAATAAAAAAAATCATGTATAATAAGAATTGACTCCATTTATCCATCCCTCTCTATCCATTATTAATATTATATAAATATAGATGCTTTTCAAAGTAAGTTACCATCATACCTTAACATTCTGCATGTAATCTATTCACTTTGGCATAATTACTCTGAATAGTTTGTACTTTCATGTAAAGTAAAAGCTGAGGTTGCTAAGGTCACACTTAAGAACAAATTTGTAAAATTGTGAAAAAGGAAATATAGGTGTCCTAGTTTAACTATTGCACCTCAAAACACAGAAGTGATGCCCTAGCACATGGTAAGTTCAGTTCAGAGAAGCAGCAGGGCCTTGAGAAGCTCAATGGACAAGTGCTTGTTTAGCGTGCAGAAGGCCCCAGTGCAGTCCTAGCAACCCCCGCAAAAAAAGTTTGAAAGACATTAAACGATAGGGTTCAGTACTATTTAAGTATCTCTGGAGTCTTGGACCAGGGACACTTATTCCTGGTCTGTATCAGTTCAACTTGTTTCTACTAGCATTCAGCTTCTTTGCTTGTTACTTTTTAGATTTTGTTAACCGGTCTAGCACAGAAGATAGTTTCTTATTTGGGGCACTAGTTTGTATTTCCCTGATGATTAATGAGCTAGGGCTCTTACCCACTGAGCCATCTCTCCAGTCCTCAGCCCCTATTCTAATCTGGAATGTATATATATCCTCATTTTTCTGTCCCAACTAAATTCATTTTAATTGATTTTTTTTTTGTTACTGATTTTTTTTTTTTTTTTTTCCAGTACTGTGTTGACCCAGAGCCTTGTGTGTGCTGGACAAGTACTCCACTACTGAGCTACATCTTTGGCCCTTATTGTTACTCTGTTGAAATGTTTGTTTTTTGAAGTCCTAGAAATTGAAGCCAGGGCCTTGTTCATAGTAGGCAAGTGCTTTATTCCTGCCCACTAAGAGTCTTTTGCAAAGAGCACATATTCTTTATTTTAATAAAATCCAACATTTGGAGGTAGAGGCAGACAAATCTCTTAAGGAAAGGCTAACCTGGTCTACTTAGTTCCAGGCCAGTCAGGCCTACATACTGAGACCCTGTCTCAGATAATAATAAGCTGGACATGGTCATACATGCCTTTAATCCCAGCACTTGGGAGGCAGGGGCATAAGAATTTCTGTGAGATTGAGCCCAGCCTGGTCTACATAGCAAGTTCCAGGCCAGCTGGGACTATAGGAAGACCCTGTCATTAAACAAATTAAATAATAATAATGTTAAGAAGAGATTATTATTGATAAATAGTTTTTTATACTGACATGCTCTTTTCATTTTTTTGTTTAATGTGTATAAGTACTTTGTCTATATGTCTATAAGTATACCATGTGCACAGTCCTTGGAGATCAGAAGGGGGCATCAGATCTCCTAGAACCAGAGTTACATATGGTTATGAACCATCATGTAGGTGCTGGGAACCCAGCCAAGATCCTCTGCAAGAGCATCACGTGCTCTTAACTGCTGAGTCATCTCTCTAGCCTTGAGGGTTGGTGGTTATTTTGTGTGTGTGTGTGTGTGTGTGTGTGTGATATATTTGTATATGTGGTACATACATGCATGTATGTATCTGCCCATGCACATATCCACACACAAACAGAGGTGAGAGCAGTATATTGGGTGTCTTCTTCTATTGCTGTCTCTCTTTACTATCTTAAGACAGGGTCACTCAACTAAACCGGAAGCTTGCCATTTCTGATCTTGCTTGCCTGCTGGCTAGCAAGCCCTCAGGATCTATCTCTGCCTCTCAGTGCTGAGATTACAGGCATATACAGTATGCTCAGCTTTTTATGTGAGTGCTAGGGATTTGAACTTGTCCTCATGCTTGCAGAGAAAGTACTCTTAGATACTGAGCCATCTCCTTAGCTTTGTTTGAGATAAGCTCTCATTCTGTAGCCCATGCTGGCTTAGAATTCACTGTGGGTCCAGGTTGCCCTCAGACTATGGGCAGTCTTCCTGTCTTAGCCTCCCAAGTACTGGCATTACCGGTGTGCGCCACTGTGATGGCTTTGACATGTTCTTAAGTGCTGTGTGTACATTTTCTCATTATCACAGCACCCTCTTTGCAGATGAGGAAATGTAGCTCAAAAAGATTAAAACACTCATATGTATTATGTGTAGCAGCACAGGCTTGGATGGAGGTATTTCAGGGTTTGTTTGTTTTAATGTGTATGAATGTTTTGCCTGAATGTATGTATGTGCACTAAGTGAGTGCCTGTGCCTGTAGAAACTGGAAAGGGTGTTGGATCCCTTGGAACTGGAATTCTGGACTCTTGTGAACTGCCAGGTGGATGCTGGGAGCTGAATCTGGGTCCTCTGTGAGAGCAGCCAGTGCTCTTAACCACTGAGCCATCTCTCCATTCCATCTTTCTGGCTTTTATACCAGTTATTTTTCTTCCTCTGTACTCTGCTCTTTCCTGTGGTGTTATCTCCTAATATCCAGCTGTTCAAGCTAGACTCCTCAGCACTGGTTTCGGTTGTTTTTTTTTTGAACCTATTTTTTACTGTACAATAAGTTTTAAATTTTTTTTGTTACATTTTATTTATTTAACAATGTGCAGATGTATGGATATATGAGCCACAACACATGTGTGGTCAGAGTCAACTTGCGGAACTTTGTTTCCTCCTCTTCTATGGGGTCCTGAGGCTCAAATATTCACTGTTGCCAAATGAAATTTTCTGTTATGTCATTTTCTAATGTAAACATCTTGTGATTTCCTCCTAGTATAGATTGTTAATACTATTTCTACAAACCAGTTAGTTGTGGTTTACTTTCTTATCTGATAGGATTTTTGTTTATGGGTTTATTATAGCAAATGCTTTAAGACACACATACTTTTTTATGATACTTTCTGAGTCCTCAGCTACTCAAACTGTGTCTCCTCTGTCATACTTGAACCCAACATATACCTCACTCATGATGAGAACTTGGTTTTTTAAAAAAATTTCTGTACAATATTTTTCTTTACCAAAAAACTAGAAAATGGCTATTGTAGAGGCAACCACTTTTTTTGGTGGTGGTACCAGGGATTGAGCCCAGAGCATGCTAGTCAGCATTCCACCACTAAGCTATATTCAGTTAGTCTTGATCTGAGGCTGAGCCTCATGAGCACTGAAGATTCTTTACCAACAACTCTCTAGTTTCATGCACAGACCTGCGCTCCTATCACCAGCCAGTCACTCTCACCAGCTGCAGGTTTGATGAACCCTTTACAGAGTGAAAATCAGCAAGCACTGCTCAGCATCTCCTGTCACAGTGAACAAAGTAGAGTTACATGAGATAAACTCTTTTAACATTAATATTGTCATTGTGGTCAATGCAGACTTAGAGTAATTTATATTCACTTCTGTTTCTATAGGCAATGGCAGCAGATAAAAGTGATGAGTGGTTTGCTACAAGAAATAAACCAAAGGCTTCAGGTTAATGGAAGATATCATGTGAACAAGCACTTGTGATTTCTGTCCAGCATCTGTGAGGCCTGAGGTGTCTGTTTACGATAAATGCTCCTAAAACTTGGTTGTGTCCTACATAGGCAAGGAGGACAGTGTGGTAATGATTTCTGTCTTTTGATCTTTAAAGCTCTGGTATGTTTTAGAAATGAAAGCCAATTTTCATTACCCTTGGTAGAGGAGAGATTGTACTGTGTGTAACTGTATTAGATTAGTTAACAAATCATTGTCTGGCCTGCTGAGACAGCTCTGAGGAATACCCTTGGTTAGAGATGAAGGAAAATTTGATGAGAAGTGAATCAATAAATTTTATAGGAACAGTTGTTCAAATCCAAACCAGTTGCTTAGCATAGTCATATTCCTGGCACCTGACAGTAATTAATATATTGTTCTGATAACTTACCATGGAAGGTTTTGACATTTAAATATATTTTTTTTCCTTTTTAGACAGGGTCTTCCTGTAGCCCCAACTGATCTAGAACTAATATATAGACGAGGGTGGCCTGAGATCTCTGCCTCTGCCTCCCAAGTGCTGGCATTAAAGGCGTGTGCCTGACATCCTTTTTGTTTTTGAGATAAGGTCTCACCATAGCTTAGGCTGGTCTGTCACTTGCCATGTAACTCAAGCTAGCTTTGAACTTGTGATCCTTCTGCTTCAGCCTCTTAAGCACAGGAGTTACAGATACATTCCACTATTCCAAGCTTGATATTCAGATTGTTGGAGTTTTTTAAGAACCTTTATCTCATGGACAAAAAAACTTTGATTAACATCTCCATCCATCTTCCTTGCTTTACATTTTGAAAAGCCAGAGAAAACAGGAAGCATCAAATGTGTTGTTTCTAGCACCTGGTTCTGTGCTGCTTTCTGTACATGTTTTTAATCTGCTCAAGAAAGAATATAATGTTAAAGATCCTTAAAATGGATTAAGTGGTTTTTTCAATCTAAAAAATAAGTTTTCTGGTGGTTTTCTGTTTGAATCTATACAAGAAATTACTTTTAATCACTGAAAACAGAATCATATTGGGTGTATTTGTTATTAAAGCTTTTTGGGAAGTTTGCTTCAAAAATCAAGTCCTTTAATCTCATTTAAAAAGTGGCAGAATTCAAATTTTAGAGAATAAAGTCAGAATGGAAAGGACTCAGAGGATACGAGTTCTAAGATTACACTTATAGTTTTTGGTAAAGCATAACCTTGCTCATCTCTTACAGGCAGGGTACAGCCTAGATATTTCTGGGTGAGTTTTCACTTACCTGTACTGATAGGTCTCCTCTATGTAATTGGGTAGCTTTGTTTATTTACTTGTTTGCTGTAAAAAAAAGCTCTCTCTCTCTCTCTCTCTCTCAACCTCTCTCAACATTTCATCTATTTTGTATGTTTGTGCATGCATGTGGGGCGTGCTGTGAGTACCACAGTGCATGTGTGGGTCAGAAGACAACTTGATGGAATCAGTTCTTTCCTTCCACTATATGGGTTCTAGGAATTGAACTCAGATCATCTGTCAGACTTGACAGCAAGTGCCTTTACCTGCTAAGCCCTCCTGCCAGCCCTGTTTTTCTTTTTATATGTGTGTTTGTATATATGCATGTTTGCATGAGTGTGGGTATACCTGTGTGTGTGTGTGTGTATGTGGAGGCCTGAGATTGATGTGCAGCAGGCAGCTTTACCTTTGAGTCATCTCACTGACCCTAGATGCTCTATCTCTTAAACTATAATTTGTCGTCAAATTTTCTATTATATCTTTTAAATGTCATTTTTATGTAAATGAATGCTTTAACTGCATGATGTGTACACATGTGAACAGTGCCCATGGAGACCAGAAGAGAGCATCGAAGCCCCTGGAACTGGAGTTACAGATGGTTGTGAACTACCACGTGGGTACTGGGAACGAAACCCAGATCCTCTGCAAGAGCAACCAGTGCTGTTAACTCCTGAGCCATCTCTTCCCAGCTCCAGATTATTAAGAAATTCTTGATGTCTATTTCTAGTAATACTGTTCTGCTGAATGAAACTGCTATTTCTAGCATATTAGGCTGCTATAAAGGGATGTTTTGTTATAGTAAAATGATTTGTGTATTAAGTAAATAAAACATACTGATTTCCTCCTATTGAGTTTTTTTTTCCCCAAATATTGTAGATTATGCATATATATGTGTCTGTTGTACACATGCATGCAGGTTCCTGAGAAGGCCAGAAGAGGGCTTTAGCTGCCCTGGAGGTGGAAGTTACAGGTAGTTGAGAGCAGCCTGAGTGAGATTGGTGCTGGGAATACAGCTCATATCCTCTGCAAGAGCAGTACATACTTTTATTGCTTTTGTTTTTGTTGGGTTTGGGTCTTTTTTTATTTGAGACAGGGTCTCTCTTTAGTCTCAGCTGACCTGGAACTCCCTATGTAAACCAGGCTGGCCTTGAACTCACAGAGATCCGCTTGCCTCTGCCACCCAAGTGCTGGAATTATAGATGTGCACCACCATGCCTGGCTTCATTTCTTTTTAATTTAATCTTTTTGGTATTTCTTAGTTTTGCCTGCATGCATGTAAGTGCATCCGTGTCATGCAATGCCAGCAGAGATTAGAAGAAGATGTTAGATTTCGTAGAACTGGAGTGACAGATGGTTGCTAGCTGCCATGTAGGTGCTAGGAGCCAAACCCAGATCCTCTTCAAGAGCAGCCAGTGCTCTTAACCACTAAGCCATCTCTCCAGCCCCTTATTTCTTTTAAACATACAATCATGTGTGATAAAAGGCACCATGCATGACAGAAATTGTTTACTGAGTTAAGACACTTTGGCATTGAGAAATGAGCTCCCATTTATTTCTCTGCCTGTCTTTTTGTGGTTTGTTTTTTGAGACAGTCTAGTCTCATATATACTAGGTTGCCTTCATATTCACTGTAGTGAAGGTAACATTGAACTTATTATCCCTATTTCCCAAGTGCTGGGGTTACAGGTATATGCTGCTAAGCTCAGTTTATGATGCTAGAGATTAAACCCAGGGCTTCATGCAAGCTAGGCAAGCACTCCATCCCAGCTACAGCCTATCCCTAACATTTTTGTTTTCTTGAGACAGTCACAGATAGCTGAGATCAATCGTGAACCAACCCTCCTGCCTCCATCTGCTGATTTCTGGGATTACAGAAGTGTGCTCTATACCTAGCTTTTTGTTGTAGTTTTTAGTATGTTAATCTAAACTATTAAGGGTACAACTTCGGTATTTTATCAGGGAATTAAAATTTTTGCAGTTGTACAGTTCAGTAGTACTTTTTTTCTTTTTTTTTTTTTGCAGTGTTGATCAAATCTAATGCTTCACCCATGCTAGGTAAGCACTTTCCTGCTGAGCTATAATGCTAGCCCCCCCAGCTAGTCATTTAAAATCAGAAAGTTATGATTATTTTTCTATTTTCAAAAATATATCACAATTAGAAAATCGGGGACTGGAGAGATGGCTCAGTGGTTAAGATAACTGACTACTCGTGCAGAGGACCCTGGATAAATTTGCAGCACCCACATGGCACTTAATGACTGTCTATAACTCCAGTTCCAGGGGCTCCAATGCCCTCTTCGGACCTAAAGGACATTGCACAACACAGATGCACTTACATACATGCAATACACCCATATACATAAAAATATTAAATATTTTAAAAATCAAAAGCCAGAGAAGAAATTGAGGATTATATCTGTTGAAAATATGCTGAATGTGTAGGATTGGAGTCTTTGTGTACATACTGGATTGATATATGCTTCACCAAAACCTTCATCCAAATAAAAATTTGCCAAAAAGTATATTTGATTTTATAGAAGAAAATGAAATTAGAAGGATGGTCTTGCTGGGCCTCATGGTACATGCCTGTAAGCTGAGCTGCTCAAGAGGCTGAGGCAGGAGCCCCAGCTTCCACTCCATCATCTGGGCTACAGGATGATTTCAGGGCCAGCTGGGGTAACTTAGCAAGATCTTGTCTCAACACTAAAACTAAAAAGAGGTGCTGGAGATGACTCAGCAGTTAAGAGTGCTTGCTGCACTAACAGAAGACCTGAGTTCTGTTCCCAGCACCCACATCAGGTAGCTTATAACCAGCTCTAGGAGCTCTGACCCCCTCTGCAGACACTTGCACACATGTGGCACATACACAAAGACACACATAACTAAAAAATCTTGCAAGTTTCAAATATTTATTTTCTTATACAGTATGAAATTTCCTAAAGATTTTACAACATGACATGTATCATGCAGAAGAAAATTTAAACATTCAATATAAACCATCCACTTCTCATCTTTCCTTCACACAAACTAAAGAAAAACCTGGGCTGGAGAGGTGACTCAGCAGTTAAGAGCACTGTCTGTTCTTGCAGAGGACCTGGGTTTGGTTCCCAGCACCCCAAATGGCAGCTAACAACTGTCTATAACTCCAGTTTCAGGGGATCCGATGCCCTCTCTGACTTCCACATCCATTGCATGACATGGGTGCACTTACATACATGCAAGCAGCACACATAAAAATAAGAGCAAAACATGTAAAATAAAAATATTTAAAAAAAAAAAGAAAAGAAAAGCCACTGGGTGTGGTGGCACATGCCTTTAGTCCTAGCACTGGGGAGGTAGAGGCAAGCTGATCTCTGAGTTCAAGGCCAGCCTGCTCTCCATAGTGAGTTCCAGGCAACTGGGGCTACAGGGAGACCCTGTCTCAAAAAGACAAAAAAAAAAAAAAAATCTGTCATTCTCCAGTAAGGAAATAGTTTGCACTATTTTTCTAAAACGCTAAACAAAATATTTGTAACAAATAATTACGTACAAAAAAATTTAACAAAAGGCTAGGTCCCTCTTAAAGCAGAGCACATGACAGTTGATACTGGAATAGATCAGACCACTAGCTGGGATTGTAAAAGGTAAAAAAAAATAAAACTAAAAAGTTTGGACATGCAGCTCGGGCACACCTGCCTGGTATATAGCAATTTCCTCGGAGATAAGACACTGCTTAGAAGGAAGGTCATTAAAATGCAGGATGTTGAAGCCGGGCATAGTGGCTCAGGTCTTCAATTCTAACACCTGGGAGGCAGAGGCAGACAGATTTCTGTGAGATGGATGCCAGCCTGGTCTACATAGCAAGTTCCAGACCAGCCAGGACTGCAAGGAGACGAAACAAAACAAAAAGATGCAGAATGTTAAAAAAGGGAGATGAAACTACAAGGTGTACTAAGGGGAGGTGAAACATTCCATCCGAAAGGGAAGCTCATTAAGCCCAGGAAGTAAACAACTGAATAGCTTCAGGTAGACTCTGAAACTGACCAGATTCACTATGTCCCCTCCAAGCAACCAGTCTAAGCCATAAGGACTGCAGAGAGGTACTCTCAAACAAGCTGAGCTCCCTGGAAAGGACACTCCAGCATGTCAGCTGCCTGCAAGTTGTGGAGTGCACTCCAGCTTTCCAGCTTTTGAGAGCCGTCATCCATGCTGGGATGAGCTTTTGGTGACGCAGCTGTCTTTGAGTCATTTCTGCTTGTGGAGGTAAACTCTCACGCATATTCCTTCCTCTAACCTCAATAAAACTCATTGGTTACCAAGTTGGACCTCGGTGGTACCCTTACTTTGGTCTGTGGTCGGTTCTCTAGTTGGGTAAGACATTGTTCACATTGCCCCAGGAACAGTGTCACACGATACTGCCAGCACGCATGACACTACATGATAGTCTAGGTTCAATGCACAGTATCACATGAAGTGGGGCATTCTGTTCTGCTCAGCAGGTAAAGATACTTGCAGTTTAAGCCCACTTGAGCAACTTGTTCAGTCCCAGCAACCCAATCTCAAAGGAGAAAACTGACTTCACAAAGTTGCCCTATGACCTCTGGCCTTCACATATGCACCCACATACATCATGCTCACACACACAAATAATGTAATTTTTAAAAATGAAATATATTTTACAGCTGGGGTGTGGCTCATGTTTGTAATCCCAGCACTTGAGTGGCAGAGGTAGATGGATCTCTGTGAGTTCAGGCCAGCCTTGTCTATGTCTATATAATGAGTTCCAGGTCAACCAAGCCCTATTGCAAAACAAAACAAGACACACCAAAAATTAAAAAGGGAAAAAAATAGCCTAGAGCAACTTCCTATATGAACATAAGATTTGCTAGGCATCAAGCCTAGGGCTTCATGCATGCTAAGCAAGTGCTCTAACACTGAACTACACCGCAGACTGAAGGTAACTTTTCAAAAAAAGTATTGGGAAATGTCATGCCACCACAGACCTATTTGTCTATAATATTTTAAGAATACCTGTTAGCAGTTATACACTAAAAAAAATAATTAAAAAAAAACACATTGGGGGCTGGACAGATGACTCAGTGGTGAAGAACATAAGGACTTGCAGAGGACCCAGCACCCATATCAGGTGGCTCACAGCCACATGTAACTCTAACTCCAGGGGATCTGATGCCCTCTTTTGACCTCTGCAGGCGCCTGTATGCATGTGGTACACATCAACTCATGCAGGCACACATGTATATAAAGTAAAAACCTTCAAGGAAAAAAAAGTCCCACCAAACAGACATTAGTTAACACTTCATATTTCAGCTAGTAGGCATAATGGCTGTGCACTAATGCCTCTGTGATTGGAAAATACCCTGGCACATGCATGAGCCATGTGTACATATCTATATATAATGTCCTGCACAGAGCCCAAGCAGAAGCCTAGGTTAGATAGAGTAATCCCAAGGAAACTTAGGTTGCTAGGCCTCCATGAGTCTTTCAGAGACTGGGATTCTGAAACTATCTCACTCCATTGTTTCTCAACTGCTGTGCTGTGATGCATCAGTTGCTCCACTGACTGTATCACTGAAAGTTGTTTTTCTTGTCTTTCTCAGTTTTTTGGAACAGGGTCTCCTGGTAGCTATAGCTGGCTTGGAACAATGTAGACCAGGCTGGCCCCAAGCTCACAGAGATCCTACTGCCTCTGCCTCCAGAGTGCTGGAATTTAAGGCATGCGCCACATACCCAGTCCCACTGAAAGTCTTGAGTTCCATCAAAATACTAACTTCACTGAGTCTGTGTTCCAGTGAGGGCTTTCTTTATGACTTATGTTTTGAAACGCAGAGTTCCTTCTGTAGTGTTGGGTTATTGGTGAGTTGGCAGCCTCTGAAGATACATATCTAAAGCCCAGACTCCAAAGAGGCCATCCACCTCTAACCTTGGTCATTTTCACTGCTCACTCCTCACCTATCCCCCCTCCTCTGCCAAATATCTGCATAGGTTGTGGAATAAGGAGGATAGGGATGCCAATCCAACCACATAGATCAGCTTAATGTAATTTTACCAGCAGAAAGATGCTAGTGGTGCTTTTATGCATCTGGACATCTCTCCAAGGGCCCCACTGAATTCGTTTTCCATTTTAATTCAGGCTCATACAGTTTAAGTGATTTATTGATGTTCCAGCTAACCTTGCTACCCTTTCAGTGTACTTCAGCCATCAAGATCTCTTAAGAAGCCCGTTCTACTAATGAAGCCATGCTACTTCCTCCTGTCTGCCAAAGTGTTTTAGCCAGCCTCGTTTTTCTTCAGCTCTTCCACTTTGGCAATGTAGATCTTCATGGCATCCATCTTGGACATCCCTTTGTTCACGTTCCAGGCCTCCCACTTGGCCTTTGCTCTGACATCTGTGGCTGGAGGGACAGGGATGTTGCAGTCACCCTGGGTGGCCTGTTTGTAGAAGCTGTACACCAGCAGTTTCTCTTGATCACTCACTGGACCCTTCAGCTGCTTGAGGGACGCACAAGCCATTTCAAATTCCACTTGGGTCATTGGTGTACCAGAGACTGGGCCCCTCTGTTCTTTTTAGGTGATACCTGGTGCTAGTGGGGTTGAAAGTACATAGGCTAATGATTATTAGTTCTTGGGAAGAAGGGAAAAAGAGATAATGTGTGGGAAGAAGACAAGGTGTTTGTATGTATGAGTTTTATAAAGTACAAGTTGCAAACTACGAGTTTGGATTGGCCCTACCCAACCATGCATTTTCTGAGACTACCTTTCAAACTTCCAAAGGCGCCTACGGGCCTTGAAAATTACACGGCTGTTGTCACAAAGGAGGCAGGGCAGCAAAAATAATATATAGAGCAATTGTGTATGTCTGTGGGGCTGGGTGGGGAAGGATGAGACCCACAGATCCGCTGGTAATGGGCAGCCCAAGGTAGGCCATTCGGTGCGGCCCGGGGTTGCTGGGCGCACGGGCCAGAGACTAATGGTTGGAACCTCCTGCCCTTAGGAAGCGGGCTGGGCCTGGAGCCCGTTGGTACCTGTGGGTTGACTGCTTGGGAGGCCTGCGGCCGAACGAGGGCGCTGTCGGCTTGGGCCGCCGGGACGCCGCGAGCTAGTTGGAAAAGAGTGCGCGTGCGCGTAGACGGTGGTTGGTCTGCGGCGGAGAGAGCGGAGGGAGCGGAGGAGAGGCCGTGGGCGGGGCGCGTGACGCCGCCCTTTGTGCCGTGGCGCGGGCGACGCGCTCGCAGCTTTCCAGTGGGCGGGGCGGCTTAGCGCCGCCGCCTGCGTCGCCGCCATGGACCTAGGTGGGTTCGCGCTTCCCTACTCGGGCCACTGGGCTGCGCCCCGGAACGCAGCTGCAGGCGGCCCGAGACCGATGCGGTTGCCGGGGATGCACGCCTGAGCGGGCTCGGGCCCAGGAAGTCCTCCCGAGAGGGGAGGCAGAGGGCTGGGGGTGTCCTTAGGGACCGGGGGCCCCCAGGCCGCGTCCCTCTACAGCCTCTCCACAACGTGGCCCGCCTTTCAGAGAAAATCCCCCAGCGGGTGTAGAGGTGGGTCCTTGAAAGTTGACGGGGCCACTGCACGTGCTTTGGAAATGCTGGGCTCGGAGGAAGCCCTAGGGACTCAGGGATGTTCCTACCCTCCTCCCTTATTGAATGACTACTAAGGTCCGGAACAACTTTCAGTTCTCATGGTCCATAAAGTGGAGGTGCTGCTAGTGTCTTGTCTCAGAGTTCTGGAGAGTTGATACTGCGACCACGTGCATAACAGGATTCTTTACCAAGACTTGGGCACAGCAGCACCCTTCTAGCCCTTGGTTGTGGGGAGGGCTTTGGTGGCTGAAATGGCACTTTTTTGAAACTGAGTGTAAGCGAGATATGGAAGAGGGAGGCCGTAACGATAGAATCTTTGGCCCCCTGCCAAGCCTCCCCACGCTGCTAGGTGTGCCCTTAAGAGGGTAAGATGGGGAGGCTGTTCTGGGAGGTTCCCCAAGATTTGCCAATAATAGTAGGCTATGTAGAAATGTGGTCTCTGTCCCCAGCCAGCTCTAAAGTGTGGAATGGTAGTTTCGAGCCTTGCAGCTGTGAGAATTTCTGCCTTAGCCAGACCATGCTGGTTTTGACACTGAGCAAATTGTGTGTCTGGACCTCAAGGTTCCCATCTCTAAAACAGGAGTAATGATCTTCATTAAGTTATTTTGAAGATCAGACAATTGTATAGGTGTAAAGCTGAACGTGGTGCCACGTGCTGGTAACTCCAGTACTTTGGAGACAGAAGCAAGAGGATCCCAAGACTTACTTCTAGGCCAACCTTGTCTGTGGTTTCAGGCCGTCATGGCTACCTAACAAGACCCTGTCTACCCGCTCCCCTCCCTAAACTCCCTACCAGAGTAAACAGGCACTTAATTAGCACCAGCTAGCTATTCCTCATAAATCCTTTTGTGTTTCCCCCAGCTATTATGTGCATCTGGGTCTTTTACAAGCAGAAAGTTCTTAGTGTCTGAAAGGCAGGTATTTGGGAGCAGACAGTTGCTCATCTGAGGCTGATAAGTGTAATAAAACTGAATTTATGGTTATAAGGGAATGTATATTGGGACGCAGGCAGAGCTGCCTGAGCCAGAAAGAAGGGCCCTGATTCTCAGAGAGAACCCTCCCACTTCTACATAGCTCTGTAAGTCTGACTCACTGAAAGCCCAGGTAGATTGCCTTCATGGTGGATTGCATAGTAGTGCTGTTCCTTGGCCTTCTGCGTGCCAGTAAATGGTTAATGGCCAGGAGATTTGCTAATCTCCTGGAGTCAGTATTTTCATTTTTACTCCATGGCCTGGAAAATGGGAAAGATAAATTGTTGGAGCATGAGAGCCTGAAGAAAGGCTAGCATCTCTGGGCCCTGGGAAAGGGGGAAGGGAGTCAAGAACAGTGAGCAGTATTTACACTCTGATTTTAGTTTCTAGGCCAGAGGAAACACCTTGATAAAGACCTGTGTCCTTTCCTGTTTCTGTGCTGGAGGAGGCAAAGAATAGTGAGGAGACCTGGTCCTGCCAACAATAGAACGTTTAAACCAGGCTCTTGATAATTGTTGAGATACGGTATTTAACCCTTGCCTTCTCCCGTCCGTGGGAGATACTGCAAGAAGGTAACAACACCAATGCAGTTCTCAAGGTGTGACTAGTATGTGTCAGTTGACTATTATGTATGTAGAATTGAGGCTTAGGGTACTCTCTTCAAAGTCACATCACTTTTGAATGACTGAGCTAGGATTTAATTCCATTGATTAAATTCCCACATCATCTTCCTTTAAAAAGTCTGAAATTCTTGGCTCAGTGAAGGAGTGACTGAACCTAGGAGTGCAAAGTCCTAGGTTCAAAGGTAGATGTAGCTGATTATGGTGGTGCACACTTTTAATCCCATCACTCAAAAGGCAAGAGGTAGGCAGATCTCTTTGAGTTCAAAGCCATCCCAGTCTACATAGCAAGTTTCAGTCCAGCCAAGGCTACATAATAGCCTGTCTCAAAAAAAGGAGTGGGGGGTGCTGAGGACCCAGGGCTGGGCCCCCCTCATCAGTATCATCACTGAAAAGCTCAATTGTCTTTTTTAGAATTTTATTTGGGTGTGGGTGTGTATGTGCCACAGTGTGTGTGTGGAAGTCAGAAGACAACTTGTAGGAGTTTGTTTTTTCCTCCTACCATGTGGTTCTTGGGGATCAAATTCAAGTTATCAGGCTGGTAGCATGCACCTTTACCCACTGAGCGATCTTGCCTGCCCTTGTCATGTTTTCTAATACATACTTAACACTGACCTTGTACTGCCTCTCCTAGCCTCTTCTCCCTGATCCTCCATCCAGTCTAGGTCCCCAAGTCCAGCTTTCCTCTTCATGCTCTTCCTGAGGGGTAAAGGGGGCTTCTTAATCACATCCTTGGTTCCCATGGACCTCACTGGGCAGGCACTGCCCATACTCAGACCTTTTCTCCTGACTCATTGCCATTGATGGAATCAATGCTATGATTCACTAAATGCTAATCCCTAAATGCTCTCCCTAGGGTTCCAAGTGATCTGCACTGAACTTGTCTTCCCTTTAAACCTGTTCTCAGTCTCTGCTTCCACTTCTAATGGTATCTATCCATTGTCCTCTCAGTTCCCAGGCTAGAGATCTTAGAAGCCGTTTCCTGTTCCTCAGCCAGGTCTTGATACATTCAGCTCTGTAGGAGCTCCTGTTAACGACCCCTTCTTCCTCTCCTACTGATGTCATTCAAAACTTTATTGTCTCTAACCTTGATAAAGATAGCCAATCATTGGTTCTGTTTATCTCTATCAACCTTTGCTTATTATTTTGAAAACTTTTCTCTAACTCTTGGCCTCTCTGAATAGGACCCTTGAATATCTGTGAGGAAATGACCATTCTGCATGGGGGCTTTTTGCTGGCTGAGCAACTGTTCCACCCCAAAGCACTGGTGCAGTTGACAAAGTCTGACTGGGAACATGTGGGCCAGCCCATTGTGGAAGCCTTGAGGGAGATCTCCACGGCCACAGCACATTCTCAGCCATTTGCCTGGAAGAAGAAAGCACTTATCATCATCTGGGCCAAGGTCCTTCAGCCCTCCCCTGTTACTCCTTCTGACACTGAAACTCGGTGGCAGGAAGATGTGTTTTTCTCCGTGGGTAACATGATCCCTACCATCAATCACACAGTTCTTTTTGAGCTGCTCAAGTCTCTGGAAGCTTCTGGACTCTTCATTCAACTCCTCATGGCCCTGCCTACCACAGTCTGCCGCTCAGAACTACAGCGCTTTCTGGAGCACATGACTGTTGATACTTCTTCCAAGGACGTGGCCTTCTTTCTGGACGTCTGGTGGGAAATGATAAAGCATAAGGGCGACCAGCAGGACCCCTTGCTTTCCCAGTTCAGGACGATGGCTTATAAATACTTGCCATCTTCAGATGAGTTCTCTCATCCTCCTAAGAGGTTTAAGTCTGACCCGGATGTGGGTCCAACCATGCCGCTGTTAGCCATGCTGCTTAATGGGCTGAAGCAAATACAGAAGAGAATCCTGTGCCTCGGGATGAAGTGCTGTGCATTAGCTAACTTGGCTGACATGTTGAGTGTGTTTGCACTGATGGAGGATGACCCCCAGGAAGTGTCTGCCACCATGTATCTAGACAAACTGGCCACAGTGATCTCTGTATGGAATTCAGACACCCAGAACCCATATCATCAGCACGCCCTGGCAGAGAAAGTGAAGGAGGCAGAGCGGGACATGAGCCTTACCTCTCTGGCCAAACTCCCCAGTGAGACCATTTTCATGGGGTTTGAGCTGATGCACAACCTGCTGCAGGAATGGGGCTCAGAGCTGCAGGCCATGCTCAACAACAGTCAGGGTACAAATTATGATAGTTACCGGCTATGTGACAGTCTGACTTCCTTCTGCCAGAACTTAAATCTCTATCTGGATACTGCCAGCATGTCTAAGGAGGAGAGGCAGGTGGTCTCTGAACTGGCTGAGTTTGTCAGGAACTTCTTGAGGAAAACCAGCAAGGTGCTAAACAAGAAGGGCCTTGAGGACATCACTGCCTCCATTGCTATGGCCATCATTGAGCAGAAGATGGACCGGCACATGGAAATGTGCTATATTTTTGCTTCTGAGAAGAAGTGGGCCTTCTCAGATGAGTGGGTGGCCTGCCTGGTTAGCAACAGGTCTCTCTTTAGAGAACCAGACTTGGTCTTGAGTCTGCTGGAAACAGTGATGGAAGTCATTGCTACTGACAGGGTCATCCCCGAGTCTCAGATCAAGCAGGTGATTGACTTGACCCTGGAATGCTATGCAGACCTCTCCCTACCAGACAAAAACAAAGTCCTTTCTGGTGTCCTGCATTGCTGGGGGAGAAAGGGCCTCTTGGATAAGTTGTCGGTTTACTTGGAGGGTTTTCAGGAAGACCTCAACACGACATTTAACCAGCTCACACAAAGCACTTCCGAACACGGCCTTGCTAAAGCTGTGGCCTCTGTAAGCCACCTGGTGATCCTGCACCCAGAAGTCACAGTGAAGAAGATGTGCAGCATGGCTGTGATCAATCTTGGCACACACCGATTCCTGGCTCAGATTCTAACTGCCTTCCCTGCCCTAAGGTTTGCTGAAGAGCAAGGACCAAATCCACCCATCACTTTCATGGTATCCTGTCTCAAAGAAACAGTTTGGACAAAGTTCTCTACACCCAAAGAAGAGAAACAGTTTCTGGAGCTGGTGAGCTGCTTGATGAATCCTGTGAAACCTCAAGGGATTCCAGTTGCTGCTCTTCTGCAGCCAGACGAGGTGTTGAAGGAGTTTGTCCTGCCGTTCTTGATGCTGGACATAGAGGAGGTAGGACTGAGTCTGAAGCTTTTCATCCAGACCCTTGAAGCTAGTGCAGGCTTGGAGGAGTATTGGCTACACACCTGCTCCCCATTCCCACTGCTCTTCAGCTTGTGCCGGCTCCTGGACAGCTTTAGCAGGTACTGGCAGCTCCCCCAGGAGAAGCGGTGCCTCTCCCTGGACAGCAAGGATCTAGTGAGCCACATCTTAGAGCTCCTATGTGAAATTGTGCTGGCCAACACTGAGACCTTCTCCCCAGACACCTGGGTCAAGTCCCTGTCCTGGCTCCACCGCAAGTTGGAGCAGCTGGACTGGACTGTGGGCCTGAGACTGAAGAACTTCTTTGAAGGCCATTTCAAGTGTGAGGTGCCAGCCACTCTTTTTGAGATCTGTAAGCTTTCTGAGGCCCAGTGGACCTCACAGGCCCACGCAGGGTATGGGCCAGGCACAGGGCTTCTTGCCTGGATGGAGTGCTGCTCCATCTCCAGCAGTGTCTCTGAGCAGATGCTGGCTCTGCTGGTAGTGGATGTGGGCAATCCAGAGGAGGTCAGATTGTTCAGCAAGGGCTTTCTGGTGGCCCTGGTGCAAGTCATGCCTTGGTGCAGCCCCCAGGAATGGCAGTATCTTCAGCAGCTGACCAGGAAGCTCTTGGAGAAAGAGCTCCTACATGTCCCTTATAGCCTAGAATACATTCAGTTTGTTCCCCTGCTCAACCTGAAGCCCTTTGCCCAGGAGCTCCAACTCTCCATCCTCTCCCTAAGAGTTTTCCAGTTTCTCTGTAGCCAGAGCTGTTGTAACTGGCTTCCCGTAGATGGCTGGAGCCACGTGGTCAAACTCCTCTGTAGCAGTCTGACCCATATCTTGGATACAGTTAGGTTGATACAGTCAGCGAGCCCATGGGCCCAGGGACAAGAAGGGGACCTGACCCAAGAAACCCTGTTTGTCTATACCCAGATATTCTGTCATGTTTTGCATATCATGGCCATGCTTCCCCAGGAGGTCTGTGAGCCCCTCTATGTTTTGGCCTTGGAAATCCTCACCTGCTATGAAACCCTAAGCAGAACCAACTCTTCCAACAGCTCCTTGCTCCACAAGGTAGATGAACAACGCTTCCTAAAGTCCATCGCCAAGAATATTAGCCCCGAGGAACGGCGCCAGACACTGCTACAGAAGATCAACAACCTTCTAACCTTTGGGGGATAGAAAACACCTGCACCCCAAAATGGTGTTTCTGTAGGGCGTAGAGCTAAGCAACAGACTTTGCAGTTACTTGACTGTACACAAGATGAAAGGTATATATGGCAAGAGCGGTGTAAAGAAATAGTTTCTTAGGTATTTGTGACATACGGTAATAAAATTCTCTTTGGGGTTTCATCTTGTCTTGAGCCTTTCTCAGCAATAGTTTAGGTTTAAATATGCTCCAAAGTTAGGTTTAGATAGATTTTACGATCAGGTTAAGCCAGTGGGGCAGGTATGAGAGTACATAATAGTGCCAACATTCGGGAAGCTGAGGCAAAGGATGGCAGCCTGAGCTGCTCCATTGTGAGATCCTGTCTCAAAACCAAAGTTGAAAAAAAAAAAAAAATCAAGTCAGGGAGGAACATGTTTGTAACTGAAATTCTCTACTTAGATTTGGCACTCAGCCCAAAGGTAGAGCTGCCAAGTGGGAAAAAAACCAGGATGTGATCTTCTCATGGAGACTTTCTCATCTTTTTCAGCCAGGCTCTGTAGTGCATGGGCCTATAATCCCAGCACTTGGATGGCTGAAGTAGAAGCATCATGAGTTCAAGGTAAGCTAGACTGTAGCAAGATCCTGACTCATTTCAATGTCGTATCTTCTTCCAAGTGTATCAGAAAGGGAACATGTGGAAAGGGACTCTTATTGCTAGCTGTGCCTGAGTGGTTGTGACTTGTGTGCTTGTACCTTTAAGAGGGCTAAACCAAGAAACACCAGGTGACAGGGTAGTAACCATCTGTTCAGCACATCCTGGAAGGGCCATGCTAACCCCATTGCCAGTGAACAGCAGTTACCTTGGAGGATGGGTAGAATTACCTTCTGCCTAGGGTGGAGTGGTTCTGGTTTTGAATGAGTGGGATAGAAAACAATGTGTGCAGAAGCATAAAAATGAAGAGTATAAAGTTTTTAGGGTATTATTACACAACTGTAAGAACTGGTTGGGAAGGTATCATTTTGGGAGGTGAGCAAAGGTCCCATCACTTGCATATCCACACCCTCAATTCATAATGGATCACTTCTCACACGTGCTTCTCCCCCGCCTACAGTAAACTGTTCTATGGCCAGCAGGTTTCCACCCTCCCAATTCCTAATTGAGATTTACCAAAAAAGTTCGAAACCTGAGGTGAACTTGGCACCTTCCATGTATTCTTGGTACCTTGAAATCAATGTATTGGACTAAGGTATGAGTGAGGCCTGCCTGGAGACCAGTTGTACACCAAGAACTATCCCCCACAACAGCCATCAAGTCGCCAAAGGTTTCAGAATGGTTCTTTTTGTTGATTTTTTGCCAGGGTTTCCCTGTAGCCCCAGGTAGCCTGGAGCTTGCTATGTAGACCAGGATGGTCTCCAACTCCCAAGTGCTGGAATTAAAGGCCCATGCTACCATCCCAGCCCTCAGGATGGTTCTTAAATGAAGTCAGTACTTCACAAATAGAGAAATTAGTGCAATTTAATCATCATAAGATGACTTGTGGATACACTAACAGTAAACAAAACATAAAACAGCATTTTGTTTTTTTAAATGGCACCTATTAAAGACCGAAACTGTCAGAATTTGAGACATAATCATTCTTTTAAAGTTCATGGACTGAATTATAAACACTTGAAATAACCCTGTAATGTTTGTCTTTTACCACTTCAGAGAAGAGCTAGCAGGTCCTCCCCAGCACATCCTGTTGGCAAGGAATTAGTGTCGCACCAAATCCTGTTTGCAAACTGGTGATGATGTAGGTCCATAGGACGTGCTTTCACCAGATTGGCTGCCCTCTCTAGCCATCTGTGGCTAAATGGGCAGTACATTCAACACAGAAATGGGCCTGGCTTATCAGGAGGCTCTGGGAGAAGTTCTCTGGTCTGGATGAGACCCTCAGGAGCACAGAAGTCTTTCCATTTTGTATAAAAAGGGCAGCATCAGAGTGGGAAGGCCCAGCAAATCTCAACAGAAGCCACTGTTTCATTCGCAAGTTTGATACTGGTCTTTATACCAAGTCAGTCTGCAGAGGGACTGGCCGCCTGACCTACCCAAGTGCTTCAGGTTCCCAGCCCTGGCTCCTGCCTACTCGGCCCTTGTGACAGGTTGGAAATCAGTAGGCGTGAGGGAAGTTCACTGTCCATAATGCAGATGAGAGGAGGAGGTCTGTCTAGTGAACAACAATATATACCCACAGTGATTTTTCTAGCATTGTAAAATGACACTATTTCACAAACCACGTCATCACTTGCTTCTGCTGGTCCAGTTTTGTGGATGTTACCCTGAGTGGTTGGGAAGGGAATAGCAGTTCTTCACCTTCCAGAGCTCTTGAGATAGACCCATGGAAGGATCCTTGGGCTTGCATTAAAGCTACCTTGCAGTGGAAGTCTGACAGGACCCAAAAGTTACCAAGAAAAAAGTGCTTTTGTAAAATGTGGTTAGAAAAGCAAGGTCATAGGAATTTCATTTTTTTGTTTTACCAAACCTCAAATTCATCTGCATATCAGTACCCAAAAGGTTCAGGCCACCCCAGGTGCAGTTTGGTCCTGGAATACTGAGAAGGGGAGGCAGTTAGTGTGAGGACACATGCTCACTGCCTGACTCCTGGGAGTAATTAACCATCCTTTTTGACTTTGGCAGTGTCAAACAGCCGAGCTGCCTTCTTGCACAGTAGAGAGAACCAGTAGAGCTGAGGAGAGATGAGGAATGCATTGGCCACATTGCAGTGTAAGGGGATGTTAAATGGCACTTGGAGCAGGCTTAGTCCTTTTTGTTGCCCATAGGACCAGTACATGAAGGGGAAAAGAAGGATCCGGCACAAAAGGAAGGTGGTCAGCGTGAGGACTCCATTCACCTTGTAGAGAAGGGTGTGCTGCTGCTTTAACTGCAAGAGAAAGGGAAGGAGAATGCAAGGTTACCAAGGTAGGGGCACTGGGCAGCCTTGTAGCTATAAAGGACAAGTAGGTTCATATATAAGTCTAGGCCTTTGCTGTCAAACTCCTTGGTATTCACAAGGCTGGAGAATGGCTTATGGGTTAAAAGCACATACCGCTCTTGGAGAGGACATGAGTTCAGTTCCCAGAGGCTCACAACTGCTTGTAACTCCAGCTCCAGAGGACCTGACACCTCTGGGCACCTGCACACACATGTGCGACAACACTCCTCCATATACATAATTATAATAAATCTTTTAAAAACTTGCTTGGCATTTACATTCTTAGTTCTGACATTTGTAGAAAAAATTACTGTGTGGTGTATGTGCAGGTAGAATCCAGGCATGTGCATGTGGAGGCCAGAGGAGGATTTTGGGTATCTTCTCCTCCATCACTCTTTGCCATATTCCCTTGTGACAAAGTCTCTTCCTGAACCCAAATTTCATCTAGGCTGGCACACGCAACCATGCCCAGCCTTTATGTGGGTGATAGGGATTCAAATTGCATATGACCTGATAGTTTTACTAAGAATACTGCTGAATTTGATCTAAGCCTTCTATCTCATAGGAGCATGAGTAAACTGTGGCTGGGAAAACAATATCATATCTGTATCAAATGAGTCAGAGCAACATTTTTATCAACCTGGCTTGGATGATGAACTGACCTATCAAAGGGTCTCCTAACATTAAAGGATTTCTCTAGGGAATGGAATGATGGCTCAGTGATTAAGAACACTGGCTGCTCTTCTGGAAGACCATGCTTTGGTTCCCAGCACCCACATGGTGGCTAACCACCATCTGTAATTCCAGTTATAGGGGATCTGATGCTGTCTTCTGGCCTCTGCAGGTATTACACAACACAGGTGCACTTACATACATGCAGGCAAAACAAAAACAAAAAAATACACATTTATAAAAAGGTTTATCCAAACCCCAGTCTCTTCCTATTATTTCTGCTGTTTCACTCACACACACCTGAATGAGAACTCTGCCCAGTGACACAAATGGCGTGCTCAGTTCTGCCATGAAGATGCAGCCAACAAAAAAGTCTCCAAGTTCTCCACGGAGCTTCTGAGGATGAGAAGAAAAAAGAGACTAAGAAATGGAGGTTAAGAAAGTGCTGAGCCAGGCGTGGTGGCGCACACCTTTAATTCCAGCACGTAGGAAGCAGAGGCAGGTGGATCTCTGTGAGTTTGAGGCCAGCTATATAATAAGACCTGTATTGAAAGAAGAAAGAAACGAAGGGAGGGAGAGGGAGGGAGAGAGAGAGGGAGGGAGGGAGGGAGGGAGGGAGGGAGGGAGGGAGGGAGGGAGGGAGGGAGGGAGGGAAAAACCACTGAAGGAAAATCTTCCTTATTAGGGCTACTGGAAAACGGTAACCATGAGAGACCCTGACTGAAGGGGAAAGTACTAATGTTATTAGCAAGTGTTGGTCCAGTTGATATCCTGCTGCTTCTCTGTCAATCATTCTGCCGAAGGTGGTTCCGAGGGTCCAGAGGCAAATGCAGACAAGCTCACTGCATCCCACAGCAGGCTTCCTCTGAATTTAGTGGCAACAGGAACTCTGTAGCCTCTGAAGTACATCTAAAGTCATGTCAAAGGCACCAAGTCTGTTCAGCCCAACCAAGTATGCACTAGGAGATAAAGTCCTTAAGGAATAGTACTCCCTTACCTCTCCTTGTTTTTTTCCAAGATAGCAAGCAGCCTATCTGTAGTACACCTACTCTGCCACTTACTAATATTGGGATAAGAAAACTCAGGGGGCCAGAGAGATGGCTTAGCAGGTTAAAGTTCCTGCCTCCAAACCTGAAAACCTGAGTTCAGCCCCTAGGACCCACGTGATGGAAGGAAAGAACTCCAGCAAGTTGTCCTCTGACCTTCACATAGTCACCCACACATACATACATACATAAATTATACACACACACACACAAACAAATGTAATTTTTAAAAAAGAAAGGCTGAGGAGATAGCTCAGTGGTTAAGAGTGCTTACTGCTCTTGTAGAGGACCTGGGTTTCAGGTCCTCAGTGCTGACATCAGGTGGCTTACAACTGCCTGTTACTCCAGTTCTAGGAGATCCAACAACCTCTGCCCTCCTGCACATGATGCATATAAACTCATGCAGATACATACACACAAATAATAAGAAATCATCTGAAGAAGAAGAAGCCGCTGCCGCCACCCTCAGAAGGCAGAGGCTGGCAGATCTCTATGAGATTGAGGCCAGCCTTCTCTGCATAGCGAGTTCCACACCAATTGGGGCTATAAGGAGACCCTGTCTCAAAAAGACCAAAAGAAGAAGAGGAAGAGGGGAGGTGGGAGAGGAAGAGGAAGAAGGGACAAGAGGAGGAAGAAGAGGGTCTGGAGAGATGACTCAGCAGTTAACAGCACTGGCTATTACAGAGTAACTAGGTTTGGTTCTCATAACCCACACGGTGGCTAAAAAGAGTCTGTAACTCCACCTCTGACCTCCATGGGCACTGTATGACAACATTTACATATATGCAGATAGGTAAAAAAATCACACACATAAAAATAAATAATAAAACCCAACACAATGCTAGGTATGGTGGTACATGCTTGAAATCTCAGTACTAAAGGGGCAGAGGCAGGAGGACTGCAGCATAGCCTGGTCTACATAAAAGAGTAAACAAAAAAATCTTGGCCCAAACTCAAGTCCTCTGCTCCAGCCTCTCCCCACTTAAAAGCATTATTTTATGTATATGAGAGTTCTTATGTGCATATATGTATGTATGTGAGTGTACCTGTGCATGCCATGCTCGCTGAGGTCAAAAAGAGGGCACTGGATTCCTGGAACTGAAATTACAAACATTTATGAGCTGCCATGTGGCTGCTGAGAACCTTACCCTCTGCAAAAACAGCCAGTGCTCTTAACCGATTAAGCCATCTCTCCAGCCCCACCCTCACCCCCTTTTAAAAAACATTTATTTATTTAGTGTGAGTATGGGAAATCACATGCTGTGGTGTGCATGTGGAGGTCAGACGACAACTGGCAGCTGTCAATTCTCCCCTTCCACCATGTGGGTCTCAGTAATCAAACTCAGGTCCTTGAACTTGACAGTAACTGCTTTCACTTGCAGAGCCATCTTGCCACAGGCCTCCCCCCATTCCTTTTTTTAAGTGGGTATATTTTTAATGGAAAAAAAAAAAGGTCTGGAGAAAAATGACCAGGCGCTGTGTTTGGAGCCTGTCTCTGTAGCTGAGTGTGTTACACCAGTATCCTCTGGCACTCTTTCATACTGCATTTGTATTTATATCATTTTCCCTTGTATCAAACTACAGACAGAAACTTTAATAAATGCTAAGGAATCAGACAGAGAGGTAGGAGGTCATTTAAAGAGAAATAATGGGACTAGAGAGATGGCTCAGTGGCTAAGAGCACTTGCTGCTCTTGCAGAGGACCCAGGTTCAGTTTCCAGCACCCATATGGTGGCTGATAACTGTAATTCCAGTTCTGGGGGAATCTGACGCCCTCCTCTGATCTTCGTGGGCATTGCACAACATGGTACACTTACAAACATGCAGGCAATACACTCAATATACAAAAAAAAAAAAAAAAACAGAAGGCTAGGGATAGAGTCGCATGAGGTCCTAGTTTGATCTTGGTACTCCAAAAATGAAATAAAAATAAAAAATAATAACATTGGTTCAGAAAGTCACAAATATTTCATCCTGAATGGTTTTCCTCCACTATTTGCGTGGGAACTGAACTGAACGAAACAGTAGGAGGGTGAGTGCAAAAGAAAGGAGGGAGCTCTCCTAACTCTAAAGAATGGTCATGGCACCCAGTTCAATGGCAGAAAGTGTGTAAAAGTCAAGGCTGCTGTCCTGTGAGGCCATACCTGTGTAATGGGTACTAAGACAAACAGAATAACCATATGATGTGTGAGCATGAGGCGGTTTTCAATCAGGAAGTTTCGGAAAAGCGTGGAGCGTCTGAGGTTCTGGTCTCTGGTTCGGCACCATTCACAGAAGTACATGGCATAGCAGTCATAGATCATGTATGGAATAAAAAACCAGACATATTCTCGGGCAAGCCAGTGCCTAAAAGAAAGCATAGGAATGGGCTGAAATCACCACAAGCGTCAATGATGAAGACACGAAGCCAATCTGCACATTGGTTCCCTTCAGTTTCATCCTTAATCAGCCATTAGTACTCTGAGACCCAGCAAAAATGCTGAGACTGCTAAGGAGTGGACAGCTGTCTCTAAAACACAATTCACAAGTGTCAAGGGTAAAAAAACAAGTGTTCACTCTGCCCCATGTGTGTAGGTAGCTTGCTGTGATTATTTGCCCAATTCAAATACTTATCTATAGTAGACTTCAAGCATTTTCATATAAACTGACTTTGATAAATTTCCAAATGATTCAACAGCCCCACCAAAAAACTGGTTTGGAAGGTTTTCCAAATCTCAAGTCCAACCTTACCAGTTTAAGTCCTCAGTTGCTCAACAGTTGGGAGTTCACTAAGTTAAATTTCTGAATCTACATACTTTGTCTTGCATCTATGTGTCCCATTGTAGACAGCTTCTGGGAAGAAGCCCTGGCCACTTTCTTTATAATTCTATAGCTAAACCCAGTTCCACTCATTAAGAAAAGCATGTCTGGTGTTGGCAAGATGGTCCAGTGGGTTAAGGAACTTGCCACCAAGCCCGATGACCTGAGTTGGATGCCCAGGACCCACATGGTGAAAGGAGAAAAACAACTCCTGCAAACTGTCTGACCCCCAGAGGGGTGCTGTAGTATGTACATACATGTATCACACCCAACCAACCAATCAATAAATGTAATTTTTAAAAATTCTAAAGAAAAGTATGTCTAGAGGGTTGGAGAGATAGTTCAGTGGTTAAGAGCACTGACTGCTCTTGCAGAGCACCAGGTTTGAATCCCAGCACCCACATGGTGGCTAACAACTGTCCATAACTCCAGTTCCAGGGGATCCCACACCCTCTTCTGTCCTCCACAGGCACTGGACAACATGGGTGCACTTATACACATTCAGGCATAACACTTATAAACATAAAATAAAAAAATAAAATCAATATTCTTATTAACTCATTCAATGGAACTGAATCAACATTTGCTGAGCCAAATGGTGGTTTATTGTTGTCCTAGAGCAAACTGAAAGGAGTATTTCTGCACTTCAATGTTCTTCCTAAATGATACAAACATCCAACAAAAACTTCATGGAAAGAAGCATCTAAGTTGAAATCTGTCCCATGTTGGGAAGGAACAGATTAACTTGGCAAAATTTTGAGCTCTGTGTTGGGAGCAGGAAACTCACTGTACAGTTCTCAAACTACCTGACCACTCCCCAAAGATTCTAAACCTATGCTGAGGACCTCAAATCTGTACTTTTCACCTTATCTCAGAGTGATTTCCCAAGGAGCCAGTCCACTGACCTGCAACACTGGAAGTCTACAGAAAGTGTCATGAGTCTGTTCTTGAATAACCCCGCGTTTATCACAGCATAACTCAACTTAAAAAGAATGAAATGATGCCAGGCCTGGTGTCTTTAATACCAGCCTTTGGGAGGCAGGTGGTTCTCTGTGAGATCGAGGCCAGCCTTGTCTACATAGTGACTTCCAGGTGGTCTTGGACTAGGAGAACCCTGTCCAAATAAATAAATAAATAAATAACCATCTTGGCAAAAAAATTTAATACTTATTCTTTATGCTACTGCCCATCAATGATCTCAATGATCTCATTGCTTTTTAGACCAATTCCAAGTAAAATAGATATCCAAGAGCCAGGAATACCTGCCTTTAATCCCAGCACTTGGGAAGCAAAGGCAGGCAGATCTATGTGAGTTCAAGGTCCAGCCAGGGCTACATAATGAGACCCTGTTTTAAAACCAACCAACCAACCAACCAAACCATTATCAAGAGCTACTAATATAACTGGCCTCTCCCCTTCAGTGGAAGTTAGAATTTTACTATTTTGTACCCAGTACCAATTCAGTAAGATCTGAAACTGTAACTTTATGTAGAATTTTCAGAATATTTATTAGCAAGAGATACAGATTACAATATTAACTCTTGGTAGCCTGTGAATTAACTTTCTTAAAGACTATAATCTTAGAGAAATAGTTAAGTGGTTAAGAGCTCTTCTCCTCTTGTAGAGGACCTGAGTTTAGTTCCCAACACCCAAATGGCAGTAACCACCTTCTGTTCCAGGGAAGCCAGCACCCTCTTCTGGCCTCCACTAGTACTGCATGCACATGGTGCACTTACAAACAGGCAAAGCACTCATACACATTAAAAAAAAAAAAAGGAGGTAATCTTTGTCTTACTGTCCTGACAGAGTCTTTGTAAGGATTCAAAAACTATAAGTATAATAGTTCTTTTAAATTTAAAAGTACTATTCAAATATAAAATGTTTCAGAGCTGGGTATGGTGGTGTATGCCTTTAATCTCAGCACTCCAGAGGCAGAAGGCAAATCTCTCCAAGTTTGAGGTCAACCTGGTCTACATAGTAAATTCTGGGCCAGCTATAGCTACATAGTGAGACCCTGACTCCAAAAATATTTTTAAGTAAAAAAAAAAAAAAAAAATTTATCTGTGTGTGTTTCAACTGGAAAAATTGCCTAGAGTTATGCCTTGGCCCTTTTAGGGGTATGGACCCTATAAGAATCTGATGAAATCTTTAGCTCTGTACCATGTTCAGCATAAAATGTGGGGGGAGCTTTATAGACACCTCCCTCCTGTTCACAGACGTTATACATGTAGCATAAAATAAGAAGGCATATAACAGAAAACTACTTAGATATGCAGTCTATTTATGAGTCCTGAAAGGCCTTTAAAAACCTGTTTAAAAATGGAGGAAAGAAGATTAAGGGTTCAGGAACGGCATGAACTACAATGAGACAACACAAAGATGATTTACCCAAGTATGGTGGGTGATACATTCCTGTTATCATAGCACTCACAAGGCACAGGCAGGAGAGTTGCCAGTTCAAAGGCAGCCTGTACTATATAGTTTTAGTACCTCCTTGTGCACCATGCAGAGGTGGGGGGAAAGAAGTGTAATGTCTATCTCTAGCTTTAAAATATATTTTATTTATTATTTTTATTTTATATGTATGAGTGTATTGCCTGTATGTAGGTAGGTGGACTCATGTTGTGCTATGCCCTCAGAGGTCAGAAGAGGGCCCTGGATACCCTGGAACTGGAGTTTTGGAAAGTAGTGGGTGCTGGGAGTCGAACCCCAGTCCTCTGCAAGAACAGCTAGTGCTCTTAACTGCTGCGTCATCTTTCCAGTCCCTCTATCTCTATTTTTAACAAAAGAGGATTTGAGGCATAAAGTTACATGAAAGAAGGAATCTAAAAACCAAACAGGCTTGCCATCATGCTCAAGTCACTGAACCACACAAGTTCCAAGGGAAAGCACAACCATGGTGTTACAGAACTGCACGTCTGGACAGCATGGATACATGTGGACATCTCTGCCTGAGACACACAGCAGGTGCTCACTGCTCACCGTAATCACTAAAGGTTATGTGGTAGTGCATAGCCTTGTCTTCCCTTAATCTTCACAGAGAAATCTCAAACTTAACCTAACAAACCAAGGCCATGAGGAAGCCTGATGCAGATCAGAAAAATGCCCAATCAAAATAAGATGGAACTCTCATCCAAATGCTGTTTGCTTTCGGTGTCTGCCCTCAAGGTCACTTCATCTATCTTAGCACCAGCAATTCATCACAAGTACTGGTTTTGTTAAAAAGAAATATAAAGTTGTGCATGGTGTCATACACCCTTAATCCCAGCACTGGGGAGGCAGAGGGAGGTGGATCTCTGTGAGTTCAAGGCCAGTCTGATCTACATATCAAGCTCCAGACCAGTCAGAACTTAGTGAGACACTGTCCAAAAAAAAAAAAAAAATCTAAATAAAAATTAAAAGAGATAAGTGGGAAAACATGGATGGTTACAGCTGAATCAAACCCAATTAAGCTCTCAGGCTACAGTGAGCCTCACAATCTCCTCCAAGTCCAGCAGGCAAAAAGCAGGATATTGCAAAGCAAAGAACCAACTTTCTATATACCTGCCTACTATCCTTTAACTCAAGTAGGTGAAAAAGAATGGTTCTAGGAGTTCAAGTAAAAAATAAATAAAAGCATTCATGTTCTGTGGCATACATCTGTAATTCCAGCACTTGAGAGACAGGTACAGAAAGATCGCCACAAGTTCCATGACAGCCAGGTCTAGAGGTAAAAACAAACAAAAAACACCACAAATACTCAGGCCTAAACAAAATAGATCATTATGATTTGTTTCACTGAAGTGGCAAAGGTGTGCACTTCCTGGCCTGTTTTGGGGCACATACAAGTAAGCTTTCTGAAGGCACCAGAAACCTCTTCATTATTTTGAGCAAAACCTAAGGATAGGTAAGAACAGGATCTACAGGGAAGGAGGATGGGCTTGTTCCTGTCGCTATAAGGACAAGTTACAAGACACTCTACCTCTACTAAAGAATGTTCCAGTGAGAATCCAATAAGGGCATTTAAAAGAACCAAAACGCATA
This sequence comes from Eospalax fontanierii, assembly GCA_035773235.1. Classification (NCBI taxonomy): domain Eukaryota; kingdom Metazoa; phylum Chordata; class Mammalia; order Rodentia; family Spalacidae; genus Eospalax; species Eospalax fontanierii. The sequence continues at coordinate 50,952,110 of CM069531.1, read as the reverse complement.
CTGCATACTCCCACACGTAAATATTTTAAGACATTTATAAAGAGCTTGGAACATCAGACCACTCTATCCTTCCTCTAACGCACCACTTTAAATCAGACAGCCTCTTGCTTTATAGTATTTCTCCACTCTCCCTTCAGTGAATCTCCTTTCTCCTAAGCTGGGATGCTAGAAACAGCCAAGAGGAGAAGGGGGTCATTAATCAGGATGCACAGGATTTCCCACTTGGCAGCCACGTATCTCACAGCATGATGAAGAATTAGCGCCTGTGAGCCACTAAAAAGTGGGGAAAAGAAATTCCTCAGCCCGGGTATTTGTATTTCTTCCACCTGGGATGGGATGTTACCTGTCTGAGACCACGTTTTTGCAGGAGCTGATGACGATGAACCCAGCCCCGGTGGCCAACACAGCCTGCACCGAGGACACCAGCCTGACGAGGGGCAGAGAAGAAAAAAGAAAGAAGCGCGTTCACTCCAGGACTGAGGACAGCACAAAGCCCAGCTCTCCAACCTGACTTCCCAGGCGGAGGGAAACGCTGGGGCGGCCATCGCGCCCGGATTCCCAAAACAGAGGCAGCTGTAGGCAACAGACTAGCAGAGATGCACACGCCCTGCCCTTCCTATCCCGACTCACACCGGCGGCTCCGCCCGAGTGCCCGCTCCCCGCACGCCGAGGGTCTTCGGGAAGCTCTGGCCCGGGAGCGAGCGGAGCGGGCGGGCGGGCGGCCTGCCCTCGGGCTCCCCGCCTCCGGCTCCCATCCCTCCTCGCTCTCCGTCCCCCTCATTTCATGTCCCCCCCGTCTCCCCGGCCCCCTCACTCCTTGTGCCCCCTGGCTCCCAGCGCCCCCTCGCTCTCCGTCCCCCTTGCTTCCTGTAGCCCCCCTTTTCCGCCCGCAGCCCTGGCGCCGCGCGGCCGGGAGTGGAGGGCAGCACCCCGCCTGTGCCGGGCCGCGCGGTACCTGGTGCCGACCGTCACGCAGTCGTCGTAGGTCCATCCCGGCCGCGAGCGGCGCAGCGCCCAAGTGCTGAGCACGAAGAGCCCCGGGAAGAAGAGCGCGCCGCTGGCCAGCGTCAGCAGCATGGGTGCGGGGGTCCGGCCGCCTCTCTGGGCGCCGCGGCGTGCTCAGGGCGGCTCTGCGCGGCCCGCCCGTCCCTATTTCTAACCTCCGCCCCGCCCCGCCCCGCCCGGCCGCCGCCAGCCGGGCCCCGTCGGGCTCTGGCCGCCCGCCCGCGGAGCGGCTCCCCGCGTGACCAGCGCGCCGGCCGCGATAGGCGCGGGAAGGCCGGCTGAGGCGGGGTCTCGCTGCCGCCGGCCGAGAGGCTTCCCGGGTTCCCCGCGGGCGGTGGGCGGCGGGCGGCGTCCTGGACCAGCGCGAGGGATCACCCGGCAGAGGCGGCGGGTAGCCGGGGTGCCCGGGCTTCTGTTCGGTCCCCGCGGATGCTCACAGGGACCGTCCCGTGGGACGTGCTCTCCGTCCAGCCACGGAGGCTGGGGTCCACGGTGTGGACATCTCTGCCCACGGAAGGAGCAGCTGGGTAGGCTGGTGGCCACTTGCCTTCATCCACCAAGCACCGTCGTTTCCAAACGGGCATCTTGGGTGTCCAAGCTTGTCAGAGTTGCCTGCCCCGAGGACCGCTGCAGCTTCTCAGGGAGGATCTCAGAAGGCTTTAAATCTCGAATTCTTCCCTCTTGGCTGTGGGTCCAGATACTACCTCGAGTCTTGGTAACTGTTTTGCAGTTGTTGACAGCGTGTCCTTATTCTAAACTTCTTGGACCATGTGCCCCAAACTTGAATGGATTGGACTGTATCTCATTTTCACTTAGCCTGAAATTCATGGGACAGTACGATAATTTCAGTATTACTGGCTACTGGCTTCGGTCACAAGAGAAATCCTGCTTTGGTTTGTAGCTTTCTCGCCGTGTGTGTGTGTGTGTGTGTGTGTGATTCACTAACACCAAGTATCATCAAAAGGTAGGTACTATAGATCTCTTCAAATTATGAGCATGCAAAATGCTGACCAAAGTCCCATTTGAGGTCTTTGTCTGGAACAACTGGCCTCAGCCTCTCTGGCCCACTATTTCCTCAATTGTAGAATGAGGAAGAGTCTGGATTACAAACCTTCCAAGGCTTTTCCAGTTCTGAATTCTTATGATTCTGGGACCACTATAAAATAGTAGATGGTTTCTGCTAAGTGAATAAATTAAAGCAGTTACTGGAATAGCAATATAGAGCGGGATCTCAGCTTTTGTTTGTTTCAATTAGTATTTAATTTTTCCGTCTGAAACTTTTTTAAGTTTAAAAGGCAGTTTTCTTTTTTAATTATTGTTACTATTACTAGACTGTGAACTTTTGGGTGATGAAGACAATGTCTGACATCTTCCTGCATGTTGTTAACATGAATTTTAGCTTCCTTTAAAGTAGCAGAAAGCTCTGGAATTTCATCTACCTAGGATGGTCTCTAGTTCCTCAATCCATAACTAACATAAACGGTAAAATGAAAAGGGCACTTCAGTTAGGGAACCAAGATGTCTGGCAAATAAGACTTTCTGTGTTGCATATTTGCATCAGGACAAAGAATAGCTATCTGTAAACTTTCCATTCTCTCCAGAAAACATCTTTCTGCATTCTACTTTCTGTTCTCTAACTATGCATTCTGGTCACCTCCAGCTCTGGCTTTTCCAGAAGATGACAAGTGGTTACAAGTCCTCCCTGCGAGTCAGAGAGATCAGCAACATTTAACAAGTATGCTAACAATTTCAAGTGGTGGGAACTGGTCCTCCACACAGGAAGCTCTCTGCACAGCTCTCAAGATGTATTTGTGAAATGAATACAAAACAACAGATGTTTCATATATAGAAATCACAAGTAGAATCAGTTTCCAACATTATACACAATGAAGTCACCAGAATACTTAAGTTGACTCACCGTAAAGCCAACAAGCGTAAACCTGAACCTTGGCTTTTCAAGTATCAAACCCCTGTGGGTAATTGATAAAGCTAAATCAAAAGCAACAAGTCCTAAAAGGGGAGGGGGCAGTGTGGAGGGAGCATCAGACCTTTAAAAATCATGCTCATCTTTCCAAAGATTGTTTTTCCACATGGAGTATCAAAACCCAAGGCATGTGCTCAACCGTGGAGCTACATTCCTCTCCTAGGTCTAAGGTTTCCGTATCTTTTTAGGTAGATGTATGCATTCACTTTCTCTTCTAATTTTCAAGTTTAATTTATTTTTATTTTATATGTGTGTTTTGCATGCATGTATGTAAGTGCACCATGTGCATGCAGTGCCTGAGGGGTCAGAAGAGGGAGTCAGATCTCCTGGAGTTACTGTTTGTTGGTGACCATGCGGGTGCCGGGACCCGGGTCCTCTGAAAGAGCAGCCAATGCTCTTAACTGCTGAGCCATCTTTCTAGCCCCATGAGTTCACTTTCTAATAGGCTTCTGCATTTGAACAGTGAACATGTTTTTTATTCATATATATGATATTTCCCCACCAGACTTTTTTTCCCCCTTTCTTTAAGACAGGGCCTTGTAGTGTAGCTCAAGATGGCAGGATGGTCCAGGACTCACTAGTAGCTGTAGCCCAGGCTTTCCTGGAACTCAAGAGCCTTCTTCAGCCTCCCCAGTGCTGGAATTACAGGCATATACCAACACATCCAACCAAACTCAGCTTTTGAAACAAAGACTGTCTGTATTCTGTATCCCAAGTTAGGCCTGACACTTTTCAAAGGCTCAAAAATGATGGTTTTGAACATATTTATTGAGAATTTATGATATGCTAGGCACTATATCAAACACTTTGCTTGCTATTTGCCCATTAATCCTCACAACAAATCTGTTAGTGGAGGGAGGGAGGAGAAGAAGGGGAGAAGGGGAGAGAAGGAGAGGGAGTTAAAGAGAGAGAGGAGAGAGAAATGAGAACCACACAAGAACAATTAGAAAATTGCCCCAAGTCACATTGCTGGTAACAAAAATGTTTGAACAAGGCAAACTTGGATAACTAGATAGTAAGTTAAGACTCCTTTACCAAAAACAGAGTGTCACTGGTGCTAGGGAGATAGTTTAGTTAGCAAAGTGAGTGTTATGCTTGCATTTGGAATTCTAGCACTGGGGAGATGGAGACAGGCAGATCCCTGCGACTTGCAGGATAATGAGTCTACCCTACTCAGGGAGCCCCAAGCCAGTGAGAGATTCATCTCATAAAAGGTGAAAGGCTGGAGCTAGAGAGATGACTTAGTAGTTAAGAGCACTTACTGTTCTTGCAGAGGACCTGGGTTCTGTTCCAAGCACCCACATCGTGGGTCCAGAGCTCCTGTTCCAGGGAATCTGATGCCTCTTCTAGCCTCTGTGGACATTGCATAACATGGATGCACTTACATACAGGCAGGCAAAATGCTCATACACATAAAATAATTTTTTACAAAGGTGAAAGGCATTTGAGGAATGACACCTGAGGTTGTGCTCTAGCACGCACACTCTTCAGAGTCTCACAGGTTGGGCAGGGAATTCTTAAAGATCCAGTTTGGGAGGACTAAGGTATGGGATCCTCCTTTTTGTTTCACCCACCCTCACTCCAGGCTCCACTTTGGACATCATTAGCAGAAAATACAGAGACTCCTCATGACTGCTTCCCAGACTTAAGAATATCTTGTTTCCTTGAGAATTCCCAGGAGACTACCATATGATATGTGACGTGTGGGCTACTCCCCTTCATCAAAGACATTGGCTTCTTGTACAGGACAATGCTCCTCTGAGAAAACAATTGACATTCACATGCAAACATTTTTATACTGAACTGAAGATGAGAAGAGAACTTGGAGGTCACATCCCTCTATATGCTTTACAAATCTTTATAGAGATATGAAACCTATTCTGTTTGTTTTGTTTTGTTGTCTGTTTTTGAGATGGGCGGGGGGTTTATCTCACTATGTAGCCCTGGCTGGTCTAGAACTCATGTAGACCAGACTGGCCTTGAACTCACAGAGATCTGTCTGCTTCTAACTCTCAAGTGCTGGTATTAAAGGCATGGGCCACTATGCCCAGCATAAGACCCCATTTTGAAATAAGTTATTTTGTTCAGGTCACATTTCTTTTCCATATAATAGACAGATGAAGCAGAGACAGAGTAGGAAGGAAGACCAGAAAGTGAAATGAAAGAGGCAGAGAGAAAAAGATAAAGGACGATGATCATCAAGAGACTAAGAGGGGCTAGAAAGCGAGCTCAGCAGCTGAATACATACTGTTTTTGCAGAGGATCCCAGCACCTACATCAGGCAGCTCACAACCACTTATATATAACCCCAGCTCCAAGGGATCCAACATTCTCCTCAAGTCTCCTGTACTCACATGAACACAGACAGACAGACAGACAGACACACACACACACACACACACACCACACTTAAATTTTTTTTTAAAACAAGAGACCAAGATAGATATAATTTTAGGGAGTAAAGGGGCTGGATTCTATCCTGAGTCCAGGACAGATGGAAATCCAAATCCAGAGAGGGACATTCACAACAAGGATGGAAGATGTGAAGGGAGACAGAATGAAGCATACAAAGAGAAAGAGTGACAGCCTTTTTTGGAACAGTTTAGGAGAACACTTACAAAAGCCATTTGAAGAAACATGGCACAAATAAGGAGGTGACTTGCCCTTTGGGTGAAGGTGTGGCTAGGAATAAATTAATCATGCTTCTCTACATGTCTCCTTCACTGTGCACTCAGTAAAACCAGATCACTACAGCACACACTGATATGTGCATGTGTGCTTCCCCAGGTGGTAGGGACTATCCGGAAACAGCCATTTTCAGAAACAGTGAGGCTGGGTTCAGAGAATCTAAGTACATTCCTGGTATTGCTACCCATAAGCTGTGTGACATGGAGAAAGCAACTTCACCTCCATTATAAAATGGGGAAGGAGACCTCCACCTGCCTCATAGGGTGGCTTAGAGAATCAGGTAAAATAATACTTCCAAGATTCCATGTTAAACTATGTGCTGGGCACAGACAAGGGATATCCCACACAAAGTTCCTGCCTTGTAGGGATGGCCCCCAGTGCAGCAGTGCTAAGAGGTGGGGCCTTTGACTGTGACCTCATTAAGGGATTAGGTCATTGGATTCATGGCATAATGGACTGCTGGGCGTGGTAGAAACTTTGGGAGGTAGAGCTTAGGTGGAAAGTCACCGGGGACATGCTTATAGGGTATATTGTATATTCTCATTCTCTCTCTCTCTCTCTCTCTCTCTCTCTCTCTCTCTCTCCTCTTTCTCTCTCTTCCCCTCCCTCCTTCCCTCCTTCTCTCCCTCTCTTCCTCCCATCATAAGGTGAGTAGCTCTGCTCTACCACATGCTCCCTGAATGATACTATGGCTCATCATAGGCTTAGAGACATTAGTGCTAATGACTCTGGATTGAAACTTCTGAAATTGTGAGTCAATATGAATCCTTTAGGATTTAGTTGAATTATCTAGTTAATTTTTTAAGACTGACACAAAGCTGACTAACATAAGTACCCATTGGATTATCCTTGACCAGCTTAGCTAGCCTAAGTCAGCCTCCAGACTATAACTTTCCTCAGTTCCATCCTGTACTACTTGTGAAAGAAAACTGTGAGTCCTTTAAGAAACTTGGTCACACCCCAAGCACACGGCTTCTGCAAACAGTATTCACAGCTGCACACCACAGGGAAGTCTTTACTCTTGTACACTGTGATAATCTGTCAATATAGCCATAATTTACACAAAGAATTTATTATAAAGTGCCTGCCTTTGTGTATTGTTTCATTTTTTGAAGTACGTTCATAAATTCCTTTAAAATTTAGATTGTCTATAGATTGTACTTTTAGGTCTTATTGACCCAAAAGTAAGCCTTTCCAAATTCAGGTTTAAAACCTATTCGAGGCCTTTGCACCATTGAGGAAATTACCTTTGAAACTGGCAAGGAGAGCCAGAAAATCCCTGGGAACAAAAATTGAGCTCCCTTCGTGTTATAACTAAGGTAAATAATTCTGTTGTTTTCCTGTCTCACAGGTAATTCTACAAAATGTTTACTTTGTTTGCTTAAGTTAGATGACTGATTTTAGTTTCATTTTTTACTATTAAAAAGATCTTAATAATAATCACAACAATAATGTGAAACAATGGTGAAAGATGCCACTTTTAGTGTTTTGATCAGATTCTTCCCAGTCCTCTTTATTTTTTTATTTTTTTATTTTTTGAGACAGGGTCTTACTATGTACTCTAGGGTGTCCTGAACTCACTATGTAGACCAGGCTAGCCTCCAACTCACAGAGATCTGCCTGCTTTACTTCCCTAGTGCTGGGATTTAAAGGCATGCACCACCATTCTCAACTCAACCCATGCATTTATTATACATTTCATTGAAGTGATGCTTTCAATTAATTTTGAGTACTAATGCCTCACTTGTCAATATTTTCAGCCATTCTTGGTGGTGTACACCTTTATTCCCAGCACTCAGGAGGCAGAGGCAGGCAGATCTCTGAGATTCAGGCCAGTTTGGTCTACATAGTGAATTCCAAGTCAGTTGGGGATGCAGAGAGACCCTGCCTCAAAAAGACAAAATATATTTTTTTCAGTGTTATTTAAAATTTCACAAACTTCATTTTTAATAAATTATAAATAATTTGACATGTAAATTGAATTACTGTACTTTATTTTTCAAAGATGGAAATATGTTTTCACTTTCTTTTTCTGTGTTTTGTTATTATTTTTACTTTTATTTTTATTTTTTGATCATTTTGAGATAGGATCTCCCTATAATCCCAGATGGTCTGGAAATCAATATGTAGACCATTTTGGTCTCAATCTCACAGAGAGCCTGCCTCTGTCTCCCAAGTGCTTGGGATTAAAGGTGTGCACTACCAGTCCTGACTGTTTTTTTTTAAATATTTTATTTATTATTTTAATTTTATGTGTATGAATGCATTGCCTGCATGTATGTAAGTGCACTTGTGTTGTGCAATGCCCATGAAGGACAGAAGAAAGCATCAGATCCCTTAGACCTGGTGTTACAGACAGTTGTTAGCCACCATGTGGGTGCTGGAAACTGAACCCATGTCCTCTGCAAGATCAGCTAGTGCTCTTAACCACTAAGCCATTTCTCCAGACCCTGGGACTCACTACTTAGGTGTAGGTCAACACATCTAGCTTTAAATAAATGTGTGTTTTAGGGATCAAACGCAGGTCCTCATGCTTGTACAGCAAGCACTTTACCCACTGAGTTGTCTCCTCAGCCCTATTTGTTTATTTTAAGACAGGGTTTCACTATATATTCAGGCTGGCCTGGAACTCTTAATTCTCCTTATTTAGCTTCCTAACTGCTGGGATTAAAGGCACCACCATACTTATTGGCTTCCACATTTATTCATAGACCAACAGGAACAAGGCCTTTAAATTTTTTTTTTAACTTTTATGTGTATGAGTGTATTGCCTGCATGGATGTATGTGTATGCAATTCCCTCAGAGATCAGAAGGGGCATCAGATCCCCTGGAACTGGAATTACAAACAACTATTAGCCACATTGTGGGTGCTGGGAACCAAACCCAGGTCCTCTTCAAGAGCAGCCTGTGCTCTTAACTGCTGAGCCATCTCTTCAGCCCTGATGGCCTTCTTTTCTGATAATTTTATCTTAAAAATATTCATTCTCATCCTTTCTAGCATTCAGTGCCTGTCTTTAGAGTGAGCATTGTAGTTATCTATATAAACGCAAGCTCCTATTTAGGTACCTAATTTGTTCTTTATACAGCCTGAACTCCATTAATCACTTTGGTAAACAGTATATTTATTTAGGTGTTTGGTATTTGCTGAAGAAACTTATGAGGAAGAAGTCATTCTTAGTGAAGCTAAGTCTATAGTTTTTATCATACATAGGCAATTTCACTCTAAAATCATTTCTCAACAAGATGTTAGATAAAGCCCACGTTGCCAGAAACTAAAACCAGGGCAGAGAAAATAGTTATAAACACTTAAAAGTCATATTTGGGGAACTGGAGAGATGGCTCTCAGTGGTTAAGAGCACTGACTACTCTAGCAGAGAACCAGGGTTCAATTACCAGCATCCACATGGTAGCTAACAATCTTCTGTAACTCTAGTTCCAGAGGAATTTGACATTCTCCTCCGACCTATGAGGACACTACATGACATAAGTACACTTACACATATGCAGACAATACACTTATGTGCAGAAATAAAAATAACAAATAAAAATATCTTATTTATTTATTTAAAATTTTTTTGAGACAGTGTCTCCCTGCAGCCCCAGCTGGCCTGGAACTCACTATGTAGACCAGGCTAGCCTTGAACTCAACAGAGATCCGCTTGCCTCTGTCTCCTGAGTGCTAGGATTAAAGGAATGTGCCACCATGCCTGGCAAAAAAGATTTTATTTTTAATTACCTGTACTTGTGTGTGTCTGTGTATGGCTCTTGTCAGCTCTTCAATGTCTGTGCTAGGAACTGAACTCAGGTCCTCTGCAAGAGCAATATATACACTCCTAATCACTGATCCTTCTCTCCAGCATGATTTGGGAGGCTTAAATAATATTAGATGAAAGCTATAGAGTTCTTGCTAGTCAAGATGCTGCTGCCTTCCTTCTTTCATTCATTATAAGTCCACTGTTTCCAGGCTGGAAAGATGGCTCAGTAGTTATGAGCACTAGCTGTTCTTGCAGAAGACCCAGATTCAAATTCTAGTACCCATATGGTGACTAAAAACCATCCTTAACCCCAGTTTCAGGGGAATCTGATGCCTTCTTCTGTCCTCCACAGGCATTATATGACACTGGTATGCTTACATATATGCAGACATAACACTCATATACATAAAATAAAAATAATAAAAAATTAAAAAATAAGTCCTTTCATTATGCAGTATCGTCTGTGGCTTGATTGTACTTTATGTTTTCTTTTTCTTATTATTATTGTGTGTGTATGATATGTGTGTTTATAATGTGTATGTGTGATGTATGTGTGAGTTTGGACACATACGTGTCATGGCACTTGTGTGGAAGACAGAGGACAACTTTTGACTGTCCGTTATCCTTGGCTGCATGTCAAGTTCAAAGTCAGCCTGAGCTGCAACTCGCTATACAAACCAGGCTGGCCTCCAACTCCCAGAGATCTGCCTGCCTCTGCTTTCTGAGTGTTCAGATTAAAGGTATCCATCAATCCACCCGATTAATAGATGCAATTTTAAAAATAAAGGGGCTGAAGAGATAGCTCATTGATTGAGAGCATTGGCTGCTCTTGTGGAGGACCTGGGTTCAGTTCTCAGCACCCATATGGTGGCTAACCACTGTTTATAACTCCAGTTCCAGGGGATCCAATGCCTTCTTTCAGCCTCCGTAGTTGTTGCATGACAAGGGTGCACTTACACACATACAGGCAAAAACACTCATACCCATAAATAAATAAAAATAAAAAATAAGAATAAAACAATGGTGCACAGCTATAATGCCAACACTTGAAAGGTTGAGGCAGGAGGATCTTGAATTTAAGGCCAGTTTGGTCTACACACATTGTCTTAAATCAATGAATCAATCAATCAATAACTACTGTACATCAAAAGGCATTATTAAAAGACAGGCAACAGCTAGGCATGGTGCATAGTTCTAATCCCAACACAAGGGAGACAGAGGCAGAAAGGAGGATTTCTATAAGTTCCAGGCCAGCCTGGTCTAGATAGTAAGTTCCAGGCCAGCCTGGTCTAGATAGTAAGTTCCAGGTCAGCCTGACCTAGGATGAAAGACTGTCTCAAAAAACCAAAGTAATTTTAAAAAATTGAAAAGATAAAGCAGAATAAAATTTTTGTAGTATACAGCAAAGTATGGAGGGATAATATCTAAGATAGGATTTTACAAACTAAGGAACACAAATGACACAAACAAACAAGCAAAAATCAACCAAACCCTAAATACCTAGTAATACAATAATTAAGTATTTTGAAGTTTTTTTTTACCTTAAAAAAAACTTTTTTATGTTTTGAGAATTTGATACATGAATATTTGCATTATTTCTATCCCACTGATACTCCTCCCATGTCCAACCCATTCTTTCTCAATTTCTTGTCCTTTTCTTTGATTATTATTGTTATATATACATGCATACATTTATATATATATATATATATATATATATATATATATATATATATATATACATTTAGTGATGTTTGTGTGTACCTGTGTTAAGGGCCCACTTGGGATTGGATAACCTCTCAGAGAGATTCTCCCCCCTTCAGCATCCATTGATTGCCTGTAGCTCTTTATTTTGAGGTGGGACCCTGTAAAAGTGACTCATTGCTTATTGTATAAGTAGAAAGAAAGGAAAAACATAATGAGCACCAAGAAAGTACTCGTGCTGATAGTCAGAGATGAGGGACTCTGTAAAATGTTCATTACTGTGTAATTGTATTTTGAAATCTAGTTCAGATAAAAAAAATTTTTTTGGTCTCTTTGAGACAGGGTCTCCCTGTAGCTCCAGATGGCCTGGAACTCTCTTTGAAGATCAGGCTGCCGTTGAACTCACAGAGCTCTACCTGCCTCTGCCTCCTGAGTGCTAGGACTAAAAGCATGTGCCACCATGCCCAGATTAGGACAAAAGTTTTAGTGCTGCCATAATAGAACCAGGGCCTTGTTCACGCCAGGCAAGCATCCTGTCATTGAATGACACCCAGACAGTAGTTGGAAATTTGATGACGAAGCAATAATAGGCTTAAAAAATCCATGCGAGGTGATACTTGTAGACACATCACACTTTTGCAAGCTGAGGTGGTGTCATTTTCTGGTGTCAGAGAATCACAGAAGCTCTTGGGAAGTAATTGTTCTGATTTTTCCAAGTAATACTGTTAACAGAGCACTGGAGTTCAAAGAGGAAAAAGTGCTCAGGCAGGAACATAGCCAACCTTGTCCTGGGCTGGAAGCCCATTCACTGTTACACAGTGTAGTGGTCTAGTGTGTCTACCCACTAACTGCTAACCTGTAAACAACATGTAAGAGCAAGGCAAGGTGAGGGCAGGGAGAGCAAAGAAAAAACTAGGAAAAGCTAAGTGAAGATTTCCACAGATAGTTGAGAATGTGTGACTGACACTAAAAAAGAAAGTGCAAGTGTTTTCCTAGAAAGGATTTAGAAAATGATAAGTAGGAGAATAGCCTCTTTTTTCTTTTTGCAACAGGTTCTCACGTAGCTGGCTTCAAACTCACTATGTTGAGTTTGACCCTAAACCTGATGCTGAGGGTGACTTAACTTCTGATCCTCCTCCCTCTCTCATGGCGTGCTTAGATTACAAGCATGTGCCACCGCGCTTGGCTTTACACAATGCGGGGATCAGACCCAGGGCTCTGTGCATCCCTAGCCAAGAGTGACCTCTTAGAGCAGTCAATCTCAGTTAGGAATGGATTGGGGCAGAGGAAACTATCGGAATCTAGAACAAGGTCATTTTTAGGAACTAAAATTTTTTTGCTGGTTCTCTAACATAGACCTAAAGGAGTTCACTCCGGCACTTCTTGGTTGGCAAGAAGAGAATATCATTTATATATCAGTGATTATGAAATTAGAGATCACACTCTCATTAGTCCTCCACTAAAATTACATTTGAAGTGTTCCCCAAATGTGTATTTTTCTGGGAAAGGATATACATAGAATTCTTCAGCTCCTCCAACATGTGCAAACTGAAAAATAAAATGACTAAGGATGTAATTCGGTAAAGACCCAAATGAAGGACGAATCAGACCTCAGCAGGCACTGGACTGCAGATAGGGCTAAGTCAATAGAACGTTAGCCTAGCATGCATGGAGCCCTGTGCTTGAGTCCCAGAGTCCCATAAAACCAGATGTGTACAATGTAATCGCAGCACTTTGGAGGTGGAGGCAAACAGATCAAAAGTTCAAAGCCATCCTCAGTGACAAGGCTGAAGTCAGCCTAGGCTACATGACACAGTGTTTTTAAAAAAGAAAGAATTAAGTCAATTCAACAAGCAGAAAAAGAGCCAGAGAAATAGGAAAAGTAGGCTGGAAGTAGCTATAGTACTGTGAAGATATTTAAGGGCTGGTTGCTTTGTTTGGTACTAGGGCTAGAACTCAGGACTTGTGTATTCTAGGCAAGTGTGCTATCACTGAGCTACATCCCCAGGCACAGTGCTTTAGATAAAAGGAATTAATGCTAAACTGTAATGATTGCATTAGTTAACATAAATTTTATGAAGCAAGTGTTTCTATATTTATTATCACATATACAGCTTGAAAAAATGGCTGTCACTTTGATCTAACAATTATCATTTGGTTAAGTGAGTGAAGGAATTATGGAATATGATCCTGATGTAGCCAATAGGAAGGCCCTTAGGTTAGAAGCATCTGGGAGCTTGCACATATGCATGACTGAGTGCCTCAGCTGGGACTGTGGGAACGGGAGCCGCCCAAGCTAGCTGGAGATTAAGATCTGTTCTGCAAGAATGGGCATGCATAGTGAACCACAGTACCAATCAAAACAAAACTGGTGCCTAGGATATGGGGAACATTTGGAGCCATCTCAATGTCAATCAAAAGAAATGCCAGGCCAAGCATGGTGGCATATGCCTTTAGTTCCAGCACTAGGGAAGCAGAGGCAGGCAGATCTCTGTGAGATCAAGGCCAGCCTACATAGCGAGTTCCAGACCAGGGAAGACCCTGTCTCAAAAAACTAAAGTAAAACAGAATAAAATAAATAGGATATTCAGAAACTTCATGATAGCACAAAACAGCAACAAAAACAGTCCTCATGAAAAGCCATGTACTAAAAGATTTCATAAAGCAGCACCAAGCCAGGCTGGAGAGATGGCTCAGCAGTTAAGAGTGTATACTACTCTTGCAGAGGACCTTGGTTCCGTGCCCAACACCCATGTTCAGCGGCTCACAAGTAACTTCAGCTCAAGGAATCCACCACTACCTTCTGACCTCCCAGGATACCCACACATACACGCATGTACCCCTACCCAGACACATAATGAAAAAAGAGCTTTAAAAAAAAGAAGCATCAGTGCTGGAGAGATGGCTCAGAGATTCCGAGCACTAGCTGCTTTTGCAGAGACCTTGGGTTCAGTTTCCAGCACCCACTTGGTGGCTAACAACTTTCCTTAACTCCATTTCCAGGGGATCTGACACCCTCTTCTGGCCTCCATGGGCATTGAATGCATGTGGTGCACTTACATGCAGGCAAAACACACACACACACACACACACACACACACACACACACACAAATCAAAAAGCACCACGAGGATGTGGAGAATAAAATTCCACACGAAACAAATCTACAGGATATTCTTCTACAAGCTGGTCTGGGAAAACAAGATGTGGTAGCATGTGACTATAATCCCAACACTTGAGAGGAAGAGACAGGAAGATTATGAATCTGAGGTCAACCTGGACATTTCAAGTTTCAGAGCAGGCTACGCAAGATGGTAAGACCCTGTCTCAAAAAGACAAACAAGTGAGACATGGTGGCACACACCTTTAGTCTCAGCACTTGGAAGGCAGAGGCAGGTGGATTTCTGTGAGACTGAAGCTAGCCTGGTCTACATAGTGAGTTCCAGGCTAGCTGTCACTACAGTGAGACCTTGTCTCAAAAAGACCAAAAATAAAAATAAAAAAGATAAACACAACAACAATAGGATCTAGAAGCTTTGGCCACCCATAATGACAAATGGATCTAAATTGTGCTTAAAAGCCCTAGGTAAATCTGTGTATGGATGTGTTATCTTTAGTTGTTTGCAGAGAAAAGCTAAATAGAGACACCATCTTAGTCAAGCCTAGTGGTGCAGTTCTGTAATCCCAGCTACTCAGGAGGCTGGGGTAGGTAGATGGATCACAAGTTCAAGGCGTCCATGTGTTACAGAATGAGTTTAAGATCAGCTTGAGCAACTTAATGAGACCTTGTCTCAAAATAAAAAGCAAAAGGAGGGATGAAGGTATAGCTCAGTGGCAGAGTGCTTGCCTAGTGTCTACGAGGCCCCGGGTTCAATCCCTAGCAAAGACTGGCTCTTTGCATGTTGTGTAGTATGTGCATGTGTATATAGACGGGTGGAAGCCAGAGGAGGACATCAGGATCCTGCTCTATCACTCTCTGCCTTATTCTCTCTCTTTTTTAATATTTTATTATTTTCATTTTACATGTATGTGTTTAGCCTGCGTTCATGTAAGTATACCCATGTTGTGCAAAGTCCGAAGAGGCCAAAAGAGGGTGCTGGATTCCCCAGAATTGGAGTTAGGGATGGTTGTTAGATGCCATGTATGTGCTGGGAATTGAATCTTTGTCCTCTGCAAAAGCAGCTAGTGTTCTTAGATGCCATCTCACCAGTCCCCTGTATTATTCTTTTGAGATGGTCTCTCACTGAACCTGAAGCTCACCATTTCAACTAGGCTGACTGTTGGTCTGCCTGACTCTATCCCCAGTCTCCAGTGCTGGAGTTTCATATAAATATGACAGCCATGCCCAACTTTTTTTCCCCCTTTTTCTTTCTTTTCTTTTTGAGGCAGGATCTCACCATGTAGCCTTGATTGGCCAAGAATTCCAGATATAGACCAGGCTGGCCTTGAATTCACCATGCCTGGCCAAGCCCAGATTTTTTACTTGAAAGCCTGGGTTCAAACTCAGGTCCTCATGGATGGGCAGCAAGTCCTCTTACTCACTGAGCCATCTCTCTAAGGCACTGTCTTCTTATAAAAAAGATCATACTCTGGGTAGGGCATGGTGGCTCATACCTTTAATTCCAGCACTCAGGAGGCCTCAGAGGCAGGAGGATCTCTGTGGGATCGAGGCCAATCTGGTCTACATAGTGTGTTCCACCACAGTGTCTACTCATATATTAGAGTGCAGCACCCTCAAAAACAGCCAAAGTTAGAAACACCAAATTAACAGAAGGACATGAAATTTAGAGAATTCACCAGATTTCATTAGCAAAGACTTTAAACAATTTAATATTGCCGTCTTATATCCTTAATATCATTTTTTCGTGGTTTGGTGAGAAGCATATGAGTTCCTCTTTAGGGATTTGTGTTATCCTTCCATCTTACTCTGGTATTCCCTCAGAGACAAGCCACACAAATTTTCCTCTTAGCCTGCTCTAGCCTCCTTCCTTTATCTATTTATGTTTTTTTTTGAATCAGGGTCTCACTATGTATCTCAAGGTAGGCTCAAACTTGCCATGTTCCTGCCCGAGCCTTCTGAGTACTGGTAGATTATAGGTATGTGCCACCACACCATAGCCATCACCTATCAAAGGGTATGTTCTCCAAGTTTGTTATTTGTTTAGACAGGTTCTCATATAGCCCAGACTGGTCTTGAACTCAATATGTAGCTGAGGATGGCCTTGAGGTTTGCCTAAAACCTCCTGCCTCAACTCCCAAATGCTGGAATTATAGACATGCACCCACCGCACCCAGTTTATGATGACATAGAGGACCATAGTAGAGACAGAACCCTGGGCTTCATACCTGTTAGGCTGGCACTGTACAAACTGAGCTACATGTCCAGCTCCTTTACTTCAAAGTATTAGTGATTGACTGCATGCCTGCCTTATGTGTGCGATTTCGTGGTATAAAGTAATTTCTCTAGAATACCTTGTATCACTCTCATTCTATAGCATAACAGGAAATAAAAAATAAAACATAAAAAAGATAAAAAGACCATTTCATCTGTGAGACTATCACAAGCTCCTTATTTGCACACACAGATTCCTCATATCCATACAATTCCACACTATATTCGTCTTCAAAGTATACTGTCTGCTTCTCCAGGTTTCCTCCTGTCAAAGATATTTTCATCTTGTTTCTCATAAACTGTCTGGCCTATCACTACTTATCCTAATTCAGCTTTTAAAAAGTTCAAGATTACATTTAGTGTGTATGTGTGTGTGTATGCATGTATGTGTAGAGGTCAGAGATCTTATGCGGGGGCGGGGGGGGGACTGTTTCTCTGCTTCTACCATGCAAGGCCCTGGGATGGATTCAGGTCATCATGCGTGGTGGTGGCAAGTGTCTTTACCCACTGGGCCATCTCACCAGCCCCAATGCAATTTTTTAACCCAGTGTTCACCTGTACTCTTTTCAACATTCTACATTGTTTGTACTGTGTAAACCTCTAAACCTGAAACTTGCATTTAATATTATTAGTCTGTCTGCAAAGAGAGAGGTGAGATATAATGGAATTGGGCACTTCAGAGGAAGTGACATTTTGGGTGCTGACTGAAACAGTTGACAATGGCTGCCCCAAAAGATAACCAGATGATATGAACCTCTATTGGATGTGGTCACCCTGGTTTGAAGCAGAGGACAGGGACAAGTGCTGATGACAGGCATGGTGAGCCTGGAGCCACCACTCCATTTCCTAACACAGCCCTCAAGACTCCACCTTCCACTACCATCTGCCTCTACCTAATTCTCTGGCCTCTTTTTTTTTTTTTAAAGAGAGAGAGGGTCTCATTATGCAGTCCCTGGCTGGCCTGGAACTCAGAGCATGCTGGCTTCAAACTCATTAAAGGCGTGGGCTACCAGGCCTGGCTGTGGCCTCCTCTTGAACTACTGTCCCTTGGTTTTCAAAACCCCATGTCCCTGGCCAGTTCCTTTCCTCTTCATGGTTTTGTACACACTGTCCCTCTCATCTATCATTCCTTCTCCTTCACTTTGCTTCAGCTTAAAGGTCACTTCCGGTCACTTAGTGCATGCTTCCTTTACCTTGCATTGGACTGGTCACAATTACACCTTTATTTGTACAAATACCATTTTCTTGCATGTACTTAACTTTGTGGAGACAGGCACTTCTTGGATTCGGTTCATTGCTGAATTCCCAGCACCCAGTCTAGTGCCTGTCACCAACAGGAATGAATAGATGTTTAAAACATTCATTGAATGAATGAATGACAGAAACTTGTAGCTATGCAACTTGCATCGAGTTTCTGTCTGTTGGTTTGTTTTTTTAACTAGAGCTCCATTTCCTCATCTGTCAAATTGGCATAATGATAATTACAAACTTCAGGATTGCTGTGTGGATTAAATCAAGGTATGCATTGTGTATTGCATACAGTAAGCATGAGGAAATGTAAGTTATTATCATCATTAGAAATGAACTCTTTAAGCATTCGGAATTCCTGCACATTGCTGGTAAGGATGTGGACATAATACACTTTCTTAAGTTCAACACAGACAAGACACACCATATAACCTAGAGAGCTTACTTGTTAGTTATATACCTAAATTAAAGGAAAACTTACACAAAAATTTATACAGGAATTTTTATAGCAGCTTTATTCACAACTTCCCAGAATTGAAAACAACTCAAATGTTTTTAAGCGAGGAAGTAGATAAACAAATCAGTAGACTACTGCACAGTATGAAGAAGCTGACTGCTGACACAGGTAACAAATATGGATGAATCACAAATGCATTACGTTAAGCAAGAGAAGACAGACTCAGAAGGTGACAGAATGTACAAGTCCTTTCAAATGAAATTTATATGACATTCTGGAAAAGTCCAAACTCTAAGGATAAAAATCAGGTCAGTGGTGGCCGGACAATGGAATGGGGCATGAGGGAAAGCAGGGATGTCGGAAGTGTCCTAGGACTGTGCTCACATGACCATATGGCTCTGTCAAAGCTCATAGCGTTATAAACTGAAAAGAGTTAATTTTACTATATGTAAACCATATCTTAATTTAAAATTGAAAAATAAGAGTAGATAAAATTGCCTTTTCCTTCTAAGAATATTTATAATTTCCTTCCTTTCTCTCCTTACACCCCTTCCATCTTTTTGTTTTTGCTTTAATCTTTTAAAATTATGTGGGGGGAGGTTGGAGGAAAGGGTGCCTATGGTGGCCAGAAGGGGATCTCATATGGGTTACAACACAATTCTTCATGGCTGAGCCATCTCTCCAGCCTTTGTTTTTTCTGTTTTGAGATTGGAGGTTCACTGTGTAGCCCGTTGGCCTCAAGCTCTCAGTCTACCTCCCTCAGCCTCCAGAGCGCTGGGATTTACAGGCATGTACTATACTGCTGCATCCAGTTGGCACTTACATTTTCTGGTAATAAAAGTACTACACATTCATTGTAGACACATGAGAAAATAGAATAAAATAATATTTCTTTGCCATTGTTGTTCAGATAGGTTCTCATGTAGCCCAGGCTGACCTCGAACTCACTAGCCTACTGCCTCCATCTCCCAGTGCTGGGATTATGGGCTTGTACTACTACTCCTGGCCAATTTTGCTTTCAGAAATATGCATTCTACTTTCTAAATACACTGTATATATATTCTCATGACATTAAATAATTATCCAAACCATAATTTTATGAGTCAATAATATGTGTGTGATGAACATGTGGGGGTCAGATGACAACTTGTGGGAGCAAGTTCTCTTCCCTCCACCATGTTGTTTCCTTTGGATAGAGCTCAGGCATCAGGTTTGGCAGCAATTGTTTTACTGGCAGAGTATCTTGCCGACCCTCCAATTTTTATTTTCAAGCATCACTTTGTTGTTAAAAATTATATTGCTTGCACAATTATTGTTTGGCAAACTAACATTACAATAAAGTTTCATTTCCAATACCGCAAAATTGTAAAAGGAAAAAAATGCTGAGTAGGGCCAGAGACTCCTCCACTAGGGTTTCACAACGCTGAGCTGGTAAGACAACCCTTCCCTTGGCTGCAACTCTCTCATTGTTTTAAGTGTCTGCTGGAAAAGTGGTTCCACAGGGTGATCTGGCTCCTTTTCTCCTTGTGATGTATAGGGTTAGACACCCTAACATTTCCTGTACTACCAGATTAAATTTGCATAATACTTTTAATATTTAATGCTCATTCTATCCAATGTAGGGTGAGCAGAGCAGATGGAGTATGTGTTCACGATCACACGATTATCATTGGTGTAAATAAGGATTTAGAGCCCTGATATTATTCAGTCTCAGAAAATAAACATTTCCCGGCGTTTAGGGCACTGCTTTTTGTATTCCCCTAACCTTACAAGGGAGCCCCAGTCACTCCAGTAAACTCTGCCTATTGGATCCGCACAGGAGCAACTTATCCAGCGAACGGATGCTCTCCTAACCGTCACATGGCAACCTCGCCACTTACCAGCTGGGGTCATTTCACACCCGATGGCAGGGGCACACTTACTGCCCCTGACCAAGGGGGCCCAGCGAGCGGGAGGCGCGCCGGCTTGGGGGCCCGTGGGGCTTGCGGGCCGTCGGTCACGACGCGGCGGGGCTGCCACTCGCCAGGGCGCCCCGGCTCTCCAGTGACACGGTGCCCGCCCTGGCGAGGTGGAGACGGCTGCAGCTGAGGGGTGTCTAGGGAGACTCCCAGGACTTGACGGAACTGCCCCCGAGAGGCAAATCCTCCGCTATCCCAGAGTTCCTCCGTTTCCGGAAGCGTCCGGCTTCCCGGAAGTGCCGGGCTGGCTGACACAGCTGCCGCTAGCCGGAGCGCTGCAGCTGGAGGGTTGTCATTCTGGGGTCCTGGTGACCTGGCCGGGACTGGGTTGGAGCCGGTCGCCAGGGTCTCAGCGGCGAGATGATGGAGGAGGAGGAACTGGAGTTCGTGGAGGAGCTGGAGGCTGTGTTACAACTGACGCCCGAGGTGCAGCTGGCCATCGAGCAGGTGAGCGCCCCGCCCCCTCGGGAGGTGGGTGCGGAGGATGTGGCTGCTCTGGGTCTGGGCCTGGCGGAGCTGCCTTTGGGTGGAAAGGTGACCGCCGGGCGTTGGAAAGCCGAAATGTGAATGGAGGTGGGGGTGGGATTGGGTTTCTCAGCCAGGGGACCGGAAGCATCTTTTCTAGGCCTTGTCTGTATTTGGAAGCTGGTTCGCTTTGGTTTGAGCTAAGATGCAGTGGTCATTGAGAGGATGAACTTTGAAGACTGTGACTGGCAAATTCAAATTCTGGGAGATTGTGGGGGCTTCATTCATTTACCAGTCTAGCGCTGCTGCTCCCGTTTCTGTTTATTATTTATTTATTTATTTATTTAATGTGTGTTTCTCCTGTATGTAAATGCACCGGTGTAGTGCAGTACCCGTGGGGGCCAGAGGGAGGCATCGGATCCCCTGCAACTGGAGTTACGGATGGTTGTTAACCGCCTTGTGGGTGCTAAGAACTGATCCCGAGTCCTCTGCAAGAAGAGCTAGTGCTGTTAACTGCTGAGCCATCTCTTCAGCCCCTGCTCCCTTTTCTCAAGCTTGCCTGTTGTGAGTGGCTTGGGATTGGAAAGGGAACATTAATACCTAATGGTATTAAATGGTATGGCATGCTGGCAAATGACCCTTTACTTAAAAGTATTTTAAAGGTTGAGAATTACAGCAATTTGGGTAACACTGGAGAATATTTCTAGGAGTCCTCTTTTCCCTGCAAGGAGGTCTTTAGTTTACTAAATTTTCTTTTCAAGTTTATTAAAAAATTTTCTGGATGATGATATGAGAAGTAGTGATTTAGGTCCATATACAGGGTTTTGTTCTTGATAAGGGGAGAAAAATCTCCCTCACAGGAATTCACATGGGGTGATTTAAGTAAAGGAGCATTATGACCTAGGGATGCAGCTCAGGGGTACGGCTAATATGTCTGGTATGTCTGAAGACCCTGTACCAGTGGAAAAGAAAGGTTATGCTTCACCTAGTGACTATTGGGAAGTATCCCTGAGTAAAACATTACTTCTACTAAGAAATATCAGCATATATTGATTATTAATCTCAACTTGGGTCTGTCACTGTACTGGTGTATTTGTGTTGCCCCATTTATAGGCTTTTGGATGTATGTTTTTGGGTGTACTAGCCTTATCTCTTACAAACCACATTTGGTGCATCGTGAGCATGCCAGACTATAGACAAAACTTAAAGTATTTTGGCCACACTGCTCTAGTACCCACTTCATTCACTTCCTTTATTGAGAAAAAGACCTGCATTTCATTTGCTCTTCAGACATAGTGGGAAGAAATGATAGAACTGATAATTGTTTGAATCAGTAATTTCAGAAGAACATATTCTTCCTGTTATTAGAGAATATGTTTGAATTCTAGAGGAGGGTTATTTAATCAGCAGACATCTTGACTTCAAGACAAATTAATTTTTTTCTCACTTTAGTAGTCTAAGATCCAGTAAAATCCTGCAAACAGTTATGCAGTAACTTACTTGTGAAGAGTTCTATATTAAGGGTTGATTTAACAGAATCGAATTTTGCTCTGAAATAAGTTCCAGAGGCATTGCATAAAGTGAGAATTATAGTCATGCTACCCTTGAAGTCCCTTAAATTGCCCATGAAGTACAGATAAGTCTACTGTTGTGTTTTCTCTGCCAACAATGGAGCCAGTCATTCTTTAAGTAGGCATCACCAGATGAAGTAGGTGGTTTAGATTCAGGGGTGTGTTGTGTGAAAATCTATTAATACTGGGATAATACCCAGGAACAGGGAGAGGAATGAAGAAACTGAGAGTGGCTTGAGGAAGTGGGTAATTCACTTCCTTCATACGTTGCTCACAGTAGCAGGTCCGGTTTCTAGCACTCATCCTCTGTGCTGAGGGCATTTAATTGAGGTTTGTAAATCATATATATGTATTATGAACTTCAACCATAAGTGTATATTACAGAAAATACAGATGTCTTTTTAAAAAGACAACACCTTCACCCTCACTGACTTTATCTCCATCTGTCCTTGATGTCATGGAAGCCCTAAATTCTTCTAACAACTGTCTTCAACCTCTCTTAGGACACCTTTCCATTCCTTAACACACTAATTCGTAGGAAGACTGCTTCTCTGAAGATTTCACTTAGCAGAATTGTAACTGTCTTGAGCTGGTAAAATCCAGTACCCAAAGGATCATTGATGGCTTTTCTGCTTTTTCAAAAATTTTTGTTACATTTTAATTTTTTTGTGCCTATGTGTGTATACACAGGTCCTACCATGTACTTGTGGAAGTCAGAGTCTTGTGTAGCACAGGCTGGCATTAGACTCACTGTGTAACTCAGAGTGATTCTGAATTCTTAATCCTTTGGTCTCTTCTTCCCAAGTGCTAGGATTACAAAACTACACCCTCATGCCCAGCCTTTTGGTTGCTTTTAGAACCCACCCTGTTATTTATTCTTCAAGTCATAACTTTTGAGGGAATTAGTTTTATTTCTTAGAAGATGATTTTTCTTCTCTTAACTTGATTGCCTACTCTCTACATTTTGAAGCATAAAAATTCAATGCAAGCTAAGGCTGTAGCTTAGAGGTGGAGGATTGCCTAACATAGATGAGGCTCTGGGTTTGATCCTCAGCATCACAATAAATAAATACGTACGTAAATATCTATTGCTTTTGTATGCAGAGGTAACCAGACTTTTTGTTTGGTATGTTTTGTTTGAGACAGGGTCTCACTATAGCAGCAGCTGGCCTGGATCTCAGTATGTAGACCCAGCTGGCTAGAACTCACAGAGATCCTCTGCTTCTGCCTCCTAAGTTCTGAGATTGAAGGTTTGTGCCACCACACTAGATCACACTTTTTTCTTTTTTCTGTTTTTGATAGAGGGAGAGCAATATTAGGGATTGAACCTGAGGCCTCATGAATGCTGGCCAGGTACTCCACCATTGAGTTATATCCCCAACTCAACGAAAAGTCTTTTCTTTCCTTTTTCTCTCTTTTTGTTTCTTGAGACAAGAAACAAAGGGTCTCACACAGCCTAGGCTAGCCTCTGACTTGCTTTGTAGCTGATGATGATAACCTTGAACTCCTGATCCTCTTGCCTCTACCTTCCAAGTGCTAGGCTTACATGCTTTGTAACATCACACCTGACTATAAGTAAATAAAGACATACATACATAGATAAATAAATATTGCTTCAATACATAGTGAATTCTGCTGTTGAGGCAGCACTGAGACACATCATCAAGGGTTCCTTAAAGAATTATGTTATTGGGGCTGGAGAAATAGCTCAGCGGTTAAGAGCACTGACTGTTCTTGCAGAGGACAAAGGTTCAATTCCTACCACCCATGTGGCAGCTAACAACAGTTCATAACTCTAGTTACAGGGGGATGTGATGCCCTCTTTGACCTCTGTGGGTACTGCACACATGGGTATACTTAAAAACATGTAGGCAAAACATTCATCCACATTAAAAAAAAAATGGGGTAGTCTACTAGTACACAATGCCTACTCACTTCCTTGATCTTGGGAACTCACTGATGACTCTAGAACATTTCACATTTGCAACATCTCAGGGCTGTGCTAATACATTAAGATTACAAATGTTGAAAATTAAATATTTGTTTTGATAGGCATTTTATTGAGCCCTCCTACCTCTCAATTTCTTTCTTTCAACATAAAACAACAGAAATTTGTTCCATCCTAATTCTGAAACCTAGAAGTCTGAAATCTTGATTCAGAATGTTAGTACAAGCCAGGCATTGTGGCACACCTTTGTAATCCAAGTGCTTGGGAGACTGAGGCAGAAGGATTGTGAGTTTGAGGCCAGCTTGGGCTCTATAATAAGTTTGCAGTTTAGCTACATAGTGAGCCCATATCTCAGAAAACCAAAACCAACTAGCCAACCAACCAACCAACAACAAAAATGTGTCAGCAGGCCCATGCTCCCACCAAAGACTCTA